>JACVBY030000659.1:147500-1552136 GCA_017589505.3 Metroxylon sagu | reverse complement strand
CCACCAGTTTGGATTGACATCATATATTGTCATCTTTGGCCCTGCAGACCCTTAGCTTTCCCCCATTTCCACCATGTTTCAGCAAATCTGGTCATGCTGGAGTGGTGGTGCCCACTCTCAGGAGATCATGGAGGTGGGTTCACAATGCTCGGCAGGCAGAGCAAAAAATGTCAAAGGGGTCAATGCTGCTGGCAAGATTAATGGCCCAATGAGAGTGTTGAAGGTGCATTGGCTGCTAGAGTCGGCAAAGGGAGACGAGGAGCCCGGCACCCACCAGCTGAGATAATGTCACAGGCAACTAGTTGAAAAGTGGTTGCTTGTTTGGTCTAATACCCTTTATGAGTGGATGTTCAGGATTGATAAGTGCATGAGCATGTGTAAGAGACAAACAGACAGATAGGCAGGCAGGCGTTATAGATGATTAGTTTTCTTCCTTTCTTTCTTTTTTTCTAAAAAAATTAATTTTGGGAGGGTTTATTCACTTCAAGAATGGTTTTAAGTATTGTTTGTTCTTTTGTTTCTTCTGGAGGAATATTCGATTTGCTTTACCATCAGTTGACTGATCCACAGATTTCTTTTTCACATTTCAAATTTCTTGCTTATAATTAATTGTTGATGCTGGCTAGATGGTAACCCTATTTCATGATTTATCAGACCCTAATATGAAATTTTCATTTAAGTAGTGTGATATCTCAAATTTAGTCCCATATTGGATAGAAAAGAAATATGTTATGTGCTTATAACTCAAGTCCACTAGCTACCCATTAACTTTCACTTAAGTTTTTGGGCCACGTAATTTTGGTCCGCTAATAGAGTTAATTGGGTCAGCAGATGGGCTTAGAGCGTTACAAATGGTATCAGAGCCGACTTGAGTGTACGGAAGTTGATGGGCATAGGCATAAGGAAAGGGCTACCATCGGGTAGAGATAACTTCAATCCACTTGCTGCCCATTAACTTTCACATTATTGCGGCCCACTAATGGGTTAATTGAAATAGCATATAAACTTGGAGCGTTACAAGTAGTGATACCCCACTCCAAGATAGAACTTGGTTATCTTTTGCTTGTTGCAAATTATTAATAACTCATAACATCTTTCGTCCATTGTTTGCTGCTCGTTATCTTTTCCAGGGATGCCGTTACATGCCTTTGGTCTGGGCATAGGTACACAACCATTTGTTGTCTGATGATTTATTCAGTGGTTCTTTAAGATCTTTTTCTTGGGATCATTGAGTCGCTTCTATTGAACTTCTGAAGGTGGAAGCTATGGAGTGGGGCTCGGCCTTGGCTTGGGCTTCGGCAGTGGATTTGGTTGTCAATACCGCTCCTCTAAGGTCTGGTTCGAGGGTATTGAATTTGAGAAAAAGGTGGTTATAGATAAAACAGCAGTCCCAAAATCCTCAGAGCATGTTCAAGAGGTTCGATCTTCGAAATAACATCATAAAGATCTTGAAATTTGACAAAAAATCTTCTAGAATGCCTATTTCTATGACAAGATCTATTATGATTGATAAATAGCAGTATCTTTCAATGGTGTGATCCTTTCCAATATTTAGATCCTACTGTCAGGCAGTTATTTTTTATTATTGAACCTCTGCGTGTCAAAAATATTTTGCTTATGCTCACTGCATTGGCATACTGTTAATAAGAAACTTTAGTATCAATGCATTCCCATGATGTGCTGTCATGTGACATCTCGAACTTTTAATTGCTACAGTGCAGACTGCACTATATTTGTTAGGGAGCTTGAAATATCATATGCTGCCTTAATTTTGTTCATGCTGTCTGGTGCATAACACAAGTATGGTTTCTACTGACTTCACAACTGATCTCTGAATACAGGCCGATCTACATAGTGTCGCTTCATTAGATGTGTTATTTGGTGAGGGTCACCAGAGGTGAGATTCACATGATAAATTGTGAACTAGCTGAATTTATTGAAACAATGTTAGATTTGTCAATGAGAGTGCTGGAACCTACTAGCTTCATGCAAGCCTGGGATTCAGTAACACTGCTGTTCTTCGGTGATGCCTATGCCTTGGAACCTTCTGGAAACTGTTTTAATGGATGTAACAAAGTCATTTTTAAGTTGAAAAAAAATGAAAGATAAATTTTATCATGCTTTTAGCTGTATGAGGGTGATATCATAAATAATAAGAAGTCTAAGGATATTGGGTAAGAGGTTGAAGGTATTGGATGATAACCTTAAATGGATGGGATTAAAGCCTGATTTTTCAAAAAAAATTAAGAAAAAAGCATGGTAGCTAAATCCTAAATGAAAATCTAATTCTTAATTAAGTATTACTTTATTGTGTGGTTGTTCTTCAAACATTGTCATGAAATATGTTATGTAAATGACATTATAAATACTTATATTATAGTAACCATAGGGTAACCACCCTTTCCTCCTTCCCAATCAAATTCTTGAGGACATTGAAGAAATAGGTCCCATTAATTCTAAAGTGAATTTGAAAGAGTAATTAGCTCTTCTCAAGCAAACCTATTACTTAAATTATATGTATATGTGTATGTATAGGGAGAGAGTTAGATCTTGCTACATTCATGCATAGTTAAGTTGAAATATGGTTATCGTCCCTAGCATTAGATCCATATGGATTTCAAAGCTAAAAAACTATCAATTAGTCATCATTATGATGGAAACAAATATGATGGAAACAAACGCGAACAACAATAAACATTTATCTCATTACATAAATATTAATATATTCAGAATAAAGAGTTGGCCTAAATTGATAAACATATAATCGACAATGGTAAATAGAAATGCTATAAAAATAAATAAAAACTATTAGGTTAGGGTATGGCGTATTACGGGCTACCACGCTCCAAGGTAGCTCATTCTATCCATAAATATGCATCGTTAAATATTATTCTTGGGATGTACCATGTATCTAATAGATTCTATTTATTTCTGCAATGTTTTTGTTTATTATAACATATATCTAATAGATTCTATTTATTTCTATAATGTTTTTGTTTACTATAACAAATTAGATGTTTACCGATTCAAATGAGCTTTTTTTTCTAGAGCTGTTAGTATTTGTTCGATAAGTTAGTGTTTACTTTGTTTTTATTCATTACCCAATCTATTTCATCATTAAAAAAAAAAAAAAAAACCTAATGATGATAGTTTTTAGATTTAAGATTCTATTTTAGATATATTAGTATTTTTTTATGAAATAAGTTTTTACCATCACTTCGAAAAAGTTATTACTTCCATTATGTTGTTTTTATTCGTTATCCAGTCTATTTCATCATTATTTTTTAAAAAAATAACTAACAATGTTTAATAGATAGTTTTTAACTTTAAGATTCGTATGGATTTATAGTAACTACCGCATTTGAACTTGGCTATATATGATCGTGGCAAATCTCTCCCTTTATATATATATATATATATATATATATATATATATAGGCTTGCTACATTCAAATGTAGCCAAGCCTAAATCCGGTCGTGAATTTTATTCTTGAAATCATATAGTTCATGAATTTCAAAGATGAAAAAAGTGAAAAAAATGGATGGCTCTAGGATTCATGTGGATTTAAGAATAGAAAAGATGATCAGATTTTAAACTTCGTTATATTCGAATATAGTCAAATTTATATATATATATATATATATAAAGGCACTGTCTAGCAGTAAACCTCCTGCATGACGCAATTTTGTCCACTGGCCCAACCTTTGTTTCCTAAAACAAACTTTGAGTTATAAAACCGTTAAGAATTAAGGCATCTCTACAGCGAAAGGCTTTAATGACAGCAATTTTCTAACTGAGAACAACTTATATATACTAGTTGAAGATTTTTTTATTTGATAAATGTTTACTTATGTAATAATTTATATAACAAATAAATTTATGATTGAAAAAAAGTTTTTTAAGTAATGATAGGAATTTTTAATAAGCCATTATGATGAAGAAATGTGTAAAAAGAAAAAGTTCTTGATCTCTAAGAAAATGTCTGGTTTATATAAAAATAAAATTATAACCGAATTTGTTTTCAAAGATTAAGGTGATTTATTCAAGATTCCTATAAAGATCATGGGGAAAAAAAAAAAAAGAAGAGTACTCAAGAATGAGCTCTCCTCTCATCTAGATTATTGTTTATTGGCACAATTTCGAGGAGTTTTCCAACTTTCCTAAAAGGGTGACATGTAATATGTTTATAAAAGAAATTGTAGGGAGTGCTCTTGATGGTTTGGTATAAGGCAGGCCATTGAATCATACTCAAAATACATGAAAAAGGATCAGGCCCAATTCATTTCCATACTTACGTATATATATTTGTGGTCTTATCTCAATGACAATTCCATAATCTTTGTTATATAATAGCATCAAATGATCTAACGAGGGATCAGGCCCGATTCATTTCGATAGATTCAGAGAATATTTGTCATCCTTTATAGCCCCACACACAAACGCGCACATATATAGAGAGAGCGTGCGCGTGTTTGCTCTTTATCCTAATTCATGGTTTCAATAATATTTGATAGATTTTGTTCATCCTCTTTCCCACAAACACTGTTCGTGGCTTTACCAACTCAACTAAGCAGCACCTTTTGCACAAGACTCCTATCTTATATACTTAAGATATAAAATATTTATTGAGGATATCTACATGAAAACAACACAAACAATCCAAGAGAAACAAATTTAGAAGAGAAGAAAATAATCACTTGGGCAAATAGAATGGAGGTAAATATTTAAAATAAAGCAAAGCAAAAGCTTGCTTTGTGATCTGCCGTTTCCTAAAAACTGAACAAATCTTCCCTTCTAAGATGCGATGAACAATAACCTTTTAAAAATCAAGCAAAAGAAAAGGTTGCTTTGGCGCTTGCGTTCTCCAAAAAATGAACAAATATTCCATCCTACGATGCTATGGTTTCCAAACACAAACAGAACGTAGAAGAAAAACTCCCCTGCCTGCAATGGAAAAAACCGAAGGTTTAGGCCGAAATCAGAGTCCTCGGCTTCTTCACGGTCGGAGGGCTCTGCACCTCCTCCTCCTCCTCCCCTGCTGCCCACATCGCCACCCCAAACTCCGGCAACGGCGGCAGGTTCAGATCAAAATCTCTCACAGAGACACCCGAGCTCGACGGCGCTTCCCAGTAGTGGCACCGTTTGTGCCCACCCAGCGCCTGCCCCGTCGGGAAACTCCTAAAGCAAATGGAGCACTGGTGATCCCTGCCGCCCTCCGGCACCGACCCACTGCCTCCAAACGAGGAGAAGAGACGCACGTCTTCGATCCCGGTGGGCCGCCGGTGGCTGGACTTGTGCCCGCCGAGCGCTTGGTGAGAAGGGAACGCCTTGCCGCAGACAGAGCACTTGTAAGAAAGCTTCGGCGGCGGAGGTCGAGAGGACGATGGCTGCCGGCGGTCGTTGCTGCGTGCAAGCATGAGGAGACAAAGAGCGAGATTTTCTTCCTGGGTTTGGAGAGGGAGGCAGGGTTGGCCGCCTTTCGAGCGCTTCTCCTTCGCCCACGGCAAGGCCTCTGTGGCCGCCCTCGGCGCAGGGGCAGGCGAGGAGGAGTCTAGTAGAGGAGTCTGGAGGGTCATTGCTTTGAACTATTGGAGGTCGTTGTTTCTTAGCTTGGGGTGTGAGATTTGGATGTTATATATAGACGGAAGGAGAGATTGCTTGAGGGAGGGGAAAGAGTCAACAGAGCTCCGTGGGGATGGAGGCCGAAACAAGCGGCGGAGGCTTCCGTTGAGAAAGTTCGTAATTAATTAAGAAGAGGAGTATGTCATGCGTGACATTAGCGGTCAAAATGGAGTGGCTCAGCACAACAACGTGGAACAAGCGTTCAAGTTGGTTCAGCTGTGCTGTTGGGCCGGGTGGACATGCACCCCGGTCCTCACCAGGTCTAAACCGGTCTGGATTTTTAAGATGGGTTTGCCCCTCGAGTTTCTAATTTTCCTTTTTAGAAAAAATACAAGGCACGTGAGACCCACCTAGTTTTTATTAAATTAACATGAAAATATTCTTTTTGATCTCCAAAGTTTCACTCAAAATATATTTTAGCCCTCAATCTTTTCATTGTTACAGTTTAATCTCCCATCCTTTAAAAATTACACTCTTGAAGTCTTATTATACAGAACCATTAAAATGAAAGAGTAATGCAACTGCCACTTATTTTACATAATAAATTATTAGGAGTACATCTTAAATGGTATATCAATTATTTCATTAATTTTAACTAATATCATAGAATAGAATATCAAGAATATAACATTATTAAGGGACCAACAGTAACAACCAAAAATTTAAGAAACAAAATAAATTTTGAATGAAAATTTAAGAACCACAATTTAGCTTTAAATTAAACATATTTTTTTAAAAAACAATCAATGAGTCCATGTTGGCATAAGATTTTGCTAGGGTTTACAGTGGGCTGCAGTTTATTGGTTGTCAGCTCTTCTCAATGGTCGCACCAGGAAGAGATTCTAAGTTTGATTAGAGGAAGACAAAAATTCGACTAGATTAAAAACCTCATAGCAAAGACTTATACGTAGGTGTAATTTTTTCATTGCTTCATAATCTGACAGTCCATTGGTCTAAGGTGACAATGGAGCAATAAGAGACCCACACGTCCAAGTTTTTATCTTTTTTTATTAAAACAAAATATCAACCCGAGCTGCCATGAGTTG
Source organism: Metroxylon sagu (assembly GCA_017589505.3). Classification (NCBI taxonomy): domain Eukaryota; kingdom Viridiplantae; phylum Streptophyta; class Magnoliopsida; order Arecales; family Arecaceae; genus Metroxylon; species Metroxylon sagu. The sequence continues at coordinate 1,545,467 of JACVBY030000659.1, read as the reverse complement.
GTCTTGGTCCAGGATTTGGGCGGATTCGGTATCGACCCTGATATTAGGTCGGACCGGATGGCAGAACCGCTGTTCTGGAAATGCTCGCTAATGCCAATGTGGAAACCGCGTGCGATCCCTCGGGCTTTGATGTGGATCACACCACATTCTCGTGCTTTATCAGTCTCGCGGTCTTCTTAGGTTGAAGCCTTGAAGCCGCCTCTTGAGAGAACCCACACGCGTGGTGGATTCCATCCGATTGTAAAAGTATAAAGATAAGACTCGCGACTGGACTGGCTGGCCACGGCTTATCAAGGGTATTGACGGTTGCTCGTCCACTGGTTATGCAAGAAGGCAACTTTCGCTGTTGACTGCATGGCATCTCTCCTGTCCTGCAGTGTGTGATTATTTTGTATTTTGGTGGATGTTTCCGCCATTGTTCCTGTCCTGAGAGTCAAATCCAACTTTCCGTGTGGTTATCAATTCACGGCTGAACGTCCAATACCGTGGAAGTCGGGTAGGACAACAATTACCTCGATTAACAAATGTTTCAGAATGTTTGCATGAGAAAAAGAAAAAAAAGAAGAAAAAAAAAAATGTTTTTGGAATGTTGACTCAGAAGGAGCAATGGATGTAGGCCATATTGCTTCCATATCATACTGCAGCTCGCACTGTTTCGGTTGGTGGGCCCACGATAGAGACAAGAATAATTTCTTTTGGTGCACGTGTGATTCGCCCCTACAAGGTGGGTTGAGTCATCAAACGGATGGTTGGCATGGATTGAAAGCATCTGCAACATTTCAAGCTTACCTCTTATGAATTAGCTTTGTTAGTAGATTAAAATTATATAATTTAAAATTTTAAATAAAAATTAATAAATAGTAAAAGATTTTAAATTATAAGTATATAATATTTTTTTTTTCATTCAATATACGATTAAAATCTTTTCTTCTTATAATACGATGTTTTCGCCATAAGCTAGTTAGAAATATATGTTGTGCTTCTATTACATAAATTATAATTTTTTAAAAAGCAATGAAATTTATGGTGTTTATGCTGTGTAATGTTTCTTTATGCAACACCTACCGTCTTCAAGTGACCTGCTGCAACTACTAGAGACCAAGATTAAAGTCTAGATCTTATAAAGCCTATTTCCCTGTCATCTGCATCTACAATGGTATAGAGTTCAATAGGAAAATTACTACACCAAGCAGTAGCTTTAGGTAGTAAAGTAGCTTGATTGGCCTCCTGATACACATGCTGATATTAAAAGGATAACGGGTGGGCAATTTTGGTCTTAAACATCCCTCAATTTAAAATGAAAATTTTTTGAACTTTTATTGATCCGCATTACTATTGTGGTTAAATCGCCTTCCAATATAGCACATTTCATAGAATATCCTAAACTATTACGTTGATAAGATAAACTATGAAATAGTTCATACCAAGTAATTATTACCTCTATACCTGAAACAAAGGCTTTGCAAAGAGGAATTGAAACAGCAATGATAGGTTATCTTGTATAATTTTGAATAATAAAATCAGCTCGACTGTTGTTGTATGCATTGAACCATTAAAATTAATTTTGAATAGTTCTAGTGGTGGGGGTTGCTATAAAATGAGTAGTTAAGGGTGTGGTATGGGTTGTCCTCAACTACTGCCACCCTAGATGCCAGAAGTCATTGCGGTAGATGGCTTGATGGCATGCAAATACTCCATGGACATGTGGAAAGCCTGCCCTGCAATATGAGTAGGACAAAATTGCTTACTTCAGAATAGATTTTTATTTCTACCTTTCCAAATTGACTATAACACATGCTAGAGTGGACTGTAAGGATGAATCCTGGGTCGAGCTTGGAGTCCCCTACAGCATTGTTAGTGTCTGCTTTAAAGATCTAAGGAGAATTGAAAGACAATTCCATAGGTCCTGGAAGACTTGCGATTGAAAGAGGGATAATCAAAACTCATTCTCAGCACCACATCTATGACAGCTTGGAATTACATATTGGATTCATGAAGCCACTAATGAGGAAGTAGGAAGAGCCTCTTGATATAGCTTCCATAAGAAAAAAAAAGAACTCTATTGCGTGTAGGAATCTTCCACAATTTAGCAAATTCGGTGTCCAGTTCCTCCATAGGCTGGCGAAGAAGTGCTTGATACACCTATTTAACAGAAATTTTCTGGCTAAATCCAGAACCCCAGCATAGGACATCCAACTGGCCAGCATCAGCATAATGGGTGGCACATATTTCATTAATAATATCCTGTGGCAAGCATTGCTCCAAAATATGAAGGTTCCATTTATCATTTCAGATTTCAGCCCGTCAACAATCAATAATTCTGCCACCAAGTTAGTGTTAAATTCAATTGGCATACAATTTAGAGGAACAATAAAAAACCAATGCTACGTAGAGATATCAATTAAACTCCCATTACCTACAAACCAAATAAAAATTTCAGCAATAAGAAAAAATTGACGAATAGCTTTCCAAATTGAAGAATAAAAACCGAGGGCTTTGTACGTATTCTAATCAGTCAAGAACTGATATTTTGATCTAACTACCCAAGCAAGAAGATAGTTTTTGTAGAGAACCACCTTGGCAGCTACTTTGCTTAATGGAACAGTCCACCATTTCTGAATCCTAGAAAACCCCAATCTCTCTTGTGTTTTTGTACTACAAATAGTTTCTCAGGTTATGGTATGCAAGATTCTACATTCCTAATGATGTTCTTATAAGAACCTCCTAATGGTTTTATTAAACCACACCTTGAAGCTTCATGGCATCACTGTATGGGCAACAACATGAGAAAGTATAGAATTTAGCACCGAAGGTATTAAGATGCTATGACCTGACATAGATAAAGCCCTCCACTTTCAAGAATCAAGTTTGGACATAATTTTCTTTCAACACTTGAAGATCTGCAGACCTTAATTTTGACCTCTGATAGGGACCAAGAGTATCAACTCTTTTAATGCCTAGAAGATCAATTAACTCAGCATCCAATCTATGTTGGATTTTTAGATTGAACATAACTATAGATTTATCCGGATTGAGTACAATACTCTGAAATGACTCTTTTTATAACAAGACAGTTTGATGGTCAAGCCATTGAAAAAAGCAAAAAGTTATCTGCAAAAAGCAAATAGCTGATATACGGGCTACTCCTCCATGAATAGTATCCTCAAATCTAATGTCTCACCATGGCTAACTGCAAACTCTTAGTTAACATCTCAAAGCACAGAATAAATAAATAGGATGACAGTGGGCATCCTTAGCATAAACACATCTGAGAGATAAAGAATTGAGTAGGGAAGCCATTCATCAAGACTGTAAAGTAGGAGGAGTTAACACATCTTTCAATCCATCTAACCATCAACTTTAGAAAGTTACTTTGAAAAGTTAAAGTTGTGAAGAACTACTGATAAGTAGCCCTCGTCCACACAATCATAAGCTCATTCTATGTCTAATTTAATTAGCTATGAGAGGTCTATTTGGATGAGCTTGGTATAGCGAGTGCAACAATTCCTATGCAATATTGATATTGTCAGAAATGTTTCTTTCAGCCAGAAAAGCTATCAATTTCTCTGGCACTAATTTCTGCATGATCCTTTTCAGGCGTAAGGTGATAATCTTTGCAAGAATTTTGCCATTCTATTACATTGGCTGGTGGGCCGATCCTAATTAGGAGAGATTGGGTTTTGGCATCTGGGTATTAAAGTGATAAAAGGTTGATTTTAGGCTGAAGGCATCTGATAAGTAGCAAAACAAAGCTTCTTTGCTGCTTTAGTGACGTCTGTAGATGCCATGCCCAGCATCTTTGGAAAAACTCAGAAGGAAAATCATTAGAAAAAGTGACCCGGTGACTTTATATCATCTCCAGTATGCCTACTAGAAATGATCTTACTTTAAATAAAATTTAAAAAAAAAAATGGTAACCACAAGTGGCTAGCGCACCAAAGACGAAGGGTGAAAGTGCCCACGGCAACAGCCAGTAGCAGATGAGCTACGGATGGAGGAAATCAAACGTCCAACAGAACCGTCCATCTCTTGGTTAGCCTCACGATGGATGTCAGCAATTAAAATTAGTAATAGTTGATTGAACGAATCTGATGCTCCCCAAGGCAGGCCTTTGAGTTTATTATTATTATTATTATTATTATTATATGCCATTGGTCCATGAGACCACTGGTCACCTTCTACTGTGATCCTATCTTTCAAAAATGAGCCTGAACGACCGTCAGAGGTTAATCAAAAAAATGTTATTTGAACTCCTCATTCTTATATAAATTTTCAACATCACAAACATAACAAATTTAAATTTAAATTTAAATTTAAAGTCAAACCTTATCTAATTCACAATGATCATAAGCTCAATTGCAATGTCCCCATTCAACATAGCCTATGGGCGCTGACTTGTATCATTTGTGACAATACTAGTCCTATCTAAAAAGATAAGTAAAGAATATGTTATTTAGTTTACTTGACTAATTAATTTTATATAAGCATTCAAAATCTATCTACTATATAATATGAAACTAAATATTTATTAATAAGGAGTCTCATGGTATAAATCATGGGTCTCTATATTGGGTGATAACTGAGAAGCCCCATCAATTTGGCCCAAGGACGTGTAAGCCTGTTGGCGTGAATCAATATTTGTGGCTGCTTGGATCCTATAACGCCACCTATCCACACGTTCGCCTGGAGGCGCTGGTGCACGCCCCCTGGCCGGGCGCTGCGCCCTATAGCCCCGAAACGCGGACCAATCCCGCGCGCAGCCCACGGCCAGGAACACGCGCGGGCACGGAGCTTCCGCAGTCAGCTGAAATGAGATGAGAGTATGTCAATTGGAAAATGCCACCTTTAAAAATATTTATGCAAGTGTTACACAGCAACAGGCTCAAGACGCAAAAAAAACTATAATTATGGATGACAATCAGAATTTAGAATCATTTAAGCCTTAAAAACAGCACTCAATTTAACCAGTAATATGGAGAAATGATGAGTTTCCACGTGTTGATGAGTTGGTTCAAAATGGCTCTCAAAGAAACCATAATGCAAAATATGACTTAGCTTTATTTGGTATTACTTTTATTTTTTATTTTTTATTTTTAAAAATAAAAACATGAAATCAGATTAGTTGCACTATTTTCATATTTTATTTTTAAAAATAACTTTTGTTATTTATGAAAGAAAAAGGTGAAAATAAAATTTTTTCACTTTCATATCAAGACAACTTCTTGAAAAAATAATAATATATACATTAATATATTTTAATAATATATTAATATATTATAATTATATAATATTATATAGTATAATATATTATAATATTATATATTATGATATTGAATATAATATTATATTTGTAAGATGTTTTGGATTATAAGTTGGCTTGAATTAAATTTAAAAAATAAAAAATAATAGTGACTATCAAACGTGTTTCTATTGCTAGAAATGTTAAAAAAAATAATTTATTTTAAAAAAAAAAAGTAATAACAATGCCAAACACAATTTTAGAACCATTATTTAAGTTGTACAAGCCCAATCCCTATCTAACCATCTTACCTTCCAAAAGAAACACTAAAAATAAAGAGGTGTAGAATTTAGGATCTTAATTTTTCATCTTTGGATCTATACGAATCTCGAAATTATTTCATCTTTTTTATTTTTTTTATTTTTTTAAATTCAAAAACTGTATAGATTTAAGAATGGAGGAAGTAATTAGATATATTACATTCGTATGTACCTAAGTCTTTCTCATATTATTACACTATATAGTACTATAATTTTGTAATATTATTATAATTATATTATAATAATGTGATAATATATCATTAGATAATATGAAGAGCCAAACAATTACTTTCTCTTTTGCTTTCAGCCAAGCTAAATAACTTTGGTTTTCATAGTTTTGATGGATTTTACAATTTCACTCTAATTTTGGCAATTTAAGTAAAAAAAATTCGTTCATAAAAAAGATTCAAAAATTATATATATGATACAAATAAAAAAAAGAAAACATGTCCAGAAAATTAATAATTTTTTTCCAAAAAAAATTGCAGTCTGGGATCCCTGAGGCATTGCTTCAATGACCTCATGCCAAAATAATTAATTTGTTCACATAATACATGACATCAATTTTGACATTATTTTATAATGCAATATATTAATCACGATTTGATGACAATCTACATAGATTTGAACATTGGGTTACCTAAATCTATCTATTAGGAAAAAAAAAAAAACCTTTGAAACCCAACATATATTGCTTTTGGTTTTGAGGAATATTGACAATATACATCTTGGAAATCAAAGGAAAAAAATTTAGGAAATGGCAAAAAACATCACAAAATCCCTACCCATAGAATATACTTTGGCCCTTGGCTAAAACTTTAAAATTCAGATCAGCTCAATTTAATATAGATATTACGATTTCAAAGTTTTAGTTGAAATTATGGTCATGGTTTCTATGACTACTACGGCACTGAAACCTTAAGACACTGTGACATGGCATGACATAGGATGGTGGTTTATTAGCACCCTAAAACTGAAGTATCCTGCTTACATCAGCTGGAAGTATTAGCGGTTGGCATGGCCTCTTGGCATATCCAAGCACAGTATGGTACAAGTGATGACTCTTGATTCTCAAACGTACCAAGTCTCAGATATAATAAATTAATTTGTCCAGCCCTTCAACGAAGTTTCACCGATGGCTAAAGGATTCTATTTGCTATCACATCCTACATGACGGGCACTATCTTATTGTTCACACATTAGTCCGAGCCTTGCGATCCAAGAAGTGGCCAATTTGAAACCACCTCGCACCAAAGTCAGAACTTCTAAGATCTCTAATGCTGCGACTCACCTTTCAATTCCGCCACACCCAGACGCATCCAAGAGGACAGTGGCAGACTGCTCGAGCCGACGGCATCCAAGCCGCCATCCATGGGCTCGTTCCTCTGGCGGGCTCACTTCCAACGCAAGATGCGGGCCACGCCATGGGAAGCCGTTTTAGATTCGCAAGAAGACTGAGAAGAAGTCGACTAACTAAAGATGAATGATGGACATCCGGGGGATCACACTTGACAGAGGAAAAACGTCGAGCAGGTGGTACCTGGGGGAGACGGAGAGCATGACGATCTTGGAGAAGAGATCGGGGCGGGAGATGGAGGCGAGGGCGCCGATGACGGCGGAGACGGAGTGGCCGACGAAGACGCAGGAGGTGATCTGGAGCTCCTCGAGGAAGGCGAGGAGGTCGAGGGCGTAGCCCTCGAGCGTGTCGTACCGGACGAAGTCGAAGTGGTCCGGGTTGCTGGGCCCCGCCCCCATGTTGTCGAAGATCACCACCCGGTGGTCCTCCGCCTGTGCGCCAGCACGATTGTCGCCGTTCCACTCTCCCTGTCTCCCACCCTTGTTCTCTGTTTCTTCCTTTTCCTCCTCCTCCTCCTCCTCCTCCTCCTCCTTCGTTTTTTCTCTTTCTAGATATATAAGTAAAACTATTCCGGAGGTGAGGAATTGGAGGGTAGTAGCAGCACAGAAGAAGAGGAGGTGGCTGTGGTGGCTCTTCTCATTCAATATGAGTCATCCACCACCCAAAGAGGGTGGGTGGATGGAAAGAAGAGATGAGGACCGGTTAAAAATATCGGGGTGGTGAGTGGGATAAGGTGGACTCTTCAAAAAGCGCATGCTGCGCTCTAGGCGTCGATGTCGACGTCGCTGGCTCCACGTAGAAAGGCTTTGGGATCGGAGTCCTTTTTTTTGGTTTTTTTTTTTTTATTGTTTTTTTGACCGGTGTTGGATCCTGCCCATAAAATGTTGGCAAACTTGTTACAGCGATTTGATTTTTCTTTTTATAACTTGTGGTATTAATAGTTGCCCCGTAACATCCTTTGCATCCGATAGGACTTAAAGGGATATTCCGTCAGTTATTTCGACCTATTACTTTTATGTGATGAACCATATTGCAACGTTGTCACTTCACTATTTATTAGTCTTCTCAGGCTTTTGCCACATATCCTTTGAGACGGCCATTTTATTAATAGCTTTTTCTAAAAACTTATCATTTATGCAATTGTGTCTGCACCATTCTCCAAGCAGTTTTCCGCGACTCAAAGCGTTTGAGGGCTTGGCGAATAAGGGTTACCACCATTTAAACCCGATTCACTTTCTTGCTATATTTTCTCTATGCATTCTTTATCGCCTTCTACCTCTTAAGTCTTTATTATTATTATTATTATTATTATTAGTATGAGCCCTCTTTCATCCATAACCTCTTTTAATCTTTCAAGAAATGGACAGGAGCTCTTCTTCTTTAAATCTTAGAGACCTCTCCTTCTAGATGAAATACTATTAACCTTAGCTCGTATCTTTATAAAGATGCACCAATCAGGATATAAATATGCTTAAGCTACCTTTATAGGAGGTAACTTTTCAATTCCTAAATCCTTATATATGCCTTCTTCAAACTTAAGGCCTCATGTTACGTCTTTTCAAACATTAAAGTTCTTAAATATTTTTTTTTAATTAAAAATAAAAAATTACTTCTTTATGAACACTTTGACCTTAGCTTCTGATCCTTCCTTATTGTTCTTCAGCTTTTCTTGTAGCTTAGCATTCGAATAAATGCGATCCGACTTAAGTGAATCCTACATGCTTTAAGTAGCTTTTTCACACTCTTTAATTAGAAATAAAATCAATAGGAGGCATATGTTTTGAGATACAGTAAAACCTTTGCAGCTACTTACTTATGGTCCTGCAATTTATTTGGCCATAGGATAAATGTAGCATGTAGCTTGGCACATTTGATACCTTTTTTTACTTTTACTTATCATAACGTTAAGGTTTCTATTTAGAAACATCAATGCTTAAATCATTTAACCCATTTAACTTAATTCAACACATTGTAGGCTGGGTCAATTTACTTATCTAATAAAATGGTTAAGTTCAAGTCAAAGTTATTTAATTAATAGATTGAATTCAGGTTGGCAGATTTTCTTATTTAACTTGCATCTAACCTGACCTGTTTGCCCAGCCTTGTTTTATTATGTATTACCATTACCTCTTGTGAGAACCTCTTCCTCTTCTTGCTTGTACTAGTCCACCGATTTAATTTTCTCTAGCTGCAATCTCCATTCTTTAAGCCTTATCAGCTGCTCTTATAAGGTTTGCTTCCTTATTCTCTCATCTTGTTGCTCATCTCTCCTCTCCTCAAACTAAGCCCCATCTTTCTCCTCTTCATCTTTCTTCATGCCAATTGATGTCTTGAGGCAGTGGTTCATTATAAGACTAAAACTTTAAACTCTAGCCCTAATTTCCAGCTAAACCCCAATCCCCCTGTAAACCCCCCCTCCCATCTAAAAAATTTTTTATATGTTACGCAGCATGGGTGCGCGACACGCGGCGCGCTACATGCGCACCAGCGCACGCGCGCACATGGGCGCAGGTAAGGGCTCAGTCCTCCCCTCGCTGAAGAAATGGCAGAGGGAGGGGACTGCCAGTCCTCTCCGTCTCTTTCTCCCCCCTCCTCTTCGCACGCTCCCATCGCCGTTGTCGCCCTCCGCTCGTCCCCGACGCCTCGCCGCCGGCAGGTAACACCCCCCTACCGGTAAGGAGAGAGAGAGCATGTAGAGAGAGAGGGAGAGGGCCGCAGGAGGGCCCTCCCCTGACCCAGGAGCCAAGCCGGCTCCCGCGCTTGGTTCGGGCCCGGCGGCATGCTCGCCGGCTCGCCGGACCCGGTCTCCGGGCGGCAGCCCCTACCGGCGCCGAGGCGACGTCCGGTGGGATCCGGCCGGCCAGAGGAGGCTGGCCGTGCCACCGACAAGGGAAGAGGGGAGAGGGCCGTGGAACGGCCCTCCCCTTACTGTGGGTTCAAGCCGGCGGCGTGCTGCCCGGCCCGCCGGGCCTGGGCTCTGGCCGGCAACTCCCGCCGATGCCGGGGCAGCGTTCGGCGGGGTCCGGCTGGCCAGTGGTGGCCAGTCGTGTCGCCGGTAGGGGTAAGAAGGGAGGGAGAGGGTCGAACGGCCCTCCCCTGTCACGGGAGCCAAGCCGGCTCCCGCGTTGGTCCGGGCCTGGCGGCGTGCCCGCCAGCTCGCCGGGCCGAGGGCTCCCGGCCGGCGGTCCCCACCGGCAACGCGGGCGGCGTCTGACGAGGTTCGACCGGCCAATGGTGGCCGGCCGTGCCGCCGGCAAAGTAAGGGGAAGAAGAAGAGGAAGAAGAAGAAGGAAAAAGAGAAAGAAAAGAGAGGAGAGGGAGTGACCACCGGCGGCGACCGGCCTAGGGCCAGCCGTCGGCAGCCAGCCGACCCCCGGGGAGGGCCGGCGGTGGCCCTAGGCCGCCGGCCATCATCCACCCCTGGTTCACCTGAACCAGGGGTGAAACAGAGAAAAAAAAAAACTGGGACTGGGCCGGGTTCGACTCAGTCCAGTTAGCCTATTTGGGCTGAATTTTCGGGCCCCAAATTGGGCCCGGCCCAATAAAAGAAAAATATGGTTGTGATCAGCATGGATCCTAGTTTGTCGAAAAATTTTTATTTCCCCATTTGGGCTACTATATTTGGAGATATTCAAGCTCCAAGTTGGGCCCAGGATTAGATTGGGTTAAGTGTAGGAGTCAGTTTGACATCCTAAAATTGAAATTTAAAAATCTGAAAAATTATGTTGTAGGTACCCAGAGATCCTTACAGCTGATTTACGCTTTGGGATTAGCGTTGTGAGGTAAGTAAGCCAATTATAATGATTTTTTAAACCATTATTAAATTATGTCATTATCGAAATAATGAAATTGATTTATAGTATTATTTGAAAAATGATATTGGTGGTACCACATTTATGCAAATGAATTATTTGACTTGATTATTGTTAATTTTGGTAAATTAAATTGGCATTTTATACATGCAACTGGTTATTACATGATTATGTGAAATTACTAAATTTGGTAAAATATGAAAAGTAAATTGATATATGTTTGATGTTATGCGAATAAATGTTATTTGCGATTGTGTTATTATATGTCATCACGGTCTACATTACATGTTACATGATTCCGGGACCCACATCCACAGGGGGAATATGTGGAGAACACACATCCAGGGATGTGCTGTGACAGGATATAGCATTATATGCTAATTGACTCCGACACCCTTCCTCCACTGGGGGCGTATAGGGAGGTTACATCTTTAGGATGTTTATTACGTAGTATAAAATGAGATTTACAGTGATTTAAAATTGAAATGGTATTTTAAAATATTATTTTATAATAATTGCTTTCAATTTATTTGAACATGAGATTTGTATAATTCTATAATATGATAAAATGTTTTTAAATTTGGAAGCATGATATGTATTTGACTTGGTAAAATTCTTTTTTGGCTATGTCATGTAATAGTAGGCTTACTTACTGAGTGTAAACTCATTAAATCTTACAATGTTTTCCAGAGCCATAAAATTATCAGGGGCAACAACAGGGGTAATTGGGAGCTTCTTAATGTAAATTGATTATATTTTGTTATATATAACCCCATTTGGATTTATTTTGAAACTTTGGTTTGTTGCCCAACATTACATAATTTGTATTATGGAGGATTAAATTTTGTCTGTTATATAGTTGTTAACCCTCCTTGTTTATAAATGATACTGTACTGAATGCCTTGCATGCCTGGCATGCGGCGGGCTATCACCCCTGGGCCACCACCAACTGGGTCCGGGGCATGACACCCCCCTTCTTCCCAATCCATCTTGACCAATCTCTATCTTGTAAGGTACCTCTATGGTCATCGAACCCATCCCATGCTTGATCTACTTGAGACGTAACATGGACCCCAGTACCAAATCTCATCCCAAAACCTACTATGGTTTATACCACTCAATAACCATTTTGTCTCTGATTTCTTCTTGTTTCTATAGTTTTAAATATCCATTAGTACGGACATGTTTGATTTGAGATGGATCTAAGTATGTACTAGCACATGTGGTCCTTAACTGCTTAATATGTCTCAGATCAAGCAATTAGATATATGTAAATTGCCTACATTCTTAATCCCAAAAGGTTGGTGCACGTTAGTGCCTAAGCTGCCTACTCACTAGATCCTTGCAAGATCTAGGATGTATTATTATTATTATTGGCTACGATAGTGGCACAGATTTAATTTTTGTCCCCTGGTCTAAATGGTTTAGGATAGAACTCTTATCAGTTGCAGTGGGAACTTATCTCTATGTTCATTGTTACATTGGTCGTGTGTTATCATGATCATAAATGTATAATTACTGTAGATGTTTGCTGGTCATTGCCCACCTGTATATTATAATATTAATGACATGATCATTTATGCATTTTTAGCATTGCATTATTTATTATATTGATATATGTAGTTAAAATAGTCATTGATATGTCCAGTGCTTCATTATTGTATCGGCATATAGCATTACATGATCATGCCTGCACATATTTGCCTATGTAGATATGTATTCATGTGTCAAGTAGCTTTCTTTTCATAATATTATCATTCTATTTTTGCATCAACACATACACATGCATGCATGTTTTAATATATATTTTCATGTATCTACAGGCTCAGCAATTTGGATGGATACTCCAGGGCAAGGAGCATTACAAGGTTAAGGAAGTTTGTTTTGAAAGTTTGGAGATGTAAACTGTTATATTCAAATGATTGAAAACACTTGGAATGTAAACTATTTGAGCGAAAGAGTTGCAGATGTAAACTGTGGTCTTCAACTGGTTGTAAACTGTTTGAATGCGAAATGTTGTATTGAAATGGTTGGAAATGACAGTTTGGATAGTTGTTGATATAGTTGTAGACACTTCCCGTGTTATATTGAAGTGTTGTTTGACCTGAATAATAGAATTGTTTGAGTGTTATCTTCCTGTGAATGCAAAATTTTTTGTTTGATTTCCATTTCAGGGATCATGGATGCTCCCGGTTACATAAGCTTCTGGGTACAAATAAACAAATGAAATAAGCAACAGTTATAGGTATTCATACTATCCTACATATATATATATATGTGAGTGCTGTTAAAGGAGCCAATACGTATTATATTGCAAGTTTTCTCTTACCGAAGTTAATGTCAAGGAATTTTTTTCATTGTTGCAAATTTCAATCAATTTTTCTGTAAACTCAGCATTATCAGTATCTTCAGCAGCCTCGAATTCGCTAACAAGGTCTTCATAATAAAACAGTCTAATCAATCTCAACAACTTTCAGATTATCTCCAACAAAAACTTTTTGTAGCAGTCTTAGATTCACTAACAAATCATCCACTTTCACAATAAAGTAGCCTTGTCAATCTCAACCGCCTTCAGATTATCACCAAGACTGTTATAGCAAATAATCACAACCTGTTGCAACAGATGATCACGATATTAACTATTTATTTTATCTCTTGCTTATAAAATATTATAATCTATAAAGCACTCATAATCATTCAATGCAATAAATATTCAACTTATGTTATCTTCCAATTTTGACCTACTTACTCTCGAAGCCCAATCTCTAATGCTGATGGATAGCGTGCAATAACATAGAAAAAGATAAACTGTCAAGCATTTCCTTTTCCTTGCTCCTTTTCTCTTTAGATGGGATTTGGAGAGGAAGGATACCTAAATTCTCACATTGAAAAGTTCTTTAGGCTTATCGAGCTTCTCAAATTTAAAATCTCTTAGAATCATCATGATATATTTTTGTCCCAAAATATAAATTTTATTATATACTATTGATCGTTTCTGTTCCAGCTTCAAGTTTGAGTTACTAAAAACATTATAAAAAGGAAATAGAAGACTTGATATCGCATCTCTCATCGCACCACCAGCAAACAAACTCATACACGGTGGAAGCAAATGATAAGAAGCGTTTTGCATAGAATAACATGTATCAACCTTGACGTATCAACGACTCCGCAATTCCACTATTTACACCACTCTTATTTGAAAGAAACATAACTCTTTTTTTTTTTTTTTTAACGGGAAGCTTTGCAGAAGCCATATATGGCAAATAACTCATTTTGGTATACCTATCACACAAAAGTCAGCGTGTATCTAATCTTGGCCGAGTTACCTTCTCATAGCTTTCAGTCAGAGCACGGATCAACAAGGTTCCTCCAATTAGGCATTGAGGGAGAAAATGTCAACTGGTGCATTAGTGCAGTCAAAGATGCTGCCATCAGATCTGGATGAGACCCCTCGGCAGTGATCAAGATATATCACTATGACAGTGATGTCATCATGGATATGGCGCCTTATTCCCTTCTCTATCTTTTTTATGTCATCATACCTCATTTCCCTTTTCTTTGCAGCCTCGATGAGGGCTGCTCTCACTAATCGCTTTGCTATTCCCTGAAAAATACCCGAACAATGGTGACAGATGATCATGATTTAAGTTCATAAAGAAACTGACAATAAGGAAGAAGATGTCTCATGAACAAAATTGAAAAAGGGGAGGGAGGGTAAGAAACTAACAGATCTAGGGTTCTTGAAGACGATATCGACAGCAGCTTCATCACTTAACTGCTCCCAAAGGCCATCTGATGCAAATATCAAAAACAAGTCTTGTGGTCTCAGCTTATGCATCCTAATGGAAGGCTCCGCGGTCATTACAGGCCGTTTCAGTGGAACAGGACAAACAAATTGCTGGAATAATGGATCCCTACATAACTCCGGCTTTTTCAGGTAGAGATCACCAATAGATCTTGATACCTAACCAGAAAAACATTAGTTTCCAATCACAATCATTCTGACAGCAATTTTTGTCTACCCAATTTCAAACCAGTGCAACCAATTGCCGACAAGATTGAACTGTCAGGCATTCAGCAATGATCTAAGATTACTATATTTATTATGCTATATTCTAGTAATTAAAAATCCATAAGTATCCATAATTAATCTGTTTGAGAGAATCCAAGATAACTTACCATGTGATACCAAAACTACCTCTAACATAACTACCATGATACTTTGTTGTTATTTCATATTACTTATTATAACATTTATATTAAATTATAATTATAAGTTTATGTATTTATTATATTATATTCTTATAATTATTTATTATTAATAATATTTATATTATTATAATATAAACTTATAATATTAAATTATATTATATTTATAAGAAAATAATACTAAATGTCCTTTTCTTTTGGCATTTTGGTTCTCAAATCTCAGTTCAAGACTACTATCTTTGGGTAATCTTGGATATCCATTTTCAAAGATGGGCATAAGATTATTGGATTGGATAATGATTTTAGAGTTGGAAATGATTTAGGATCCCTGCCATGTAGGAACACTGGATGTAATCAAATATGAATATCTCATCATCTCCATTCGGATCACCAATGATCTTAGATGGATCACTCTATACTAAATGCCCACTTAACATATGATGTAGTTATTATTTATGGTGGTTGAGCCCATTGAAACTATATAAAGATGCAACGATACAAAATATTCATAAATTCCTCTGAACAAAATATAATTTCTATGAAAAGGCAGACCAATATGTGTCATGAACCAACAACAACGAAATTGAGCCTAATAAGTTTCTAGATTTTACTTCAAAATTTTGAAAGCATGTGGCATGTTAAAGAAATCAGCCACGTTAAGGACAGAGACACAAGAAAGACTGCCATATATTGCTAACAAATAACATTCCAGACCAATTTTGTGCTTACAAGAGATCTTTGTTCTCTTCCCAACTAAGTTACTTGGCAGATGCTTGTCAAACAACTTCATGCATGAGAACCATGTGACACATGGATTAATCAAATGTCTGCAAACTCAATACCCTTAAGTTTTATTTACACAAGTGAGCAATTATTTTATCATGCACTTATTGAAAAACCCCAAAGAACAACAAAACATCAAATAATCCTAAAAATGCAAAAGCACGAGAGCAAGATGTGATTTCAACACAGGCAGGTGTGTTTAAAGAGATACCATCAACCAGAATTTGCATTTGTGTTCATGCTAATGCAAAATGACTGTTTAAATCTTTGAAGATGTGCAGTGTTTTATGAAATTTGGTACAAGTTTGCTCATCCTTCAAGTCATAGAATGTCTTGAGGGCGAACAGAAAATACACCTTCAGCAAGTCACATGTCTATGATACTTTGCACCACATGGTGTGTGCATAAAGATCTTCCAAACGGTAAAATATGAACAGAATACATAAAGCAATTCGAACCAGATAATGGCCATTGCAAAGTACAAGCATCAATTGATGATGACTTGGCTGAAAATGAGAATGATAATTTATGAAAATAGGTGCCATAAGACGTATTGCCACAACTTGTGCACAGCATTCTTTATAAAATACACAAATATAATCTTGAAAGCATGTTACATACACTTTCGTGCATCATATGAAAGTCAAAAGTGCTAAAGTTACAGGAACATTATCCAACAGAAAGAATATTGCTTTCAGCTCCAGCTAAAGTTAGGGCACTTGATGCAGATATTGCTTTTAAAATTGGCTAAAGTTGAGGCATGTGGGTAGGAATCTGACACTGGATTCTCAAAAGGGAAAAAGAAAATGCCAAGCTGTCACTTAGAAAAATGCCTTCCTTGTCATATAGATCAACATAAACACAACTACATCACTCTGACCTAGCCTGACAAATAAACATGATTCTACAACCATACAAAATTGGAAAAAGAAGACAATGACAAGATAGCAAACTTATGGTCAGAAATGGAAGAAAAATTTTGACTAAGGATATAGTTATATAAAGTGGAAGAGACTGGCAGTCAGACCAGAAGACCACTGAACCAAACCCCTGGATGGTCTGGTTCTAACATAGGACTGAAATAGCATTTGAACTAGCCCCCGCTGGTTTTAGGAAAAACAAGTGAACTGATTTTTTTTCCCACCTTTATCAAAAATTGTGGCAACTACCAACATTAATTAGTTCGAGAAAAAGAGCTTATATCTATGTTATTCCAAAGGTTTTATTTGCTCAATATTTTAATAATCAATTCTTTCCCATGAAAAAGAAAAAAATTTGTTTACAAAATTAAATGTGGGTAGGAATAAAACCTTTGGAATAACACACACACACACACACACACTTTTTATTTTATGTATTTGGATTACTTTTAGACTTTACTATTTAAAAAATAAAAATATGAATAAACTTACATATTTCCCACATTATATATAATTTTGCTTACATATTCTTTAAATTAGATGAATCATTTTTTTCTATTTATGTCATGATTAAAAAGTAATGTACCATGTAGGTCCATGCATGTTAAAGAGCAGTATGTAAAGTATAAAATTTATAAACAATTATACATATTTTTTTATATTATATATATTTTTAAATATTTTAAATACTTTTAGTTATAACTAATCAGTTAGATTGACCTGGTGACCCGGCCACTTGGCCAAGTTGCTCTTCGGTCTTAATAACTTTGGTGAAGGATATTAGCTTTTGGATAAGAAATACAAAAAAGGCCAAACTCTTTTCCTTCCAAGAATATGCATACCTCTATTTATTAGATAAAAGCACAAATTAGAATGATACACCTACATTAGTAGTACAGCAACTCGAAAGCCGAAACACAGCAAAATCTTTATCAAGTACTTCAAAAAAAAAAAATCAAAATGATTTGTCCCAAGTTACATTTGTTCAAAAAATTGATAAACAATTGGCAGCCTTAACATTTTCCTATGATACCCAAATTTTTCAGACTGCCTTTAGTCCTTCCGCAACACATTTAAGCAGGATATGAGGATCCTTGATGTCAGTAATCAGTTGCAAGTCACTTTTAAAGTTAGGACTCTTAAAAGGGGGTTTGTTTATGTAGTAAAATGAATATGCCAATGGAATGAAAAAGCCCAAAGTAAAGATTTTTCTCTTTCGCTCCTTTCAAGGTGATATGCTTCAGACCACAATATTCATAGATTTTTCAATGGAATGAAAAAGCCCAAAGTAAAGATTTTGCTTTTTCTCTCCTTTCAAGGTGATATGCTTCAGACCACAATACTAATAGATTCTCTAAAATTCATTAGTAGTCAAGGATAGGGATCTGTGCAAGTTAGGGTGTAAAGGATCTGCCTCCAAATCATCACCTTCCTAATAAGGACCCTCGATACTTGGCTCGCTATTAGATACTTAGGAAATTGAGCTGCACTGATGGCTGGCTAACTTCCGCTCAGCTTGACTAAGCTTGATATAATACTATACTATACCATACACAGATACATGTATAACTGTTGGGGGGTGGGGGATCAACCGTTGTCCGAAAATACCATTTTAGTTCATGCTTTATAGCAGTGATCTAGATCACCAGATGAAATGTTGCTTATGGTTTTTTTGGCCAAAAATTGTTTCTTCCGGTTAAAAATCATTTTTGACACCAGATTGGGATCTACAACTGAGAGTAATTCTCCAAACGTAGTGAGGAAACATCTTGGTTCATCTACCAGGGCAACCAATCATACAGCTGAGATCTTGCTCTGAAAAGAAACATGGGGTATGATGTTATAACAGTAGCATGACCAACTCAGTCAAAAAAAACAGTAGCATGACCAAGTGCCTAATGAACCGCTAATGAGTCAGGTGGATATTGATTGAGTTCAGCTTAAAACAGCTAATTTAGTATCAAGCCAAGCTTGAGAAGAATACACCTTGCTCAGGTCAGCTTCACAACAGACCTAGATGGAATCCTCTGCAATGGATTGAAATACTAGTGACCTCATAAAAGAGAAAATGATCTCTACAGGCAGAAGAAATGGATGATCTAACCAAATACCAAATATGAAGCTAGAGAACAAAACAGAGAGATTAAGGCCAGAATTTTGGAAAGAAATAAAATAAAATAAGAAACCTGCCAAGAGAATATAAGAATCATTAACCTATCCAGCCAATGGCTTTCTTGTCACCACAATATTGAATCTAATCTCTTCAAGGATGACCATCATGGAGCATATTCTTTGAGGGAAAGTGTATAGAACAGTTTGAAGAACAATTTTTGATGGAATGTTCCAACAATATTTTAAGTGTTAACATAGAACAAAGGTCCCAGCAGGGAAAAGAACTAATGATAGAATAAAAAATTAAAAAAATAATATTATTTCTTCAAGTGCAAAAAAGGCATGAGGCAGATTGATAATAACAGCAAAACATGGAATCATTGAATCTTGAAAGAAAACGATCCCGTCAAACATCCTAAAACTCTCATTCTATAATAAAATCTTTATTGCTTCACTACCATTATTAAAATTTATCCTTGCTTACTATCTATGAGCATTATGGTAATAGCAGGTCAACACCGTCCGCTATTGTTTTCATGGCAACCATCTCATCATCAATTGCATAAATATATCATCTCATCAAGGTATTGACCGTAGGATATGAAGTGACACCACCATGGAGGTAACCAAGGTATTGATGAGTATATTCAAATCACATGTGAGAATACACACTAAGATGGTACATCAAGGCAAGAGACAATCCACCAAAATTCATGGTTACAACCTCGACTTGGGGAATCTCCAAAATTATTATGCATGCAAACTCCTTAAAACAAATTAAATCATCTCCTTCAAGCATATTACATACTGGATCAGGGTCATGGTAACTCTAATGGAGTATCTCTGACGCATTAAAAAAAAAAAAAAAAAAAAAAAAGATTACTTATTGATCCATAAGAGGGATGATGAAAAATTGGTTGAGTTTATGTTGTCATCCTCCACTTCACAAAGCAATTTTGGTCAAATTTTATCCCACTCTTTACAAGAGCTGCTTCACTGAAGAGTCTTCCCATGGTAACTTTCTGAAGAAATATTTTACTATCATGCAGTTCTATCTTGTTCCAATCTTTCTGCTTCCAACCACACAAACCCCACAATCTATGGAGAATGAATAATGATAGTTCTCGAAGAAGAGTGCACTTTAATGTCCCATCTACAGAACCTAATATTAAAATTATGGCCATCAAGCCTAACACTAGCTAAAATCGGGGAAAGAAATCAAATGCAGTTGGATTTTCACATAATTGAAGAGCTCCAAACAGCTTCACTAATTCTCTAATATCAATAGGCCATGAAAATGGCATTTTGATCATTCACTATCCTTGAAAGACTACAAAGCTTTGTCTCAAAATGGCTTTCCCTACTCAACCATCCAACTAAGATACTATGTTTTACATCCCTTCTTATCCTGCAACCAAACCCACAAGCAAATTTATATATCTCTCTTTAGATATCCTCCAAGACCAACAATAGTTTAATAGCTCTTTCCACAAAGTTTTGTCTTTGACTATGATATCCACCTATAATAACCATCCACATAATGCCTGCTTCACTAACCTCCAAATCCACTTGGTGTTATATCCAAACTTTACACAAATTCTAATTGGATATTTGACAACTAGAATCAATACATACCTACTCCTCCTTTTTTTTTTTTTTTTTTTTCTTTTTTCTTGGGGTGAAAAAGGTATTCTTGAGCACATATCCATTCTACTAACATCTATAACAAACTGTGTGACAATAAAATTAATCCATAATTTGGATCACCAAATCCTTGCAATAAACAGCTTTGCTTTCATCTAAAATGCTAAAAACAAAAGTTTCCTGATTTGAAGTGCATCGAATCAGTAAAATTACAACCACTTTATCATCATGCATGCAACCATCTACTGAACTTGACATCCATAGCCGACAAAGGAAACCAAGCCAAGAAGGTAATGACTCGAGTTCTACTAGCCTTATCAGGAGAACATTTAACCCGAAAGAATAACAGGGCAAAGATTCGCTGTACCTGAATGATCCCCTTAATCCGCCAAACCCCTCGGTTATAGACCACGATGTGGGAGTCATCCGGGTGTAGCTCGGCGAGCTCCTTCCTGACCTCCTCTTCGGCGACGTTGTGATCCCTCGACAGCCGCTCCGCCACCACGGCCCTCCCGTCGGGCCCTCGCCGGCCGAGCACTGCACGCGAGTCCCCCAGGTTCGCCACGTAAAGCACGTCGTCGGCGATCGCCCCGACGAGGCAGCACGACCCCACCGACGCGATCTGCGGCCGCGACAGCCACGACCCCTTCACCAGGTGCAAGAACTCCTCCTCCGTCGCATCGAACGCCTTCCTTATCACCTCAGCCGAGATCCCCCCTTGCTCCGACGCGAACTCTACCAAAAACTCAGAGAATTAGAGCGATAGATCGAGCAAAAAAGAGAATTTTAAGTGGGGGAGGGGTAGTGGAGTACTGTGGATGTGGGGGAAGAGGCGGCTGTTGACGAAGCGGGAGGCCTCGGGGCCGCCGTGGCCATCGAAGACGCCGACGAAGGTGCCCGAGCGGGAGGCGAGGACCTGGCCCTGGTCCTCCAGAGAGGAGTTGGCCTGGACGACGGCGATGGAGAAGTCGCCGGAGGCATGGGGCTTGAGGTCCAAGTGCCAGAGTAGCCCGTCTCCGCCGCTGGCGGCGCCGGGCCACCGGAAGCACCGCTCCAGCGGCCGGCAGCACGCTCTCAGCATCGCGTCCTCGCCGGTTTTTGGCCTCCTTCACCGCCGGATTCTTCGCCGCCGGGCCGATGAGACTCGGGAGAGCGAACGAAGTGGCGGAGGGCGTAGAGAACGCGTTAGAAAAGGACCGACGGAAAGGGCATACAAAAAGAGAGAAAAGCGAGGAAACAAAACCAGAGAAGAATACGCGTTTTCTCTTCAGTTATCGTAGACTTGAAGTCTGATTTTTGAAAGTTTAATATCAAAGGATTAGTTTTTTTTTTTAACTTGTTTCTTTTATTTGTACGAACTATTAAATATATATAATTATTGATAGAAGGTTGCTCCACTAGTGAAAATGCTTACTTTATTATTATTATTTTTTTTTTATTTTTATTTTTTTTTTATTTTTATTTGCAAGCATGATGCAAAGTTTAGGCTTATGATTAATAGTTTATGATTTATAAAATATTACTTATACTTATCTATCAAGTCGTATATATTCCACATATATATCAATGTGTGTGGTGTAGCTATGATCCCTATTTTTTATTAGAGATTTTTTAGAACAAATAATTTAATTAAAAGAAATATTCTATTTTATTACTTATAATATGTTTAAAAAATAAAAATATATTATTGATGTCTTTTCTAAATGCCAATTATTAAAGTTTTTACAATTTATGATTAATATAATTAATCCAGAATAAGGAGGGATACAGTGGGAGGAGTTTTATATATATATATTTGGATTTTTATTTTAATATCATAATTACGCTATATCACATCACCATAGTTAAAAAAAGTAAATGTGTACTTTATGGTCAACTTATTGTATTAAAATGTCTTTTTCATTATATTGATAAGGGAATAATGTGGGATGAACAAAAGGGGGTAACCATGGTTCTAGGAACCTCAAGAATGGATGAATCTTGGTTGCCCCTGGATTGACCGAACTCCACGGTTTTAGTGATTTAGCCGTCCAAAATGTCTCATTGATGTCTATCATAGGACAAGCTAATCTCGCTTCCAAACTAGGCCTAAGATGAGAGCCATAGAGCACTGGTTTCAAATGGAAAAGAAGCCATTCATCACCTAATTCGTAGCTTTGGTTAGCATAGAGAATGTTAAAAGTTACATCCATAATCTCCACTTCTCTTGTTTCAGAAGTCGCTAAAGAAAAGTCATCTCTGCGGAGACCAATAGAAACGCTTGCCTGATGGAAGAGGAGGATGGTTTGTACTGAAAAGACCGGAAATAAAGGAAGAATTTTCTTTATCATGCACGGTCTACCGTAATACAGGCGACGAGGGCTTCTAGCCTTCAGGCCGAAGGATCTACCTCATTGGCTAAGTGGAGTTGGTGTGGATGGGCGCCGTTTCTCTTGCTTGGAAAAATGAAGCCTGTTGCCATCAGTCAAGCCTAAGGAGTCTTTCCATTCTTTTCTTGGTTAATAGGAAAAGGATTCGGACAAAGACATCGGAGCTACTCGACCAAGCGGTCTGCATAGCTGCGTATCTTCCTTCCGAGTCGTCGTCTCAGTCTTCTGCACCTTTGCGTACCTTCGCATGAAATTGCATATAGACTTCACCTTTGACTAATTCAACGGTCAAAGTCATCCATGGATATTTGTTCTGGCAAGCTAAGATTTCCACAAATTAGGCCAAATCTCTCTCTCATTCGTGGTCAGAAAGAGATGACACGGAACCTATAGATCTTCTAGTCGAAGTCAAGGGTTAATTTGTTGGGCTCCACTGGTTTGGAGTTCCCAGAAAATTTACCGGGAGAAGGCTTAAGCGTTAAAGACAAGTCCTGGGTTTTGACCATAAAAACATGGTGGAGCTACGTTTCCACTGGGCCTGGTGACATGTGACGCATAATGGAGTTCTAAACCCGTGTGGGAAAACACTTGCTTTTGCTTGCATCATCTCTTGACAGGGCAATCAAAATCTGCCATTCGTCCAGTGCCCACAAGCCTGGAAAAAGAAAAATATACACGGATGCGCAACGTATCAAAGGCGTTCCCTTTCGAGTTGGTTGGGGGACGACTTTGCTGTCAATGCTTGGTGACCTGAGTTCACCTGGCCGGAATGAGCGATTAATCCAAGATGATAAGTCTTTACTCTCTGATATGCGTATTCCTATGTCACCACGCGGAGCCTTTTCATGACGTTAATTTTGGAGAGGAAATATAAGAAAGCGTACTAACAACTGTACACATTCACTATGCTCAGCAAACCCCATGACAGATAATGACATCATTTTTGAGGACAGGTTATGGTTGGAACGACTGGCCCTTAATATTTTCATTTTATAAAACAAATTATTATTTTATATTAATTTGAAAGGGGAAGGGCTTTTCCTCAAGCCATGAAGCCTGGCCTCATCTTCTGGAATCAAGGAAAAAAAAAAAAAAAAGGTGCCGGCTTGTTTCTCAAGGTTTTTTTTTTTTTTTTGTCCTTCAAATTTTACATTTTTTTTTTATCTACTGCACTGGTCTTTACCTATCTTTATCACTTATTAAATTACAATCTTCCAGCAAATTTCCACACTCCTGGTTTCTTTCTTGAAAAAAAAGAGAAGTTGCGATGGGGGACCACAGGACCAAGCCGTAGTATTCATTTCAAATTTAAATATTAGTTTTATATCAAGCAATTATTTGATGAGTTATATATATATATATATATATATAGAGAGAGAGATTCTCATGTACCAAGCCTAAATCTAGTCGTAGCTATTAGATTCATACAGATTTTAAAACTAAAAATTATTTGTTAACTATCATTATCTATTTTTTTAAAAAAAACTGATGAAATAAATAGAAACAAATAAAAAATAAATAGAATGATAAAAGTAAACACTGATTTTTTTAGAAGGTAAGATAAAGTTTTATCTCATAAAATAAATACTAACATATCAAAACTAGACAAATAGCCTAAACCGATAAACACCTAATCTCAGTAATAAATAGAAGTGCTATATAAATAAACATAAACTATTAAACATATGGTGTGAAACAAACACATTTATGAGTAAAGACAGAACAAACGGGATAGGTAGCCAACACCTGCACGCCACGTGTTCAACTTCACATGCTTTATTCCTTGAGATATGTGCATACATTACGTCATCGATCCAATAGTTACTATTTATTTTTCTAACATTTCTATTTATCAAGATATTTAGACTTATAGGATAATTATTATTCTATGAAATAAATGTTTATTGCTTCCAGAAAAGTTACTATTTATTTCCATTATGTTTTTATTTATTATTTCTTATTTTTATTTATTTCATTAGATTTTTTTAAACCAAGCCTAAATTTGATTATTATTCCTATCCATGAACTACTATTAGTTGCTTTTAACAAATATCAACAAAATAAATAGAAATGGATAAAAAATAATTTCAAATATGATTGAAGTAAACGCTAACTTTTTTGAGAGCGATGGTAAATAATTATCCCACAAAATACAGTTAGTTTGAATCAAGAAACACTGTCTACAACAGTAAATAGAAATATTGTAAAAATAAATTGAACTATTAACTCAGGTTTATAATATGTTGCATGGCCAAGGTAACGTGATATATAGAGGCCGAAGGTGCATAAGCATTTGTAGCCTATCTCGCCTATCATTTTCTTCATATATATGTCTCATTCTCCATAATGCATCATATGTCCAATAATTTATATTTACTTTTAAAGTATTTTAATCTACTATAGTAAATTAGGTATTTATTAATTCAGGCTAACTATTTATTTTGAATATCTTAATATTTATTCTGTACGATAAATGTTTATCATCACTTTTAAAAGAGTTAGTATTTATTTCTATCATGCATATATTTATTTGCTACCAATTTCTATTTATTTATTTTTTTTAAAAAAAAGCAGCTAATAGGTGGCGATGGATTTAATGGTGAGGATAATGATCAAATTTAAGCTTAGTTATATGCAAATGCAGCCAAGTTTATCTATTTTCATATATATTGAAGCTAAAAGATAAGAAATAATTTTCTACAAAAGCCTACCCTTTTTTTCATTAATTATTCTTAGTTAGAAGAGGATGAAGACTTTCCCTTCGATGGCATTTGGTTCATAGTAATATAATATAATCGAGGCTCCTACATTTCTAATAATCTTACACATGATAATTAGATTTCTAAAAATATAAAATTATTATGTTTGGTTTGCCTTAATAATATTATTTCAGATTCTCAAAAATACAAAATTAACATATTTAATATAATAATCAAATATTGTAAGCAAATAAATCTTTTAAGTGGTTGTCTCTTTTTTTTTCTTTGGCTAAAATATAAAATGTTCCAGTAAACAACAAGGATTCATTATAAAATTATTTTAAAAATATTATATATTTAAATATTATAGATATATAATATAATATATTATAGTATTATTAAATTTATCATTATATATTATATAATATATTAATATATATTTAATGATTTACACAATATATATTATTTAATATATAATATATATTATATTATTTAAATGTTAAATAATATTTATAATATAAATAATATTAAATATATATATTATAATTTATTTAAATATAATAATTTAATATTTAACAATGTAATAAACATTAAAAAGTTTAAATATACTATTTATATGTTATTATATAAATTATAATAGTATTTAAAATATTAAATATAATATTAATATTAATTTTATATATTATATTATATATTTAATATTAAATATAAATATAATATTAAATATTTAAATATAGGTCAAAGGCATAATATAAGCTTATTAGACCTTAATTATATAAGATATTCATCTTTCAAATGAAAAATGGATTACCATGCATATTTTATAGTAATATTAAATTATCATGAATCAAATATTATCATCAAAATTACTAATGTGTAATTGGTAAACCATCAACCAATCACCCTTCAATACTAGTAAAGTTTAATCCCAAATGTTTTGAATTACTTTCATATTAAAAATATAAATTATAAAATAACAAAAATATTTGATAAATTTAAAATGTCTAGAAGTTATGATTTTTAAAATTTTTGATACTGAAATTTATTCTTCAGGCTAATCAAAAGCGGCAAAATTGATCCATCGGTTAATCTTTTTAAAATCAATAGTCTCCTAACTGTATAAAAACTTTGACGTTAGATAATCAAAAGTTCTCCGTGTCTCCACACCGTCCGCTAGCATTGCACGTTATACCATTACAGATTCGAATGAAGTACGGTACAAAATTTTTTAAGTTTAAAATAATTGAACTGGCTTGCAACGTAATTTCACTGGGAGGCTTGCAACGTAATTTTACCTATCTACACCAGGGGAGGAGACTTTCCGCACTGTTAAAAAAAAAAAGTCTTTCTTTCGAAAGACTGCTCTTTATTGATCAGATTGAAATGCCAATTAAACATCAAATTGGTGTGACTCTTCTCCAAGAAGATGCGTTGAGTTTACATTTGTTTCAGTACCACCCATATTCATAAAATTATTTTTAATTTCAAATCCGTTTGATAATCATAAAAAGCAAAATCTAAGAATGGAAGAAAAAAAAAAAAAAAAAGAAAAAAAGAGAAAGCATTATTAAGGATGTCCAGGTCACGCTCGTTGCGATTGAGAGAAATTTAAATTCTTCTTTAAATTTTATTCACACTTTATTTTTTTTTTCACATATAAATATGATAACTTAATTCAGTGTGAGTTGTTTCTATATAATAAATATAGTCATTTAAATTTGAAATTAGAACGATAAGATGCAAGCTAATCTGCCAGCTTTCATTCTTTTTCTTTTCTACTTACTCCTTGTACCAGTTGATTGCCATAGATATTGCGCCATCTTGGGGATTTGTCAAGCATTTTGTCCGGAGTTCCACCAGCTTTGAAAGCAAGCAAGGAGGCCAATTGCCATGGAAACGGTAGCCTATCATGTTAGCGGCGGCCACCTAAAGTTCGATTTGGGACATTTGAACAAATGGATAACATCAATCACCTCACTAATTCCTCCACTTAATAATCCGTCAATTTGGATCCCTCGCTTCTAAAATAACGAACGCCAGCACATTAAGGCCTTAATAAGTCCTCCACATGCAGTCACAAACAGCATGTCTCCTTCTCAAATCCGTTCTCGTGGCCAACTTCCCAGATGCCCAACATCATGGATTGCATGTCACCCAATTGAAACCCAAAAGGATCAGCCTCCATGCCTTCTCATTCCTTCTGGTTTGCTGCAATTGCAACATTTGGTCCCACTTCGGTCCACCTTTTGTTGATATCGGCTCCGGTGCACTGTGGAACACCTTCCATGGTGTCCTTGTAGTCTTTTTCTTTTATATGCATTTGGATCAAACCATGGAGATGAATTACATCATCTTTTTTCTGTTTGATATAAGCCAGTCAAATCCAAGCAAGTTGTCTGAGAAAAAAAAAAAAAAAAAAAAAAATAAATTCAGTTGTTGTCACTTGGTCATGACATCTTAAGCTCAGAAATCTCTTGCAACTTGATAGCATCAAAAGAGGTCAAAAATAAATAAATAAATAAAAAAAAGAAAGAGAAAACTCTAAAATTATGCCTGCGGGACATCAGAATTAGACTAGTCTGTCTTTTTTTAAAAGAGCCGAAAGGGCTAAAGCCCACCTGTCCCCCATGAGGACATTGAGGGCAGAAAAAGGAACGGAAAGGGAGACCCAAGCTGGCACAAAGTCTAATAAGTTATCACTTTTCCTAATAATAAATAACACCCCTTACTGCGCTGTCCCATATTTTCATAAAATTTTCACTTCCAACTAACCTAACCAACCTTGTCACCTATATATATTTTAATTATGACTTCTTCTCCCATTGCACCACAGTCCAACCACATAAAAAGACATCACAAGACCCCATTGGTCATAGCTCACCCATAATAAAATAAGACACATGTGAATACCCGGAAAGAAGGGCATGCCAAGACCGGCCCACAGGCCTACCGTAATAAGAATGCCCGAGCCTAGAGAATATGGCAAGCCTGCACTCTTTGCGTTGCCCTTTTTATTTCCCCCGTCCCTCTCTCTTCCCTCCACTTGTCCCGTCTTCAAAATCCCAATCTCCCGTTATAAAAATCTCTCACCCCCCTCCCTCCGAAGCAGTGATTGGGGTCACCCAAGCCATGGCCCAACAACAGCAAGAAAAATGGGTAACCTTCGGCGACAACGACGACGACGACGACGACGACGACGATCGGGCCCTTTCGCTCTCCGACTTCCCGGTGGCTATCGACCAAGCTAAAGACGAGGAGAGCAAGTCCTCCGACGCCGTCGAGGATTTCGAGTTCCGGATATCGTTAGGAGGTGGCCTCCTCTTCAATGCAGCGGAGACGGACATGTGCGCTGCTGACGAAGTCTTCTTCCAGGGCCAAATCCTGCCGCTGAGACCCTCTTATAGCTCCGACAATGGCCTCCTCGGCACCTGCCGGTGTGGGTCGAGGTCGGACTCGATGGACCGGTATTCCTCGGCCGTTTCGAGCCGAGGATTCGAGAGCAGTCGGAGCAGCAGCAGGAGCAGCAGCAGCGTCAGCAGAAGCCACTCATCGAACAGCCACTCCAGCATGGGCTGTGAGCAACCCCGGCCATCAGTTTCCAATAACTTCTACACCCACCCTAGCCCGACGCCGCAAGTTCGCATCGTCAGGAAGAGGAACGCCGGTCGAAAGAGCACGAGCTCATCGACGCCCGGGTGGGAAATCTTTCGGTTGGGCGTCGTTAAGACTCCCGAGATCGAGCTGTACGACCCGCGGTCTCGAAGATTCAGCAGCGGCGGCATGAACAATAACAAGAAGAAAAATGGCGATGCTAAGCATGGAAAAAAGGCATCGAAAGCCAATGATGGCAACGGCAGTGCTACATGTACTCATGCTTCCAGTGAAAGTAGACGCGGAGCTAAAGTGGAAAAGAAGGCGCCGAGATTCATTGGGCGTGGGTTCGGGTGCAAGTGCTCGCCGGATTCGGTGGAGATATTATCTTCAAACGTAGTGATTGCAACAAAGAAAAAAGAAGACGGGGAGGGCTTGAAAAGGGGCGAAAGCATGTGCCGCAGTAGGATTTTTGAATGGTTGGAGGACCTTTCCATTACAAAGGCAGCAGGGAGTTAGTAGAGGGAGGAGGGGGGGGGGGGGGGGTGGTGGGGAGTCAGAGAGGCTGGGGTGGAAAGAAGATGGTTTGACTTGTCCATCATTCATGTCCTGAGTTTTTCTTTTGCTCTGTGATGGTTTCTTTTTCTTTTTGTTTCTGTTTTTTTCTTCTTCTACTTCTCCTAGGGTTTCAAATGGGTGGGCACGCTCTACTTTATAGAGCTTTTTTTTTTTTTTTGGGTCTGTTTTTTCCTGCTCTCTGACATGTTTCTTGTGGGGAGATGCTATGGTGGGTTGGAGGTCATGATAAGGGCGTGAAGTTTTTATGATCCACTAATGGTGGCGGTGGAAATGGCAATGTACAATTTGGATGGTTAAGGTACATAAGTTCAGCAGCTTTCGGAAGCAGTAAAGTGGCTCATGGTTCTCTCTCCAGTTTGAATGAGTTCATACCTGGTTTTCTTTACCATTCGATTCCCTTAGTAAACATCTTAAATTGCGTTCTTGTCAACAAAGTAACGAGGAAATTGGAATTGCCGCTATGGCATGGATATCGTGGTATCCTTTTTCTAGAAAATTTTGACCTCAATTCCATTACGATCCTCTCCTCTTTTCTTCCGACTTTTTCTTTACCATCCATCTAAATCTCAACTTCCTTTTTGACCTTTCCTTCACATGCGATGAAAAAAAAAAAAAAAAAAAAAAAGGATGATAAAAGATGGAGTACTTATTATCCATATAAAAGAAAAGAAGAGAAGACAGGAGAAGTTACGGAAAAGTGAGAAAGTTAAAGAAAAAAAAAAAAAAGGAATCGACAAAAGAAAGAAAAAGGTGACCATAGTTTTCATTTTTTTTCCTGCTATCAAAGCAAAGAAAAAAAAATCATCTTTAAATAAAACTTACTGATATATCACGTTCAATCTATAGCAGACATTCTATTTTTGTGGCAAAACATACGTATTGCCCATTGTTGCTTTAGGCTACCATATTACTCATGCCGAGTGCGATAGTTTAGATCACCAATAAAAAAAAAAAATAAAGTAAAGAGCAAATCAATTATCAAACAATTCTCTTTATATTTCAATAACATACAATATTTCCTTTTTCACCTGGCCAAGTTAACAAGTCACCTTTCATGCACAACCAACGAACATCACCATATCATGCAACACTCGCTCCAGCTTTCATGAACTCTTAACAGCTGACACAAGTGGGAGCTGTTAGCCACAGAGCACAGTTCCTCGAAGGATTGAAATAAATATAAGCACTTTATTGTCGTCTTGTAGAACTTGTTTGTGGGAGACCGCTTAGTGTGATGTAATCAACATTGTGTGGTGCAACGTGGAAGGACCCACTACAAACGTTGCCGTGTGGGCGCAAAATGGATGTCGCAAAGAATGTTCTGGTGTTGGCCTTTCCTTAGCACATGGCATTGTCACCACCTGAATAATTCTTAAGCACTTGTGGACATCATGCTCTGACAAAGCAGCTTACTCCTCATTTTTTCATCCATATTTTTAGCTAAGGTAAGTAAATATTAGCTCTGCCTTTATGACTGTCACTTTGTGTTCATTGATAAAGAAGGCAAACATGTTTAAGATCGTTCTTCCATGCGGCATGAGAAAATATTTATTCAAATGCTCAATTTTATGAACATAATTAACATGAAATGAGCTATTCTTGGCTGGAAATATGGAACAATCCGATTAAGAGGAATTGACAGATACTTTAGAAGAAAATTTGAAAGTTTAACCTTTGGCAAGAGAATTGCTATATATGGACCTAAAGAGGAGAACATCTGGTTTGACTTGATAATGGCATCAACCAAAAGCAATATAACAAATGTACTTAAAACCTGTCTATTTATTATCCATTTATTATCCATTCTCAAGTTCATAATTCTTCATTGCTTAGTCTCAAGATATTCTGTAATATAAGTATTCACATCCTTGAGTTTAAGAATTTTTGGCTTCCATTCATTTAATTTCTAAAAAAAAAATTTGTTTCATGCAAGTGTATCAGATAAATATATCAGTAGAGAATAAGATTAACAGCATATGATGCATTTATGATATATATAGGATGATGATACTTTTTTTTTTTGCCCCCAATTTTTATTTTTGTTCAAGTTGGTGCAATGGTGATAAGACTACTACCTTGTGCAATTTACATGAGATCGGGCTTCTATGCCTAGAATGGTGTAAATGCAAGGGTCATAATTGATTTCGCTTAGGCTTCTTGCTCATCCAAATAAAGACTTATAAAATCACAGAGTTGGAGGTTCACTATAAGACTTTGTGTTAAAGTTTTTATAAGGAGGGTGGCTCAGCACATGAGGCTTCTGCCATAGCGAGACCTAGGAAGGATCAGATGTACACCTTGTCATTGTGCCAAGCTTATTATTTTGTTCATGTTATGGTAAATTATTTAAATTTGAAAATTAATATGGTCGATAGTATAAGCTGAGAATGCGTATGATCATTTCAAAGTGATGAATCATGCACCTTGCTTTAATTCTATTCGATCTCTAATGCATACAATATGCAGGAGTTCAGGAAGATGTTGTCACAATATATATGCACTGCAACTTGCTTTCCAGCCATTCAAATCCCACAGGTATTCACACTGATTTTACTAGCTCAAACCTCAGGTCCTGATTGATGTGGTCCACGTAACAAGGTTTTACAAGAAGATCATAATGTTCCCGCTTGGCTTCAACGCCTGTAATCATGAAAGCACCCACCAAACATTGTCTCCTACATTGAGTAAGAGCGAATCAAGTCAAGCCTCTCCATCAAAGCCAACAAGAAATGAAACAGGCCACTTGTTGGATTGGTCTTTCTAAGTTGCAGTTGATACAGACATACATACGTATGTACGTTTGTATAAACATAAGTTAGTATGTATGCATGTATGTATGTATGAGCTGCAGCGGAGAGAACGGGTAAAACTGAAAATAAATAAAAAAATACTTCAAAATTGTGGAAGATTTTGATTGTGCTCACTCTTTCAAAACTTAGGTATGTTATTTAGGTATGAAAAAGGAATGAGTGAAATGCATTGGTAGATAGTGGTGAAGAGATATTAAGAAAGGACTAAGAACAAAATTTAGAAGACAATAGATGACTAATAAGAAGAATTCAAAAGGAAAGCAAACCTAGTAAGAATTCAACACTTCAAACCAATCACATTCCCAGTCCTATCTATACTATATGGTTTCCATTTTGAAAGAATGGTCCCCCATCGCCTGATCACGCGGGTGACAACCCCATCAGCTCATCAAAAGCAACCATTGCAGCTCTCTAACTTTTAATGAGTCTTCCAAACTAAGAACTTGAGAGAATCAGTCAATCACCTCTATTTCCCGTTTATTATTACAGCAACTCATCTCATCAGGCCACAATACGTCAGCAGTCTCAAGGCTCAATTACCACGCGAGAACCCCCGAGTCATGCGCCAAAAAAATGGCCGGAGTTTATGGCCTCATTGCCTCGTTACAGGATAAAGAGGAGAAATGGGAAACTCATCCAATGAGAGATGGCACAAACTCTAAGGATCAGCAGCTTAAGTAAAAGCAAGAGGGATGATGATTACGTGAAGTAACCTAGCGTAGAGGGAGCATAAACGTGAACCGATTGATGGGAGGGGCATCTATTCTTTCTCTTTCTTTTGGAAAGGTAGATGCTATGTGTCCTTATTTTTGGAAGCACAGTGGCATTTAAAAATTCTCCTGTGGCACTTGAGTTCTCTAGTGGAAGGCCAGGTATGTCCCACCCCGTGCCTTTGGTTGGAAGGTTTCGAGCCTTTGGAGGTTATGCTTGGAGGTATCCAGTTTGTTAAACTCTAGTGGCAGTGGGCCAGTAGATAAGGTTTAAATAAGCATGCTCATCTGTAACAACTGCTGAGGAGTCACCCATCAATGGAAACTAGCAGACAAATGGAACGTTCTTTTGCAGGGCCAGTGGCCATTCGACAGCATTCTATTCTGCGCTGACCTTATCCAGGTTTTTTTTAAGCAGACTATATCAAACATTACCGGAATAGTGCTTAAGGTGACATTTAATTTATAGTAACTTAATATTATCAAAAATTTTATATTTTTAATAAATTTATATTTAAAAATTAAATTTTAAAAATAAAAAATTACTGTTCGTGATAACAAAAAAAAAAAAAAAAAAAAAAAAACAGTAACCAGCTCATCATATTTTTAAATATTATTTAAATTTTATTATAAATATTTTTTTTTTAAATAATTCTCTCTTTTTTTACTAAAATATGAAATGGTATGATAAAAATCTAAAATTCTTTGTAAACTATTTTTAAAATATTATATATTTAAATATTATAAATATATAATATATAATATATGTTATAATATATAAATATTTAGTAATATATTATATAATAATTTAATATATAAAAAAGTCATAAATACTAATAATATAACATTTAATATCTATATATTACTATATAAATATATAATAATATTTAAACTATTAAATATTATATTAATATTAAATTTAATATTAATGTAAAATATTATATTATATATATTAATATAAATATAAATATAATATTAAATATTTAAATATTATTTAGTATAAATTAAATATTTATATAAAAATTAAGAGCGTAATTTAAGGTTAGTATATTTTGGTAATCTTATATATTCATCTTTTATATTATAATATTTTATTGTCAAATATGGTAGTCTCATATTATCATGCGGATTACCGGGAACTAAACGATCTTCAAATTATTTGGCATGCTAAACAAATGCTAGTTATACTAATCAAAGGCAGGGACTTTGTATTTGGAGATTTTGATAAAGTTAACAAAGGCAAGTGCAATCCCACGCAGAAATTAAGAATAAAAACTCTCTTTGGACTGTGTCACGCGGGCCTGAATTGTTCCTGGTTTATAACGTACGCAAGTTGGTTGAGGCAATGTTTCAGGAAGAAGAATTAATCTATCAGACTTTGTTTTCAAATACGCTCTAGTTCTAACTCTCTGTATTTCGCTGGTTTATCCCAGGAGAGCAAATATGAAGCGAGAGGCTATGTTCATCAAAGGATGGGAGCATTTGTGGTGGAGCAGATGGTGGGAACATCGAAAACCAGTCAAAGGAGTTCGTAGGTGACATTTTAACAACTAATACCCGTCGCACGATTGATACATAAATCTGTTTTTTCTTCTTCCTTGTTTGGAACATTGGAGATAGTAGAAAAAACATAAATATGGAGGTTGCAAATACGAATACATTTATTTTTTTTTTGTAAGAGCTTGTGAAAATGTAAGACTGTAATGCTTTGAGTTCATTTGCTGATTCAATTAATTTGTTAATGGATCAAAACTACGTGGTTCTAAAAAGTTGAGTGGAAGTTAATTGATAGTGAGTGAACTTGAGTTATAAACACTTCAAACTTTTCAAGCTAGTTAGAATTTATTCAAAATTATATCATTAGTGCTGTAAGGCTCCATACCATAGCAGAATTATCACCATCCTACAAGTAGCTCTTTCCTTCTTTTCATCAATTTTTTCGCACATGAGGCAGTTCTGATATCATTTATATCGGCTCCCATATCATTTATAACGCTTTAAACCTACCTAATTCAATTAATCTATTAGAGGATCGAAATCATATGGTCCTAATTGATAGTAGATAAATTTAATTTATAAATACTTTATTTTTTTTTTCTCATCCGGAATATACTTTTGGATATTACAAAGACTACAAGATCTTGAGGCCAGCCATGTATGGCCTGCCAGAACTCCCATCCTCTGTCTATAATAAATAACAAGATACAAATAATGAAATCATAGCCTCCTGGATCTTTTACGCTTCGTCGCCACTAATCAAAGATGAATTATTTACTTCAAAGATGACAGAAGATTAGGTCTTGATCATGGGGAATTGACCTATAAGTAGCATCAATGGCAACAACATGAACATGCATGTTGTTTGTTCAACAGCTTCACAAAATTAAAGCTTTCTTTTCGGGAAGTACTTTATAATTTTACTAACAATTCATTAGAAATTATCATGTTTATGATAATTAGTTGCCAACGTAAAGCCAACGGTTTTTAGACTTGCAAAGCGCGAGAGGCATAATTATTACGCTTCAAGCCCACACTTAAGCATGCTTAATAATGAAGTTATTTATGCAATTTAATACAAATTTAAACTATTTTTTTAGTGTGTAATTTTATCAGAAACGTAAGATCCAACCAGCTAACTAGGCCGGTCCACTGGACCGCCCACACCAAGCCAATTAAAAAAAGAAAAAAAAAGAAAGAAATAAGGAAAGAAACCAGAACGAAACCAATGAGCGAACGAAAAAAACTCATCGGAGAAGACGAGTTTGCTTGGATTCTTCTCCCAGTCTAACGAAGACTTGGATGAGGCTTTTCCAAGTCTCTCTTCCGTTGATTTAAGTCGCTAACGAAGCCGATTCAGATCCAAGAGAGAAGGGCAGCGAACGAACCTGGGAAGACCAGGCGAGGACCGGAGGAAACGGGGGAATTCCTCCTGTCTGGCAGTAAATCGACGCCGGTAACTCCCAAGAAAATACTGTTAAATCTTCTCCCTAGATCCACAAGATCCTTGGTCTTCAACTTGTGTTGATTTTCCATTACATCTAAGGGATTAAAGGGTTTCATATGCTCTGTTTTAGGGTGAAGCAGAGCAGGAGAAAAGTCGTGAGTCACAGCATTTTCCTCAAGACCGGCGACCAATAAGCACTGGTAAGCCTTCCTTTTTTTGTTTCCCATCATTTTTCCTCCTCAAAACATCCGTCTAGTTGCCCGGAATGCCGGTATTAGCCGAGTTCTGTTCAGATTCTTAGGAATATATATGGGTTGCTCTGTTTTCGTGAGGGTTTTGGGCCAAGCCTAGGGCTGATTGAGAGGGCGGTGACCAACCAGACCTCCACCAGAACCAAGTTTCGGTTATGATCAACACTAGGAGGTGATCGCCAGGTAGGTTTCACCGATTGTCCTTGTTTACGCTAGTGAATTATTCACCGGGTTTCGAGTTCTTGATGAACTCTGTGGCAGAGAAAGTAGCAGGAGAATGAGAAATTGGTTTGGCTGCTAGGGTTGGTGGACTTGGCCGGCAGTTTGATGATGGCCTTTGACGGCCGAGGATCACCATTTAGAGTAGGATTTTTTCCGGTGGTTGTTTGGGTTTAATTGCAAGGTGGCTCTCAGTTAGAAAGGATGCTCTTCATCTTTTCAGTTAAAATTTATGTATTAATATATATATATATATATATATATATATTTTAACTCTAGGATGGGTGGACTCCGA
The DNA here is from genome assembly GCA_017589505.3 of Metroxylon sagu. Lineage (NCBI taxonomy): Eukaryota > Viridiplantae > Streptophyta > Magnoliopsida > Arecales > Arecaceae > Metroxylon > Metroxylon sagu. The sequence goes on along the minus strand of JACVBY030000659.1, from coordinate 1,508,604 downwards.
AATAATTTGAATTCAGTTCAAAGAGGTTAAAGGATCTAGGCCCTGATATAAGATTGGGGGTTGACTCCTCGGTACCTAATTTTTAAGAGTATTATCGGATTTTCTTGGTATTGTATCTGACTTAATCAATGTAGGTAAGCTACGGATCCAAGCTTAACCAAATTAATCAAGATAAGTAACTCTAATCATAGTTAAAATATTTTATTAAGTCATTTATATCTTATTAAAATACTTTAAAAAATAGTGCAAGTATTTTATCTAGTTATATATATGAAAAAAATGGGATTTGATAATTTGAATAAGATATTGTTATATTTTTAAAACTTGCATGTCTAGTTTTATCATAATTGCTAAGTGATGCAAAATTATTTTAAAAATTTTATTGCCTAATTTTCAATTCGAAATATGCTATATGTGCATATTGACTGGAATATGTTTTCAAATTCCGTAAAATTCTTTTCATAATTTGTTTACATGAAAATCTGGATCAAGTAGCCTATTAGTTATATGATTAGATTATATCTTAAGTTTTATGAGAAATATGTTGTCAATTGACTTGATGTTTGAAAATATTCAAGAAAATTGTGAAATTATGAGTATATAAAATAAATAAGTTGAAGATGTATATGTTAGGACTCTCAAGTCAATCTATGCTTGTGACATGTGAACCATTTGAATAATACTATACATATTGTAAATGAGTTAATTTTAAGCATATGAATAATAATATTAGTCTAAGTATTTATGGTATTATTTATATATTTTAATTTACATTAACATGCTTGCTTGACTCCTCTAGTTATGTTTATAGTTACTTATTAAGCAATAGCTCATAAAATTTTATGAACGGGATTTGTGGTAGCAGGTAGTCCAAAAATTAGATTTTTTTTAAGATTAGTTTAGTTTTATTTAAGAGTATTTAGCATTTTTTTGATAGCAAGTTTTGATGTTCATTTTTAGCTTTCATTATTGACATTATTTTAGAAATATTCTAGTTTGATTAATAAATATTTAATTATTATTATTGGTTAAATTCATTATGTGATAGTATTTTGAGTATGACGCCTTGCATGCTAGGGATTTAATTTTCAAGTGTCCAGCAAATTGTTACGCCCTAAATCCATTCTAAGTCTGGGGCGTGATAAGAAAGCTAGTGAACTTTTCATTAATTAACTTATCCATATCCTTTTACTTCCATCAAATAAATCAGATGGTAAGTCATGGGTTATGAGTAAGACAACTTATGTACTAGAGAAATAGATAAATTAATTTTCCATCAGCCAAGTAAAATATCCAAATAAAATATCTTTTTTTTTTAAATTCTTAAAATATCCCTTTATCCTATCATGATTTTCACTTGCTTTCATTATTTGTAGCAAACCTTAACTCAGATGGCACCACTGCAATCTTCATCTAATTTTTGACCAAAAGTTTGATGGATAGCAATATGTCAAGAAAACCAAATATTTGCTGTGGCTACCTTTATATGAATGAACCTTTATATGAATGGCATAGATGATGAGTACTATTACATTAGTTATTTTAATAACACCTTGTTGCCTGTTACATACCACTGGTTATATATAATTGAAGGATTTGGACATCAATTTCGTTTTAAGGCTACTGAATTATCTATCTACATGCTACAAGCTACTAAATTATGTATCTATATGCTATAAGCAGTTCATTTTTGGAACTAGTCAGTTCCTACCAGTGAAAGAAAACTACTTCAATGTTTATAGGGTAGTTTTTTTGGAATTTGTTCAAAGTATGACAACATCGTATTTTAATCTATTCCTCTACCAGCATGCTTTGATGAAATATGTTGGCTGTCTAGTCCTTTTACTGGTAGAAACCAACTTAAAATGCTTCAATCTCACATTGTCATCAAAATCTATATAATCAAAATGCTTGTGACCATATTTTCAATTGTCATATAGGCTTGTTACCCATCACAAGATGTATGATTTTTCCGTGGACATGATATATCATTTGTTTTGGTCTGAGTTTGGACAAATTGAAGCCACTAGGATTTTGGCCCATGTGTTTTATGATTTTCAAAACTTAATTAATTATACTGATCTTTAATTGGATCACCTACTACGCATTTTAGCATCAGGCATAGTTATGTTACTAATTTGCTAGGAACTACTCCTGTATATATAGTTCTTCATGCAGTAAAATGGGAGAATTAGTAATGATTTGTGCCATTATTCTTTTTCTGAGAAGCCTGCACTAAATATCAACCTTCAAAGTCATGGCATGTTATATTGGGTTTTGTGTTCATTGGAATACGTCTGTTGTTTCAAATTTCTACTTGTTACTTTATGATGAATAACTTTTGTCTTCAACTAGAAGCTGGAAGAATTGCTAATGATTTGAAGCTGAACTCAATAATAACTTCGATATATCTGGTGAGATTAGAAATAGTCCTCTAATCAGTTTTTTTCCTCATTTTTTCATCTACTTTCCATATCTTTGTAAAATGGATTGATTTATCTTCATAGTGTCAACAGGTTGTTCCCTTCAAATTGGCAATATATTATCCTCACTTTTCTTTTTTACCTTAGTATGTACTTAGTGTAAGTTGCCTTAATCATTGCTGTGCTAGTATGCATCATTTCATTGCAATTTAATCAAATCGTGCTCATGCTAGATTGTGTTCAAGTTTTAGTGTTGTTTATATATGGTTTTGTGGATTTCTTTCAAATATTGTAGATATTCTTTCATAAAACTACTTCTAATTACCATGTTATGTTGTTCAGACTTGAACACTTTTACTAGTCAAATTTAGTTTTGAATTTTTTCCCCTTTCCAGAATGCTCAGTTTTTAAGGATGGTATACAACGTAGAACTCAAAGAACTCTCATGTTGCAAAATATAACTTGCATATTTAAGCAATACAGCTATCTACGTATGTATTTGTTTGTGCTTTCTTTTTTCATCCTTGATCTTGTGAGTACCAATGTGGGATTATGGAATTCTGGGTTTCATGTTAGTATAGTGCGTTAGAATAAAAGAGAGTGTGTTTTTTTCACTACTACTTCTAGAACTATTATTTATTAGTTTTCTTAGCAAATCCAAAAATAAAAGTCTGACTTTGAAATATTTCATGAAATGATTTTTGTTTGTCTAAGGGTATTTCCCACAAGTTAAGCACTCTGCCTCAATATGATCTTTTGTGAGACTTGGGCTTTTGTTGAAATGGATAAGAGAAGTGACATGACTTGACTCAATTGCTGTCAGAAAATAGGTAATTTTTATCCAGCTCATTGGTTCTTGTCTCATGGTAAATTGGAACAAAATTATTATAGTAGTTATGTGCTATATGGTTGAGAAGAAGGCTGAGACATGTAGGTATTTGCATATACAAGGAACAACCTAAGATGAAATATTATCCTAGAAAAATGATAGTTATGGAAAATTTTTTAAGTTAGAACGATGCCACATGCCCTTGTAGGTGAATAACACCAAATAAAATGTACAACGCATTTGCCAAAATGTTCTATGGTTTCCATGTGGTTTTCTAGGTGGATTCATGGATCATATTTTATTGTGGAGCATATGACACCTATTTTTCACAACCTATATTTGCATATGGGTGTGGCATACCTCTTATGAATGTACATATCTCCAATAATCAAAGGCATGGGGAGTGATTGGATGGGAATACTTGGTTTACTTGTTTGTCATGTCCATTCCCACACTTTCCTATTTTTTCTTTTTTGATTTTATCTATCACTATAAAAGAAAATTTGGGAATTAAATTGGTCTTCTTTAATTAGATACCTGCTTCTTGTTTTTTCTCAAGTTTTCACATTTTCAATGTAGTGACAACATTCATACAAATGGTGTGAGCATGATAGATTTTCAAGGTGCTTCTTTCTTAGTTTCTTAGTGTAATAATGTACTTAGCAAATGCTTTAATTTTGAGGGCAAATCCAAAGATCCACTTAATGCTCATCTTGACTTAAAAGGAGATAGGTATACGACATGAAGAGGAGGTTGATGTGAAGACTATATTGCCGCATGCCTGTTATATAGTGCTGAATAATAAGAAGAGAGTGTTTCGTGAATAGTTGTCCAATCTAAGAGTGCCAAGTAGTTCCCCAGCAAATATATCTCGATGTGTCATGTTCAGGAGCGCAAGATTTCTGGTATGAAAACACATGACTATCATGTTTTCTTGGAGATTTCTCCCACTTGCAACGCATGATTTATTGCCTATGTATATATGTGATGCTTTAGCAATCTTAGTAACTTTGTATAAGAGTTAAGTGTTGGTAGTAGAAGATTTAGATTGTCATGAACATTAAATTGCTATTACCCTATTGGGAAGAATTTTTCCTCCTTTTTGATGGTTCACTTGTCAATTCATCTTCCTCGGGAAGCTAAAGTTGCTACTCCAATCCAATATCGATGGATGTATCCAATTGAAAGGTATGATCTAAATGTTGGTATTCATTGTTTAGCATGTTAACAACCCACATAGTAATTATATCTAATTTAGATACCTATGTAGGTACTTGCATAAGTTGAAGCATAATGTTCAGAATTAAAGCATTTCTGGGAGGATCTATAGTATAAGGGTTCTTGGTTGATGAATGTCTCACTTTTTGTTGTTGATATGTATACAGTATTGGAATCATATTTAATTGATCAAAGAACAAAATGATGATAAATATCCATTAAGTGTTGATCAGAATAGTTTATCTATGTTTTTTTTGCACCCAAACATGCTATTGGTAAAGCGGTGGTGCAGGAATTAAATGATGATATGCACAATGCTATGACATTTTGTCCTAGAAAATTGTGAAGAAACTAGCTATATATTAATTAAGTCTGATTATATTTCTCTTTCATTCTATAGGGATGTATCATATAAATTCAGATGATGATATCTATTGTGCAAGAAACATAAGGAAATGCTTGTTAGTGCAAATATTGTTAATTTTGATGAGGTTCATAGGCACGAGTTAGTTGGTTGATTCGAAAATAAGGTAAGATACAATGAAATATGCGTGCAAAAACTTATTTGATTTAACCCTTAAAACATGGTTCTCATGTTTATAATTTTCATTTTAGAATTATAGATGTATATAATGGAAAGGATGGACTGGTTGATGTGCCTGTGCTTTCATTAGCTTGGGGTCTCGATAAACAAGCTACTTGTTACCCATGCTACAGTGTGAATGTGTATAGGTTTCGCATAAAACATCATGAAGAGTATAGAAGAACACAAAATAGTGGTGTCATGGAAAGAGAGGATCCTAAAATTGGCAATGTGCCATTTTATGGGTTATTAATAGATATTGTTGAGCTCCATTATACAAAAGGAAATCGTGTTGTATCATTTAAGTGTGATTGGTATGATGTTGCTTGAGAAGGCATAGGTTACAAGGCATATCGTATGGAATCATTAGTATTAATATGGCAAGAAAACTACATACATAAGTCATTTGTGCTAGTATGATAAGCAATTCAAGACCGCTATATAAAGAGTATAAAAGATCTAGTATGGAGTGTTGTGGTTGAGATTAAGCCACGAAGCCTTTATGAAATGCCAGCTAATGAGGATGATCCATGTCAAGAAAAAGAAACCCAGAGGCTTGGTACACATGAAGTTCAAGCCAATAATGAATATGAAGATATACATTGGGGTAGAGATGGAGTTAAGGAGATGGTTTTGGATTGAAGGATTGTATTCAAATTTAATTTTATCATATGTAGTTCAAATTTAATGTTTGGAAGAAAAAGGTTATTTATGGCTTGTCTAGCAAAGTAAATAAGCATGATTTCTTTATTTTGCTTATATATTCCGAGCAAAAGGGAAGGAAGACTCTATTGCTTTATTTAGTTCTCTTATCTAAATTAAAAGGGTTTCCTTCCTCTTTTTTTTTGTAGAACCAATATGAATCCTAAAGTTTATAATTTTGTGCTTGTATATATTTATCTTCAATTTATGGCTCATTCATGAATGCCTAACATATAGTTATATTCATATTTATATAGGTTCAAATGGGTAACAAAAAGGAATAGTTAAGAGAGTTCACTTCGGTGAGGAAATGATATGGTGCCACTCCTCTATAGGGTTTAGATTTAGTCCACCTTGGTGAGAGGATGATAAGAGTGATATGATGACGCTCCCCTCTAGGGCATAAATTTGGATTATTTTAGAGAGAAGATGATCAGACCGCTATGCCATTACTCTCCTATAGGGCTTTGAATTTAGTTTTAGATTTGATTCACTCTAATAAGAAATAATCAAATCACTATGGTATCGCTTCTTCTATAGGACTTTGATTTGGTCCACCTTAGCGAGGAGATGATTAGATTGCTATGGTATCATTCCAATGTAGAGGTTGGATTTAGACCATTGGTATGAAGATGATTGGACCACTACAGCATTGCTCTCATGTAGGGATTGAATTTGGTTTTGAATTTGTTTCACTTTGATGAGGAAATGATCAGCTTGCTATGCCATCACTCTCCTATAGGACTTTGAATTTGGTCTTGGATTAGGTTCACCTTGATAAGGAAATTAATGATCAAATTGTTATAGTGTCACTCTCCTATAGGGTTTTGAATTTAGTTTACTCTAGTAAGGAGATGATTAGAACGCTATAGCGTCGCTCTCTTGTAGGGTTTTGAATTTGGTTCTGGATTTGGTTTCTAATTTGGTTCATCTTGGAGAAAAAATGATCAGACCACTATGGTGTTACTCCTCTACAAGGATTTAAATTTGATTTTGGATTTGGTTCACCTTGGTGTAGAAGTGATCGGACCACTATTGCCTTGCTCCCTCTGTAGGGCTTTGAATTTGGTCTATCTTGATGAGGAAATAATTAGACCGCTATGATGTTGCTTTCCTGTAGATTTTTGATTTGGAACATCCTGATGAGGGGATGATCAAACCACTATAGTGTTACTCCATTATAAGGTTTGGATTTGATTTTGGATTTGCTTTTGAGTTTGGTTTATATTGGTTAGGAAATGATCAGATTGCTATCGCGCTGCTCCCTCCATAGGGCTTTGAATTTAGTCCACCCTAGCTAAGAGATGATTAGAGTGCCAAGATATTGCTCCCCTATGGGTGTTAGATTTAGAACATCCTAATAAGAGACAATCAAACAGATATGACATCGCTCTTCTGTGGAGCTTGGATTTGGATTTGATTTAGTTTTGGATTTGGTGGTGATAAGGCATTGTTTTCTTCTCACAATGCATGTTGCTTCATATTATCAGGATTCTTTGGAAGGTGACGGTATATATTTAGATCCTCCTAGTTGAGGTCAAATTTACCTTCGCTAGCTAGTATATGGTTGTTTCAAGTCTTCCTCATTTTCTTCTGTGGAAAAGAGTTGCTACCCAAGTGTGTGGCATGACAGGTAGCAATCCAACCATTTGAGTTATTGATGTAGATTGTGATGGCTCTACTTGATTTGATTGATGAGGGATTTTCGACAGCACTATCATTTTCATCAGTCGGCTTTCAGTAATAATTATTTGGGTGACATCCATTGCTAGGGTTATTGGTTGCTTCCTTCCTATGTTGTAGTAAGATTCTTAACAGGTAATCTTTCAAGGTGATGATTGCCCTTTGTTTGTGTTTGACTTGAACTTGTAGAGCAATAACGAAATTCTTAGTCATGTTTTAAAGTGGGCCAAAGGAATTGTTTGCCAGGACTTTAGGCTTGTGTGTCGGCTCCTCTTCGAACTTGAAGAAATTAATAGATTTTGGAACTTGTCCCCTCCTTTTTGTAGATTTTTTGAGAGGCAAGTGCCTTTGCCTCGTCTTCTCAAGGGCAGACTAAAAAGATGTTGTTCATCTATCCTTGATAAGTGATTATGAGGCTCGATTCCTTGGTGATGTATGGGATCCAACCCTTTTAGATTAGGTTACTTTAAATTAAGATGCAATTTGACTAGATTGAGTTTAAAAAATTATCAAAAATTATATAGTTGGAATTTTTGATTGAATTTATATTCATGATGTTCGGTATTGAGTTAGCTTTCTAACACATCTTAAATCACTCAAATCATTGTTCAATTGAGGAAGTTAGGAGCAATTTAATGAACAACTATTAGTGCTGACGAACTTTATATAAATTATGAAAATGTCATTGACGGGATAATGATGATTTTTGGTGTATTTATCCAAATTTTTTATTTTTCAAAAATTATGTTGGATAAGTTAGAAGTTAGTTTTGAGTAAAAAAAATTATTTTTAAATATTTAATGAATATTTATCTCTTTGGTTAAATCATAACCCTACAAAAAGTGGAAAGTTTATTGGTTTTAGGATATTAGAATTCTATGAGGAGTGGGAATCTCTTTAGAAAGTTTCTCTATAAATAGGGCTCAATAGAGATCTTTTAATGTCAAATCAATAGTTCAGAAGAATGAAAAAAATGAAGGTTAAAGGATCAAAAAGGTTGATGGAGCTCTTGAGTGTTAAAAATTAAGGATTAATTCTAGTAATTTTATCTAGAGAGGTAAGTAGCGATTGATCACTTCTAAAATTTATCATATTTTTAAATAAATAAATATTTATCACCTTGTGATGCTTAGTTTATGATTATTGCGTGCCTACATATTGACTATGATGACCATGATTATACTTGATATTGATTATTTGTTTCTCATGATGAATTAATAAAGAGATGATTAAATTGAATTTAAGATTCTCAACTTGACGATGCTAGTGACTTAAATCCCTACCAATGGGGGTTATATGCTGAAAAAGCCTATAACATTGGATGATATACTCGGTTGATACATACCAATGGGAGTTATATGCTAAAAATACTCATGATTTTGGAGGATATACTTAGTTGATACCCTACCTATGCAGATTATGCATTGTGATACTTGACCTTGGAAGCTATACCTTGATTGATACCCTATCTGTGGGGCTGAAACACTGGCAATATGATTCGAGGATAGTAAGATTAGATGACATAATATAAAGAGAACTAAGAATGCAAAAGGCAGATTATTTGTTTTGACTGATAAATTGCATATGCATACTGATATTATGTTATATTTCTAGATATCTAATTATTGCTTATTTGGTCTGTGGAGCTTACAATTATTTTATTTTATTTTATTTTATTTTATTTTTTCAGATTTTGCTTAGTAGCTGTGTGGCGATGGCGATACTGTAGGGAGAGTGCTTAGATGTGCTAGGAGAATAAAGAGATTTTCTTATTTAATTTTATTAAGACTTAGTGTTTTCAACAATAGTTTGTAACTGATATTTATTTACTAGAACTTTTAAATTTTAGAACTTAATATTGTTGAGATGTGATATCATATGATGATGCCTTGCATATTTATAAGAGACTCCTTATGAGCAGTCGACTATTGTTATGGCTCCTAGCTCGAAATTTGGGTTCGGGGCATGGCAACTTAAGTCGTATCAGAGCAAATAAAGTTAGGTAACAAACAAGAAATAAATGATGCGAAGTGAGTGTAGGTGGGTAAAAATTAGGTTGAGTAGAAATATATGAAATTATTTTTATTATGGAGGTTTATAATAGAGTTGCGCAGTGGAAATGTGACAGATCTAATATCAAAATTTCAAATATTTTGATTAGAAGATGACATAAATTAAAATATATGTGACTTGATGATAAGTATTTACAATTCCAAATCCAAATTTCAAGGATGATTTTTCTTTTTAAGAGAGGAAGAATGCGAGACCATTCCTTTTAAGTTAGCTTACTTTAGATTAAGATACATTTTGACTGGATTGAGTTAAAAAAATATCAAAAATTATATAAATAAAATTTTTGATTGAATTTATATTTATAATGTTCGATATTGAGTTAGCTTTCTAATGCATCTTAAATCACTCAAATTAGAGTTCAATTGAGGAAGTTAAAAGTAATTTAATGAACATCTATAGTTAAATTATGAAAATGCCATTAATGGGATAAGGACCATTTTTGGTGCATGTATCTGAATTTTTTATATTTCAAAAATTATGTTGGTTAAGTTAGAATTTAGTTTTGAGTCAAAAAATATTTTTAAATATTTAATAAATATTTATTTTTTGATTTTCTTAAAGAAATTAAATCATAAAAAAAGTGAAAAGTTTATTAGTTTTAGGAGATTAGAATCCTATGAGTAGTAGGAATCTATTTTTTCTAAGAAATTTCTCTATAAATAGGGCTCAATGAAGGTCTTTTGATGTCAAATCAATAGTTCAAAAAAATAAAGAATGTGAAGGTTAAAGGATTAAGAAGGTTGATGGAGCTTTTGAGCATGAATAATGAGTCAATTTGTCAATATATTATAAACTACACAATTGAAACTACTATCATAATTGCCTTTAATTCTCATTTATCAAATCAATTGTCATGTATTAATTCTATTAAATCCCAAATAAATTATAAATTATGAAACAGTAACTGTCTATTTTCATAGGCAATAATGACATAACTTATAAAAAATAAGAGATTGCAAGAAACGACGTCAGAAAGCAAACAAAACTTGCTTTGATCATGAAATATTCATTGAGCCAATAAAATATTTGTACAACTGCTTATAGTTCAGTTAAACTTTTTTGTGCACTAGCCCCTACAAGTTACATGAATTTCCTTCTTGCCACAAAATAGTTGCCCCATGCGATTATTTGAAAAGAAGAATAAGTTTATTTAGCAATCTTCGATAACATAAAAAGAAAATTTTCATTAACATTTTTGAAAATATTAGCTTTATATTTGTACATCAATTTTTCAATAGTAATGGTGTAACAACATAATAGAGTCATTTAAGGTATTGATGTGAAATATAATAGAATCATTTGTTAACACCAAGATTATATAAATAATTTTTAAAATAAATGTGCAATAAATTATATTAATAAATTATATAAACAACATATCTAAATAATGCAATATTTTATTTACTCTTTTACAAATCATTTTATTTTTAATAAAATAGTTCTTTATTGATCTATTAGTTTGTCCCAAATAAATTTACCTTTCCAGAAGTGTTTCAACCAAATAGTATAAATTTTAATTTGTTGGAGCCTTTTATTTGAATGAAACTCTTTGAAAATTGGTGTATTAATTTGAATCTAATTTTTAATTTCTTCATTAAATTTGATGTCCAATATGTTCCTCTCATTTCTTATGAAGTAGGGCATGCAGTTAATAAAATATTTATGAAATCTCTAGATGCACCTACCCAAGATTTCTTATTGCTCTATTTAAAGGCATATCTATCAAAGCTAACAAATGATTAGATGTGAAATCTCCCTCATTGCTTATCGCTTGGAAAACCAGTATTAGTGATCTAATATAATCATAAATTGTAACTCAGATCTTAATGCTTAATGATTGTTGCCCTGTACGCTATTCTAATTGAATTCAATAGGCCTCTCTCATGTACTCTACTTCATAAAGGCTACATTATAGGATACTCTAGGAAGCTATAAAACTATGGATGATTTTCCAAAGACATATGGGCTACTTCAACGACCATCATTGGATTCTCTTACAAGTGGTCATTTTGATAAACAATTAGTTTCCTTTATTCATAGTCTTTTAATGTGTTTTATAAATGCAATTAGAGCATCTTATTATTTATGAAAATATAAAGCTTAACAAATTCTCTATGATGCCTCAAATTCTTCAATTAATCCTCTTCTCCATTGGTTGGCAATTGTTGAATTCAAAGCACTAAAGCCAACCATGACTTATGATTAGACAGACATGGGTCCATAACTTTTAAAAGTTGACCAAGATTAGGTCTAACTAAATCAAAACTTAGAACTAGACTAGTGCGCAAGTTATCGGGACCCTTTTGCAGTCCTACAAGCCATTGCTTCGAACCAAGGCTCTAGCATTTAAAAGAGGCAGTAGAAGAAAGAAATAAGGTAATAAAAGAGAGATTTAACCAATGTCACTTAATCTTTGTATTCTTGGGATAGAAATAATATTTATACTCATGCATGCACACCCTTTATTTGCTGTATAAAGCTAATCATAATTTAAAATGCTAATTTACCAACTTTTTATAAAAAAGATGGCAATGAGAGTGAGTGAATTTGGTATATTATTTAATTCATCAAACCTTATTGCATAATTTGGTAGGTAAGGAACTGAGTTGACATGAGATTTAGGGGCCAATAGTTGACCAAAATCCCACTTGGAAAGGATCCATTTTGACCAATATTGTAATTTTTTGGCACCAATCCAAATTTGATAAAAAATTACCCAGTTCAAAATTGACCATATAAACAAACAAGACATGGGTCTGGTTTCCTTGGTCCTTATCTAGTCCAATGTTGAAATTGATTCATACCAATATATTTGATAATGTGAATCTACACTTAACATCACTTATACCACTTATAAGGCCTTTTAATTTTTCATTGAGTTTGTCATTAGTAAATCATTTTGAGAAGATGTAGGGACTTGAGTTTTAAAATAATGATGACATATGAAGACTTAAACTTTGATCCATACTGAATCTAGCTCAAATCCAAACCTGATCCAACTTAAGTTCTATATAAATGGATAGGTACATGATTTAAATGTAGTTCTAAATCCCCAAATAGGTCAGATTTGGGATAAGTGATGTCCTTTTTATTTTTCTTAATAATATCGTATATTTTTATGTCAGTTACTTGTTGATTTTCTTGAATTGGCCCAAGTAGTGTAGGATGAAGCAGCATGGATGTGATCCAAGATCCTTAGAAATAATCTAAAGAGATCCAATCTCCTAAATATAACAAGTAATTCCACTTTTCCCCTTCTCTTCCACGTTGGAGATTTGGGCAAATTCTACCTTTCCCCCTATTCCATATTGGTGTTTTGGGCCAAATCAATAAATTGTGGATTAATTGCACAAATATCACACTAAATTACAACAAGATAAATGCAAGCTTATTTAGCTTAACAAGAATATTTGTTACCACAATCGAACTTGTTCAAGATCAATAGCATATGAACATTTAAATCCAACATGTTTTGAAACTAAGACAGCATATTTTATTTTGAAGACTTAAAACTCGACATGTCTTAAAACCAAGACAACATATTTTATTTTGAAGGCGCACAAATAACATAATCATCTCCATCCAACAAGAGTATTGAGGCCATTAGTAAGACTTGATGCATTTGCATTCACGAATGATGATTCCCTCGCAATCTCCCATATTGAATTGCTCGCTTCGGCACACAACATCACAATTTGTATCGCTAAAACAATAGCCGGTGAAGCGATGGCTGTTATAGTGGGACATATTTGCCTCCACAACACTCATCGTCATTTCTATATGAAAAAATTAACAAGACAATTCAAACTCAGTTTATCAAGAACACAAGGTCTTTAAATACAAATTTGAAATTGAAGAAAGCCATGACAATTAGTTGTTAAAACGTAAAGAAAAGAATATATGCGAGAAAGATAAAAGCAAAGTGAAGAACCTGAGGCCATGAGAAGAAGCAAGAGTAGGAGCATAGTTGAAATCATTCGTCGAAAGTACTCCATTATGGCACACTAGCTAAGTCTCACAACAAAATAAGAGGGTAGATGAGATGAGAAGAAAGAATGAGGAGCTAGTTGTTTATATAGATGGATTGGAAAGGTTCTCTAAGGTACTGATACGATATACTAAGGTGATAATCAAGTGATCACTAGCTATGCCAATTGTCTTTATCTATAGTACTCATAATTATAAGTATATAAAAATAGATTTAGTCCACCATAGGTTTGGTCAACCATAGAAGAAAATGTCTAAAATGCACCCATGCATCTTGATTAACACAATTTCTCCTTCGTTCATGAATAATGAGTCAATTTGTCATTATATTATAAATTACACAATTGAAACTACTAACATAAGTGCCTTTAATTCTCATTTATTAAACCAATTGTCATGTATTAATTCCATTAAATCCAAAATAAATTATGAATTATGAACCAGTAACCGTCTAGTTTCATAGGCAATAATGATATAACTCATAAAAAAATCATTTCTCTGTAAGGGATTGCAAGAAACTATGTCAAAAAGTAAACAAAACTTGCTTTGATTATGAAATATTCGTTGATCCAAAAAATATTGTACAACTGTTTATAGTTCAGTCAATTTTTTTTGTGCACTAGGCCCTACAAGTTACATGAATTTCCTTCTTGCCACAAAATAGGTTTCCCATGCAATTATTTGAAAAGAAGAATAAGTTATTCAAGAATCTCCAATAAAATAAAAAGGAAATTTTCATTAATGGTTTTGAAAATATTTGCTTTATATTTGTACATCAAATTTTCATTAGTATTGACATAACAACAAATAGAGTCATTAAAGATATTGATGTGAAAAGATAATAGAATCATTTGTTAACACCAAGATTATATAAATAATTTTTTAAATAAATGTACAATAAATTAAATAATATAATTATATAAACAACATATCTAAATAGTGCAATATTTTTTTTTTACTCACTCTCAAATCATTTTATTTTTAACCAAGTAGTTCTTTATTGATTTATTAGTTTGTCCCAAATAAATTAACCTTTTCAAAAGTTTTTTAACCAAATAGTCTAAATTTTAATTTGGTGGAGCCATTCATTTGAAAGGAGCTCTCCAAAAATTGGTGTATTAATTTAGATCTAATTTTCAATTTCTTCATTAAATTTGATTTTCGTTATGTTCCTTTCATTTCACATGAAGTAGGGCATGCAGTCAATAAATCATTTATGAAATATTTAGATGCACCTACCCAAGATTTCTTATTGCTCTATCTAAAGGCATATCTATCAAAGCCAATGTGAAAACTCTCTTATTGCTTATTGTTTGCAATGCTAGTACTGGTGATCTAATGTTTAATGATTGTTGCCCCGTAGGCTATTTTAATCGAGTTCAATAGGCCTCTCTCATATACTTTTCTTCACAAAAGCCACATTGTATGATGCTGTAGGAAGCTATAAAACTATGGATGATCTTTCCTAGGACTTATGGGTTACTTCAACAACCGTCATTGGATTCTCTCACAAGTGGTGGTTTTGGTAAACAATTAGTTTCCCTTATTCATAGCCTTTTAATGTGTCCTATAAATGCCATTAGAGCATCTTATCATTCCTGAAAATATAAAGCTTAATAAATTCTCTACAATGTCTCAAATTCTTCACTTAATCCGCTTCTCCATTGGTTGGCAAGTGTTGAATTCAAAGCACTAAAGCCAACCATGACTTATGATTACAGACATTGCCCATAACTTTTAAAAATTGACCAAGATTAGATCAAACTAAGTCAAAACTTAGAACTAGACTAGCGGGCAAGTTATCTTGACCCTTTTGTAGTGCTGCAAGCCATTACCTCAAACTTAGGCTCTAATATTTAAAAGAGGTGGTAAAAGAAAGAAATAAGGTAGCAAAAGAGAGATTTAACCAACGTAACTTAATCCATGTATTTTTCAGATAAAAATAATATTTATACTCATGCATGCACACCCTTTATTTGCTGTATAAAGTTAATCATAATTTAAAATGCTAATTTACCAACATTTTGTAAAAAGGATGGCAATGAGAGTGAGTGAATTTGGTATATTATTTAATTCATCAAACCTTATTGCACAATTTGGTAGGTAAGGAACTAAGTTGTCATGAGATTTAGGGGCCAATAGTTGACCAAAATCGCACTTGGAAAGGATCCATTTTGACAATATTGTAATTTTTTGGCACCAATCCAAATTTGATAAAAAATTACCCAATTCAAAATTGATCTTATAAACAACAAGACAAGGATTTGGTTTCCTTGGTCCTTATCTAGTCCAATGTTGAAATCGATTCATACTAATATATTTGATAATGTGAATCTACACTTAACATTACTTATACCATTTATAAGGCCTTTTAATTTTTCATTGAGTTTGTCGTTAGTAAATCATTTTGAGAAGATGTAGGGACTTGAGTTTTAAAATAATGATGACAGATGAAGACTTGAACTTTGATCCATACCGAACCTAGCTCAAATCTAAACCCGATCCAACTTAAGTTCTATATAAATGGATAGGTACATGATCTAAATGTAGTTCTAAATCCCCAAATAGGTCAGATTTGGGATAAGTGATGTCCTTTTTATTTTTCTTAATAATATCTTATATTTTTATGTCAGTTACTTGTTGATTTTCTTGAATTGGCCCAAGTAGTGTAGGATGAAGTAGCATAGATGTGATCCAAGATCCTTAGAAATAATCTAAAGAGATCCAATCTCCTAAATATAACAAGTAATTCCACTTTTCCCCTTCTCTTCCACGTTGGAGTTTTGGGCAAATTCCACCTTTCCCCCTATTCCATATTGGTGTTTTGGGCCAAATCAATAAATTGTGGATTAATTGCACAAATATTACACTAAATCACAACAAGATAAATGCAAGCTCATTTAGCTTAACAAGAATATTTGTTACCATGATCGAACTTGTTCAAGATCAATAGCATATGAAGATTTAAATCCAACATGTTTCGAAACTAAGACAACATATTTTATTTTGAAGGCTTAAGCTCGACATGTCTTAAAACTAAGACAAAATGTTTTATTTTGAAGGCACACAAATAACATAATCATCTCCATCCTACAAGAGTATTGAGCCATTAGCAAGACTTGGTGCATTTGCATTCACAATTCAAGAAGCCCTCGCAATCTCCTGATTCGAAATTCTCGCTTCGGCACACAGCGTCACAATTTGTATCGCTAAAACAATAGCCGATGAAGTGATGGCTGTTATAGCGGCACATTTTTGCCTCCACAATACTCATTGTCATCTCTGTATAAATAAATTAACAAGACAATTAAAACTCAGTTTATCAAGAACAAAAGTTCTTTAAATACATATTTGAAATTGAAGAAAGCCATGACAATTAGTTGTTAAAACGTAAGGAAAAAAATATATAAGAAAAAGATAAAAGCAAAGTGAAGAACTTGAGGCCATGAGGAGAAGCAAGAGTAGGAGCATAGTTGGTATCATTCATTGAAAGCATTCCATTGTGGCACACTAGCTAAGTCTCACAGCAAAATAAGAGGGTAGATGAGATGAGAAGAAAGAATAAGGAGCTAGTTGTTTATATAGATGGATTGCAAGGGTTCTCTAAGGTATTGATGCGATATATTAGGTGATAATCAAGTGATCACTAGCTATGCCAATTGTTTATATCCATAGTACTCATAATTATAAGTATATAAAAATAGATTTGGTCCACCATAGGTTTGGTCAACCATAGGAAAAATGTCTAAAATGCACCAATGTATCTTGATTAACACAATTTCTCGTTCGTCCATGAATAATGAGTCAATTTGTCATTATATTATAAATTACACAATTGAAACTACTATCATAACTGCCTTTAATTCTCATTTATCAAATCAATTGTCATATATTAATTCCATTAAATACAAACTAAATTAAAAATTATGTATCGGTAACCATCTATTTTCATAGGCAATAATGATATAACTCATAAAAAAAACCATTTCTTTGTGAGAGATTGCAAGAAACTATGTCACAAAGCAAGCAAAACTTGCTTTGATCATGAAATGTTCATTGAGCCAATAATATATTTGTACAACCACTTATAGTTTAGTCAAACTTTTTTATGCACCAGCTCCTACAAATTACATGAATTTCCTTCTTGCCACAAAATAGGTGCGCCATGCAATTATTTTAAAAGAAGAATAAGTTTATTCAACAATCTCTGATAAATAAAAGTAAAATTTTCATTAATGTTTTAGAAAATATTAGCTTTATATTTGTACATCAATTTTTCATTAGTATTGACATAACAACATTATAGTGTCATTTAAGGTATTGATGTGAAAAGATAATAGAATCATTTGTTAACACCAAGGTTATATAAATAATTTTATAAATAAATGTGCAATAAATTTTGTTAATAAAATTATATAAACAACATATCTAAATAATGTAATATTTTTTTTTAACCATTTTATTTTTAACCAAATAGTTGTTTATTTATTTATTAGTTTGTCCCAAAAAAGTCTAAATTTTAATTTGTTGGAGCCTTTCATTTGAAAGGAACTCTCCAAAGATTGGTGTATTAATTTGGATCTGATTTTCAATTTCTTCATTAAATTTGATTTCCAATATGTTCCTTTCATTTCACATGAAGTAGGGCATGCGGTCAATAAATCATTTGTGAAATCTTTAGATGCACCTACCCAAGATTTCGTATTGTTCTATCTAAAGGCATATCTATCAAAGCCAATGTGAAAACTTCCTTTTGCAATATTAGTGTTGGTGATCTCATCTAATCATAAATTCTAACTCAGATCTTAATGTTTAATGATTGTTGCCCCGTAGGATATTCTAATCGAATTCAATAGGCCTCTCTCATATACTCTTCTTCACAAAGGTTACATTATAAGATACTCTAGGAAGCTATAAAACTATGGGTGATCTTTCCTAGGACATATGGGTTACTTCAACGATTGTCATTGGATTCTCTCACAAGTAGTCATTTTGGTAAATAATTAGTTTCCCTTATTCATAGCCTTTTAATGTGTCCTATAAATGCCATTAGAGCATCTTATCATTCCTGAAAATATAAAGCTTAACAAATTCTCTATGACGTCTCAAATTCTTCACTTAATCCTCTTTTCCACTGGTTGGCAAGTATTGAATTCAAAGCACTAAAGACAACCATGACTTATGATTAGACCAAGATTAGGTCGAACTAAGTTAGAACTTAGAACTAGACTAGCGGGCAAGTTATTTTGACCCTTTTGTAGTGTTACAAGTCATTACCTCAAACTTAAGCTCTAGCATTTAAAAGAGTGGTAAAAGAATGAAATAAGGTAGCAAAAGAGAGATTTAACCAATGTAACCTAATCCATGTATTTTTTAGATAAAAATAATATTTAAACTCATGCATGCACGCCCTTTATTTGCTATAAAAAGTTAATATTTTCATTTGTCTCATAGGAATACATTAATATTTTCATTAATATTGCTCTAATGCCACATATCAAGGGAGAAGAAAGGGAGAAAAATGTCCTTTGTGGAGAAATTACTAAATTAATCACTCACCAATAATTAATTAGTCTTTTTGTAGCAATGTTCTTCGTCTAAATCACTAACTAATTTTCTTCAAAACATTAAGTTTTCCATTTTTGCGATATTTATTACCAATAAAATGATTCATTAAGATGGTTCTAAAGAGGTGCCTAAAAGAATCGATTCATTCTAATAATAAGGCAATCGAATCCTCAATTGGCTAATGTATGATGGTTCCTAAGAGGTGATAGATAAAACCAGTCTTCCTTGAAGAAAAGGTGATCAGACTACTATAATGTCGCTCCCCAACAAGCTAGTGCAGGATGGTTCTCAAGAGATGCTTGAAAATGGTTCTCAAGAGGTGCTTGAAAGAAGCAATCCTTCTTGACGAAAAGTCTATTAGACCACTATGGCGTCACTCTCGATAGGCTTTGATTTTTAATTTTTCTTGATGAGGAGGTGATAAACCACTATGACATGTTCCCCTAATGGGATTTTTTTATTTGGTCTATCCGGATGATGAGATGTACATACTGCAATGACATCGCTCTCACATAGGGTTTAAACTTTGACTTGTCCTTGGCAAGGAGAGATCGGATCATTATGGTGTTGCTTCCTTGATGGGAGTGGAATAGGATTTAATTTGGTTTTGAACTTTGGTGGCGAGAAGGTTATTGAACCTAAAGGTTCAATAATACATTTTTTGATGATAACAAAACATTGATTGAAGGACTAATGACATACATGAGTTTGCGATGATAGATTGGTATAATGGCAGATCTGTGCCAAATGATGAGCAAAATTTCATTTGACACATATTTGAATTACAAGGAATTCAAAAGGTATGCAAGAAGTCCAAGTCGAGGAAGAACAATGAAAGATCAAATATCAACCAACTCAAGAATATCTGAAGAAATGGATTTAACTTGTTATTTTTATTTTTCTAAAGATAATTATTGTAAAACTTAATAGAAGGACACTTGCACAAGGCTCAAGAATCATTAACAATCAATTAGACTTGGTTTTGGATCAAAAAGAAATAAAAAAGGAATCAAAAAACCAAAATTGCTATAGTTATGCTACAATGGTCAATCAACTGCTAATGCAATACTACTACAATACTGCTACATTATTAGTCGACAAAAAATTCTAGAAAATGGTGGTTGATCTTTGTATCTTGGGTAGCCAACCACCTCAAGCTATAGCAGTCAACCTAGCTAGCGTCAACTAGCCTTAGGCTTGCAATCAATTGGACGACAGTTTAACAGCCATAATAACTAGTTTTAGCAATCCTTTAGGAGGTAATTTTAGGTCCCAATGGCTAGTTTTTGGCTCTTTATAAATTGGGGACTTGAGCATTGGTTTTAGGCATGGATTAGGGCTAAAATTCATTGATTTATTCTTGAAGAAATCTTGTTCTTAATCCTTATTATGTATATCCTCTCGTAATCCAAGTTTAGAGCTTCAATTGACTATTTTCTTTCTTTGTAAGAGTATTTTTGTTCTTTCTCTTATTCAAGAGAGTTAAGAGGGTTCTTCCTAAGCCCATGGAAAAGAGAGCAAGGGTTCCTCTTAAGCCTACAAAAAGTAGTTGTGAGGGATAAGCCTGCTAAAAGGAGAGGTGTAATGGTTTGATCCACACTCAATTATTATAGGCAAAGGATTAGTATAGTGAAAATCTCAAGGAGATATTTTAGATAGTGGATATAGGCAAGAGTACTGAATCACTATAACTATTGCTTTATATCTTGTGCATAATTGATCTATCTTGTACTTAGATTCTAGTTATTATACTTGTCATACTAAGCTTTAGTTTTTAATTTTAGAAACCCAATTTACCCTCTTCTTGGGTTTCCTTCACTCGCATCCATTTTGATACTTCTATGCATATTTTGATATGAGTCCTTATTTTTTGATGATAATATTTTAATTCAATAATAATCATATAATTACTATCATGCTTCTAACCTTAATCTAGTGCATTCTTCATATATCTCATTTTTTATGATGTCAGAAGGTGGAGAAGTAATATTGATTATAAGATTAATTATTATTTGACATAAAAATTTGATATAGTACATAAAAATTATTATTGTTGATATGGTTTTTGTTGATTTATGCAAAAAGGGGAGAAAAGGAATTATTCATTAATTGCACATCCTTATAAGAAGTAGGGGGAATAAAAGTTGTAAAGAAAATTTGATTTTCACTATGTATTGAGCTTATATCATTTAATGTAATAAGTATATTAGCATATTATTTTAGTATCAATGGTATATCATATTAACTATGTTAAGGAAAGGAAGTATCAGGAATAGACAAAATTTGTTATTGACTAATATTTTACTATGATACAATTATCTTTCATGCATTAAGAAATGCATACTTGAGGAATTGTTATCATCCTCATATTTTCTCACAATCAATGGTCTGTCATTATTAAAAAGGAAGAGATTGTTAAACTTAAGTGTTTAATCATACATATTTCGATGATAATAAAATATTGATTGAAGGATTAATGACATACTTAAGTTTATGGTGATAGATAGGCACAATGGTCAATCTGCACCAAATCATGAGCAAAATATCATTTGGTATATACTTGATTTGTAAAGAACTTAAGTAGTATGTAACAAGTTCAAGTCGAAGGAGAACAACAGAAGATCAAATATCAATTGACTCAAAAATGTTCGAAGGAATGGATTCAAGCTATAATTTTTATTTCTTTAAGGATATTTATTATAAAAATTGGTGGAAGAATATTTGCATAAGGCTCAAAAATTGCTACAATCGTATTATAGTGATCTATTTACTGCTACTACAGTGTTGCAATAGTTCGGTCGACTATTGCTAAAATATTGATCAACTAGAATTCTAGAAAATGGTGACTGATTTGCATCTTGGGCAATCGATCACCCCAGGCTAGAGTGGTGAACCGATCTTTAACTAGCAGCCAATTGGCTCGAGGCCTGTGGTTGATTAGATGAATGTCTGATAATTATAACAGCTAGTTTTAGCCAACCATTAGGAAGTGATTTTAGGTTTCAATGATTAGTTTTTGACTCTTTATAAATTGAGAACTTAGGCATTGGTTTTAAGCTAAAATTCATCAATTCTCTCTTGAGGAAAACTTATTCTTTATCCTTATTATGTATATCCTCTCTTAATCCAAGTTTAAAGCTTCATTTGCATATCTTCTTTGTTTGAGAGAGTATTTTTGTTGTTTCTCTTATTTAAGAGGGTTCAGATTGTTCCTCCTACGTATGTGACAAGGAGAGTGAGGGTTCTTTTTAAATCAATGAAAAGGCATTGTGAGAGTTCCTCCTAAGTTCGTCAAAAGAAGAGGTGTATTCTTTTTAAATCAATGAAAAGGCATTGTGAGAGTTCCTCCTAAGTTCGTCAAAAGAAGAGGTGTAAGGGTTTACTCCTTACTTGATTAAAGAGAATTGGTATGGTAAAAATCTCAAGGTGTCTTAGGTAGTGGATATCAGTAAGGTGTGTTGAGCCACTATAAATCTTTATGCCTCATTTACATTTTTGCTTATTTCATTTACTTGCTATTGCTTTAAATTGTTATTACATTATATCTTGAACATCATTGATCTTACTTGTACTTAGATTTTAATTGCTATACTTGTCATACTAATTTTTAGTTTTTAATTTTAGAAACCCAATCCATCCCCTTAGGTTGCCTTAGGTCAATAAAGGTATTGTTTTTCTTCATGACACACCTTGCTCCATATCACTAAAATCAGAGTAGATATTTGGATCCTATTTGAGGTCAAATTTGCCTCCTGTAGCTAGGATGCGACTATTCCAAGTCTTCTCCATTTTTTTCTTTGGGAAAGAGTTGTTGCCCAAGTCGGTAGAGTCATAGGTAGGGATTCAAGAATTTGAGTAATTGACGTAAACTATGATGGTTCTACTTGATTCGATTGGTGAAGAACTTTTTTAGTGATACTATCATCTTCATCATTCAACTTTTAGTAATAATCATTTAGGTGATATCTATTGCTTGGGTTTTAGGTTGCCCATTGCCCCTTGCCCCTTGCCCCTTGCTTGTGCTTCAATGGAAGATTCAATAGGACATCTTCCAAAGAGATGACCTCCCTTTGTTTGTGTTTAGTTTTTGATTGTCGAGTGGTAGTGACATTCTTAGCCCCATCGTAAAGCAGGTTAAAGGAATTATTTTCCAAGACCCTAGGCTTGAGTGCCAACTCCTCTTGGAACTCAAAGAAATTAGGGGACTTTTGAACTTGCCCTTGCCTTCTATTGACTTTTTGAGAGGCAAGCCCCTTACCTCTTCTCCTTGATGGTAGACTTAAAAAGATGTTGTTTATTTACCCTTGATTAGTGATAATGAAAGTTAGTTCTTTGGTGATGCTTTTATTCCCCCTCTTTGAGATAAATGAGAAATATTTTAGGTGAGTTAGTCTATTAAAGATTAATGCCCATCAGATTTTGTTGCTGATTTCAAGGTTAGTATTGCAATGTTCCTTAGTATAAAAGACAACAATTTAATTACACTGCTCTTGAGGGGGCTTTAGATCTCTTCTTGCTGAACTATTGAGCAGCGAGTAGGGGTGGGAACTGGAGTCAATCTTGGAGTGGTGGCTTTAGACAGGAAAGCTGTTCTTGTGCCACTATGATTGGAGTTGGAGTTGAAGTTGAAGTCATGATGGTGATTGGTGCCATTGCAGTAGTCAGGAGTTTTGAACTTTAGCTGTAGTGTTGATGACAAAGACAACAACAAAAGTTTCTTTTCTTGGAATGGACATCATAGAAAGAGTTGTATGTTTTGTGTCAAGTATGCTTGAGCAATATACATGACCATGTATTCTTTATAGGAGGAAGAACACTAGACATTCATCATAGGTAGAACATTGAGTTAGCATTTGTAAAGTTCATTGTGGCCCATGATTTATAGTTGCAAAGGTATGTCTTGCCTCGAGAGGTATGCTTGAGTAGTACACATGACTGTGAAGAGAGGAAACACTAGACGTTCCATTGTAGATAAAACTTAAGATTGACATTTATAAAGGCCCGTTATGAACTGTGATCAACAATTATAAAGGTCTACTATGGACCATAACTTTTTTTTTGTTTTCTTTTCTTTTCTTCTTTCATTTTTTTCTTCATCCCCCCCTCCCAATTTCTTTCTTGTTATTAATGATTGTCCCCATCATTAAAGGCGACAATGAGGGTTTAAACTGCCGATAACTAAGGTTGTAGCAGTAGTAGCCATATGGTAGCTAGAGCTACAATACGGGAAGGAATCACTAGGATTAAGTCAATAGTTGGAGAAGTTGCCCCCACTTCTTAGGGGACTAGGGCTGATGGGACATTAAAAGCCAAAATCTTCATTGATGCAAAGGAAGCTTTGATACTTTGGTCTCCCCTCCGAGCTTTGGGAACACCAGAGGTTGAAGCAACTTGAGACTTGACAATAGTAGTTCGGAGGGTCGATCTCTCCTTAATAGATTGCCTTGGTGGATTGCTAATTAGTATGTTGGGCCTACATCCTTTGAAAGGCAAAGGAGGCACCGAGGTTGGAGTAGTCGAACAAGTCATGATGGCAACCAAGACTAGTGTGATGTCTGTGGCCAGTTGAGGGATGGTGTTAAGCTGAACGTGGGCATTAAGTGCAACAGTTATCATGATAGACTGAGGAAGGCTTAGTCTTGAACCTTCAACCATAGTGTTGATGGTAGAAACGGTAGTAACAGTCTATGATGCCATCGATATGCAAGGTCTACATAAGAATTTTACTTTTTTTCCCTTTTTCTTTTTTCTTTTTTCTTTTCTCTTTCTTCTTTTTGTTTTCTTCTTTTCTTCTTTTTTTCTTTTTTCTTTTTCCTTTTTTTCTCTTTTCTTTTTCTTTTTCTTTTTTTTGATTGCCCCCACTTCTCAAGGCATTGGCAAGGGCTAGGGTATTTGCCAATGCAAATGCAATGCATGTATAATGAAAAAAGATAGGAGATCTTGGCAGGGTGTAGCTTGAGAATACCAAAGGTTGAAATAGTCCTAGGTGCAATAGCAGCAATTGAAAAGGTTAGGCTTTCTTTAAATGGTCACCTTGGAGGGTTGGTGACCACCACATTGTCTTTAAGTCCTTGACAGGGCAGACAAGGCACTAGAATTGGAGTAGTTGAGGTTTAGACAACTGGATGTTGGAATCATGATGACAATCGACAACACTAAGTTGATAGTGGCCAACTAGGGTATGGTGTCATATTAAATGTGGGCACCAAGTGTAGCAACAATGATGGTAGTGATAACAGAGGTCCAAAGTGCCATTGATGTTGAAGTATGCAAGATCTACAAAAGGCTAACTATGCCATCCCAAAAATGGGAAGAGAAATCGGATCCCATTGGGTGTGCCATCTTTTGTTATACAACCCTCTTAACACTTCGAATTGCTCGCATCTCTTTAGGTTGCAATAAGCATTAGGTTGTAGTGTGGTGAGTAGAATATTTGGTAGGTTTTGCACCTTATTAGTGACTTCTTGGAAGGTTTTTGGGGTTTAAATTTCTAATGGATCCAAGCCTCCACTATTAATTACTCTTAACTTAAGGGCTGAGAACTTTTGATTAAGAGATTACAATCCTTTCTAGCCTTTTAGTGTAAATGCATCCATAATAGAAATAGAAAATTTTAATTATTATTATTATCATTTATAACTATTTTGGGTTCTAATGTGACCTTATTATTCTTTTATTATTTAAGTTTAATGTCACATATTCGTCTTTCTTTTTACCTCTATATCTAACCTTCTTTTTCAATTTTAGCCTTAGTTAGGTAGGTTTTGTTCACATTGCTTTGATAATTTATTTTGATAGTACCACTGGTTAATAATCCCTTATAGGATTATTGAGAGATTGATACTCTCATAATTATAATTGAGAAGCAATGCTCCTTTGACTATACAACAATGTTTTAGGTTTTTCAACAGCATTAGGGTAACTGCTTGAAATCAAACTTCAAAGTGCTCAGCATGCTGCTTAAGTTGACCAATTATCAATGTGACTCGGATGAGTCATAATTAAAGAAGTAAGGCTTCAAGGTTTTGATGGTATCGAGCTCTAATTTTTGATGGAGAAGGCTCTAGTCTTTAATAGAGTGAGGCTCTAAGTTTTTAATGAAGCAAGGATCTAAGGTTTTGATGGAGTAAGGCTTTACTCTTTAATGGAACAAAACTTTAATTTTTGATGGAGCAAGGCCCTAAAACTTCTTTCATGGAGAAAGGCCCAAAGTCTTTTTTTATGAAGCAGGGCTCCAAAGCTTCTTTTATGGAACATGGCTCATATCTTCTTTCATGGAGTAGGGCTCTAGGTTTGTTTCATGGAGCAAGGCTTCAATACTTTGATAGAGCAATGCTCCCTTTTAGGCTAACTTAGGCTCAATTTGGGAGCAAGGCTCCTCTTTTAAGTTGACAGGAGCTTCTTTTGGGAGCAAGGATCTCTTTTATGCTGACTAAAGCTCAATCCATGATTAAGACTCCCCTTTTAAGCTAACTTGGTCTCAATTTGTGCTCAATCTGGGAGCAAGGCTCTTTTCTCAGGCTGACTTGAGCTTGATTTGGGAGAAAGGATCCCTTTTGATTTGACTAAAACTCAATCTACAAGTAAAGCTCCCCTTTTAAGCTACTTGAGCTTAATTTAGGAGCAAGACTCTTTTGTAGGCTGACTTAAGTTTGATTTAGAAGCGAAACTTTTTTTTGAGCTGACTTGAGCTTGTTTTGAGAGTAGGACTCCTTCTTGGATTGCCTTGAGCTCGATTTAGGAGTGAGGCTCCCCTTTGGGCTGACTAGAGCTTGATTTGGGAGCAAGGTTCCATTTTGAGCTGCCTTGAGCATAATTTACAAGTAAGGATCCCCTTTAAGCTTGATTTGGGAATATAACTATCCTTTGGATTCGATCTAGGCTTCATCCAAGCTCAATCTAGGCTCAATCTAGAAGTAAATATCTCCTTTAGGGTCAATCTTAGCTTAATCTAGGAGTAAGACTCTCTTTTGGGCTGGATCTAAGCTAGATCCAAATATAATTTGGTCTCAATTTAAGAGCAAGGCTCCCGTTTAGATACAATTTGAGCTTTATTTAAGACTAAGGCTCTACTTTAGGCTTGATTTGGAAGCAAGATTCTTTTTTAGGCTCAATCTAGGCTTGCTCTAAGAGCAAAACTTATTTTAAGGCTTGATTTGGGAGTAAAACTCACCTTTAGGCTTGATGTAGAAGTGGGACTCTCCTTTGGGCTTGATCTAAACTTGATCCATACTCAATATGGATTTGACTTATGAGTAAGGCTCCACCTTTGGCTTGATCTGAGCTTGATCCGAGTGCAGGACTCCTCTTTGGCTCGATCTATTAGTAGGACTTCCCTTTTTGCTTAATATTGGCTCCATAGGGGAGCAGAGCATTACTACTCACCAATGGTCTTTGATTCAAAGAGATTTTGCTTTTGGAGAGAGGAGTTGAAGGCAACTATTCTACTGCAGGCCAATAGGGATAGCATCTTTCTTTTACCTTTACTCGAAGTGTTTGGGCCTTGAAAATGCCATAAAGGTGAGTTTCTTATGTTATCGAAGGGAACAGGGGCTTGTCCTAGTGAGGATATAGCCAAATGTGGAGGTTTATGTGTGGAATTTTAGATTTGAAGGGAAAAATGTCTTCGCTGTCATGCTAGGACAACAAGGATGCGAGAGGCTTTCTAGGTTCATGGGGGCTTGAAGGGTATTTTCATGGCTTTTGTGGCCTGAAAGGATGTGAAAGAGGGCTTACCACAAGGTTTAGAGGCTTGAAAATAGGAGGAAGGATTTTTTGCTTTAGTTTCAAGCTTGGTTGTAGAAGGGATGGGATGTAAGGTAGCGATAGGGTATTGTTTTGGTTGTGGGGGATTATATAAAGGCCTAGGGGAAGAGTCCCTAATTCATGGAAGAGTGGAGAATGTAGCGTTGGGATGGGTTATGTGCATGTGCATAAGAGAATTTGAGATGTTAATAAGTTTTATCTTTTGATTTATTGAGTTGTTTAGGGCATTAGGGAGCTGTGGAAGGGTGGAATGAGGCATTAGGGAGTGGATAAGGCTTAAGGGGGGAGCATGAGGATATAAAGAGAGCATGTGTAGGATTTTTTTGAAATTCAAAGGGAGGAGGTGTATGAGTGAAAAAAAATATGGTGCCTTATGGGATTCTATCCCAGTCTGACAAAGTCATTCTCCATTTGAGCAAGAATGCTCTTAGGAAAGTATTTATCATAAAAAAGTTCCTTAAATACTTCTTAAATGATATCATCATGTCCCCATCTACGCTCTTCCAACAACCACCAGTCATAAGCATCACCTTGTAGAAGGTATGAAGTAGACTTAACCTTCTCTTCCTCTTGGCTATTGTGAACATTAAAAGCCTTCTCCATTTCTATGATCTAGCTCTCAGCTTATAAAGGGTTGGTGGAACAGATGTATTGGTTTTTGTGTGTGTGTGTGTGTGTGTGTTTGGGGGCGGGGGGGAGGAGAGAGCGAATCCCTTGAATTTAGTGAATCCTTCATTTCTCCTCTACCGATGCTATAGTTGGTGATCTAGCTAAGATTGATGTCCTTGCTACTACTGCATATGATGTAGCATTTGCACCACTTTGGTAAGTATATGCATCATATTCATTATCTCAACCTAGAAGTTTCCCTGGAGAGTTCCTACAAAGTCATTGGAACTAGAACCACCAAACATATCTTGATCATTTCATTGATCAGATCCACCGGTATTCGAGCCCTCACATGCATGTGTTTCTCTTGAATGATATGCCATAATAGCCTATATTTCATTATCAAAATTTTAATTTAGTTATGCTTCCCAAGGTGTTTAGTCATTTGAAAGACCTTTTTCTATTTACAATTAGATTATTTAGCAATTAACTTATTTATCATTACCCACCCCCCTAGCAAATGTCCTAAGGATTACGCTTAACGATCAAACCTAAACTTATCCCTAAGAGTCAAACCTTTCTTTAATACCACTATAATTGTCACGCTTCAAATTTGAGGTCGATCTAGGCATAATAATACGCTGCATACTTGGGAATGAAATCCGTATTATGCAAGCCGCCTTACTCCAAATACTATCACATAATGAATTTAACCAACAATAACAAATTAAATATTCATTAAACCAAACTAGACAATTTCCAAAACAATGACAATCAAGAAAACTAGAAATGAACATAAGGACTTGGTATCAAAAAATGCCAAGCACTCTTAAATCAAACTAAATTAATCTTAGATAAATATCCAATTCTTGGACTAGATTTTACCCGAAATTTTGGTATTTTCTTAGTTTCTAAAAAAAAAAAATTTATGAGGTATGCTCAGTAAGCAATCCTAAACAAAACTAGAGGGATCAAGTAAGCAAACTAATGCAAATTAAAAAACATAATAGTAACATAATATTTTAAACTAACATTATCATATATGTTGCCCAGCTATGCAACCCAAGGGGGCTGAATTGGATTCTTTTAAAAATTTTAACAAGAATGTGCAATATTTGTAAAACAATAAACTTGTGTGAGAGTGAAGTGTCAAAACACAAGATCAACAGTAGGCACACACACACAAACTCAAAGATTTATAGTGGTTCGGTGCTAACTCTTACACCTACGTCCACTCCCTAAGAACCCCTTGAAAATTTTCTCCACTAATCGTTTTCTAACGATTACAACCTAGCTTACATAGCTAGCTTCTTATTTTCAGGCATAAGGGAGCCTTTACAAACCACCAATTAAGGGTTTGGCATACCCTATACAAGTTTCAACCAAGTTGAAACTCAACAAGATGCACGATGAAATAAATTCAGTAAGTACAGCTCCTTAATGAGCAAATAAAGGCAATAAAGAATACTTTACAGATTTGAAGCTTTTCTCTCTTGAATGAGCTTCACTTCTTTGAATGCTTGAGTTAAGAATATTTGATGAAGCTTCTGGAGTGGTTGGTGGGAGCTTTGAATAGGCTTCAATGGATTTTCAAACTTCAGCAATAAAAACTTTTCAAAACTTGAACAGGCTGAAAACTCTCTGAATTTGACTTGATAAATCTCACTTTTTCTTACTTGTAATCCTTAAAAATCCACTTAATCTCTTGATAATCCATCCTATAA
Organism: Metroxylon sagu; assembly: GCA_017589505.3. Lineage (NCBI taxonomy): Eukaryota > Viridiplantae > Streptophyta > Magnoliopsida > Arecales > Arecaceae > Metroxylon > Metroxylon sagu. The sequence goes on along the minus strand of JACVBY030000659.1, from coordinate 1,478,439 downwards.
TCTTGTATTTATAGTTTGTTGAAGGATTGGACCGTTGTAGTAGCCGTTTCCGATCATTGGAATGTCAGAACTAGCCGTTGCTGAAGTTCCCAGGGTGTTAGTCCGCTCCAGAGCCGACTAACTTGAGATTTTTTCCATCTCAGGCAAGGTTAGTCAGCTATAGAGCCGACTAACATAGGTAAATTCACTGTGTTTGCCACAGTAGTTGGCTCTAGAGCTGACTAACTTGTGGAAGTCCACTGTATGGTTATAGTAGTTGGCTCTAGAGCTGACTAACCCATAAATTTTCTCTGTAAAATCTTCTATGACACATTTTTGACTTGATAGCTTACATGTGGATCGGCTAATGGCTTCAATCTTCCATTCCAAGTTCCAGTAGCTGCCGTGAGAGTTGACTAACTTCTCTAAAACTTGAAAAATCATTCCACGGATAAGAAAACTCATTGTACCAAGGAGAATAAGTACCATAGCTTTCAAAACTTGCACTTTCTTCATTTGAAAACTTTGTCAAACATCTGAGTTTCACTTAATTTGAGCTTGAATCATCCTTCTCAGATCTTGGAACTTTCTCTCTTGAACCATAGACTCATTTTGAAGCTTGGAATCCATTTATATGTTCTTGATGACTCTTGTATCCCTACATGTCATAGTGATTCTTCATCAAAATCATTAGTAACCTACTTAATTGTTTTGTAATCATCAAAATCAATGCGAGGTCAACAATCTCCCCCTTTTTTATGATGACAAAACCATTAAGTATATAATTAAAATGATAGCTTAAACAATTTAAAGTAATGCAATATTGAACTTAGCATAAGGTTGAGACTATTTGGCTTATGTCAGGAGAAAAATTCTAAGTCAGTTCCATATGCAGGTTTTGTGCCAAAAAATTTTGTAATGAGTACCAAAAGTGAGGATATGAGTCAAAAATTAAAAATTTTTATCGGAGTCTTTGAGAAAACAATATGATATTTATTTTCCATGTTTGAATTCAGAGAAATCAGATTTTTGCTGAGATTTATAGTGAATTTTATACCAAAAAGCTGAATTTTCAGCAAAAATTCTGAATTTTGTGATAAAAAGTTGAATTTTGTGCCAAAACAATTGAATTCAGTGCCAAATGCAAAAGTTATGTGCTGAGGATGAAGTTTCATGCTCATAAACTGAGTCTTCATGCTGAAATTATAATTTTTAGATCTAAAAATTCAGAGTTTTGGCAGTTAAATAAGTATGTGCCAAAAGCGTGCCAAAAATCTGCATAATGTGCCGAAACTTTGATTTTTAATACCAAAATCTTCGAGGAAAGTTTTCAAGAGGAGCTCAATTGTTTTAAATGAAAGTAAGGTGAAATCAACAAGTTTTGTCTCCCCTTTTTTATTGCAAAATTTTAAAAAGACCATCTTGTTCTCAAGAGGTTGAATTTTGCTGAAATAGTTTTATGTTGTTCAATCTTCTCCCCTTAAGCATATACTCACATTGTTCCATTTTGAAACTTTTGAAACTAATTGAAACATGCTGAAACTTTTTGAAAGCTTGCTAAAACATGATAAATTTTTTTTGAAAACTTAGAGAACTTACTAAAACATGATAAAAATTTTGAAACTTACTGAAACATAATGAAACATGACAAGAAAAATTCTTCTCCTTTTTAAATGTGTGCTTACCCTCTTTGATCTTTTCTTGGGTCCATTCCCCTCCTTTTTGTCATCAATCAAAAGGAAGTGAAAGGTCAAGCACTTAATTTCATACGTCTCATCCTTGATAGTTCAGTTTTAGGAATTTTCATGACAAATTAAAGTAGTAGATCTCATGCAATTAACATGGAACATTTCATACATAGAATTTTATAAAAGAGAACATTTCATTAAGCATAAAATTTCATACATAGAATTTTATACATAATATTTTAATGCAAGCATTACAAACATCAAGCTCTATTACAAACATCAAACTTTTGAATACATAGAAATCCTAGTATAATCTAAACATAATCAAAATAACCTAAACTACTCTTCGTCTGAGGATACAACAGAAGGCTGAGCAAATGATCCAGTGCCACGTCCTTGTGGAGGAGGGCGGTAGGATGCATGAGGTGGCCTGGAGTGGGGGTAAGCAAAGGTGAAACTAGGCTGTAGAGGTGGCTGAAAAGGATGGGAAGTTGGCTGAAGGGCAATTGGAGCTAGCTGATCACTGATAGTGGAGACCAGATGGTGAAGAAGACCAATGGACATCTCCAGCTTCTCAGATCTTTCACCAAAGGCCATAATCTGAGCTCTCAACTGCCTCACCTCTTTAGCCATCCTGACTATCTCCTCAGAGTCATAGCTAGATCGAGATCCGTGATTTCTCATCTCTTGCATTAGTAGCCTTCCATTCATTATATTCATGGAGTGCTCCAGCCTATCCAATCTCATCATCATTTGGGACAGGGTCTCATTTATAGTGAAAACGTGGGGTACCATCATAAGATCACCTATAGACGAGCCACTATCCCCTGAACTTCTGCTGGAGAGTGCAGAGGTCACCTCTCTGACAATGAACTGCAGTTGATCCTGATTGAGCTCAATAGAGGTCCTTTGTGGTGCAGTGGGCTCCTCAGGATGCTGCCTAGTGCTTGGTGCACTCTCCTCATATGAAGATGAAGATGGACCCTCAGCCTCAGCTGGCTCATCTGCCTTAACATCTCTGCCTCTTCCTCTAGTCCACCAACCATTAACCTTTATAAAACCCATTCGGCATAGAGAGTGGTCATTGTAGAAGTCCGAATGGTGCAGCTTGGTGGACTCTTTACCCTTCAATTTTACTCCAAAATGTTTAAAGAAATGGGTAAGAAGCATACCATAAGGAAGAGCAGATCTAGCTCTGTTGATTGTTTCCCTCCACACAGTCAACATCAACTCAGAAAAATCATAGGGGATGTCACTGACTATATGGTACATGAGGGTTAAATCTTTCTCAGTGACCAAATGAAAGCTACCAGCCGTGAGGATGAAGATTCTGGAGATGATATGATGGAGTAATCTCATTTCCACATTTAGGGAGTTGGCCTCCAAGCGCTCCACTCCCTCTCCATCCTCTATTCCAAGAATTATTTCAATCCTGTGTGCTCTATCCTTAGGAGAATCCTCACAAACTCCACTAGTAGGGACTCTCAAAATGTTTCCTATGGTGGCACGGTCTAGCTCAATATTCACTCCTTTCACCACAGATGAGGCAGAGGTAAAATTAACAGAAAGATTCTGATAAAACTCCCTTACCAGTCTTGGGTAGATGGTAACCTTGGTCTTGCACCTGAAGGCCCATACCCTTTGTTGAAGCATCCTTCCAATGGAGAACTGTTCTCATGAAAGAAATCCAAAATCCACGATTCTCCCGTTGGAAATGGCTCTAGTGGACAAGGATTGGATGCTAGAGAACCTCGAGGGAGAGGGCATGGCAGGGGCTTGTGCGCCTCTCTCGCGAGAGCTCTTCGGGGCTTCGCTCTGCCATGCATGAGGGAGCCTCATCCGTGGAGCCATGAGACAAGGGCACAAGATCTGGAGGAAAGGAGGGATCTAGAGAGGGTGGAGGGAGGGATTTTGAGAGATCTTGGCTTTGGGGAAGGGTTTGGAGGAGTTTGAAAGGAAATGGGAGAGTGGAACACCAAGAGACGCTCGATCCCTTTTAAAGGTCGAGGGTTTCTTGGAGTTAGTCGGCTCCCATGCTGACTAACTCCATATTAGTCGACTCCCCAGTCGACTAACATGGGGAACATGACGCCAAGATCCTAGAAAATCCAAAAAATTCCACAAAATGATTTTTATAAGCAACGCATGTTATGGGATCATCTAGAGGGGTCAGTTGGGCTAATTGTCATGATTTTTAAACATTAAAAGAATGTCCAGAAAAAATTTAAAAAATTAATCTATGTAGCTGACTTATTCTGACAGGGGGTCAAACATGCCAAGTTCTCTTCTAATTTCATAAAATTTGTTTTCATCAAGGGGTTTTGTGAAAATATCAGCTAATTGCTTGTCAGTACTAATAAATTCAAGAATTATATCTCTATTTTGAATATGATCTCTAATAAAATGATGTCTAATTTCAATATGCTTGATCCTAGAGTGCTGAATTGGATTTTAGTTAAATTAATGGCACTAGTATTATCACATTTTATGGGAATGTCTTTAAGTTTAATGTCATAATCTTCTAGTTGTTGCTTAATCCACAAGATTTGAGCACAACAACTCCCAGCAGCTATGTATTCAGCCTCAACTCCTAGAAATTAACAAGTTCCACTAGTTGATTTTCTGTTAATTTTACAATCAGAAAAATTAGAATCTGAATAACCAATTAAATCAATAGTGGATTGTTTAGCATACTAAAGATCAAGATTTTTAGCTCCATTTAAATATCTTAAGATTCTTTTCATAGCATTTAAATGTGTTTCTTTAGGATTAGCTTGAAATCTTGCACACATGCATATACTAAACAATAAATCAGGTCAACTAGCAGTTAAATATAAAAGAGATCATATCATACCTCTATAAAGCTTTAGATCTACAGTTTTACTATTATCATTCATATCAAGTTTGCATGATGAGCTCATAGGGGTATCGATACATTTGGAATTCTCCATGCCAAACTTCTTCAAAATTTCTCTTGTATATTTGCTTTGGCTAATAAAGATTTCATCTTCAGTTTGTTTTATTTGAAGTCCGAGAAAATAGTTGAGTTCACCCATCATGCTCATCTCGAACTCTCCCTGCATGAGCTTAGCAAAATCTTGACGCAAGATTTCATTAGTAGCACCGAAAATGATGTCATCTACATAAATTTGCACAATGAGCATATTATCATTCTCTTTTTATAAATAATGTAGTATCTACATTTCCTCTAACAAAATTGTTACTTATCAAGAATTTACTCAATCTATCATACCATGCCCGGGGTGCTTGTTTCAAACCATACAAGGCTTTGTTTAATTTAAACACATGGTTTGAATGATCATGATTTTCAAAACCGGATGGTGGTTCTACATAGGCTTCTTCAGCAATATATCCATTTAAGAAAGCACTTTTAACATCTATTTGAAATAATTTGAAGTTCATGAAACATGCAAAAGTAAGTAATAATTTAATAGCTTCTAATCTAACAACTGGAGCAAAGGTTTCATCAAAATCAATGCCTTCTTCCTGATTATAACCTTTAGCTACTAATCTTTCTTTATTCCTAATGATGTTTCCATGCTCATCCAATTTATTTCTGAAAACCCATTTAGTACCAATTATGGGATGATCTATTGGTCTATTAACTAAGGTTCATACATTATTTATTTCAAACTAATTTAATTCTTTATGCATTGCATTTATCCAATCAGGGTCATCTTTAGCTTCATCAAAATATTTAGGTTCAATTTGTGAAATAAAAGCTAAATGATTATATGCATCTCTATATGAAGACCTAGTTCTTACCCCTTGAGATGGACTACCAATAATGAGTTCTTTGGGGTGATTGTGGACATACCTCCATTCTTTTTCTAATTCTTGTGTACCTTGAGGTTCAACTTGTTGGAGTGATTCAATGTTGTCTTCTTAATTAAGTTGTTCATTTGAGCCTTCTTTCTCCTTTAGTGTGATGTTATGCACTCCTTCAAGTAAACTTGCACCATCAACTACATCCTTCTTCCATGATGTAAGTTCATTAGTTTCATCAAATACTACATGAATTGATTCTTCTACCACTAAGGTTTTCTTATTAAATACTCTATAAGCTCTACTATTTGTAGAGTAACCAAGAAAAATTCTTTCATCAGATTTTGTATCAAATTTATCAAGATTAGATTTGTCATTGTCTAAAATAAAATATTTACATCCAAAAACATGAAAATATCCTATGTTTGGTTTTCTACCTTTCCAAAGTTCATAGGGGGTCTTTTTCAAAATAGGTCTAATTGAAGCTCGATTCAAAACATAGCATGCTGTATTAATTGCTTCAGCCCAAAAATATTTTGGGAGATTGCTTTCACACAGCATGGTTCGAGCAATTTCTTTAAGAGTCCTATTTTTTCTTTCAACTACACCATTATGTTGAGGGGTTCTAGATGCAGAAAAATTATGGCTAATTCCTTTTTCATTGCAAAAACTTTCAAAATATTGATTTTCAAATTCTTTTCCATAATCACTACGAATAGATAAAACTTGAAGACCTTTTTCATTTGTTGTTTTTTAAAAAAAATTAAAAATGTAAAAAAAGCTTTATCTTTGCTTGCTAAAAATAAAACCCAAGTAAAACGGAAGAAATCATCAATGATTATAAAACCATAATGTTTACCACCTAGACTTGTGGTTCTAGTTGATCCAAATAAATCCATGTGCAAAAGTTTCAAAGGCCTAGAGGTTGAAACCACATTTTTAGATTTGAAAGAAACTCTAGTTTGTTTTTCAAATTAGCATGCATCACAAATTTTATCTTTTTCAAAACTTAATTTTGGCAAACCATTTACTAAATCTCTTTTGATTAGTTTGGAAAGAAAATCCATGCTAATATGAGCAAGCCTACGATGCTATAACTAGCTAGATTCATTGAACTTAGAATTCATGACAACTAGACATTCCATATTTTGATCATTTAGGTCATTTAGATCTATAATATAAACATTTCCATGCCTATGACCGATAAATTTCATGCTATTATCAGCAAGATTTGTAACCATGCAAACAGATGATTCAAAGATGACTTTAAAACCTTTATCACACTATTGATTAATACTTAATAAATTATGCTTTAATCCATCAACAAGAAGAACATTATCTATAAAGATATGGGAAGTGATACCAATTTTACCAATGCCAATGATCCTTCTTTGAGCATTGTCTCCAAAAGTAACCACTCCTTCATCCTTAGCTTCTAAAGTGATGAATTGATATTCATCACCCGTCATGTGTCTTGAGCACCCGCTATCCAAGTACCATCTTCTTTTTGCATTTCAGGTCACAAGACACACCTGCAGCCACAAGATCAAGTTATGTTTTTAGGTACCAAAGTTTTCTTGGATCCTTTGGGGTTAGCATGAATGGTTCCTTTAGGAACCCAAATCTTCTTAATATTCTTGTTGATATGAGAGTTACATGCATAGGCTTTATGTCCTGATTTGCCACATTTGAAATAAGTAATTTTTGGCAAGTTGTTTGAAGGAACAAAAATATTTTTCAAAAACTTCTGCTTCTTCAAAGGATTATAACCTAATCCAGCTTTATTAAAAACAGCCCTTTGGTTGTCAAGAATTATTTGTAATTTTGTGGAACTTAAAGTAAACTTGTCCACAATGGGTTTCAGTTTATTAACTTTATTTTTCAAATTCAGATTTTCCTGAGTTAAAACAAAATTTTCATTTGAAAGCTTCTCTTTTTCAAAAACCAATTTTTGGACTTGATTTTTCAAATCTTTGTTTTTGGTGCCCAACTTTTTGAATTCAGCAAGTAAATCATAAAATGCATCTTGTAACTCATCAAATGTAAATTCAATTTGAGAGTTAGAGATTACCTCTTCTTCACATGCCATGAGACATAAGTTTGCAGTTTTTTGTTTCTCATCTTCTGAACTTGTATCATCGCTGTCACTCCAAGTTGCCATCAAGGCTTTCTTCTTAGCTTTCTTGGGACCTTTCTTTAGTTGTCGGCAGTCAGCCTTGAAGTGTCCTGCCTTTTTGCACTCATAGCATGTGAGAGGCTGCTCCTTTTCCTTGTCTTTGCTAAAATCTCCTTTCAGCAGTGGCCTTCTATTCACTCTTTGTTTCTTTTTCCTCATGAATCTTTTGAATTTTATTGTGATGAGAGCAAGTTCATCATCCCCTTCACTCTTTTCAGAAGATTCATCACATTCATCCTTTTGATCTAAGCACTTTAAGGCCATGGTTCTTCTCTTTTTGGACTCCTCCTCATCTAGATGTTGCTTGACTTGAATTTCATGGATCATCAGTGATCCCATGAGCTCTTCTAGAGGAAGGATGTTGAGGTCTTTTACCTCCTGAATTGCAGTCATATTGGCTTCCCATGACTTAGGCAAAGATCTCAGAATTTTTTTCACTAGATCACTATTAGTATAAGACTTTCCAAAGCTTTTAAGGCCATTCACAATATCAGTAAATCTAGTAAACATATCAGTAATGGATTTATTTGGTTCCATTTTAAATAGTTTATATTTATGTACAAGCATATTGATTTTAGATTCTTTCACTTGATTAGTGCCTTCATGAGTGACTTCAAGTCTATCCCAAATTTTTTTGGCAGAAATACAAGTAAATATTCTATTAAACTTATTTGCATCAAGAGAACAATATAAGACATTCATAGGCTTAGCATTTAGCTATACCATTTTCTTAACATGCTCATCCCAATCTGCTTCTGGTTTGGGTATTTTAAGACCATTTGTTCTAAGAATGGGTGTGTGAGGGCCATTGACAATGATACTCCATAGATCATAGTCAAGTGCTTGAATAAAAATTTTCATTCTAGCCTTCCAATATGTGTAATTTGTGCCATTGAATAAAGGAGGTCTGTTTGTGGACTGACCTTCAGTCAACAGAGAACTCATTTGGGTTGCCATAGATCTTAGACTCTTTATCGATTAAGACAAATACAAGTAAGAGCACCTGCTCTGATACCACTTGTTGCCCAGCTATGCAACCCAAAAGGGGGGGTGAATTGGGTTCTTTTAAAAATTTTAACAAGAATGTGCAATATTTGCAAAATAATAAACTTGCATGAGAGTGAAGTATCAAAACACAAAATCAACAGTAGGCGCACACACACAAACTCAAAGATTTATAGTGGTTTGGTGCTAACCCTTGCACCTACGTCCACTCCCCAAGAACCCCTTGAGAATTTTCTCCACTAATCGTTTTTCAACGATTACAACCTAGCTTACACAGCTAGCTTCTTGTTTCCAGGCACAAAGGAGCCTTTACAAACCACCAATTAAGGGTTTGGCACACCCTGCATAAGTTTCAACTAAGTTAAAACATAGGATACAAGATGAAATAAATTCAGCAAGTACAGCTCCTTAATGAGCAAATAAAGGCAATAAAGAACACTTTACAGATTTGAAGCTTTTCTCTCTTGAATGAGCTTCACTTCTTTGAATGCTTGAGTTAAGAACACTTGATGAAGCTTCTGGAGTGGTTAATGGGAGCTTTGAATAGGATTCAATGGATTTTCAAACTGCAGCAACAAGAACTTTTCAAAACTTGAACAGGCTGAAAACTCTCTGGATTTGACTTGATAAATCTCACTTTTTCTCACTTGTAATCCTTCAAAAATCTACTTAATCTCTTGATAATCCATCCTATAATCTTGTATTTATAGTTTGTTGAAGGATTGGACCGTTGGAGTAGCCGTTTTCGACTGTTGGAATGTCAGAACTAGTCGTTGCTGAAGTTCCCAGGGTGTTAGTCCGCTCCAAAGCCAACTAACCTGGGATTTTTCCCATCCTAGGCAAGGTTAGTCGGCTCTAGAGCCGACTAACACAGGTAAATTCACTGTGTTTGCCACATTAGTCGGCTTTAAAGCCGACTAACTTATGGAAGTCCATTGTATGGTCACAGTAGTCGGCTCTAGAGCCGACTAACCCATGAATTTTCTTTATAAAATCTTCTTTGATACATTTTTGACTTGATAGTTTGCATATGGGTCGGCTAATAGCTTCAATCTTCCGTTCCAAGTTCCAGTAGCTACCATGAGAGTTGACTAACTTCTCCAAAACTTGAAAAATCTTTTCACGGATAAGAAAACTCATTGTACCAAGGAAAATAAGTACCATAGCTTTCAAAACTTAGATTTTCTTCATTTGAAAACTTTGTCAAACATCTGAGTTTCACTTAATTTGAGCTTGAATCATCCTTCTCAGATCTTGAAACTCTCTCTCTTGAACCATAGACTCATTTTGAAGCTTGAAATCCATTTGTGTTCTTGGTGACTCTTGTATCCCTACATATTATTGTGATTCTTCACCAAAATTATTAGTAACCTACTTAATTATTTTGTGATCATCAAAATCAATGCGAGGTCAACAATATAGTTGCTTAAAATTAAATCAATCTTAGAAAAATAATACTTTTCAAGTGTCGAATAAAAATGATTCTTATTTCTCTTCGCAAATAGAACTCCATTTAATTTTCAAATGGTTTGATGAAGACTTCTCAATCAATAACTACAACCATATACAAACATTATATTAGGGCCAAAGGGTTTGATGAAGACTTCTTAGTCAATAACTACAACCATATACAAACACTATATTAGGGCCAAAGGGTTTGATGAAGACTTCTCTGTCAATAACTACAAACATATACAAAGCCTATGGTACGGCCACATAACGGAAACTACACTTAATCCTGTGACATAGGACATAAAATAGAAACCATATATATCTTCTCTAAAAAGGATCCTAGTATCACAAACCTTGATACATGCTCCGAGAGGCTGGATTCATATATCACAAACATAATTTAACTGAGAGTCCTAACATATGTATGTCCAACTTACTTGTTTTTCATACACATAATTTCACAATTACTCAAATATTTCTAAGTGTTAAAATCAATTCACAATATAATTCTTATAAAGCTTGATGTTTAAGCTAATCATGTATTCTAAATGACATCATTGACTTACTTAATCCAATTTTCATAGAAATAAAAAATGTAACATAATTTACAAAATTTGAAATCAGCTTACATATTTGTTATAGCTTTCAAACTTTTATACTAGGCAAAAAGAATTTCAAAACAATTTATATAACTTAACAAATACAGTAAACCAAACATATGGGCTCTCAAGATATAACAATATTCTAATCAACCTATTTAATCCAATTTTTCATTTAAATAATTGAATAAAATATTTAGTAAATTCTGACATATTTAATAATTTATAAATAATTAATAAAATATTTTAATTATGATTAAAGCTACTTTTTCTGATTCGTTAATCCATGACTAAGCCAAATCAACTTATGGGGCTGATCACCTGCATCACTCATTTTAATTCTATTATCAAATAATAGAATGGCTAACATCCTCAACTCAAACTAGAACCTATACCCACCATAGCTCATTAGAGATTAGGTTTAGGTCACAGGGCCTCTTAATTTAGAATTATCACTAAAATATTAATAATTAATATTAACCTAATAAATAATTAAAAAAAATTCATTTAATTCCGGGTCCTTTACCATCGATTTTATCTTCTGTAACAGAGTTCTTCAAGAATTCATGATCTTGCAGCCAATCCACCGGCAGACGAAGGACATCTGGAAGAAGACTATACCAGTTAACCTCCTCTCTAATCACGACCGTGACCGGACGTTGTATGAAGTGGAGGTTCGGTCCCGGCCCAGCCATGAAACACAGCCATCCAAGCCCGTGTTAGATTCTCAAAAATAGGGTAGATACTCGGTTTATAGTGATCCAATCCCATGAATCCTTAAAAATCTTGATACCTTTAATACTGGCCTTTGTCGAATTTGCTTCTTGGTAGGAGTCCGGCCCTTGATCGGCCACCAAACACAGCGGTGGAGAGCCGTGAACAAACTCTGAAAACAGGACATAGCCAAGCCTTCTATCCGCGTTAATATTTCCAGCGATTGACCCCGAGACCAGAGACCCTAGAGTAAAGACAAAAACAAAGGGATTAAGCCAGGAAGTCACTGGCTTAGATCCATCACCAGAATGGAAGAAGACGCCGGCGACTCATTGTTCTGTTTTTCCCTAGAAATAGAGAAGAATAAAACCCTTTAATCTCTTGAATCTAAAGGAGAATCAACACCAGTTGAAGACCAAGTATCTCGTAGATCTAGGGAGAGGATTTAGCAGTATTTTCATGGAACTTAGCAGCAAGATTCAATTGCCTGACGGAGGAAGGAGGTGTCGATCTCTTCTATTCTCCAATGCCCGAGCGCTGAAGTTTCTTGATCGAAGAAGAAAGGTTTTGCGGGATTAAATCGACGAGAGATGAGGCTTGGATAAGCCTCATCTTCTCGGTCTTTGATCCAATGGTCTCCTTTCCGTCGAACGAAGAACCCAGGCGATTCGTTCCTTCATTTCATTTTTTTTTTTTTTTTTTTAAATGATTTGGTCCCGGTGGCCAAGCGGACCAGCCTGGTTCGGCCGGCCTAGAAGGGCCAGGTGTGAGACACCCTCAAAAAGTCGGCCCCAAAGTCGCCCGAGCACCGAGAGGAGTTAGCGCTCAAAGCTTAGGCCCTTGTTGCTTAGAAGGACCAGGTATCAAACTCAAAAAGTCAAGGGCAATTTCCAAAATCCCTCGGATTCCAAAAGGAGTTAAGCACTCAAGCCGAGAGTCTTAAAAGGGAATTAGTTTAACCCGCCTTACAACATGATTAAAATATCACCAGTACTCGATAAACTATAGTTAATTATAAATGAAGGAAGATCATCACTTTGGTAAATGCCTTATTGAAAATTCTATTGAAGCATAAGTAAGGCCAACTAGCAACTTGCAACTAGCAACCTATAACCCTATCAACAGATGTCACATACATGAATATTGCTAAAGGTTGAATGATAAAGATGATGTTATCACTAAAAAATTCTTCTTCAGTTGAATCAAGTAGAGCCATCACAGTTTACGCTAGTGACTCAAGTGCTTAAATTGCTACCTACAATACTATTAACTTGGATAGCAACTCTTCCCCAAAGAAAAAAATAGAGAAGACCTGTAATAGTCACATGCTAAATGCAAGAGGCAAATTTGACCTCAAACAAGAGGATCCAAACATCTACTCTCATCTTAGTGATACGGAGTAAAGTATATCATGAAGAAAAATAATAACTTTGTTGGCCCAAGGCAACCTAAGAAATGGATGAATTGAGTTTCTAAAATAAAAAACTAAAGCTTAGTATGGTAAGTATAACAATTAAAATCTAAGTATAAGTAAGATAATTATGTAAAAGATATAATGCAATAATAATTTAAAGCAATAGCAAGCAAATGAAATAAGCAAAAATATAAATAAGGCACAAAAGATTTATAGTAGCTTGGCACGCCTTACCTATATCAGCTACCCAAGACACCTTCTTGGAATTATCACTATAACAATCTTCTTTAACCTGATAAGGATCAAACCCTTACATCTCTTTTTTTGTCAAGCTTAAGAGGAACCCTCACAACTCCATAAACTTAGGAGGAACCATTTCAACTCTCTTGAATGAGAGAAAGAGCAAAAATACTCTCTCAAAAAAAGAAGGAATAAAGAAATCAAACATTTAGAAAGGAATTTATGTATATTTATTTAGTTTAATTTAAGATATTAAATTAAACTAAATAAATTGAGAAATCAAACATTGAGAAAGGAATTTATGTATATTTATTTAATTTAATTTAAGATATTATTAAAACTAGATTAATATAGGATATTATTGAAAATTATAAAAGAGATAATTTAGCCAACTACAAGGATAGGACTAAAGCTAAGTTGGTCCAAACTATCCTATTACTTGTGCTTAAGGGTGCTGTAAATTTATCAAATCAAGTACCTTCTTGCTAAGACTATTAAAATTAGACCGATAAATATATTATGAACTAATAATTATCCATTTCAAAGGTGTTTGAGGTGGCTTTAGTCAGTAGCATCTATCTCAAAATGTGAACAAGCAATAATGATGAGGTACACATTACCTTTGACAAAAATTTCTTTAAGGTAATGGTTGAACGAGTTGACTTGAGCACCAACATAAAGGTTTAAGACACAATAGATGGCTCAAATCCATATCGGCAAGCTAAATTATAGCCTAAGATCAAGTAAGGGCTAAATTTCTATATTTGGACCGAGATTGAAGGGATGATTAAGGCCATGGTTTGACCATTGGGTTTAATTTCCATAGTTCAGGCTGAATCCAACACCCTGGTTCAGTCATGCATCTCAATTTTCAAGAACTTGGATACATATCAAGCTAAGTTTAGCATCCTAGTTTGATTATCTAGTCTAATCCATAATGCCGTCAATATCAATTGGGACCCAATTATCATTAATCAGATTAAATTTACCAATTGGGTCCAATTGTCAGCCAAATGCACATTTTGGATCAACCACCCAGCTTAATTCCCAATGATTGGATCCCATCTTCATAAATTTGATCAAATCCATTTCTCAAGCTTCACTACTAGGTCTGATTTCCAACAATCGGGTCAAACTCAAAGTTTGGACTCAGCCATCAAGCGTGATACTAATAGTTATGGTCCATCCAACTCTTGAGCTTGCCAATGGGCCTAATTACCAAAAATTAAGTTTAAGTCATCAATAATTAGGTGAAATGCATCATTCTAGTATGGTAACTTGACCAAATTATTAGCATGCAATTAATAATTAGGCTCAAATATTCAATAATTAGATCAAATGCAATATTCTAGTCCTACAATTTGACCCAATTCCTTGCATTCAGTTTCTAATTAGCCTCCAATATCCATAAGTCAGGTCAATTCACCCCTTAGGTGTAGCCATCAAGTCCTATTGGGTCCAATCACAGTAAATCAAGAAAAAAATTCAACATCGTGAGTCAATCACTTAACTCAAGTCCCAATGTAAAGCTACCTATTAGGCCTATTTTCTAAGAATTAGCTCAGGTTCAATAACATGGTTAAGTCATTGAACCAAATTTCAAAAACACAATTGATAGCCAGGGTTAATTCCCATGTATTGAATCAGGTCTAGCATTCTAGCTCAGTCATCTAGTTTGATTAACTTTCAAATTCAATAAAAGGGTTGAATCCAATGATTTGGCTCTATCACTTTGGTCAATTCTCAATCTTCAATTGCTCATTAGGTTCAATTCTTGAGACTGGGTAAAGCACAATGCATAAGTTCGACCATCTGACCTAGTCTCCTCTAAAATTGACCTGATTGTAATTCATCCCAAATCAGCTTAACCTTGATTAAATTTGAATTAAATTGATTTGAGCCCAAGGTCAAGCATTTAATAGCAAACCTTGAAGCCTAATCTAAGCCAAATGACATTGCTAAAGGGGGAAGGACATGTTGATTGAGTGAACTATATAAACAAGACATCCAAGGCGTCCACCACATATGCATTCAAGCAAGAAGACCCTCCACTTGTCTTATTAGCCTAATATACCTGAAACTTCTTTCATTTGAAATTTCTTTTAACTAGTGTAAGATGCTCTCAAGAGGTACTTGAAAGAATCAATTCTTCCGAACAAAGAGGTGAATAGACCACTACGATATCGCTCCCCAATGGGCTAGCGTAGAATAGTTTCTAAGTGGTACTTAAATGAATTGATTCTTTTGATGAAGAGATGATCAGACCACTATGGCATCCTCAACATGCTAGTGCATGACACTTCCCAAGTGGTGCTTGAAAGATCGATTCTTGCTCATGAAGAAGCAATCGAACTACTATGTCATCGATCGCCAATGGGCTAGTACAAGATAGCTCCCAAAACCTATTCTCTCTAATAAGGATGTAATCAAACCACATTGGCATCGCTCCCCAATAAGCTAGTGTAGGATTGTTCCAAAGAGGTGCTTGAAAGAACTTATCTCTCAAACAATGAGGCAATCAGACCGCTATGGCATTGCTCTCCAATGAGCTAGTGTAAGATGGTTCTCAAGAAGCACTTGAAAGAACCAATTCTTCCTAACGCAAAGGTGACTAGACCATTATGGTGTCGCTTTTCAAAGGGCTATGTAGTATGGTTTGTAAGAGGTGCTTGAATGAATAGATTCTCTTTGACAAAGAGGCAATCAAACCACTATATCATCGCTCCTTGATGGGCCAGTTTAAGAATCTGGTTCCCAAGAGGTACTTGAAAGAATCAATTCTCCCTAATGAAGAGGCAATCAGACCACTATGGTATAGCTCCCTAATGGCCTAATGAAGAATGGTTCCCAAGAGGAACTTAAAAGAACCACTTTTTTCTGATGAAGAGGTGATCAAACTACTATGACGTTGCTCCCCAAGAGTATTATGCAAGATGGTTTCCAAGGGGTGATTAAAAGAACTAATTCTCTTTAAGGAAGAGGCAATCAAACCACTATGGTATCGTTCCCTAATAGAGTTATATAAGATAGTTCTAAGAGGTGTCCGAAAGAATCGATTCTTCCTGATGAAGAGGTGATCGAACTACAATGGCATTACTCTCCGATGGGCTAGTATAGAATGGTTCTCAAAAGGTGCCTGAAAGAACTAATTCTCTCTAATGAAGAGATCATTGAACAACCATGATGTCACACCCTGATGTGCTAGTGCATGATGATTCCAAAGAGGTATTTGAAAGAACTATTTCTCTCTTATGAAGTCATGATCAAACCCCTACAACATCATTCCTCATGGGCTAGTGAAAGATGGTTTCCAGAAGGTGCTTGAAAGAGTTAATTCTCCCTAATGAAGAGCGATCAGAATGCTACGATGTCACTCTCTGATGAGCTAGTGCATGATAGTTTCTAAGGGGTACTTGAAAGAATCAGTTCTTCTTGATGAAGAGATGATTGAACCACTATGGCATCGCTTCCCGATAGGTTAGTGTAGGATGGTTCCTAAGAGATTCTTGAAAGAAACAATTCTTTTCAACAGAAAGGCAATTAGACTACTATGGCATCGCTTACTGATGGCTTCCAAGAGGTGCTTGAAAGAACCAATTCTTCCCAATAAAGAGGTAATTGAACAACTATGGCATTGCTCCCCAGTGGGCTAGTGTAAGATGATTCCTAAGAGGCACTTAAAAAAACCAATTCTTTCTAACAAAGAGGATATCAAACCACTATGGTGTCGCTCCCTCATGGGCTAATGCATAAATGGTTCCTAAGGAGCACTTGAAAGAACCAATCCTCCCCGAAGAAGAGGCTATTGGACCTCTTTGACATTGCTTTCTGATGGGCTAGTGTAGAATAGTTTCCAAGAGGTACTTGAAAGAAACAATTCTCCTTAATAAAGAGGCTATTAAACTGTTATGGCATCACTCCTGATGGGCTTTGAATTTTTGATTTTTCCTGATGAGGAGATTATAGACTGTTATAACATGTTCCCCTAATGGGATTTATATTTGGTCCATCCTAAAGAGGAGACGTACACACCGCTATGGCATTGCTCTCCTATAGGGTCTAAATTTTGGCTTATCCTGAGCAATGAGATGATCAAACCATTATGACGTTACTCCTCTGATAGGATTGGAATTGGATTTAATTTGGCTTTGAACTTCAGTGGTGACAAGGCTATTGAACCTAAGGATTCGATAATATATTTTTTGATAATAATGAAACATTGATTGAAGGATAAATGACATAATTGAGTTTGTGATGATAGATTGGTACGATGATTGATCTGTGCTAAATTATGAGCAAAATTTCATTTGACACATACTTAATTCATAAGAAATTCAGGTGGTATGCAAGAAGTCCAAGTCGGAGAGAATGATGCAACATCAAAAATCAACTGACTTAAGAATATCCGAAGGAATGGATTCAACTTATAATTTTTATTTTTCTAAAGACATTTATTATAAAACTTGATAGGAGGATATTTGTAGAAGGCTTAAGAGTTATTAACAATCAATTATGCTAAGTTTTGGATCAAAAAGAAATGAAAAAGGATTCAAAAAATTAAAATTGTTGTAGTACCAGTCGATTGCTATAGTTTTGGCATAATGATTGATTAATCGTTGCTATAATACTACTATAGTACCAGTCGATCAAAAATTCTAAAAATGGTGGTTGATCTTTCTGTCTTGGGTGGTCAACCACCCAATGATACAACAGTCAATTGATCCTTAGCCAACGTCGACTAGCCTTAGGCCTGCGGTCGATTGGATGACTATTTGACAGTCATAACAGCTAGTTTCAGCCAACTATTGGGAAGTAATTTTTGGTCCCAACAACTAATTTTTGGCTCTATATAAATTGGGGACTTAGGCATTAGTTTTAGGCATGGACTAGGGCTAAAATTCATTGATTCGTTCTTGAGGAAGTATTGTTCTTAATCCTTATTATGCATATCCTCTCTTAATCTAAGTTTAGAGCTTTATTTGCAAATCTTCTTTCTTTGAGTGAGTATTTTATTCTTTTTTTTTATTCAAAAGAGTTGAGAGGGTTCCTCCTAAGCCCATGAAAAAGAGAGTAAGGGTTCATCCTAAGCCTATAAAAAGGAGTTATGAGGGATCCTCTTAAGCCGGGTAAAAGGAAAGGAATAAGAGTTTGGTCCTCACCCGATTAAAAAGGATTGTTATGGTAAAAATCTTAAGGAGATATTTTAGATAGTGAATGTAGGTAAGGGGTACTGAACCACTATAATTTATGTCTTATTTATATTTTTTCTTATTTTATTTACTTGCTATTACTTTAAATTTGTATTGTATTATATCTTGTGCATAATTGATCTATCTTACTTATGCTTAAATTCTAAGTGGCCATTTGGCTTATGGTAATCTACTTGATAATCTGAGATTATCATGTAGATTATCATGTTTGGCAATCAGACATGGTAATCTGAGTGGTAATATTTGATTTCTAATAATTTAAAATCGCCACAAATCATAGTAATTTGATTCCTATCTAAAAGGTAGCTATCTAAAATTATCAAAGTCTAGTAATTTAATATATTTAATATTTAATAATATTCTTGAGTTTTATATAAATATTTAATAATACCTAATTTAATTATATATTTAATTTATACTACACAATATTTAAGTATTTAATACTATATTTATATTTAATATTAAATATATAATATAATATATTACTAAATATTTATATATCATATATTAATATATATTATATCATATGTAATATATATTAAATATTTATAATATTTAAATATATCATATGTAATATCATATATTCTTTTAATTACAAAGAATCTTGTTTTTTAACAAATATATAATATATAAAATTAATGATAGCAAAAAATAATGCTAATTAAAAGATAAAAATTATAATAAAATTCAAATAGAATTCAAAAATATAATGAACCTATTACCATATTTTGTTGTTATAAATCAAATGTAATAATCTTTCATTCCTGAGAATTTGATTACCAAGTATAAGATTACAAAGAATGTAAGATCCCTAATAATATTACATTACTGCAAACCAAACACAATCTAATTGTTATATTTGTCATGCTAAACTTTAGTTTTTAATTTTGGAAACATAATTTACCCCCCTCTAAGATTTCCTTCACTCATATCCATTTTGATACTTCTATGCATATTTTGATATGAGTCCATATTTTTTCATGATAGTATTTAATTCAATAATAACCATATTATTACTATTATACTTCTACCCTTAATATAGTGCATGCTTCATATATCTCATTTTTTATGATGTCAAAAGGTGGAGAAATAATACTGATTGTAATTGTAAGATTAATTATTATTTGATATAAAAATTTGATATGTTTATAAAATTAATATTGTTGGATATGATTTTTGTTGATTTATGCAAAAAAAGGGAAGAAAAGGAATTATTCATTAATTGCACATACTTGTAAGAACTAAGGGGAGTAGAAGTTGAAGAAATTTTGATTTTCACTAAAGAATTTTGATTTTCACTATGTATTAAGCATATATCATTTAATGTTTTAATTATATTAGCATATTATCAATGTAATATCATATTAACTATGTTAAGGAAAGGAAGTTTCAGGAATAGACAAAAATTGTTATTGACTAATATTTTACCATGTACAATTAACAAAAATAAAAGAAAAAATTCAGGGGAAGTATATTTATTATCTTGCATACATTTAGAAATGCATGCTTGAGTAATTTTTATTATCCTCGGAGTATTTCACAATCATTGGTTTATCATCATTAAAAAGAAAGAGATTGATGAATCTATGTGTTCAATAATATATATTTTGATGTTAATAAAATATTAATTGAAGGACTAATGACATGCATAAGTTTGTAATAATATATAAGTATGATGGTCGATTTGCACCAAATCATGAGCAAAATTTTATTTAGCACATACTTGATTTGTAAGGAACTCAAGTAGTATGTAAGAAGTTTAAGTCCAAGATTAAATATCAACCAACTCAAAAAAAAAAATCGAAGGAATGGATTCAGGTTGTAATTTTTATATTTTTAAGAACATTTATTATAAAAGTTGATGGAAGAATTTTGCACAAGGCCCAATAATCATTGAAAATCAATTATACTAGGTTTTTAGATTAAACAATAAAAAAAGAATTAAAAGAACCAAAGCTATTATAGTACCGGTCAACCAACATAGTCCCACTATAGTACTGCTATAATACTATGTCAGTTCGATCGATCGCTACTACAGTATTGGTTGACTAAAAATTCCAAAAAATGGTGGCTGATTTATGTCTTAGGTAGTCAACCACCTTAGGTTAGAGCGATTGACTGATCCTTAACTAGCTATTGATTGGCTTGAGGCCTATGATCGATTGGACAACTGTTTGATAGTTATAACATCTAGTTTAAGCCAACTGTTGGGAAGTGATTTTAGGTTCCAATGATTAGTTTCTAGCTCTTTATAAATTGAGGACTTAGGCATTACTTTTAGGTTAGAATTCACTGATTCATTCTTGTTGTGCATATCTTCTCATTATCCAAGTTTAAAGCTTCGTTTCCATGTCTTTCTTCTTTGAAAAAGTTATTTTGTTCTTTTTCTTATTCAAGAGAGTTGAGATGATTCTTTCTAAGCCTGTGAAAGAAAGAGTGAGGGTTTCTCCTAAACCTATGAAAAGGAGTTATAAGGGTTCCTCCTAAGCCTGACAAAAGAAGAAATGTAAGGGTTTAGTCTTCACTTAGTTACAGAGGAATGGTATAGTGAACATCTCAAGGAGCTATCTTTGGTAATAGATATAGGTAAAGTATGTCGAGCCACTATAAATCTTTTATGCCTCATTTACATTTTTGCTTGTTTCATTTGCTTGCTATTGTTTTAAATTGTTATTGCATTATATCTTGTACATAATTGATCTTACTTCTATTTAGATTTTAATTTTTATACTTGTCATACTAATCCTTAGTTTTTAATTTTAGAAACCCAATTCACCCCTACTCCTAGGTTACATTGGGCTAACAAAGGTATTATTTTTCTTCACGACACGCCTTGCTCTATATCACTAAGATGAGAGTAGGTAGATATTTTGATCCTCCTATTTGAGGTTAAAATCACCTTCTATAGCTAGGGTGTGATTATTCCAGATCTTCTCTATTTTCTTCTTTAGGGAAGAGGTACTACCTAAGTCAATAGTGTCGCAGGCAGCAATTCAAGCATTTGTACCATCGATGTAAACTGTGATGGCTCTACTTAATTCAATTGGTGAAGAATTTTTTTAGTGATACTATCATCTTCATCATTCAACTTCTAGTAATAATTATCTAGGTGAAATCTATTGCTATGGTTATAGGTTGCCCTACAGGTCCCTACAGGTGGCAATCGAGTCAAGTTAGGTCATTTCGAGTTTGGGTCACTTTCAGGTTCGAGCCATTGAGGCTAAACCCTAACCCTAAATGATTGGGTTAGGATCAACCCATGAGTCACTTCAAGTTGGCTTAGGTTTTTTTTAAAGAATTAAATACATACTTTTTCTTTTTTAAAGTAATTTATCAATGATCAATTTAATGCTTTCTTTTCTTCTTTTACCCATTAATTAATCTAAGTACTAGAGCAAGTAAACACAAAATCGATAATAATTAAACACTAATACAAATAATAGTCATAAACTTATAAAACATTAAAATAAATAATTAACTAGTAGTCTATAAAGTATACTTTAAAATTAAATAAATATTAGTATTAAATTATTAAGATTACAAAATAAAATGAATAAATGTTTGAAACATGCTTTATCCCATAAATAAGAAAAAGAGCAAAGTCATTCATAATTCTATTCTTCTATCTTCTCTTTAAGGGTGTTTGAAGTTGTTAATGCTAATCCTTCAATAACACTCAACTTGGATAAGTGTACTTCTAATCCCAACATTTATTGAGCTAAACTAGCATCAACTATATTATATAAAAATTTTGAAATATCATGGTTTGGCCAATAGCAAGGTACCTCCACTCAGGATAAAACTCTTAGAAAATCAATTTGCTTAGAAATGATGAAAAAATAAAATATCAAAAAAAAATTTCTTGAAATACAATCTATAAGATCTTGATTAGCATCTAGTCAAATGTATCAGGTTTCCAGACTTAATCACAATCATAGTAACAGTCAGCTTGATATTAACCTATACTGACTTGATCTAAAGTTCACTTTCATAGTATGATTAAGCTTACTATAATTTTTTAAGGTTAAAACTTTCTTTTTAAAATTCAAACTATGACATATTACTAGATCGA
This sequence comes from Metroxylon sagu, assembly GCA_017589505.3. Lineage (NCBI taxonomy): Eukaryota > Viridiplantae > Streptophyta > Magnoliopsida > Arecales > Arecaceae > Metroxylon > Metroxylon sagu. Next base: position 1,456,104 of record JACVBY030000659.1, on the reverse strand, counting down.
AGGTCAAGATGTTACATTGACTATATGCACACATACACATATGCATACATATATGTATGTATGTACATATACACACACTACAATCTAATTGTCTAGAGTTTTGCTTATCTAGTTAGTTCTAACAAGATGATGAGATATATCACCAATGAATAAGATGATGAGGTTTCGAAATTGATAATTCAATCTATAGATATGATCTATTATCTATAAATTGCTTATACATTAAAAACATGTGATTTGGCTATCCTACACAATTGGTGGTCAAAAAATGAATAGTTCAATTAACATAGAAAAATATATTTCTTTATTAGTTGGTGCATGAGGATTTGAAATCAATGATTCGATCCAATGGATATGGTCTACTATCTCTAAATTATTTACACACAAGAATCATGAGATTTGGAGACTCCTAACCTATGTAATAAGTAGTCAAATTATATATAGTATTAAATAAAATAAAAATGTATATTTTTTTATCACACTTTTGTATTCAAGATGGTGCAGGTACCAGATTGAGACAGAGGTTTCAGGGTTCCTTATGGATCTCTGATCTATCAGAGTCCTTTTTTCTTTATTCTTAGAGTCCTTGTCGAGTCCAGTTGTGCTAGTTAGCCTGGTTCATTATTGGAATCCAGGAGTTGGTCAAGTGTCAAGTGTTATTTTCTTTCATTAAGTTCTGTAATAAATCAAGAGAAGGTTCACCTTGAAGACCCAAGAGAAGACCCAAGAGAAGACCCATTAATCATGCAATGACCCTTGTCTTGGACCACTCCAGGACATATGGCATCACCAGAGTAGAGCAAGGAGCCGACCCACATCAATTTATGAAGGAGTCTAGGCGCCAACATCCTCCTTCCTCATTTCTTCATGCCACCCACCCTTACATGGAAGCTTTTTGGGCGCCCATTGCCTTCCACACTTATCATGTGGTCCCCTAGCAAACATCTATGGAAGAAATTGGCTACCCCTCTCTAATTGAAAGATCTTTATGTGCCCCAGATGGAAGAAGGTTGCCGCCTAGTCAAAAATGACAGGAGAAATCAAGGGGCACCCATTCTTTCCCTATCTCAAGTAGTCCCCCTCCTCTACAAGCTTGAAAATTACAGCCACTCTCTCTTTTTGGCTATCCTAGATAAAGCATGCAGAGATCTCTGCCTTTTTAAGAAGAATCACATGCCATACATTACAATCCATGTCAATTATGTAATTAAAATGAATGATTTAACTTGTATTGACATGAAAGGGTTATAAAAAGACCTTTCTCTTGTAAATGAGAAAACCCATTGATTAATGAGAAAAAATTTCTGAAGTTCTTTTCCATTGCTGTGAAGGCTCTGGTACTCCGGGAAGGAGTGGGTGTGAAGCCCTTATTGTTTCCTTTCATCTTCTCTAACCTTTCTCAAACCCAAACCCTAGCCGTCCCTCCTCCAGAAACCCTAAAACAACCCTGCCGCCAACCACAGGCCCCCATCTCCTCTTGCTGTTTTCTCATGGATTCATGAGTCGAAGAGGAAGTCGTCTTTGCTCCTGAACCATATTTCGAAGATCCTCTCCGGTAGACAGCTTCTTCATCTAGGACTTTCAACCTGTCAGAGCAATCTTCCTGTTTCAATCTTTGAGTGATCACTGTTGGTATATGAAATCCTTTCTCTTATTCTCTTTCTTTGATTTAGTGAATGTTGAGAGCATGTCCTAACTGAGGGTTTCCTAACCTTCACTTTCCTAGCTTCATTAATATTCTAATAGTTCTAGTTTCAGTGTATGCTTCCGCCTGTCTTACATAGTATAGCTTAACTAGTTTTTGATCTTTCTAGTAATTAGCCATCTCATAAAAAAATAATATATATATATAAAAATATTATTTCATTGCATTCGTATCTTATTCACATCCTACATCAGTTTTGGTATCAGAGCACGGTTGTTAGGACTTGTTCTTGCATCATATTAGGAAAGTAGCTTTGCATAGATGTTGAAAATTTCAACTTGCTAAAATTTTTGCACACCTCCCATATTTGCTTATTTTTCCTGCATATAAAAAATTTCAAAAAAAAAGAGAGCATATCTTGGTCTCTACTGTGCTTATTTAGGGATAGTCCAAAGGGAGAGGCTAGAGGTAGTACCCCGGGCTATTTGACCCAACAGGCATTTGGTAGGGATATCAGGAACATACCAATAAGGAAGGCTACCGGTAGTACCTTGGTACGTTTGACCCAACTACCTACGTTTCGGGAGTGCCGTAGGCTACCAAGAGGGTTGTGCATAGCCGTCGCAAGAAAGGCTGACTTGAGGCAAGGCCTTAAGTGACACACATAGGCAATAATAATAATTAAAACATTTTAATTACTGCTATTAATTAGTTTCATAACTAAAAATTAAAAAAAAAAAAATTATGTATTGCTGCATCCTTTTGGTTAGAGACCCGACTTGTTAACTTAAGTCTTTAGTGTTCCATCATCTCTGCATTAAATTGACTTAAGAGCACCACTATCTCAGATCAGGTGGGGATTTCATCATCCTTCCCGAGCCCAGAAAATCATCAACCTACATACGAGCCCAAACCTCCCAATTTTAAAATCCAGTAGACGTAATTAAGCATTAGGGACACCCACGGTCAGGTTCACATATTTTGTTAAAACTGGTGTGAGTCTTTCTCCATTTACGACTGGAACCTGGTGTCTAAGGCTAGAGGTCAAATGTCAAACGACTTAAGCGGAGTGATGGGGTTACTCTAATTAGGCCCCTGCATTAAGCAGGAAGAGCCTTCCCCCCTCCCACTACTACCTGGCCAGCTATAGGGTATTTGGTGATTGACTAGCATTTAGTTGACATACTTTATTTGAGCTCTAGGTCTAGGAGACACTAGTACGAATCCTTTGTTTGCTTGTTTACATGTCTACTAGGTCAGGAGTTCAATATCAACCGAGTTAGTTCCAACCTGAGTTAACCATGGACAATGACATTGGAGCTATGCTTAGGACCATTACTAAACGATTGAACTAATTGAATGATCAAGTAAGCTCCTTAGAAGAAAGTCGTAAGACTAGGACTGAGCCTAAGTTAGACCCTCGTCTACCTACCCCACATCCTGACCCTAATAGAACCTATCACTATGATTTTACCCCTGAGTATCACCCTAGAAGCTCATACCCATACTTAGTGGATTCAGAGGAAAGATCCATTAAAAGCACCCAGCCCTATCCACCCACTTTTGGTGGTGATCTAGAGCTAGAGGATTACAATGATTGGGAAAGGAGGATGGATGAGTATTTTGATCGGAAAGAAATGTCAGAAGAAGGGAAGGTAAAATTTGCTAGGCTTAAACTAACCCGATATGCTAGGATATATTGGGAAAAGATTGAGTACGCATGTCGTCAAATGAGGGAGATGCCCATTAGAACATGGAGAGCCATGAAGATTAGACTTAGGGAGAAATACCTACCCATGTCCTATAGGCATAAGGAGCCCATCACCCATCAGGCCACACTTAATAGGACTAATATACCTAGAAATAAGTCAAGTCCTAATCTAGGCTCATTTAGTCAGTCCATCCCTATTGCCCGATGTGCTCACCAGAGTCCACCCTTTTCTACCACCCCGTTTATTCCCATGAGTCGACCCACTCCTATTCCCCCACTTGCTCCATCCATTCCTACTATCCGGCCTATTCCTATCTATCAGTTTGCCCAACCCATTCCTACCACCATAGTTGAACACAGGAAGGAAAAACTAGACATGGCCAGCCTAGGCATAGTTGTTCAGGATCCTACTCAAATTGATAATCTAGAAATCTTTGAACTTATTGACTGTGATGAGGAGAGAGATCAAGAACCCCTTATAGGTTGTATCGAGGAGGTATATGAGGCTGACACAAGTTTAGTTGATGAATACAAAGAGGATGAGGAAGAACCCATTGAAGGCTTTAAGGATGAAGAGGTTGAGCCCAATAATCATTTAGAGGTCGATAGTCCCGAGTTCCTTAGTCATGTAGAGGTAGACATTTGTGAGTCCATTAGTCCATTAGGAGAAGAAACCACTAAGCCTATTGATGAATCTAAGGGAAAGGAGATTGAGCTTAAGCCCAGTGACACGTTAGAGGAAGAAGAAACTATACCTATTGGAGATATAGAAAGAGAAGTCTATAGAACTGAGTCTGATCTAAGGGTTGAGTCTAAAGAAATTGATACCATCCTAGTTGAATATGAACCATTGCTTGTAGCTAAAGAGATTATGGAGGAGCAAAATGGTCAACTTGAGGAAGCTGAAGTCCAAGAGTTAAGCCCTATAGAGCAACCCCTAGAAATAGTGGAATTCATGAAGGATTTAGAGCAAGAGATTTATGTAATTTTTGCTGAGGGTTTAGAACAAGACATCAGTAAGGGGTCATCAATTTGGACTAGAAAAATTTACGATCACATCCAAGAAGTAGTAGTGGAGATTTTAGGAGAATTTCATAAGGTATTTCCAAAAAGAATATCTAGTCACCTTCCACTACTTAGGGATATCCTATACCTCTTAGATCTAGTCCCAGATCGGTTTGCCACATACTTTCAGAAGACCCTATGGAACCTCTTAAGAATCCATATCATCCACCAACCCAGGGTCAAACCTAGAGAGTCTGTAGTCTGTTAGGTTTAGGTCCAGAGAATCTAATAAAATTTCTTTCCATAGGAATGCCTTAGTAAGTCTGCATTTTAGTTAGGTGTTAATCCAAGTCTTAGTAATAAGGACTTTTGTCACATTCTACTGAGTTCACCTGCCCATTCAACTTGTCCAATCATACACGAGTCTCAGAGTCAATTGCACAACACCTGCATCATGACATTAGAATTCACTTGAATATTGATAATAAGTTGGCTAATCCCCAGAATTGAGTCAAGGATTTTGTTAAGAAAAAACTATGTCATGTTAGAAAGTTACATGCTCATGGAGCTGGTCCTTTTTAGAATGTTAAAGAAGGTAGGAACCAATGCCTATGTGTTAAAGTTACCTCCATGGTTAGGCATTAGCTCTATTTTCACTACCTCAGACTTAGTAGAATATAGGGACCCAGCAATGGTACTCAGCGAGTTTTTGGACCTGACTGTTCCTTTCAGAGTGAGCCCTTACCCGAGTGTCCACCCATAAATTGGCCCAAGAGGAAAGGAAGGATTGAGCAGATTCTGGATGACCAAGCTGTCACGACCCACAATAAAGGTTACCAAAGATATTTGGTTAGTTGGCAAAGTCAGCCAGAATTAGAGGACTCGTGGATTACCCGGGAAGATCTGCAACACATAGACCCAAACCTCCTAGAGAAGTACCAAAGTCAAACTGACCCTTACTCGACGGGGTCGAGTTCCTCCTAGCCCAAGAGAATTGGTGCAGGCACCAGATTGAGACAGAGGTTTCAGGGTTCCTTATGGATCTCTGATCTATGAGAGTCCTTTTTTCTTTATTCTTAGAGTCCTTGTCGAGTCCAGTTGTACTAGTTAGCCTAGTTTATTGTTGGAATCCAGGAGTTGGTCAAGTGTCAAGTGTTATTTTCTTTCATTGAGTCCTGTAATAAATCAAGAGAAGGTTCACCTTGAAGACCCAAGAGAAGACCCAAGAGAAGACCCATCAACCATGCAATGACCCATGTCTTGGACCACTCCAGGACACATGGCATCACCAGAGTAGAGCAAGGAGCTGGCCCACATCAATTTAGGAAGGAATCTAGGCGCCAACATCCTCCTTCCTCATTTCTTCATGCCATCCACCCTTATATGAAAGCTTTTTGGGCGCCCATTGCCTTTCACACTTATCATATGGTCCCCTGGCAAACATCTATGAAAGAAATTGGCTGCCTCTCTCTAATTAGAAGATCTTCATGTGCCCCAGATGGAAGAAGGTTGCCGCCCAGTCAAAGATGGCAGGAGAAATCAAGGGGCACCCATTCTTTCCCTATCTCAAGTAGTCCCCCTCCTCTACAAGCTTGAAAATTACAGCCACTCTCTCTTTTTGGTCGTTCCAAATAAAGCATGCAGAAATCCCTGCCTCTTCAAGAAGAATCACATGCCATACATTACAATCCATGTCAATTATGTACTTAAAATGAATGATTTAACTTGTATTGACATGAAAGGGTTATAAAAAGACCTTTCTCTTGTAAATGAGAAAATCCATTGATTAATGAGAAAAAAATTTTGAAGTTCTTTTCCATTGCTGTGAAGGCTCTGGTACTTCGGGAAGGAGTGGGTGTGAAGCCCTTATTGTTTCCTTTCATCTTCTCTAACCTTTCTCAAACCCAAACCCTAGCCGTCCCCCCTCCAGAAACCCTAAAACAACCCTGCCGCCAACCATAGGCCCCCATCTCCTCTTGCTGTTTTCTCAGGGATTCACGAGCCGAAAAGGAAGTCGTCTTTGCCCCTGAACCATATTTCGAAGATCCTCTCCGGTAGACAGCTTCTTCATCCAGGACTTTCAACCTGTCAGAGCGATCTTTCTGTTTCAATTTTTGAGTGATCACTGTTGGTATATGAAATTCTTTCTCTTATTCTCTTTCTCTGATTTAGTGAATGTTGAGAGCATGTTCTAACCGAGGGTTTCCTAACCTTCACTTTCTTGGCTTCGTTAATATTTTAACAGTTCTAGTTCAGTGTATGCTTCTGCCTGTCTTACATAGTATAGCTTAACTAGTTTTTGATCTTTCTGGTAATTAGCCATCTCATATATATATATATATATATATATATATATATATATATATATATATATATATATATATATTATTTCATTGCATTCGTATCTCATTCATGTTCTACATCACAAGAGCCTTTTAAATCTAGATTTTAAGTCTTAGCAGGATGAAGGGCATCTGACCTTTCCATCTAATTTTGTGAGAAAACTAGACAAGAATACAGGATGGAACTTGAAAACCTATCCACATAGAAAAAGAAAAAGAAAGATGAAAGAGAAGAAGGAAAGAAGAGGAAAAGAGTTCATAAAAGAAAGGGAGAAAATAAGATTAGGAACGAGAGAAAGACAAGTGAAAGAAAGAAAGAAAAAAGTGTAAGGAAGGAAGGGAAAAAAAAAAAAAGAAGTGATAAAAAAAGGAAACAAGAAAGATAAAGGAAAGAAAATAAGGAAGAGAGAGGAAAAAAGAAAGATGAGAAGGGAAGAAAAAAGAAAGAAAAGAAAGGAAGAATAAGAGAAAGAAAGAATGAAACAGAAGGAGAAATAAAAGAAAAAGGAAGAAAGGAAAGAAAGGATAAGGAAAAGGAAAAAAATGAGGAGGAAGAAAAAGAAAGAAATGAAAAAAAAAAGAGAAAAGGATAGTAAGAAGAGGAAACCAAGAAATAAAGAAAGAAAGGGAAGAGAGATTGAGAGTACCTATTAGGATGCTCAACTAGGATGGCTATCGAGATGGATGAAACAATGGGATGTTTTATTTCATGGAGAACTAATACACTTTAGTTCCATGAGATTTAAAATTTTACAATAGCACCTTTCTATTTTGGGCTTCTACTCAAAATATTTTTTTAGATTTTCTTCCCAATCCAAATAGTCCTTCGCATTCATCTTTCCAAAGGACTCGGCAACCTCCACTTTAGTTCACCCACCATTTAGATCAAGTGCATGTGTTAACTACTTTCAATCCACCTCATTCCACAACATCCAACCATGGCTTCTAAGTGATTCTAGAGAATAGATCTAAGATTTATTCAATCTAATACCACTTTGATGTCATACCAAGAAAGAAATTCAGCCATAGGAAATAGGAAATAGGAGAAAAATAGCACAGGAATGAGATTTGTACTTCTAGTTTGAAGAAGTTTTATTAATCTCAAATTACAATATGATGGCTACTACAAAAGACCCTGAAAAGGATATTTATACTAGGGGTTTAAAGCCATGCAATCACAACCTTTGGTCTCTATTAATCTAATTTAATCTAGACCATCTATAGTTCATTAAAAGTCACATGCTAGTCCATGACCTTTTAATAAAGACTAGGAGCTTATTAATAGCCTATTAACCACAATAAATAAAAGAACTAAAAAAATTTAAATAAAAACTTATTAAAATTTAAAAATTTGGACAAGTTCCACCAAATGAGCAAACCTTCTTAGCTTTATTTTTTCTTTTTAGATGCTCCTGCATCATCCAGTCGGTCAACCTACTCTTTTAGCAAATCTTGAAAGGAAGTTCACTAGATACTCATAGGCTTGCTAATACTTCACCTCTAGGACTAATGAAAATGATCATGCGATATTTATGAAGGCCTAAACTCAATTATCATATCTTTGGAGTTAGCAATGCATCCTGAGTTTGCTACATACTAAGAGCTCTAAGAAAATATTCTTGTCAAGGAGGCTGAGCTAGCAAAACTCCGTTTACTCACACAAAACTTAATGAAGCTTTAAATTAGAAATAAAGAGCTCTTAGTTATAAGAAGACAATACTAGATGAAGCCAACATTAACAAGAACATTATAACTCTAAACTTTCATATCTTGCTAAAAAATGAGGTTGATGGGATCATTGCAAGTCTTCAAGAGCAATGGGAACATATAAGGTCTATAGTTAAGAGAATGTGAGCTTTCTTTATCAACCAAGGGACCAAAATTTGTATTTTCCTTAAATATTAATCTTCATGCCAAATCATATTTAGTTAATTTGTGGACCTTAGTGTCTTCTATTTTGCTTTTCTCTTTAATTATAGGGCCTTATACTTTATTTTTGATTCATGAATACAATAGGGTTATTTATTGATTGATAACTTTCTAACCCATGGAGGATTTGGTGGTTCGATTGGTTTAATACATGTGCTCTAACTCAAATTCTTGTAAAAGTACCCCCTTAGATTAGGTTAAATACTTGCCTCTCAGCCTTGATAAAATGGACTAGCCGATTTATGAAGAGGACCTTGTTTGGCACCAAGTTCTCATCATATAGCCAATTACCCTCCCATTCACGAGCCATATTTCTCTACATAAAAATTATAACTATTGATAATTCTACTAGTAGCTTTCTGACTCACTTTTGACTTGATATGTGATAGCATAATTACATGGAGGAAATCTTCCTTATCATTCAAGGCATTTAACTCCACTTTTGAGGCTTTACATTCCTTATTATGATCATTTCTGCAAAGTCTTGTCTTGATTCATTCATTTGTTTTAGTTCTAGACTTAAAATATTTAGTATTTGACTAATTGAATTATCCATCGGACTAGCCAAAAATTCTCAAGCCTAACCTAGTCGCTCAAAAGGCATGGTCCTTCTCTTGAACCTTTTGACCATTTCATTTAAGTTAGTAGAAACCTGATCAATAGTTGATCATTGAGTTTTGGCTAACTCTATACAAGGCTCTTTCGCAAGCACTTACGTGTCCTCCATCATTATAAACAAAAGGAAAGAATCCTTGATTGTTGAAGAAAACCCGTAGTTGTGAAGCATTGCCCCTCAGATAATAATGGACCAACAAGTCAAAAATAGTCCATTCCACAAGTTTGCATACTAACCCTGTTTAAGCCTACTAAATGTAGTGCAACAAGTTCACTCAGTAAGTGGAATCTCAAACATCCTATTAACCCTAAGATAATAGGTCTATTCCTTAGGTCAAAATGCCAATCAAGACTCTTAACTATAATATTCGGGTTTGCCAACAACCAAGGTTCATAGTGATCTGTCTCCTAATACCACATATAGATCTAATATCGAGCCTACATTGATTCCCTATAGCTTATAGGATTGAGTCCCAAAATTATACCTAGCCATAGGATGCAAGTCTATTTTTCCTCCAAGGTTGAGCATTGGCTCAAGGCTAAGGTCTCAATGATCAAACCGGTTGTCAAGTCAAGTATTGAAGCAAATTTGTCTTATAAAGGAGATTGTATATCTCAGTTGAGCCTATGAGCATACTACCCATGACTCATGCTAAACTAATGACCTAAGAATCTAGGGCTCGATAAAGAGTAGCTTTCAATCAATGCTAGTGTGGTAATTAGAACCTATATCTTTCATGCATCATATTAGTTGTACTTCTTCACATCTTTTAAGTTGCATCATAATAATTACTTACAACCCACAGGACATGCCAAAAAAAAAAAGGGTATTATTCATGTCTTTTTTCCTCTCTAGAAAGGACTATTCATGTCTTTTTTCCCTCTCCTTTTGGATGCATGAGAGAATTTAACAGGTTGAGAGTGCTTTCTTTCTGGCTAAGGCTTGAGTGACGGTAGATTGGTTTGTGACTAGGTGGGTCTATTACATGCCAACAATAAGAACAAAAATTGAAGTGGATAGGTAAATTGAGGTTTTGTTAGCTTAACTTTTTTGAACCAAAAATTAAAATAGATAGGTAAACAAAGGTTTTGCTACCTTGGCCTTCAAGGACTTTAACTACTATAATACTATCGATTAGAAGAAGGACGATAAAGGCTAAATTGAGAGAAGCTACATCACATCTACTACTAGAATAAATTAAGTTGAACTAAGATAGTAAGCAAAATGAAGATAAATATAATTTGGTTAGATTAATGTATGGAAGCTCTTTTACATGAAGCTCTTAAGTAGTATTTATACAATTAAATTACAACTACATATTTAACTATCCTGATAATGTGCCTGACACTACATCAGTAATGTTGCCTTTTTTGGTGCAGCTACCATAGCGTGGCTCTCTTAGTATTCTATTATCTTGCTGAATATTCTTTGACAGTCTCAGATAAATGTTTTGATAGATGCCATGTCATAGGCTATCCTAAAATAGTATTTCAACATTTAGGGTTCCCGCACACTATGCTACTTAAGCCGATTATCTCACTTGATTTATTCTAGTACCACTACCAACCTCCTTTTTTATTTAGTTCAAGATTTGGCCTGTCAACTTTGCTTCTCAAATACAATTACCCATCTAGCTTGTGATCATAATGTGCCTATCTAATCTGCCACATAGTACATGCACATGACACAATAAATTAAATGATCATTGGTCAAGATATGGTATAAATAGTCTGTCAATCATAAATTTTGACATAAATACCATTTTAAATGTTCTAGCCCTGTTCTTTCCCACTCCTAAGTCTCTAAACAATACAACCAATTGATTAAGCACATTTTAATATCAGGAATCTTTTACTAAGTACTAAGAACACATCTTTTGCTTATTATTATAGCTTTCGTATTAATCAAACACAAAGTATTAACATACATAACTTTACACTGATGTGTTCTCTTTGCAGTTGAATTCTTACATCTATTGTTGTAATGCAAATTGACCATAATCTCTTTTGATCCTTTGTCAAAGCTATTTACTTTTCCACCTATTCCACTATGCATGCATGCATACATACATACCTACATACATACATACATACATATATATATATATATGTATGTATGTATGTATGCATATAGTGTGTATATCTTGTTTTAAATGCTCCTCTTTATTTTATCTCTTAATTGGTATTGACAAAAAAGAGGGAAAGCACATAAAAGTGAGAGTGCATTCCTACCTTTCTCCATTTTGACCATAATTTCTCGTATCCTAGTCCTCAAATAGACCAAAAAAAAAAAGCAACAAAAAAAAAAGAATGCATTTATTATGAAAGATTACAACCTCCTACAAGGTGATGATTATCTTCATCCATAATTTTCTTACACGTTCTGAAACTGGTACTGCCAGGTTGGCAGCCCTTCAATTATCATACTTGACTCAGCTCATAGGTTTGTTGGATGTATATAGCATCTGCACCGTCTCCTAAACATTCCCATCAAAAACCATCAGGGTTAATTGCAAAACTCTCATAGAATCATCTTAAAATTCATAAATTACGAGGTATCATGTGAGCATAACCCAAATCCAACCTATGTCAGTTACATTCGTCATGGGATCTATCAATATTCATTTGGTTACTTATATGTTTCTTAACTTGATCATTTACCTCTTGAAATATTTTTCCCATCTAAACTAGAGTTATGAATGGTTTGGACCAAATGGTAGTAGCATAACAATATATGAAATCTCGACCCATAACGTAACGCCCCAAGTCCATTTGCTGATCTAATTAATATACACTCAAGTTTTTAAGACCACATGGATCTGACTTGCTAACTGATTAATTGGGCTAGCAGATGGGCTTAAGGCGTTACAAATGATATCAGAGCCAACTTGGATATGCGAAAATTGGTGGAAAGAAAGAAAGAGCTATTTATGAAATGATGGTAGAGTTCTATCATGGTATAGAGCCACCCTTATAGTACCAACGACTCCATTTGGGATAGATTTTGGTTAGCTTATAATGTGCGATTGGACTTTAAGAAAGTCCCACATTGGATGGAAAAATGATAGTTTGAAGAATTATAATTCAAGTTCACCCATTACTAATTAACTTGCACTCAAGTTTTTAAAGCCATATGAATCCGACCTGTTAAGAAGTTAATTGGATCAGTAAGTGGACTTAAGGCTTTACAAATGGTATTAGAGCCAACCGAGGTGTGCGGAAGTTGATAGGTAGGAGGAAAGGGCTATCTGTGAGATGGTGGTAGAGTCCCATTATAGCATGGAGCCACCCTTATAACACCAACGACCTTATTTGGGATAGATTCTGGTTAGCTTGCAATGTGCGATTGGACTTTAAGAAAGTTTTATATCGGATAGAAAAAGAATAATTTAAAGAGTTATAACTCAAGTTTACCTACTACCAATTAACTTGTACTTAAGTTTTTAAGACCATAAGGATCCAATCCACTAACAGATTAGGCATTACAAATAATATTAGAGCCAACTCGAGTCTGTAAAAATTGGTGGATAGAAGGAAAAGGCTACTTATGGGATGATGGTAGAGTTTGCTATAGGATGGAGCTACCCTTATAACACCGATGATCTTTTTCAGGATTGTCTGTAGCATGCATTTGGACTTTAAGAAAGTCCCAAATTAGATGAGAAAAAAATAGTTTGAAGAGTATAACTCAAGTATATATACTATCAATTAACTTGCACTCAAGTTTGTAACGCTATATGGATTTGATCCGTTAATAGATTAATTGAACCAGTAAATGAATTTGAAGCATTACACACATACTGGCCTATATAAGGTGTGAAATATGAGAACAATATGCTTCTTGCTTTGAACGATCGTTGATGAAATATGAGAACAATATTCTTCTTGCTTTGAATGATCATTGACGATCATGTTAAATGCGAGAACAGTACAAAACTCATGTAAGCCAGAAGGGTAGGGATTTGATAGAGCATCATCATGGACTGGTATTCTGATAAATAAACGGTATAGAATCTAAGCTTTTTAAAACAATAATAAGTTGGGTTAGGAACTACCCGCATCTTTGTTGAAGAATATAAGTTGATGAATCTTAACACAAAACATTCAATTTATTATTTAAGAATATATGTGTGTGTGCAGAAGAGATATATATATATATATATATATATATATATATATATATATATATATATATATATATATATATATATAGATTAGATTAGATTTCAGACATAAATTAGTAATTAAAAAGATAGATCAAAAATTTGACCCGTCAAGTCAAAACAGAGGGCGCACATCTGACTTGTTTTAGAGTGCGGGGTTTAAACCGACCAGACTGAAACAGGGGCTTGGTCGGTTTTTGGGTCGGATCGACATTCACCAATCCAACATTCGACATGGCAAGCACGGCCCCCGCGTACCAATCAGGGAACAAGACCCGTTTCCACGTGCTGTGGGCGGGAATTCTCCGCCCACAGTGAACAAAACCGCGGACGTCAACCCACAGTGAACAAAACCGCGGACGTCAACCCAGCTGCTGACCGAGCATGTAAATCCCCGAATTCCTTAAACTCCCGCCGTACGGACGTTGCTTTTCAAAAAAATCTCCGATTCCGACGAGATCTCCCCTGTCCCCGACCTCCATCTCTTCCTTCGAGCGAGCGAAGATCTCCTGCTGTTCTCATGAAGACGATCAAGGGGAGTGGACTCGGGCGCTTGGCGAGGGCCAAGATCGAGTTCCCCCTCGTGTTCCTCTACTGCTGTCTCTTCTTTCTAGCTGGGTTCTACGGATCCCTTCTCTTCTCCCGGGTGAATCCCCTTCTCATCTCCATCTTTGCCGTTGGATCTCTTCTTCTTTCATGGGAATGCGATTGTGATACCTTTCGTATCTTGTAGGATTTCTTGGCTGGCCGCGTGCGTCGGGGAAGGCTGTTGAAAGCGGAAAATGAAGCGTCGGATTTGCCCGGGATGCCCCGTGGGGAATCCGGAGAGTCTCGCCCTTCTTCGGCCACCTTCCAGGTTCTTTTTGTCGCCCTTTTCGTTATATTCTAGTTTTTGTCAATGAGTCCATTCTGAATGCCTTTGATAGGCTTCAAAAAGGAAACTATTCGGTTACTATAAAAATTTAGTTTTTATATTCTGAAATAGAGATATCAAACAGGCCTTGTCAGGCCTTCATGCTGTGCCAGACCCGTTCTGATCCGCATGCTAGCCCGTCGTGCGAATCCACTGGCGATCGGGCTGTTCTGGTCCCCATGCTAGCCCGCCGCCCTAACCCACCGGCACGATCCAACTATTTTTATATTATTATTATTTATATTAACATGATAGGCCAAGTAATTTTATTTGATTTTTAAATTTAATTTTATAAAAATTAAATAATATAAATTAAATATATGTACCTTTATTTGGATAGGCATATTGCTTGCCATCATGGTCGCGTTATCCAACTACTGTATTATTCAGTTCTCTTCTTCTAATCATTGGAAGGGGAGTCTCCATCTTCATCTTTTGTATGGTATGACTCAGGGCTTAGATTATTGGGCTCAGTAAACTAACTTACCAAGAAATTTTTTTAAAAAAAATTTAAAATTAATTTTAAAAAATAAATTAAATAAATTGAATATATGTATTTTTTTGGGGGCTTGTTGTTGGTGTGATCCATCATGATTAGGGGTGGGTATGGGTTAGACTGGGATGAGCCTGAACTCAGGCCAAGTATGGCCAACCCAAGCCCGACTAGGTGGGAAGCCCTCACGGCTTGAGCTCGGCCCTACTCGGCCTTATATATATATATATATATATGTATACATAATACAAAAACCAAAGTTGGTTGGATGGTTACAATGTGTACCCCTTTATCCTAATATCATGTGTTTTATCGAGTATTTAAAAATCCATCCCTCAGCATTTCTCAGCTTTCAATCGGCTCCTCCTATCATTAAGTATCCAACCTCCTGCACTACCTTTAAAAACCAAATCCCCAACCTATTTAACATCTCGGGCTTCAATCAGCTTATAATCGACTCGTCTTATCATCCTCCACTACTACTGCTTGGGATCGATTCTAAAGTAGAGATTCTTTTACCTTTATTAAATTTTTACTATATAATATATATTTTATTTAATAAACTGGTAATTTCATCTTTAACTTTACTAGTGTCATGCATCATATTATTATAAATTTCTTCTAATATTATTAATACATCATCTAATTTAAATCTATGATCTATAATTAAAGCTAAACAATGAAAATATAAAATTTCTTGCCAATATTTATTAAATTTTAATTCCATTAGTTCAATTATTTTTTCAAAATCTTCTATATTCCTATGAGTTACAAAACATCCGGCAATATTATAAATTTATCATAAAACTAGGGGAGAGATAGATAATAGGTGCCAGGTATAATATTTGTGCCAGGTATAATATTTGTAGTATCATAAAAACTTACTAAAAATTACATTATAATATTACAAGTATTTTAGTAAAAATCTTATAGAGGTTCATGAGGGAAGTGTTTATTATAAAAGCTAGTAAAAATATCTTTATATTCAAAATATGATTGTAACATTAAATATATAGAATTCTATCTATATTTTATATCTAATAAAAATTATTTAGATTTTTTACTATGGATAAGACATAAAGTTTTAAAATCTTATTTTCTATCTCTTAAAGACGTTATATGTTTAATAACATCTCTAATTTTACTTACATGTAGTTTAGTAATATTTAAATAATCTTGTATAACTAAATTTAAGATGTGATATGCACATCTTATAGGAAATAATTTTCTATCTAAGATGGGCAATAAATATTATTTGAGTAATCAATACCATCATTATTATTAGTAGTATTATCTAAACTAATTAAAAAAAATTATCATGCATATGATATCCATGTATTACATGCATCATTAAACTTGAGATATTGGTGGCATGATACTAAAATTTAAATAATCTAAAACTAATAATTCATTTTTACATAACCTAATCGTAATCAATAAAATGTTCGATAACATAAATATAGAATAATCTAAAACTACTACTCTAGATATTGAAGTTAAGTGCTTTCCTACCATCAAAATTTGAAAATAAGATCTTAATTTTTTTATATTCAAAAAATTATTTAAAAGAATCAAATTTAGTAGTACTTTGAAAAAAAAAATTATATGTAGAATTTAAGATAGATTTATATTTTTTTTCAAAATTTAAGATAGTACCTATAATTAATTTTGATAATTCTTTTATATTTACCTTATGGAATTAAGAAAATTTTGATAACTCATGTCCTGACCAAGTTTAAGTTGGGCCTGTGTGAAACATTAGCATTTTCATGCTTTTAGTATCGGACTAGCTGGGTCAGTTTCTTTTGAAGTGTTGAAGTTATAGTCCTTGTAGATGGTACATACAACTTGGATCCCCATGCTGGTGATCTTCTCAATGGTGAAGTGCTTTCAAACATTAGAGGTCTTGGGTCTAGCCTTGAACTTGATGTTCAAGGTGACACCAGTGGCAGTACTGTGATTAGGGATACTGGTTCTAATCTATAATTGTGGTGGGCCAAAATTGGCTCCATAATAATGGCACTCTTCCATATCGATGTCAAGCCCAAAGATCTTACGAGGTGGGTGAGAGTTACCAGCACCAAATATTGCAAAGAATAGAGAGATTAGGAGAGCTTGTAAGGAAATTAAGTATAGGGAGAGATTAGGATAGCTTGTAAAGGGAGATTAGGACAAATTGCAGAGATATTAAGAGAGCTTGTAAAAAGATTACAAAGGCTTAAGAGAGCTTAAAAGAGTTTAGAATTTGGTATGGAGTATAGAAAAAGGGTTAGAAGATATTTAGAGGGTTGGAGAGCCTTCAAATATCCTAAATAATATTGAAAACTAGCCATTTATGGTTGTTGAAAAGGAAAAATAGTTTTTTTTATAGTAATAAATGAGAATACCCTTAAAAATAAACTTTTTTTTGCAGTTAAAAAGGGTAAAAGGATCTTTTTTTAGAAAATAGACCAAAATACCATCCAAACTAACCGTTTATGGCAATTAAGGAGCATTTTGGGAAAATAGCACAGCAGGCCAGACCTAGCTTGTCGCATACTAAGCTAGCCTGGCCTGCTATAGGCCATTCTACAAGCTGGATTGCCACGCGTTGGGCCAAGCCCACTCTCATGTCGGTTGTGCCGGCCCATGGCCATACTAGCCCAGCCCACCAGAGGCTATCGTGCCGGCACAACCCATAAGCCACCAGAGGGGGCCTAACACAGCAAGGGAGCACATCGTGCCAGGTTTGGCACGGCTACTGCAGCAGCTAAGTCGTGCCACGAGCTATCCAGCCTGTTTGCCGCCTCTACTCTGAAATTTAGTAATATCTAAATGACGATAGATGTAGTAGTTGCAAAACAAACATTTTAGGATATTTTTTTTTTGCTAATAAGAATAATTTTGATTGTACGTCGAATTGGTCGTTTATTACTCAAATTTATAGATGCAGGCAAGGGGGAAAAAAGATAACCAAATTTATTTTGCCATTGAGAGAAAAATGCATTTGTCATTTTCTTTGGTTTAATTTATTTGCTGATTTTATTTTGGAAGTCCTAATATGAAGGTGAGCCGATCAAATTATTATAGGTTATCCAATATGCTAATGCACCTCAGTTTCTTTTCTTTATGTGAAATACTTTTCAATGCTATCCAGTTGTATAATAGGGTTAGCATTGATGGAAATGGGACAAAGGAATCATCTTGCTCACGCAAGCATGATCTTGAGCACTCAGCGTGTCTAGGATGCAACTACTTTGAGAAAACTGGTTCACTCAGATTTTTGCAGGCTGACACTTGGCTAAACATCTAGCTTAGTAGCAGTGTCTACTGTAGCAACACTTTGGGGGTACTAGTGAATAATTTTATTTTACATTTTTTTTACCTTGCTATGCTGTATGACAGCACATTGTTATGGTGTTGTAACGCCCCAAGTCCACCTACTGATCCAATTAACTTGTTAGGAGGCTAAAACTATGTGACTCAAAAACTCGAGTAAAAGTTAATTGATAGCAAGTGAACTTGAATCATAAGCACATAACACTTTCTTTCCATCCAATGTGGGACTATTGTTGGGGTATTACAATCTCTTCCCTTATAATGCGATGTTCTCGTCGCACGTCACAAGCTAGCCAGAATATATCCCAAGCTGGGTCATAGGTGCTGCAAGGGTGGCTCTATGCCATGGAGGAACTCTACCACCGTTCTATGGGTAGCTCTTTCCTAAAGCCCACCAACGCCATGGAGAAACTCTACCACCATCGCATGGGTAGCTCTTTCCTAAAGTCCACCAACTTCTACCCACTTGAGTCAACTCTGATACCATCTGTAATGCCCTAAGCCCACCTGCTAGTCCAATTCACTCAATTAGCGGGCCAAAACCACGTGGCCGAAAAACTCGAGTGGAAGTTAATTGATAGCATGCAAACTTGAGTTATAAGCACATAACACATTTCTTTTCCATCCAATGTATGACTATTTTTGGGATATTATAATCTCCCCCTTTATAATACGACGTCCTTGTCGCACGTCACAAGCTAGCCATAATCTACCTTCGAATCAAGTCGTTGGTGCTGCAAGAGTGGCTCCACGCCATGGCAAGACTATCACCATCGCATGGGTAGCCCTTTCCTCATGCCCACCAACTTCCACACATTTGGGTCGGCTTTGATATCATTTGTAACACCCCAAGCTCACCTGCTGGTTCAATTAATCTGTTAGCGGGCCGAAATTATGTAGCCTTAAAAACTCGTATGAAAGTTAACTTGTAGCAGGTGAACTTGAGTTATAAGCACTTAAACCTTTTTTTTTCATCCGATATGAGGCTATTTTTAGAGTATTACAGGTGCATAATATATTTATCAACCTCCATTAATGTTAATTTTCATTAGTTTCATATCTCAACAAACAAGATTAAAAGTTTACGTAAAACTTTGATGATCGGACGCAGGTTCTGAGCTGGAAACCTCGAGCAGTATATTTCCCAAAGTTTGCAACAAAAGAGGAGTGCCAAAATATAATAAAAATTGCAAGACCAAGCCTAACACCATCGACATTAGCATTACGAAAGGGAGAAACTAAGGAAAGCACCAAAGGAATAAGAACAAGGTAAAACATTCTTTTATCTTCTATCAGAAGAAATCCACTAGAAAATTAATGTTCTAAAAGAAAAATTACCTTACATGTTCCTTTGTTTGTGTGCCCTTTATTACAACAACTACATTTAGTTGATTGGTGTACTTTTTAAAAGACAGCTGTTCACTTTTATATTTGGATATCTACAGAGTTCATGTAGAACCCGATGTTGTTGGAAAGCAAATAATAAGGTTTTGGATCCCAAAGGGCTCCCTTTTGCTTTCCAGTTTGGTAGGTTGTGAAGTGAGAGTGTGCGTAGCAGTGAATTAAGGTGTGTGTACAGGGAAGTAGATCTTTTAAATAAATTTAGAATAGGAGGTGCTTAAGAATCTGGTCCAGCAACAAGTTCCTCAAGAGATTCTGCAGCAGTTGTGGCAACCTCAATAGTAGTTTTCTGTTATTAAGTTTCAGTTTATTGTTTCTCTGTTTATCTATTATCTTTGCACTTTCAAGAAAGTTTCTTAGAAGGATATTGCGCATGTTTGGTATTGCTTAAAAAAAGTTCTTTTGTGACTTTTAAAGTGAAAAAAGCACTTGCCAATAAAATTAGTGTCTGGCAACATCATCTATAAAATATTCTACAAGAAGAAAAAAATAAAAAAAAAAGTCTTTTGGTAGAAGATAGAAAAGGTAGTTTTAACTTCTCTTTTTCGAAAGCAAAAGGCCACACCAAACACCAACATTGTATGCTGGTTCTTAAATTTTACCCTCAAATGCATTGATGTGTGAGACAAGACAAAAAAAAATGGTCTTTTGTTTTAAATTGACTTATAGAGCCCCAGTGGAGGCAACTATATATAGATAGATAGATAGATAGATAGATAGATAGATAGATACACATGCATATACATACACATACATACATGTAGATATACATACACAAACATTTTGATAGAGTTTGCTGTCTAGATAGTAATGATAGTTTTTAAGCGGATTGAACTTAAAGTTTGGGAGTTTAGTGTCATTTTATCATCATGTCATGTTATGATATAACTTAATATATGCATTTAAAAGTCTTAAACAAGTCTGAATGTGCATGCTTGAATTTTTTTTTGGAAGTTTTCTGATTTGTTTAACAATTTATATATATGATGAAAGATTTAAAAATATGAACCTCACATATGCACCATGCAGTGACCTAATCACATGCATTTGGCTTCCACTTTTTAAACATTTCTTTGAATACTCAACCAATGGATCCCCTTTCTTTTGTTAATGATTCAAAGCAATACCCTGGGTAGGGTAATTAGTTCGAAACTAAGAAATTTGTAATCATAATAGTTTTGATCAAAGAGAGGTAAAGAAGTGTTGAAATAACAGCACAGATTGAGGCTGCTCGTTTTAGGAGGATTGTCCTTTCAATTTGCAATAGTTAACTATAATATAGATATGGGGATCACATTGGCAGGTAATTTTGTTTAGAAATACAAGAATTATGGCCCTTGGAAATACTCTTTTCCTCTTTTTTTTTTTTTTTTTTTTTTTGCTGTTTTAAATATTATATCTGATTTTGATAGTGAATTTATCTAGAAACCAGAGGACCAACTGTTATGGGTTGGTCGAAGTTTATATGGCCGAGATGTTAACTAGTATTTAGGAAATTAATGATGTTTCATGTGACTTTGTTTATTGATTACTTGAAATCTGTGATTAAATCATATGGCAAAAGGGAATGTTTTCTCACATCTATAATGTGCTATAGAATTTTATTTTGAATATGAAAGAGCAGTTTTTATTAAGGACTGGATACCATTTAGTTTTGAATTTCACATACTCCATAGGTTAACTATCATACTGAAGGATTGATGTGGACCTTGATCTGGGATCCAAATATTCCAGTACTGTGCTAACAAGTGGTTGAAACAATACAAATAGGATCTTGCCCTATATCACAAGAGTCTTTAAACAACAGTTGATTAAAGGTCATTTTCATGTTTTAGTGCAAACTTTCCTTTCTTTGAAGAATTAAAATCTTGGTGCATTTCCATTTGGTCGAGATACCTACCAACTATAACATTGAATAGAGGGCATGTCACCAAAAGTGCCATTATTGCAATGGTTGGATGAATCAGTGGACACCTTGGGAGACTTGTGAAGCACAATTCATTGTGGGCACGCAATTAAGAAATGGTGTAGATTTGGCCGAAGTTTGTTGGACAGATGGCTGGGCAATCTTTCATTGTATCTGACTGTTCCAAAGCATACAAGGTAGCCACAAAGAAGGAAAGTGCTTTATTTGCTTACCATCACACAGAAAGTAAGAATAATCTCATATTGGGTTCAAAAGTTGAAATATAGCTGTAATGAAGCTGAAATTTTGGAATGTCTACTTTGTTGTCCTTGCAACAAGGGATGATAGAAGTTACGGGGTGACGCACCTAATGACAGATGGTGCAGATCACACTTAGAATGGAAAAAAGTGCTTTTGAGTGAAAGTTATCCTCAGATCAGATTCGTGCTAGATGAATATCCAAATGATCTCCCTGCAAAGATTTGGAAAGATTGAGCCTTTCAATACAACTTGGACCTTTCTGCAGTCTTTCAGCAGAGGAAAAATTCTGATCAAGTTTTGCTGGTGAAAAAGCAAGCAATCAGGGTACACAAAGTATGTGATGTACAGTGCTGGGAGGGTTCAAATGACTGATATCTAATATACATGGACCTTTGCTTTCTCTGTTTTTAACATTTCATCATTCTTTGGATATGGGTGTAAGATGGGCTGCATCAGTGTCCAATATGCTGGATTCTTTTTTCCATGGTACCAGTTAGGATAATCTAAATTAAACAGAATTAGGTGGATGGCCATTCACATCATTTGCCAGTGTATGACATCTCAGATGAAACATTTTGACTTTTAAAAGGGTAATAAGCATGGAGTAATCTCCTGGATACATTTATAAAACTCAAAATTACAGGTACGTTTTATGTGTTATAGAAGTGTTAATGCAATTTCTCTTTTTTTCTTCCCTAGGTGCTTCAGCTTTCTATTTCATGCTTTCAAGTTGAATTTGATGCAATTTTTTCTCCTCCCTCCTGTAGATTGTATCTGCACAAATAAAAATAATCAATTGATTGGAAAAAGAATGGAGGTTATAAATAGCCAATTTTTCTACATATTTGGTCTATGTCTGTAACAAAAGTTGTCTAATGATTGCTTAGGCTGGATGCTGTCAAAATATTTTCAATGCTTGTTATATTCTGAGTTATGCATTTGAATGATTTTCTAAAAAAGGAAAATTGAGCATTGCATTATATATTTTTAAGCTGCCTTATCACTGAGTCTGAGCACATGCCTCTTTCAAACAACTGATATCGAGGCAAAGTTCAATCATGTTATAAGTTTTTATTTTCAATTGTTTGTGGTAATACAAGACTCTCCAGCAGACGGTTCTAGAAGTTTTGTGTGCATGAATATGACATGGACATACATATCTTATTTGTTGGCATATTATTGCAGATTTTTTTTTGTTAGGGCTGAAGTTTCTAGATCTTATGAAGAACTTCTTTGTTAGTGGTATGTCTTCCAATCCATCACAAATTGACAATGCATTTAAACTTGTTCTTGCATGTTTTTAGACTGTAGTCTCATCAGGAAAATCAAGGGATTTTGTGAAGAAAGTGTATTGTTTGCTGCTTTATTGTCCGTCTCATGGTTAATCAGCTTGCATACTATTTGCTGCAGTTTCATCTTCATGAGTCCTTTTCATCAAATAGTATTGTTTGTTACATATGATTCACATTTATTTATACTTTTGCCTTACCGACAAGATAATGTAAGACCGATCAAACCTGTGCTGGTTCATTTTGTTTTGCAACTTCGCTGAATTGTCAGCTTCTGGTAACAGTTCAGGGATGTTTATCGGTGCTTCAAAAGATTCAACTGGAACCCTAGACCGGATTGAGCAAAAAATTTCAAGGGTTACCATGCTCCCAAGAGAAAATATGGAGGTATGTTCCATATGTGATTGCATAGATACTTAGTAGTTGTCTATCCATACTTCCAGGTTTTAATAAAAATCATAAAGTGCAACACCTTGTTTTACATATTTTCTTCAACAATAGGCCTCTGTGATAGCTTCTAGTGCCAATCCTTTGTCACGTGCCTATCAAATGCTGTGGCAGCATGAGATGAATGCCAAGTGCACAGGTTTTTAACAAGATTGGTAGTTAAGAATGTTGATGTGCTAAACGCTTCTTTTCTTCTTATTGGTGGTTGATTTATTGCATGGCCAAACATAATGATCTGTTATGCTTCATGTGTTATTAATAGAGTGATATCTGCTATTTGTTCAACAAGCCAAAGGATAATCATCTAATGTGTTGGAACTCATTTTTTTTATAACTGGATATTGGAAGTTGAGCATTTGACAAATGTATTACCTTATTATCATGGAATCAAAAAGCCTACGATCTGAAGTACAACTGGTAGCTTATCCTTTGATAATCCTAATGATTTTACATTAACCCTTGCTGCTTTTAGAGAATCAGTGGATGACTTGTAATCTGAATTTGGTATGATGATGCAGGCCTTGTCGGTCATGGTGATGGTTCAAGGACACCTTTAACTTTTATTTTCTGTCTCTGCCGAAAGTTTACTATTGGGAGTACAATCCACACTTAGAATATGTGCTTTGAGTTAAGAGTCCAACTGGTTGATCTTATCTGAGCTCAAAACGTAATGGGTGTTTGGAAATATCATGGGTGCATGATAAGATAGAGTTCAGATAAAAGATAAGCTAGTTTCTGAGATAGAGTTGGAGACTTAAGTGGCCGATTGTGACCTCGTATGGTTTGCTAGCCTTGGCCTTGGTGATACAATTTGAAATAGTTTTTAAGACGAGAGTTAAGTCCTTATGCGTTTGGTTGTGGTCATCTTTTATTAGAGTTTGGAGAGGAGAGTAGATATGCCCTCAATATAGGTTTATGTTTATATATATATATATATATATACTTGGCTACATTCGAATATAGCCAAGCCCGAATAGCCAAACCCGAATCACGTCACCTCTCCCACCCTTAAATTCATGTAGTTCACAAATCCTAAAGATGGAAAAAATAAAAAAAATAGGATGGCTCTGGGATTCATGTAGATCCAAGGGTGGAGAAGGTGATCAAATCCTGGATGCTAAGTCTCTCTCTCTCTCTCTCTATATATATATATATGTGTGTGTGTGTGTGTGTGTGTGTGTGTGTGTCTGTATGTATGTATATAATGCAGCATGGCCGATTAATTGTAAAAAGACATTATTCTTATATGCTATTGTGTTCTCTCTCTCCACTCCATTTTTCCTTCTATCTTCTCCATGAATATCTAAACCTGTAAGGTTCAGCAACAGTTCTTGGAGCGCTAGGGGGGCCTGGGCTAGCTAATGAGTGACATCAAGTAGATTAGGAGACTAGCATTCTCTCCTTCAGATGTGCAACCAAAGCTTGAAGAAGGTATGTATCATGGATTGGGGATCTAGCCATGATCATCAAAGTTTGATGGAAGCAACTTTGGATACTAGAAAATCAAGATTGACTGTTTCTCACATCTGAAGAGTTGATAGAGGTGACTGAGAATGGTTTCAAGAAAGTGGATGATGAGCAGGAGCATGAAACACTCCCTCAAGTGTGAAAGGGGATGCTGGAAGAAAACCATTAAGTACAAGAAAATATTGTCTCACATCTACCAAGTGGTAGATGAAATGATATTAGAGAAGATTACAACAGTGAATACAGCAAAAGAGGTTTGGGACCTTTTATTGGAAATGGCTTCTGGAACCCAGGGAGGAAGAAGAAAATCTTGTGAAGGTGGCAAAGATTCTAGCCCTGCAAATAAAGAAAAATGACTTGAATCATTTCATGATGAGAAGGCACATCTCATGATGTAAAGAAACTTTGTCTTTTTTTTTTTTTTTTTTTTTTGAAGTAGATGTGTAGAAACTTTGACATGGTTGAAAAGATTCCTTCAAATTACATTAGTGCAATGGATGGATGAGAGAAAAGTCATGAAGATTTAGTTGGAAGCAATTCTATCATGGCTTACAGTTAAGAGAACTTGACACCTCTGGCTATATATGATGGCTCAAAGTAGGTCAAGACACCTCAGTATTTATAAGATTATAAATTAGAAGATGAGTTCTGTATGGCAGGCATGAAAAATTATGATGCTTCGAATCAAGATTGATTGGTGAACATGGAGCAAGAGCAAGTTGGTTTTCTAGAACTGCATGGTTTAACTTCTTAAACAAGTCAAGATGTATGAAGCAATGACATGTGCAATGTCAAGAGTTCATAACTAATTAAGGAAGACTTGAAGTTTCATGAAGAGATTGATCACTTTGATGTCATTGTTATCAAGTGTTCAGTATAGCGCAGCAGAGATGGTGTTGGCTGCTTAGCATTTCACCGCATCAGTGACATTCAGATTATGTAGGGTCATTCAAAATATAACCCAAACATAGAATATGTGTTTTGAGTTAGAATACAACTGGTTGGTCTTGAGATCATATGAAGTGTGTTTGGATAAATGATGGGTGGATGATAAGACAAAATTGAGTTAAAAGGTAAATTATACTTAAGTGTTCATAATTGAGTTGAGGTCATAGTAGCCAACTGCAACCTTGTGTGATTTCATAGCCTCGGCCTTAGTGATAGAGTTTGAAATGTGACTAGAGAGTCAGCTCATGAGTGCATTTGCTTTGGATGGTCTTTGATTAGAGTTTGGGCAGGAGAGTACATATGATTTTATCTAATGTATATTGATATAGCTTGTTTAGATAGAGAAATCAATACCATATGAAAAGAGATAGTTAATAGTATTAGAAAAGTAGATATAAAAGTACTAGAAGAAAAATAAAAAAAGACCATATGATAAAGAAAATTGGTTATGAAATGAGAAAATTCAATTACTGGTTAAGACTAAAAGAGAGTATTGTAAAAAGCTATCTAAATGTTAAAATAGAGAAAGTATGTGAAGCTATAAGATGGCTCAGAAAGAAGTTAAAAAGGCCATATGAAAGGTTAAATAAAGCATATGAAGAGTTATAAAGCAAGTTAAACTAAAGATGGAGAGAACAATATATATAATATTGCAAGACTAACAAAACTAGAATATTATTTGGGTTAAATTCATTAAAGATGCTTAAGGAAGATGAGATCAAAAAAAGATGAAGAATTTATTTTAATAAATTATTAAATAAAAATTATATAAATGATTTAAGATATCATGTTAATCCATTGAGGATAAAAACATCATGCATACCCATAGAATTAGAATATCTGAAGTAAAAAAAATATGAAAAAAATGAAAAGAGCTGTAGGACCTAACAAAATTTCTATCGAGGTTGAGAAATGTTTAGGTGATATATGAGTAACTTGGTTGACAAATTTGTTTAATAAAATTTTAAAGGCTAAGAAAATAATTAATGAATGGAGGAAGAGCACTATAATACCTATTTATAAGAATAAAGATAATATTCAAAATCATTATAATTATTATAGTTTTAAATCCATGAGTCTTAATATAAAACTTTGGGAGAAGATAATTGAGTATAAGTGAAGATGTGATGCCAAAATATCGAAGAATTAATTTAGTTTTATGCTAGGAACTTATTCTCTTCTTAGGAGATTAATGGAGAAGATAGAGAAAAGAAACAAAATCTTCCTATGCCGATGTTAGAAAGCATATAATAGTCTATAAAAAAGTTTTATAGTGGATGTGAGAATAAAAAGAGTACCTGTTAGATATATTAATGTAATAAAGGATATGCATGGAGTGGTTACTAGTATAAGAATTCCTAGCGGTGATACCAATGAGTTTTCAAATACGGTACTTTACATTAGTGACATATTTTTAGTCCTTATCTTTTTGCATTAGTTATGGATAAGCTTTTTAGGCATATTCTGGATGACATCATATAGTGCATATTATTTGCAGACGATATAATACTAGTAGATGAAATTAAGACTAGAATTAATCAGAAGCAAAGTTCACCATGTCGGTATTAGATCTTTTATCGGTACCCTATTAGATTCTAAAGGTTTAAGATTAAGACAGATAGAATACATAAAATGGAATTTTAGTATAAATAGAAATGGAGACAAAGGTGGAGTAAAAATTAAAGATCGTGAAATTTCTAAAGTAATCATTTTTGATATTTATGATCAATTATTTAGAAAGATAGAGAGATTGAGGGTGATGTTATCCATAGAATTAAAAAGGGTTGGATAAATTAGTGAAGTGCAACTAGAATATTATATAATCTTGGAATACTTGCCAAGTTGAAAAATTTTTATAAAACAGCCATAAAACTAGCTATACTTTATGGTACAAAATGTTGGGTGGTTAGAAAATTAATTGTACACAAGATGAATGTTGCTAAAATAAGAATGTTGAAATTGATGTATAGTAATATGAGAAAAGTTAGAATAAAAAATGAAGTATTCATAAAAAGATGGAGATAGCACTAATTGAGGACAAATTGAGAGAAGAACGACTTAAATGGTTTTGACATTTGCATTGTAAACTTAAGAATGCACCAGTGTAAGAGAGTAACTTAATATATATTAAAGAAAAAAATAGAGGTAAACTGAAAATTACATAAGAGAAAGTAATATAAAAGGATTTAATATCTTCGTATTTTATAGAAAGTATGATTCTAAGCTAAGCTAATAGAAAAAGAGTATTCATATTGCTAACTCCAACAAATTTGGGAATAAGACTTTGTTGTTGCTGTTGTTGCATAGCTTGTCCAGTTAATTGCCAAAGAAAATTAAATAAAGATATCATTTTTGTGTGTTATCATGTTATCTCTTTCCAGTCTCCACTCCATTTCTTTCCTCCTATCTTCTCCACTAATATTTAAATCTGCAAGGTTCAGCATTTGCTTGGGATACCTAATCCTTATTGATTCTCAATCTAGCCATGCAGAAGGTGTATGCCATTTTACTTGATGCCTAATATCACAGGCTATTATCTATTGTTGCTGTAACTATTGGATCATTTTTTTCTCCCCGAAGACTATGGGTTTATGCACTGAACTTATAAAATTGTGAACAATTTATGTATGCATTCATGTGCATTCATGTATCAAAAATATCTCATTTTAGAAGGACAATTTTTTCTCTAGCATGCTATGTGAGCAAATGCTATCTTAAAAGCCTCCAACTCTTAGGTGCATCATTTGAAGAAATTGAAAGATGCTATAACCAGTGACCACAATGACATGTATATGGGTGGGTGGGCAGATTGCAGTCAACATTTGCATGCATTTTGATGTGAAAATACTCTGTTATGTATCTTTAGATATATCTGAATGAAAGAGCAGAGGGCTAGAATAGGTGGAGAATCAATTTTCATTCTGTTACAATACTTGACTTGCGTGGAAGAGAAACCTGCATCATAACTGCAACACCACCACCCCACCAACCCCCCACACCCCTGTCCCTTAAAGAACTCAGTATTCAAGCATGTCATCAGTGACATCTATTCTTATTAAACTATGTCGAATGTTTTATTTAAATAATAAAAAAAGGATCCCTATTCAGAAATAGGAATTCCAGTTACCCATTAAACATTTCAAGCACTGCAGATTGGATTGTTGTTACCAACAGAAATAATTTTTTGACTGTAGAATATTTTTCACTCAACATGCATTCTGTCTTAGCGGCAGTCATCAAGTATCTAACATTTGTATTGCAATAATCTGATCGGCCACTTTATAGCTTAGGAGTTTTAACCTTGAAGTGATAAATTATGATCTCTCTGATTCAGTAAAAAAGGTGCCTTTCAATATTTAAAGACTCAAAGAATGTCCGGTTGGGAGAATTGCCGCTCGTTTTGTTTGTTCTATTAAAAGGCTTATAGTAGACTTTGGAAGGAGTGAAAATATAATGCTGCCAATTCCAATTCCTAGCTGAGCTAATTAACGTTGCAGATGACAATTCATGGGACTTAAATTTAATTGTGTGCTTTCATAGTTAACAATTGCTAGTGCTCACACAATGACTTAATGACTTAATTTTTATCTGTGACCTCACTTGTCCGCCTTTATGGTTTCTGGCATCTTTGGTGCTTCAAACGTGTTGCTACTTTTTATGCATTTTCTTTGTTGAACTAGAAAATTCCATGTCTCATTGGAAGTCATATATTAAATATTAGGGATATCATCATGTTGTAGGTATTCAATATCCTCCGCTATGAGATTGGGCAGAGATATCTTTCACATTATGATGCATTCAACCCAGCAGAATATGGTCCACAATCAAGCCACAGGGTACATACTTCACTACAGCATACGTCTTTGGCAAGAAAGTTCTTTAGCTGCTTTCAAAGCTATTCTTTTACACCTGACATAGCATAATATAGCTTCCTAACACCTGACTACTGTGAATTAGAATGTGCAACATATAAGATGGATCTTGACATAATGTGTCTTTGCAATTTAGGGACCTCAGTGTGTCATTATACTTGTCTTATCATTTCAACATATTTGAAGTTAATATTAAATCTGGACAACAAATACAAACTGGACTAACTAGGCAACTCTCTTTTTCTTCCAGAAAACTGAATGCTTCTCTTCTCTTGAAGAACATCTGAAATAAATCCTGTTTGATGTATACCTTCCCAGATGGAAGGCAGGGAGCATCTGAAGGCTTTTATTCCTTTTTTCCTTGGGCATTTTCAGCAATTAAAATTGATGAATGGAACTCAATACTTGAATTTTTCTCATAGTGCTTGTTTTGCACCAAAGAGAGAAAATCAAAGCAAATCATTAATACACGAGAAAAGATAAAACATTAGTTTTTGGAAACTTGAACCAGCAATTTGCATTTACAAAACTATAGGATTTTTTTCTTCATAAGATACAACCAAATATTTGTTAAATTGTTACTTCTTATAATGCAATGCAAAGTTTCAAAATATTGTGAGATGTCAGTACTTCAATTATGGCTTAATACCTGTAAGAGAAGCTCATGCGAACGCCCTACTAGTTACAATTGCATTTTCACATCTTCGACAAGTAAACTGGGGCTTGTAATGATAAATTATAGGTCTCTATTCAACACTTTCTCAAATATGTTTAAAAATCTACCTTTGGAGTTATAAAGTGAAGGAGGTGGTTTACATGGACTGGTGTCACTTATAGATGGTATGAACTCTACTTGTAATTTCATTGATCTTCATGAGGAACTTGACTGTGCAAGACATTCTTCAAGCTAGGTATGTTTGTCAAATGCTTCATATTCATATACATTTGATAGTTCCAATGCATCACTAAAAGTTGGATAGGTACCCATAAAGAGATATAATATCAAACAACATTAGTCGAGCTCCTTGTTTGCAGGCCAGTATTTTGTGTACATGCCGACAAAAGCTTTTACATCAACATCATATGTAATCTTGGTTTGATTTGGTTTATTTTTCTTTAATTTTAATATTAATATTTGTTTTTCGGTTATCTTTGTTGTATAGAGGCTTGGTTTCAGGATGTTTTCCTAGATTTTCAGGTTTTCTGGGATTTGTATTGATTTTGGATGTTTAGTTGATGTGAGGTCTGAGGTTGAGTTTAGATGTAATCTTTGTAGGAGAGGTCCATATTCTGAGTTAATAGGAGCCCTTGACTTTTCCACATAGGCAACAAATGCCAGCCAGATTTGGACTCTGACTTTCTTTGGCAGTCCATTTGGTTCCCCATTACTGAAGATGCACTGCAAGTGTAATTTCATGCAGCTGGAATTGCAGTATTTGGGTTGCAATGGCATTGTAGTTTTCCATTCAGAAGAATGCAACTACAGATGCTGCAACACAATTTTTTAGCTTGTATCTATTGGAACTTAAGTGCTATGTTTCATTGTTTACAACTTTAAGAGCTGTTGTCATCCAACAATCATCATGGTGAGCTTGTTCCATGGTAAGAGCTACATCCTATAAATTTTCAATTATTTAACCTATTCCTGACTTGGTTGACCCACAAAAAAAAGGTTTAAAATGGATTTATTATGCAGACCTAATCCCAACCAAGCCTTTGAAAACATGATAGAGCAATATGTGGTTGATATTTTAATGGTTAAATTGGAATAAGGTGGTGAAAATAAATAGCTGATACTAAAGCAAATGCATGAATAAGAGGATAAAAGATTTTTTTATTTCTTATTAATTATTTAGAACCCTAGCTGGAGCTGGAACCTTGTTTAACTAACCAGCTAGGCCCAAGATACCCAAAGCTACTATTTCTCCCACTGCTAAACAACGTATCTTCTTTTCTTCCCATGTTACTAGGGACACCCACTATTCCTTTCTGAACGCATTCATCAACCCCAATATAAATAGCAGTTCTTGACTAAAAAATTAGTGAATATATCCATTTTGCCACTCCATATATTCTTCGCCACAAGATCATGGACACTAACAGATCACAAATATGACGTTGTGTTTTTATCCGTGACAAATCTAAATTCAGTTCACAACTAAAATCATGTCAGATCTAAAATTTATATCAGATTGTGACTTCTTGTAGAACTAATCTTTTGAGTATTTTCTATCTTGTATTGTCACTTGACATCTGTCTGTAAGGTATTAGTCTCAAATGCCATTCATAATGGAGACTACTTTAAGTGTCTACCTAAGAGTGTAATATATTATTCTCACATTCTTGTGTCTTTGAAAAGGAAATGAAAGGAGATTCTTGCATTTGTATTCTGAAATCAATCTTGATTCCATATGAATACTTTGCCTATTTGCTTATCGTTTGTGATAGTTTTCTGCTTGGGCGCAAATCTACCATTTCAGTTAAGAATCATTTTGTCAAGAGGGAAAATTCAACAAAAATTCTCTAACAAGTATCTTGCTCCAAGTGGTAGCATTTCATGTGTTCATCTTGACCGAAAGAGGATGGTCGGAGGATATGCTAGATAAGGAGGAAGGCATTGCACATCCCCTAGCCACACTTTATGAGAATTAATGGAAGGACAAGCAGGCCATTTCCTCTTCTGGTTAACCCTAACCCAACATTGATTAAGTTTAATATAACACCAATTGGTACAAGGGCCTATATGCAAAATTAACAATTTTATGGGCACTGATATGCAAATAATGATATTTCAAGGGCTTTATGTAAATGTAATATATTTGTCTTATATATGCAAAGTTCCAATTCCTTTAGATGGTCATCAGGAAATATGAAGGCATAGATAATGTGGACCAAATGAACTATTCTCTTGGGTAGCGTCTGTTGATTGGGCTTAGGCTTCATATTAGGCTATTTTCACCCATTGCTTGTATCAAGTTTCATATCTAAATAATTAAGTTATAGCAGTTTAAGTGCATCCAAGGTGACCAAGTTGTCTTTGCAATTGACACAATATTTGAAACATTGAAAAAAGAAGGTGATCAAGGTGATCGGTTCTCTTATCCTTACACCTGTTCAATGTCAAACACAAGAGCTTACATTAAGCTTTTGGGTAGTGAAGGAGGGATAATACAATACTCATTTTATAGAATTTCAAGAAGGAATATACAATTTTATTGACTTCAGTGACTGGTATTTTGCATGGATTAAGTTGCAAGCATCACACCCTTGTAGGGCTGGCATGGTATGATATGCTATCATACCATGTCATTCCGTGTCAGTCACATGTCATAGTACTTAGCAAAGTACATGGGTTTCTGCCTATCCTTATTAGTCTATACCCATCTACACTGGTCCAGCCAGTGAGCGCTCGATCAGCAGGCACTAGCATGCATGCTACAATATTCCATTGGCTAGGCATGTATGTACCATACAGCATGGGCTGGCATGCACCAATATCTAAACCCTTGGTATAGTGTAGACATTTTCAAGCAAATCATCAGCATATTAGGACCTCTAGAATTGCATTGCCATTAACTTATCATGAAAGTAGAATTTATTATATGAGGGATCATAAAACCTGACATATTGAACAGCAAGGTGTAAAAAATCGAAAACGAAACAAAGAAAAGTGCCACTTGTATATAAAAAAATATCAACATAGCCAACATGAGTGAAAGGAAAAGCAAACAGACCATGTCCATGAGTTGCTATTAATAGTTCCGCAGCTATCAGCTAGTTAAATTGACAATGCCAACATATTTAAACCTAAGTGTGCACCAGGAATAAAATGAGAAACCCCTAAGCTCATTTCAAAAGCCCTGAGCTCATTTCAAAAATTCTGCTGTTTCTTTCCAAATAAATGTTACTTTAGCCTCAGGAAAAGTAGTTTTATATGCCTATCCCAACTATTTTTGTACTTCTTGTCATCATTTCCCATGTTTTCCATGAACAGGTGACACTAGTCGATGACTTAAAAAAATCTTGTATTGTTTATTTTTCTTTTTTTAAATTCAGATGCTTGGTTTGGTATGGACAATTGGCCATTGCACAATATTTTGTACCACATTGTTATCCAAATTATGTAAAGAGTCTTCGGATTTAGAAGTGGAAACCATCCAGAATCACTATAACTGTTTGAAACTTGGAATACAAGCTTTTCTTAAACTGCAGTTCCTTTTACATATTCTTTTCCATGCTTCATTCTTCTTATTTTGGATCTTAACTTTTGAATTATGATATTGGTTCCATTTTCTTGGATTTGTTAAGGGCTGTAGATTTTTAGGCTATTGTCTTGAGCACTAGTTTAGCCTTCCTAGCCTTTTGTTATTTTGTGTACATTTTGCCTTGCTAGTTCACTTTTTAATTATAATTTATATGATGGACCATCATTTTACTTTTAATAAAGACTATTTTACTCATATTGATATTTCTTACTTCTCAATAAAAAATAATTACATATGTGTTCTCAGGTAGCTACTTTCATATTATATCTAACTGATGTTGAGGAAGGTGGTGAAACTACATTTCCTTTCGAGGTAAGCTGCAGTGACAATAGTATAAACTCGTTTAATCTAATCTTTCCATAACACTTATGCAGGATTTGGTTGTGTTTGCAGAATGGTTTGAATATGGACATTGGCTATGACTATGAGAAATGCATTGGTTTGAAGGTGAAGCCACGACAAGGCGATGGTCTTCTGTTTTATTCAATGCTTACAAATCACACAATTGATCCAGTATGTTGTTTACCCATTTCTACCAGGAGAAGAAATCTCTGTTCAGATATTTTATTGCCGATATATGCTCAACCATATCATAATATCAATATGAAAGCATTTCAATCATATTATTATCAGATTAAGTTAGGTGTTTGTGTATGAATTTATCAACACATATCTTCAAGATAGATTTGAGAATCTTGTGTCAAACCATGGTTTTGGTATCTATGCGCAAACGGATAGCTGAAGTAGTTGTTTTGTACCAAAATTGATGCTAGTGATCCAAAAGAATAACCTAATGAATTCATGTTCCCAATAGCTTAATAAAACATGGACTAAAATTTGAGTAGATACTTTTTAGTCATAGATAAAAAATAAGTAGTTAACTTTTTACTGGGAAGTCTTTCATTTTTCCCACTTTGTTGCATATGTAACCAATTTCCAAAAATTTTTGAAAATTTGTTTTTAGGCATTTGGATGATGTTGATTGGGATGAATGCTGTGGACCATCTGTTCAATTGCTTAACCATGCCTTGGCTCTAGGGAAGAAAATTATGTCTGTTATGGCATGAAGGCATTGAATTTGTCCTTGTGAACCATTGCTGTGCCAAAAAATTTAATAACTCTGTGAAGTAGAATTTCCAGAGGTATCGGTGGAAAGTGTATGACTGAGTTTTTCAGAATATTATAGGATGAAATGTGCCTAGCTCAACTTAATTTATACAATTTATAATCATAGGTTCTGAATTATAGCAAATGCTTATTCTCTTAAATTCTTCAGCGAAGAACAAATATTGACCTCCTTGATCTTTCAATAATGTTGCTTCAATATTTTAACTAAAAGAAATTTCTGGGACAAATCTCTGCCCATAAATCTGATTTATTCATCCTTTGAAAGAATAAAAGTGTGTTAGTTCAAGTTAATAAGTTTACATTTTTCAGGGTGATATTGACGACTTAGTTCCCCATTGAATTATATAGAAAATGTTATAAACTATTCCTTGTTCTACTTTTATACTTGAAGCAATTTATGATCCTGATGGCATGTGTCAAGCTGATAAGATTTTGCTGTCTATGCAGCTATCACTTCATGGGAGTTGTCCAGTGATAAGAGGGGAGAAATGGGTGGCAATTAAGTGGATCAGAGATCGAAGTATAGTATGATATTTGATGATAGAGACATTTTGGTTCCATAGGTTATCCTTGACTTTTTGCAATATGTTATGTATTTACTATCATCCTACATAAAAATCATATAAACTAACAAGAAATGAAAGTTACAGAAATGTAATGAAAAAAATGATCTACTTTTAAGTGTCATTCCAAAGAAAAAAAATTCAGATCTCAGATCTGAATTTGTTTTTTTTTTTTTTTAATTTCCTTCTTTTCTGCCCCCTCAAGCTAAACTAAAGTCATGCTCAATAGCTATTTGTAGAATCTACTGATATTAAAGGTTTGAAGTTTTTGTTTTAGTGCATAAATTGTATAAATTGAATGTAGATGTGTGATGAAATCATGAGAAAATGTCCTTTCCGCAATCTGCAAAAATTGTTATTCCTAATTATGAAGAAAAACTTTCGCAACAAAATTGGTTAGAGGCTTAATCATAAGTTTGTACCAAAATTGATGCCATGATTAGTACATACATTGTAAGATGACTTCTTGTGCACTCTTTTCTTGTGCTGCAGTGCGTCAACCCAATTATATAGGTGTTAGTAAAGCTGTATGATGAATTGATGATTTGCCTCCAAGCTGGCACACTTTCTGCAATACATTATCTCTGTACCTCTGTCCAATTGGTGTTGGAATTGAACGCAGTTTATCATGATGACCTGGTGGTTAACAAAATTTCCTCAATCCTTATTTAATCCACTAATATGCTCTTCTTTAACTGATGATCAGATTGGTTAAGTTTTTTCTGCCATTTTGCCCATCTATTTGAGTTCTATTGTACACACATCTGAAATGCATGCACTCTAGAAATTGGTCTCAAATAGGAGGAAAGCCTTCTATTCAGGACGTATTCGTATGGATCACATAATATATGTAGGCAGTTCTAGCATTGCTTTCTTCCTTCAAGTTAAAGAGTGGAAATTTAGGGCATCGCTTTCAGGTTCCAGAAAACCTCAAGTGTTGGTCAAGTTATGATATAACTTGAACCATGCTGGAAACTTGAAATCCAAGCTTGTAATACTAATGCGCAGGTATCTGTATATATTATCTTGAAATGATTCCAGTAACTCTTTTCCTCTATAAACTTTCCCACCTTGAAATGATTCCAGTAACACTTTTCCTCTCATCTAAGTTTTGTGGAAGGCCATAACGGTTGTCAATTGATCCAAGCTGCTTGAGCTCAGCTCAAAATAAATTGAAACTAGGCTCATGTTAGTTATGATTGAGTCAAACCTGAATTTGATTCAGAGTCTTGAAATTGATATCAACCCAAACTTGAGTAGAGCTAACTTAATTAGGCATGGTTTGTTCAGACTCAAAATTATGTCTCTAGTACGCCATATATGTAAAAGAATATATCTAATCAACCATAGGAATAAATAGAAAAGATGATGCAGGGGAGGCTTAGAATAACACTAGGGCTTTAATTAATAGATTATTCAATTTGTTAGAATCAGCTTAAACTCTAATAAGAGATTGAATGATTCAAGCTTGAAACTAATAATGGTTTAAGCTTTGAGTCAAGTTTAAATGGAGCTTGAAACAAGCTTGATTAATTTTGGCTTGAATTAATATCATCAAGCTAATCAAAATATTCTTGTGTCAAACCTAATTCAAAATTAAATTTGATTAAAGTTTATTCAAATAATAAATGAATTAAGCACGGTCTCCATCTTTAGGCTCAAAATCAATTTTAAAGTGAAACTTAACCGAGCTAGGCTCCATTGCACCCTCAAAGGTGATGGTGCTGCCACCCCAAGCACAGACTTATAATGTATAAGTTGGGATACTCACCAGTACGGTTTAGTTGGAAGGGAGTTCATTTCTATTTTGAAATTTGCTATGATTTAGTTTTTTGAAAAAAATTTAGTTATTCATTAAATAAAAATTATTTATGATATTTTGATAAGTGAACTGATTGTTTAGATTGACTGTTTTTATTTTTTCACTTAATAAACCCCTTCCCTCAACACGTTATCTCTTTGAAATTCTTTCTCATTTTCTCCTTCCACCATTCCAATTAGATGCTGATAGACAACAAATAAAAAGAAAAAAACTATAATGAAATAGAAGATCAATCGAGAACAAAAAGAAAAAAAAGAAAAAAAAAAAAAAGGAGGGATCAATAACAAAATAGACGAGCAATAAGAAAAATAATAATAAAGAAGCAATGATGGACAGACTCCTCTGAGAGCAGCATCACCTTATCATTGGTGAAGCACTGAGGTTGGATCGATCGATTGAATCAACCTATAAACGAACATCACGTGCTCCTCCTCTCTTTTCACCTATATTTTTTGTGCACAAGACATGCACACCATCAGCTCAATTGGTTACCCTTTCATTAAATTTGATACCCTAAAAATAAATCAAATAATCAAAAAAATTATAAATAAAAAAGAAAAAAAAAGTGTACAGCGTATCATAACAAAAGCCTTCTATGTTATATTGCGGCCATAATTTATTGAATTCAATTAGGCAACTTTAACAAATTTTGAATTAAGACTTTGTTATTGTTATTAATTATTAAATAGGATAATTGCGCTAGAAGTATAGAAATTTATTTGTGATTTTTAATTAAATTCTTATACTTTTTTTTTTCAATTGAATATACCAACTTATGTAAATTTTTCAACCAAATACATTTTTGATGGCCATTAATAATAACTTGATAGACTGCATAACGATTGTTAACAATAACTTAAATATACTTATTTTGTTCAATTGAGCATACTAACTTATCAAAATTTTTTGATTAGGTGCATTGACTCATAAAAATTTTTAATCAAATACCAAAGAATATGGATAGAAGAATTACAAGAGCTATCATGATACCCTTTTAATTGCTAGCTCTATGTGGCAAAACCAGACGGCCTTTAGAGAGTTGCACGTGTACCTTATACTAAAATAGGGCAATTTTTTTTTTGTTGAAAGATGTGTCAGTAACACATCAAAAAGTCTACAAAATAAAAAAAGGTTTGTACTTGGAGTATAATTTTCTTGTTCATTCATTCACTATTAGTTGGACAACTGAAAAGTAATTATTTTGCTATTTAACCTTTCATGCATAAAATTTTATTTTTGCACAAATAAATAATAATACTTCTTGTTGAGGTTATTGTGTACAGAATTTTATATATAAAAATTATTGATTGATTGATTTATCATGCATTTACGAGAAATGCTAATTAAATAAGTATACTTAATTAAAAATTTTTATAAATTGGTATACTCAATTAAAAAAATTTTACGAGTTAGTATACTTAATCTAAAAAAAATGTACACTTAATTTATCATTAACAGTCGTTATGTCATCTATTAACTCATCGTTGACGACTATTAAAACTGTTCTTAATTGAAAAGCTTTTGAATTGGTATACTCAATTGAAAAAAAAAAAGGTACAAAGACTCAATTGAAAACCTTAAATAAGTTTATATTCTTCTAGTATAATTATCTCTTATTAAATTCAATAATAAGCCAAAGAGTATTTACAAATTAATTTTGATTTAATACATATAATTTATATATAAATCTATATAAGCATTTTCATGGTATGTCCTAATTCAAGTCCAAAGAATTGCTATCTAGGGTAGGGATTACTTGGTGAGATCATTCTGGGCACTCCTATACCATTTAATTTAACAAGCTTTCTTTCTTTCCTTCAAGGTTTTAAAATAATACATTATAATGACCCCAACAAAATTGTTATTAATCATTTTAATAGCTATAATGATCCTTATTTGTTTAAAAAGTAATTTTTAATTATAATATTAAGATAATTATTTAAATAATAGCCATTTTTAATAATCGTGTTACAATGGGAAATAACTATTTGTAATAAAAAATAATGGTGTTATCTCTTTTTTAAAATAAAATAATATATTTTTGGATGTAAAGAATTTTGAGAGATATTTAAAATTTTAATAAATATACATTATTTTACTTAAAAAGAAAGTTTTGTTAAAAATAATATATACACACACATATACATATTGAACCTAAGAGTTCAATATCACATGTTTTGATAGTAACAAAATATTGGTTGAAAGACTAATAGCATGCTTAAATTTATAATGATAGATAGGTATAATATTCGATCTAAGCCAAAACATGAGTAAGATTTCATCCAGCGCGTACTTGATTTGCAAAGAACTCAAGCAATTTATAAAAAATCTAAGTCGAACGAGAATAAGATCAAATCAAGTATCAACCAATGCAAAAGTACCTAAAGGATTATTTCAATCTATAAATTTTATATTCATAAGGATAAATATTGTAAAAATTAGTAAAAGAATATTTGCATAAGGCTTAAGAATCATTAAAATTAATTAGACTAGGTTTTGGATTAAAAATTACATAAAAAATAATCAAAAATTTTAAAATGAAGAGTGAGCAATTGATCAAATGAGACTATGGATGTCCAAAGATTACATGCCAAAACAGTTATGTTCAGAAATACTATCCTTAAGTTTTAGTTGCAAATCCTTCTTATTCAAGTTTAAAGCCTTATTTGTATATATTGATTCTTAAGAGTGTTTTTGTTTCTTTTTCTTATTTTATCAAAAGAATATAGAGTTTCTCTTTGGCCCATGAAAAGAAGAGAGTAGATTTATCCTAAACTTTGAAAAAGAATTACGAGGGTTTATCATAAGCTTGATAAAAAAAGAAGTGTAAAGGTTTGGTCCCTATCCAATTTAAAGAGGATCAATATAGTAAAACTTTCGATAAAATATCTTGGGTAATAAATGTATGTAAGAAATATCAAGCCATTATAAATTGCTCACATCTTATTTACATTCTTACAATTATTTATTTATATATATTGAATATCTCATGCGTATCTTGTAAGTTTGATACCTCTTAGCAATCGCTTCTCATTGAATTTAAGTTTAATATCCCATTGTAATTGCTTCTTATTTTTTTTCTCTTGGATTTAGTTTTAGTTTGATATAATTGCTTATTGTGGTTAGGTTTCAAACCGACCAATCTTGTTTAAGCGCTTCATTTCAAACTTTATAAAATTCAATTTATCTCTTCTTAGATTGGCTTAGGCCAATAATATAATGATATGTTATAAAAAATAATGAAAAATATAGCTATGCTTTGGTAGGAATATCAAACGGATCGGACCAGTCCCAGCCCAGTATGGGCCATCTGGCGAGCCATGCCGGGTTGCCCCAACCTTAACGACTTTCTTTATTAAAAAAATGAAAAGTAGTTTATTCCATTATTCGCTATGAAAATATAATAAAACTCCGCCGGAGCACTTTGGATTAAAAAAATGAGAAACGTGTCGGCTTATCCTTGAGCTTTCAGAGGTGCGGTTCGGATTCGTGCCAGCCCCTTCCCTGATACGACACTGTCCATCTTTTGACTGCTGACTCGTGATATTCCCGTTGACGGCTGGCAGTTCTCCCCACCTTCTCCATCTCTCCCTGCTTGACTTCCATTTCCTCGTCCCAGGAGCTACCAACGTTCTCTTCTCTCTCTCTCTCTCTCTCTCTGTCACACACACACACACGCACGCACACATGGCTTTCCATCTTCCCTTGGTCTCTTTCCTTCTTCTCCTTGCTGCGTCTCCGGCCATCTCCACCAACTCCGAAGGTACTGCTCTCCCCTCTCTTCTCATCTTTTTTTTCTCTCTCATGTTTAATTGGTTCTACCACGCTTCCATCCTTAGAAGATAGAAATGGATCGATGTTGGTGGATTCTTCTCCTTGCCGCGAAAAAGGGAGAAGCTTGACTCGATTTAATCTTTGGTATTCTCTTAATACTAGTTAGTTAATGGCAAACAGGGGAGGCGCTGCACGCGTTTAGGGCGCGGCTCTCCGACCCGGGCAACGTGCTCCAGAGCTGGAACCCCAACCTCGTCAACCCCTGCACCTGGTTCCATGTCACCTGCGACGATCGCAACCGCGTCATCCGCCTGTCCGCCCCCTTCCCCTTCCCCTTCCCCCGTTCCTTGCCTCCAAATAATTTCTTCATTTTCTCTAAAAAAGGATAACTTTTTTCCTCTACAGGGATTTGGGCAATTCCAACATCTCCGGTCCTTTGGGTTCCGAGCTCGGCCGCCTTCAGCACCTCCAGTATCTGTGAGTTCTTGTCCTTCGGAAACTTTGCTTCTTGGATGCGTTTTTTTGTTCAAAGATGGGGTTTTGTTCGGTGAATACAGGGAACTCTACATGAACAACTTCGAAGGGAAGATTCCTAAAGAATTGGGTAATTTGAAGAGCCTCATCAGCATGGATTTTTACGGTAACCGATTGGAGGGAGAAATCCCCACATCCTTTGCCAAGTTGAAGTCGCTCCGATTCCTGTATGTTTGCCTTAGAATGAAGTTAAAAAAAAAAAAAAAAAAAATGTTATCATAGCAGATTTGGTCGAAAATTTTTCGCTTTTAATTTCTTTGGAAATGGTTGATGCAGTCGTCTGAACAACAATAAGCTTTCGGGATCGATCCCAAGGGAGCTTGCGATGCTCTCCAACCTAAAAGTCTTGTAAGAACAACAAACTAGGATACAATTTTTATACTTTCTTTTCATGGCTTTATGATTCGGTATTCAAGTAGAGCTTTTAATTGCTGCAGTGATGTTTCAAATAATGATCTTTGTGGAACCATTCCAATCGATGGTCCGTTTGCCAATTTCCCCTCTCAAAGGTAATTATGGAAAAACTCATCTTCAATAGGTATAAAACTTACTATATAACGTCTAGTTTGAGCCTCCAGGCTTTCTAAATCACCCACTATATGTTCCGCCTTTAGATGTCTTTGATACAATGAAAGTAGAAGATAGAGTGATCAAAGGCTTGCTAAGAGAGGAGGCTGCTAATTGTCGGAGTTGGTAAAGTCACTGGATGTGGATACCAGTGACCTAGGTTCAAAACTAGCCTTCACCCCAACTTTGGCTGGATTCCTCCGATCCTAGATCTCATGACGTACTAAGAGTAGATGGCAAAATTAAAGTAAAATTACTATATTAAGATTTGTATTGCTCATATCTTTGTTTGTTTATGGAATAGAAAGTATTTATTGTCAGATTCTGCCCAAATATTGGTGATATATTCACTTTAGAGTTTAGACTTTATGCTTTGCAAGATATAACTAAAACCAAAATTTTAAGAGATCAAGTGTTGCCTTTTTAACTAGCATCTTTAAATTGCTGCAATAAATGTATAGGCTTAGAGTTGTGGTTAAATAGTGTGAGCAGTTTTTTTTATATGCTTTCTAGTCTCTAGCATATGGCATTCATTCATGAGGATGTGTTGAAAGAGGGTTGGCTCACAAATATTACCTTATTACCTTCCATGTAATGTCATTGCTCGCCTTCATGGCTTCGTTACATATAAATTTTAGTAATCACTAATTTAATATCAGGGTATCTATCATATACTAGTGTTCTTCTATTCTTCCATGCATCTAATATCTATTAAGTGCACTGGCATGAGTGTTATTTGTTGTGCATCTAATTAGGCTTTAGGACCCTCAAGTTTAGTTGATATCGAAATGTTGTTAGAAGATACAATTTCTAGCTTTCTTCTGGGAGTCTCAGCAAACTCGAGGTCTCAGCAAACTCAATTGCTTAAACTCAGGTCAGCATAAAACCAAATGCAAGCATTGCTGTAGCTAAATAGGTGGGGAACCATCAGTTTGACTAGTGGAGTTGGTGTTCTGTTCAAATGATGAGTTGGGCAGGTATGGAAGCAAAGAAAAATGATTGGAACTAGGAACAATTGCATCAGGTTCTAGGAGTTATGGAAGTAATATCTAATCTGGTGGATCATGCATGTCAGAGTTATGTCATGGAAACTACGATATCTTATTTGTTTGGATTACAGTTATAGACTGGAAAGGAGATCACCTAATAGGAAGAATTCCTGTGTTCATGTGAGCTGAAATTTCTTCCCTCAAGATCCTTGCTGTCAGAAGTAAAAGTGTCATATATAGAGAAGAATAGCATGGAGAATAAGTGGTTACAACGGAGATAACATCAGAAGCAAATATCAAGAAGTGCTCTTGTATATAGCTGGTGGTAGAAGTTGGTGTGAACTAAAGAAGCCAGCGTTTCAAACATCAAAGATAACAAACATCATAAGAAATTATGATGCATAAAAAGGAAAGGTTATTTATCTACATAATTCATAGATACGGTCATCAGTGGTTGAATACTTTTATCATTTAGAGTCATGACAGCCAAAGCTTCAACTTGAGCGTCAAGCCTCAACTTGATGAGTGAATAGGAACCTGAATCAAGGGGTTACAGCACCTCAACTTAAAGATATATCACTGGAGCGCATTTCTTGATCTCATAACAATGCTTCAAAACTTAAATTCACTTATTAATTTGTACTGGTTAATTATCATATAAGTTACAACTGTTGAATGCATGCAAAGAAACTTAATGGAAAGAAAAGGAAGGAAAATAATCAAAATCCTAAGGTCCAATCTATTTTGAATCTTCATTCAAAACTATCTTGATCATCAATCAATCACCCTTTAAAGCATCACGGTCACATGAAAGAAAGTAAACTCTTTGAAAACATGAAGTTTGTAAGGGACAGTTCGCTGAAATTGGCTTCTACAATGGATCAAATCTTTGCCTTTCTCCCCTTTTGTCAAGAACATTGGTAGGTTGCTCCACGGTTGCCCAAG
The DNA here is from genome assembly GCA_017589505.3 of Metroxylon sagu. Taxonomy (NCBI): domain Eukaryota; kingdom Viridiplantae; phylum Streptophyta; class Magnoliopsida; order Arecales; family Arecaceae; genus Metroxylon; species Metroxylon sagu. The sequence continues at coordinate 1,411,792 of JACVBY030000659.1, read as the reverse complement.
CTTAGACTGCATGGTGTATATGGTAGGTCTCTCTACCTACCAATCGATGATGTTATAGTTTCCACAACAATTACATCGTTTATGCAAAAGACAGCAAAACGTTCTTTTTTGTCCAACAATGCCTTGACCCTCATTGTTATACGTGGGGATGAAGCTTGTTAAAAATGCTAATCAACTATAACTACTTAACCTTATGGACCAGCAGTGATGGTCCTTCCTGTAGTTTCTTGTGATATTTAATTACTCAGCAATGGTCCTACTCAGTTACTGCACAATTATTATAAGTGTCTCATGAAACCATTTTATTTAGATTTGACTTGCAGTCATTTTTAGGATATAGTTGTTCCATGTATTCTCCTATTGATAATGTTGTTGTTTTGTTGTGAATAACCATGGTCAAATCTTTGTGCAAACAAATTGTTGTTTGTGATGCGGTGAAAGGGTTTGACATACATGTCACTTTGTTCGATGGCTAAAATTCAGTTGATGTTAACAAGTTGAATCAACTAGCTTGCCTCTCACCATCAGTGTTTAAGAGTGACCATGCTTGGTTTCTTGTTTCTAAAGTGCAAGGCCGCATCTTTTGCATTCATGGTGTGTAAACCAACACAAGCCACCCTCACATTTACAAGAATGTGGGGCTTGAACACTTCATGCAAGTGTTAAGGTATCACCTGTTAAGGTATCACCTGCATGATATGGTCACAATGGAACATCAGCCTGCCTAGGTATAATTTACCAACTTTAAGCTTTCATGAAGAGGAGCCATTATGTACTAAAAACTATACCATCACCCTGTGGAAAGCTTCTAATCCAGTGTTTCTGTAGTGCACCCATCTCAGGTTGCGTATAAACTTGTATTGTGGATAAGGGATGTGCAAAAAATAAATATTTACAATGTATTGCTATGAGTTTAATTTAATTTACCCATTAACATGGACAGTTTCTTCTTTATATGGGACTGCAGAATATACAGTTGCTATGAGAATCAGAAATTCCAGTAGTTTGGATGATCCTAAACAAACAGATGTTATTATTTCTACCTTATTATACTATTTTTTTTATGCTCTTCCTGCCATGTGGAGGCATGAAAGTTTTGCATTAAGAAAACCCGGTCATATTTTTAACAATGTCTGAACATCTGGTTCTATATTTCCTTTGGCATTTCAGTTTTGACAACAACACCAGGCTTAATGGACCGGAGCTGCAAGGACTGGTCCCTTACGATTTTGGATGTTGAATGCAACACGATCTATTACCCCTGGAGAGGTATTTGAAGTGGCATACTTGAATGAAATCTTTCACTTGCACCACTAGGTGGGGGGAATCTATTGTCAAAGTTATAGAATGTTGGAAGGCAGATGGAGCTATGTTTAAGGTGTTTACCTAGCAACAGTATGAACGAACAGAAAGATGGTACTAAAATCAATAAACATATATTTTTCTGAATTGCATGTTTTCACATGCTTATTGTTCTTTTTCTTTCTCTTAAAAGAAGAATTATTTACACTCTTGCTAGTTTATAAGTGCTTGCTTGCAACAGTAATAAGAAACCATGAGTTACTATTGTAAGGTTCATGTTAGTTAGTGTTTCCTGAAAATCAAATCATACATCAACAGGCCCAAGGTTTTGTACTGCCAGTCAAGCCTGGAGCACACCTTCAAAGAACGTCACTTAAAGGATGAATCTTGTCACAAGGAGTTGGGATCATGGGATTGGATTGCAAGAGAATACTTGGTGGCCTGACCATCCATGGCCTTAACGCGCATAGTCCATGGATGCATAGCTTGATAAGCCATGCCCTCTCTAGTGTCAATCTTCTTGTAGTTGGAGTTTGCAAGGTGTAATACCTTAAAATAGTTTCATATCGAATGGAAAGAAAAGTTTGAAAAGCTTATAACTCAATTTCATCTGTTACCAATTAATTTGCACTCGAGTTTTTAAAGCGACATAGATTTGGCCTACTAACAAGTTAATTGGACCAGCAGATGAACTTGAAATGTTACAAATGGTATCAAAGTCGGTACATATGTGCAAAAGCTGATTGGCAGAAGGAAAGAGCTATCCATGAGATAGTGGCAGAGAGGGGCCCGTTATGGCATGGAGCCGGCTCTGCAACACTAATGATCCCACTCAGGATAGATTCTCGCTACCTTTTAGTGTGCGACGAAGACATCATCTGATAAAGGAGAAAAGATTGTAATGCCCCAAAATAGTCCTACATCAAATAAAAAAAAAAAGTTTGAAGAGCTTATAACTTGAGTTCATCTTCTATCAATTAATTTGCACTTGAGTTTTTAATACCATATGAATCCGATCTACTAACAGGTTAATTAGGCTAGCAGGTGAGCTTAAAGCGTTATACGAGGAACATTACATTGTCAGAACATAAGGTGACATCTTGATCATCCAATTCATTATTGTCGATGTTGAGGAGGTTGCTAGATTTCCTATTGACAGTAATCACTGAAAATGGCATACTTGCTGTTGCATTTCTGTTGTCATAGCCATTGGTTATCCCCTAGCATTTGTGGTCGAGGCCCTCTGATTATCTGAGGTAGCTTGGATGCTATTATTGCAGGTGGTGCTAGCTTTTTCTCTTTAATGAACCTCTCTTGCTTAGTCATAGATTTTCCCTTCAGTTTGCGGTGAACATTGTCAGGATTGATGTATGCTGCTTCCGGGAATGGATTACTGTGGACACAGAGGACTTCTTTCCTCTGTCGTTATCTGGGAAATTTGGCAACCGTTTTTGAATATTCTGCTGCACAATATATTGATTTTCATCATGAATTGTGTCATTTACAATAATCTCCACACTTTCTTTATGCGAGCTTTAGTGATTTATAATTGGAAGGTAAATAAATAAATAGACCTTCATGTATGAGGTCAAAAATTTGATCAGCGTTTAAAGGTATTTTTCTGGCTAGATTCACAGAATGGATTTCTCATGAGTCCCCCCACTTGTTGATGCTTTTAGTTTTAACTGGACTAATGAATCCCCTAAGTGGTTCATGCTTTTGGCCAACAACTTTCTACCCCAAGCAGTATAAAGCTCAAATGTTTTCCCAGTCAAACATCTTGGTGTTTGAAGGCACCTAGCTCGGGACAGGGAATGGATTCCAATCAAATGTGCAGATCAGGGTAGCATAAATAAAATCCCTAGCCACATGTTAATGTTATCATCAACACCGTAGACAGATCAACTAGTAAGAGCAGGTATATGTGATGTAGAAGGCAGTGGTTGAAAAAACCAAAAACAACAGGTTACAACAACCCAATCGTTCTTGCAGCTGAATTCGCATTCAGAGGCAAATTGATGGATTCATAAATATTTATTGCTTCTTATTTTGACAATTGACCTTTTCTACACAACAGAAAGAGCTCAAGCAACCCTTCTATAAGGAGGCCAAGATTCAACCCCGTTGTCCTCCCAACCATCAAATTGATGAAGAATGTAGTATGTCTCAAATGCTGTTTGCTTTCCCTCCATGGACATGACAAAGGCCTCGCATGACATGCATGAATCCTTGAAGTTACAGTGGACATCATCCAAGTGCTGTGGAAATGCTTCGTGTCCACTGCAGAACAGAACTAAACTGCACTCTTTCATGGAATGACCATTGAATCATCAGCTGTTCCTCCACGTAGAGTGGGTGTCTTGAGCCCTTTTGAAATTTTCTCTGAATACAACTTTTATATTCTCATACGAAGACAACGTTTATAAGAGAGGGTTTGATTAAATATTCTCATATTTAATCCAAGTCTTCAAGTAAGTTGAGAAGGCTCTTTCCTAGGCAAGAAGAGTAGATCTTTTGGGATGTGCCTCTCTCATTCTCTGTGCCTCAAGCTTTTATGGTCAAGGCTATTGTAGGTGCATGCAAGGTGCTCCAGTGGTGGGTTTTCATCATTAGATATGTCAGCCTGCGACGGTAGAGCTTGCAAGGAAGGTAATCTCTGTAATCAATTACAGTCCTTTGCATTGATTGTAGATTTTGGCCTCCTCCATGCCCATAGACATAAACCCATTGTGGATGAACAATGTAAATTATTGGTGCACTTCTTTTTCTTCTGATTCAGCAACATAGCCCCATGGAAATCTTTCCATTCTGATCCATCGTCCAAATATTGGCTTACCCCTTGACTCCTAACCTCCCTCAACTCTTGATTGCTATATCGAAGGTGCTCTAAGTGCATGTGATTTATCATTTTTCAAAGCTTCACCACATGTTAATCACTCTTCTTATTGTTGCATTTGTTTCCCCAATTCATCTAACAGCATGGATGTCTCTTTAGCTTTAATACAAAATTGATGCCTGATATGGGAGATGGGAAGTATAAAGGAGGAATCACAAGTACCCTCACAATATAGACTTGTCACTCATAAAATCTCCAGAGGATAGGAAGATGATAATCCCAAAAGCCATCCGTTAGCCACTATTAGATTCACATGGATTTTAAAGCTAAAAAATCATGGAACAGCCACCGCTGCTTTAAAAAAAATGATGAAATAAAAGAATTGGGTGAAAAATAAATCTAAATATGATAGAAATAAACGCTTACTTCTTCAAGAGTGACCATAAACACTTATCTTATGAAATAAATACTAATATGTTTAGAATAAACAACTAGTCTGAACTAATAAATATTTAATCCGCGATTGTAAACAAAAACATTACAAAAATAAATAGAATAGAATAGAAGAGATAGATTGCCAATGCTTATGCGCTACTTATACAAGCTCTTCGTATCTCGTTTTTCACATCATATCCCTCATCCAATAGTTTTTTTTTATTTCTATAATATTTTTGTGTACCATCATAGACTAAGTATTTATCGGTTTAAATTAGCTATTTATTTTGAACATATTAGTGTTTATTCTGTACGATAAGTATTTACTATCACTCCCAAAACAATTAATGTTTACTTTCATTATGTTTGTATTTATTTTTATGTATTTCTATTTATTCCATTAATTTTTTTTTAAGCAACTAATAATAGCTAATAAGTGACTTTTTAGCTTTAAGATCTATATGGATTTAATGATGGGGGTAGTGATCGAATTTAGACTTAGCTACATATGAATGTAGAGTTGGACTTGGCTACACACAATGTATGTTTTACCTAAAATTTCTAAATTTTACATTCTGAGTAGATAGTGGAGTAAGATGGTAAGTTTTTCCCCATTACACAATGCATTTCAAGTTGGGTGATTGAGTTTGATCCCCAAACTAACTAACTATTATTGGAGGTAAAATAATGTTATCCTTTGCCATCTGAAGCTAACAACCCAAGGGATGAATCCTAATTAAGAGTTAGGCCAGCATGAGTTACACTAATAAGCTCCCAAGAAGAGTACTACACAACTAAGCTTAGACAGCTTAGGCTAAGATTTGTTTCATTATTACTCCTCAATGATTTCTAGCATGAGTTCTTATTGATTTCTTCTTGCTCTATCTAAAGGCATATCTGTCAAAGCCAATGTGAAAACTCCCTTATTGCTTGCAATGTCAGTATTGATGATCTAATATAATCATAAATTCTAACTCAGATCTTAATGTTTAATGATTGTTGCCCCATAGGCTATTCTAATCAAATTCAATAGGCCTCTCTCATGTACTCTGCTTCACAAAGGCTACATTGTAAGATACTCTAGGAAGCTATAAAATTGGGGATGATCTTTCCTAGGACATATGGGTTACTTCAACAACCGTCATTGGATTCTCTCACAAGTGGTCATTTTGGTAAACAATTAAGTTTCCCTTGTTCATAGCCTTTTAATAATATATGGTGCAGGCACCAGATTGAGACAGAGGTTTCAGGATTCCTTATGAATCTCTGATTTATGAGAGTCCTTTTTCTTTATTCTTAGAGTCCTTATCGAGTTCAGTTATGCTAGTTAGCCTGGTTCATTATTGGAATCCAGGAGTTGATCAAGTGACAAGTGTTATTTTCTTTCATTGAGTCCTATAATAAGTCAAGAGAAGGTTCACCTTGAAGATCCAAGAGAAGACCCATCAACCATGCAATGACACATGTCTTGGACCATTCCAGGACACATGGCATCACCAGAGCAGAGCAAGGAGCCGGCTCACATCAAGTTAGGAAGGAATCTAGGCGCCAACACCCTCCTTCCTCATTTCTTCATGCACTCGCCCTTATATGGAAGCTTTTTGGGCGCCCATTGACTTCCACACTTATCATGTGGTCCCCTGGCAAATATCTATGGAAGAAATTGGCTGCCCCTCTCTAATTGGAAGATCTTCATGCATCCCAGATGGAAGAAGGTTGCCACCCAGTCAAAGATGGCAGGAGAAATCAAGGGACGCCCATTCTTTCCCTCTCTCAAGTGGTTCCCCTCCTCTACAAGCTTGAAAATTGTAGCCACTCTCTCTTTTTGGCTGTCCCAGATAAAGCATGCAGAGATCCGTGCCTCCTCAAAAAGAATCACATGCCATACATTACAATCCATGTCAATTATGTACTTAAAATAAATGATTTAACTTGTATTGACATAAAAGGGTTATAAAAAGACCTTTCTTTTGTAAATGAAAAAAAACCATTAATGAGAAAATTCTGAAGTTCTTTTCCATTGCTGTGAAGGCTCTGGTACTCCAAAAAGGAGTGGGTGTGAAGCCCTTAGTATTTCCTTTCATCTTCTCTAACCTTCCTCAAACCCAAATCCTAGTCGGCCCCCCTTCAAAAACCCTAAAACAATCCTGCCGCCAACCACAGGCCCCCATCTCCTCTTGCTATTTTCTCAGGGATTTACGAGACGAAGAGGAAGTCGTCTTTGCCCCAGAACCATATTTCGAAGATCCTCTTCGGTAGACAACTTCTTCATCCAGGACTTTCAACCTGTCAGAGCGATCATCCTGTTTCAATCTTCGAGTGATCACTATTGGTATATGAAATCCTTTCTCTAATCTCTTTCTCTGATTTAGTGAATGTTGAGAGTATGTCCTAACCGAGGATTTCCTAACCTTCACTTTTCTGGTTTCATTAATATTCTAACAGTTCTAGTTCCAGTGTATGCTTCCGCTTGTCTTGCATAGTATAGCTTAACTAGTTTTTAATCTTTCTGAGTAATTAGCCATCTCATAATATATATATATATATAAAGAATATTATTTCATTGCATTCGTGTCTCATCATCGTGCTGCATCAGTTTTGGTATCAGAGCTTCGTTGTTAGGACTTGTTCTTGCATCATATTAGGAAAGTAGCTTTGCATAGGTGCTAAAAATTTCAATTTGCTAAAATTTCTGCACACCTCCCATATTTACTTATTTTCTTTACATATAAAAAAAAAATCCCAAAAAAAAAGAGCATATCTTGGTCTCTACTATGCTCATTTAGGGATAGTCCAAAGGGGGAGGCTAGAGGTAGTACCCCGGGCTATTTGACCCAACGGACGTTTGGTAGGAATATCAGAGACGTACCAATAAGGGAGGCTACCGGTAGTACCTTGGTACGTTTGACCCAACTACTTACGTTCCGGGAGTGCCATAGGCTACCAAAAGGGCTGTGCATAGCCGTCGTAAGAAAGGCTGACTTGAGGCAAGGCCTTAAGTGACACGCATAGGCAAAAAATATATATATATATTTTAATTACTGCTATTAATTAGTTTTATAACTAAAAATTTAAAAAAGAAAAAAGAAAAAAAAATTCTGTATTACTGCATCTTTTTGGTTAGAGACCCGATTTGTTAACTCAAGTCTTTAGTGTTTCATTATCTCTGCATTAAATTGACTTAAGGGCACCGCTATCTCAGATCAGGTGGAGATTTCATCACCCTTCCTGGGCCCAGAAAACCATTAACCTGCATACGAGTGCAAACCTCCCAATTTTAAAATTCAGTAGACATAATTGAGCAGTAGAGACTCCCACGGTTGGGTTCACATATTTTGTCGAAACTGGTGTGAATCTTTCTCCATTTACGACTGAAACCTGGTATCTAAGGCTGAAGGTCAAATATCAAATGACTTAAGCGGAGTGACGGGGTTACTCTAATTAGGCCCCTGCATTAAGCAGGAAGAACCTCCCCCCCTCCCACCTGCTACGTGGCCAGCTACAGGGTACTTGGTGATTGATTAGCATTTAGTAGATACATTTTATTTGAGCTCTAGGTCTAGGAGCCAGTAGTCGTTCTTTTTTCTTTTTGTGTGCTTGCCTGCATGCCAACCCGGTCCGAAGCCCATACCAACCCAGTCAAAGTCAGTCCCCATCTGACCTACCCATGGACAATGACATTGGAGCTATGCTTAGGACCATTACTAAATGATTGACCCAATTGAATGATCAAGTGAGCTTCCTTGAAGAAAGTCGTAAGACCAGGACTGAGCCTAAGTTAGACCCTCATATACCTACCCCACATCCTGACCCTAGGAGAGCCTATCACTATGATTTTACCCTTGAGTATCACCCTAGAAGCTCATACCCATACTTAGTGGACTTAGAGAAAAGATCCATTAGGAGCACCCGACCTTATGCACCCACTTTTGGTGGTGATCTAGAGCTAGATGATTACATTGATTGGGAAAGGAGGATGGATGAGTATTTCGATCAGGAAGAAATGTCAGAAGAAGGAAAGGTAAAATTTGCTAGGCTTAAACTAACCCGACATGCTAGGATATATTGGGAAAAGGTTGAGCACACATGTCATCAAATGAGGGAGATGCCCATTAAAACATGGAGAACCATGAAGATTAGACTTAGAAAGAAATACCTACCCATGTTCTATAGGCATAAGGAGCCCATCATCCATCAGGCCACACTTAATAGGACTAATATCCCTGGAAATAAGTCAAGCCCTAATCTAGGCTCATTTAGCTAGTCCATCCCTATTGCCCCATATGTTCACTAGAGTCCACCCTTTCCTACCACCCCATTTATTCCCATGAGTCGACCCACTCCTATTCCCCCACTTGCCCCACCCACTCTTACTATCAGGCCCATTCCTATCTATCAGTTTGCCCAACCCATTCCTACCACTATAGTTGAACACAGGGAGGAAAAGCTAGACATGGCCAGCTAGGCATAGTTGTTCATGATCCTACTCAAATTGACAATCTAAAAAACCCTGAACCTATTGACTGTGATGAGGAGAGAGATCAAGAACCCCTTATAGGTTGTATCGAGGAGGTATATGAGGCTGACACAAGTTTAGTTGATGAATACGAAGAGGATGAGGAATAACCCATTGAAGGCTTTAAGAACGAAGAGGTTGAGCCCAATAATCATTTAGAGGTCGATAGTCCCGAGTCTCTTAGTCATGTAGAGGTAGACATTTGTGAGTCCATTAGTCCATTAGGAGAAGAAGCCACTAAGCCTATTGATGAATCTAAGAGAAAGGAGATTGAGCTTGAGCCCAGTGACACGTTAGAGGAAGAAGAAACTACACCTATTAGAGAGATAGAAAGAGAGTCTATATAACTGAGTCTGATCTAAGGGTTGAGTCTAAAGAAATTGATACCATCCTAGTTGAATATGAACCATTGCTTGTAGCTAAAGAGATTATGGAGGAGCAAAATGGTCAACTTGAGGAAGCTGGAGTCCAAGAGCTAAGCCCTATAGAGCAACCCCTAGAAATAGTGGAATTCATAGAAGGATTTAGAGCAAGAGATTTATGTAATTTTTGCTAAGGGTTTAGAACAAGACATCAGTAAGGGGTCATCAATTTGCACTAGAAAAATTCACGATCACATCCAAGAGGTAGTAGTGGAGATTTTAGGAGAATTTCATAAGGTGTTTCCAAAAAGAATATCTAGTCACCTTCCACTACTTAGGCATATCCTACACCTCTTAGATCTAGTCCCAGTTCGGTTTGCCACATACTTTCAGAAGACCCTATGGAATCTCTTAAGAATCCATGCCATCCACCAACCCAGGGTCAAACCTAGAGAGTCTGTAGTCTGTTAGGTTTAGGTACAGAGAGTCCAATAAAATTTCTTTCCATAGGAATGCCTTAGTAAGTCTGCATTTCAGTTAAGTGTCAATCAAAGTCTTAGTAATAAGGACTTTTGTCACATTCTACTGAGTTCACCTGCCCATTCAACTTGTCCAACCATACACGAGTCTCAGAGCCAAATGCACAGCACCTGCATCATGACATTAGCATTCACTTGAATATTGATAATAAGTTGGCTAATCCCCAGAATCGAATCAAGGATTTTATTAAGGAAAAACTATGTCATGTTAGAAAGTTACATGCTCGTGGAGCTGGTCCTTTTAGAATGTTAAAGAAGGTAGGAACCAATGCTTGTGTGTTAAAGTTACCTCCATGGTTAGGCATTATCTCTATTTTCACTACCTCAGACTTAGTAGAATATAGGGACCCAGCAGTGGTACCCAGCGAGTTTTTGGACCTGACCGTTCCTTTGAGAGTGAGCCCTCACCTGAGTGTCCACCCACAAATTGGCCCGAGAGGAAAGGCAGGGTTGAGCAGATTCTGGATGACCAAGCTGTCACGACCCGCAATAAAGGTTACCAAAGATATTTGGTTCGTTGTCAAGGTTGGCCGGAATCAGAGGACTCATGGATTACTTGGGAAAATCTGCAACACATAGACCCAGATCTCCTAGAGAAGTACCAAAGTCAAACCGACCCTTACTCGACGGGATCGAGTTCCTCCTAGCCCGGAAGAATTGGTGTAGGCATCAGATTGAGACAGAGGTTTCAGGGTTCCTTATGGATCTCTGATTTATGAGAGTCCTTTTTTTTTATTCTTAGAGTCCTTGTCGAGTCCAGTTGTGCTAGTTAGCCTGGTTCATTGTTGGAATCCAGGAGTTGGTCAAGTGTCAAGTGTTATTTTCTTTCATTGAGTCCTATAATAAGTCAAGAGAAGGTTCACCTCGAAGACCCAAGAGAAGACCCATCAACCATGCAATGACACATGTCTTGAACCATTCCGGGACACATAGCATTACCAGAGCAGAGCAAGGAGCCGGCCCACATCAAGTTAGGAAGGAATCTAGGTGCCAACACCCTCCTTCCTCATTTCTTCATGCCACTCGCCCTTATATGGAAGCTTTTTGGATGCCCATTAACTTCCACACTTATCATGTAGTCTCCTGGCAAACATCTATGGAAGAAATTGGCTGCCCCTCTCTAATTGGAAGATCTTTATGTGTCTCAGATGGAAGAATGTTGTTGCCCAGTCAAAGATGGTAAGAGAAATCAAGGGCCGCCCATTCTTTCCCTCTCTCAAGTGGTCTCCCTCCTCTACAAGCTTGGAAATTGCAGCTACTCTCTCTTTTTGGCCATCCCAGATAAAGCATGCAGAGATCCCTACTTCCTCAAGAAGAATCACATGCCATACATTACAATCCATGTCAATTATATACTTAAAATGAATGATTTAACTTGTATTGACATGAAAAGGTTATAAAAAGACCTTTCTCTTGTAAATAAAAAAAATCATTAATTAATGAGAAAATTCTGAAGTTTTTTTTCATTGCTGTAAAGGCTCTGGTACTCGGGGAAGGAGTGGGTGTGAAGTCCTTAGTGTTTCCTTTCATCTTCTCTAACCTCCCTCAAACCCAAACCCTAGCCGTCTCCCCCTCCAAAAACCCTAAAATAACCCTGTCGCCAACCACAGGCCCCCATCTCCTCTTGCTGCTTTCTTAGGGATTCATGAGCCGAAGAGGAAGTCGTCTTTGCCCCTGAACCATATTTCGAAGATCCTCTCCGGTAGACAACTTCTTCATCCAGAACTTTCAACCTGTCAGAGCAATCTTCCTGTTTCAATCTTCGAGTGATCACTGTTGGTATATGAAATCCTTTCTCTAATTCTCTTTCTCTGATTTAGTGAATGTTGAGAGCATGTCCTAACTGAGGGTTTCCTAACCTTCACTTTCCTGGTTTCATTAATATTCTAACAGTTCTAGTTCCAGTGTATGCTTGCGCCTATCTTGTATAGTATAGCTTAACTAGTTTTTGATCTTTCTGGATAATTAGCCATCTCATAAAATATATATATATATATATATAAAAAGAATATTATTTCATTGCATTCGTGTCTCATCATCGTGCTGCATCAATATCCTATAAATGCAATTAGAGCATCTTATCATTCATGAAAATATAAAGCTTAACAAATTCTCTATGATGCCTCAAATTCTTCACTTAATCTTCTTCTCCGTTGGTTGGCAAGTGTTGAATTCAAAGCACTAAAGCCAACCATGACATATAATTAGATAGACATGGCCTATAACTTTTAAACATTGATCAAGATTAAGTCGAACTAAATTAGAACTTAGAACTAAACTAGTGCACAAGTTATCTTGACCCTTCTATAGTGCTGCAAGCCATTGCTTCAAACCTAGGCTTTAGCATTTAAAAGAGGCGGTAGAAGAAAGAAATAAGGTAACAAAAGAGAGATTTATCCAATGTAACCTAATCTAAGTATTCTTGGGATAAAAATAATATTTATACTCATGCATGCGCATCCTTGCTGTATAAGGTTAATCATAATTGAAAATGCTAATTTACCAACTTTTTGTAAAAAAGATGGCAATGAGAGTAAGTGAATTTGGTATATTATTTAATTCATCAAACCTTATTACACAATTTTGTAGGTAAGGAACCCAATTGTCAAGAGATTTAGGGGCCAATAGTGGACTAAAAAAATCCCACTTGGAAAGGATCCATTTTGGCCAATATTGTAATTTTTTTCTGCAATCCAAATTTGATAAAAAATTACCCAATTCAAAATTGATCATATAAACAACAAGACATGGGTTTGTTTTCCTTGGTCCTTATCTAGTCCAATTTTGAAATCGATTCATACCAATATATTTGATAATATGAATCTACACTTAAATAACTTATACCACTTATAAGGCTTTTTAATTTTTCATTGAGTTTGTCATTAGTAAATCATTCTGAGAAGATGATGGAACTTGAGTTTTAAAATAATGATGACATATGAAGACTTGAACTTTGATCCATACTGAATCTAGCTAAAATCCAAACCCGATCCAACTTGAATTCTATATAAATGGATAGGTACATGATCTAAATGTAGTCCTAAATCCCCAAATAGGTCAAATTTGGAATAAGTGATGATGCAGCATAGATGTGATCCAAGATCTTCAGGAATAATCTCAAGAGATCCAATCTCCTAAATATAACAAGTAATTCCACTTTTTCCCTTCTCTTCCATGTTGGAGTTTTGGGCAAATTCCACCTTTCCCCCTCTTCCATATTGGTGTTTTGTGCCAAATCAATAAATTGTGGATTAATTGCACAAATATCACACTACATCACAACAAGATAAATGCAAGCTCATTTTGCTTAACAAGAATATTTGTTACCACAATCGAACTTGTTCAAGATCAATAGCATATGAAGGCTTAAATCCAGCATGTTTTATTTTGAAGGCACACAAATAACATAATCATCTCCATCCTACAAAGAGTATAGAGAGCATTAGCAAGACCTGAAGCATTTGCATTCACGATTGATGATGCCCTCACAAGCTCCCGATTCGAATTGCTCGCTTCAGCACAGAGCTTCACAATTTGAATCGCTAAAACAATAGCCATGGAAGGTGTTGCTATGATAGTGGCATATATTTGCCTCCACAACACTCATCGTCATCTTTGTATGAAGAAATTAACAAGGCAATTAAAACTCAGTTTATCATGCACATAAGGTCTTTAAATACATATTTGAAATTGAAGAAAGCCATGACAATTAGTTGTTAAAATGTAAGGAAAAAAAATATGTGAGAGAAAGATAAAAGCCAAGTGAAGAACCTGAGGCCATGAGGAGAAGAAAGAGTAGGAGCATAGTTGGAATCATTCGTCAAAAGCTCATTATGGCACACTAGCTCAGTCTCACAACAAAATAAGAGGGTAGATGAGATGAGAAGAAAGAATGAGGAGCTAGTTGTTTATATAGATGTATTGAAAGGGTTCTCTAAGGTACTGATACGATATACTCAGGTGATAATCAAGTGATCACTAGCTATGCCAATTGTCCGTAGCCATAGTACTCCTAATTATAAGTATATAAAGATAGATTTGGTCCCCCATAGGTTTGGTCAACCATAGAAAAATGTCTACAAATAGGACCCAATACAGATCCTTTGATATTAAATTATAGAGAAATTTTCTAAAGCAAATATGTTTCCTACTCTTCATAAGATACCAATCTCCTAAAATAATTAAACTTTCTAATTTAGTAAGATATTAATTCCTTTAGAAAAACCAAAGAGATAGATATCCATTAAATATTTAAAAATAAATTCTTGACTCAAAGCAATTTTCTACTCTTCATAAGATATCAATCTCGTAAAACAAATAAACTTTTCTGTTTTAGTAGGATATTGATTTCTTTAAAGAAACCAAAGAAATAAATATCCATTATATATTTAAAAATTTATTCTTGACTCTTAAAGCAAATAGATTTCTTACTCTTTATAAGATACCAATCTTAAATAAGCTTTCCAGTTTTAGTAGGATATTCATTCTTTTAAGAAAATGAAAGAGATAAATATCATAGATTCTTGACTCCTAAGCAAATAAATTTTCTGCTCTTTATAAGATACGAATCTCCTAAACAAATAAACTTTTCAGTTTTAGAAAGATTCTAATTTCTTTAAAAGAGATAACTATCCATTAAATATCTAAAAATAGATTTTGACTCAAAACTAACTTCTAACTTATCCAACGTAATTTTGAAATATAAAAATTTGGATAGAAACACTAAAAATTATTTTTAATTATCATCAATGGTATTTTCATAATTTACTTGAAGTTTATCAGCACTGATACCTGTTCATTAAATTGCTCTGAACTTTCTCAATTGACTTTTGATTTGAGTATTCAAGATGCGTTAGAAAGCTAACTCAATACTGAACATCATGAATATAAGTTTAATCAAAATTTTAATTATATAATTTTTTAAACTAATTCCGTTTAATTACATCTTAATTTAAACTGAGCTAGCATAAAAAGGTGGGGTCTCACATTCTCCCCCTCTTACAAAAATTTTGTCCTCAACATTTAAATTTGGAATTATAAATACTTATCTTCAGTCACATATATTTTTATTTATGTCCTCTTCTAATCACAATATTTAAAATTTTAATATTAGATCTGTCATATTTTTGCTGTGCAACTCTGATATAAACCTCCAAGAAGCATAGAATATCTTGACTAATGTCTTGTTTTAATATTTCTTGCTTTATTTCTTCATTAGCTGGTACATTGAGCCGATTCTATATCTCAACAAACCATCCTCATGGATCCAAAATTCTGACTCTTGATTCCACTGATCTCCATCTTTAGAGATGATATAACTTAGAAATGCCACATTCTCTAACCAGAATTCACATTTCTTAAATTTTACATAAAGTTTCTTCTCCCTCAGAATTGACAGTACATCCCTCAAACGGTTCTCATGTTTTTCTTTGCTCTTAGAATATACCAATATATCATTAATAAATACAATAATGAAGAGATCTAGGAAGGGCCTGAATACCCTATTTATTAAATCTATAAGGCTATTGGTGCATTCGCAACCCAAACAGCATAACTAAAAACTCATAATGGCCATAGCGAATGCGAAACATCCTTTGCCTTGATTTTTAACTAGTGATATCCTAATCGAAGATCAATCTTTGAGAAAATCTGGGCTCCTTGTAATTGGTTAAACAAATCATTTATCCTTGGTAAAGGGCACTTATTTTTATAGTCAACCTATTTAACCCTTGATAATCAATGCAAAGCCTCATACTCCCAACCTTCTTCTTTACAAACAAAACCGGGGCTACCACGGGGACACACTAGGTTGAATAAATCTCTTATCCAAAAGATCATGTAACTGAGGCAATACAGCATAGAGCCTTAGTAATTGGTCTTGCTCCTGATCCTAATCAGGTGGGCTTAGGGCATTACAATTCCTTCTTCAACTATGCTAGAAAATAGATAGGAGGAAAGATGTCATTGTAATTAGAGGAGTTACAAATTGATTGGAGACACATTGTTACTGATAAAGGTTACAAATAATAGGAAACTTATTTCTTATAAAATTAGACACTGATTATAATAAAGAAATGACTAAAGAAAGAATAATTCGTGAAGAGATGTATTCTAGATGTTATGACTTAGAAAAGGAATATAGAAATCAGACATAGAGAAAGGAATATGTTTATGCATATTTATTTAGTTTAATTTAGGATATTATTAAAACTAAATTAATATAGGATATTATGGAAAATTATAAAAGAGATAATTTAGCCAACTACAGGGATAGGACTAAAGCTAAGTTGGTCCAAACTATCCTATTACTCGCTCTTAAGGGTCTATAAATATATCAAATCAAGCACCTTCTTATTAAGATTATTAAATTTAGATCGATACAGATATTATGGATTAATAATCATCCATTTCAAAGATGTTTAAGATGGTTTTAGTCAACAACACCTATCTTAGAATACAAACAAGCAACAATGATGAAGTACACATCACCTTTGATGGAAATTTCCTCTAGGTAGCGGTTGAATGAGTTGACTTGGGCATCAACATAAAGGTTTAGGGCACAATAGATGGCTCAATCCATATGGACAAGCTAAATTATGGCCTAAGATTAAGTAAGGGCTAAATTTCTATATTTAGACTAAGATTAAAGGGATGATTAAGGCCATGGCTTGACCATGGGATTTAATTTCCACAGTTCAAGTTGAATCTAACAACCTGGTTTGATCATTTGGCATAATTTTTAACAACTTGGATGCACATCAAGCTAAGATTAGCATACTTGTATGATTATCTAGTCTAATCCATAATGTCCTTAGTATCAGTTGGGACCCAATAATCATTAATCAAGTTAAATTTACCAATTTGATCCAATTGTGAGCCAAATGCAACATTTTAGATCAACCACCCAACCTGGTTTGAGTATTGGATCTTATTTTCATAAATTTGGTCAAATTCAATACTCAAGCTTGTCTAGCAAGTCTAATTTCCAACAATTGGTTCAAACTAAAGGTTCAAACTCAGCCATCAAGCCTGATACTAATATTTGGTTTCAATCCAACACATAAGCTTGCCGGTGGGCTTGATAACCAACAATTGGGTTCAAATCCTTAATAATTAGGTGAAATGCATCATTCTGCTCTAGCAACTTGACCAAATTATTAGCATGTAGTCATTAAGTAGACTCAAATACTCAACAATCAGATCAAATGCAATGTCCAATCCAACAATTTGACCCAATTCCTAACATTCAATCTCTAATTAGCCTCCAATATCCATGAGTCAGGTCAATTCACCCCTTAGGTATAGCCATTAGGTCCTATTAGGCCCAATTGTAGTAGATCGAAACTAAATTCAACATCTTGCCTCAATCACTTAGCTAAAGTCCCAATGTAAAGCTACCCATTAGGCCTAGTTTCTAAGAATTAGCTCAGGTTCAATAATATGACTGAGTCATTGAACCAAATTTTAAATGCACAATTGATAACTAGGGTTAACTCCAATGTATTGAATCAAGTCCAGCATTCAAGATTGGTTGCCTAGCCCGATGAGTTTCAAATTCAATAAAAGGGTTGAATACAATGATTTGGCTTATCCACTTTGCTCAATTCTCAATTTTTAATTGCTCATTATGTTCAATTCTTTTGAGACTAGGTTAAGCACAACACAACAGTTCAATAACTTGACCTAGTCTCCCCTAAAATCAATCTAACTACAATTCATCCTAAATCAGGCTCAACATAGATTAAATTTGAAACAAATTGATTTAAGCTAGGGTCAAGCTTTTAATAGCTGAACTTGAAGCACAGTTGGTGTAGGCACCAGATTGAGACAGAGGTTTCAGGGTTCCTTATGGATCTCTGATTTATGAGAGTTATTTTCTTTATTCTTAGAATCCTTATTGAGTCTAGTTGTGTTAGTTAGCCTGGTTTATTGTTGGAATCCAGAAGTTGGTCAAGTGTCAAGTGTTATTTTCTTTCATTGAGTCATGTAATTAGTCAAGAGAAGGTTCACCTTGAAGACCCAAAAGAAGACCCAAGAGAAGACCCATCAACCATGCAATGACACATGTCTTCGACCATTCCGGGACACATGACATCACCAAAGCAGAGCAAAGAGCCAGCCCACATCAATTTAGGAAGCAATCTAGGCACCAACATCCTCCTTCCTCATTTCTTCATGCCACCCACCCTTATATGGAAGCTTTTTGGGTGCCTATTGACTTCCACACTTATCATGTGGTCCCCTAGCAAACATCTATGAAAGAAATTGGCTGCCCCTTTCTAATTGAAAGATCTTTATGCACCCCAGATAGAAGAAAGTTGTCGTCCAGTCAAAGATGGCAGGAGAAATCAAGGGGCGCCCATTCTTTCCTTCTCTCAAGTGGTCCCCCTCCTCTACAAGCTTGGAAATTGCAGCTACTCTCTCTTTTTAGCCATCCCAGATAAAGCATAAAGAGATCCCTGCTTCCTCAAAAAGAATCACATGCCATACATTACAATCCATGTCAATTATGTACTTAAAATAAATGATTTAACTTGTATTGACATGAAAAGGTTATAAAAAGACCTTTCTCTTGTAAATGAAAAAAATCATTAATTAATGAGAAAATTCTGAAGTTTTTTTCCATTGCTGTGAAGGCTCTGGTACTCTGGGAAGGAGTGGGTGTGAAGCCCTTAGTGTTTCTTTTCATCTTCTCTAACCTCCCTCAAACCCAAACCCTAGCCGTCCCCCCTTCAGAAACCCTAAAACAATCCTATCGCCAACCACAGGCTCCCATCTCCTCTTGCTGTTTTCTCAGGGATTCACGAGCCGAAGAGGAAGTCATCTTTGCCCCTAAACCATATTTTGAAGATCCTCTCCAGTAGATAGCTTCTTCATCTAGGACTTTCAACCTGTCAGAGCAATCTTTCTGTTTCAATCTTCGTGTGATCACTGTTGGTATATGAAATCCTTTCTCTAATTCTCTTTCTCTGATTTAGTGAATGTTGAGAGCATGTCCTAACCGAGGGTTTTCTAACCTTCACTTTCCTGGTTTCGTTAATATTCTAACAGTTCTACTTCCAGTGTATGCTTCTGCCTGTCTTGCATAGTATAGCTTAACTAGTTTTTGATCTTTCTGGTAATTAGCCATCTCATAATATATATATATATATATATATAATTTTATTGCATTCGTGTCTCATTCATGTTCTGCATCATATTGAGCATCAGTTTAATTATGGATGCCAAAACAGATTGAGACAAAGGTTTCAGGGTTCCTTATGGATCTCTGATTTATGAGAGTCCTTTTTCTTTATTCTTAGAGTCCTTGTCGAGTCCAATTGTGCTAGTTAGTCTGGTTCATTGTTGAAATCCAGGAGTTGGTCAAGTGTCAAGTGTTATTTTCTTTCATTGAGTCCTGTAATAAATCAAGAGAAGGTTCACCTTGAAGACCCAAGAGAAGACCCATCAACCATGCAATGACTCATGTCTTGGATCACTCCAGGACACATGGCATCACCAGAGCAAAGCAAGGAGCCGGCCCACATCAATTTAGGAAGGAATCTAGGCGCCAACACCCTCCTTCCTCTTTTCTTCATGCCGCCCACCCTTATATGGAAGCTTTTGGATGACTTCCACATTTATCATGCGGTCCTCTGGCAAGCATCTATGGAAGAAATTGGCTGACCCTCTCTAATTGAAAGATCTTCATGCGTCCCAGATGGAAGAAGGTTGCCATCCAATCAAAGATGACAGGAGGAATCAAGGGGCGCCCACTCTTTCCCTTTCTCAAGTGGTCCCCCTCCTCTACAAGCTTGGAAATTGCAGTCACTCTCTCTTTTTGGCCATCCTAGATAAAGCATGTAGAGATCCCTGCCTCATCAAGAAGAATCACATACCATACATTACAATCCATGTCAATTACGTACTTAAAATGAATGATTTAACTTGTATTGATATGAAAGGGTTATAAAAAGATCATTCTCTTGTAAATGAAAAAAATCATTAATTAATGAAAAAATTTCTGAAGTTCTTTTCCATTGTTGTGAAGGCTCTGGTTCTCCGGAAAGGAGTGGGTGTGAAGCCCTTATTGTTTCCTTTCATCATCTCTAACCTCCCCCAAATCTCAAACCCTAGCCGCCCTTGCCTCCAGAATCGAGATCAAGATACCTTCCAGTGAAAGTTAGCCTCGTCATCCAGATTCCGATCTCTAGCTGAGGGATCTCATTGACAGCCTTTCGAGAGAATCATCGTCTGGTAAGTTACCATCCCTCTCCTCTTAAGTTCTGATTTAATGAAAGAGTAGAGCATATTCTAACCAGAAGTTTCTCAACTTCCACGATCCTGACCATCTTGGTTATCTTAAAAGTTCTATCTCTCGTATTGTTGCTTTCATGCCTGTCTAGTCTGTCTAGTCTAGCCCAGTTTTTTTTCTCTGAGAGTTCTTTTTTTTGGGATCATTAGCCAACTGAATTTTAGTTAAAAAAATCATAAATAATCTGCTAAATCTCAGCATCCTCTTTACCTGCAACATTCTGCATTAGTTTTGGTATCAGAGCAGGTTGTTATGACTTGTTCTTGCATCATATTAGGAAAGTAGCTTTGCATAGGTGCTGAAAATTTTAGCTTGCTAAAATTTCTGCACACCTCCCATATTTGCTTATTTTCCTTGCATATAAAAAAAATTTCTAAAAAAAAAAAAAGAGCATATCTTGGTCTCTACTGTGCTCATTTAGGGATAGTCCAAAGGGGGAGGCTAGAGGTAGTACCCCGGGCTATTTGATCCAACGGGCGTTTGGTAGGGATATCAGGGACGTACCAATAAGGGAGGCTACCGGTAGTACCTTGGACATTTGACCTAACTACCTATATTCCGAGAGTGTCGTAGGCTACCAAGAGGGCTGTGCATAGCCGTCACAAGAAAGGCTGACTTGAGGCAAGGCCTTAAGTGACACACATAGGCAAAAAATAATAATAATAATTAAAACATTTTAATTACTACTATTAATTAGTTTCATAACTGAAAATTAAAAAAAAAATTCTATATTGCTGTATCCTTTTTGGCTAGAGACCTGATATGTTAACTCAAGTCTTTAGTGTTCCATCATCTCTGCATTAAATTGACTTAAGGGCACCGCTATCTCAGATCAGGTGGGGATTTCATCACCCTTCCTGGGCCCAGAAATCCATCAACCTGCATACGAGCCTAAACCTCCCAATTTTAAAATCCAGTAGACATAATTGAGCATTAGGGACACCCACAGTTGGGTTCACATATTTTGTTAAAACTGGTGTGAGTCTTTCTCCAATTACGACTGGAACCTGGTGTCTAAGGCTGGAGGTCAAATGTCAAATGACTTAAGCGGAGTGACGGGGTTACTCTAATTAGGCCCCTACGTTAAGCAGGAAGAGCCTCCCCCCCTCCCACCTGCTACCTGGCCAGCTACAGGGTATTTGGTGATTGACTAGCATTTAGTTGATACACTTTATTTGAGCTATAGGTCTAGGAGACACTAGTACGAATCCTTTGTGTGCTTGTTTGCATGTCTACTAAGTTAGGAGTTCAATATCAACCGAGTCAGTCCCAACCTGAGTTAACCATGGATAATGATATTGGAGCTATGCTTAGGACCATTACTAAACGATTGACCCAATTGGATGATCAAGTGAGCTCCTTAGAAGAAAGTCGTAAGATCAGGACTGAGCCTAAGTTAGACCCTCGTCTACCTACCCCACATCCTGGCCCTAGAAGAGCCTATCACTATGATTTTACCCCTGAGTATCACCCTAAAAGCTCATACCCATACTTAGTGGACTTAGAGGAAAGATCCATTAGGAGCACCCGGCCCTATGCACCCACTTTTGATGGTGATCTAGAGCTAGAGGATTACATTGATTGGGAAAGAAGGATGGATAAGTATTTCGATCAGGAAGAAATATCAGAAGAAGGAAAGGTAAAATTTACTAGGCTTAAACTAACCCGACATGCTAGGATATTTTGGGAAAAGGTTGAGCACGCATGTCGTCAAATGAGGGAGATGCCCATTAGAACATGGAGAGCCATGAAGATTAGACTTAGGGAGAAATACCTACCTATGTCCTATAGGCATAAGGAGCCCATCACCCATCAGGCCACACTTAATAGGACTAATATCCCCGGAAATAAGTCAAGTCTTAATCTAGGCTCATTTAGCCAATCCATCCCTATTGCCTCATGTGTTCACCAGAGTCCACCCTTCCCTACCACTCCGTTTATTCCCATGAGTTGACCCACTCCTATTCCTCCACTTGCCCCACCCATTCCTATTATCCGACCCATTCCTATCTATCAGTTTGCCCAACCCATTCCTACCACCATAGTTGAACACAGGGAGGAAAAGCTAGACATGGCTAGCCTAGGCATAGTTGTTCAGGATCCTACTCAAATTGACAATCTAGAAAACCCTGAACCTATTGACTGTGATAAGGAGAGAGATCAAGAACCCCTTATAGGTTGTATCGAGGAGGTATATGAGGCTGACGCAAGTTTAGTTGATGAATACGAAGAGGATGAGGAAGAACCCATTGAAGGCTTTAAGGACGAAGAGGTTGAGCCCAATAATCATTTAGAGGTCGATAGTCCCGAGTCCCTTAGTCATGTAGAGGTAGACATTTGTGAGTCCATTAGTCCATTAGGAGAAGAAGCCACTAAGACTATTGATGAATCTAAGGGAAAGGATATTGAGCTTGAGCCTAGTGACACGTTAGAGGAAGAAGAAACTACACCTATTGGAGAGATAGAAAGAGAAGTCTATAGAACTGAGTCTGATCTAAGGGTTGAGTCTAAAGAAATTGATACCATCCTAGTTGAATATGAACCATTGCTTGTAGCTAAAGAGATTATGGAGGAGCAAAATGGTCAACTTGAGGAAGCTGAAGTCCAAGAGCTAAGCCCTATAGAGCAACCCCTAGAAATAGTGGAATTCATGAAGGATTTAGAGCAAGATATTTATGTAATTTTTGCTTAGGGTTTAGAATAAGACATCAGTAAGGGTCATCAATTTGGACTAGAAAAATTCACGATCACATCCAAGAGGTAGTAGTGGAGATTTTAGGAGAATTTCATAAGGTATTTCCAAAAAGAATATCTAGTCACCTTCCACTACTTAGGGATATCCTACACCTCTTAGATCTAGTTCCAGTTCGGTTTGCCACATACTTTCAGAAGACCCTATGGAATCTCTCTATCAACCCAGGGTCAAACCTAGAGAGTCTGTAGTCTGTTAGGTTTAGGTCCAGAGAGTTCAATAAAATTTCTTTCCATAGGAATGCCTTAGTAAGTCTGCATTTCAGTTAAGTGTCAATCAAAGTCTTAGTAATAAGGACTTTTGTCACATTCTACTGAGTTCACCTGCCCATTCAACTTGTCCAACCATACACGAGTCTTAAAGTCAATTGCATAGCACCTGCATCATGACATTAGCATTCACTTGAATATTGATAATAAGTTGGCTAATCCCCAGAATCGAGTCAAAGATTTTGTTAAGGAAAAACTATGTCATGTTAGAAAGTTACATGCTCATGGAGCTGGTCCTTTTAGAATGTTAAAGAAGATAGGAACCAATGCCTGTGTATTAAAGTTACCTCCATGGTTAGGCATTAGCTCTATTTTCACTACCTCAGACTTAGTAGAATATAAGGACCCACCAGTGGTACCCAGCGAGTTTTTGGACTTGACCGTTCCTTTGAGAGTGAGACCTCACCTGAGTGTCCATCCACAAATTGGCCCGAGAAGAAAGGCAAGATTGAGCAGATTCTGAATGACCAAGCTATCACGACCCGCAATAAAGGTTACCAAAGATATTTGGTTCATTGGCAAGGTCGATCGGAATCAGAGGACTCGTGGATTATCCAGGAAGATCTGCAACACATAGACCCAGACCTCCTAGAGAAGTATCAAAGTCAAACTAACCTTTACTTAACGGGGTCGAGTTCCTCCCAGCCCGGGAGAATTGGTGCAAGCATCAGATTGAGATGGAGGTTTCAGGGTTCATTATGAATCCTAATTTATGAGAGTCCTTTTTCTTTATTCTTAGAGTCCTTGTCAAGTCCAGTTGTGCTAGTTAGCCTGGTTCATTGTTGGAATCCAGGAGTTGGTCAAGTGTCAAGTGTTATTTTCTTTCATTAAGTCCTGTAATAAATCAAGAGAAGGTTCACCTTGAAGACCCAAGAGAAGACCCATCAACCATGCAATGACCCATGTCTTGGACCACTCCAGGACACATGGCATCACCAGAGCAAAGCAAGGAGCCGGCCCACATCAATTTAGGAAGGAATCTAGGCACCAACACCCTCCTTCCTTTTTTCTTCATGCCGCCCACCCTTATATGGAAGCTTTTGGGTGCCCATTGACTTTCACATTTATCATGCGGTCCCCTGGCAAGCATCTATGGAAGAAATTGACTGTCCTTCTCTAATTGAAAGATCTTCATGCGCGCCAGATGGAAGAAGGTTGCCGCCCAGTCAAAGATGGCAGGAGGAATCAAGGGGCGCCCACTCTTTCCCTTTCTCAAGTGGTTCCCCTCCTCTACAAGCTTGAAAATTACAGCCACTCTCTCTTTTTGGTGGTTCCAGATAAAACAAGCAAAGATCCCTACCTCCTCAAGAAGAATCACATGCCATACATTACAATTCATGTCAATTATGTACTTAAAATGAATGATTTAACTTGAATTGACATGAAAGGGTTATAAAAAAATATTTCTCTTATTAATGAAAAAAATCATTAATTAATGAAAAAATTCTAAAGTTCTTTTCCATTACTGTGAAGGCTCTGGTACTCTGGAAAGGAGTGGGTATGAAGCCCTTAGTGTTTCCTTTCATCTTCTCTAACTTCCCTCAAACCCAAACCCTAGCCAGATTGAGACAGAGGTTTCAGGGTTCCTTATGGATCTCTGATTTATGAGAGTTCTTTTCTTTATTCTTAGAGTCCTTGTCAAGTCCAGTTGTGTTAGTTAGCCTGATTCATTGTTGGAATCCAGGAGTTGGTCAAGTGTCAAGTATTATTTTCTTTCATTGAGTCCTGTAATAAGTCAAGAGAAGGTTCACCTTGAAGACCCAAGAGAAGACCCATCAACCATGCAATGATACATGTCTTGGACCATTCCGGGACACATGGCATCACCAGAGTAGAGCAAGGAGCTGGCCCACATCAATTTAGGAAGGAATCTAGGTGCCAACATCCTCCTTCCTCATTTCTTCATGCCACCCACCCTTATATGGAAGCTTTTTGGGTGCCCATTGCCTTCCACACTTATCATGTGATCCCCTAGCAAACATCTATGGAAGAAATTGGCTGCCCCTCTCTAATTAAAAGATCTTCATGCGCCCCAGATGGAAGAAGGTTGCTGCCCAGTCAAAGATGGCAGGAAAAATCAAGGGGCGCCCATTCTTTCTCTATCTCAAGTGGTCCCCCTCCTCTACAAGCTTAAAAATTGCAGCCACTCTCTCTTTTTGGCCATCCCAGATAAAGCATGCAGAGATCCCTGGCTCTTCAAGAAGAATCACATGCCATACATTACAATCCATATCAATTATGTACTTAAAATGAATGATTTAACTTGTATTAACATGAAAGGGTTATAAAAAGACCTTTCTCTTGTAAATGAAAACCCATTGATTAAGGAGAAAATTCTAAAGTTTTTTTTCATTGCTGTGAAGGCTTTGGTACTCCGGGAAGGAGTGGGTGTGAAGCCCTTAGTGTTTCCTTTCATCTTCTCTAACCTCCCTCAAACCCAAACCCTAGCCGTCCCCCCTCCAGAAACCCTGAAACAACCCTGCTGCCAACCACAGGCCCCCATCTCCTCTTGCTATTTTCTCAGGGATTCATGAGCCGAAGAGGAAGTCATCTTTGCCCCTGAACCATATTTCGAAGATCCTCTCCGGTAGACAGCTTCTTCATCCAGGACTTTCAACCTGTCATAGCGATCTTTCTGTTTCAATCTTCGAGTGATCATTGTTGGTATATGAAATCCTTTCTCTAATTCTCTTTCTCTGATTTAGTGAATGTTGAGAGCATGTCCTAACCGAGGGTTTCCTAACATTCACTTTCCTGGTTTCGTTGATATTCTAATAGTTCTAGTTCCAGTGTATGCTTCCGCCTGTCTTGAATAATATAGCTTAACTAGTTTTTGATCTCTCTGGGTAATTAGCCATCTCATTATATATATATATATATATATATATATATATATATATATATTATTTCATTGCATTTGTATCTCATCCACGTTCTGCATCACCAGTCTAAGCCACATGACATTGCTAAAGGAGGACTATAGAAACAAGACATCTAAGGCATCCACCTAGTATGCATCCAAGCAAGAAGACCCTTCACTTGGCTTATTAGCCTAATCTACCTAAAATTTCTTTTCGTTTGAAATTTCTTTTAACTAGTGTAAGATAGTTTTCAAGAGGTCCTTGAAAGAACCAATTTTTCCTGATGAAGAGGTAAATAAATCGCTATAGAATCACTCCCCAATGGGCTAATGCAGAATAATTCCTAAGATGTGCATAAAAGAACCAAGTCTTTCTAACGAAGAGGTGATTAACTACTATGCTATCCCCGATTGGCTAGGGCATGATGGTTCCTAAAAGGTGCTTGAACGAACTGATTCATCCTCATGAAGAGGCAATTAAACTACTATGTCAATGTTCCCCGATGGGCTAGTGCAAGATAGTTCTCAAGAGGAGCTTGCAAGAACCCATTCTCCCTAATGAAGAGGAGATCAAACCACTATGGCATTGCTTCCCGATTTGCTAGTGAGGATGGTTCCAAGGAGGTGCTTGAAAGAACCTATTCTTCTTGACAAAGAGGCAATTAAACTGCTATGGCATTGCTTCTTGATGCACTCATGTAAGATGGTTCCCAAGAGGTACTTGAAAGAACCAATTCTTTCTAACGCAAAGCTGATCAGACTGTTATAGTGCTGCTCCTCAAAGGCTATTGTAGGATGGCTCATAATAGATACTTGGAAGAATCGATTCTTTTTTATGGAAAGGTGATCAAACCACTATAGCATCGCTCCTTGATGGACCGGTGTAAGATGATTCTCAAGAGGTACTTGAAAGAACAATTCTCCCTAATGAAGAGGTGATTAGACCACTATGGCATCGCTCCCTAATTTTGGTACTTAGAGAATAAATTCTCCCTGATGAAGAAGCAATCAGACTGCTATGGCATCGCTCCTTAATAGTGGTGTGCAAGATGGTTTCCAAGAGGTAATTGAAAGAACTAATTCTCCTTAACCAAGAGCCAATCAGGCCATTATGGCATCACTCCATTTTAGGCTTATGCAAAATGGCTCCCAAGAGGTACTTGAAAGAATTAATTCTTTCTAATGAAGAGGCGATTGAACTGTTATGATATCGCTCTCCAAAGGGCTAGCGTAGGATGGTTCCCAAGAGGTACTTAAAAGAATCGATTCTCTCTGATGAAGAGAAAATCGAACCGCTATGATGTCACTCCTCGATGAGTTAGTGTATGATGGTTCCAAAGAGGTATTTGAAAGAACCAACTCTCTCTGTTAAAGACGTGATCGAACTGCTATGATGTCGTTCCTCAATAGGCTAGTATAAGATGGTTCTAAAGAGGTGCTTGAAAGAATCATTTTCTCTTTGATGAAGAGGTGATTAGATTGCTATAACGTCACTCCCTAATGAGCTAGTACAAGATGGTTTCCAAGGGGTACTTAAAAGAATCAATTTTTCTTAATGAAAAGGTGATCAAACCGCTATGGTGTCGCTTTCGATAGGCTAATATAGGATGGTTCCTAAGAGGTACATGAAAGAACCAATTCTCCCTAGTAAAAAGGTGTTAGACCATTATGGCATTGCTTATCGATGTGCTAGTGAAAGAGGTTCACAAGAGGTGCTTGAAAGAACCAATTCTTTCTAATGAAGAGGTAATCAAATCGCTATGGTATTTCTCCTCAATGGGCTAGTGTAAGATGGTTCTGAAGAGGTGCATAAAAGAATCAATTCATTCTAATAAAGAGGCAATCAAATCCTCAATTGGCTAATGCATGATGGTTCCTAAGAGGTCATAAAGAAAATCAATCGTCCCTGAAGAAAAGGTGATCAAACTACTATAATGTTGCTCCCCAACAAGCTAGTGCAGGATGGTTCCCAACAGGTGCTTGAAAGAAAGAATCCTCCTTGATGAAGAGTCTATTAGACCATTATGGCATCACTCTCGATAGGCTTTGATTTTTAATTTTTCCTAATAAGGAGGTGATAAACTGCTATGACATATTCCCCTAATGGGATTTTTTATTTGGTCCACCTAGATGAAGAGGTGTACAAATTGCCATGGCATCGCTCTCCTATAGGGTTTAAACTTTGACTTGTCCTAGGCAAGGAGAGATCAGATCATTATCGCGTTGCTCCCTTGATGAGATTGGAATTGGATTTAATTTGGTTTTGAACCTAAGAGTTCAATAATATATTTTTTGATGATAACAAAATATTGATTGAAGGACTAACGACATGCTTGAGTTTGTGATGATAGACTAGTATAATGGTCGATCTATGCCAAATGATGAGCAAAATTTCATTCAACACATATTTGAATTACAAGGAATTCAAGAGGTATGCAAAAAGTCCAAGTCAGAGAAGAACAATGAAAGATTAAATATCAACCAACTAAAGAATGTCCAAACAAATTGATTTAACTTGTTATTTTTATTTTTCTAAAGATAATTATTGTAAAACTTGATAGAAGGATACTTGCTCAAGGCTCAAGGATCATTAACAATCAATTAGACTAGGTTTCGGATCAAAAAATAAATAAAAAAGGAATCGAAAAACCAAAATTGCTATAGTACCAATTCATAGCTATAATCATGCTAATATGATCGATCGACTGCCAATGCAATACTACTACAATACTGCTACATTATTAGTCAGCCAAAAATTCTAGAAAATGATGGTTGATCTTTGTGTCTTGGGCGGTCGACCATCCTAGGCTACAACAATTGATCAGTCCATAGCCAGCGTCGACCAGCCTTAGGATTGCGATTAATTAGACGACAATTTGACAGCCATAATAGCTAGTTTTAGCAAATCATTGGGAAGTAATTTTAGGTCCCAATGGCTAGTTTTTGGCTCTTTATAAATTGAGGACTTGGGAATTGATTTTAGGTATGGATTAGGGCTAAAATTCATTGATTTGTTCTTGAAGAAATCTTGTTCTTAATCTTTACTATGTATATCCTCTCGTAACCTAAGTTTAAAGCTTCATTTGCTAATTTTTTTTCTTTATGAGAGTATTTTTGTTCTTTCTCTTATTCAAGAGAGTTGAGAGGGTTCCTCCTAAGCCCATGAAAAAGAGAGCAAGGGTTCCTCCTAAGCCCACAAAAAGAAGTTGTGAGGAATAAGCCTACTAAAAGGAGAGGTATAAGGGTTTGATCCACACCTAATTATTATAGGCAAAGGATTAATATAATGAAAATCTCAAAAAAATATCTTATATAGTGAATCTATGTAAGGGTACCAAATCACTATAATTATTGCTTTATATCTTGTGCATAACTTATTTATCTTACTTATACTTAGATTCTAATTATTATACTTATCATACTAAGCTTTAGTTTTTAATTTTAGAAAGCCAATTTACCCTCCTCATGGGTTTCCTTCACTCGTATCCATTTTGATACTTCTATGCATATTTTGATATGAGTCCTTATTTTTTTATGATAATATTTTAATTCAATAATAATCATATTATTACTATCATGCGTCTATCCTCAATCTAGTGCATTCTTCATATATCTCATTTTTATGATGTCAAAATGTGGAGAAGTAATATTGATTATAAGATTAATTATTATTTGACATAAAAATTTGATATAGTGTGTAAAAATTAATATTGTTGGATATGGTTTTCGTTGATTTATGCAAAATGGGGAGAAAAGGAATTATTATTAATTGCACATACTTATAAGAAGTAGGGGGAGTAAAAGTTGAAAAGAAATTTTGATTTTCACTATGTATTGAGCTTATATCATTTCATGTAATAAGTATATTAGCATATTATTTTAATATCAATGGTATATCATTTTAACTATGTGAAGGAAAGGAAGTATCAGGAAGAAACAAAAATTGTTATTGACTAATATTTTACTATGATACAATTATCTTTCATGCATTTAGAAATGCATACTTGAGCAATTTTTATCATCCTCATATTTTTTCACAATCAATGGTTTGTCACTATTAAAAGGAAGAGATTGTTGAACTTAAGTATTCAATCATACATATTTTGGTGATAACAAAATATTGATTGAAGAATTAATGGCATACTTAAGTTTATAGTGATAGATAAGTATAATGGTCAATCTACACCAAATCATGAGCAAAATTTCATTTGGCATATACTTAATTTGTAAAGAACTTAAGCAGTATGTAACAAGTTCAAGTTGAAGAAGAACAATAGAAGATCAAATATCAACTAACTCAAAAATGTTTGAAGGAATGGATTCAACATATAATTTTTATTTCTCTATAGACATTTATTATAAAACTTGATGGAAGAATATTTGCACAAGGCTCAAGAATTGCTACAATCCTACTATAGTGATCTATCTACCACTATTACAGTATTGCAATAGTTCGATCAACCATTGCTATAATATCAGTCCACTAAAATTCTAGAAAATGGTGACTGATTTGCATCTCAAGCAATCGACCACTCCAAGCTAAAGTAGTTAAGCAATCGACCACTCCAAACTAGCAGTCAATTGGCTCAAGGCCTGCGGTCGATCAGATGAATGTCTAACAGTCATATCAACTAGTTTTAGCCGACCATTAGGAAGTGATTTTAAGTCTCAACAATTAGTTTTTGACTCTCTATAAATTGAGAATTGTGCATTGGTTTTAGGCTAAAATTCATCAATTCTTTTTTGAGGAAAACTTATTCTTCATCCTTATTATGTATATCCTCTCTTAATCCAAGTTTAAGGCTTCATTTGCACATCTTTGTTTGAGAGAGTATTTTTGTTGTTTTTCTTATTCAAGGGAGTTCAGATTGTTCCTTCTAAGTATGTGACAATGAGAGTGAGGGTTCCTTTTAAGCCAATGAAAATGCATTATGACAGTTCCTCCTAAGTCCATCAAAAGAACAAGTGTAAGGGTTTTGTCCTTAATTAAAGAGGATTGGTATGATAAAAATCCCAAGGAAGTATCTTGAGTAGTGGATGTTGGTAAGATGTGTCGAGCCACTATAAATCTTTTATGCCTCATTTACATTTTTGCTTATTTCATTTACTTGCTATTGCTTTAAATTGTTATTGCATTATATCTTGTACATAATTGATCTTACTTGTACTTAGATTTTAATTATTATCCTTTTCATACTAAGTTTTAGTTTTAAATTTTAAAAACCCAATCTACCCCCTCTTAGGTTGCCTTAGGTCAATAAAGGTATTGTTTTTCTTCATGACACACCTTGCTCAATATCACTAAAATGAGAGATGTTTGGATCCTATTTGAGGTCAAATTGCCTCCTGTAGCTAAGATGTGACTATTCCAAATCCTCTCCATTTTCTTCTTTAGGAAAGAGTTGCTGCCCAAGTCGGTAGTGTAAGGATTCAAGCATTTGAGTCATTGACATAAACTATGATAGCTCTACTTGATTCGATTGGTGAAGAATTTTTTAGTGACACTATCATCTTCATCATCTAACTTTTAGTAATAATCATTTAGGTGACATCTATTGCTTAGGTTTTGGGTTGCCCATTGCCTCCTGCTTGTGCTTCAATAGGAGATTCAATAAGACATCTTCCAAAGTGATGATCTCCCTTTATT
Organism: Metroxylon sagu; assembly: GCA_017589505.3. Taxonomy (NCBI): domain Eukaryota; kingdom Viridiplantae; phylum Streptophyta; class Magnoliopsida; order Arecales; family Arecaceae; genus Metroxylon; species Metroxylon sagu. The sequence goes on along the minus strand of JACVBY030000659.1, from coordinate 1,379,980 downwards.
TGTGTTCAGGTCTAGCTTGTCGAGTAGTAGTGACATTCTCAGCCCCATCGTAAAGCAAGTTAAAGGAATTATTTTCCAAGACCTTAGGCTTGAGTGCCAACTCCTCTTGGAACTCAAAGAAATTAGGGGACTTTTGAACTTGCCCTTGCCTTCAATTGACTTTTTGAGAGGCAAACCCCTTACCTCCTTGATGGTGGACTTAGAAAGATGTTGTTTATTTACCCTTGATTAGTGATAATGAAAGTTCTTTGGTGATGTTTTTATTCCTCCTCTTTGAGATAAATGAGAAAGGTTTTAGGTGGATTAGTCTATCAAAGATTAATTCCCATTAGATTTTGTTGCTGGTTTCATGGTTAGTATTGTAGTGTTTCTTAAAAGACAACAACTTAGTTACACTGCTCTTGAGGGCACTTTAGATCTCTTCTTGCTGAACTGTTGAGCAACGAGTAGGGGTGGAAACTGGAGTCAATCTTGGAGTGGTGGCTTTAGATAGGAAAGCTATTATTGTGCCACTACGACTAGAGTTGGAGTTAAAGTCATAATGGTGATTGGTGCCATTAAAGCAATTAGGAGTCCTAAATCTTTAGCTGTAATGTTGATGACGAAGACAACAACAAAAGTTTCTTTTCTTTTTTTTAAATTCTTTTCTTGGAATGGACATCATAGAAAGAGTCGTATGTTTTGTGTCAAGTATGCTTGGGCAGTACACATGACCATATATTCTTTGTAGGAGGGAGAACACTAGACATTTATCTTAGGTAGATCATTGAGTTAACATTTGTAAAGTTCATTACAGCTCATGATTTATAGTTGCGAAGATATGTCTTGCCTCGGAAGGTATACTTGAGTGGCACACATGACTGTGAGGAGAGGAAACACTAGACATTCCATTGTAGGCAAAACTTAAGATTGGCATTTATAAAGGTCCGTCATGGATTATGGTCAGCAATTAGGAAGGTCTGCTATGGACCATAATTTTTTTTTGTTTTCTTTTCTTTTCTTCTTTTGTTTTTTCTACTTTTTCCCCTTTTTCTTTTTTTTTTTCTTTTTCTAGTTGTTGATAATTGTCCCCATCATTAAAGGTGACAAATGAGGGGTTAAACTGTCGATAGCTAAGGTTGTAGCAATAGCAACCATTAGGATAGCTAGAGCTATAATACTACAAGGTTTAGATTTAGATAATAGTTAATCTTTTGATAAAATTTACATTTTCAATCTAAGCAGTTAAGTAGGATATGATCGAACTTATAACAATACCTTGATATGATCTAATCTGATTAGTATTATTTTCCTTTAAGAGCTCCAGATGGAGTAAAAAAACAGCATCAGTATGTTAGAACTTGAGCAAGCCCTATCACATTTCCTTGGAGATTAGTTCAGCCACAATAGTCTTAGGATTGGGTAAGGCAGCTTGATGATGAATAGATATTCAAATGGTTTCAAAGTCATTGTTGAATGTTTTAAGGAACTACGAGTGTTATAAGGAACTACATAACTCGCATCTAATTTTTATAAGTAGCAAATTTCACAGCATCATGGGTATGATCACTTTGACGTTCAGCCTAAATCAATTGATCCTAAGTAACATGCATTTATGAAAGAAAGTCATGGATAGACTTTCCTAGCTCGTGCTACATGTGATGATGTAGATCAAACAAAAGCTGATAGTGATGAACTATATTAGAAGTAAAGTATTGATTGGCTAGGAAATCCCTAACTTCCTTGGCCATTTTAAACTGCCCAAATTGAATGTGGATAGACAGAATAAAAGTTTGTGAAATTAGGTAAGAATTTGATGATTTTTACTATCCCAATTCTTAAGTCACTCATAAAATCTTCTGCATTCTCATTGATCCTCTGAATCGACTATTGAATGCCACGAGAGATAGCAACAAAATTTGTTTTCTTTAAGGAAATCATACATTGCTTAAGACCACAAAGGATAATTGGTGTCATTTTTAAATGTGATAATCAAAGTACTCTTTAAATTGCTCACAATAATGTTTTTCATAAGTGTACTAAATACATTGAAAATTATTGTCATTTTATTCATTAACACATCCTTTAAGGGACTTTACAACTTGTTTATATTGCCTCTGTTGATCAAGATATTCACTAAAGCACATTTATCAAGATATTTTCAACATCTAAGTTCTAAAATCAAGCTAGCCTCTATTCTCCCACCATGAATTTGAGAGGGAATGTTAGTCCAAAGGAATCTGACATCTGGGGTGCTTCTCCATAGCAGCATGTGAAAATATCATACAACTTCATCTCCTGATCACCTCCTTAACCAGATTATATCAAAATGAATTTTGATAGACCGATCACCTCCTTAACCAGATTATATCAAAATGAATTTTGATAGATCAGTCTATTTAGGTACATCTGGTGCTGGAGTCCTTATCAAGGTTATTATGGGTGTATCCTAATGGCTATAGCTATCCACCTTTCTACATCATCGATTCCTTATGCAGAACTAATTAGTGCTTCATATGGTTTGGGAGAAATCGCTCATACGTCCAGTCTACAGAAATTACTTTTGAGGATAATTCAGCTATAATGGAGTCTTGACTCAAAGGTTAACCAAACTACTATTATTCTTAACTGAGAGACCTCCAAGTGCTTATCTCAATAATTCCACGCTTTGTCTGCTCTCATATTTTATAAGGAGGGGACTTCATGGCTATCTGTGCTGCTTCTCGAAAGGAAATGATCTACTAAACCATGATTTTCCTTTTGAGCTTCTTTATATTGCTATGACTAATGCTCAAAGAATTACTTTTATGAGATCATTAATCTACCATTGTTACCAAAAAAAAATTTGCATGACAAGGCCTATGCAAGAAATTTGGCTGCATTTGGATACAAATAACTAAACAATGGGTAATTAATATTAACTCTAGTCATGCCACATTTATCCACTTATTCCTGCATAGTATTCTTTGAATATTGAGAGTTGATGAGTAATGAAAAATAAATAAATAAACATAAATAGATAGATAGATAGATATATATATATATATATATATATATATAGAGAGAGAGAGAGAGAGAGAGAGAGAGAGATAAAAATAAACATTTTTTGGTGCATTGACCGAATATTAACTTGGCAAAATGAGCCTTTTATTTGGAGGGATAATTGGATAAAGTCAAGGTTAGCCTTTTGAACTTGCCACCATATGGCTCCAACCAATGCAGCAGATACCTGCAACCAATGCCCAGATTGGTAGGGGTTGCATACGAGCCAATGCAGTTCAAGCTTTGTGCCTTGGTTTGACAAATGAAAGGGGAATTCTGCCAGGCTTTACCGCAAATTATTTAAGCTTGATATATTTCCAAGAAACACATTTCAAGTTTTTTATCCAACCAAGCCCGAGTTTTCCCTTATTTCTGCAAGCCTTTTCTTTTGAGACTAGCTTGTTTATGAGTCAACCCTTAACTGGAGCTTGAGATTGGCTTGTCTACTAATTGAACAAGCTCGAACGAGTCTGCCATAAGTGGGCCAAGCTGACGCAGTTTCTGAAGAGCTTATTTCACTTACAACTCTATCCGTCGCGTTCGGTGAGCTGATGCAAGACTGCCATGAAATCAAAAAGCAAATGCCACAGGATGCCTCCAATGCGAATTGATAGCACTCCATCCAACGTTTCCAGCCTGCCTTACTTGGATATCTCCTTTTTTTTTAGTAGAAAGAAAGAACGTGTTTTCCGGTCCATATACAACTTGCACGGAGAGTAGTCTCGCCATCAGACTTGTCCATAGCCGGACCGGGCTGGACTCGGGTTAATTTAATTTACTTTGGCCCAGGCCCAGCCTTAAAAAGGTCTATTAAAAAGCATTAAAAGTAGTCCTAAAAGCAAATACTAAGCATGAGTAGCTGAATATTGGTAACGAAGTACCACATGTCTATGATCCCATTAAGTTTATATATTAACAGCAGTAGTCGATTAAACTTACAAATACATCAAGGGGCTCTGCCTGTTATTAAACAGGTCAAATTTTCAGGCCTGGGCCAGCTCGCTTGGGCTAAACCTAGGCCTAACTCCACTTAAAAAGCTGAGGCCCTGCAAATACATCAAAGGGCTCTGTCTGTTAGTAAACAGGTCAAATTTTCAGGCCTGGGCCAGCTCGCTTGGGCTATACCTTGGCCTAACTCCACTTAAAATGCTGAGCCCTTGAGGAGGCCGGGCGGGCCTACGGGCCCGTGAACGCAATGTCAAGAAGTTTTCTCATCCATTCAACTCATGTACTTTTTCGATCGCCGCAAATAAATATCAACAAAGATATCATATAAATAGGGTCTTATAATTTTGAGAACAAAAATATTGAGCTCATAATAATCTGGGTGCTGATATATGTTCAGCATTTTCAAGCAGCTTTCGAATACGGTTTGGATATCAATATGTCGACACTGGAATCCATATTTTTTTAATGAATATAAATATAAGTTGGATATTAGCATTCAATTTTTGGATATTACTCGATATAAGATAGATTTTTAATAAAATTTAATAATGAATTTTATATTAATTATATAATCATGAAGAATAGCAATAGAGTCCACTATCAAAATTATTTGTGATACACGTATTAAGAATCTAAGACAGATAATAAACATGCACAGATATCTATCCAATCAAAGATCCATATAACTAATTCAACCAAATTTATATCGAAAATATTTAAAATAAAAAATGCTTCTACTATTCTTTAATTGTAATATAACTAAAAAAAAACATTAATTATGAAGTATCTACTTTTAGAGAGTCTAGATGAAAATTTACATTTAAACGTAGGAATAAATATAAATTATTAATATTCTTAAAGTATAAAATAAAATATATTTCTTATGAGAAACCTAATAATTAAAATATAAAATTATCACAACATATCAATTGGTAATTTAATATAGTGGATAAATATGAATAAGTAAAATAAAGGTCAAAATATACTTTATGTTCCTCAAACCTTCCCTCAAAATATTGCTTGTTATTCATCCACGTTCGGAATTTTAAGTGTAAAGATCATTTCGAAATATTTTTTTTTATTAATATCCAGATCCATATGTTACAAAAACTTTCAAATCCAAATTCAGAATTGGATCCAGCATGATTTTGAGTGGATATCCACACATTATATCACTGAGCGGATACCAAAATTTCTATCGCAATCTGGATATGGTCGGATTTATCCGACCGGTTTTTCAGCCCTATAATGGAACGATTCTCCTCATGCCACCTCAGTACACGGAACCTTCAGTGTGCCCGAGAGGCACTGCCTAACGCCATTCCACCAGGAGGATTGAATGGCATGGCCAGATAAAACTAAACACTACATAACAAGGCCTCTCGGCCGGCCCACTCACCACATCTGAGTGCATCTCTTCCTCACGAGACGTCTTCAAGAACAAAAACAATTAAACACATTTCCATTGGCACTGCTCTAAGATTTAGGGATTTTACCAAACATGTTATCCAGCCTAGTTCATTTTTCTTCTTGGATTTTTTGAGGACAAAAACAGCAAATGGAGGCGATACAAAACGGGCCCTAATTTTTTCCAGTACAAATGGCTCATGTAGGAAAATGCAGGAGCTTCTTCCCCTCTACCGATCAAGCCAGAGTTAACGCATGCATTCAGATTATATTCGATACAAAGAGTAGCAAACGCAAATCGAACGGTAAAGAAAGTTCCATGTATCATAAAGAGTGCAAGAGGCTGCTGTCAAGCAAAACGGTCATGACAAAAGCAAAGACAATTGGTTTATACAGAATAGAGGTGGCCCAAATCAATTATAACGTCCATTCTTAAAATTTAGCGACCAAAATCACCTGCATCTTCACTACTGGGTGCGCATTCTGCTGTTCTCTGCAGCTCTAACTTGAACGAAATAAGGATGTGCCTGAACAATATCAAGAATACCAAGTTCAGAACACTGACGTATAACTATAGTGGAATAACATCTGTACAACAATAAACAAATATTGATTTTCGTTCTTTCCTTTTTTTTTTTTTTTTTTTGGTTGGGTTTGCTTGAGGAGACATTGCATAATCCGACATAAGAGAATTTCCACAATATGACATCTGCTGTTTGCTCAATTTTACATAGCATTTTGATACAAAAGAAATTCCTTATGAAGCAATTTCACAGTTGTCGAGAGGAAATCATAAGCTTGCTTGACAATGCTTGTAAATTGTATACACATATATATCCATCCAAGAAGGCAGGCATTTGCTGTATAATGAACTCATAATCCTCTGAAGACAAGATTAGAGTTACTTAACAAGTTACTGTACGTGTTAGTGCAGGCAACAAGAGCGTACGTAGAGATACAGCTTAGCAAACTTAGAAAGATTAAGAAGGCCACTCATTTTGCCTCTAATATGATTTTCTCCTTTCAATCAAGGTCATTTGTGCATCCAGCGCCATACAAAATGCTTCACTTTATGACCTTGAGCATAACAGAACAGATATAATAGACCATGATCATAAGCAGCAAGTATTAACCCATCCTACGATTCCTATGTAACACCTTCCCTGCCTAATGCAAATTATTCAAATCCACACATCATAAATTGTCAATCCTTCAATGCACCATGGCCTCCCATATAATGAACCTCCACAACTCTATCACAATTAGCGCCAGTTGTAACTTCCATCTAATTGTACACATTTTACCTCTTGCCATATCTTGATTATGGCGCACATCCACCCCCTAAATTTCTCTCTCTACAAAATCCTCATAGGACCTGCCCATCTATGACCAACTATATGGCCCATAAAATAATGTTAGACCTTACTGCAAGGTACTGAACTTTTTCTAAGCCTCAGAAGCACACACCATACAGTCACACTTCTATTGCACATTTCTTAATTTACCTCTTATATAATAAACCCACGCAGAAATATTAAACACAACAATAAAGAGGCCTCATTAAATAAATAAATAACCTACACTTACATTCAAATAATCTTATTAATCTTCGGACCCTGACCCTCTAGAGTTTTTCAAGCCATCAAAATGAAATGGTTGAAGACCACAATGACTGATACTATAAAGCATGTTCAGGTTCATGCTGGAAATCATACCCATGCACAGGAAATCATACAGCAGTAAATGAGCATTCACACACCCCAACATAGTTTGCAGACAACTGCTCTAGAAGATCATTTGCATGAACTCCAGCATAAACTCTGTAACCTAATCCTTTTGGAATCATTAAAATGGAAAGTCATACCACACAGATGTTGAGTCTTGACATTTCAATTGCATGGTTTCCTCTTAAGTATCACTCATGGTCTCATGAATTGATAATCAACTAAAATCTCCATCCATAGGTCAAACCAAAGATCATCCCTCTCAATTCCAATCTCTGTCTTAACCCTTGAGGACCCCCTTCTTTCCATTAACTAATATCCTTTCCAAGGACTTGTGCATAATGTTGAATTAAGACACTAACCAAATAAAGCAACTTTTTTCACAAGCTTTTCAGATGATACGATTTTAAGATATATAATAAAGCTAGGCTATATTAAAGTTTCAGTTATAGCTACAACAGCAGAAACAGCAACGACAAAGCCTTGATCCCAACCTACTTAGCATCAGCTACATGAATCTTTTTTTCTCCATGCAGCTCAATTTTAAGCCATATTTTCTGTAAAATGCAAAGATTTTATATCTTTCTTTATCACTTCCTCCATATAATTTTTGGTGTACCTCTACCTCTTTTTCCTTTTATATGAATTAAATCACTCATTCGCATAGGTGCATCTCTAGGTCTACATAGTTCCAATCATAGATAAAATGATATAAAAGCTAGGGAGTGACACTGATAAACTAATTATAAGTTCCAAAAATTACCATAGCTTCTCGTGCTGTAAGCCTATCCTGGTGATCATAGCGAAGAAGCTTATCGAGAAAATCTATTGCCTGCATGCCATATTAAGCCAAAGTCAAGATGCAAAGTAGCGAGGATGCTGATGATGATAAAAAGAACTTAGAAATTAATTAAAAAATGAAATCCATTGCATCAGAATGTTTTTCAAGTGATAAAATTATAACCTCCGGAGAAACAAGATGCTGATTGTCCACGTTGACAAACTTAGACCAAGGCTTCCTGCTGTGCCTGCAGAAAGTCAAGCAAGAATGTAATGAATATTGTGCCAACTGGCAAGATCTTATCCTTCTTATTAAGTTCTTGGATAAGGTTCTTGTCACATGTAGCCTACTCTAGTATCAATTATAAATCCACATAACAGAAAGAAATGTACCTTCCGACAAGAGCTTCAAGCTGAGGATCAAGCTCCAAGCGATACTTATTTAAATAAGCATTTAGTTCATCTGTACCAAGTACCTGGAAAATTAAATTAAAAAAATCAGCCCCAAACAACCAACATCTCATCCAGCGGTCACATTTGCTGAATGCGCTTAGAACAATGATGTATTAACATACAATTTTAATATGGCTTTCACAATCAGACTGGAATCTGTCCCACCCCCCCCCCCCCCACCTGCTTCTCTCTCTCTCTCTCTCTCTCTCTCTCTCTCTCTCCCCCTCTCTCTCTCACACACACAAAAAAAAAAAGAAAAACATAACTTGAGCAGTTTACTAAAGTAGCTTTTTGCATTATTCTTTTTTTGGGATTTGTAAGATGCCTTTCGACACCAAGACTTCTAGTTTTAAACATTCTTGTTGTTCAACTGACTGACATATTAAAGTAGCTCTAGAAATATACCAAAATCAGATATGAGGAGATGATACAAAACACAGCCGTGTCCATTTTTTCATATCATCTTTTAACAAACGAAGTAAAACATCATTATGGACACTTAAGAATACTATGACAAAGAAATGATAATAAGTTATTGTAATAGTAAAAGGTCGATTTAGGAGGCCAATTCTAGCACTTGGTTGAGATAGAGTCACAGTGTATCATCAAAATTTGATTAATTATGCCTTGCTCCATAAGCAACCTGTATAGGTGAATTGCAAAAATAACAACTGCCAATTAAGGTTACGACTAAAGTGCCATCATAAGTTAACATCAAATATTGAAACTAATGCAAGTCAAAGTTCAGTTCTTCATATCATTAAGTTCAACATAGTGAATTAGAAATTAACATGGCAAATGTAATATGCATAAATCTCTCTCTCTCTCTCTCTCTCTCTCTCTCTACATATGTGTGTGTTTGTGTGTGAACATGTGTAACACAGAAGGCCACAGAGCTTCACCTAATGATCAGGGGAAAAAAAATCAGTATGGCTCTACTGTGGGAATGATTTGGAAGATCCAAAATAAAAAAGAACAGTATTTGCTAGCAACAACATAGATACAACAAGACCTAAAAAATCAAAATGACTGTTACCTTGGCAATCTTAACAAGCTGATCATGATTATCATGACCATAGAAGAAGGGCTCCTTGCGAAATATCTGCAAGCAAAAGTAGAGAATTGTCACACCTCACCGTAATCAAGAAGTCATTACCGAGCAAGAAATAAGAATCTAATAGCATTTAAGGTACCTAAGGAATTAATATAGAAGCGTTTGGTGACAGAAAAGCCACTTACCATTCCAGCAAACATGCAACCAAGACTCCACATGTCCAGGGAATAGTCATAATCTTGCAAGTCAACAAGGAGTTCAGGCCCCTTGAAATATCTGATTGAATATGAAAATGAACATTAAGTAGTCAAGCATATGCATAAGAGACTGAACATGAGCATTTGCTACTGAAAAAGAAGCTGAGAGACTCAGCTGATACATGACTTTGGCTGACTTTGAGAGTATATTAACTTGTGCAACGCTACTCTATGACTTGATAAATATCATGTGAATTTCTTCAAAGTATTATACAAAAACAGTGGGTGAATATTGTTCCTCTTAATACCAACATGATTTAATTTGGTCATGGTCACATCTCTGTTTGATATAGCACATTGATAATATAGTAGACCAATGCAAACAGAAGAAAACATAAACAGTGTTCCAATGAATAATTATGAAGGTTATTAGATGCAAGATCGTTTGCAACCGCTTCCCAGAAGTCAACAATCCTAATGCCCAACAAATTAAATCAAACACATCCTGGCACAACAACACAGAAGCTGTGCAAAAAAAAACAAAACACCTTATGCTATGAAAGCAGCCTGGGCATTAAAATATATGTAAACCTATTCTGGAGCAAAAGCAAGTAAATTGTGTGCAGCACGAAAAAATCTGATACCAACAGAAGTTTCTCATTCTTCCACTTGCAAAGTAATTGGCATTTGAAAACAAGCAAACATTTGCATTTTATTTTCAAATTATAATATTTCACATTCAAGTTATTATTTACTACTATCAAGGTCTATTGTACCGATCCATATCAACCAACCAATCCGATCATATCATATCATACCAATAAGATGTCAGTACAATACCGAATTTCGATTCCATATGAACCGAACCTGTTTGAACCGAGTTGAACCATCCTATACCATCCGGTACCAAGTGATATTATAACTAAGAGTAAGAAAAGAATAGACACTATCTCGATACGAGAGCATACCATACCGTACCAACCCATACCATACTGCACCAAATTGGTAATGTATCAGTACAGATCTCAATACCAGTTTTGTGGATTGTAACTACTACTTCTCATTTTTCCCCTATAAACAAACCATCAATGCAAAAGAAAATTTTAGGTTGGCTTAAACTCTAGAGAAAATATGCCCAGAGGTCTAAGAATGCATAGATAAGTTATAGATTAGATAAAGCATTCCAACTAGCAAACTCCAAACCAGTTTTCAAAACAACAATCTTGGAAAGCACATATATTATCTGCACATGCAGGTGTAACTTGGCAAATGCGCTATATCAAGCCAATGCCATCCCCATAAGCAGTTGGTTGCATGGTGGCAACATGCATGTGTTTCCAACATATATGGATTATGACGATGCTCACTTTTACATGTTTTGTTCATTAGGTAAGTATTTTAAACTTAGTAATATGCTTGTGGCATTTAATTGCTCGCAATTTGAGCATAGTTCATCATAGGTATCGTTAAATCTTCAGGTTAACATGTCATACTACATTAAAATGAGATCTAATATAAATATAAAAGGATTTTTTGAATTTTACTTATTTATTTCTTTTTTTACATATTTTCATATATTTTTTTGAATGTTACCGCATAAATACTTTTAAATGTCAATCAAATATTTATGATGCAGTATCCCAGCTGCTTGCATGCTACAACCACTTTTTAAAATTTCGTTCCAAGTGGCCATTGACGATCCCATTTGAGTTAAAATGATACATGGAACATCCATATCACCTCTAAAAGATGGACAAATTGAATTCTAATCCCTGGTTTCGCTGCAATTTCATCCATGTCACATGGACCCAGATCTGTGCATTGGCTGCAGGTGTATGTCAAAGCACCAGTCCCTTTTAATATCTAGGAATGTCTTCTTATGGAGATCTATTCAAATGTCACACCAATGTTCATATAGAAAGTGTTAGTTACAGGTACTTATGGCTCAACCAAAAGGTCTGTAATATTACATGTTTAGTCCTTGTTGAACTCCCACTCTTGGTTTTGAAGTACTGATTTTCAATTTTGCCTAGGCAAAAGACAACTTAGATTCTAACATTGAAATGTTCCATCTCCTTTCCCTCAACACATCCTCTGCTCGCAAGTGGTTCCATTCGGCAGCATGAAGCACCTCCGTAAAGCTTGGCACATCTAATATACACCTCTTTAAGTACTAATGACAATCTTTGCCCTTGTGAAAAACCACTAAAATCTCAATCCAACTATATTTCTTGGTCATTATTCTGCTATTCCTCTTCCAGTGCAATTGAAAGATTAGAACTAGCCTTTTTTTAGGGCTCAAGTCATCCAAATTTGAGTCCATCTAGTTTATCGATTGTCCACCAAAGCATACCCTTTTATGGCTGGTTGGTTGTTTGTAGTAATTTTAGGATAGTGAAAAATGATTTCTAGTGAAAGAAAGAAGGCCATATACCCCCTTTTCCTTTCTTATGTTCCCTTTTCATTTCTTTTTCTTGTTATTCTTTTTCCTATTTCTCTCTGTTGTCTCCTAATTTTCTATCTATATCTAAACTCCTCTCTTCCATGACAGCTTACAGCAATACAGAATACATGGTTGTTATCCATCATTGTAGCAACGATCCAATTACCATAAGTCAGCACAAAGATAAAAGGCTTGAGGTTGCCGCCGCATGAAGCGATAAAGAGGACACTGGCAAAGGAGATCTTCAAGTGGAGCAGGAAAACAGCCTTATGCAAGGATTTAAAAGATTCTAGGTAGGAGAGGTGGTCAAGGGGCTGCCCTATGACTAGGCACCTGGGTGGGCACAAAGAGATCAATGCAGTCCAATAAACATTTTTTTTTTTTTTAGATTACAAACTAAAAGGAATGTAAAAAAAATTGCTAGACATTAATCCCATCTATATTCAAACATGATACAAAACATTAGGTAAACTCAAGAAATAAGAATACTGGATAATTTCCAGTTTTCAGATTTTTGTCCTAAATTTTCTTCAGTGGCAGCAGCGGTAGGCATCATCGGTCGCAACCTCAATATTAGCCATTGTAGGCAGCAACCATAGCAACAGCAAATGCTGCAGCTCATGACATTCACCGGAGGAAAACAATACTTAAGAGTTACCAGCATTCAGTGCTGGCAAAACCACTGCCCACTGCTGATCCCCTCTCTCCCTCTCCATCTCCTTTCTCTCGGCTGTGATTATGGTTAACGCAAAAATAAGACGTGGAGAAAAGGGGAATGAGGGGTATTTGAAGAATCACTTTAATGCTTTAATTGGATTTAATTGCTTCCAGCAATTTCTGGACATGACCAGCAATTACCTAGAAAGTGTAATCTGTCCTCCATTCAGAGCATCCAAACCCATTCTTATGCCATCATGACCTTTAAACTGCATCACAACTAGAGAATACTCATCTTCTAATGTAATGCAAAAATGATTTCGCTGAGTAAGAAAGTCAATTCGTCTCAGAGGGATCAATTAAGCCATTTCCATATACTAGTAATTTTATCATAATAAAAAGGCAACTAGAAAAATCAATAACTTTTGGCATGTCTCGTAAACCAATAAAATGTCAACTCATCCAACAATTACTTCTTGACAAGTAAATCTTTCCACTCTCAGTCTTGACAAGTCAATATGTTTAGATAGATCGCTGCACACCAAACCATCTAACATCATATTTTCTCTTTCTCATTTGTAAGAACCTGTTAGAAACTTCTATCTGAAACAAATAATTTAAGTACCTACAATCTCTCTTCTCCCAATACCCATTGGACACTGAAAAAATAATAATATGGTTGATGATGAAGTCAAATGAAACATTTATAGACTACTTGGTCGACGATGAGGTGAAATTAGAAAAAAGGATTGCTTTTCTTAAGTTGTGACAGTAGTTTGACTACTCTTTAGGGAAAATCCATTGGATAAATACTGGAATGTAGAGTTGCTGAAAAACAAAAAATCCAGTCAAGTTGGAGTAAAAGGCGATGGCAACTCCCAAATGAACAAGTACAAGGCATGAGATATGCTCCATTTAGTCACAATTACCTTGAAGCCACACGAACATTGTACTCCTTTCCAGGATGGTAGAATTCAGCAAGTCCCCAGTCTATTAAGCGGAGTTTTCGGAGTTCATGATCAATCATAACATTGTGAGGCTTGACATCTCGATGCATTATTCCTTGTGAATGGCAGTAATCTAATGCCTGCATTTACAAGAAGTTAAAAATGCGAGACTAAAGAAATTCCTGTTAATATTGAAACACTTTCAAATCAATAGCAAGATAGATAATCTCAACATCTTCAAGTCAAAAGTGCTGCAACTAAAAGATTTTCACAACTAGGTTTTCTAATCTCTAATAACAGCTGCAAACAAGAATACTTAGGGATATTTATATAAACACCATAAGGTAGAATTACAATGGTTGGAGGGAAGAAAATGATTTAACTAACAATGATTAAGAAGGGTAATGAAAGCCTGTAGACATAATACTCGTACAAAACCATTTACCATAAACAACAAGTACAACTACCATAAACATCAAGTACAACAATGTAGGCAATATATATTTATGCCTGTAAATAAAACTCATCTTTAGAAACTTATGAACTAGCAATTCAGTCCAAGGTTTTAAATCTCATGGGATAAAGGTGTCCTGATTTTTTCATGAAACGAGACACCCCGCATCCCATCCCGTCCCATTCCAATCCCTGATCTGGTCAAGCATTGCAATAATTGCTTCAAATGCTTTTTAAAAATATATATATATAAATATATTTATGAAGCTTTAGCATTTTATTTGATTTTTAAACATATTTGAACTTTAAAAGTTATATCTTTTTGATAAATTAGATGTATTTAAAATTAATACTATAATGAATTATGACCAAGACAGAATGATCGAGACCAGTCCTAGATCTCTCTAGGATAAGACAGGACGAAATGAGACGGCTGAGATGGCCCCTATCCCACTCAGACTTGGATCAGCGGTTCAATCCAGCATTCAAAGATCAGTTGAGTGAAAGATAGGATAAAAACATAACAACCTCATGGACAATAAAACTATCAACGATCACATGGAAATGTTTAGCTACTGGAGTAATAGAATGAAGTTAGCTTAAAGCTAACACCTACTGAACAAGAAATGATCACACAATTAGTGTTACTACTATTATAGATAGGAATTGTAAGAGGTACTCATTAGATCTCATGCACAGAATTTCCAAGAAAAAAATTTGGAAGAGGTTGTAGTGAGCCTTGTTAGGAACAATTGTCAAGAATGGTTCCATGACCTGATTAATAGTTCGCATAAGTCTGGATGCTTAAGCTTGTAGTCATGTACTGGATACCAAAATAACAGTCAGAGTGAATAAAATAAAATTTTTAATTTTGATTAATTCATTTTTCTTTGTTACAAAGGGCAAGAGTAGTATCAGTCATGGCTCATAAACACCATCTATAGCCAATAACAGTTTAGTATTTTTACAGAGGGGATTGTTTGCTTTGGTATAGAGGACAAACACCACTTCAAGTTATAGTAGTTACACCTGAACATTGTTTAAAAGGCTTATTTGAGACTCACATTGCCCCATGCATCAAGATGAGGCTTCATAGAAACATCTTGAGACTCAATGGTGAGGCTTTATAATGTGAAGGCTATCAGGCTAAGATTTTCATGTAAGGCACATTCATTTTACATTTATATTATGCTTATGTGGGGGGCAAACAAGTTAGACTTTTCCTATTTCCACAATGATATAGAAGAAAATATTCAGATTTCAGATTTATATTTCTGCATGATGTTCTCTGCAAACTTAAATCCAAGACTTTCACTATTTCCACAATGAAATAAAAGAGAATAATCAGATTTCAGATTTATATTTGTGCATGATGTTCTCTGTGAAGTTAAGTGTTAATAGTAAGAAATGTTACTGTATGCTGCCCATCAGAATTTGCACAGTCCTGGCATGAAGAATGCATGATCCGTACCAAATTTCATTCATGTAAAAATCAAATGGGCAAAACAATGCACATCTTTTACCTTGCATATTTTCACATCATGTTTTCATACATTCTAATCCTTATAAAATGAAATAAGTGGGATTTAAGTGCCATGCCTTAAACTGGGTTTCCCAAACTGACCCATAACATTGTTAAGCCTTTACTTAAGATACTTCTAGCCTGTTCCAGCTGGTCATTCAACTGAATTGGGTGCAAATCAGTTCATGGGATGAAACCATGTAGCTTATGGTCTTACAGATCAGTGTCCTGCTAGTTTTTTTTATTCTGAGACATACTGAATATGAAATTGATAGACAGCTACAGACCTACAGTACCACTGTTTCTTCACAGGTTTTGCAAGTATACAAACCTTGCATCACTTTATTCTACCTATGACCTCTCACAATGCAATTATTATGTTTACAACAATATTATAGGGCAATAGGATCCCTCCAAAAGCAGCAGAAAATATAGGCTTCTCCTTGATCGATATTCAGACAAGATATGACCTGCAACTGCAGGATGATACACCAAATCTAATGCTACATGTAAAGTTATGATGGAATATCATTTTCCTATAATATCAACAGAAACATTTCAGATAACTCAAACAGAGCAAGTAGAACAACCAATACAATAAAAAATATAATGGGGATTCTAGCACTACAAGTACCTGCAAGAAGTAGATCATGAGATTATGGTATAAAAGCACCAGGAAAATGAAGGATAACAATGCACATAAAACACCAACCACTTTCCAACAACCCAACGTTCTTCACTGTATGAAATGAGCATCTGTACTCCTTTTCTCTTTCAGTGGACAGACCACCCCGCTCTTCTTTATTCACCCTATTTCATTCTTCTTTTATCTAGTTATAGTTTCCAATGTTTCAAAATTGAAAACTAGTCCAGAGCCCCTAAACATGCTATTAAGCCAAAACACGTGGCATACAAATTGCTAGCTATGTAGCTAGCCTATCTCTTCTTGAGGCTAAACATAATGCCCATGGCCATTCGTGATTTGCAAAAACTATCATTTCTCCTAGTAAGATTAAGCATACATATAGAATACTAATATTCATGACTGAGGCCATTATACTTCTCACAAACAAGCACATGATGAAACACATAAAAACAAAACAGGGAAAAGTGAGCTAAAAACAAACCTTGAGAAGTTCATAAATGTAGTAGCGTATGTCATAATCCGTCAGTGTAGGATATAAGATTTTGAAATCTGTACTGTTCACATATTCAAATATTAAGCTAGGAGTTTTTGAATGCTGATCTCTGACAATATCAAGAAGCTTCACAATATTTGGACCACCACAGAGGTTCTGAAGTATTTTAATCTCCCTCTTTATCTGCAAAAGGTGGCAATAGATATTATTTGTAAGAACCTCACAGACAAACCAGTTTAGCCAAATGCTGTCATTATTGTTTTCCCATTATCCCAACAACTAAGACATGATGCCAACAGAGTGCAAGAATCATTCATATAATGAAAGCATCCTTGAAAAGAAAAATGAAAATTATAGAATTCATCATCTTGCAAGAAGAGTACGAAAGATTATTACTGCTACAAATCTTTTGTGATCAACCAGTAAGCAACTACATAGTCTCATTTTCTTTATCTAAGTATTTTGCCCATCAAAGCACTAGACATGAAGAAAATACATTTTTAATAGGTTCAGTATGCAGGAGCTAAAAGAGTTCTGAGATTTGCAAAAGAATCTTCCCCCACCCCAGAAAAGGGGTGGGAATAAAGCTGTAATTAGAGGTCCAGATGGAATTCAATTGGCTCATGATATAAAATGCCCATTCAAAAAGGGTTGACAGATGGAGTAAATTAAAATTTCTAATATCTCTTCAGGTCCTCTCACCATCAGAGACAGGTTATAGCCATAATAAAGGGGAGGGAATAAAGAGAGAAAAATTCGGATGAGTAAATTTTTCCCTTCTTGCAAAAGAGATCTTAGTCTTTTTTCTAGTTTTTCCCATATATTCCCTTTCCCTTCTTGCAAAAGACAACTTCATCATTTTTTACAAGTTCATCCCAATACTCCCCTTCGCTTTCTCTGTAATTTCTAAAATAACTCGGCAATTATATTAAAGAACTTGGGGAAAAGGGGGAAAGTATAATAACAAATAATAATAAAAATACAGTCTTGCTACCAATGTTACTTCATTACCATTCTAACCATAACATGGTCTGCCTCAGTTAAGCATTACTCTAAAATCATGCTAACTTGAGGATAAGAATGTCATAATCAGATATTGTAAAATGCAGAGTAAAAATGCTCACAGCAATGATCCATCAAATTAAGAAAAAATGCAGGTGCCATTGCAACAGAATTTGAGAAGATAACTGCACGTTAGCTAGTAGAGCACAACACTTGTTCAGTAGTGGATCTTAGAACTTTAGAGCACTTACTTTAGAAAAGAGTTCAACTGGCGTATTTACCTTAGCTAGTAGAGCATAACACTTGTTCAGTAATAGATCTTAAAACATAAAAGTACATACTTTAGAAAAGAGTTCAACCGACATTTTATATAATCCAATTTTGTGGCATCGGAAATATATCACCATCGCATGCCTGAACATCAGCTCACAAGTTGAATGGTTACATGAGAGTGTTAAACAGATACAATATATCACCCTTTAATTTTTGTTAATAACTTTATGGGTGATCCTTAATGCTGCTGAGAAGACATCAGTTATTTTAATTTATCTAGACTCCTAAATTATCATGCTGCAAAAATAAAGCTAGGTCCCACTCATGGTTCACAGTACTAGTTCCTGTTTATGTACCGGTACCATACCAATACGATATCAATAAAGGTTGGTTTATGGTACCAACATTAAGTACACCCTCCTACTATGTATTGGTTCACTACTGGTACTATGGTTTGCCCGGTAATGAGGGTATAGTCCAGCAAACCATGGTCCTAACTTTCTCTCCTTGTCAAGTCTAACTTATTGGTGCAGATTATGTGATTTCTTTTATCTTTATCGCTCTTACTATCAAAACAGCATGCAATATAAGCAAAAGCAAACAAAAAAGACATCTACCAGATTCATATTTGTTTCCATACAGAATAATTAGATGTTACATATGCATTAATACCTTCTTCTTCTTAACAGGCTTAAGGATCTTGATGATGCACCTCTCATTGTTCGATACATTTATACCTTCAAAGACCTCGCTGTATTTTCCTCTCCCAACTTTCCTCACAACTTCATAATCGTCCTGCTCACTGTGAGAGAGAGAGAGAGAGAGAGAGAGAGAGAGAGAGAGAGAGTAAGTAACATTAACTGTTTGATCACAACTATTTGGCTTTCTATAATTTCAGAATATTTGTAGTTTGCAGTTAACTAAAAAATATCATAGATCAATGGATTCACACAAAATGCCATATGTGCAATCAATGCAGCTCAGTGAAACATTTATTCACTAAAAGAAACCACATTTTGCCAGATCATTTCATAGTTAACTCAAAAGTTCCAGATACTAAGGGCACTGGCCATGGATTCCAGAAAATAACTGCATAACTGCTTCTGACAATTCTGAGATGTGTATAACCGCCAAAAACTTTGTGCTACTCAAATCTACATTAACAAAGCAATAATAATTTTAAGATGTTAAGAATCAATAAGCACTCAGAAACATCCAATGTAATCTTCTTTTATTCAAACATCCAATATAATCTTAACAGATGAAAAATATTTAACATATTAAGCATAACATCAATATGCTGTAATGCAAAATATAAATTACAAGGAGGAAAATTGAAGAAAATGATTACTAATAACCTCACTTAGGATCATCAATTTTAGAAACCTTGCCAAAAGGCATTTACTACAGATAGATACTCTTTTTTAATTATCATACAGAATGCCAATGATATAAACTGAAGGACAAAACACAACATGCTGATTCTGTAGCATGATTATACCAAGTGTGTTCATATTCAGAAACTAGAAATGGTATATTGCCAATTACATGAACAGGCTGATTCTTAGCTCTATTACTAGAGCCCCTGATATAGTGGCAGGAATTTAGAAAATGTGTTCCTATGGGCTCCACATGTGGCTTGATGGGTGGCAGGAAGCAGGGTAGCAAGCAGATCTTGTTAATGAATACTTAGACATAGAAGACATTAGTTCAAATATAGTATTCTCTCTATCTTTAAATCAAGAAGGCTAGCATTTTTCAGAAGAATGATAGC
Organism: Metroxylon sagu; assembly: GCA_017589505.3. NCBI lineage: Eukaryota > Viridiplantae > Streptophyta > Magnoliopsida > Arecales > Arecaceae > Metroxylon > Metroxylon sagu. The sequence continues at coordinate 1,360,186 of JACVBY030000659.1, read as the reverse complement.
TAAAGGACTTATGATATAACTTTGCTTTTTTCCATGCCCAATCTGTTTGCTCGGTTTTACTGAAAAACTGCAGTCCTCATACTCTTTTCTCTCCAAATTTGACAAATTGTATTGTTTTGACAAGTAATAATGGGTTACTCCAAGCCACTATGAAGGATACCCCAAAGGAAATCAAAGAAGAAATATGCAGCTAGGTTTGGTAAGTTTAAGTTCAGAGCTGAAAGTTATTGCATGTGTCATGAGGCTCTATATTTCCTTAATCTGAAATATATTACAGGATGAAAAGCAACTTCACAGTATGCAGTAACATGTCTATAAAAAGATTGAAAAGTTCTGGAGCTTTGAAAGGGATATAATTACGGCTCTGTTTAGTTGCTGGAAAAATGAAAAAAAAAATAAAGATAAATCAGCAGAAGAAATAAAATGAATAGAAAGAAAAGAAAAGAAAATCAAGTATTTTCTCATGTTTTGTTAAAGTAAGAGCACAAGTTGTTTAGAAAGTTGCTAAAATATGATTAAGTTTGCTTGAGAAACTTGCCTAGTTGTTATTTTCCCTCAAAATTGCCAGTTTTTGGAGGATAAAAATTTTAGACCTGTTGGACAAAATATGACCCTATGTTTTCTCTTTGAAACAACATCTCATTTCAAATACATGATATCAATATGATAAAATAGAGTAGCTTCAAGTAAAGGTTCCTTGATGGAGAGAAGATGAAAAAGGTATATAATCAGTTGGTGGAAGAGGAGACAACATTTGTGATCCTCAATGATACCTGGAGTGTGAACAACAAAACTCCATAGTGACATTAGATCACCGTGATCCCTGATCACCATGGTGTGCCATGTCAAACACAATGATTTTTGATCACTGAAAATCAGATCACGTTAGGATTAGGATCATCAGAAATCCAAGATCACCGGTGGTGATCCCAAAATGGTCAGCAAACGAACCCTAAAAGCCATAACTACGGTGAAAAAGGAAGTGACAGGGCACCAAAGAAATTATAATTTCACGTTTTATAAAGCGAAAGTGGTGTATGCATAAACAGAGAAGCATAAGTTCGATTGAAGAACTTAAACACCATAATTTCGAAACAACAGCAGATTCTAGCAATCTGGACCAATATCAAGAGAGAACTACACGACTAGCTAGCAACTCTCCTTTTCTATTGGATATTTCAGACCCCTCAGGCAATTTAAGTTTAGAGATTTAATCCAAGAATCCACTTCTTTAATCAGCACATATTATTTCCTTCTTTCGCATCAATTGAGTCAATAAAACAACAACAAAAAAAATACATCGTAACCAAAGAACATCCAGACATCGGCAAATCAAGATTTTTGAGATCATTAAAACAAAGCGGATGCTCATCAACAAATTCTTCAGAAAGAAGATTCGATTCCAATCTAATGTATCAGAAGATTCAGATCACACCGGACAGATAAAATCGCTGAAGGGGAAACCAACCCTAGGGTTACAGTTCCAGAATTCCAATCTTACCCCCATTGGACGGTGAGGGACTCGTAGTCCCAGTAATCCTTGGGGCGCTGGACGTTGACGTCGGCGTAGACGCGAGCCTTCGACATCGCGGCGCCGCCAGCCTCCCGGCGAGATCTCGAGGCAGATCGCTCAGGCCCCTTCACCAGACGGCCGCTGGGGACTTCACCAGGGAGGATTTATCCTATCGATTGTGCTGTAGAAATTATTATAGTGGGGCCGTGGGGGCGAGGGCGGCGGCTGGGAGGGGTGGGGCGGCTCGGGCGAACGCGACGAGCGATAGCCGGAGGATTGGGCGCTCCCACGGGATCTCCGTGGTAGGATTTTTCTTTTCTTTTCTTTTCTTTTTTTCTTTTCTTTCTTTTTCTTGTTTTGGTTTTTGGATGCCATCGCTGTGACGGCAGTAGAACCGATCGCCGGTCAGATCACCAGCTCAGCTCATCTAGGCCGATCCAAAATATTACAAATTTGAGCGTTAAAAATATTTTCATTAAATTTTAATTAAAGAGAAAATTATAAAATTCAGGCCTAACGTGAAGGCTTGTGATTGGCTTTTTAAAATTAAGTTAGATTTAAATAAGAATATAAACCTAATAATCACGCTAACCGATACACGAGCTTTATCAGCAATCCAGTCAAAGTTTGGATAGCTTAGCTGTCTTACATAAAATTTAGGTCTGCTGTAGAAGCCTACGATTGACTTTCTAAAACAAGTTAGATTTGAATAAAAATATCGACCTACCAATCAGAGAACCTATTCAAGAGCTATCAGTAATCCAATCCAAGTTTGGCTTGACCCAACATTCGATCAGTTTAGCCAACTTCTATTTTGCAAGGAAATTTCAATTCTTCAAATATTAGAGGTTTAATAATTGCCTAGGTTTGAATCCATCCATTCAAATGCTATGATGAGCCACTATGGGAGTGAATTAGGTAATATCCGAACCATCATTTTCATATCCAACTCTTAAGCCATTTCAGCGAGCATTCAATTACCAATATCACCATCCATAAAAGAAAAATGAATAAAGATATTGATAGACAATCAATCCATAACTAAATACCTAATTCTATTATTAACCTTATTTAATAGTACATAACAATTATAAATCTTTAAAAATAAATAATCATATTAATATATAATTAACTTAATTTACCTTGATATTTAATATTTTTTACTATTGCATACTTGACAAACTTGATATGGCTTATGTTTTAAATTTATATCCTTACTTTTAATATTTATAATATATATATATATATATATATATATAATCAAATTTAAATACAATCATATTCACATAAAATTATAAAAATAAAAATAAAAAAAATAAAATAGCTTCAAAATTCCTTAAAAAACAAAGGAAATGACCAAACTTAATTACATTAAAATGTAACCAAATTTATCTTATATAAATATATATTAAAAATATAAATATAAGATTTTATATCTAATTAATACCTATATCTTCAACCATATTCTTCAATTGGAAACTTGGAATGAGCGTTATTAATATTTGGATACCGATCTGATTCATACTCATCTGGGTTTGAGGAAAGAAAGAGTCCAGGCTTTTTCTTCTTTTTTTTACGAGGTTAAAAGTTGTTAGATTTAATGGACCATTCCAGGGAAGCTACCAGCCTTCTTGTTTGAATTCCAAAAGATCATTGCATAGCTAACACACTCAGAGAGTTCTTATCAGGCAATGGAACACCAACCGCTACTCCTGTTGACCTGGAATCAAGTCATGGTTGAATTACCAAAATATATTTCAACCATAGGCTGCAGCAATTTGATGCAGCTGATTACTCTCCTTATCCTTTCTCTAGATGCAACACTCACACCAGTGATGTTTTAGCCAGTCCTAGATCTGGACAGTAAAAGGATGAGCCTTTTGGACCAGATATATTATATCTACTGGAATGACAATTCATACACACCCTTGCTTGTGTCATGCAGAAGGAAAGCTTCAACACAGTAATCTTCCAAGGATGAAGTTTCCCACAAATATAATATTCTCAAGCCTCTACATTCTCAGTATGACAAAACTGACCCATAGGCGCACACAAATATTACAACGCTTTAGTTATAATAATTGATATACAACACAATCATAAGAAACCATAATATAAATAAATTCTAGTTGATTCCTATGCAAATATCTCTATGCATATAATCTTCAGGATGGTGCGGTTGAATTCCACCCTCTCAAGGTGGCAAACATCCGGAGCCTATGAGAGGCAAACGCTGGCACGACTAGTAGGACATGCTTGCTGTTGTCCAGATTGAAACTACTCTGCTGCAGAATCGCCCGATGATCTCTCATACAGTCGATAGATTAAAGTTGATTTTGACATCTGAGGCTCCCTCTCAAGGGCTGCAATCACATCCTTGACAGAAATGCTGCGTGCCACTTTTGGATGGGACACTGCCACTGGGCTTCTCCCCAATTTTCTCATACCCCCTATGACATTAAAATAGAAATCCAATATTCATCGGTAGTTCTTCAATCTTTTTTTATCAGGATGGTGCACGCCAACCCAGCCCAAGTTGTGCTGCAGGCTATACCTACCATCTACGACTAATTCTTTTAGGTCAGTAAAGGAAAAGAATGTACCAGATATAGCAGAAGCAGATGAGCCTCTCTTTTCAGCGTCTTGTTGTTCTCTTCTTCCAAAGTTTGGCAAAGGCTTGCGACTGGTAGTTTTACCAGGTTGTGAACCAGAAGCTCCATCCAGCCCTTCACGTTTCTGCCGAGCTTGCTCAGCCATGAGTTGCCACTTTGAAAGCATGTCATCTCCCCCAACTGCAACCCGGGCAGCTACATTTGCAGCCGTTGTTCTCATCTTATCATCCTCTTCCTTGTTGACCTGCATAATATTCTTCAGCAGAAAAGGATCCACACAACTCTTCCAATGAAAAACCAAGGGTTTAGGTCTCAATAAAACGTCCCATGGGACGTCAAGATGGATGCTGCCCTAAGTGTCAAGATGCAATCATCTCACCATCGTCCCAGCATCCCAATCAGGATGGGACGAAACGGTGCTGCATTCCGTTCCATAAAAAAATCGAGATAGCTCCATCCCATGAAATTTAAAATCTTGTGAAGAACAGCATTTTCAAAGAATGATACCTTAAGAGATTTCGAACGCCCTTCATCCTTATCCTTGTCAGCATCAGCCCCTGCATTCCCCTCCACCTGCAATCAGAGATGGCCAAACAAATTTCGTTCAATTGCACTTTGCTTCGCCAGCATGCCTGAATTAATGAATAGCATGGATAAAAATTGAAGAAACGCAGCAAGAAAAAGCTGATGCAATATTTTGGCTCCTAAAGTGCTTCATTCCATTATAACCAAACTAGTGCCTAGATTTATAAATAAAAGTGCAGGGATGGCTGGTTCAGATATAATAATCTCATTTTGTGTGGAATGGCAAAACTTCCAGACCAATGCTTTAAATGTTTCTTTCCAGATTGATGGTCATTTTCACTGAAAATGCTATGGTGAGTGTGCATATAGACAAGTTGCCACATTTAACAGCTAGATGGCGGACTGGCTATCATCTCTTATATCTTGTAAGTTAATAAAATATATTAATACACACCCAGTTCCAGATGCTCTTGGCATTCCTTTGTACATGGGCCATTTCTTTTAATTGAAACATTTGAAACTTCATATCTGTTCACTCTTAGTTCCTTGGCCTTTATAAGCTGAACATGGAGGGCTAACTGTTCCACTTCAAATGCTGTTGGGTGTCAATTGATAAATATTTGGGTGCTCACTTTCTTCACTATAAAATCGTAAGTTAACATAAGATTCTGAACTTGCTTAAAATCATAATTTTTTAAATTTAAGTGCATCCTATCTTGTGAATACTAAATAAAAAAAAAAAAAAGCACCTAGACTTCTGTGCTCTGAAAGTCAAACAAAGATCTAATAACAAAGCTTGAAATGGAAAAGCACGGACCAAATAAAAATAAGATGAACTTAGTGGAGTGTTACGCTGAAGAAGAGAATGATGCCAGTAGTATCAAAGAACAAAGTTCATCAAGGATTAACAAGACACTAAACTACTCACATCATTTAGTTTTCGGAGCCTTTCAGCTTCTTCAGCCTGCTTTTTGTCCCATTCCTCCTTAGCTTTCTTGTTCATTAACAAAATCTGGCGTCGAACATCTGAAGTGATAACAAATCGATGTCTTGTTTTCTCAATATCAACCCTCTGTTGACAAATATAACATATTTAGAAAATGGAAGATGACAAGCAGCAAAGACTAAGGGGTAAACCATATAGTTATTCACCTGTTTCGACAGTCTTATGAGATAGCTTATCAAACCCCGCAAACGCTCCTCCACACACTGCAAAATAGGCCCAAATGAGGTTAGGACATCAAATCAACGAAAAAGAAAAGGAAATTAATGGCTGAGATGTCACCATTGACAAGCAACGCTCCACATCACTGCTTATACCCTTCAAACCACATTTTGACACTGCCACAAACAGAATTAATCATTTGCTTCATGTGCTATAACTTCCATTACATCTTCACAATAATTTTTTTAGGAAAAAAAAGGGAGTTGTATCTGGCTTAGGTGGGAAAAAAAATAGTAACTGATATCCGCCAGCTTTTTCTGAAGGGGACCCTTCTGCAGAATTAATCGTTCTTCTTCTTCATGTACAACTCTTCTAGTTGCTTCTGAAGCTCGACTCTCCTCCTTAGGGGCAGATAAGAGTTGCTCTTCCTCTTCCTAAAAGAATCAGTATGAAATTAAGTTTCCATCCACGAATTATTTAATGATGAACTAAGCAGATAACTAAAACCACATATTTTCCATAAAGAAACGCAAGGAAGAAAGTTCATACCCTCAGGTTAACTCCACTAACAGCTGTAACATCATTTAGCTGTTCGATGCTTTGATCAAGAAATGCCCCAGAGGTCTTCTGCTTTTTGCTAATGGTATAATTTAAAAGAATTGTGAAAGTAATTAATAGATCTAAAACAAGATCAACATATAAAAAAGATTGTATGAATGAAAAATCACACACTAAAGATATGGGGCTAACCTGGACATGGGTGGGGAAGTGCCTAGTGCTTCATGTGGTTTCTTCTGCCCCGCAGATGGTTTCTTTTGGGGTGTTCTTGTAGTAGCTCCAGCATTAGGTGGCGGGGTTGTAGATGAAATCTGAGATTGCATCTGATTCTACATTGTAACCAAAAGAGTTTACAAGTTATAAATACTTAGATAATTAATGTCACATTATAGGAGTGTGTATTGCAATTGTAAGAATATGCTGTTTCGCACTGGTGATGAACATAATTTTTTTTCTAGTAATTTAAAGGCAAATAGTTCAGTAATTCAGGACAATATTCTACGTGCACATTTCTAAAGAGTGGACAATGTAGCCTACCACATTTCCTGCCCTCTCGGTTGTGTTTTTATTAACACCAAAAGCCAAGTCAGATATTTGAAATGCCAAGTAATGACATAATGGTATTAAAGGCCATGCAGCTGACAGTTTTGCATGACATGTTTCTAGAGTTACGTGCAGATATCTGTGTGTTTGCTTTGGCAATACAAAAAAAATCGATTCGGGCATAGATAGGGAAAGAAATGTTGATTAGGCTTTTTTTAATACTATAAAATTGAAAACGTTAAAAGCAAATATTTGCTAAGGGGTCTTATCTTCTGTATACAATTAACAGAGTGCTCCTTTATTGATAAATTCTAACTAATTATTGTGTCACTATTGTTTTCAAATATTCCAATTATTATGACTTATTTTATGTTCAAGAAAAGGTGTATGCTAGTAAATAAGTGATGCTTGAATTGATTCTAGAAAATGATCACAAGTATTCTGTAGGTTAAACTCCAATGGTCTTTAAATTTCATTTGTAATGAAAATTTTTTATTAGCATTTGAAGTCTCTAACATGCATGCTCCTCGCCAGTGCATGTCAAATGGATTCTTCAAGCTTGGTGTGAAACTCAAAGATTCCGAGCAAAACTGACAAATGAGATTCATCAGAATCAACATTCCACGTAAACCTCATGGTAGTTGACATTTCTAATCAATGAAATTAGAGATTTTTAGGAACTTTGGAGAGGGTTCATGTAAATCTGTGCAGACCTTTAGGGAAGCTAATCAGGCCACAGAACAGTCAGCAACCAGTGGAAAGTGGCTTGACAGTTTGTACGTTTGGATGCCCGAGATGAACAGCAGGATGGCACTTGAATTAAACCCCCTCTTTTGAGTGGATGTGTGATGTACGTTTTGTTATAGCTTGATATAAAGCATTTTCAACCAAGGGGGAAAGAGAAGCTAAGCATATTTTTTATCAAGATAGTGTAATCAACAAGCCAGTTTATAGAAAAGAAAGCAATCTTCATTAAAATGCTAGTATTAATTATTAGCAAGATATTTAAAGCATGATAACTTTGGCCTGCTGTTGAAATAGAGAACACCCAAAGTTTTGCAAAGCTCTTCTACAACTTTGGCCTTTGGTTGAAGGCAAGAATCTAAAATTTTGCATAGCTCTTCTCTATCAACAATAGTCTCACCTCATTAGATAAGGTTATTGCGCATGTCCTTGAGTCAATTGCCTGCCTATGGTAGTCAAACCTAAAGCGGTAACAATGCTAATACTACTCCACAATGCAGACACATATTTCTGAAATCAAAGAATCAGAACCCTAGTCAAGTGGAAAACACCATGACTGAATTATTCTGGGGCAAAACATGGATGGTCAACAAAGAATAAGGGGGTTGAATTTGATGGTCTTCAAAGATCATAGTAAAAGAATGTTGCTCTTTGCCATATCTAACAAGTCACAAGCATTTCACAATAGATAAGAAAAGTTTCTTTTCTTTTGGAAGAAGAGTCAAAAATCTTTTAGGGAATTTCATTGCTTTTCTCATTATTAAGAATTTAAAATCTTGAAAAATAGCAAGGTAAATAAGCAGATAAATCTACTAGACCAAATCAAATTTTCTGCAGTCATCTCCCTAGTGATGGTGTAGAGGAAGAAGAATTTATTTCCTTAGCTAATAACCACAGATGACCAAGGTTCTGCTAGTAGTGAAAACTTGATATAACTGCTGGTAAAATACTATATTAAAGATTGAAATTCAAGGATCACCATAACGATGCATGCTACTATGGAACTGAGACTACCCAAATAAAATAATTTGACCTCGGGTAGGTCAAATTGAATTCTTCTGTAGTTAATCAATGCTCCAACTCTTATCATACTATGCCATAACAGCAGCAGCACATTATTGCCTATAAAGGCCAATACAAGCCAACATGTACCAGCATGAGCCAACAGCTAAATTCAACCCTGGATCATTCTAGCATCCATACACAATGCTACATTGTATAACATGATAGGATATCGACCAATGTTTTTGGGAATTGATCGACACACCAGAGTCCTAATACAGAACTTTGAAGCTTTACCACATACAGTGAACATGGTCAGCACTATCAGCCATTGTAATGTTATTCTTTCACCTCTCTGGTAATCAATGCTATCACTAGTTTAAATACTGTAGCTATTTAAAGCTGCTTGCAGGAAAGAGGGGAAAAATTATAATATTTGGTGAAAATCTTCTGTAAATTCATGGCTAGGATATATATATATATATATATACAGTAATTGGTAAATAAGGACTCGAAAAGCCAACCTATAACAACAAAGACATGGTTGATGGATATAGTATGGTTATGATGGATATGTATAAAAATTAAAAAATCTAGATCATATTTCCAGAAAACTTATGGTGTTACCATGTTACTAAGCAGAGTTAAGTTAAATTGATATTTAAATAGATGATCTTATCTAGGATATGCAAACAGCATCATCAACAAACATACTTTGATCGATTAGAATTGACTGATATCTACACATCTATCTTTTCCACTGCAATACTAACATCATTAGCATCATCATGCATTTACAGTTGAAGTTAATGATGCAGTCAACATAATGTCACCAAAATATTTTAAGGAATAGATGAACTGGTTCGAAAATCGTGCTCATAAACATGGTTTTAGGTTCCGATGGAACATCCCGTGGGATTCCAGAACGGGTTCCCATCCTAAGTATTAGGACAAGACTATCCCGCCATTGTTCTAACCAAGGTTTTAAATCTCATGGAACAGAAGTATCTCGATTTTTTCACAAAACAAGATACCTCGCGTCTTGTCCAGTCTTAATCCCTGACCCAGTTAAGCATCTCAGTACTTATTTGGAATGCTTTTTTCTTAAAAAAAATTTACTTATAAAATTTTAATGTTTTATTTAATTTTTAAACATTTTTGAACTTTAAAAATTATATCTTTATGATAAATCAAATCGATTTAAAATTAACAGTATAATGTATTATGATCAAGATAGGATGGGACGAGACGATTGAGATCGATCCCGAAATCTCTCTAGAACAAGATGTCTCGGTTGTCTCGACCCTTCCCCGCTGAGACTTAAATCATTAGTCCTAGCATCCCAGTTAGCATATCTTGGGACACCTGCTATCACAGGTGTCAAGACAAAGCGGGACAACAACGCATTCTATTCCATAAAAAAAGGGAGGACAGTCCTATCCCACGGGATTTAAAACCTTGCTTATAATTGGGACTCCTTTTAATTTTGGTTCATGAATTAAAATTATTGAATTGCTACAAAGGTGTCGATCATTTGCCTTGTTATTTTCATGAACGTATAGGCCTGCATTGCATAATGCATCAATATGATAAAGTTGTTTGAAGTTTTGTTGTGCAATAATTAAATAAAAACATATAGAAGTATCTCATTTTGGAATAGATGAGCACAATGTACCGATGGAGGCCAATTTTAATTTTGAGGTTAATATGGCTGACATATATCCTCCAACAAAGCTGGAACCTTCCAAAGATGAGGACTATTTGGTAATCCATGCTTACCATGGATGGGAAGAAGTCTTACTAAAGCTGGGTAGCCAAGCTAATCCAATGAGGGAGATATGCTTTCTTTATGGAAGGATGCATAAGAGATAGCAATCATGCATTCCTCAAGATGACTAGAGGAGTGAAGTCTCACAAACAGTTAATATAAAGTCACTCTAAATTTTACCAAGAATACAAGACATGCTACTCTCTGCAAAGGAATACAACTAGAGGGATCCAACCATCAATCTTCATGCTGCAGGACCAATGGATAACATGATCATTCTCTTTCCCTTCCTGGTCCAAATAAGAGATCTAGACTGGCCCAGACAATCCACCCATCGAGGGAACACAAAACTCATTTATGTTGTTTTCTGCAAAATTCCATTATTTTCATTTATCTTTTGTCTCGTTTCTCTCTCTTGCTTAAATCTTTGGATAACTAACAGCTCTCAACTTATAAAAGTAACCATACTTAATGATACAACTTAAAGCAAAAACTTGGAATCACTACTTTAAATATGAGATCACTAGTGTAGCATCCAATGTAGGGTTGAATTCCATATGAGACCTTTAAGTGGTAATGATCTGGTATTTTAATATATAAATAGGGCTTCAAATTTAACACAATACAGTCTTCATTATTATTTTCCTTTTTCATTCCCCTCTTTCAACAGTAAAATGAGAGATGAACTTTTTAAAAACCAAAAAAGTTATGATGCCTTTGTTGAAGACTTTTCTCCTAATTTCTAGTCTTTCACTTTATATCTAAAAGCATGCAAAAATTATATTGTCAACAGCCCAAAAAGGTAAATTCATGCATAAATTGTGTCATTAACAATTTAGATATAATTTCCAAAAAAATAATTTGACATATACTGTAGCAAGTAGTTGTGATGGGTGCCACAAATAAACAAACACTACTAACTTCAACAACTCACAAATGGAAGCAGTTACCTCATATCATGATGCGGAGCCTAAAACCACAAAACATAACCAATTTTTAAGCTTATAATAAGGTGTTTCTTAAATTGAACCATTCAATTCAATCACCCAGGTAGGAGAAAAGAGTCACTTTATTATTTCATCTCCTCTTTGACTCTCCCACTTCATACTTTTTTCTTCTTTCCAATGTCTACCAAACTGAATTGAACCATCCGGATCAAGGTGTACCAAACTGAATTGCCTAGATCAACGCGTGTCAAACCAAACTGCTGAGATTGGCAGATACCAAACCAAACTAGTGTCAAATCGAGTTAGTTTAGCAATTCGATTTAAGACATAGTGCTAACCAGCCCGAAACACTAAAAACCAAGCAATTTGACTTAGTTAAAGGGCCGAAGTGGCACAACTATCTTTAAACCCCCAACTTGGTTCTCACTGGATCAAGCTTACTTCATGCAAGCCTTTCATTCACAATGCTTCATAGGTTTGAGACCCTTACCACTAGAGTTTTCAACTTTTCAACACTAGAGTTTTCAACTTTTCAACACTGCCGATGCCAATGCCGATGTCAAAGGCTAACGATAGATGCTCCTTTCTATCCCTTCTTATCTCTCTCCTTCCCTCTCTTTCCCTCTTTGTCGCCTCCCTCTCATCTCCCTCCCTCTCCCTCCACCTCTCCTAGTTTTGTTATGCCTCAAATCAATAAGGTACATATCGGTATAATACCAATCTAGTTGCCGGTTGGCAAGACCTTCGGTACTAGTTCGACAAAGCTTTATTCCCCCCTCCCTTAATTCTTTCTTTTCTCTATCTATTTACCCTCTTAATAGTTAACACCTAATCTAATGTCCCTCTCTACCTCTCTTAACTCTAATGATGACTTGACTTTACGATACCTCTACCCTCTAGCCCTTTGACTTCACTATATCCCGATCCTTGCCACTAACAATGATTACCATGACTTCAGCCAATCTTTGGACGTACTCATCCCTTGCCTTAAGCCTATGGTATGCTATCAAACTCATCCCTTGCCTTAAGCCTATGGTATGCTATCAACTTTTGCCCCATTGTCTCTATCTCCCATGTCACTTCTTTGCATCTTTTGCATTAAGGGCTTCCCCCTCCACCACTGTCAAGTTCACCCAATGATTCTCCCCATGCTTGTGTCTGCCACTCTAACTTGTACCATTCCCTAACTCTACCAAAACTCTAACACCACTCTATCGACCGCTGCTCTCCATGAAACAACAATAGCCAAAGATAGCGGCTATGCTTAGAGACATAGCATGGCAGCAAATGCAAAGGGCCTAAACTGGATGGCGCCATAGAGGGCAGTGGCAGCAATGATAGAGCGATCCTTGGTTGTCCACCCATATGCCATCAACATGACCTACTGATGATGGGAAGAGCCGAGAAGGAAAGAGAGGAAAATATGGGCAAAGGCGTTGACGAATCTCTTCAGATTCGATACATCTCTTCATATTCGATGCTGTTGTTGACGAATCTCTTTAGATTCGGTGCATCTCTCCAGATTCGGTGCTGATAAATCTCTTCAAATTCGGTGCATCTCTTCAGATTCAGTGCTGTTGTTGACGAATCTCTTTAGATTTGGTGCTATTATTGATGAATCTCTTCAGATTAGGTGCATCTCTTCATATTCGGTGCTGAAAATCTTGAAATTTAATTTTCTTGTATAAAATAATGCAATTGTATATTTCCTATTTTTAGATGTAGGTATCTAAATCCTAATTTATAGAAATTGTTTCCTCAATTTGTGTAGAGGTAGTTTCCTAAATTTGTGACCCCTATATACTATGAAGCTGTAATACTCTCTATTCAAAAATATAACAAAAAATATTTTTTTTCGCAAATATGGTATCAAAGCCCTAGGTTTCTTTTGCCCTAAAATTTTTTTCTGCCGCAAGCTCCTTTTCTTCTTCATCATTTTTTCAACTGCACAGCCTTCATTGCTGATTGCAGAATTCTTAGCCTTAATTGCCTTCAAATAACCTACCATGTCTATCACTCCTGAAATTGTTAACCCTGAGCCAAATCAACCTTCTGTTCGCACTCCCCTTGCTGAATATCAAAATCTGCAACCTACCTATAGGCTCAATGGCTGAAATTACTTAATTTGGTCCCAACTTGTAAGAACGTTTCTAAAAAGAAAGGAAAAATTGAGCCATCTGACTGGTCCCAGATCACAAGAAAATGATCCAAAATTTCAAGCCTGGGATGTAGAAGTTTCTTTAATAATGTCATGGCTGTGGAACTCAATACAACTGGAGATAAGTAGGACTTGCGTGTTTTTGACATCTGCAAAGAACGTATGGGACACAGTGACACAGACCTATTCTAAAGTCAAAGATGTTGCTTTAGTTTATGAGATTAAAACCAAGATTCATTCGACAAAGCAAGGTACACTCTCTATTACGGAATATTATAATACTTTGAAAGATCTCTGGCTTGAACTTGATTATTACCAAAGCATTAAAATGAAGTGCAACGAAGACACTGCCATGATGCTGAAATTTGTGGAAAGAGAACGGATTTATGATTTTTTGACAGGACTTAATATTGAATTTGACTATATACGAGTACAAGTATTGGGAAAGGAATCAATGTTGTCATTGAGTAAAGTATTCTCAATTATATGTGCTGAAAAATGAAGAACTATGATGTTGGACAGCCTTGTAGAAGAAAATTCTGCTTTGGCCGTGATAAAGTACCCTTTTCTGCCACTCAAAACAGTTCAATTTCCAGCAATGAGAATCTAAAAAACGAAACTTATTGGCCTTCTGTTAACCGAGATGGCCTTTGATGCAATTATTGTAAAAAGCCACGACACACCAAAGAGATGTGCTGGAAATTGAAAGGAAAGTAGCTCCTTAACAGAAACAATAGCAACCAGCAGCAGCAGAAATATGTCTCTAGCAGCCAAGCAAACATGACTTTTGTTGATGAAAGAACTAGCCATGACTCAACTAGTAGTAGCCTCAACATCAACACCTTGAGCAAGGAGATTGAAAAGCTTCAGAGTCTTCTTACCTCACTAGATAAACCTGTTGGCTTGTGTTCCTTGGCTCACTCAAGTAAATATTCCTTATCTCAAGCCCTTAGTGTCTTAAAGAACTATAAATTGCATAAGGCCTAGGTAATCGACTCAGGAGCCACAGATCACATGACTAATTCCCCTTACTTGTTCATATCATACACCCCATGTCCTAGAAACTACAAGATTAGAGTTGCTGATGGAGCTTTAGCATCAGTAGCAGGAATAGGAACCATCCATCTCATACCATCTCTTCTTTTGAAATTTGTCCTGCATGTTCCTAAGCTTTCAGTAAATCTATTATCCATACACCAACTCACAAAAGGCCTAAATTGTAAAGTGACATTTTTTTCAAATTATTGTGTTTTTTAGGATCTAGTCACGGAGAGGACAATTGGGCTTGCTAAGGAACAAGAAGGACACTAATTTCTTGATACAAGTGGTGGCAAAGGCAGTAACCGTTTTCCTTTATCTAATTTTTCGAAAAAACTCTCACCAAAGAAATGCAAAGTCTCTAAAATCTGGCTTCATCATCTTCGATTAGGACATCCATCTTTTTCCTTATTAAAAGCTATGTTTCCAATATTGTTTCAGAATTTAGATGATAAAAGTTTTCATTGTGAATTGTGTCAATTTGTCAAACATTATCGTGTTTCTTTTCCTTTAAGCAATAATAAATCTTTGCATCCTTTTTCATTGATTCATACTGATGTCTGGAAACCATCTAGGATTCCAAATATTACTGGAGCTCGTTGGTTTATTTCGTTTATTAATGATTACTCTCGTGTTACCTAGTTATTTCTCATGAAAAATAAATCCGATCTGAGTACAATATTTCCCTTATTTGTCAAGATGATTCAAATCCAGTTCGGTGTTCAAATTAAAAATGTCAGATCAGACAATGGGAAGTACTTCAATCAAATTCTCTCACCATTTTTCAAAAAAGAAGGCATAATCCATCAATCCTCATGCCCGACACCCCACAATAGAATGAGATTGCAGAAAGAAAAAACCGACACCTCTTTGAAAAGACCCGAGCCTTGCTCTTTGAAAAACAAGTACCAAAGTTCTATTGGAGGAAACGATGTTGACTGCAAGATACCTTATCAACCGGTTACCTTCAAGAGTATTAAGAAATAAAGCTCCGATAAGTGTTCTCTCCCGAGTTTACCCTGAGTTCAATAGTTCCAAACAGTTTCCACCAAAAATATTCAGTTGTATCTCCTATGTCCATATCCATCCATAAAATCGGCCTAAACTTGATCCTAGAACCCTCAAATGTGTATTTCTTCGCTACTTCGCAACAAAAAAGGGTTATAAATGTTATTATCCTGCTTCCAAAAAATTATGTCTCCATAGATGTCACATTTGCTAAAAACCAATCTTTTTTTGATAAAACTTATTTCTAGATGGAGAATTTATTGAAAGATAAGCTCATTTTTGATGATCTTGATATGTCAGCCAATCCATCCCCTGCCATTAATTCTCTAACTCCAACCGAAATACCCATATCTCCAACCAGACCCATGAGTTTTTTAGATGAAGAAAAGAGTGATAAAACCCCTTTGCCACTGCAAGTATATTCAAGAAGGCAAAAGCCTAAATCTAAACCGATGCAAGCTCATAAATTCTCTCCTATAACAAATACTGAATCTCTCTCCTATAACAAGTACTGAATCTATTTCTCTCATTCATGATAGTTCCCCTCCATCACAAACTGAGTTAACAGATCTTGACATACCTATTGCCCTTGAAAGCCTCATGAAAGTGCACTCAACACCCCATAGCAAATTTCATTTTATTTGACAAACTATCTCCACATCATAAAGCTTTCCTCACTGATTTGCACACTATTAAGATTCCACAAACAGTCCAAAAGGCACTTAGGGATGAGAAATGAAAAAAAGCCATGAGTAAGGAAATGGAAGCATTGAGGAAAAACAAAACATGGGATATTATCGAGTTACTAAAAGGAAAGAAATTGATGAAGTGTAAATGAGTGTTCACAGTAAAATATAAAGCTGATGGAACATTGAAGAGATATAAGGCTAGACTTGTAGCTAAGGGATATACTCAAACTTACAGGGTGGACTATCAAGAGACTTTTGCCCCAGTAGCAAAAATAAATACTATTAGAGTATTATTGTCCTTAGCTGCTAATCTTGGGTGGCCTTTGCAGCAATTTAATGTTAAAAATGCTTTTCTACACAGTGATTTGGAGGAAGAAGTCTATATGGAGGCACCACCCGGTTTCACTAATAACTTCAAAAATAGCAATGTGTACAGGTTAAAGAAAGCATTATATAGACTGAAACAGTCCCCAAAAGCGTGGTTTGGAAGATTTGCGAGTGCAACAAAGAATTTGAAGTTCAAACAAAGTCAAGGGGACTATACATTTTTCATTAAATAATCTGAAATTGGCAAAGTTACAATCTTGATTGTGTATGTAGATGATATAATCGTGATTGGAGATGACCTCGAGGAAATTGGGAAGCTCGAAAAACAGTAAACTAAAGAATTCGAAATTAAAGAGGTGGGCAAATTGAAATATTTTTTGGGATTTGAAGTTGCTTATTTAAGAAATGATATCTTTGTCTCTCAAAAGAAATATATTCTAAATCTTCTTAAAGAAAGAGGCATGCTCGGCTGCAAGCCCGCGGACACCCCTATGGATGAGAATCATAAATTAGAAGAAGAAATAGAGGATGTGATAGTAGACAGAGAGAGATATCAAAGGCTAGTTGGAAAACTCATACATCTATCACACACAAGACTAAATATAGTTTATGCTGTGGGGGTAGCCAGTCAGTTTATACACTCTCCTAAAGAACCTCACCTAAAAGCTGTCCACCGAGTCCTACAATATTTGAAATCTACTCCTAGAAAGGAAATTCTTTTCAAGAACAATGGAGGACTAAATTTGGAAGCCTACACGGATGCAGACTAGGTTGGATCAATAGTGGATCGAAGATCAACTTTTGATTATTGCACTTTTTTAGGAGGTAATTTGGTAACGTAAAGAAGCAAGAAACAAGTGGTGGTTACAAGATCAAGCGCCGAAGCAAAATTCCGAGCTATGGCGCATGGAATCTATGAATTATTATGGCTGAAAATAATCCTGAAAGATTTAGGAGTCAAGTGGAAAAGAAGCATGAAGTTGCACTGTGATAACAAATCTGCAATCAACATTGCCCATAATCCAGTACGACATGATCGCACAAAACATGTGGAAGTAGATCAACATTTCATCAAGGAAAAATTGGATAGTGGTCTTATATGCACTCCATATATCTCAACCAATGGACAACTTACAGATATTCTCACTAAAGGACTACCAAATCACTCATTTCAGAATATCATAGGCAAGCTGAGAATGGACAACATCTATTCACCAGCTTGAGGAGCGTGTTGACGAATCTCTTCAGATTCGATACATCTCTCCAAATTCGGTGCTATTGTTGACAAATCTCTTCAGATTCGATGCTATTGTTGACGAATCTCTTTATATTCGTGCATCTCTTCAGATTTGATGCTCAAAATCTGAAAATTTAACTTTCTTGTATAAAATAATATAATTGTATATTTCTTATTTTTAGATGTAAGTATCTAAGTCCTAATTTCTAGAGATTGTTTCCTTGATTTGTGTAAAGGTAGTTTCCTAAATTTGTAGCTCTTGTATACTATAAAGCTGTAATGCTCTCTGTTCAAAAATATAACAAAAAAATATTTTTTTCTGCCAATAAAAGGCAATGATAATATATGAAGTTAGGCATAAAGCCTTTGAAAATATCTCTTGCAAAGGGAAGAAAAAGTAAAAAAGTATAGAAGAATAGCAAGAACTAGAGGAAGAAATATAATGGAAGAGATGGAATTAGAATTTTTCTCCCAACTGGACAGTTTGAAACAAACCATTCAGTTAGAGAAATGTCTTCCGCTAGGCTTAAGAAATTGGACAAGCATCACGATTTTAGGTCTATTGAGGCATCCGCATTATGCGATGTAAACCACTATCCCCAAAACTAACTATAAATTATTATCTTATGAATTACAATTGACTTATAAAGACTTCCAGCACTAAGTACAAAATAGGACAACAATGCAGTGTCAAAAAAGAATAATAAAGACCTTATTGACCAAAAAAAAATGTTTTCCATTTGATGCTATAAATTCAGAGTTTCAATTCAAAAAACAATTGACTTTAAGAGATACAGCTAATTTAAAATGCTTAGAATGAAGATCAATGATGAATTGAACAAAGAAATAATGATAAATGCTAGCCTGCATGTTTTGGTCCCCTTGGATTGCCATTGGACTTGAAACCTGAGTTGTACTTCCCATCATGCTTGCAGGTGTAGAATATCCTAGTTTAGATGACTGTTTTTCCAAAGTTTCCTCCTTTGATGTTCCAAGATTTTGATTTCCTTGGTTAATATGCAGTGATCCAAATGAAGAACCCTCTGAAGCTGTGAATTGAGACTTGTGAGGAGGTTCTGAAGGTTGATCAGCAACTTCTTGTTTCACGTAAGGCATTGATGGGAAAGCATTGTTCCTCTGCTCCTTGTTTGCCGATAACTGCCATGCCACTGGATTATGCTGCGATGCTGCATGGCTTGTCAAAGATCCACTTGGCAGTCTCTTGGTTTCATTGGTAGTATTTTGTACTTCATATTTAGGCATGTTCATTACATTCTTGGGCTGTGTTGGCCCTTGTTGTGCCATAACCACTCCCTGAGTATGTGGAGCTTGCCTCATAAGTGAATCTTGAGTTTGTGATTTAAGAGAAGTTGTTGCAGAACTGATAGATGGCCTAGGATATGCATGGGGATGAAAATTACTTTGAGTGCTTCCATACATTGAGAAAGATGTCTGTGGAAGTTGTGTGTGTTGTTGCTGCTTGTTAACTGCTTGTAATGAATTTATAGAAATATCTCTTTCTGGATTCACCGTATTTGTGCTACCAGGAAAATTCTGGGTAACATGCACCCCCTTCCCATCTGAGTTGTTCTCAATTTCTCGAGACTTCTGAATATTGCTTTCGACATTTGAAGTATCAGTCTGCATTTGGACTGTTGAAGGAGGAGCATAAGGCTGGCGTGGAGGAGATCTGGGGCCTTTCTGGTTCTGAGATGATGGTGTTGAATGAAGAGGTGGAACTGCTTGTGACTCAATTAACTGTTGAGCACCACCAGCTGAAATCTGCTGAGAGGAAGCTTGAGTCTGTAAGGAGTATTGGTTTGGAATTGTTTGTGGGTTTCGAGCTGCTTGGGCATGAAGCTGCTGCCAGATTTTAACAAAGCAAATAATGAAAAAGAATTAAATTTATTCCAATACCAGAACAATCAGTGTGTAGCATCTATACGGGCTGGCGCCATATATCTTGTACGATGAATTGTTCTAATCAAGTGTCATAACCTCCAACACTATTAAAACTGAAGCAAGCAAACTTCCATAACATCCATTATTTACTTGCCTGCGTTTGAACTTGGTGAGCTGCCTGCCTAAGCATCTGGTCCCCAACAATATTCCTTATGACTCGTAAAAAGTCTTCTTTGCTGACTTCATTGCTCTAGGGAAAACAAAGCAAAGCAAAATCAGTTCAAGCTGTGGAATAGATCAATTTATGAAAGGCAGTTAGCTTACAGCATGTCCACATAATTCTCATACCTCCCACTGAAGGTTATATTCCAGATTTTATCAAGCAGGTGGAGAGAAAAGTTCTCAGTTTTACTGTAAATTTTAAGTTATTCACCAAACAATTCTTATAATTTCCTGTATTATACAAATTCATTCAGTTCACCATCATTTTTTTCATCTTTTTCTACTGCACCTTCACAAATTTTATGGATGCAACATTGACCCAACTCCCTGAGTTTTGCAGATCATGCATGATCTTGCCAAACTAGTTCTGAAACCTGACTCCTGACTTAATGATCATGACTCCAGCTATGCAGTAGAGCATAACTATCAAGAATATGAGTGTCAAAAGACCCACCCTTAGTTTTGTGAATATGGCCATAAGCTGCATGGATCTGTCCTTGTCAAGGTGAGGGCGTAAGATTGGAATTAACATGTGGAATGGTATGCTGGAATTAACTTTCATCCTCCTTATGGCATTGTTTGCTTGGTTGGTAGCTGGTGCTTGTTGACTAGTCAACTGCCGCATTGTATCCTGCTGCTGGATCTCAGAATGCTGAGTAATGTCATGTTTTGGGCCCTGAACAATAGCTTGCTCAGATGTGCTGGCCTCCTCTTTTTCAGCAAATTGAAGGGAATTCGGTTCTGACTGTCGCTGCTGATTATCAGAATGAGATTGTTCTTGTTGCAACAGCAGCTGGTCATGTTCTGGTTGGCTTTTAATTTGTGGATCCTGATCTTTAGCACCAGATTCTTGTTGTACCAGCTCTGTTTGAGATAACTGCTGCTCTGAGGACTGCAAATGTTGTTCTTTTTGTTGGATTTGCTGACCAGGATTGTCCTCCTGCATAGAAGTTTCCCATTGTCCTAGTATTTGTTTTGATGCAGAACTGCTCCCTTGGGATGATACTCCCACTGATGTCATGCAAAGGCCAAAACCAATAATAAGTTAAAACAGCAATACAAAATAATTAAACATAAAAAGCTGAAACACATTATGGAAGATTAACAAGAAAAAGAAATAAAATAAATAAATTACTTTTCAGTATGGTTGTACTAAATGAAAAGGTAGCCAGAATGATCCAAGCAAGTTTAACATAGATCGTGCTGTCAATTGGTGGATATTAACAGATGGTGATAAAAGGTTACCATAGGTAGTAGCATAGGAGGACTTTTTGCTACATAACCACTATACAGGCCTCCATATGAAAGACAGATCTGGCAAGGCAGTGATTCATGTTTTGTAAAATGTCATATAATCATACTAGAAAAATAAAGCACATGCATTAACAGAATAAAAGGCTCAGCAGCATGACATTGATTTTAATGATATCTTTGGCTCACTTATCACAAAAAAAAAAAAAAAAAAAATGTTTTGACCCATGATTATCAGCATGCATAATCTTTACCTGGATGATTCAATTTACTGGAACTTTAGAGAGCCAACACATATTGGACACTTGACATGACATAACACTGTTGCACTCCAAAAATGAAGTATCCTGTTGATGTCAGCTAGAAGTGGCAGCAATTGGCTCAGTTTTTGGCAAGAAGCACCTTATCAGTATTGAAAACTTGAAATACTTGACTGCTTAAATGTGATATTGACTAGTAACTCTAGTCATTATCATATTTTGACAATTTTATACATTTTCTATTTTTTATCAGTTGTATTAGAAGTGTCCCATGCCAGGAACTTCTTGGGTAAGTGTTAGATGCTAGGGAACATGGATTAGAGAGATAGGAACTAGGGACTTGGATTGGATTGGAGAGACAATTGCAAGATTTTTGTGTGAGGGGAATGTTAGATGGTACCTGAGGACAAATGTTAGATCCGTTATTACAAGAAAAATATAGAGGAAAGGAGCTAGGTCTGTTGATTAGGGAAAAGATAGAGGAAGTAGGGGATGTGGGCATTTATTAAAGCAGGTATCTTCCCCTTCCTAAAAGCACTGAAAGTTAGACAGTTATGCTGCTTATGATTTTTTTTGCTTTTCCCAATACATAATTTCAGATTTTTCTCTCTCTTTCTTCCCTTGTTAGGATGCTAAAACCTTGTTATTTTACTGACAGATAATATATTCATCTAATTTTATCTCTAAATTGTGAAATCCTATAATCATATGTATATTAGTGGGGCACTATAGAAAACCTTGTGGACGTATCTGATCATTTATGTTATTTTAATATCAAGCCTATTTAAATGTTTATACCCTTATCCCCTTCCTACATGCTCCTCTGTAATAAGTATGTTCAAGCATTGAGCTTTGAGTCTAAAACAAGAAAAAGGAAAAAAAAAAAAAAAGGGACAAGAAATGCTATTCTTTAGTCAGCTCAGTCTGCTATCTCTTGCAGTTCATTGTATCCTCTCTTTAAGCATTAGTTTCTTTTTTTGGGATAAATAAAACATGGTAAAGTCTCTCACAAGCTCTTAAAAAATAATGGTAAAATTGAAAACTATTCAGTGACATTAACTGTAATCTTGCAATTAATTATTGTTACTGTTCCCACTAGAAACCTTGCAATTAATTTTTTTCTCCATATGTCAGCAGGACTTCAATTTATTACATATTTTACAGTTTTTAGCAGTAAAAATGTTAAATCTTTTATAAGCAAATCTTCATTAAAATGCATTAAGTTGCCCCATCCTAGATAAAAATCCAAACTCATACGGTACAAATAACATCAAGCATGCAGCCATTGTAGACGATAACGCTCAAAATACCTCAAGGATGAATCTGATGAGTTACAATGAACAATGCCACAGATCTAATCAAGAAGTCCAACATAAAAGGAAAAAAATAAAATAAAACATTTTCTTTTTGGTAGTAGAGATTAGAATAAGGTAAATCTGTTGTTCAGAGGAGAAAACCAGCATGATTTCCACATCATCCAAGAGCAAGACTGTTAAATAAACGGCAGGAAGAGGATGAGAAATATGTCAACCTAGTAAAATGAGCAATAGATAAGTTCCTTGAAGATATATTACACTAAATGGCAATAAGACAAGGCAGTCCTTGACTCAGTTCACAATGATGATAGAAACTCCTTAAAGTTTTCAAAAAAAAAAAAAAAAAAACCTCATCAAGCTCCCACGAAAAAGAAAATGCCACTGAAAGCCAACTGGATAATGTTTATTCTTTCCATTTCCGCAATCATGAAAAGAAACTCTCCAATTTCATGCAAGCTCACTTGAATCCAAGCTGGTATCCACATCTTAGTAGAAGATTTACATCTTTGCCAATCTAAGTTTCATGCATGAAGGTTCCAGAAGACCAAGCCTAGAAAGCTTTGAAGAATCTGTGAAGAACACAACTAACTTTAGAGCAAATCAATTGCTCCAAAACTCCGAAAAATGTTCATCCAATCAGAGGTTCCTCCAAACATAAAAGAATTGGTTGCACACCCTAAGATTTCACAGATTGATATCATAAATTCCTATACTATGATCACCTTTTGGCTACAGTACTCCAAATCCTTCACCTCAATGAGTCCCTTCTATCCCTAGGCATCCAATAAGTTCCTTTTTAAGTTCATAACTCCATTATGAAAGCTAACCTTGTATACCGCGTTTACATTCCCACCCTGATGCCTTGTGCCATTTCAGAACATTCTGTAGAATGGCACATTTTCGATGTAGATCAAACGTACCAACCCATGATCCAAGCAGCACCAATTAAAGCAAGTAATAATAGTGGAAGAAAAAAATATACATTAAAAATATTAATAAGTCAAGAGCCTATCTTTGACTCTCCCTCTTTCTCTCTCAACTCTCTCTTACACCCTGATGATATCCTAAGGCCATGGCTATATTAAAAAAAAAAAAAATCAACCATGTCCTACAAAGATTAGAATTCATGTCCCACAAAGATCAGATACAAATTCTTACTACTAAAGGATAAGATTGTTAGAATTAAAGCCAATCCTTATCACTAAAGGATAAAATTTGTAAAAATAAAAAAAACTAATCCCTAATTTTTAGGAAGTTTGTAACATTCTCCTTCATGGAAAACTTCATGCTAACAATGCTATGATATCCTTATTTGCTCAAAAGATGGCTGCGGCTTTCCCTTGCAAAAGTTCGACAAAATTCAAGTGGTATTCCTCAGCATGGAGAGCTAGGCATATTCATTTAGTTGTGTCAACAATGGAACCATTGCAATCATTGGCAAGCAAAAGGTCACGGCATCCCAGGGAATGACCACTAACATTGCCCAATGCCCACACAAACTGTTCTCTAACATCGTCATTAGGGTACCTAGGAGTTTCGCAAATATCTGCACATCACATGATCAATCACAATTTTGGCATTCTCTCGTGTCCTGGAGACAATTTTAGTTAGCACCCAAGCAGCTTCAAACTGAAGTTGTGGAAAATCTTCTCTCTTGAGGAACTCAACAAAGTGCAGAACAACACCAGCTTGCATAACCTCCTCAATCGGTGGGCTTATAAAGCACCTATTTGATTCGGAGGGACTGAAGATCAGCCCTTTAGTTGGGACAGACACCAAGTAATACAAGCAAAGTGATTCCATTTCAAATTGTAGCAAACTGGGATCATTGATGACATAGACCGTCCTTGAGAATAGAGGTGAGAGCATCGCCAATTATTATTACATGAATCCATCTCTTCATCTCTTGAGAGACACCCCACAAGGTTTCAACCCAAGACCTCTTGGCCTCATCCCAAGTGGCGGGGTGTTGTCACCTTATAGCTACAAGTTGGCTATGCCTGACCACTCCTCTGGATGGGACATGCATTACTCGCACAACCATGCAATACATCTTCACAACTTCATCCTTGAGCTAGGGGCCGAGGATGGTATCCACAGTCTGGTGCCCCTTCACAAAGAGAGAGTAGAGGTAGATCTGCTCCTTGATCACATGCTCCATCAAAAAGGAGAGCATAATCAATATAACGGAGTTGGAGGAGCTGGGCAACATTGCCATGGGCTTAGGTGCATTGGACTTGGGAGTTGTGGAGGATGGCGAGGTGAGATACAGTGAGGCTAAGGAGGGTCTAAAGCTTAGATGTTTTCTTTGAGATCCTACTCAATAGACAGTCCAATTTCTTTCCCGTCCATTCTTCCCCTCTTCTTGCTCACAATAACCCACCATTGATTGCAGAGGCTCTATTAGGATTCATTAGACTTGGGTCATCTTTGACAGTAGAAGATATTATAGTAGCATCAACTATGATGATTCACCAATTAAATCACAAAAAAAAGAAGAAAAACAAAAGTCCAAATGCTTGCATTAAAATACTGCAAATTATTGGAAACTCTTCAACCATACTTGAGATAGTAGCATCAACCATGATGATTCACTTATTGAATCACCAAAAATAAGAGTCCAAATGCTTGAACTAAATCATCGTGAATTACCGAAAATTCTTCAATCATGCTAAGCTATGAGCACACAAGCTACCAATCCCAAAACCTATGTCTCAATATCATGCAGAACAACATGTTTTCAATGTAAATCAAACGTACTAGCTCAAAATTCAAGTAGCATCAATTAAAATAAGTAATAATAATGGAAGAAAAAAACATTGGAGAAAAAAAATTATATATTAAAAAATAATAACAAGTCAAGAGCTTATCCTTGGCTCTCCCTCTTTCTCTCTCAACTCTCTCTCTCTCTCATACCTTGATGATAATACCCTAGGATCAGGGGGACATGTGTTTATAGAGAAGAAATAAATCCAGTCCTATGAAGATTAAAATTCATATCCCACAAGAATTAGAAACTAATCCATACTACTAAAGGACAAGATTGTTAGGATCACGCCCCGAACCAATCGGTTCGAGGTGAACCGAACCAAACCGACCAAGAATCAGTACAATTCGACTCTTCAAAATGGCACATGGGCTTAAGGGTTCATGCTTGATGGTGAGTTTGGATTTGGGTTAGACTTGATTCAACTCGTTTAAACAATATAAAAGAGCCTCTCTCCGAAGTTGCGATCTTTCACAATTTCTCTTGAAAATCCTAGCTCTAGTCGCTCCTCTCCTCTCTTCTGAAAACCCTAGTTGTATGTTGTCTCTGTCGCCTGTCGTTGTCCGTCATCCACCATTGTCCATCGAAGGAAAGAGAATGAAAGAGTAAAGGAAGATGGAATTCATTGTCATCTGTCATTCCCGAAGCATCCGACATCCATCAAAGGTAAGGTCTCAACTCTCTCCCTATCTTTCTCTCCTCTCTCCTTTTCTCTCTCCCCCCTTCTCCTTTTCTCTTTTTTGCCTCAGTTTGCTGCAGTTCAGTACCGTGCCATATCGAACTAGTCCCAGGATGCCAGTTTAATTTGACAGACGTTGATTGAGATTAAAGCTAATCCTTCTGACTAAAGGATAAAATCTGTTAAAATAAAAAACCAATTCCTAAATTTTTGGAAGCTCGTGATGACTTCCAACACATTCCTCATCAAAGAAATTGCAAAACCCTTTTGTAAAAATAAAGCAGTAAAGATAACAATTCTTTCCACCTCCACCTTACAGTATGCTTACCGACTTCTCACTAAACCTGTTCGTCCAGCTAATTGAAATTTGGAATGCTAAATTTTTATTTTAAAAAAGATATATATATATATATATATTTCAAAAAAATATAATTTGAAAAAATTGATGGGTT
The DNA here is from genome assembly GCA_017589505.3 of Metroxylon sagu. NCBI lineage: Eukaryota > Viridiplantae > Streptophyta > Magnoliopsida > Arecales > Arecaceae > Metroxylon > Metroxylon sagu. Next base: position 1,333,503 of record JACVBY030000659.1, on the reverse strand, counting down.
TTACCTGCATCGGACTCCGAGGGCTGGGACATGGCAGCAGCATCGCCTCCGATGTCCCGTTTCAAGGCAGCCGTGAACGCCTCCACATCCGCACCCGAATGCATGCTCTCGTCCTGCTCACCAACATCAAACGAACTTAGGTCAAAACACTCATCAATCTGAACAAAAATCGGGGCAAAAAGTTCGAATAGGCTCGCATCGAGTGGGGGATTAGCACGAAGGAACTAAGAGAGGGAAGAGCATAAGAACCTCGTCGTCTTCGAGGAGCTTCATGATGGATGGATCCATGGCGGCGAGCCCTGGATTTCGGGGAGCGGAGCGTCGCAGCGGGGCTGGAAAAAAGCCTTCAGGCTTGCTGGGGTTTAATGGTGGCTAGGGCTTTACAGGCGCTTAGGATCGGAAGGCGGATATTGCTTCCGATCATGACGGCTTGGCGCCAGCGACTGCTTCGCCCGACAGGGTTTTAGGACGGAGCAGCGCCTTTTGACGTCGATCCTCGCAGACGCCCTCGGTCACCACTGGTGCTGCGCATGTGATATGCACGTGATACATATGATATACCAGGAAGAATGTAAGATGGATGGCTACGATTTCACCAATCGAAGATTATTGGCCGTTAGAGGGAGACGCAAACTAGGCACACGCCCTTACATTGCACGGCCGTTTTGATTGATAAAATAAATAAAAAATATAAATTTATTTATAATTTTATATTATTAAATTTAAATTTAAAATCATTAATTTTTCAATTAAAAACTAAAAAGAATATAAAATTATTTATTAAATTCAGATTAAAATTTTAATTATTATTATTATGAGTTTTTGATTTATCAAATTTATTATTTTAAATACTGAATCACAACCACTCTCTTATTAATTCATTAATATATAAAATTTACTTATATTTAGAATAAGGTAAGTATCAGGATACCTTAATTGTAGAATGATGTTGTAAATAATAATAACTTCAATAACATGAGGACATTATGTAAAGACATAAAGGTATTACATGATGTTGTTTAGGATTTAAGATTTGTTTCTAAAAAAATTATAAAAAAAACATGATAGCTCACTCAATCTTAAAATAAAATATAATAGTTATATTTTAAATTTATTTATGTATTTCTTTTATTATATTAGAGAAATACTATATATATATATATATATATGTGTGTGTGTGTATGCATGTATATATATATGTGTATGTATGTGTGTATATATAATATATATATGTGTGTGTATGATCCGATCATCTCTTCACTTTTGGATTCACATGATTCATAAATCCAAAGATAATTGATGGAGAAGGTATGATGTCTTTGGAATTGATATAGATTTAAAAATGAGGAAGATGATTGGATTCTAAACTTGGCTACATTCAAATATAGCTCTCTCTCTTTTTCTCTATATATATATATATATATATAGTCTTTTGCTATCACACTTCTAGTTGTATATGAATAGTATCATAATTTATAATAGATTCAAGGGCATAAGGCATGAGGTAAAAGCTTAAAGGGGTTTAAAGGAGACCTTGAAAGATGGGATTGAAATTACTTCCCAAAAAAAAATATATATTAAGAAAGCATAACAATTGATTATATATATAAAGAGAGAGAGAAATAGGTAGACTTGGCTATATTTCAATGTAACTAAGTTCAGAATCCGATTATCTTCTCCATTCTTGAATATACATGAATTCCAGAGCATCCAAAGATAGGGGAAGTAACCAGATCTACACTTAGTTATATTCAAATGTAGCCAAGTCTTAACTAAGTTTAGGATCCAATTACTTTTCTCACCCTTAGATCCATACGGATCTTAGAGCCACCCCATATTTTTTATTTTTTTCATCTTTAGGATCCATGAACTGTGTAGATCCAAGGATAAGAGAGGTGATCAAATTTAGGCTTGATTATATTCAAGTTCAGCCAAGGTTTTTCCATCCTTCAATCTATACAATTTACATATCCTAAAGATAAAAAAAATAGAAAAGATAGGATAGCTCCGAGATTCGTATAGTTCTAAGGGTAAAGAAGGTGATCAAAACTTGAACTTGATTAATTCGAATGTAGCCATATGTGTGCATATATATACATATATATACAAAAATATGCATATATATACACACATAAACATATAACACGCACATGCATACGTGCGCGCGCGATGTAGCATATATTTTAGTTTATAATTTATTTATTTATTGAAGAATATCCATATCATTACTAGAGTTGAATGCTAGCCAAGTGGTTCACCTAGCTCAGTCCAATTTTTTGTGGTTTTGGACACTAAATAGGTTCATGTATATAATGCAACTCACTCAACTTAAACATGCTTATGTTTATTGAAACTTTTAATAGTAACTTGGCAGCCAAAACCTATGGCAATTAATATAAAGCTCACGAGCTCATGGGACTAGTTGAAATCACCTTGCTAAAGAAAGCCCGAGGACATATTCATTAGAGAGATGATTTTTTGAGAAGTAGTAAAAATCCTAGTTCTAGTTGTTTCCTTTATGGTTTTGCTTAGAATCAATCAAGTAGGCTTGGATTTCAAAACAAGAACCACAATTCTCCATGGAATTTGATTGAAAAGGCTATTGGTGTGTCAATAAAAAAAATGCAATCTTATGGAAGAAGAAAGACTCATCAACATCCTATAAATCATTAAATGAGAGATTGAACTATTTTTGAAAGGTATGGGAGGAAAAGTTTTCCATTTGCTCTAAAGCTAAGGTTTTCTACAACCATAAAAATGGACAAATAATGGACCTTAGGCTTTTTTATTTTATTGAAGGAAAGTAAGGATAGACAGATTACCTGAGTGAAGAAGATCACGGATCGAAGACTTCACTTCTATAGTGAAGCCTTATCATAACTCATATATTCGCTCACGAGAGCTCTGACCGCCAGGAATGCCAGACAAAGAGATGTTACCAAAGCTCCTTTTAATCAATGCTCACGCTACCTTTGTCCTCTCAAATGGATGCGGAGTTCTTACAACAAACGTATTTTAGCTTTGAAATAATATTAAAAATCGATATATAGTAGGAATTAATTTTTAAAACTAACTCAACCATTAGCATCTAGATGCTGACTTGGTCAAATCCAAGCCATCAACCAGCACCCATAATATGTGAAAATGTTGGAAATAATAGAGGATTAGAGTATAATTGAGAAATTTATTTAAATGTCTTTTGATAAGCAATATGGTTGACAGCATTTTTTTGTTTCTCTTGAGTCGATATTGCTTCTAACATATCAATACCCAAAGGGAAAAAAAACAACATCAATGAAGTTGTCACATATGGCCTAATTGCAAGAGCACTCACTTTCTAATAAAAATTACGTAACAAACAATGCCTAAATTTTAAAAAAATATTATAAATTTAATAATAAAAGAATATATTAAATTTTACAATAAAATTACATAATAAACAATGCCTCAAATTAAAAAATATATATATATAATTTTAACAATAAAAGAACAACAAAAATAAATCAAGCATGAACAAACACTTGAAGGACAATATTGCTTGTAAAGAAGGACAATATTGCTTTCTACTCCAAGTAATCATCATAGTGATTGCCTCGGAAGTTGAAGATCTGAGAATTGTAGATAAAAAATGTGAAGGAAATAATAGCATAAATGAACGGGTGCCACAGATTAAACAATTCAATACTAAGGATATAGAGGTGGTAGGATTTGATACAAGTGGAGAGGTCATGGCAGTGGAGAAAAACCCAAAAAAAAGAAAATAGATGACGGAGAAGGTAGAATATTTTAGGCCAGGATCCTAGAGCAAACAGCCTTCGCTTACTCAAACTTGCAGCCATGTGAACAGAATTTTTTGTTTGAAACCCCAGGTCAATTCCTAAGAGACAAAGGAAAGGAATATATATTATATATACGTGCAGTAGAAATGAGCGCGCACATTGCATGTTCGACGACCGTAGACCGTCTTGCATTAATGTTTATTATCCAAGATTAAATAAAAATCAAGAGCCACCAAGATTGAACGTGTCATGAAAGCAAATAAATTGTACCAGAATAAGATTAGAGGTTGAATCAAATGTCAAACTTGATATACATTGTTAATTCTTTTCCTAAGCTTAAAGTTTTAGGCACAAAAATTAGTTAATATGATATTAGATCTTAAGTCTGCTTGGGGTCATAGTTCAAATGTATGAGTAAGGTTACAAATGAGTGAGGTTGACTTATGATCCAATCTAATCTCGGTTTAATTAGGCTCGGTACAAGCCATATTTGGAAACCTATAAGTTAGGTTGGATTGAAAAATTGGATGAGTCTTATCTTTTTTTAAATCAAATTAGTCCCTAGTTCGTAATTCATCCAAATATAGTTTATGTTACTAGAAAATAGGCTTGATCCAACTCAAACTAATTTATTTTGATAATTTAAAATCATTATATTTGGTACGCTATGTCATAATGATTAAGTATCTTTGGATATCCATAATTAACCTATTTGATATGCTAAAAAAAAATATAACATCATTGATCATTTGATACTAAAATTATCTCTCATATATTTTGTAATTATCATAATAATTAATCATTATTTCATATTATTTATTATTATAATATTAAATTAAATTAAAATATTATTAATATAATAATATATTATATTTTAACTATTATAAATATTATATATCATATATAATTTTATAATATTAAATTAGATTATATTAATATAAAAATAATAATATTTTCTCTTTTTTTTTACAAACGAGGGGTATTTTAATTTTTAAATTATGATCCAAGATCACCGTTATGGACGCCAATCCTTGCATATTTAAGTAGAATTTTTTAGAATTTTTTTTTCACAAGTTTGATTAAAGGACATGAAGCGTTTTTGATTTTAAATGTCCTTTCCTAATTCTAAAGAAATAATAATCTTACTTTTAAAAAAATGAAAAGCGGTATCACTGTAGAAACGCTGGCTTTAATTTCCAATGTTGGCTTATTAAATATAGTACATTTCTTAGCTGTTCGTTCTTGCGCCTCCCCCTTCTCCAACCCATCCACAAACGCACCGCTTCCCCCTCTCCAACCCCATATAAATAAATAAATAAATAAATACATACAAATATATATATATATATATACATGTATATATATATATATATACATGTATATATAGATATATATACATGTATATATGTGTACATATATAGATATATATACATATACAGATATATAGATATATATACATATATATAGCCCATCACGTGTGCAATTTTATAAATAATAATTATAATGAAAAAAAATAAAAGAAAGAGAATGGAAAGCGCTCATGGCTATGTGCTTCAGAAAATCTATAATTTAAATTTTATAATAATATAAAAAATATAAATTATTTTTATAATTTTATATGGTTGAATTTACATTTTAAAGTTAATTTTTTATGTACATCTGAAATATAAAGAGGCATAAGGCAAGTAATATATATATATATATATATATGTATATATATATATGTATATATATATATGTATATATATATATGTATATATGTATATATATGTATATATGTATATATGTATATATATGTATGTATATATATATATGTATATATGTAGATATATGCATACATATATGCATATATATATATATGTATATATGTAGATATATGCATACATATATGCATATATATACACATATACATATACATATCACTAATTGCTCTTTTTCATGCCATATAAATAAATATATTAAATGATATTTAATTTTTTTTTTAAACTCTAGTCTTTTCCATTAACAAAATCATTTACTTTCTTCATGTGATCTATTCATAGCCATCAAATTAGCATTTGATAATCATCAATATTGGCTCATTAAATATAGTAAATTTCTAAATATTTGATTTTACCTATTTTTAAAAGTTTACATTTTTGATCCATAAAATTATATTTTTTTTTTGTAAGTATAAAGTGAAAACATTTTAAAAATATAAATTAAGTAAATATCTTTTTATTATTTTTATAAAATATTTTAAAGAATATTTTATTTATTTTTTAATCTATAGTCCCAACTCATTTAAATTTTATAAAAAATTTAGAAAAATTTCTTACCTAGTATATATATATATATATATATTACTTGCCTTATGCCTCTTTAGATTTCAGATGTACATAAAAAAATAACTTTAAAATGTAAATTCAACCATATAAAATTATAAAAATAATTTATATTTTTTATATTATTATAAAATTTAAATTATATCAGTAACTATCGGAGGATTTTCTGAAGCACATAGCCATGAGCGCTTTCCATTCTCTTTCTTTTATTTTTTTTTATTATAATTATTATTTATAAAATCGTTGCACACGTGATGGGCCTCTAACTTGATCACAGCGTCTACTTCGCGAGACATCAGCACCCCGACATCCGGGGGCACCAGCACCGCAAACCCTTCACGATTCCCTCGATACTTCCACGTTCTTCTAATGGTCAAAACAACGAACACGTAATAGCCGTGTGATTTAAAAAGAAGTAGAGCAATCACCAAGCGGAACGGCCTCGTTCGGCAATAAAAAGACGTGCGCAGGCGGGCGAGACTGTGGGAGGGGAGACCAGGGTCGAACAAAGCAGTGCAAAACGGGGGCAACCGAGAAGAACAAAAGGGATGAGCGGCGGCTTTCTAAGGAGCGGCGGCCGGCGAGCCCACCAGCTCCTACTCCACCACTTCCGGCCTTCCCTCGCTGGCGCTCTCTCCAAGCAATCGCCGTCGAGAGCCTACGTTCGATCCCACCTTCTCTCTTCTAAGTTTAAGGAATCCTCGTCCCAGTTCTCTCCCGCCACTCCTCCCCTCTTCGCCTCCTCTTCTTCCTCTTCCTCTGCCTCTGCTGATTCTTCCTTCGCCCGGAATGGATTCGTGAGCTGGTATTTGGGAATGATCGAAGCCCGCCCGGTCCTCACGAAGAGCCTCACCGCGGGGGTGATTTTTATTGCCGCGGATGTCTCTTCTCAGGTCTGTGTCCATTGCTCTGTTTTTTAAGATAAAATTCCCATCTTGCTGCCTGTTTTTTTGGCGGGTTCTGCTGGTTTGGGGGTTTGGATGTGCATGAAATGAATCAAAGGGGGTGTGCACCGAAATCTGAAGCTCCCTTGGATATCAAATTGTCGATTAGATTATTGCATTCTAATTGTTGGTAGGCAAACAGAACAGTGGGTTAAGTTTAATGGATACAGAAGTTGTGATTTGGTGAAAGGTGGGGCTGGCAGAGGGCTATTTGTATATAAGTTTCTAGGGTCCGCGTACTTTATGCCCTCGATGTAAGATATTGATTGGTTGCGGCATTCTGTTTGTGCGCCGGATTTTTGTGTGGTTGCACGTCTATTTGCTATAATTTTGAGTTTATGCATTTGACTTGATGAGTGACTACTCGTTGCATTCCCAACGCTAGTTAAACATTTTACGTCATAAGAATTTAAGAACCGCACTTTCTTGAATCAATGGTTGTGAGGAAAATGTGTCACTAAGTCTAGAGAAAATCTCTGATGCTATGAGATCCGTGAAAAGAGTGGTTTGAACAAGACATCTGAGAAGAATGTGTTTTCTCCATTCCTATCGCCATCAGTTTCCTCCATGCAGCTTTTTACTTGAATTCTCTGCTTTTTTAATGTTTATTCTCTGTGTGTGCTAATAACTTATTAAAGCTTCTTGGAACCAAAAGGAATAAGATCACTCAAGTCCAGGGCTCCTATCAAGTGTCAACTCTAATTTGCCAAACCACACGAAGGCCATGCCTTGATATCACAACCAGTAGGCTCTAATTCCATGTGATTCTTCATTTATTTTATTATAGAATAGAAGGCAAAAGAGCCTTGTAGTAATTGCGACACCTAGTTCCTGATGGCAATACTGTATGAAACATTATGAAACACAGAAATAACATATCTTAAATTTGAGATGGTGCTTTGTGAAAAGATTTTACGCATCAGCTATATATGAGACGATTAGTGAACATTATGAAAAACAAAAAAGGTAATATATACATGAGCTTATGTCAAAAAGATGCTACATATTTTTAGCATGAACATATGAGCCTTGAAAATCATCACAATACAAGAAATTATTGAATACAGAGACAGTTTATGAGTTATTAACAGGCAAGATCACCAGTATATCTAAATTTTATCTTATATCAATTTAACATGCAAATATAACATACTATGTTTATTTATAGTTGTCTACTAATATTATCATATTGGAATTCGACTAGTGTTACTTGTCAATAAAGATGGTTTAAAATTTCACCAAAATCATAAGATTCTAATTTAGGCTAAAATGTTTTGAAATTGATTCAAGATATTTTGTAAGGTTTTGACCTTTCTCTTTCAAATTTAAGTAGCTCTGCTTGTCTTGTTAGAAGCTACCTTTCTAATTGTTCTTTAGCCTCATTTCCAGGTATTTTTTTCATCATTATTGCAAGTTAAGAGTGGGGGTGATTGATCAAGACTTCAAGATGTAATTTTTGATAAAGTTTTGGGAATACTTACGCTTGTTAATGAACAAGTCAATCTACATGTTCTTGTCAATGGTTTTCCATTTTTTTTATAATAATAAGGCTTGATATATTGCACTTTATTTATGTTGATTAAGTGATTCATATATTTATAGTTATTTTTTGATTGATTTTCATGATCATTCTCTTATTACTTACTATTTTTACAGGTCTTGATTCCTTAGACTACTGGTTCATATTCAACCATTGTTTGTGACTAACATGGGCAAATTGTGGGTCTGCTGCTTAATGAATGTGATACACTTGGAGAGGGAAAATGAAATTGAAAGAAATGGCTGGTGTTTGTGTTTGAGTCTAGTTAGAATACAAAGAAAGAACCAGACAAACTCCTTAGAAAATATAGCTAGTAGCTAGCCTTCGCTTCTGTGTCTATCTTCTCCCATAGTTTTATCTTGGTTCAACTACAGCTTTCACTACGGCTGGCTGAACCTGCTCCATTTGCTTAAAATTACCTTCTGGAACAGTTTTGGAAATTTTCAGATATGTCCTATAAAGTATAAGATATTATGGGACATCCAATTAAATCCTATAAAAAAGGGAGTTTTAAATTTTGAAATATTTCTTGTACGTACCATCTGTCTTTTTGTTGACCAAAATGCCCTTCACTTAATTTTAAAATATTTTTGCAGGCTATAAAATATTCTTACTTGGGCTAATCTTTATTTCTTGAAAAATCAGATAGTTAATATTCTCTTCTTTGAGTTCTTTCCAAATAAACCAGCCTTGTTTAATCCCTGATAAATAAGGAAGCTAGTGTAATGTGGTCTCCTAATTTATTAGAATAGATTTATTCAAGGATGTTTATAACAGAGGGCCTCAATGTTCAGGGCCTCTAATAGAAAGTGGATTATTAAGTTTCTTGGAATTTGACATATAGTGGGCTATGAACATAATGATGTTGATGTCTGTGGAAGTTTAGAATCTTTATTTTGGTTTTTAAGTTTCATTAGTTTGTTTATTTCTTTTTTACTTCGTGTTATGTTTATGTTTTTATTTTATTTTATTTTATTTTATATTATTTCCATTTGATTTTTTTACTTTTTTTTGTTTTGTATTTTTTTATTTCTTATGTTCTGTTTTATAAATATATATCTGTTTTCTTTTTTTGGTAAATCATATTTTTGTCTTTAATATGCATTGCATGTGCCAATTTGCTAGTAAAATTATAAAACAGTCTAGTTACATCTACAGAGAGTGTTGCGACCTGAATATTCTTTCATATAATGGCTTTTTAAATGATATTTAACCACTAACTTTGATCTGCCTGAGTTTTAAATGAATGCTGATGACTCTAGTATGGTTACCTTGATGATCTACTCCATCTAACCTATTCTTATGGCAATTTTTTTATGGCTCTAACATTGTTTTTTTGATGATCTACTCCAGTTATTTGATGGATTTGAAATTCCAGCTGATATGTAGTTGCCCCTCTTGTGGCGTTGTCAAAGGCACACTTAAAGCACAAGGCATAAAGCACCAAGAGTTAGTCACTTTTTATATTTTAAGATGTGCCTAAAGCGTAAGGCACGTTTAAGATGGATTAAGTGCTTCTTATACGTTAGACGAGATATCTTTATTTTGACACACATAAATTGAAAAAAACATACACTTTTAATCTAATTCAAGGCACAAAAAAAGGCGTGCCTTTCTTCATAAGTTATATTTATAATATTTTTTTTAAAATCTATTATATTTATTAGGCTTTGTTGACTGTATAATGTATTATACTATACATAATTATTTTTCTTAGCCTATAAAAAAGCTAAAAATTAGAAGACAAAGAGATTGGGCATAAAAAATTATGCTACCATTTAAGAAAGAGGAGGAAAAATATTAAGGAACTATGAATTTCAGCTGAGAAAGAGAAGACTTTCCATTGAGCTAATAGGCTAAATATATTATGATATTTTTAGCTTTTTTCTATTATGTGTTATAAATTTTGTTTATATAAATTATTTTATTTATTTTAAAAATATGTGTCTTACTTCGCTTAGACGTGTGCCTATGTTTTGCACCTTACTCTTAGGCTCTAAGAGCCCTTTGCGCTTATGTGCGCCTAGTGCTTTTAATAAAACTGCTCTCTTAGCAATTGATTTGGCTATTACATGACACTTGCATGAGTTGCAAGATATGGGTCAATTCCATCGAACTTAAGAACTTTGAGTGATCAGTGTATATTACCTGCATCTTGACAAGGTGGTGTAAATGCTTGAAAGCTCTTGGTTAGAAATTCTTTATTGGTGAGGTGTAAAGGATGCACATCATTTTGATGGTTCATCATCAATGATCTTATTTAAAAGACTTATTTGAAAGTAGCTAGGTGAATGAATCATGTTACCAGGGTCATGTTAAGAATTTAAGGTGGTGAAGTGTCTTATGGACTTTATCTGTTTATGCTTTTACTGAAGGTCAGGAAGAAGAGTTGTAAAGAACCTTTCTTTGTAGACCAGTCAGGGAGTTAACGGTATTTAACAAATGGTGTCCTTCTTGATAAGGTAGTGAAGTGTAAGTGTCTTATGGACTATATTTTTTTTATGCTTTTACTGATGGTTAGGAAGAAGAGTTGCAAAGAACCTTTCTTTGTAGACTAGTTGGGAGTTCATGGTATTTTAAACACATGGTGACCTTCTTGTTCTCCAATTGCATTCTAAATTATTGCTGATTTATCATGTAATACACATTCTAATGTTTTTTTGCCATGTTATATTGTTCATTTGCTTGGGCACTTTTAAGTCCATTTGTGCCTGTATATTGGCATTTGTTCTAGGTTGTAAACAGGCCCAGTGGAAATCTATTTGTGTATATGCGCACAGAATTGTTTGTCATACCCGGACTATGTGAGTGAATAATTGTTCAGTTGTGATATTTGAGAGCATGCTGGAAAAGCAACTAATTTATAATATTGGGAAAATGGAAGGACCACCCAAGGACTCAATTCATTACCTTTTTTACTAGATGGGTAATTATTTGTGTAGGATATTTTTATTTATCTCCTGCTTTTGTTTTGCTTTATCTCTTATTTAGAAAGATGTGACAATATCATTCCCATTAATCATTAATTTTAGGACAACGACTTAAAATTAGAAAGGATGGAACAATTGAATTAAGTGAATAGGATTAAAATAGCAGTGTTAGATACTAAACCGAGCATACAATCCAGACCATTGTGCATAGCATTTTTTAGATGAATGTGCAAGAATAGGGGCAACAATGGGCTGGGCAGTGTTAGATTGACTTGGATTAAGATTTAAGTAGCCAGATATAAATGGCAACCAAACACAACCCATTTAATGAACAAGTCAAAATTCTAACTGAAAACTGATCTGCTTGTTAGATGGCTAGCATGACATGATACCTATAACTTGTTTGTTAGGACTAATGAAGAAGTCAAAATTTCTAACTGAAAGCCAATCTGCCCGTTAGATGGCTAACATGACATGACACTTGTAACTTGTTTGTTAGGACAAGCAGGTAAGGTTTTAAATCTTATAGGTAGAGGTGTTCCAGTTTTCTCATGGAACGAGATGCCGCATGTCCCGTCCAATCCTATCCCGATCCCCAATCAGTTAGCCATTCTAGTACATGCTTGGGATACCTTTTTTTTTTTAAAAAAAAAAGATTATTTGTGAAGATTTAGTATTTTTTTTTGATTTTTAAATATATTTGAGTTTTAAAAGTTATATTTTTATGATAAATTAGATTTATTTAAAATTGACACATTAACGTATTATGATCGAGATAGAATGGGATAGGACGGCCAAGATTGGTTCCGGAATTTCTCTGGAATGAAACTGGATGGCTGTTCCAGTCCCCGTCTTGTTGAGACTTGAATCACTACAAGTAGGATCGTGTTTGGTAGGAGGCAAGCGACTTTTTGACTCAATGTGTTTGACTGGTTAACTTTTATGGGAGTAGCGTTTGACCAGTTAAATTGATATGAATTCGACAGGATTGATCAACCAATGCTTCAAATCTTGCATGGTACTGGCCTCCTGTCAATTCCAGTAGAACATTTACTACACATGTTTGAGGGTAGGTACTGCAGGTGCAGGTTTATAATTCTTTCACATGATTTATGTCAGAGTTGTGCTTGTCATCCAATAAAGGATAGGAATATTTATATCAGATTAATATGGAGGACTTTGAAATTTAAGAAATAGGCTGTGAGGCAGAAGCACATGGACCTTAATGTCTCCGTTTCCACTTGAATTTTCTTTCGAATCCCATTCTCCCACAAATATAGATATTCTGTAATTAAAACAGTGGTAGCAGTTGTCAAGATTGTTACTGTTTAATAAACCTCCATAGTTGTTGACTTGTGTGATTTTTTTTTTTTTTTTTTTTTAATAAAGTATGCAAGGATTGATGTACCATGAGATATTCTCAATATTTGGCAAGGCCCTTGAGAAAAGTTCCATTGTAAATGAGAATTTTTGTTGTATGTCTAATTATAATCTTTTTTTATAACATGTTATTATCTGGTTTGTGTTGATTAAAGCAAATGGATGTTATTTCATTTCTTGGTGGAACCATGCCTTTCTTTGAAATGAGAGTAATATACAGTGGTAATCATGGTTTTCCACCGATGGCAAACCAATCCTTAGAATGGGGGCATACTGAGTGTTGGTACCATGAACGGACTTGCACTGATACAGTACCAAAATAGTAATAGTACGGATACTGAAACTGATACCACAGACCTTGGCTGCAATAATTCAACGAAACCAATTCTCCTTTTCCATTAAATTGGAACCATGTCTTCGCTGACATGACATGCTTTATGGTGGTAAGCCTGCTGTATGAATGCTTCATTGGTGAAAGTCCAAATGTAAGGATTATAAATTGCATGTATTTCATGAATATGTTTCTTTTCGAGTCTTTTGGACTCTACTTTTATGGAACTAATGCCTTTTCATTTGACTTCACTCCGTTCTGATTCTTGTATGTATTTATCTTATCAGATGATCACACTTCCACCCTCTGATTCTCTTGATTTAGTAAGAACCTTGCGTATGGCTGGTTATGGTATGGTATTGTCCGGACCCTCATTGCATTTATGGTTCAATTTCGTGTCAAGGATACTACCAAAACGAGATGTACTTACTACTTTTAAGAAGATGTTTCTTGGGCAAACTGTTTATGGGCCTATAATGACTGCAGTTTTCTACTCGGTAAATGCAGCATTACAAGGTAGTGATAATATTTTTCCCCCCCTTCCATGATATGTACATTGAAAGTTTACATATATGATATGAAATAACATAATATGTTGTACAACTAGTCACACTTTCTTGTTTACTATTAACTTTTAATAGGTAAAGCAAACTTTGTTCTCTTATTGTTATCTTCTTTGCTCAATTTTGTGTTGCTGAATTGTTATTCATATAATGCATTAAATACAAATTGTTTGGCATAATGTCATTAATTGCATTAAAGCTTAAATTCTATGGCATTATTTTTTTTCTTTTTCTTTATTTTTTTTGGTTTCAATGATAGCTTCTGTAATTAAATGACCTCGATATTCATGCTGATGTCATATGAAACATGTGATATTGTCCACCATTTTAACTATAGTTAATCTGCTGATCAGTATGTTGATTTGCCCCCTGTGCACTAAATACCTGCATAACTAATGTGGAAATAAGGTATCTCTCTTTTGAATTTAATCCTGAAATATAGTTGATGGCCATTTCTTTTCATGCTGACATCATTGCTGGAGCTTCCATCTTACTGAAATAAGCAGACACATCTGAGTATAACCAGTTTGTGGCTGTGAAAGTGCTGCTATTAGTTGCTCCATTTTAAGAAATCTTAGGTTTTAAATAAACTAGCATATTACCATTGCGATGCGCTTTTTTTTTTTTTAAATCGATATGTTTGCTACACATATATATAAATATGACAATTTATATTACTGATAGAATGGAAAGAATTAAATTATCATACTATACTAGTGCAATGCTAAATCAGTTCAAAGAAAAGCCATTCAAACTGGAAATTGCTAACGGTCTTGGGTATTGAGAAGAGTATAAACCAAATTGAGATGAAGAGCTTAGTTTGTGTTGTTATTTAAAAAGGCGGGTGTTAAATGCTTGCTTATTGCCATTAAAAATAATGTGGAATTCTATTGGAAAAAATTTTTAAATTAGTGGACATATATTAGTCCAATATGGTACGACCATTTCTTACTTAAATAGTGAATGCTTGCTTATGTATTCACTCAAATATTAGAACTCAAAAAATCCACCACTAACAAATAAAAGAAGGCACCTTGTCTCAAAAACAAAATGTCTTGTCTCAAAAACAAAGAGACTAAGTTCAGATATAGTTTTTTCTTCTTGAAAATCTCCAACTCCCCCTATTAAATGAACCATTAAAATATAGGTGTGGTTACTTGGGATTCTTATTTTTCTCTTTAGATTCTCTAAATCTCCAATTAAATGAGCCTTAGCTCAATTCCTGATTTTCATTTTCCCATAATCAAACCCCCTGCTCCCCTAATTAACTGGTTTTGAGAACCATTACATGGCAGGGAAAGCATCATTTTCTGCCACAAGACAAATGAAGAGCTCAGCATAAGCTGAGCCTCCATTGTAGTTATATGTAATAGATTATATGAAATTTAATTAATTGACTACTTTATTTTTTCATAACCATAACCATAGCCATAGCCATCAATCCTTGTTCCAGGTTTTTGAGAACAGCTTTTTGAATGCTTATTTGCCAAGCATTCCTATATAGATCTATCTTTGATATTTAAACCATGGCCATTTTAGCACTAAGAGATACCAAGCTCGGATTCATAGATATCTGATATAGCCATCAACCCTTTTTCCAAGTATTTGGAATCAGCTTTATGGATGCTCATTTGCCAAACACCTATTTAGATCTACCTTTGATATTTAAACCATGGCCATCCTACCATTGCCAAAAAATAAACTTTTTGCTCACCCAACATCAACCTCTAACTCAACATCAACCTCTAACTCTTTTTTGTGGGATTTAGATAGACATCAGCAGTGTTATGTCATTTTCTTATGAGAAGAAAAGCAAGGAAATATTATGTTGTTGCAATAAAGTTGTGCAATGAATGTCACTCAAGCTAAGGGAGCTTGAAGTAGGATAGCATAACAGAATTAAGTCATTATATGAAGAAAGGTTCATGCAAGAGCAAGCGTCTCAATAAAAGGCACAATTAAGGTCAAGATCCAAAGTGTTTCATGGAACTAGAGTTCAGAACTGTGAACAACTATGGAATAATTTGTTTACCAGAAAAGCACTTAATATAAAATTACATATGTTGAGTTAGGCATTGAACGGGCATCTCAGTTTGTTATTAGTTTAATTAATGTTCAAACTAAAGAGAATATCTTACTGAGGGGTGTGATCTTGAGTTCAAAACCAACTTTATACTCACTTTCATGGTTTCAAATTTCAGTAGGACATCCCATGATATTGGAATGGGTTACTATCCCAAGTGTTGGGACAAAACTATTCCTTTATTGTTCCAACATCTCAATTGGTGCATCATAGGACATGCCTCATTCTAAGTGTTGAGACAGGGCGACATGACAGTTTGTCCTATTTTATGAAAAAATCAGGACCATCCCATCCCATGGGTATAAAAGATGATGAGAAAAAATAAATAAAAAAAAAGAAGAAAAAAGTTATCAAAGAGGAGTAAATGCATGGCATCATTTAGGAAATTTGTCTACAATAGCAATCAAGTGGCAATTATAGCATTTAATATTTTGGTATATTAATGGCTATATAGTCATTATATTTCATTGTTTTTGTATAGTTTTAGGAATCTTTCCGTTTTAGCTTAAGCAGCAAAGGACAAAGCATATGCATTCTTGAAATGTAAGAAATGTCCCTTTTTTTTTTGTAAGAGAGGCCCCCTTTTTTATTTTATCAAATGTCCCTTTTTTTTTTTTTTAAGAGAGACCCCTTTTTTTATTTTATCAAATGTCCCTTTTTAGGTAAGAGAGGCCCCCTTGTTTTATTTTATCTTACTCTACCATTTCCAAGTTCTTGACTTTTGAATTCTAGTGGTTTTATAATGAAAGGAGAAACCACATGCTGCCATGAGGTCACTTCTACATCCAAAAAACTATGCTAGGAGACTCAAGTGGAGCTATATTCCTTAAGATTGTAACTGGCTCATACTACATTCCTTTGGAAGTCTGGCTGGATTGTGTTCTGGTTTGTTTCTTAATACCAGGTAGTAAGCTGCGAATGATACTGAATTTGATATCTTCATTATGACTATGAATGGTATCAACTAAGATTTGTCTCCTAGCTTGCATGGGGTTTGACATTAGTTTATGTTCCTTCTCAGGGAATTTTAGTTCCTTTATTTATCAGAATTGATTAGTTGGTCAGAGCAGTATCATAAAATCATGCAAATTATCTTAATATGAACGTTTAACCCATTCTTGCAAAGTTGTGTAGTTTGCATCCATGTCCTCTTTAACTAAATCCTTCTATTTATGTAAAGAATTAGACCAATGTTTTATGAATACTGTTGATAATCATGAGGGAAGTGTTTGTTGATATGTTCATCATTATGTTCAAAGGGAAACATCAACGGAGGGCTACATGGATGACGAGCTTGCAAAGCTTTTAGTGGAGTTGGAAAACATGGAATGTGGTGCTTCTTATTATTGTCATCATCAACATCCCAAAAGATTTCTTTGGTTGTGGAGAAGCTAACTTAATCTTTAAGAAAGTAAATTCTTCACTGGATGTTGAAGTTCTTCCAATCAAGCATGAGGTTCTTAAGAGAGGATTATAGCTTGGAGATTTGATGAAAATCAAAAGGCAGCATGACTTGAGGAATTCTCCTGGATTTAGTTTTAGCTTTCAATTTGTTGTATTTTTCTTTTCTTTCTGTTTAAGTTTAGCTTTAATGGGTCTTAATGGCTGAGATATAATGATCTCAAAGCCTACTAGATGATTAGATGAGGTGATGCAATGACATGACTTAATAATAAAAGCCACATCAGCTGAAGATTGGTTAGTTGGTGGTACAATGACCGTTCATGGTACTCTTCACACTACTGTAACTGCAAATGGTAGAGGGTGCATCATGAGGGATATTTTAGGGTCTCAAGAAAAAGGCCTTTAGGGCTTTTTTATTTTTTAAAAAGTTAAGTTATGCAAAGGACTTTTATGCAGAATATGAGGAAAAGAATGTGTGGTTCTGCAATAGAGGTGTGAGTCCTTCAAACCTTAGGTGTGATTCCTAGGTCCCAAAATAAGTCTGGTATTATCCTCTCTCCTTTTACTACATTCTACTTCCTACAGTTTCGCCTCTGTTCTTTATTTCTGTGGACTGGCTGCTATGTTGTTGCTGCTGTGAACTAATTTGCTGCAAAAGCATGCTAGACTCTCATAGCCTGCAGACCTAATAATACAGAAAGCTATATTCTGCCAATGTGCCACTGCTAGTGCTCTATGGAAGGCAAACAACTGCCTGTCAGGGTCTACTTTCAGGTCAGACCATGGTGGTTGTCGCAGCAGACCCTGTTCTGGCATTGCAACGAGCCTAATAGCCCTCCATTACAATCAATGGTTGATCCCTGCAAACCTTAACCTTGCATCCCCTAAGACAACTTGCTTTCTTAGATTCGTTGTACTGAAGGAACAAATCTGCTATTTGCTCTCTCGTGGAATCTATCCTAGCCACTGACAGACCCTTCTTTCCAGCCAAAAACACAATAATTTAAAACCCTATATCTGCTACTAAACTGGAATTTCCAGCAACCTGTAGGTTTAAGCCTTTCTTCCCCTTACCCTATTGACCCCTAACATCTGAGTGTCCTTCATTGAGATTATGTCCTAGAGGAAAATGGCTGAAGTTCTTCAAGATCATCAAGTCCCTGTTTAAGGTAACAATGAAAGTTTTGAAGAGAGCATTTGTGATTGAAGAAAATATTCATTAATGTTCAGTTCATTATAAGTTCCTTCTTGATGAGGCTATTGCTCTCATTATTGATGTTCACAAATGTTAATATATTTATCAAGGATGAATTTTTTCTTGAGAATATTACTGCATCAATGGCTCTAGCATCCTTTGTTTGGTTTTAAGGAATATAGAGAACCACCTCTGGATGCATCTAAGCATTGACGGTTCCAAGTCTCAACAATCAAGAAGGATGGTGCGTGTGAGTGAGTGAGCAAGTGAGTTGATTATTTGATTTCCCTTAAGGGAATATATGACAGACCTAAAACCTGAACTTTTGCTTTTTTAGTCTGGTTGACATTTATTCCTTCAAATTCTTCAGTTCTTTCTGTTCAACTTTTGCGCTAGTTCTTGGCTTTCCCATTTATAACATTCAGAGTTGCAGGCATGCTAAATTTGCAACATTGTTGAAACCTGTAACCTTGATCATATGAGAGGGTATTGCTGGCAGAGGGATATCTCTTTATCCATTATTTACTTCGGGATGATGATGGGATGTGGATATTGCTAAGGTGAATGTAAGAGAAAACTCTATTTGTGAGATCTACTTTATCATGCCTCATTTTCATGTCTTATGTAACATTTGATTGGTTTATCTTGCGAAACAAACAATGCTACAAGCATGGATATGCATGAATGAGATTCAAAAGTAAACCAGTCCACAAGATTAGGTATAGATTTTGCAGTTAAGGTGGAATCTGGGGTTTACCTGCAAAGGAAAGGGGGATCTGAATTTGGTAAGTCCAGCCTAGCCAGTTGATAAAAGATGATCTGAATGTTTTTGGAACAAAAGTCTGGAGTCTTAAGAAACCTGTCATTTTTCTGTAATCCATCTACAGCCAATTTTAATCTGATTTCATTCTTCCACAATCTGTCCCATTAGAATAACTAGCCCAAATTTTCTACTCAATTCACCTTCAAGTTTGTCGACATTTCTTGCCACATGGCTGCAAAATCTAATTGCCACCCTTGATTTCACTTTTGTAATTCAATATCAGCTTCTAATGCTGTCCGCATGTTTATGTTTTGGTTCATCAGGCAAAGTACTTGTTAACACCACTGCGCCTCTTTATATGCTTGCATTGTTGGAACTCTTCTACCATTCTAGGAATTCGTGTGTTGCCATTTGTTCCTGCTTATTCTTGCACTGGAAAAAAAGAAAGCAAAAAAGGAAATAGGTGCACTGCCTCGCATGAAAGACTGAATGAGTGCTTTGACTTATAGTGACTGGTTATAATTGCCAATATACAAGTGGTTGGTGTTATTGCACTTGTTCACACTTTAGTTCACTAGTATATGATAGGATGTGGTTTTGGACAGTTGTGGAAATGCAGAGCTTCACTGATGCACGGACTCCATTCTCAGTTTCTGGTGTTCCGATCTGCAATTTTCCATTAATACAGTGTGTTATATTCTCTTTTTGTGCCCAAAACACTTAAAAAGCTGGTTTTTTTCGATATTTTATTATGTGATTAGATGCAATTACCTTGTTTTTAGTATTCAACTTCTGTGCGTTCCTTTTCAGAGCCTAAGGGCTGTTTGGTTGCAGAAAACAAGGGCTGTTTTTCAGAAAAAAAAATTCCACAGCAAATGGAAAATGGGATGTCATGTTCAAATGTGAAAGTTTTCCAAATAGAGAACTGGATACCTCTGTTTTCCAGTTCTCCAACTTTATATTGAACCTTAGAAAACAGTTTTAACTTGTTTTCTACTGTTCTCGGTTTAAAAATGATGCCCATTCTCCAGGTGTGTTTCTGATATTTTCTAAAAGACAAAAATATCCTTGATCATTTGATAAAATTTCAAACTTATCCCTATATAATTTTTCGATAAATGAACACATTTTCTGATTTTTCCATAGAAAAAGAAAACTGAAAATTGAGATGAAAACTGGAGAAGGAAACCAGAAAATCATTTTCCACAATGAAACAGCCCCTAGAGTTGTTCCTTTTTCCAATATGTAAAAATTGATTTTGGGTTGTACTTGTACCCTTTTTTTTTGTAAAAAAATTGCAGTAGTTCCCCACATGTTGCATTACTTTTTAAACATCTTACAAAGTTTAGCAAGTTAATGTGGATCTAATTTGTTTTTATCTCAGCTAATATTTTCTCCAACACAATGACGGCTTCCCTGGCCTTTTATTTTTTTGTTCTTTCATTGGGCCATTTTAGAAATTAATCATCAAATGGCAAACTATTATGTTAATCAGTAAATTGTGCTTTCGTTCTGTTTTACATTATCTAGAAACTCTGTGTTTTTAGATGTTCATATTTTCTTGTATGATGTCAATCTTTAGGTGAAACTGGTGCTGAGATCATTGGCAGACTGAAGAGAGACCTAATCCCTACATTTAAAAATGGGCTTGTATACTGGCCCATTTGCGATTTCATCACTTTCAAATTCATCCCTGTTCGTCTACAGGTGACATTTGAAGCCTCTGCTATTATCAAGCTAACTGCAATTCTTGAAAGTTCCTTGTGACTGCTCTAAATGTGGATGCTATTTATTTTTCAGCCATTGGTGAGCAATTCATTCTCATTTCTTTGGACCATCTACATTACATACATGGCAAGTTTGCAGAAGACAAGTGTTGAAAGGATCTCAACTGACTGACTCAATGCTATATTTTTTTTCATCATTTATACCCTTTCAATTTTTGCAAGTTGCCTGAATGCCACCGACTAGAAATCTGGTATTGACAGGCAGGGTGGGTTAGCTCCTTTACTTTGCGTACATCGCATTCTGAAAAAAATGATTGCAGTTTATAGCCCTGGCCTTAGATGGGCTTGATTATTCTTGTTGTAGTTCTGTTAAGCAGGAAAGTGTTGAGCACTGTAAAGCCATTTTCTACTAAACCAATTCTAAAGTTAAGTGGCTGGGGCCGTTTTTATCAAGATCAGATTTGCATTTGTTATTATACCATGATTTCCTGATGCTATTTAGTGTTCTTTGATATTCCATGCATCGGTTACCCATGTTCTCACTATAATAGGTGGTAAAATATAACAAGGAACACAATATTTCAGTGTGCAGTCACTTAAAACTCATAGTTTTCTAGTTCTATCATCAATTATCATTTTGACCATTTGTACAAGCAAAAGAGTTCTAGCTGTCCACTTGATGCTTGCAGATTAGGGGTGCGTTTGATTTTGGTTGCATGCCTCTCTCTCTCAGTTTAAAGCTCGGGAGGAGCTAAGCTGGGTGGCAGGTTTCATATTTCACTGTGAAAGAAGATGAGCAGAGAATGTTCCCTAACAGTCTGATATTGGTGAAATCCTCTCTTGAACAAAAAAAAGACTATTGATTGAATCCCATCAACAGCTCATGAGTATGATGTTAAAACCTTTCCTGTTTCAGATTTACTTTGTTAGTTTATCAAGCTTCCCCTTATGCCTTGGCTCTTCTTTCTTGATCTCTGCCAACTTTTCTTGTTTATGACAGCTCATCATTATCATCTCCTGTTTCCATTAGCAAACTTTTCTATAGTATCAACTACAATTTCACGTGTTGCAACAGTAGAAATTGTTTGTCTTTTTTGTCGTTTGCATGCCCTTTGATCCAACCAATCAGTATCAGTCCCCACCTTACCATGTTTTCCAAACAAGCCCGCGGCATCAGCCCGATGTCGGTGAACATTTCATGTTATCGTCCTTTGATAGCAAGGCTCACCTCAAGTTAGGAGCGAAACATATTGATTGAGGGGTTTGTGGTGTTCGTTTAGTTCTTCCTCTGGGTGCAGAGAGCCTCATGGGTCCAGCCTGGTATGATCCAGACCTACATGAATCAGTCTGGGGCTCTGTCTCTGGGCTAAGAATGAAGACATTTGAGAGTGTCATGGTGGACCCTGACCTGGTAAATTAGTGAGAAGTCTAAACACTGATCAGGCCTCAGGTCTATCCGATGATCCTGATCCCTTCACACTCCCATGCCTACCTCTAATAGCTGCATACAATTGGATGGCCGAAGGCCCCAACCAATTGCCAACTAGCTGTGTGTGGACCATAGATGGGCTCAAAGTTCACAACAGAACAGAAAGAAAACCAGAGAGCCTACAATCTGGAGAAGCCAACAATGCCCTGCGTCTCTCTCAGCTATTTGGCAGTTCATGTTGGAGTGAAGCAACTGGGTGATCTGGATCCCTTAACGAGTGGCGGTTTTTCCGCCAGTTATGATTTAATCCGCTATCTGGTCAGGTGGCGCAGTGTGCAATCTTTGTAAGCCAGCTGAGCAAAGTCTTTTTCATTTCTCGCAACTTGAGGAGGCCTTTCCACCACGAACTTTAAGCCAATGGCTCCAGGGATCATGAACTGACCTTGGCAACGTGATTCTTGTTGTTATTTTTCCTCTCTTTGTTAGATGTCGCTTTACGTGTCCAACAGCATAGCTGTGAGGCGGACAACGCCTGCCTCAGACGATGCGCTCGAGATGCTTCATGCCGCCTTAGACTTTGCTGGCTACTACTCCGCCACCCCGTACCTTTCAGTGCTAATGGTAATGAAAGTACAATTATTTTTGGTGCCATGCATATGCTGTATTAGACGTGCTGAACCATACTCATACTATATTGAAAATACCAGACCGAGAAATCTTGCTTTGAGGGTGAAGTACATTATTTTTTTTTTCTGAATAAAATCAAGAATTACTCTTCTCATTTTCTTTTACTTAAGTCATATTTTTTATTAATACATTACTAAGATATGGTACAAATAAAAGGTAAATAATCACAAAATAACACTTTAAATCAAATAATAAATTTATATAGTACATAGATTTTGATTAAACATGAAACTATATATATATATTTTTTATAACTAATGTAAGTCCGATTATATTATATCATTTCTATTATAAATTATAGTAATTAAATTTTTTTTGAAAGAAACATTTTTAAAGAAATAAAAAAAATTTTCTTGTAGCTAGTGTTAATTTGGTTTTATTATATTATTTCTAATCAATACATGTACCTTTATTCTTGTATGCTGGTACAAGTACGAGAGCATAGTAAGTATTGGTATGTTCTTGTGCTAAGTAAAGTGAACTTACTGATAACGTGTTAGAATCTTATCAATATGCCTGTACCTCGTAATTTATTCATGAGCTCATACAAACTTCCTGTCAAATGACAAAAAGCACGGGATTCCTCTACCTTGTAGAAATTATTGATCTACGACATCCATACTCAAAACAGAAGACCTTAAACAGAACCCAGTATTGGAGGGATGGGTAGGTCCACGTAATGCGCTACATCAAACTGTACAATATAGCGGATAATGATACTAAAGCGACTAGTTTGTCAAAGTTGTGGCTTTTAGTTGAATTGAATAGCCTCGAGGATTAAACTTTGACAGGCAGAATACGTCCAACATGACATCAGAGGAGCATTTATAAGATCAATAGGAATCAATATGTCATTTCTATGAGTACATGTAGACTGACAAGTAGATTGATCAAGACGTAGGCTACCAAGCAAGCTTTTATCTTTGGCGTGACTGCACAGGAGCTTGTCCGCTGAGGCTCACCACACGATATGAATTAAATAGATAGAATTTCGGAAAAAGAGCAACCCCCATCATCTACCTTTTTCCCATGTGGCTTGCTATCTTGTTGCTCGTTGCACCGCTCTCCTCATCATTATAATCACAAATTCTTGGTTAGTTACTTGAACCTGAGGGCTTGGTTAGTTGTGGAAATTAATTTTTTATTTCCTATCATATCTATTTTTAATTTTGTTTTTCATAAAAAAATTTGTAAAATATATTCATTTGTTGAAATAAAAAATATTTTTTAATTTAAAAATTTTAAAAATAGTTTGTGATGGAGGTATCACAGTGGATGGTGGTGGTGGTGGTGGTGATGGTGAGGAATAGTATAAGTATGATGGTGATTGATGATGAAGGTAGTGGTAGAGGTAGCAGTGATAAGTGATGAATGTATAATAATAATGGTAATGATAAAGAAGGATGGTGAGTGTGATAGAGTTATAGTGGTGGGAGAGGTATAGTAGTGATGGTAGTCATGGTGATGAAGGATAGTTGGTGGTGATAGTGATCATGGCAACAGTAGTGATGAATGATGAAAAATACTGGTTGGAAGAGATAATGATAGATGATGAAGGTATGATGACAAAAAATAAAAAAAATACTGCTTTATTTTGAAAAAAATAAAAAACAATCTAAAGATATTATCTACATTTAATATATATTTAAAAATCTAAAAAACATAATTTTTTAATTTTTTTATTTAAAAAAAATTATATTTGGACACAAAATTGTATCTTCTATTCTTCATGAAAAAAATCTTTTGAAAAACTCCTTCAATTTTTCACAACTAAACAGGCAATAAGTATTCCAAAAGTATGCCACGGTTCCAAACTTAGAATTGTTGACAAAACAAATCAAATTGAATAATGTATAATTTTACTTTGGTTTATTTGTACGACATGTTTCGCTGGTCCGATGGTTCGAACAATGAGAGGAAAAAAATTGCACAGATTCTCAAATGAAGTTGCAATTCTAAGATTCTTAACGAATGGGTGATGGGGCTTCAATTTTTTACATCCAATGAAGCCGTGCTATTGATATGGTTAGGCTTCAAAATTTATCACCATGTGGGGTTTTGTAGCATTTCTTTCACTCAAATGTATTATTTTCTTTGACATGCCTCCTGAGAAGGCTTTGCCATTGCTGGTCTACAAGTTGCATCATTAGGCAACTTGTGAAAAATAGTATGGCTAACAACTCAAGGAAAGATATGGTTTGGTTGACCTTGGTAAGGGAAAGCAAACTAAATGTGTGCTCTCAATGGTATGATGTTGGGATAATACTGGTTTAATGGCCCCTCAGGCAAAATTATTACATCAAAAATTTCAGTTTTCTTAGTACATGAAAGGGACTGATCGCCTCATAACCAAACAAAGTAAGGAGGCCAATAAGTGAGGAACACAAGAGGAGCTGTCCCTGAGGGATTGCTTCAAATCTTCACCGCATCCGTCTGGGTCGTTGATTGGCATCTTAGTCTACACCTCCTCTCTATCTCTTCTACAAGTACGCTCGTTTTGAATATGATGGAGACATGGTCAAGATAATTGATAGGAGAAGAAAGAAGAACAAAGAAGAGCAAAGAGATAAGCCTCGGGAGCCACAGGAATGCTGGGGGTTGATCGTGAAACTGCACCACCGACTGCTGCCATATCTAAAAGGAAACAACTTCTCTCCACTGCTATGAAGAGAACCAGTGAATGGTCTTGTTCTTCTCCTCAGATATTCTTTTCCTTTCTTATCCTCTACTTTATATTTCTTTTGGGTCTCTTTATCAGCTCATCATACTCAATTAGAGGACCCTTATGGTTCTGTTTGTGTCTTTCTTTGTTAGAAAAAAAAAAGCTTCTCTATGATAGAAACTTTTAGAAATTAATGAAGGGGATTTCTTTGTTTGATTGGTTTATATTAAAATTTCTTCCTGCAGATCCAGTAAATGGTCCTGCTTTCTTTCTTCAATCCTTTTCTCTTTTCCTTATTTTGCTTCACATGATTCATTTGGGTTTCTATATTATTTCTCTATGACCTTCTATCTCTTTTCTTTCCTTCTTTGTCGAGGCAAAGGGTCTTTATGATAAGTGGTAAAGCGATTTATGAAAAGGGTTTCTTTGTGTTTGCGATCTTTGTAGGATACTATCCCAGGAGATCCCCAGTGATATCACCATCCATGCTGGAGGAGCCACTTTTGCCTTACACAAGGTAATTCAAAACCATGGTTCTGAAAAACAAGCAACTCTGAAATGAAATATTATTGTTTCCTGCCACTACATGGGGACATTCTAGTAGAGGAGGCTCCCGTAACTGCAAGGTCTAGGCACAGTTAGATATACGCAACTTTACCTTCACAAGAGGTTATTTTCATGTTTCGAACCTTGACACCTAAGTTGCATGTTATGTAAGCTCATGCTCTTTCCAGTCAACACATTGGTCTTCAAATAAATAGAATTGAATAGGCCCCAGTGACTCTCCATAGTCCACTTAGATTTAAGCATGCGAGATAAAGAAAATTAGATGCATTCCATGATCATAAATAAGATTCTTTTTAAAGATCATTGGTAGATAGGAGTTCTCCTTTTTAGTTTTTCTTGTTCAGCTTGATCCCTAATTCAAATTCCAATGTTAACATACTGCAAATTTCCATACAGTTCCCTCTGGTCTCCAAGTGCGGTTACATTCGGAGGTTGGCGTCTGAAGCCAATGACTCAAACATCTCACTTATTGAAATCCCAGATGCTCCTGGTGGTGCTGAAGCATTTGAATTTGCAGCAAAATTCTGTTATGGCATATATTTTGAGATCACAACAGAGAATATTGCTATGCTTCGATGTGTCGCAGAGTACTTAGAAATGACAGAAGACTATGCAGTTGGAAATCTTGTGAGTAGAGCAGAGGTCTATTTGGAGGAAGTAGCATTGATGAGCCTGCCAGGTGCAGTCACAGTCTTGTGCAAATCAGAGGACCTTTATCCCATGGCTGAGAAAGTAAAATTAGTAAGCAGGTGCATCGATGCCGTAGCATATATAGCCTGCAAGGACAGCCAATTCTGCGTACCCTTGAGGACTGAAAACAACCATGAGAGCTTGAATTCAGGGTTACAACCTAAGTCAATCGTCGATTGGTGGGCAGATGAGTTGACGGTTTTGAGGATCGATACCTTTCAAAGAGTTCTCATGGCAATGAAAGCTAGGGGCTTTAAACAATTTGCTCTTGGACCAGTAATTATGCTCTATGCACAGAAGTCTCTGCGAGGTTTGGTGAGCCACAATCCTTGCTTGGCCTTCTTCTCTTTGAAATTTTAGTTTTGTACCACAAATCTCAGAATCTACCTATGGCACTAAGGAAAAATTTATTGGTATGATGAGACTGAATTGCCTATACCAAATTTATTATGTAAACTTGAATTGACTAATGAGGCATGAAATGCAACTTGAATTTGATCTTACATATTTTTGTTTGCAACATGTTCTTTCATATGCAATTCAACATTTTAATGCAGGACATATTTGGAAGAGGGAGGAAGAAAATTGAGCCAAAACAAGAGCATGAGAAAAGGGTAGTGCTAGAGACAATTGTTAGCCTTTTGCCAAGAGAAAGGAATGCAATGTCAGTCAGCTTTCTCTCTATGCTTCTAAGAGCAGCAAAATATCTCGAGACCACGGTGGCTTGCCGGCTTGATCTAGAAAAGAGAATGGCCTTGCAATTAGAGCAGGCAGTATTGGATGATTTATTGATCCCTTCATATTCCTACAATGGTGACACAATGTTTGATGTTGATACAGTTCAGAGGATCTTTGTGAACTACCTTGAACATGATGCAGATGGAAGTTGCTTTGGTTATTACACAGATGATGACTATGTTTCCTCATCACCTCATGACATGGACCGGGTTGGAAGGCTTATGGAGAGCTACCTTGCAGAGATTGCTTCTGATCACAAGCTGACCATTGTGAGGTTCATAAGACTTGCTGAACTGATTCCAGAACAAGCAAGGGTCACCGAAGATGGCATGTACAGAGCAATTGATATATACTTGAAGGTGCTCCTCCTTTTAAAAAGTCTGCCTTGCTTATTGCTCTTTAACACCATTTTCTATTTTTTTTTTTTTTGGAAGATTAGTGGGCAAACATTTTAAACAAACGATACGAGAGATCACCAATCTAACACTAATGGTAACATCTCACAAGCTTTGAGCCTGAAACCTCCTCCAAATGAAGGGCTGCAACTGCTAGGCTGTAATCTGGTTTTGCCCAATTTTTATTACATAAGCTTCGATCATGTTCTCCAGTACACTTTGACTCCCACATCTTCTGTATTTTTTGCTTTTTGATTTTCATCATAATTCTATAATAGTCCAAAAATTACATAAAAGAAAGTGATAAAGAAAAACTTAAAATTTTTGTATTTTACTAAAAATATGGCTCAAAACCGAGTAGATTGAAGATAAAGAATTCATGTAACCAATCTTAACTAATTTCGGATAAAAGCTTTGTTGTTGTTGTAGCATTATAATTCTATAGTGGTGATTGGTAAATATGAAGGCCATATCTTTGTTAACAGCCTCAAGAGTCCAAACTCTACAATGTATCGTTTATTGTACAAGAAGGAATTGATCTAATAATTTTACAATCACACCACACATCATTTAAATGGAGTGCTCTTTCAAATTTTGTAAATGAACTGCAACCTTATGCTCCATTATAAGTTCTATCTTTTCTTGTATCTTCATCATTTATTCTGCTGAACTTACAGGCACATCCATCTCTGGGTGACCTGGAGAGGAAAAAGATTTGCAGCTTGATGGACTGCCAGAAGCTATCGAGAGAGGCTTGTGCCCATGCAGCTCAGAATGATAGGCTTCCAGTGCAGACAGTTGTTCAGGTGCTTTATTTTGAGCAGCAACGCCTAAGAGATGTAACAAGTGGAAACTTCATTGGTGGAGAATCTCCAGCTCTGTCCCAGAAAGCTATTCCATATGGCATTGGATATCATAATGCCACAGATGAGCTCTCGCGCTTGCAAAGAGAGAATGATTACCTGAAACTGGAATTGATCAAATTGCGAATGCAGTTGAAAGAAATCGGAAAGTCTTCAGGAAATATAAATTCTGCTGCCAAGCCTCCATTGCCAAAGAAGTCCATCATTAATTCTGTGTCAAAAAAGCTTGGGCGCCTTTACCCCTTCATGCGTTCTGATACTGCGAAGTCTCTATCTGGCAAAACCAAAACAAAGCCCCCCAAAGTCTGGAGGCATTCGATCTCTTGATGCATGATTCTGGTCAAATGGTGAATATGTTTCACCTCTTTAAAATTAGTGGCTTCACTGCTTCACTAGGAAAAATGCCATTTTTTGCTTTGGGTTAAGGCTTGACATAAGGGGCCATCTATTCTCTCTCTTCTTTCATGTAAAATTATGTAAGTTATCTTTTAATTGAGCTTCAGTGATGCTTGATCTTTCAATAGATGCAATGGTGTAAAGAAAGAAAATAAGTTTCTCCAAGAATGTAAATTTTATTGCTGTATGTAGATAAGAAAAAGCAATAATTTCCTCAATATTATCCTACAAATTTGCTCTGAGATTAGAACTCATAATACCAGACTGAAGTGATACTACGGATGGGATGTGATTATTTCAATCCAAGTTTATCATATTGAGAATCGGTATTGTTTTAGTAGTGGACCAATATAAATTTGGTATGAAATGTATCGTACCAAACTAATAGTGTACAGTCATCCTGTACCGAACTAATGACGTACAGTTAGATGAATTAATAGGTTTCAACTTATAAACTGCTTTGTATCAAACTGAATTGAGTGGCTCAATATGTACAAGATGGTTTGGTATGGTATAAAGTTGGTATGAGATTGGTTTGGGATGGTTCTAAGCTATATAAAGTGATTCGAAATGGTACCAGCCTCGTATCATTTCAACATAGTGAACTGTATCGGTTTCACATAGATATAGTTTGGTTTATTTTACACCGATGGTTTATTAGAGTATTCGGCTAGAAAATAAAAGAAGAATATTTAATTCCTTACCTTCAAGTGGATGGCAGTGTGGTGAAAAAGCTGTCTTTTCAAACCTGTGGTAGATTATCTGCTTTTTTGTTTTTTTTGCCCTCTCCAGAAAAGAACACTTTTGGCATCATCATTTTTTCACAAATATCATGGAGATGTGCCACTACCATGATTTGAACCCTGAACTCCTATTTGTAGATTATCATCTTAATTTTGCTTACTTTTGTAATTTTTCTTCATCAAATTCCATCACTATACCATAAAGTTTCTTTTAAGGGACTTGAAGGCACATCTTTGAAGGGTTATGGATTTTATTGAAGGTTTTGACAGGACCATACGAAGAATGTGGTCTCTTAACCTTTTAGTTACAGGTTTGCCTACATTCTCAAGGCAAACTAATTGTGTGATTTTTAGCAAGGATTTGGCAAAATTGACTGAAAACTGAAAGCGGATCGCCATGGAGTCTGCTATGCTAGTGAAGGATGAAAATTTAATGAATATGACGGGGGAATGCTACATGACCTTCTTCTTGTTAGGTGAGTATTATGGCTATGGCCCAGCAGCAAGTTGGTCGCAGGTATATCCAAACCAAAGTTTCTTTTGAGAGATTTGGCTTGAAGATTGCATGCTGCAATGGTTGTGCTCCAAATATTGTTTTATGTGGAGGAAAGTCCTTTCATTGGTAACTAGAATGCAAAGTGCTTGGGTGATTGGAGACTGAACTCAAGGTCTGCACCTAAAAGGAATCTAAGAATAAACTAATAGGTGTTGAAATCTTACTTAGATAACTGTTGCATCTGAAGCTAGAAAAATCCCACATCATCGGATGGAAAATAATAGTATGAAAAATAATAGTTTGAGAAGTTTATAATTCAATAATCTATTACCAATTAATTTGGAGTCTGCTTTTGCAAAGCCCACTAGCACGATAGAGCGGTGGTACAGTGGAAAGGTGGAGGAAACAACAGTTCCAGTGGGGGCTCTACGAACGAAAGGTTTGTATTTTATTATTACGGTGGGGTTATCAGCACTTTTACGGAGACTACTATTACGATAGGATAGTAGAAGAGATGGTAGCTCTCATAGAGAAATAGAGATGATTTTGCTAGAAAAATGATAAAGATGATAATTAAGAAGAGATAGGAGGTTCGATAAGAAGAAAAATGTAGATGAAAACAAAAGAAATGATAATTTAGATGAGATGGTGGGTCTAATGAGAACAAAGAATGATGTGACGGAGGACACGATGTCTTCAATGGGAAAGGATAATGATCATGGAGTAGGAGCAAAATTGAGAAGAAAGTAGCGGAGGACACGATGGCTCTAATGGGAGGAGGATGGTGTCGGAGTTGGAGCGCGGTAAGATTTGTGTTTTTATCAGTTTAGTCGGTTATGGCAGCCAAAAGATCTTTCATTCTATTAATGGTTCTTATTTATTCATATTTTTTAAAAAACAAAAAAGTACCATAGCAAAACATATTAATTTGGATATAAATTTTTAAAATCATATGGATCCGATCCGTTAACATATTAAGCTAGCATATGAGATTGGAGTGTTACAATAATGCTGCTCAAGGCTCAAAATCTTGACCCTCTGCTCAAAAGCATAGGGGTATAATACCCAGATCATGATTGATGGTTTTAATTCTTTAAGCAGACAAGCAAATTAGGTAGCCCAAACCTTACCTTCGTTTCATTTTAGATATAGGATGGATTCACGACTTGGATCCACTCGGTATAAGACCGTTGAGCTAATGCTCAGTACCCCAAACCAGCTGATGGGCTTTTCTTGTTTCTTCTGAGAATAAAATGGAGAGGAGGAGCAAAAGTTTGTTCCCCAGCTTTTATTAAAGAGAAATGAAACAAAACGACAGATGCATGGATAGAACTGGGTTTGCTGAGCAGCAAGGAGTGGCTCTCAGCAGCTCAGAGTTGCAAGCATTGTCCCAAAAGGAAGATCCCAGCGCAATTTGGTTGGGACTCAAGAGTTCAAACACCAATTGATTAGCCTTTCTTCTCTTAGTATGTAGTTTATTCTTTATTGCCAAAAGAAAGATCTTAACATCCTAATTTTTTCAACAGAGACTGTTTGCACATTTCAAACTTGTGACTTTCAAGGTCATGATAGGCAATTTTACGTTGCTCCAAGACTCATCCTCTCATGTCAGCAAAGCTTTACGGCTGATGTTTTGGCGATTTAAGTTTCTTGAGATGGCGGTAGGTGACTAGTTAACTAATATTCCCAAGAAGAGGAGGGATTGCAAAGTAGGCAGCAAACCCATTTAGCAAGAAAAGTTTTGTTGAAGCTGGCAAGATTTTGACACCAGGTCCCCCATTCAGCTTAGATTTGCAGATAGCCTTTCAGTTGACTAGATAATAGAAACACTCTAAAAGCTGAAAAAAAGAAACTAGTCTCACGTTGGATAGAAAAAAAAAAAATATACAGAGGACCTGCTACCATTGACATGTGCTTTGAGTTTTTAGGGTCATATGAATCCGACATGCTAATGTGTTAATTAAGTTAGCAAGTAGACCTAAAATATTATAAATAGTATCAAAAGTTAACTCGAGTGTGCAGAAGTTGATAGGGCCAAGCTGTGACCAATTTCTACAAAAGAAAAAGGATGCCCATAAGGCTATGATATGGCATAAAGCCACCAACCATCTCTGCGGCACTAATAATTTTGCTCGAAGCTAAATCTTAGCTAGCTTGTAGCATTCTTTTAAATTAATAGCCTCGCTTGGAGTAGATCTTAGCTAGATTACTTGTAGCATCCTTCTAAAGGAAGGAAGATTGTAATACTCCAAAAGTTAGAAAAAAATGATTCGGATAGAAAAAAGATAACTGAAGAACTTATAGTCAAAGTCTACCTACTACCGAGTAACATATACTTGAGTTTGGATGTAGGACATTATAACTAGCCACTGCCTGACATTGACAAGAAAACTTTGTTGAAATTTATCTTCTGATTAACATGTTTGATGCATTCTAAATTCTTTATTTGAATACGACTTTAATATAAACAGAGTAAAATTTTAAATTTAATTCTCTCTATGTAATCTCACAATTGTTACCCTCATCCGTGTCCATATTCCCATCTGATCAAGCGTATATCTTGGTTGACTGGAAAAATACCCGATCAACTATTCTAAGGTAGCATTGTCTTGATGCAGAATTCTTATGCATTATTTTTCCATGCTGTTGAATTCGAAGGGTACTACTTTGTCTTTTTTGATGATGATTTTGCTTCCTGCTCCTGATGTGCAAGGTGTTTACTATTCCTGATTTGTATTATCTAATTGAAAAAGATGGGAGCCCCATAACCCATTCTGCATGTTTTATGCGTCATGCGTCGCATGCATGTTCTATAATTTACCATCTGCCTCCTCTGGAAAACTTCGCATGCGTTAGCCTTGTGATAGACCAGGGCTTTCATGTTTGCTGAGCCTTTTTAAGCTCACTCGCACATAATCATGTCAAAGGTGGCATACAATCTTCAGCAGGTTCTACAATATATATTATCAGTTTTTAATGTTTGTTTTTATCAATGGGTTATCTCCTTTTTTTTGGGGAGTGAAATTCCTTTTAGTAATTTGTTATAGTCATCCCTTATCACCATATATCATGGGGAAAGCATGATCCTTTTAGATCATGGTGTGGTCAATTGCTAGTTGATTCTTAACCTCCCTTCCTCCTCCTGATTCTAATTAATGATCTTTCTCTTCTTACATCTTTATGAAGACCAACATTTGGTCGGTAAAGGTTAGACAACTCTCCTATTTGAACAGTCTTGTCTTTTTTGGTGGGAAATTTTAACAGCCTTCTCAAATCATGCTACATTGTTTACGGAGTCCAAGATCCAAACTACAATGGAGGACCACCAAGTAAGGGTATCTCTATTACTCACAAAACTGACTGTAAAACGATGCTTTTTGGTGCTCTATTTCCTAATTTTCTTGAGAGTAACAAATTCCTGCTCCTAATTCAGGCTGCTCATCTAATAATTCTAAGTAGGAGTTGTTGGGAATTTAGTTTCACCTGTCATGAGAGCAACATGCAAACAAGTGTTTGTCACAGAGAACTCTGATGGAATGATGCATGACACTCATCCAAGGATTAGCCAAAAGATTCTTGCAACCAGTAAAGCAATGGAGGTTCCATAGGCTCTGCAGTGTTAGAGTCACAAGTGATAAGATGCTTAGCACCACTGACATGACTGACCTTTCTTTTATGGCCCAACTGGGGGAGGGGAAGGAGTGATTCATGTATTGGATCAGAAAACCAACTCTTTTTATATTCTTAAGCATTTTTGTACCATGCTGTGACCAAGCCCTTACCAGAATATTGCAATTCCGTATGTTCCATCTAACCAGTGAGGATCTTTACATAATTATCTATCTGTTTGGCTATTATTTGAATGAAAACTTGAAAACTTCAGGACATCAAATTTTCAGATCCAATTGTTTTATTATCCGAGGATCTATATATAGAATTAACTTTATTATGGTTCAGTTATAGAATCTTAATGATCCTCCTCAGACTGCAAACACATCATATTGTGCAACTTTGGCGCAATGGATTATCATGTTTTCCTTTCATTATAGTTAGCATGCGTTCCTCTGAGAAAAAAAAAAAAAAGAAATATAAGAACATTTCATCAGATTTCCATCACCAATTGGTTGTCCTGTTCTGCTCTCTTTGACTGTTCACTATCAATCCTTTGTGGTTGATGGCAAATGTGGTCCATAAATCAGGATAAATAATTGGCAGAAGAGTAAAGAAATTACGCTCACCTTTTGTTGACACTTTAATGAGCTTTTGGATTGAATTCAATTATAAACATTGAAGTGCTTTTAGAGGTGGTTTCATGCCGAAGCTTCCATACACCTATAAGAAGATCAATCTACCATGAACAAATTTAACATTCACTGGTACTGTTAAGAATCTCATCTTCCTTTTGGATGTTGTTTGTTGTTAGACTTGTCAAAGGCCTTGACAAGTCTAATCATGCAATGTGTCTCTGTTGTGAATTATTTGTGGCTCCTGTTTGGCCTTTTGTTTTATTAGGATTCCAGCTCATAGTCCTAAAACTGAATTGGATAGCTTCAGATCTAGCAGAGATTACAAATTTGTTAGCGAGGAAGAGGCTAATTCCATGACATTTCTGCTTACCAACTACAGCAATATGGACCACTGCAATCTAAGAAGCCTATCATGTCATGTTAAGACTCAAACATTGGAAGAGCCAAGGAGGCTGGTTCAAACCATCTTGTCGCATTTTTTCTTCAACATGAAAACCATTCTTCCTCTCATCTGGAAACCTCATGGTCATGTCTGGCACGTGAAGTAGTCCCCACTCTTGTCTGTTTAATTTGACCATGCCAGACTCGCTTGAAGACGAAGAAAAGCTTGCTCCAGAATCTGAAGTAAACGATGTTTCTTCTTTCTTCCTTCGGCTTCTGTTGCTTCCAATGGCCAGCCTCAGCTCTAAGTCACTTTCTTCTTCAACCTTTAGCATGACATCTCCATAATCCCTTCCTATGTACTCTTCTGCTGGGAGTTCCAGATCAAGTGTCTGACGAGGCTTCCTCTGATCTAAGTATCCATTATGACATGCTTGATTTGAACCTCTCTCGTTCTCTACCTTCCTTCTCTCAAGACCAGGTTGGTTATTTGTAGATGCCCATTGCCTCTTCAGCTCGGCATTCTTCATGTCTCTCATCAGCAGCTTCTGGACTTGGTACAGACGATGAAGCTCATGCACCTGAACTAGTCATAAGAACAAGGCTAAGAATCTCTTGAAACTTTGAAGTGATGGACATAAAGGAAAGGGAAGAGAATTTGACAATGTTTCTCATTACCTGGTGTCTGAAAGTTTCTTCATGCTTCAACATAGCCATCTTCATGTATTCTTTCTCATATTGTTTCACATATCTCTCCATTGGCCTTTGCAAATCAACTGAGACAGATGAATGTAAACTGTTCTGCAGGCTACTTGCTATGACAGGCAAAAAAACCCACGGAAATTCTTGTTTTTCCTCCACCTCTTCCTTGGATTTGAGTGTCTATTATATTTTGTTGCTAATTTGGTCTACTCCCTGCGCATAGTTTAGTCCTTTCAGTTGTTCAGTGCAAAAATTAACTTGGTAGATAACATAGCGAAAGGGGGCACTACCATGTGAAAGTATTAGACATTCTAAGCAGAGGATTTAGTATTAAATGTGTCTTTTGACAATGCTATTGGCTGTACGTCTATACATTTGTATTAACAAAATATTCTTGTGCTGTTTTCTATTATATAATGGAACCCATTTTCTTCCACAAAAAAAAAAAAAACAAAAAAAAAAAAGATAATATGATTATCATCATATTTCCAGCTGAATATTGCGTATTGTTCTGTTTATGATGGCCTAACCTTGTCTAGGAATTGATTATGTTTGATGCTCACCTTTTATGAAAATGCCTGCTTAGGTGGTGCAAACAGCACTATTTCAAGGAATATCTTATTCAATACAATTCCCATCTCTAGAGCCCTCTTTTTTTGGATCTCAATTATGATGGTTATTGTCACGTGGACTCTGGTGCATGAAGATCTTTAGTGTCCTCTGGTTTGCCATGTGGACTCATTGCCTTTGCATAAAAATTTTAGGACTTCATGGTGAAACTGAGCTCATGACAACACTCTGTTCGAGATTGCATAATTCTTTAACAACATTTTTCTTCTTATATTCCAAAATTTATCTTTGAATTCCTGCTTATGATGATTAAAATGTCGAATGAACAAAACATGGGGGAATTTCCCATTGCAAGCTCCAAGAAACTGGATCAACTTGCAATAAATTTACAAAGCAAGTAGTTAAAAGGGAAGTTATTGAGGTCATTTTGCATTAGCCAATCCAGGTTGGACACCTCATTTGGCTAGATCAATGCCAATGGCTCACCTAATGTTCAAACTCATTAACTTTGATTTGAAAGACATTACTTCAGATCTTAAAAAGATAGGTCACCAACCGGCCAACTAATATTTTAACTTTTATAGCAGTCCCCTCTCACTTAAAAGTTGTCTTTTTCAGGAATTTGGCATCATCTCTTGGAGACTTGATGTCGGTTTCTGGATCCAAGTATTCTCGAATGCCGAAGATCATATCTTGATCTGTAAGACTAATCTCACATAAATGAGGTAAGGCTCACTGATCATTGGCTAAAAGAACGGGTTTGATATATTAAATTCAGTAAGTTGGCTGTATAGAAATTTGGATGCATTTCTTTCCAAAAATTCACAGTAATTTTGTGGACAGAACCATAGGGTCTTCAAAAATAACCTCTTATTCATATCAAATGAAGAATTCCCCCATCTGAACATCTTAAAACCTCATCCCATTCAGAAAACCAGGTAAGTATTTCTTGGTTGGTCAGAACAAGAGGTGTTTCACTGAAAAAAATCTTCAAGAATTAGGTAAATTGTCTGAACAAGAGATGTTTCACTGAAAAAATCTTCAAGAATTAGGTAAATTGTCTGAACAAGAGATGTTTCACTGAAAAAAATCTTCAAGAATTAGGTAAATTTAGCAATGAATGTGAACAGACACAAGTCGACAAACAAATTCAGAATTATAAATATATGTAGACATATATTCTGTGTTATAGTAGCAAACTTCAATAATAGTTGAAAAATTTAAATAAGTTACAATTGTAATCAAGTACAGTGATATTAAAATGATTCTAAAGCTAACTAAAAGAAACAACTTCGTGACAAAGTTTCGTAGCAGACAAACTTCTGCTGTTTTGTGGAAGCTTTAAAGAATTTGACATGAATACATGCTGTCCTAATATGAGAACTTCTTTTTAACACCATCTTTTATGAATCACCTTGACAATCGAGAACTTCAAGAACAAAAGCAAAGCAACTTAAAGTAGCAATACCTAAGATCTGCATGCAGCCTTGCAAAGATGCAGTTAGGATGACCATGGAAAGAGCAAGACAATAGAGAGAAAAATCTGAAAGATGGCTCATGACCTGTGGAAGGAGCAGGAGAGAAGGTAAGAAGGGATCCTCACCTCTGAAATTCTATCAGCTGAAGTCTTGTGCTATGAGAAAAGAGAGAGACAGAGGTGCATCCATAGAATGGTTTATTCTCCTCTACTCATACCACCCTTAGACCACAGTTTGCTTGGACAAAACAACAACTCCACATACCCCATCTGTTGAGGCTGGGGGAGGATTTAAGATTCTCTTCACTGACTCTCACCGGAATATTTTAGTGGTCTCTCCAGGCATGCCAAACAAATCCCAGTCCCACAGCCAATGCAGTTCAAGTATGTGAGGGGAAAGATGCCCCCAGACAGTGCCAACAAAGGACAGTATTAAACTAAGGAGACCCACTTATTATATACTACTCCAAAAGAATCATTAAACAGACAGCTAAACCTGCTATGGTAGATCACATGTGCCCTGGAATTCTATGATCATCACCAGTTGTCTCAACTTATATATATATATATATATATATATATATATGATGAATTGTGATGGACAAATAGAGGGGTAGAAAGATGATGGTATATGTCCTGTCTTATACATGGGGATAGTTTGTTAGGCTCATGAGCTTATAAGAGAACCTACTACATACTTTCTTATACATTTTTTTATTATTTGAAAGAATTTGTAAGTGTATACAACTCACGCATTCAAATCTTGGAAGTCATCTCTACCTGCCAAGAGCTAGATCTTACTTGCATATTTATAACTGCACAACAGAACTATGTGAAATCTAGGAACAAATAACAGAGGCCCTGACAGTCTGGACCATCCATCAGGTGTACTTGGCCAGTGTGCATTTGGTCAATCCTATAATGTATCCTTTGGTACCCAATTGGGCAATACCTGAACCAGTCCTCTTGTATCTATGTTCATGGAGTGCTTATTGAATTGGTTACAGTTACGATAATGTAGTTTTGGTCCCAAGCCTAGATAACATTGTTGAAGCGTTAATCTTGGAAACACTACTTGTCCTAGCAGAAAATATGAAAAATGCCTTGACGCTGTTTCACAAATTGCTCAAATGACATCATCATCCCTCCATGTGGAGCCCAAATGATAATATTGATCGTAGGGTAGATGTTGCTAGAGGTAGGTGTGTGTAGCATAAATGTTAGATGATGGAATAGAATGTTCGGAACAAGACTTGGTGGTTATGATTACAATTTATGACGATATAATGGATCAACAACCTAACCCGAACAATATATCATAATGACGGCTTGATAATTTGTTCGATGATGATGATTTGTTTGATTGTGGTACACAATAACACAAGTTTAGGTGCAAACGGGATACAAACACAATCCTTGGATCGTGTACATCATCCCAAATACATACATTCTCCCTAAGGTTTAACTAACTAGCTAGTAAGCATGACCTCAAACAAGGGATGAGACACATGGGTTTGCGTGCATTATTGGCACAATAATACAAAGCCCCCTCCCTTTCTTTAGGAGGAGGAAAGCCTTGGTCTTGTCCTTGCTGTACTGACAAGACCTCCTATGAACAAAGACCTCCAATAAACAAACAGGGCTAGGAGGAGAATCCATCCCACGAAAAGAGTGGATCCTAACTGAGTTATGGTATATGAAAACTCTAATAAGAATAGAAGCATGTAACTAACTATAGGGTTGGGACAATCAAGAAGGCTATTACTTGTGGGGTTCATGAGGATAACTCTTTTTTTCCTCTCACATAATTCTCTTTTGTTTTCTTCTCCGGCCCCAAAACGGCGGGGAGGGGGAGCGGGAGGGGGGACAGTGGAGCACGCGTTGCCGGTCCGGGGAGACACAGACGTATGGGGTGGTGGGCCCCACGAGGGGGCCTGCCAAAAGAACGACCCATAAGGCTTGTCCAATGGGCACCATCCTATTTTACCCTCCCTCCAAAGGAGAATCATTAGGAAGACAGATGAGCTTATCATATAAAAAACAAAACTCCTACTTCCACCTCTAATGAAGCGTGGGCAATTACTTTTCCTTGATCTAGTGAATAGTGATTTGCTAACTACTTAGCTAACAGAAAAGGTTGGGGGGGGGGGGGGGGCGTTGTGGAGAGGGGAATGTGTGTAAAGCAAAGCTACTTTTTTTTTTTTTCAAGTGCTAGTTTGATTGAGGTTGAGGAATTCATTTAGTTGTAGGTGACCAAGAAACCATTACACTACTGCCAACTTGTGGGGGTTGATTAGGCATAAGATGACCTCACACATCTGCATGATATGTTATAATATACCCTTTAAGGTGCTCTAACTAATCATCACTGCAGTGGATTTGTTGCTTCCTAGTCGATTGCAAGATTGTAATATTAGTGATTCGATGAAGGAGTTTTAAGTCTAGGATTTAATCTAGGCTTTGTGAGTTTGAATTAGTTATGGCTCAATGACTAAATGTGGTCAAAGTATAAGTTGCAGTGACTCCATAATTATGTTTTCCTTGAACTAGTGCTATCAAATGATGCGTTTCGCACTCCTTTCTCCAACCTCATTTCATTTCTGGTCTCCATGATTGATGCCACAATTGGTGACTTGAATTTGGGAGTTCCACACCCACCTGATTCAAAGTGTGGAGCACCTGTACTTGTTCCTCTCCAGCAGGACTGGAGGAGGAGAGGATTTGAGAGGTCACGGTGATAAAAGATACTGGTATATAATTTCATAACGTGGTACCACATTGACTAGTTGTTTGGGATGGAGGACCCCAGAGACCTTGACTTAGTTGCATGACAATCTTAAACCCGAGTATTTGATCATGAGTCAATAGTATTAATGTCCCATCGTATCTAGATGTCATCCAGTGATGGTACTTGTGATGAGTGCCTTAATGGATATCATTAGTTCTTGGAGATTATCAGCTCCATGGATGACTATTGTTGTTGTTGTTTGATAACATCTTGTCACTGTGGGTACAAGAAGTTGACTGTTTTCCATGGATGATTTTCTTTCGCGGGGAATCATTGCTTGCATGGTCCATTGTTTTTTACTGATATGTATCGAGAATTTTGCCCCTTTAGCCTATGCACATTATGTTTTCATATGATTCACAACTCATATTTTGCAGATCAATGACTACAGAAGGCATGGCATACATCATGCAATAATTTTATTTTACTTTAATTTTTTCGAAGAAAAGGGAGGAGTCTAGCTCCACCTGCTTCATTATTTTTTTCTGCAGTTAGTGCATAAGCTCTTGCATTTATATAGAGAGATAACACCATGATTAAGGAGGGGAAGAATGATTATTATTATTGAAGAAATGCAAGAGCTCTTGGATAAAGCATTATAGATTCTAATAAATCTCATACAAGAATCAGAATTATTTTGCAACAAGGATTCTTGATTTTCTTTTCTTTTTATGTCTTTTTAGCAAAGAATCTTAAATATTGTGCGTGTGCATGTGTGCATGTATGTGCATACATGTGCACATGCATATACACATTTCATCCTTCTGTAGTTTGAAAATTTTCTAAATGAAAATATAACGTAATAATGTCTTAATAATGTCTTAGGTTCTGCTATTTAACAGTTTTTTTTTTAACACCTTTCATATCATTACTCCATTAGTTTGAAGTAACTAAATTTTCATTCCTCATGATAAAGGTAAAACAATGGTCTCTCTCTTCGATATGATAAGAGTACAAATTAACACATTTGAAGCTGCTTCGATCTTTCATCAAAATAGTCATTAAAATTTGATGACCACAAGTAATGGTTTGACTACTGCATCCTTTC
Organism: Metroxylon sagu; assembly: GCA_017589505.3. NCBI lineage: Eukaryota > Viridiplantae > Streptophyta > Magnoliopsida > Arecales > Arecaceae > Metroxylon > Metroxylon sagu. Next base: position 1,291,661 of record JACVBY030000659.1, on the reverse strand, counting down.
TGATTGAAGTGCAGACTAGGATGAAGCATTATTTCAGTGTTGGGAAACTGAGATATTCTAGTAGACCTCATTTAATTGCAGGATGTGCCGGGATAAATGGTGCTATTCTAGCTTATCCTGCTAAAGAGGTTAGCTGTTTTAAAAGTAGTGCAGTTTCTATTGATGTTTTTGTTGGAGGGAATAAAAATAACTCCATGAGGAGGGGAGAAATAACTTTAATCCTTGGAGGGGTGCTAAAATTGTCCCTCCTAAATTATGTTTCTGCCTCTCCTTTCACCTTTTGCCACCACTCCACTTTACCATATTATCATGCGATAGAGAGGAGGGCTAGAGAGCTCCTCTGAGCTCCAGCCTCGTTGCAACTAGGCCCCAAACACCTTGGCATGCTCTAGATTAGCACCAAGTCATGTTCATGACTTGATTGACCTTTAGTTCAATTTGTTCTAAAGAAGTGCTTGGTGTGAGAGGTGTTTCTCCCCACTGACTGCTGGATTTTACTAGATTGAGACAATTGTGATGGTAGAGGTGGTAAGTTTCATTGAATGGATTTTGATCTAAGCTAGGCATGGTTTGAATGCCATCCCATTGGGATTGGAACTTATGGTAACTTGCTTTTTCTATACAACCAAATTCAAGAAGTAAAAAGGGCCTATCCTATCCAATATCGTAACAAAAAATACCTTAGATTCTCTTGTCCTAATCCATGCCACAAAACAACAATTGGACTTATCCAGCCATCATTTCATCGAAAGTGTATGCTGCAGCGAAGCAAAGGTTGGCTTTATCCCCTAGGATAAAGGCATCTTGAAAGAATTGTGAAGCATAGAGATTCCTATCCTCAATTTTTTATCCAGCGACCAAACATGACTATAGAGAATAATTTGGTTCAATAATAAAAAAAGACTTGCGAAGGAGTTATCAAGAGAACTTTCATAATCATTTCCTCCCCTACATTTATTGCTCTCTTTCATACATACATACATACATATATGTACACGCGCGCGTGCGCACACACATACACACACATACATACATACACACACATATATATATATAATGTATGTGCATATGTATCCATGCATATATGTATATCACACACATATATGTATGCATGTTGTGAAGATCAAATTATATTTGGTATAACTCTGATAGAATTATAGCTTTTTTTAATTGGATGATAGGAGTCCTACATCGATGATCGAAGTCATTAAATATAATATAATATATCTAAATTGCTTATACATTAAAAAATAATATAATTTAAAACCTCTAATATGTGCATTAAGTAGTCAAAAATTAAATAATTTAAATAATAATAAATAATACATATTTTTTGACCATATTAAATAAAAATATATATATTTTTTAGAAAATAAATAATAATATTAATTGATTGAGCAAGTGGTTTAGGTGTGGACGCATGACATGATGAAGAGACATTAAAAACACATTCATCGAGGAAAAAAATTACATGATGCATGCCGCCTTTGACTTATCATAAGTAAATTAACAAAGACTATTTATTAAACAAAACTCATTGTGTCATTTGACTCCACATGCATGAAATCGCTAGACATCAGAAGAGAACTTCTAATTAATTATTGACGACTCTATTGAAAAATTGGATATAAACTAATTTTTTCATTCTACTGTTGAGACATAAGAAGTTAGGAATCAAGTTTTTTCTTCTTTTCCCTTGGTGTTAACATGGCATCATTAATATTTATATAGATCTCAATATGATAGTTCAAAACCACTTGCAACGTATACAAAATTAATTTGGATGGAAATCAACAATTGAGGATTAAACGTAGGGGACACATATAGCATGCCAAATTATTTTTAAGACATCTTACCGTTGGAAAGTGGCATCTAATTTTGCCTTAAAAGTTAATAGCATGGATTGATTAGGGCTACTCAACATGTGAGAAATTATTCTACAAGTTGAATCAAATGTGGGAGGCTTAAAATGGGACCTAGCCCATTTTACACCAGGGAGGGGGATTAAACAAGTCCTCTCTCTGGCTAGTTGGGGAAGGCAGGCTTGCATCACATGTTTGAAGATGTCCACCACCAAGTTTGGTGGCGGATCTCAATGCATGGCCTGTTCCCTAGGCAAGTCAAGGAGCGAGGAAGAGCAAGCAATTGGTGGGGAAAGTTGTGCAGACCGCATGAGGCCTTGGGGAGGCAAACATACATCATTACATTGGACATCATCATCCCACAAAGCATGCCTATCATTTCACAAGCTATAAGCCTCATCAAATTCAGCACTAAGCTTCTGAAAAACACATCATTCTCTTTGGTTTTAGCGTGAAGTTGATGAAGTGTTTATCAAATTCTTCAATATAAACTAAATACTATATATATAATATTGGGGTAGGCTCTGTGGAACATAAGAAAGGCTACTACGGTTGAGCAGTGCGTTCCAGACTCTGAGAGGTGAGGATGGTTAATTTACATGCGCGTGATGCCGCATGCACCATGCACGAGGTGCATGGACTTATGTTTTGTTCTCTGCCTTGCTTTAGCAGGAGCAAAAGAAACAAGAAAAGATGAGAGAACGAAACACGGGACTGAGAACCTGCCCCCTGCTACCCCCCGCTCTCTCTCTCATGCTATAATATAAGGCTGCATGGATCTCGGTTTCAGCTCTTTACCTAAGGTAAAAGTCAGGTCCATTAGTTTTTATAGGTTGCTGACAACATGACAATATATAAATATAATAACATGCTTTTTCTTCATCATTTTATTTTAAAAATAAATAATGCAACCGAAGTAAACTAACACCGTCTGCTATTTAGATTTATAGATTATTGAGTTATCAGTGCTCTATAAAAAATAGAAGGTGTGTCTTCTATCATAGGTGAAGGATTGAAGCTGAATTCAGGTTGCATATGGGTCAGATCTTTCCATCATCCCCATCTGGGTGGTTGGAGGACTTGTTGGGGTCAAAAATTTGGATTTCACTTAAAAAAACATATTAGATCTAGATTCTGTAACTTATAATTTAACTAGATCCTATTATTGTGCAGGTCAAAGAAGCCACATTCCCTTTGATCTTTTTCTTTCTCCCTATCTTTTATTCTGCCTCGTTTGGCCTTTATGGCCTTTAAGAATGACTGATGAGATAGGCGACAAAGGTGGGGTAGCTTCAGTGACTCTAAATCAAGGCTTACCTCAAATACGTGGTGTGGAATCCAAGAGGCCTTGCATCGTGGGAACACATGGTATCCTGTCCCCACCCACGCATTCCATAATCCTTTCATGTCACATTGGCACTAAGTTATTGGATTCGGAGGATTTTTATATTCGTATATCCTTTAAGGCAAGCATATCTTGTACCACTCACTGCAACACTTGCCTTCATGGCTTCTTTTGTATGTTATATAAGCCTGTAGTTTAGTTTAAAAACCGTGATACTTAATCTGCACAAGGACAAAGGCTCAAATTTGGGCATCTGGAGCCAATGTTTTGGTCTAGCGTCCGGTATTATCCTCTTTGGTGGTTGGTGGTTGAAGGCTTTGATATATTGCAAGCTTTATGGTGGCATTAGAGTTGTGATACGCTTGACACAAAGCTATTGCGTGGATGTGGATTTTAAAACCTATTGCTGAAGGCAAGAAAAAAAAAAAAGCTCTTCTGTACGTCCTTTAGAGTGTGTTTGAATGAAATATTTTCAAAATTTTTGAAATTTTAAAATATAGTAAATTAAAATGTAGCATTTTAGGATTTCAAAATTTCATAAATTTCTTGTTTGATTTGTTGCTCTTGAAAATAAAATATTATTTAAGGGCTATAAAATTTTCTATAAATATTAGTTTATAATATTTATATAAATTCATATAATTTTACATAAATATTTTAATATTTTTATATAAATATTAAATATTTATGCAATAAATACTTAACATCTATTTCAATAATACTCATCAATATTTATTATTTCAATATTAATATTATATTATTAATATTAAAACATTTATTATTAATATTATTGTCATATTAATAATATTTATAATATATATATAATACTGTAATTATTAAATATTTATATTTAATAATTTCATTTTAAAATATTTATTTAATCATAAAATAACATATTTATTAAAAATGTTTCTTCTCAAATTTATATTTTTATTATAAATATTTTATTAATTAAAATAAATTATTTGTAAAATATTTATATAAACATATAAATTAATCATTAAATATTTATAAATATTTATTATTATAAAAAAATATTTAATTTATAAATTATAAATTAAGTATTAATTTAATTACGAAAATATTTTAATTTAATGATATTTATATAGTAGTATATATAATAATAATATTATTATTATTTTTAATAAATGTTATTTTATTTATGTAATATTTATTTATTAATGAATAAATGATATTTATGTAATATTAATTATAAAATATAATATTTTAAATAAAATAAATATTTATTTTATAGATATTTAATAAATAAAATTAATAAATATATAAAAAGAATAAAATAAAATAAAATTACCAAATTATGTAAAATAAATATTCAATGTAAACTAAAATAAATATTTATGTAAATAAAATTTTTGTAATATTTATGTAAATATTTTAGCATATAACTAAAAACAAATATTTTAACTGCTTTCAAGTGGATTTTCAGGAGGGATTTGTAAATGATACATGTAGAAGTGAAATTTATAAATGACTACTTTAAGGGATTTATAAATTTCATGAAATTTTAGAAATTTCTTCTTGAGAGTAGCTAAATAAGAAATTTTGGTTTTAAAATTCTAAATTCTTTAATTCAAATAAAATTCCTTCTAAAAATCTTCCATTCAAACACACCCTTAGGATTCAATCTAAAATAAATAATTTGGATTCAACCTAAAAGAAATACTTTTAGATCTATAGGGTGGCTTGGATTTGTGAAAGGTTATGGCTACAATGATTACAATGCATGATAATCCTTTAGTTTCTTAATTGAGGAAGCTAAATCATGGCTATAATGAAAGGTTTGGAATGAGTGCATGACAAGCCACAAAATTAGTGTAACTTAAGAATTATGCAAGGTTTAAAATATAAAAAACTTCTTACTTTCTCAAAAACTCTAAATGCAAATAAGGAAATTAGTTTTCAAGATTAATTACATAAGCAAATCCAATTCAAATACATCTTCATCAAAACCTACTCAATTACATAAGTCTCATACCAGAATTCTAAGATCGAAGTTTGGATTTCAAATTCCTCATTCCAATATTGCTTCAAAGCTTCTCTTGGCTCTATAAAAATATAAAAATAACTTATATGAGCTACCACTCAGTAAGATTTATCTCCTACACATAATTATATGCACATTTATATTCATTATCAAGCATCATTACAGTACAACATTTGCCTACGTGGTAAACGATAAAATTGATATTTAACACTGCAAACATAAACATGTGTCAAAATGTAAAGGAGCCGTAAACTTAAAATATGTAACTCATAATCTAAACGTAGCATAGCTAGCAGTGTCAAAATATGCCAAACTTTTTTTAAGATGAATCCATCAATATTATCTTAAATATTTTATTTAATATGCATAAGATTGATCCTATTAGCTCGGCAATGGACTAATCAAGCCATACATCAACTTGTGGCAAGTAAGCAAATATGACCATACCGTAGAGCATGACAATAATAAATCAATCTTATCTAGCCGCGCTTCAGTTCACGGTGATAGTCATATCTACTACATTATAGTCCGTAGTGACAATAATTATCTAGCTATGCTTCAGCCAGCAATGACAATCATGTCTAACCATGCTATAATTTGTAGTGATAACAAATATTAAGCCATACTTCTGTTTGCGGTGACAGCAATGGTACATAACTAGTCCATTGCCTTTTAATATTATTAATTCTTAATTTATAGACATAAATTTTAATATTATTTTATTCTACTATCAAATATTTTGATTCTGTGCATACAATTTGTAACCATGTAATAGATTTTCATCATGATAGATTTTTACATTTAAATGATATGATAATGCTAACACATGTATTAACAAAATATAGGATACCAATATGGTTTCCATGTTAAATTCTTATGCATAAATATTATAACATCAATAACACTGCAGTAATAAAATATGAATAATTACATTAGCATACACATGTGCATACAAAGATGCAAGTGAAATTCTGACTTTAGTCAACAAATAAGAAAAGCTAGATTCTAGTTTGGCCTTCTTCTTTCTCCAACAACTGCTCACCTCTCAAACTCAATTAATCTCTAAATTAAAATATAAAAAAATGTAAGAGAAAATCAAAGACTAAGGTCCACTACCCTTGGTTAAGGTTTTCTATTAAGGGCCTGGGCATCCATAGGGTAGTTTTTTTGTTTTTTTTGGGTCTCTACACTACTAGAATTCTCGTACACTTTAGTTCCTATGTCAACCTTGTTTAGTAGTGCAAATAAAAGATATGGGTGGACCTGTGAAATATGGCATGTCGGACTATTCTCGTCTTGTAAATCTGATCTTCATTCTTCCAATTAGATCCATAGAAATATAGGTCTTGGTCCAGGAAATGTAAACAAAACTCAAACATTTGTAGTAGAGATCAAATACTATGGGATTCATCCAACTTTTGCGTGCTTAATCTCTATGGTCTTTTTATGGTTCCACCACCAAGGAATCTTAATTCAGATCTGTCTTGGATTTTGGTTCCATGTAGACACGACTGATTGTTTAATAGTTTTTTCATAAGGTAATAGAAATAGTAATAGAAATTAGATAGATATTGATCAAACTTACCACCCCCATGTAAAGAGTCTCATCCCGTGAGTCCGTTTCAATCGTTAGTCATGATCTTTGTTGTGGTTTGCTGTGGTGGGAGCTCTCCAGGTTAATACCCATTATAATGTATGCCGCTACCATGAATGCTACTAAATAAACCCTTCATATAGAAATACTATTAGGTGTTGAATAGGACATAGCTTTATATGCAGATGTCTAACCTTCTTTTACGCCAAGGAGTGAACATTTTACGTCAAAAGGATCTTGGGCACTAGGGCACTAGCAGTCTAGATGGCCTAGTTCTCACTCAAAGGCTAGTCAATGATGGCAAGAAAGGAAGGAAAAAATAAAAAAATAAAAAAATTCATCAAATTTGAAGGTTTACCTCTTAGCTCATCTGAAATTCAAATAATCATGATGTAGGTAAATCTGACGGAGATAGCAAATCTGATACAGGCAAGTAGGAGGATAACTACTAGTCTTACATTAACTTATTTTTGATTAAGCACCTTTGACTTCTCTGAAGAAAGTTATAGCCTTCCACCATTCAAGATAGAAAGAATTCCAAGCCATAAAAAAAGAATAAACTCTTAAAATTTTATAACTCAATTCATTTATTCAATAAGATATACTAGGAGCTTATTTATAAAGCAAGACTAACCTAATAGAAATCTGACTATAACTAAAACAATAGAATCATAAACTAATTTGACATTAACAAAATAAGACTTCTAAAGAGAATAAAATAAGATATCTAAAGCAAATAAGATAAGTCTCTTAAAGAGATTAGGATGAAAATAAGACTCTTAAGGAGACTTATAATAAAATTCTTTTTATTCTTATATTTCTGTATCAACTCTTCCCGACTTGAGAAATTTGGTTCCCGATGAATGCTTTGCTATTTATAGAAATCTAAATTAAGTTATTGTAGGTAATCTATGCATGATCTTTAAAGGCATAATATAAGCCTTTAAAAGCATATATGATCTTTTTTCTTACATACTGTAAAATCATTTTGATAAACTTTTCTTTTATTCTTTAGTCTAAATTTTTCTTGCATTTTTTTCTACAAATTCACTTTGAGTGGAGTAGCAGCCATGATTTCTGTGTTCCTTTCCTTTGAAATTTTGCTTTTTTAATGTAGTATCATTATGACATTGCTTCTGTTTTTTGGCTTTAATTTTCTTTTGTTTTCAAATAACTAATCTTTTTGTTAGAATATCTTTCCTCCTTGTTTATCTAAAGTAAGTTTTTGGGGAAAAATTTATTTAATTGAATTTGTCAATCCAATCGGGTGCTTCTTAGAATTCTAGTAACTTCTCTTAGCTTGTTTTCTATCTTCTCTTTGTAAATTATTATTTTTTATATCTTATTTTTCCAAAGCCTTTTCCACATCATAGCTTTAGAGTCAAAATTTTCTTTTGATTCTGTCACTTCATTCCCTGAACTTCCATGTTTATTATCTTTTTTGCTTTTTACTTTATCATTAGCATCCTTTGAATTTGAAAGAAGCTCTTGCCCTGATGGAACTTTCTTATTCAAAATTGCACTTATGTAATCTTCATATTTTGAATTTCTTACTTCCTTATCAGCTCTTTGGTTGACTTCTTATCAGCTATTTGTTTGTAAAGATTAGGTAGCTCTTTTTAGGGATGCAATTTGAGGTCTACTCAATTTATCCTTAATGTATATATATATATTTCTTTCCATAACATCTTTATCATAAATTCATGGATGACCTAATAGTATGTGGCTGACATTCACAGGAAGGACATTGTACCAAGCTTCATAACAATAATCCTTGCCCTATTTGAAGGTGATGGGACTTTTTTGATTTACCATAAGTATAGAATTATTAAACCAAGTTACTTTGTAAGGCTTTGGATCGATGTAGTATGACCTTCAAATTATATTTCTTTACAAGCTTCGTGGAAGTGATATTTACTTTCTTTCTTCATCCATGATCGAAGAAACTTTTCTTTTATAACAATCTGCATTACAATGAAAGACTTGATTTCTGTGCCAGTCATCTTCTTCTTTTGATGTTGCAAGTAGAACTAACCTAGGTATTTCAACATCTTCATTATCCTCCAACGGAACAAGAGGGGCTACAGTTTCGATAGGCACATCATCAGTAAAATCTTTTGGCATCTCATAGATAGGACCTTTAGCTCCACAATAATTAAAATTGTGACTAGAGCATTGACTCACGAAGTGTCCTATCTTGTGGCATTTAAAGCTATGAACTTATTTCATATCTCTTTTGTTTTCTACTTTGGGCTTTTGTACTTTGATATTTGATGTCTACAATAGTTTAGAAAAGGTAGGAGCAACTAATTGAGCAGAGACATGTAGTTGATTACTTAGTCCCATGGCTTGGAAGGAGGGATGTTTAGATGTCGAAGCAATAGCCTTCTCCAATTGTATTTCTTGATGGAAGACTTGGTTGAGAGTTTCCAATCAATACAATGCCAATTCACTCCTAATGTTTGCTCGCGGGCCATGTTGATATGTCGCCATGCATTACTTATCTTGATTCGTGATTCCATACTTAGTAGTTAGCTCATTGAACTTCTTGGCGTATTTGGCTACCGTTATCATATCTTGCTTAAGTTAGAGAAGCTTTTATAGTTTTGTTGTTGGTAGTTGTAGGCAGGTACTTTTTCTTAAACTTTACATGCATGGCATCCTAAGTATTGATAGATTCCTCATGAGTATAAGCACAACTTTCAACAGTTTTCCACTAGCATTAAGCTAATCCTTTGGGTTTGTTTTTAACAAATTCAACACTTTTTCTCCATGCAACTTACATCAATTAAGGTAATCTTTAATAGACGTAAGCCAATTTAGGAAGGTGTTAGGGTCTAACTTACCTTGGAAGTCGGATACCTTGATTCAAATTCTCCTGAAGATATCTTCATTAGGATCATGAGTCCTTTGCTGAGAGCTCTTAGGGGTTGAGGTATCTTGGCAATTTCATTGTGCCATTGAAGTGGAGTATATTGTTCGGTATCTTGAATTGACTCACTTTGAAAGTTAGTTGGTACTTTATTCATCTACTGTTTTAATTGAGTAAATTGTTGCTCTAATTGGATAACAAAGTTGATGGTGCAAGCAATATTGCTACTTGTGCGCACCTTAAATGATAGTACATAACCATCTACTATTCTAATTGAGTAAATTGTTGCTTTAATTGGATAACAAAGTTGATGGTGCAAGCAATATTACTACTTGTGCGCACCTTAAATGATAGTACATAACTACTCTGCAGTTGCATACAAAAGAAAAACCTCTTTGTTTTGAAAACTTTCAAATTGGAGTAAAAGTAAGATAGTTATTCCTTTATTTCAATGTTATTCCGGCCTTGTTTTGAACTTATTCCAAATGTATTTCAATTTATTCCAGCTTATTCCGAGCTTATTCCATCTTAACCTGATTGCTTTCTTCCCTGTTCTTGGTTGCGGGATAGAGATTTAAGAAATGGGTGGAGATCGGGGCAAAGGATGATAGTTCGACCTGGGTGGTGTTGACAACTAAACCTAGGTGGTGATTCATTGGCACTGGAGGGGCAGCAACAAGAAGAACCAGCGACGATGATGGGCGCACGACAGTGGCAGCAATGGCTTTGGGCCGGGCAGAGGTTGAATCAAGGGGTTGAGGTAGTGGCCGAGCAACCATTGTTATGATGAGGGGCCGGGATGGGGCTAGTGTTGATGGCAGCAGTGACCAGGTTCACGGGGTTTGAAAAGTGGTAGACGGAGTGGAGATCTAGTGGCGGTGGCCGGCCCTAAACATTGGTCTTGGGGGATGGTCACTGCGTTGGAAGAAAGGGGCTTGGAGGGATCCTTGGAGATGGGGTCATCAGAGGAGGCGGAGGAGGAGGATGGACCTCGGATTGGTGGAGAAAGATGAACCATCTCAGAGGTTCCAGCCAGTGCTGAGAGAAATGGGGCTAGAGGTGGTGGTTGGAGAAGGAGCGCGAAGGAAGCGTGTAGGCACGTCGGTGGAAGGAAGGGAACAAAACCAGTGACGCAATTTTGGCGGGGTCATCAAGGAATGTTGCCACAAGGAGGTGGCAGTCACCGGAGATGAGCGTTGGGAGATCGGCCTGAGGGCGGTCCTGAAGATTGGCTGTTGATTTTGGGGAAGAAGCAAAGACTTCTTCTTGGTTTCTTTCTTTTCTTTTTTTCTTTTTTTTTTTGTAATTTTTTATTTTGTTAACAAATAATTGGAAAGAAAATAAAGAAATAAGTGATAGAAACCCCACTAATTTATCAAGGAAAGAGTGTAGAAAAATATTAAGACATTTATAAAGAAAAATTACATTTATAAAGAAATAAGTGATAATTAAGGGTTTGAAAGATGAAAGAGAATAGTAAATAATATAAAGAACAACAAGTAGAGAGTTATTAAGTTTGGCTTTGATACCAAATTTAATGCAGATAGATCTAATGAAAATATTAAATCTGATACAGATAAACAGTAGAAGGATAACTACTAATCAGTTAATTTATGACATTACATTATTCAAGTTTAGGACAATTTTAAATCAGAAAAGAAGAATAAATTTTTAAAATTTTATAATTCAATTCATTTATTCAATGGGTACAATAGCAAAAGTGGTCTAAGTGGAATCGATATTAACAAAATAAAGCTCTAAATAGGACTTTTAAATAGAATAAGATAAGTCTTATAAAGAGATTAAAATAAAAATAAAATTTTTAAAAGGTACATAATAATTTTTTAAAAATTAACTTTTTTTTTTTTTTATATTCTTATATTTATAACCTACATCAAATCAGCCACAGAGATCAGCTTCGCGGGGGAAAGAACAGGATCAGGGAATGTCAAGGAAATCAGGGGAGAAATTTAAATTTTCAAGAATTTTCAGTGGTTACGAAATGGTTAGAAACGGCCTATCATGGAAGACTAAGAGGCTAGGCAAAGGGTGGAATTCAGAGGAGTTGGGGCGTAGCCGTTTCACAGAAGAGAAAGAAAGAAAAAGACACGAAATTTATGGTATGTTGGAAGTTTGAGTTTCTCGCATCTAACTAACTAGCTCTTGCTACTTGCATTAAAGCTCAACTACTTTTAATGAAATGTTATTAAAGTTCTTATTTTATTGACAAAAAACCCGATGCTTCCAATGGTTATACCCATGATACATGGATTGATATATGTTCGCATTCATTTGTACGGTAGTAAAAACAAATCTTTTTGTTTTTTAATTTTTTAATGAAAATAGCAATGTTTCATAATTAGATCATATAAAAGGAAGAGAGAAAGCACAAAACGAAGAAAACTAAGAATGAGAACAAAAAGAAACTAGTTAGAAAATTAACAAAAAAAGATTATTGGATTGAGGTGAAAATAATGTAAAAGATTATTGGATTGAGATGAAAATAATGTAATTCACGTAAACAAATTGAAGGCTGCATTCTTCTGCTTTTATCACAAGAATAGTATGCCCATTAGTTTGCATTATAAATAAAATTGCAGTTAAAGTCCCTAACACTATTCAACTCTATTTAATAATGTATATGTAGCTTTAAATGATTGTGCTTCTATCGATGCAATCGTGCAGGGCAGATGCATCATTCGACACCATACATACATATATATATACACATATTTAAGTGTATATGTTTGATTACATTAGGAAAAAAAGATTAAATTTTTTTTAAAATTCTATACAAATTTTTTGATTGGTAGGCAACCTTTTCACTTCTATTGCATGGTCCCAAAGGATATCATCCTCTTGGATAAGAGAACTCTTATCAGGAACTGCCCATGCTTTTGTCCATTTCCTCCGCTTAATAATTTGGTGCATACATGGGATAAGGCCAGGTAAAAAAGGTGGAAGGGTGGAGAATCTGAAAAGATGGACCCACTGTTGCCCCTTCCACTACTGATACGGATGATTGAAATCGAAGGCCATGTTGATTTGACGTCGCTCGGACATCGTAAGAGGCCATTAGATAGCATCCATTCCATCCCATAAAACAAATTAAGGACTCCTTTGGATTAGCTCAGACTTGAGGTGGAGGGACCCCAACTTTTATTGTTTTTGGTCTCTCATATATAATAATTGGATGGATTCCCATGCAAGCCGTGGAAGTGAAGAAAGCTAACGAAAAGTCTCCTCAGAGTGTCATTTCATTGTTAAGGGATGAACATACCTGGTTCTTGTCGTCACACACACGCTCTCTCCTTCATTGGCTGGCCCAAACACACACACACGCTCCCTCTCTCTCTCTCTCTCTCTCTCATTATGCATGTTTATCTAATGAAGTTTTCTGTACATGACCTACCGACACTCTTGATGGGTTCCCTTGTATTCTATATATAGTTAGAAGGTAGTTGGCACCTCCTTAAGTTTTGACCTTCCACATGATTAATGAGAATATTACCACTAATAATTGTACATTTGTGTGGGTGGCTCTACTAATAATTAGCTTGATGATTGATTGCACCAAGCTTGAAGAGATTATGTTTTACCAACACAGTGTGATAGATTATTTATGAAAAATCAATTATGCGAAGAAACATCAAATAATAGTTATGCAAAAATTTATTCTAGGACGATATGAGTTTACTTCAATATTTTTATATTAAGAGTTTAATTAGTTATGTTAGTGGTATATCTAAGCTTATGGTCATGGCTTTGATGATACCTCCTCTCTTATTCCAGAGCCTTTGTTGCTATTACCTTTATTGCTGAAAAGTTATATTATGAAACTAAATGAGGTATGAAATACTTCATAACTTGACATTCATTGTGAAGAGGATACTACTATATACCTCACCACTAAATCTAATCGAGGTTATGAAACTCTTAATTCGTTAAACACATAAATAAGTAATAAATCACTAGTTGACAAAGAAGTTGGTATTAGATATTTAGATAAGAGTTTACTAAGTAAATGGTGCTATTTAGACAAATAAAAGAAATAAACAACAGGGACACCCTAAAAATAAATGGTTTGCCCTCTAGAAGGAGAAATCTTATATTTACAAAGCCTTACAACACTTATAAAAAGATGGTTCATAGTAATTATAAAAAAAATCTAAGCCATAAAATTATTTTAGCAAAGTAGAGACATTACTTTGTCTCATAATCTTTGCATCACCAACTTGTATAAGGAAATGTTACAAGATACTGAAGTCCTATTCTATAAGCCTAGGGTAATTACATGAAATAGTAGAAGAAATGAAAAGTTTGAAGAAGGGGCAAATATTTTGTAATGATTAATGTTCTAAGATAAAAAGCCTAGCTAAAAGATATTATTTAATATTTTTTAGCTTGTATAGGCATCTAATATCTGATCAGTGCATATTTGATATATAATTAAATACACACCTGCATAAATCCTTGCACATCTTTTTATTTAAATTTCAATATCACTGCTAAGCTAACAATCTAAATCCAATGAAATACAATCACAAACATCATTATCAGCCTCTAATCTACTCCTATACTGAGTTTCACCATCATTCTTGCTGGTTCTTTGCTTCTTGGGTTGGCTGCTAAAAGGTTGATCATCCTACCATCCACTGGGGCTAGATCTCTTCTTTTAAGCATGGTCCCTCTCTTGTCATAAATTATCCGGCTCTTACCTCATCAGTTCAGTCTTGCTCACTCTCGGTCAACTTAGGTGACATGATATCGGACCGATCCTTTGCCTTAGTCCTCCCTTGAACCTTCATGCCTTGTATCATTGGCTGCTAGTCCTAAGGCAAATTTGGATAACTCAATGAACTTGGCCTTTTGTTGGGTTAATATTACGCTCCCTTACATTAATTTAAACTCCTCATTTTTATCATAATTGACACTCTAAGGATAGCATATATTAAAGAATTCCTCACAAAACATTTCCCAAGTAAAGGACTCCATATCATTCTGATGACGCCTCTTGATAGGTTCTCACCATTCATATGCAACCACGTAGAACAAGTCAACCTGGTACTTAAGCCACTCGTAGCTATCAAATTACTTTCTTTAGGCTCTAGACAGCCATGGCTCGTATTCCATGAAAATAAAAGAAGGACTAATAAAGAATGGGATAAAGAAAGTTTTCTATGTATTTTTTATATTACATCTTAACATAGATATTTATACAGGATTATATATCTATACAAAAAATAAAATTACAAGGAGAATATATATATATATATCTGGAATGAAATAAAAGAAAATATTCACATGATTATTAAAATAATTTATTACATAATTTCCTCGAGCAACCATGGTTGATCATATTATATCATATTAATCAAGAATCCTTCTTCTATTCATTCCATAATTTGCTTCAGCATGCATGATTGATCATATCAATCAAGGATCATATCAATCGACGATCCATTTTCCGTTCATTCTATAATTTGCTCCAGCACATATGGTTAATCATATCAGTCAAGGATCATATCAACCAGTCCTCTTTCCATTCACAGTATTTCTACCTCCATTAGCACCATCATGGCCTAGGATTAGGACCAATGGATGCAGTTTTGATGTCCCTGCTACAATTGAAGACGGAGAAGAAGGACACGGTTTCATTATTTATGGCCTCTGCTAGCTCCAGGTAATGAATCCAATTTATTGCCTGACAAAATTCTAGATGTATGGCGGCATCTTGAGGAGGTGAATCCAGTACCAAATTCTTTTGATGCAAATTCTTGCCCTGGCCACCTTTCCAAAATCGAATTTGAGAAACATGGATATATGTTCATATTCATGAATTAGGCATTTATGCATTAATATTGGAATGGATTTTCACTTGACTTTCTTACTCAGATCCTGGCCTAGATTTGTTTTTTTTGTCTGAATGAGGTGCATCTGTTTTCATCATTCATCATTACCTCCAAAAATGGATGAAAACATTTGGCAGGATCTTCTTTCCCCGTAAATGACTTTTCTCTCCATGAAATTGCAGCTGGCATAAATTCAGCCCATGTTAGATAGCACTGAGACCATTGCTTTCACCCAGTTTAGCATCCTCCAGTTCATTTTTGGACTATGGAGTCCAATGGAGTCCATGAGCTTGTGACAGCACAAGGTCCCATGGCTATTTTTTTTTTTTTTTTTTCTTTTCCCAGCTTCAAGTGCAGAAAATATAGTTATTATTAGAGTTAATTTGGAAAATTCATATATGAGAGCTAGTATGGATAGTTATGATAGGCCCAAATTAATTAAATTAAAAATAATTCATGTAGGGGCGTATAGGCCAGGCTAGCCCACTAGCTTCATAAGCCCAGCCTTATCTACCCTTTAGTTCGGGCTTAACAGCCGCTAAGCTTGATTTACGCTGATATGTTTAGTACATTTAATTAAAAGGAGTTGATTTTGACTTTTGAGCTTTATTGTTTGGCTAATGGGCATAGTTATCAGAATTAAACTGGTATCAATAACCAGTGAGATAAAGATCGAATTGCATAAGTAATTAAAATATAATTAAAATTAAAAGGTATAATTCATAATAATAAATAAAAATAATTTCTTCGTAAAATACAACTAATTTGATAGATTTAAAATTTAAACACTTAAAATTATGTTATTTAAACTATAATACAAATATAATATCCATATTAATATTTGAATTTAATCGAAAATATTTTAAAAAGTAATATTTGAAAAGAACGGATGAAGCCTGGTTAAAGGAGAGGGAAATGAAATTTAGAAATGGGAGGGAAAAAAAAAAAAAAAAAAAAACGCTGAAGCAACCGATAAAATGGCACCCAATATTGCACCCTATCACTAAAAACCCTCTAACGTGAAATGGGCCCGGAAAATGACCGCCACGTTACGGTATCTCATGTAACGAAATAAAATTCGTTAAGTAGCGCAATCGATCCATCGATAGCCCCACATGCCGTCCTGGTTCGTGCCCAACATCCTCCGTACGATCTCACAAGATCTGCCTACGTGGCAAAATCCGAGGTGTCCTTCCATTCCCCAAGGAAACCTCGACCCCAAAATGACTCCACGTATCTGCCACGTGTACGGTCCCAAACGGCTACACACCGGCGTGTGCGGCCCAGGGCTTTAAAAGGCGGAGGTCCATGGCGGAAGGGGTACCGTGACGTCTGGTGGCGCGATGGAACGGTGGGATCGCGTGGTGTTCCGGATGAGGAGGGTCTCGATCGCCGTCGCCACTTGCCTCCGCCACCCGGAAAACAGGTAAGATGATCTGAGCCCTCCGATTGGTGGACCATCGGATGATGGACGGCCTGGATCGGTTCTGGTGTGTTTTATTATTTTTTTCCAGGTGCACCGGGGTTTGCGAGGCTGGGGCAGGTGGTGAGCGCGTGGGAGTACGAGGACGTGCACGTGATGTGGGAGTTGCTGCAGAGATCGGAGGCGGAGGTCGCGAGGTGACCGGCGGCGAGGAAGAGGGGGCGGCATGTGTGGGACGTTTTCAACTGCTGCGGTGCCTTCCCTGCGCCGCGAAAATTCTCCCGGTTTTTCGATATATTTAGTATGATTAAGATGGTCTTGGTGGATCTAAGACAAATATTTCTATTGTGTATTTGTAGGCATAAATAACCCTATCATGCTGTTAAGCCCATGTTCCGTGGTTTCTTTTTTTTTTTTGTACCTTTCCTTCCATACGTGAAAGTTTTGGTTGTTAGAATGACCTCTTAAATTTAGTCATGGTTCACTGATTGAAGATCTACTCTTAAATTTAATTACGGTTCACTAATTGGAGAGCTATTCTTAAATTTAATATGGTTCACTAATTGAAGAGCTATCAAACGAAGATGTGGTTTTGGGTCGCAAAGCGCGAATTAAATTCCTTCTAAATAAAATATTTTGATTTTAGGAGCAAATAGACAGAGCGAGATAAATTTTAAAACAGAGAAATGATAATCAAAATAAGATAATTAAATGTTGATTATTTTTTGTTTGTTTTGTCTTAATTAATTTATATTTTCTGGTATACAAATAGGCAAAGAATGGATCTAAATATTCAATAAAAATATTCATTTTGATTTTTAAACTTTCAATTTAACTCTTTGTATTTGGAGGATGTTGCATTCTTCATGTTTGATTATATATGTTCATATCTGAAAAATATAACATGTTAGCTATTTTGTTTCACATTTGGATAACATAACACATCAGCAACTTTGTCATTTTAATTGATTCATATAATAAAATATCAAATATCAAAATTATGATATTCTTAAATATGATTGGTTAAACTATAATAATCAAAAGTTTATGAATTAAAATGAACTTTGAATAAAAGTTTGAGAACTAAAAGTATATTTTTATCAAAAATAAATAAATAAAACTAAACTAAAATAAAAAATATAAATACAATTAAAAGTATAAATAAATAAATAATAAATAATCTAAAATAAAATAAATTTATAACTCAATTTAGAAAAAGAATAAAATATTAGAAAAATATGTCAAATGGTATGTAATTGAAAAATAAAACAACAAAGAGAACAAAATGAAAAGTATAAAACATTAAAAAAAAATAACAGAACAAACTAAAAATTCGGCAATAAAGTTAAATTCTAAGAATGCAAAACAAAATCCTTTGAACAAGAAAATATCCTAATGCTTGACATGCATTTTAAAATTTCACATGACTTGCTATTGTAATTCAACATTTTGCAGTGAAGATTCAATTCAAAAATCCAGTTCCATTCAGTATGGAATTTGATTGATGCTTGCTTAAGAAAGCAAAAGTCACTTGAACAAATGGGCTGGATTCGATTCTGGCTAGGAAATCCTTGTGGAACGGAGTGCCTTTTAGATAGAAGATGGGGATCACCATTTTTTTAATATATAAAATATAATCTTATAAAAGAAAAAAGATTACAACTTAATAACGTAGTGATTGGGAGAATAGTTGGTGCTGTTGAAAGCTGAACAGGCGGCAGCGAAAAGCCTAGGATTACTTTTAATCCTCCCTTAAGCAGATTAATGGATATGTGATGACCAAATAAAGGAGCATCTTGAATTCTCATAGAGGTATATTGTTATATATGAATAAAATAAAATAAACTATTGAAGACCCATGCAGAAATGTAGGTTAGAAAACATAAGATGGTTCGCAGTGGGTAGAAACCACATATAACAATTCAGAAATATTCCCTTCCAACACTCATTGTTAGGATTTAACCCTTAAGATGTAATCATTTATTGTTAGGATTTAACCCTTAAGATGTAATCTTTTGTGAAAAGTATGCACTAAAACACAAAGGAATTATTTAAAGATAGCCTATTGGCTTATTTTAAACCTACAAAAATCTAAGTTATATATGCCCCAATATAATAATAAAAGGCCTTCTTACACTCGTTTAGGGATGGCAATAAAATGAAACAGGATTGAAAATATCAATCTTTATTTCTACTAAAGAAAATAAACTCTGAGGAAATGAAGATTTTTTTGTCACCATCCTAGTTCCGCAAAAAAAAACAAAAAAAAAATTTGTTCCTGCTCCATTTCCGCCCCGCCCCATGCCTTTTTTAATAACATATTTAAATTTTTAGTAAAAATTATGAGATAATTTTATAAATATAAAAATATATGAGGGTACTATATGCGATCAATAAGGTGGAGTGGGGATATGCTTATCCCTATCTCTACCAACAGAAACAAAAATAATTTTTATCTTTGTTCCTACAAAAGCCGAGGTGGATTCCTATATTATGGGTTGAAATTATCATTTCTGTACCTATTATTAGGATTTATAGTAAACTAACTGGCCCTTTTTCTTAATCTTCTCCTCCATTGTAGACAATCATTGTTGCCTAAAACTTTGGCCCTACCACCTCTTTGAAGTATTTCTTATCCTTTTTTTCTCTTTCTACCACTATTTCTCTCTCACACATACTCTCTCTCTCTCTCATAGTCTTCCCCCCACTCTAAAAAAAAAAAAAACTCCCTTCTTTTATAGTTTGTCACAAGCAATCTTGCTAGATTTGATGCCTAGTAGTTGTCGAGACATACCAACTATCTCTTTTATTTTGCCTCACAATCTCCCATGCTTTTCTCTTGCAGCCAACCCATCACTTTCACCACATTGCCAAAGTCCTTCATCACCTTCGCTAGTTTGAGGGTACAAGCTTAATACTCCTCCATCTCTTTTACTTTCTTTTTCTCTTTCTTCCTTATTCTCTTTTTCACCTTTCTTAGTGGTTAGGAGAGTATAGGAGCCGACCATCCTCTACTCTCCCATCTTTCCCCCTTTCCTTTCTCAATCTCTTTGCCTCTCTCTTTCCTCCTTAAGGGGGCCAAAGCTCTCCCTTATAGTTTGCATAAGGTTAACTCTTCTTCTATTCCTTCTCCCTTGCCTCTCTCTCTCCTTCCCTCTCTTTCTCCTCTTCTCTCTCTACTGCTGAGCTACAGAGCCATAGCTATCTCATGCTCTCGTGGCTGAGAGTCATGGCTCTCTCTCCTCCCTTTCTCATTCTCCTCTCTCTATCCAGTGGTCAGCATAAGGCCAACCAACTCCTCATCAACCCTCCCTCTCTTCTATCTTTCTTTCTCTCTCTTTGAAAAGGTGGGCCAAAGCCCGCTAGCTTGGATAGTGGGCTACAACTAACTTTTTTAACATCTTTATGGATGGTGGGTTGAGGCCACTTTTTTATTCTGTTTCTTCTTGCTCGATTAAAAAAAGAACTCTACTATCAGCCCTATAATCTACAAATGATATTGCTAATATTCTCTATTCTCAAATTAATTCAGTCTAGATGCATAGTAGTTTAGACCTAGAGACGACTAGCATAAGGCCTTTACTCGGCCTTCTAATTGAGATAAAATTCTAGCCTTCTATTTTATTTAAACTAATTATTGGATTATGTCATAAAAGACTTAGGACTAGAATTAGGTCAAAGAGTTAGATTTTAGATTTTAGAAAATAAAAAAATTAGTGATTAATTATTAGCAAGGGATTTGGTTTACTAAATATTGATTTAAACTAACTGGATGTGCTAGGTATACTTGTGAATTGAATCGGTATATTAGGTAAATCTTCATTATCATTAAAGGTGAAGATCAGAAAACACCATTAATGATTCTAGATATATTTTTCTCTTTGCTGATGAGTATATTTTGTTGCCACATGAAATTATTAATTAAGTATGCATGCCATAAATAAATAACTTATAAAAAAATTGTAACTAGATTGAGGTGGTATATTAGACTAGCCATGAGAGAGTTTACCATCATGAGCTTTAGTGTGACATTGATTATGGTAGCTAGTCACGGGTTAAAATGCGATATATTAGTTTCCAAACATTAGCTAAAGTATGACATAATTAATATGTAGTTTGCTTGTCATAGATTGGAGTGTACCATACCTAATCCAATATTGAAATAGAATAGAATATTAAAAATGTTATAATAATAAGATTGAGAAAATGAAAGCATCTAAACTCGCTGCGTGAGAATTTGCTCGTCATGAGCTGGAATGTGATAACTTTATCATGGTTGCTACTTAAAGACTGAAGCATAACACTTTGATTGTAAGCCATAGGTTGATGTATGGTATGAGTGATGTTAGATTCGCATGCTACGAGCTAAAACATAGTCATGGCTAGTTCGTATGCCAAGAAATAGTCAGATTTAACCAGTATTGATAACTAATAATCTGAACTCACAATGAAATGATTGTTATTTTGAAATTTTGCAAATATATGTATATTTATGTTGTATCATTATTGTGCTAATATAAGTTATGAATGTTGAAAATGACCTATTTAGTGTTTATATAAATTGGATTTGTCAAATAAATACTAAAAGACAGAACTATTGGCACATGAATTTCACAATACTGATATTATATTATTATTTAATATTTTTCAATGGTTACATATTTACTATATTACTATTTTTATTGTGGATCCATATGTGAGGATTTCTTATTGAGTAATTAACTCATTCTTTCATGTTATCTCTCTCCTTTTAGGGTTAGCTTTCTAGAATCGATCTAGTATTTTGGTGAGAGAGTTAGTTAGATCATAAATCTATCACAAAATGTATTCGAACCATGGACACTTATCTATTAATAAAATTAATAAAATATTTTATATTTCTTTTTTAAATTATTTTTATTAAGTAATTGATTAAATTTTATGAATCTTGCTATTCAAGGTGATTTTAGTCACAACTACAAAACATCAATAATTCACGGTAATGGAGCATCACTTACAGAATAGATTAATTCAGACCAAAACCCAAAACCTTTCATATTTAACTTATGATAAAAAAAGACAAATAGGGCTTGGAGTTAGGATTTTAGATGCATTAACTTTGAAAAAATTATAAAATGGGTTGATTCAGTTATTAATTAAAAAATTTTCATATTTGAACTATGACAAAATAGGTAGATAAAACTTGCAATCTAAACATCAGGTTTGTTTTCTTTGAGAAAACTTTTAAATGTTTTGGCTCGACTAGCAACCCAAAACTTCTAATATTTGAACTCCAATGACAAAGTAAGGCCTATAATTGGGACTCCAGATATATTGCCTTTGAGGAAACTACAAAATAAGTTGATTCGGATATCAACTCAAAAGTTTCCATATCTAAACTACGATGAATTTGGCAAGTAAAGCCTATAGCCTAAATACCAAACGTATCATCTTTGAAAATTTATCAAGTTGGACATCAATTTAAAAATTTTAATATTTGAATTATGACAAAAGTATCAATTAAGACCTATAGTCTACATATTAAGTTTAATTCAGCATCCTATTTGGCTCATCTAGCCTATCTGTTTGAACATTGGGTTAAGATCAATAAATGGTTTCACTGGTTGATCTAATTCACAACACCTCTTGTGCCAATTAAGACCTAATTGATGTAAATTAGGTTAAATTCAGCCATTAGATTTAATTGAGAGCCAAATGTAGTATTTTAGACCAATGACCTAGACTGATTATTGGCATCTAATTACTAATTAGGTCAAAAACTTCGTAGTTGGGTCAAATCTAATACTTAGGCTTGATCAATGGCCCAGTTGACACAAATTGAATTAATCTCAAGTCTTGGACTTAACCAGTGGACTTGATTACTAACAATTGGATCAAATTCGAGGTTTAGACTTAGCTAACAAGTTTGATTACCAATGATTGGATCAAATATAATACCTTGGCTTGGCCACATAACTCAATTCTCAATGCTCTTCCATTGATAGGATCTAATTCTGTTGGGTTCAACTTAAACAAATAGTTCGGTTCAGATATCCAGCCCAATCTTTCTGAAGCAAACCTAATTATAGCTATTTCTGAATAAGTTAAATTTGATTTAGATGGGTTCGTGCCACATCTAAACTCAGATCTTAAATATCCAATTTAGGCTATGACATATAATCAGAAGGAAATAAAGATATGGTCATCATATCAAATGGAGATAGCCGAATTGGTTTATGTGCTAGATTAAGGTCCTATCCAAAAGGGTGCGGGTTCATATTATTTTTGATTAACATTCAAAATTTAAAATTATTTCTTATATGGATAAGAAGTCAGCCAAATGGAGGGAGTTTAGAGAAGCTAAAAGATCTAGGTGATAGAGGCTTTCACAGCAATGTGAAATTAGAATGCCTCATTTGAATGGAGTTCCTTTTTTAAATAGAATCTTTAGAAGATTCCTTGAGATCCTTGGCATCTCAAATTGGAAGGTCCTAGATCCCTAACATCCCAAATTGCAAGGGCTCTCCAAATTGTATGCCTAAAGCATCTCGAAGATCTCCATCCATAAAAAAAACACACCTATCAATCCATTACACATTCGCCTCCTAATTTTCACGCGTCTTCCTTTAGTTTAAGACCCATAACTGATTTTCACCCTTCCATTTAATATCTATAAGAGTCAAATACTCTTTGGTGGAAGTCATCAGCCATTCAATAAAAATCGAACACCTAAAAGGGCGCTACGAGTTTCTAAAAGAGGCCATCACCACATGCCCCAAAGATCGCATGTTGCTTTGATTCTCCCAAAGAACACATTAATTAACATGTATCCAACCAAGATCCTAATCATTTAACATCTTTTTAGGAGTCCTAAAATGGTAAGGAACCCTAGAGAAGGGCTCATGTCTCACTAGAAATCTACATACTCTCTCTCACAAATTAGCATTGTAATACCCTAAAGATATATCATATTGGATGGGAAAGAAAAGGTTTAATAGCTTATAACTCAAGTTTACCTACTATCAATTAACTTTCACTCAAATTTTTAGAACCATATGGTTTTGGTCCGCTAACAGATTAATTGGACCAGCAGATGAGCTTAAAACATTATAAGTGCTCTATTTATTTGAAACGGTATCCTTCTTTTTAAACCTCTCTTACAATCCCCAAACAAACAAATGCCCTTTGGGATGCCTTAGAGAGTGCTAAAAGAAGCTGAAATGGTTAGAAACAGATGGGCAACTTAGCCTATGCATCCAACCTTTTCACCACATTGGCCAGGATTCGTGTCCTTTAACTCAGTCTACCACTCCCACATGCCTTGATAGAAATTTTCCTAGATGGCAAAGTCATCATCTAATACAGCAAAAGCCAATACCTAAAAACTTTGCCACACAATACCCAAAAATACTCGAAATTCCCAACGTGCATGTGCTAAACATAATGCCTTATCTATCCACCCATGTCTTCCTTCATATTCCAGCGCCTCCATAGCATGTTAAGACATACTGGAAGGCTAGAATCAAGGGGTCTTTAAGGCTGGTTTTATCCTAGAAGCACGCCCAAGATAATATTGCGCCTATAGCATACCAAATTAAGCCCCTTAAAAACAATCTAGCATTGTCAAAAACATAAAAAAAACGAAAGTGAAAAGATAGTTGAGAGGGCTCAAAATCAGAGGCCTTTTAATGCCCTAATCATGCACACACATAACTCTAATGAGTCTATTTAAACCCCATGGAAGGGACCTTGAAAAAGAGACAGTGAAAAAAAACCCTGAAACTCTATCAATAGACCCTCCCTAAAACATTAACTCTCCACTTATCCTCTCTCAAATCCTAGACTTTGAAACCTCTGGTAAGCATTTTTTATCCCTCTAAGTCTTAGATTTAGAGACCCTATCGAGACACCCATATCTTTCTTTTTTGAGCCTCCATAGGGTTTACAACACAACAACAATAATATAGTGTTGCTAACCTTACAAGCTAGAGTCCAGATCCAAAAGCACCATATTCAATTCCTCCACACCAAAATAAGCCTCTTTTGATCCCTTTTACATTGTTAAAAGCTCATCCTCATAACACCCTAGGACCTTGGAACCTATGGTGTTCATGAGGAGTAAGGCATAATCCCTTCCAACTTGCCTTGGGACAACGACCTTCAAAATAGTAACCTTCAAAGCTTCTTCGATATCAAAATCGAGCCTATGTGAATAAAATTTCTAACAATTCCCTATGTGAATCAAATTTGATAGTTGTCTATTTTAAATCAATGAAATATATCTCTTTTAATCTTCCATATGTTGTCTATGATTTTTAAAATTTTGAAACCTTAATAATTTCTTATCAAAAAATAAAAAATTATATATATATATATATATATATATATATATTCTATATAAATTAATGTCCGTTCATCAGCCTATTTGAGTTTTTGTTGATAACCTGATACTAAGACTTGGTTTGAGTCCCAACATCACCTAGTTTTCAGTCGAGTCTTGTACATAGTCCTAGTTCTCAATAAAATTTTCACTTATTAATCATATATATCTAACTAAAAATAAAGCAAAACGTGGTAGACAAGGATGATAAATAATAAAGATACAATTTATATTAAAAGATGTTCATATAGTTATAATAAGCTTAAGAATTGAATATATATGATAGTCATCAATGAATTGAGGATGGAATTAGTTAGAGTACAAAACCATGTCCCAAAACTCCACAGTTTGCCTATTCTATCACTCTCTATAATTTCTTTTTTCAAATGAAATAAATCACATGAAAAGATATTAGAGGACTGACAACTGTGTTGAGTTCGAGAGAGGACTGATTTCTACCAGTTCACCTAAAATTAAATCCACCTATTTATAATTAGATTGATTTTGTTTTGACTTGGAACCAGTCCAGTTTTTTTTGAACAAAAAATCCAAACCCGTTATTTCTGGATTGGTTCAAATGATTGGACGGATGTAGGTCAGCTTTTGCTACCCTTGCGTAGCTCATATATCCATGAATAATTGAAACATCTCAATTTTTTCTTAGAAATATCACTTCTACCATAAAGAATGTACTTATCTATTCAGGGCGAAGTAATCTCTGTATAGCCAATGATCACTACGAATTTTTAGCTAGTCAGTTATCAGTTTTCCCAGCATTCTCTTGGATGCAATTCAACTGCAAGCTAACAACCGAACGTCCAATTGGTGGTAGTGGTGGTGAGGAAAAGAGATTATGATGGATGGAGTGATATAGAAAATTTCATTTTTAACATTGGCTTGGTAATTCATATATTGTTTAATTAACCTCAAATAGTGAAACGAATTATTGAGATGAATCTCATCATTTAGCAAGTACATCCAAAAAAAAAAAAGGAACAAGTTGAAGAATATAATATCCGGAGAAAAATGAATAATTTGATTTCAAAAATTCGAAAAAATTCAAAGTTTAAGAAGGCTTAACAGCAGTCACAACAACTACTATTGTAATAGCAATTTTTTTAATTAAAAAATAGTAATTCTTTGATAAATGTTCTTATGTTCAACAAAATGGAAGCAGCAGCAATAGGAAAATCACTGCCTGCAAAAGCTATAGACCGAATGCCGGTTTCTTCGCAAACGAGTCACTAAATATTTTAGTCATTTCTAATCGAAGATTACTTTCAAGAATCATCTGGTCAATGAAACATATTATTTATTAATAACTAAAGAATACCGTGCAACATCAATACTGTGTTTGCACTGAATCAATCATCCTGCTGGAGATCAGAGGTGCCCTCTAAGGATTTAAGATATATCCTACTTAATATATATTACTAATATGGTTGGATCTTAGATGCGCTTCCATATGCGAAAGTCATCCAGTTTGTGTCTATCTCTTCTACATAAGGCTTAAAATGATGGTTTACATGATTCTAAAGAAGTAAAAGAGAAATAGATAAAAAACGAATGATTCATATATATATATACGAACGAACCGTGCTTAAGTTCTGTCCCAACATTATTCTTGGCTTGAAACTTGCATTCTTAAAGCAATTTCAGTAATGGACCCTGACATCATGATTCATGTGGAGTCTCCTTTCCTTTTTCCTATCGTTCGTCCAATGCTTGATGGTTGAGCTCATCCAGAAAGTCCGAAGTGTGATGGACCATAGTTGTTCTGATCCTTTCTTGTGGACCAAGTTGTCGTAAAGCCAATCAGTTTCGCGATCGGGAATATTATGTCTCAGATTGATGTGAAAGCTGATTCAACTGGAGATTTGCAGGCTCCAAATTATACATCCCGTTGAATACCAGGGCAGAACTCAATGCAAAAGTTTTCTATGGTCTCTCGTTCACATGGAGATGCCACTACTGTTGATACTGTTGGCTATTTATATTTTCTTTATTTCAAAACGCTTCCATCTTTCTTATGTTTAGCCCCAGATAATTAAAAAAAAATTACTTTCTAATATTAAGTTGCGCCAAATTGGGTATCTCTTGATGGAAATTGGACTTAGCCTTAGTTAGACTACAAAACCAGCATACGGTTCCTTCAGGTCCTGGAATCTCAGCGACCATCCATTGATAAAGTTGGACACATGGCAGTGGATGCATTTGCAAAGAAGATGATGGAGAAAGACTCCGTTTCGCTTGAAAACGTTTCAAAGGAACGGAAAAAGCACGGCTTTAAAAGAGAAAACTGAAAAGAAACTTATGGGAGTGGGTCTCAAAGCTTGAGAAAGAGGAAGATGAAAGGTTTTTATATTTTTATTTTCATTTTATTAATTTATATTATTAATTTATATTTTATTTATATATTTATATATTTATATTAGTATTAATTATATCAGTATTAATGCTTTATACCTGCATCTGGACAGAAAGATCCTATGAAGCTTTACTGATTTCTGAGATTGGCTTTGGGCCTTTCCTACGCAGCTTAGGTGGAAGGCAAAGAAGGCCTTCTTCCGGTAAGGCCTGAGCCATCAGTGATATATCACTCTGAAAGAGTTAGTTATAATTCTAAAAACGCAGTATTAATTAGCGAATGTCTGGTATATGAAGATATTATACTCATAAATGAAAAGTATTTAATTGGAACATGAAAACGTGACTGAATTGGTTTTAGTTACTCTTCGAGACGGAGTGAAAGAAGGGTCGAAAGTTGGGGAAGGGAGACCCCACGGAGGTGGCTCAATCAAGTCATCAGGATCTGGGGCCTTAGACCTAACGTATTTTTAATCCTTAGGCTAATATTTATTTTCTACAATAAGTGAAAAAGTAGCCAAGCTTATAATATATATATATAGAGATTTTGCTATATTCAAATGTAGCCAAGCTTAAAATCAATCACCTTCTTCACTTTAGGATTCACATGATTCATAGACTTTAAAGATAAAAGAGATGATCAAATTCTATACTTGATTACATTTGAGCAAAGTCTCTTTCTCTATATATATTCTTTTGAAGCATATATAATAGTACTTTTTATGTAGTGAGAATAGTTTTTTTTTTTTTTTTTCTTCCAGAAGAAGAAAATTAATGGATGGCTGGCTGTGATGTGATGAATCAAAAATTAAAATAAATATTTTTACTTCCACTTATTTTTATTCACTTCATTTTATTTTAATTGTTTTATAATTACAAAATGAAGAAAAATACTTATTATAAAAGTGATGTACAACAAAGGAATGGATCTCTAAAAACAGCCCCAATTGTAAGATATTGGACAGAGTTCACTTTCTATTACTGCCGAGAAGGTAGAGCTGAAAGTCTCACGAAGTTGAGATGGAAGAAATTACTTTTGTTTCCTTTTTGTTTTGTGCCTTCATGTCCCTTCTGTGTAATGACATGGGAATGTAAAAAAAAAAAAATCCTATCAACTATCTTGTTTCAACCTAGGATAAAAAACTTATGAGTTTTCGCTTCACTGCCAAGAAATAAAAGAAGATTTTTATATTCAAGCTTAGCTTCCTTCTTTTTTGGTATAAAGTAGTGTCAAACCACTATATATATATAGAATCTCTATTATCAACGTGAATATTTAAGAGCTTTCAAATCATCTACATGTATCCGCATTTTTCACTGCATTCCAATATCTAATTTTTTTTTTTTTTTTAAGATCCTGTGCGTTACAATGTTGTCTTGTTTATCCATAATAACTACCTTCAAGGGTGCTGCATGCTTTGGATGCTGCAAGTTAAGGCCTTGAACCACAGCACCTTTGACTCTCTTAGTAAGTGGGGGATGGAATCAACTTGCAATGCAATTGGGGCATACACCTTAAGAAAAGGACAAGGGAATATATCTCACACTATCCACAGCCAATGAAGAATGGAAACAACTAATTTTGGATTTATCACATCTTCCTGCACTGGATATAGCTTAATCATGATTTTCTTTTTTCCAGCTTGCTTATTTGGAAGTTTAATGTATCACACTGCTAATAAATGGAAACAGCCTCAATGGAGAAAAAGGACAAGAATTTCCACCAAGCCCACAGATTGGAGGCAAAAACAGAACATTACATGCACGTATGTACTTTGAAGAAAGCAGTGTTCATGTCTAGGTTTATCCAAACGTACCGACAGAGCGGACAGCCAACTTACAAAGTTCAAAGCTAGGGGCACAGAAGTGCGATCCAAAAGACAGACACATACTGAGTTTTGTCCAGGCTATGACAAACACTTATAGATAGTTATATGATGCTGGGGCTTAACATTAGCTGTCTACACTGCGATCTGAGTCCGACTGCTTCTGTACGCTAATTCCATTGTTCATTCTTGCACGAGCCTCTGCAAACATTCTTTGCTGCTCTGCCAATGCTTCTTCCTCTGTCATTTCTATTCCTCCAAACTTACCAACTTTTGGCGAGTCCTGCCAAATAAATAACAGAAAATGTGGAGTCAATAATTGATATATCATAAAGATTAGAAAAGCAAAAGAAAACTTGAATGGATGGACAGGCACCAGAGTGTCAAGCTTATGTTGTTCGTATGCTGCATAAACCTCCTCTATATACTCTCCGAAGCCGAGAACCTGGTGCCATTCCAAGTAACATCAAATATATTAGAGCTTGCAGAATAGAAGGGATTATGGTTCAGCAAACTGAACCATTTAAGACATGCTAAAGCAGTCTTCTCTGCAACATAGTGCCTATATATGAAATGCAAGTGGACCGCACTGGGTGGCAGATTGTGGAAAAGCTATGGTCCCTTGTAGGATAGATCAACCAAGCTGAGTCAAATATATTACAATTACTAGAGGTAAAAAAGAAAGAAAGAAATTTTTTATTTTTTATTTTGCGGGCAGGGGTGGGGCGGGTGCACGTGCTGGAGTTTTCTTCATTTTGGGTGTGGCACTGAGGCAAGAAGTCTTGGGTTGAACCCCAGCAAGTAAGACAACACCACAAAATAAAGAACAGATATGGCAACCAGGAATGGCGTTATCATGTAGCATGCCCATATATTCTCATAGAAGTCTTGAAAAATAACGAACTAAGTCCGGGTAACCTTCATTTATCAATAAATTTAACTTTTCCAAGAGGACAGAAATGAGTGCTTTTTTTTTTTTTGCCTTTTCTCCCCTTCTTCTTTTGACACATCTAAAAGAGAAGAAAGGTGTAGGCTCACACTTGGTTCTTAGGGATAATTATGGGTCATGATACCAACACTGCCAAAAGCTGCTGATGAATCATGTGGGATGGAAGGCTGGGAATCACACACTGGTCCAATTTCCACCAATCAGGGATTAGAGATGATAGAAAAGGTGTTTTCTTGGAATCCTTCTGCTTTGAGAAGATAATTGTTATTCCTAGCCATAACCAGCTCAGGTGATTGAGAAGATCAATGTCCTAGACAAAGTTTTATTAATCTTGGTTTGAGAACTCTATTCTAATTTGAAAATTAATTACAAGGAAAATAAGAAAAATTGTAAATAAGGAACAACAGTTAGAATAGGAAAAGCATCAAAAAGAGTGTTTGGCTAGATGATAGACAAACAGAACAAGAGCAAGAAAGAAAAAGCAACAACCATAGGGAAGCCATCTAATGAGTGCCCAAGGTTGTTAAGGAGGCCAGGCAGCTCCCAAGCACGCCTAAAATGGCAGGGTGGGCCAAGGCAGACCACCTAGGGCTTAGGCAGTCTTTTTAAAAGAAATACTATAGTTTTGTAATACCATATAGTCTGACCATGTGGAATGAACATGCCAGAAGTTCAGTAAAAAATATATAACTTTCCTACAAATTCAACTGGCTACAACTGAAATTTGGAAATATAAGGTAAATTCGTATTGAAATTCTAAATAACCTTATATTATTATATTATCCAAACTCAGATTTCCATAAATTTCATCCTTTTTCATTCTCTTTGGCTTTAAAAATGTTTGACCACCAAAAGCTCTTAATGATTTCTTCAACCTCTCCTTTCTCTTTCTTACAAGTCCTCTTACAGAAACATGATCATTTCTTAAAACATGAAATTCCAGCAGCCAAATTGATATTATTTATAGACAATAGGTATAGCGTATTTATTGTATGATACAAGAGATCTGAGAATGAGGGGAACCTACCAATGCGGGGGATCCTACTGACACTGCTATGAGAAAAAATAAAAAATAAAAAATCTTCAGGTCTCTGCTTTTGTTAATTGTGAGCATAAAGTAGATAGTAAGGTTTCCCTAGGTTGAACTCCCATGTCCTAAATTGGAATTTTAAAACCATCAATCAAAATCAGAAAGGTGCATAAAGATAAAAAAGATAGGCTCTGCAAATACTAATAATGCCCAAAAGATCATCTTGATCATACAAAATAGGTAAACATGTTGACAAGCAAAAATTTAACATAATTATGAATCAGGCAAGTGAATTGTTTTAGTAAAAGACCTCTAGAGCCTTGAGAACATGCTCCGGGGCAATTGTTCTTTTATCCTCTCGGCTACATACTTCATTAGACTCAGAAGAAACGAGGTTGATGAATTCTGCCAACATACGGTAAATAAAAGAAGGTGAATCAGCAGGCCAATTAACAAGGCAGTAATTAAATAAAGCATCAATTCTTTATTTTAAAAAAGTAAAAAAAGAAAACAAGAAACCTTAACAACGACTGCAGCATTAAGAAAGGAATAAACCAGATAAAATAGAAGATGACATAAGAATTCTTTCTTCTTAAAGTAGAAATATGTAACATCACAACTAAGAGCTGAAATTTTTTTAGGAGCATATTTAAAAAGAACAAATAACAGAAATAAAATTTGTCAAAATCCTCCCAACAAAATCTAGCATTCAGGCATTCAACCAACAATATAAATAGCAATGCTGTACTACATCTAAATGCTCTTAACCAATAACCTAAAGACACTCAGGAGAAAGGTGACAACACTCTATTGGGAGAAAAAGAAATCCTGCTCTATGGTCAAAAGAAATCCTGCTCTATGGTCACCTTATCAAAGCAGAATTACTTAATTTTTCTCCTTGAATAA
Source organism: Metroxylon sagu (assembly GCA_017589505.3). Lineage (NCBI taxonomy): Eukaryota > Viridiplantae > Streptophyta > Magnoliopsida > Arecales > Arecaceae > Metroxylon > Metroxylon sagu. The sequence continues at coordinate 1,259,271 of JACVBY030000659.1, read as the reverse complement.
CCTTTTATTCTGATGAAGTTCTCAATAATTGTCATAAACTTAAAACTTCTAATAAAATTTTATCACTCCAGAATTGATCACCCTCTCTAACTGTAGGGATATGAACCATGGTATGTCGTATCGGGCATACTGTATTGTACTAATACTGAACTAAGATTTGGTACCAGTATGTATCAAGTCTCGGTATGCTAAACCGGCCTAGTACTGAGCATACCAACATTGTACTAGTATGGTACCTGTATATAGTCTAGTAACAAGATGATGGACCCTGATTTGAACTCTATAACTCAGCCAAAAAAATACCCTCAAATAAGCTAATGAGAACATTCCTTCTCCCTTCAATTACTTTAAAATGATTGTTTTGTTTATAGACCGATAGCTGCTAAGTACAACACTTGCAGAACTTGATCTCATCGAATAATCATAATAGAAAGTAAAATCTACCTATAAAAATTATCAACAAAACAAGTTCTTTCCAAAGCTGCAACTAACCCCTTTCATGGGTTTGTTATTGGGCTAGATGAAATAAACAAGGTTTAAGATCAGGTTATGAAAATTAACCAAACAAGTTTTCTCCAAGGTTGCAACTATGGTATGTTGTATCAGCATGTACCGCCCAAGGTTGTTAAAAGTGTTAGGCGCACCTAAGTACAAAGAACTCTTGGAGTACAGGCGTAAGGCATAAATCACAGACGTGTGCCTGAGCGAAGTGAGGTGCACATTTTTAAAATAAACAAAATAATTTATATAAGCAAGATTTATAATACATAATAGAAAAAAATAATATATATATATATATATATATATATTTAGCCTATTTTTTAGCTGAAATTTGTAGCCACTTAATGTTTTTCCTTCCTTTTCTCAGATGATAGCATAATTTTTTATATTCCATCTCTTTGTTTTTTAATTTTTAATTTTTTTATAAGAAAAATAATTGTGAATGAGATGATATATCATAAAGTCAACATAGTCTAATAAATATAATAGATTTTTAAAAAAAATATTACAAACATAACTTACGAAGAAAGACGCATTTTTCTTACATCTCAAATCATGTTAAAAGCATACTTTTTTTTACCTTATGTGCACCAAGATAAAAATACCTTGCTTAAGGTATAAGAACCGCTTAACCTACCTTAAGCATGCCTTGCGCTTTAAGCGCACCTTAAGATTAAGAAGCACTTAACTCTTGGTGTCTTGTGCCTTGTGCCTTAAGCATACCTAAGGCACACCTTTGATGACACTGGTACTACCCCATATCAAGCATAACATACTATATCAATACTGAACCGAGACTCGGCATTGGTGCATATCGAGTTTCGGTACACTAAACAGACCCACGTACCGAGTGTACCGATATTGTATCATTATAGTACCAGTATAGGGCCTAATACTGAGACAACGAACTTTGGTTGCAACAAACCCCAATATTTCATGTGTATGGTAATTGGTGCAGATAAAATGATCTATGGTTTATGCTTGAAACCCTGAATCATCTGCAATTATTTCCTTAGATACATATTTTCCTAGTACAAACCTTCATTAGTCTCTCTTTATTAAAGAAAACTCATCCTAGATTTCTGTGAAAGGATTTTGTTGGAAATGTGTTAAGTGTTTTAGTCCTAGTAGAGAACTTATGATATGTGGAAAGACAATGATACCAATATTGTGCGAGAAAAGTGAAGCAATTCTGTCTTATGCAGATGCAGAATAGCACACACCTAATGACGGACCAACAAATGATCAAACATGTTGTTGTAATATGTGTTGAATTAAAAGCATTATCTAGGCAGCCTTACATATAAGGGTCATACAAGTTTGTTGATTATAGGTTTAACTTCTGACTGAATAAGCAAATACTACCAAAAATATGTCAATAATTAGCCTGATACTGCGTTAACAATTGGTATTCTCCTCTATATATAATGTGGCAAAATGCTCAGTGTAAAAGATAGTGGTATCTAATGATCATGGCATCACTAAAATAACAGTAAACTTCTGAGAAGATCCTATGGATCCTCAAAAAGAAATAAAATCTTCAAGTTCTTTTTATTTAAGTTATAAGAGACTTCTTCCACTGAAAGCCCATCACCAATTAGATTTTCTTCTACAAAGGTTGCTAAAAAATGATATCAAGTATGAAAGCACACACAAATTGTCATTTTCCATATAAAGTTGAGGGATAAATTATCTAAGAGATAATGCTAATAATAATAAGGCATCTTTATTATACCAACATGCTATTTCCCAACAAGGAAAACACATAACCTTGTCTAAGCAATTCCTTCTGTTGTGTATCCTTGATCAAGGCAGCCTTGGATGCTTCAATTGTTAATTTAAGTATTGAGTGATGCAGGAGCATATCATGAGGAAGTCCAAGACTTAGTCCAAACACATAACATGCTTATTTTGCTATTAGGAGAACAGACTGCGGCTTAAACTATTCTCAATTGCTGGGAGTTCATGCCAAACCCAATGGAGACCCAAGAGTACTCATTTTAAAACTCTGGATATCTAGTTTCAAATAAAAAAAGAATCAATTAATTCCAAATTTTGTAGCAAAAGTTATGACATTTCCTTTACTAGTTGCTAGAATAGTCAAAAGTCAAAATTAACATTTATTAGGTAATTGGCAAGCCTCTAGAAAGTTGTTCAGCTTGCTTAGGATGAAAACACTGAGTTATTACTCCATTTTCCTATGCTTGGAGGGATGTTCCAAAGCCTTTTATTTATAGCTTTCTCTTGTATCTGAGTACTTTTTGGTGATTAATCAAACTTCTATCCTAAGGGATTTGAAAGGCCTTTGGTTTTTCTTTCTCTAAGTTCTGTATCTCTTTGGTGAATTCCTTAGAGTGGTGACTTAACCTTTGCATTTCTGTATCTCTTTGGTAGATTCCTTATAGTGGTGAGTGCGCCCTGTTCTGTATCTCTGAAGTGGTGGATTATCTTATATCCTTGGAGTGGTGAGCAGTCATCCATTTAGTTTTTCTGTTTTCGCAACTATCTGAGGCGAGGTTCCTACAGAGAGTTGTAGCCCAAACGAACTCAGTGACGATTGAGATCCGCGAATTAGTCACTCCCCTCCTTTCTTTCCTTATTAGGAGTGGTATTAGAGCCAGTTTTCAATGGCTGTTCATGAATGACGTATAGCAACTCCAGAGAGGAAATCTTTGATTTTGAGATGGATGAACTGAGAAGGCAACTTAATGAGCTTCAGCAACACCTGGATCACTATGAAGGTTCATATGACCATGAAGATGAATCTGCTAGTGATTCTGAGGAGAACCCATTTCATTTCTTTCCATCGCTCTCATCGGAGAAGGAATTGTCCCAACTTCAGAGATTTTGATGTGAAGATTGAAATTTCAGAATATGAAGGTAAGATGCAACCTGATGAGTTTCTTGCTTGGCTGAATACTGTTGAACGTATTTTTGAATATAAGGAGTATCCGAAGGATAGGAAGGTGAAGTTGGTGGCCCTGAAACTCAGAAAGTATGCCTCTTTATGGTGGGAGAATTTAAAGAAACAGAGAGACCATGAGGAGATTTCTGCCTGAAGATTATAGAATGGAGATGTTTATAAATATTCACTCTTTTGTGCAACAACCAGAGATGAGTGTGGAGGAGTATACTGTTAAATTTGAACAACTCATGATGAAAAGTGATGTAGTTGAACCAGAAGAGCAAACTATTGCTAGATACTTGAGGGGTCCAAAAAGGAGATTGGAGATGCCGTTCGATTGCAGCCATATTGGTCCTTCAACGATGTGAGAAAGCTTGCTTTGACTGTTGAAAAGCAAAGGAAGGGAATTCAGAAAACTACTCCAAAACCAGCCACTAGAACATTTCCTTCAAACAGAGAAAGCGTCTCTAATTCAAGACCATACCAATCAACCAAGTCTTCTAGTGACAAGGAAGCTTTTAAAGGTGACAAACAAGCTAGTTCTTCCAATAACAACTCAAGGAGATACTTTAAATGCTAAGGTTATGGACATATTGCCTCTGAATGCCCTAATCGCAGAGTTGTGACATTGGTGGAGGAAGATGTAAAAGAAGTTGAAGAAAAGCTAGAAGAACCTATTTATGATGAGGAGGTGATTTATGCAGATGAAGGAGAAATGCTTGTAATTCAAAAAAGCTTGAATATCACTCCAAAGCAAGATGAACATGAGTGGTTACGAGAAAGCATCTTTCACACTAGGTGCACTTCCCATGGCAAATTATGTGACCTTGTTATTGATAGTGGAAGCTGTTCTAATGTGGTGGCAACAGCGATGGTGGAGAAACTGAATCTAAAAACAAAAGATCATCCTCACCCCTATAAAATGCAATGGCTTCACAAGGGAAATGAGGTAAAGGTGAATAAAATATGCTTGGTTGAATTTTCTATTGGGAAAAACTATAGAGATGAAGTTTGGTGTGATGTTGCTCCTATGGATGTTACTCATTTGCTGTTAGGAAGGCCATGGTTATATGACAGAAAAGTAATTAATAATGGCTATAAGAATACTTATTCATTTGTGAAAGATGGTGTTAGAATTGTTCTGGCTCCAATGAAACTAGATCACTTTCCCAAGCCTTCAAAAGGGAAGGGAAACACTTTAATTTCTGGAAATTTGATTGAAAAGGAATTTCTGAAAGATAAGGAGATGTATGCTGTGGTGCTCATGGAAGAATCATTTGTTGAATCAAATGAACTTCATCCACTAGTTCAGTCATTATTAGAAGAATTTGCAGGTGTTGTTCCAGAGGAAATACCCCCTGGCCTTCCTCCAATGAGAGATATTTAGCACCATATTGACTTAATTTCAAGCTCTATTCTTCTAAATAAACCAGCATATCGCATGAATCCTAAAGAGCGTAAAGAATTGCAAAGGCAAGTTGAAGAACTGATAGCTAAGGGATTGGTGAGAGAGCATGAGTCCATGTGCTGTTCTAGCCCTCCTTGTACCCAAAAAGGATGGTTCATGGCGTATGTGCACAGATAGTAAAGCCATCAATAGAATTACCATTAAATACAGGTTTCCTATTCCTAGACTGGATGATTTACTTGATCAACTGCATGGTTCTGTCATTTTTTCTAAAATTAATCTTAGAAGTGGTTATCATCAAATACGTATGAGACATGAAGATGAGTGGAAGACAGCCTTTAAAACTACAAATGGACTCTATGAATGGCTGGTCATGCCTTTTGGACTTTCTAATGCCCCTAGCACTTTCATACGGCTTATGACACGTGTTTAAACCATTTATGGGTAAATTTGTTGTTATCTATTTTGATGACATTCTAGTTTATAGTAAATTTGATTCATAACACTTGGAGCATTTAAAACAAGTGTTTCAGGTTTTGAATGAGCAAAAGCTGTATGCTAATGCAAAGAAATGTCAATTCTATACAAATAGCATTGTATTTCTGAGCTATGTTGTATCTGCAGCAGTGATTGAAGTTGATTCAAGCAAAATTGAGTCAATTGCTAGCTGGCCTACTCCAAAATCCATCCATGATGTGAGAAGCTTTCATGGCCTTGTATCTTTTTACCTAAGATTTATCAAGGGATTCAACACTCTTGTTGCTCTTATAACTGAATGCATGAAAGGAAAGTCATTCCAATGGACTGAGGCTGCCCAAAAGAGCTTTGAACTAATCAAGAGGATGATGATTGAAGCTCCAATCCTTGTGCTTCCAAATTTTGAGAAGATGTTTGAAGTCGAATGTGATGCTTCCAATGTGGGCAATGGTACTGTTCTAAGTCAAGAGAGCAGACTAATTGCATTCTTTAGTGAGAAGCTAAATGATGCAAAAAGGAAATATTCAATATATGACAAAGAATTTTATGCCATTGTTCGTGCTCTAGAGAATTGGTCTCATTACCTACTACCAAAGGAATTTGTCCTTTATTCTGATCATGAGGCATTAAAATACTTGAATACTCAGCATAAGCTTAATAGCTGCCATGCCAAATGGGTTGAATTTCTGCAGCCCTACACCTTTTGCATCAAGCACAAATCTGGAAAGCTCAACAAAGTAGCTGATGCATTGAGCAGAAGACACTTGCTTTACATACAATGGAGCAAAGGTATTGGGGTTTGAGAATATCAAAGAACTATATTCATCAGATTCTGATTTTTCTTCTATTTGGGCATCTTGCTCAAAAGAGTCATTTAATCATTTCTTTCTGCAAGATGGTTTTCTCTATAAAGATAACAGGTTGTGCATTTCTAATTGTTCTCTGATGGAAGCAATCATTAGAGAGGCTCATGGAGGTGGACTTGCTGGTCACTTTGAAAGAAACAAAACTCTGATCTTGATGCAAGAAAACTTCTTTTGGCCAAAACTTAACCATGATGTGGTAAGAATTGTAGAAAGCTGTGTTGTTTGTCATAAAGCAAAGAGTCATGTCTAGAATACGGGCCTTTACACTCCACTTCCAGTACCTAATGCTCTATGGGAGGATGTTAGCATGGATTTTGTTGTTGGCTTGCCTCGTACACAAAGGAGCAAAGATTCTATATTTGTTGTGGTTGATAGATTTTCTAAAATGGCTTATTTTGTTCCTTTTGCTAAAACTTCTGATGCTTCACAAGTTGCAGATCTTTATTTTAGAAAAATTGTAAAGCTTCATGGGATTCCGAAGTCAATCACTTCAGATCGTGATTTGCGATTTATGAGTCACTTTTGGAGAACTCTTTGGAGAAAATTGAGCACTAGATTACAATTCAGCACAACTTGTCATCCCCAAACTGATGGTCAAACTGAGGTTATCAATAGAACCTTGGGAAATCTTTTGAGGAGTTTGATGAAAAAGAATATCAGAGGATGGGATTTGTTTTTACCACATGCTGAGTTTGCTTACAATAGATCCACTAGTCAGACCACCGGTTGCAGTCCCTTTGAAGTTGTTTATGGTTCTAATCCTAGTACTCCTTTGGATCTAATTCCTCTTCCAACAAAACATCAATTTAGTGGTGATGCAGAGGAAAGAGCAATACTCATCAAGAAGTTACATAAGCATGTTAGAGAAAAGATAGTGAAACAGAATGAGAAGTATCAGACTCAAGCTAACAAGCACAAAAAATTTGTTGAGTTTAAAGAAGGGGATCTAGTGCGGATTCATCTTAGAAGAGAGCGTTTTCCACCTAGGAAATTTGCTAAGTTAAAGCCTAAAGCAGATGGTCCCTTTAAAGTGCTTAAGCGTATTGGGGATAATGCTTACAAGATTGAATTACCTGATGAATATGAAGTTTCAGATATTTTCAATGTTGCTGATCTCATTCCATTTCATGAAGATCATGAGGACTCGAGGACGAGTCCTTTTCAACCAGGGGAGCATGATGCGGGAGCATATCATGAGGAAGCCCAAGACTTAGTCCAAATACATAACATGCTCATTTTTCTATCAAGAGAACAAACTGTAGCTCAAACCATTCTCAATTGCTGGGAGTTCATGCCAAACCCAATGGAGACCCAAGAGTACTCATTTTAAAACTCTGGATGTCTAGTTTCAAATAAAAAAAGAATTAATTAATTCCGAATTTTGTAGCAAAAGTTATGACATTTCCTTTACTAGCTGCCAGAATAGTCAAAAGTCAAAATTAACATTTATTAGGTAATTGGCAAACATCTAAAAAGTTGTTCAGCTTGCTTAGGACGAAAACATTGAGTTATTACTCTATTTTCCTATGCTTGGAGGGATGTTCCAAAGCCTTTTATTTATAGCTCTCTCTTGTATTTGAGGACTTTTTGGTGATTAATCAAACTTCTATTCTGAGGGATTTGAAAGGCCTTTGGTTTTTCTTTCTCTAAGTTTTGTATTTTTTTGGTGAATTCCTTAGAGTGGTGACTTAACCTTTGCATTTCTGTATCTCTTTAGTAGATTCCTTAGAGTGGTGAGTGCGCCTTGTTCTGTATCTCTGAGGTGGTGAATTATCCTGCATCCTTGGAGTGGTGAGCAGTCATCCATTTAGTTTTTCTGTTCTCGCAACTATCTAAGGCGAGGTTCTTACAGAGAGTTGTAGCCCAAACGAACTTAGTGACGATTGAGATCCGCGAATTAGTCATTCCCCTCCCTTCTTTCCGTATCATTGAGCGAAAGGTTACACCTATGGATCATATATTGTAAGTCAATCCTATTCCACTAGTACCAATAGGCAACATACGGGAAGAAGCACTACACCAAGGAATCAACAATACGAAATCTTTGTTATAAATTTCTCTTTTCCTTATTAGTATCAGGACTAACAAGAATGGTTGGGATACATTAATAAAAAAGGAAGCCACCCAAGAAGGAAAAGGTCCATTTGAATAACTTGTATGAAATTAAATGCAACTTCAAACTAGAATACATAAACTACAAATGAACCACAAAGGTATAAGTATGTTCATTAAAGGATTATTACCTACACAACATTCAACAAGAAGATCCTGGGTGTCTCTTGCTACACGAACATCAGGTGGCAACATTTCTTTAATAATTTTACACATTGTTGCTGCAAAATTAACAAGAAAAAAATGGTGAGTACCATGCATGCAATAGCAAAATCACTTAAAAAAAGGGAATAGAAATTTTCAACTTACAAGCATATAGCTCAGCTTAAAGTTTTGAAATGTATACTAGGATATTTACTTGAAAATTGCCAATAGAACCAAATTAGTGCGATTGCCTGGTTTTCAATGGTGTAGATTGTATACATAAAATACAAGCAGCTTCATGACTTATAGGTTTCTGGAAAAAGAATCTCTACAATAAGAATTTCAACTACAAAAAAGAATTTAATTCCTGGACTAGCAATGCATTCAGCATAAGAGGATCATGTCTCGGAGGTAGGTGGACAGGTGGGGTATAGCTACAGGGTAGGAATTGGACATTTTGATTAACCTTTTATATATCTCTTAGCATGCACTTGAAATTGATGTATCAGTGGGATCACATTTAAATTTGAATCCTCAGTTTTAAAACATTTTGATACATGCTGACATCAAAATAATCAAGGAAAAACAGCTTGGGCCTGACAAGTCAGTCTTACTGGACAAGTATGACAACTGCTTGTAAATTCAGTTTTCCCCTCAAATATATGCTGCAAAAAGCAACTTTTACTACAATGATTCTAACAGGTTAATTTATTAAAGAAATTTACATATATTAAGCATATAACAACTAATATCTATATATTATCGCATGGATGGAACCTACTGATGTTACACAATCTGGTAGAAAATAGAACTTATATAAAAATAAATAGCAGATTTATAGTAATGAATTGATACGATAAAAATTTTTAATATAAAAAATACTTCACCTAATTTTTATTGCTTTTACTCATTCATCAAAAGTAGAAATCAATGCATAAATTTTAGGTTTCTCACTCTTTATTTCTTCCTCCAGACATTTAAATCATTTATAATGAAAGATCACTTGTTAGCAGTTAAATGTTTCAAACTAAAGGATTAAACCTACAAAATAAACATAAAAATACCCTTTGGAACATGAATATCACCACCATTCTTCATTTCTAAACTGTCTCAATGGCATCACACAGAAATCATCTAAAAAGAACCTTTAGTGTATCATCAAAATGCATCCCAAACCCTGCCTAAAAATATGTAGTTATCTGCTCATTTTCAAAATGTGTCCACTAACACCACTTTGGTTAAGCTTGACCCAAATGAACTTTATCACTCACCAAAAATTTGATCCACTTTCAATATTTGGCCATCAATGTAACATGACCAAACCAATAAATCATGTGTAAAATACATCTTTCAGATATGAATTGCAATAGCAAAGTATACCAGATAATGATAACCCCAAAACAATAGCTACGTACCACCAAAAGATGGGAACACAAGAATATCATCAAGGACTTTTATACAGATGCGCTTAATCACTCAACCCATATAGCAATAATAACGATATAGTTTGAAAAAGTTGCACTAGAAAGTTGCATCAGCCCTTCGGACTTCCAATATCAAAATCTAACTATGTATTGTTCAATCAAAGTATGAGTTTTCCAACTAAATAATTTAAAGTGTAGGATGAAAGATATGATTTTTCTCATGCCAAAGATAAATATTTCAGAAAGACCTAAGTCTGACAACTACAACAGGATTCAAACACAGAAAGTTTGAAAATACCGATCATATAAAAACTGAGAGATTCCAAACTCTTTTCTTCCACAACAGAACAAGATGTTCTATGTATAACAACACAGTAAGCAGACATAATTTACGGCAATTCGATCAAGCATAGAAATTAAGAACAACAAAAACGGCCAGATCAAATCATCAAACCGATATGTCTATTTCGCCTTCGAAGGTAAGTAAAGAAGAAAAATCACACCTTTAGGAAGCGAGACGTCCTCTTTTGACTTCCCGACGATGTCCATCGGTTCCATCTCCAAGATCGATCCACTAGAAATTGAAACCTAAACAGTTTGCAGGTCCAGATCAAGAAGACGGCAGATGCGAAACAACTCGAAACAACTCGAGGAAACGATAGAAGGCACCGATCGAGAAGCAATTCGGAAACCTAGGGTTTCCAAAGGTTCAAAATCAATAAAAAAACAGCAGATTTGAGCAAATTGAAGAGATAATGAGGCAAAATCTAGAAACACGGGGGAGAGGAAACATCGAGAGAGAGAGAGAGAGAGAGAGAGAGAGAGGTGGGATTAGGGCAGGAGATGGAGAAAGGAAGAGAAAGGAGAAGATTAGAGGCGAAATTACCAAAAACACCTTGGATGCTGCGGTTCTATCCCAGGGTTCCCCCTTGCAAGCCCTAGCAGAAAATTTTAAATTAGCTCGTGAACTTCAACCAACATTGATTGATCTTCATGAATAGGTGATCTATAAAATATCCTTTATATTTACGGATAATAATTGAATATTTTTCTAAGTTGGAATTTTTTTTTTTTTTTTTGTATTTTTTGTTTATTTTTTCTTTTATATATATATATATATATATGTATTGGTAGTAGAGATATTATAGAATATTTCATTCATATAATTTTCTATGTTTAAAGAAGCTTGGACCCTTAATCTTTAAAGTATGCTCTACACCTTGCATTGTGATTAGCACCCCATAGATTATTCTAAAATATGTTCAAATTTCTTTTCTAAAAATATCTAAAAATAAAAAATATATTAAGAAAATATTTTTATTTTAGAATTATTGTCAAAAACATATTCAACTAGTAGGAGCAACCACAGTTACATAATAACCCCCTTGATCATAATACTTTTCTTAAAACACAGTGTATATTTTAGTTATAAATAAGATTGCTAATATGTGCATTTTATAAGTAAATCAACCGATCGTTTTGCTAGTTTTCTAGTTATTCTCAGTTGCCATTGGATTCATCCAATCTTTTCTCAAAAATAAGATATTACACCTCTATAACCTCTTTAGGTGTATTTGGTACATTGTAATAGAAGGAGGATAGAATTTTTTTTTAATTTCTTTCCACATTTATTTTTCATGATATCATAATAAAATTTTGTCTCATAGAATGACTAATTTATCATATCAAAATAGATATTTTTATTATTATCTTATTTAGTTACTACTCTATTTTTTCTATTTCATCTTTATCTTTAGAAATAGCTACTATTTTTTTTCTTTAAGAATATAATTGTTTTGTTATCTTATCATTCAACGAACATGAGATAAGATAATTGTTATTACATTCTATTTTATCTTTTATCTCTCCTCTCTTTTATCCTATCCTATCCTATGCTATCCTATCCTATATACCAAATACAACCTTAAGGATAATTATTATCTTAGTTTCAGATTTTGAAATTTTTATGCATTGTTTCTCTTGCTCATTTACCAAACATTCATCTAAGTAGGCCCCTCCTTGGCAACGTCACTCTAGCACTTAAACCTTGCTTAGAATGGCTTCTAGGAGACCTAGTTTTAGGAAAATATAATCAAATAGTGTGAAAGAGTTGTGGTTTTATACATTCCAAATGGTAGGAGGAAGGCTGGTTGGTTGGTAAAAGTTGCTGCTAAGCATAACTTCCAGGGACTGAATTTGCCCTTCCTAACCCTCTTATGCCATGTGAATTTGTGTTTGGCTAACTTATGATGAAAGGATAAATTTAGTTTAAGTATCAATAATAATAATAATAATAGTAATAATAATAATAATATTATTATTTATAGTACATTATATTTTATAATCAAAATATTAATTTAATAATAGATATATTATAATATTATAATAGTATAATTATGATAATAATGCATGCTATAGTAAAAGAATACTACTTTATTTTTTCATTAGACAATACTATAATATTGTATACAACAACAATAACAAAGCTTTTATCTCAAACTATTTAGGGTTGACTATATGAATCCTTTTATTCTATTCTGTTCCATTTTGAGTCGTATTTTTTTTAAGATATAAAGATTTTAAATCTTTCCTTATCACTTCTTTTGACATAATTTTTGATCTATTATATTATTATGCTATATTATAATAGTACAATACCATAATATATAATATAATATAAATGGTAATATATTATATGTAATGATACATGTCATATACAACAAACTTTGTACTCTGAATCAAAGCCAACTTAATGATCATTGTAAGATTAAGTACTAATTACTAGTACACAATATAACAACAATATCTAAGTCCTGTAATTATACCAAGCTTGATTATTTAACATGACAGTGTACATGATCTATTATGTGTATAAAGTCTAGAATAGAAGTCTTATCTTCAAGCAAATACTTTGGATGCACTAAAGTTTTGAATACTAATATTTTTTAAGTCCTAAATATGTATCACTAGATAAAATTGCATAAAAGGTTTTGTAAAACATAAAGTGTCTGTATTTCAAAAGGAGTGGATATTTTAACTAATGATTGGAAAAGTAAATTTGGTGTAGTGTTGAAGGCCTTTAATATTGATATGTTTGAGGGCCAAAAAAAAAAAAAAATTTACTAAGTCACATAATCTTATAAGTTGTGTGATGATGCATGTACATTTGATGTACAATAGGATAAATGATATATGAAGAATAAATATAATTATAAAATTAAAATATCAATATAATTATATGGTATTATCGTATATTTGTATAGTTTTATAAATAAATTTGTGAGCAAATACTGTTATATTCTGTATTTTGTTTTCTATTCTGTGCACAATGGGCATTCAATTTTAATAGGTAGAAGCAAAAAATAGTCTAACTTTCACAAAATTTTTGATCATATTGAATGTTGGAAAGACAAAATTGCAAAGTCCCAATATTTTTTAGATATGAAGAAAATTAGGTGGTTGTTAAAAATTAAAGCTTTTGGCTATACTGAATGTTGCAATGACAAAATTTGCCTAAGTTTAAAAATAGTGTTTTACCTTAGGGAAGGATAAATGGTCGAAGTCCTACATGCATTCTACTATCATGGAGGGAAGATTTCTCTGTAATTAACTAAATATCACATATATTTGTAGGTCAAATTTTGGATATTATGATATTAGTTTTTATATTGCTTGTGCTATAGGATATGCCAAAATATGACAAACATAAACATAAAATGAAAGATTTTGTTCAATATGAAATATTGTAGTCACTGTTATTTGATGACAAATTTCAATAGACAAATATGATCATTTACAGAACATGAAGACTGTAAACTTCAAATGCATAAGCAACAACTACACATTAGCCATATCCACCATATTCTTATATCCACCATGGGATATCCACAACTTCTCGGTCTCTTACCTCAATGGATACAACTTGGTATGAAGTGCCGGATCCAAAGCTCCTGAAACGTATGCAGCAAGGCAATATCTAAGGTGTCCACTGCTAATGGAAATGTTCATTCCAGCACAATTTATATTATTCTCATGCAAAGCGCATTGCTGCATAAATTTAAAAAGGGTCCAAAGAATGACAACAAGCTGACTTAGTTGAGAATCATGAAAAAATTTGGCATTGCCAAACTGCAATACTGACAATGATAGTGCATGTTACAACATGATCTGAAAATGCATACAAGTCATTACATGCTCAAAACAGTAAAATAAGTAATTTTTATCCTAGATGTTTCTAGTCAGCAAGTTCAAATTGGGTCATTCAAAGGCACAAAGTAGTCATGTACAAAAAAAAAACAAGAATGAAAAGAAATATGATTATACAAATTAAGAAAAAAAAATTGTAAGTGATTAATGAGGCAACTTGTAACTGAACATCTTTAGCAAGTACCATGTTAGAAAAGACAACAAAAAAAAAAAGAAAGAAAAAAGAAAAAGAGGCAGAATTTAATCTTGCATGAAACAAGCTTCTTTGCAGTTCAACTTCCTATCTACAATTACTTCAGTCAATTATATTTCCTCCAATGATACATTGGGATGGGAAACTGATCAATGACTTCCAGATACGTATCATATCATTGTTGAATTCATAGACTAATATTATAAATACTTGATAAGACATCATCCGCCCTCGGTATGCTAACTTGTTCTAAAGTAGCCCACTGAAGTTGCAAATCTGGTGGAACTCTTCCATAAATCATAAAGAAGGAAATCAAATCCATATTATCTAGCATTCAGATGTTAGCAAGGCAGTTATAGATCAACTCATTGGCAGGCAAGGAAGTTATCTATTGAAATGAAACATCTGGAGTAAGAGAACAAGCCAACCCTTTGCGAAGAAAATGGAGTTAAATAGCATGACACATAGGAAGCTGATCATGATTAACTGAAACATAGCACCATAGAAGTGTAATGAATCTCTTCCTGTGCAAAGAGATCAGCACTCATCGTTAGTGAGCATATGACTAAAACATTTGAATACTGAAAAGAGATTGATCTCCATTTACTTAATGGCATACTCAGAAATTGAGCAGGATCATTAATTAAGTTTCCTCTTGGGTTATGGTAAGCCTAATAGTAATAGAACCTGATCCAGGCTTGGCTGAGCCATTGTCAGATTATGCAAGGATCATTTTATATCCTTTTAATTAAGTCAAGGCCTTTCGAAATCAGGTCAAATATTGGTTATAACTGCAGATCCACAACAGCCCAACTCAGGGGAACCGTTTATAGAAGTTTATCTCAATATTTTTCCATTACAGCTAGTTATTTTCATTTTCACCACCTTGTTCACACTAGCGTGGTTATATGTAAAAACCATTTGAGATAATATAAAATCCAGTCTAGCCTCTGGAGGGAAAGCTGCTTATAAGGATTATCTTTTCTTCATCATTCTCTTGTTCAAATTCATCGAGTCATTGAGAATATCTTCTATTTACATTAATGTTGGTTAACAAGATCATTAGAATGAACAAAAGTAGAACTACTCTAAGCAATCTGAGAAGCTCAAGAAAAATCTTTATTTCTCATTGTATGCTACCTAAAAAACCAAATTCCTTTCAATATCAGAACACATTAAGGGACAGACTCCAGACTACTGATACTAAAATCAAAATTCAGCTATGCTCTAAAAACTCTTGTACTGATGAGGCTTTTTTATTGGAATATTCTAATGTCTTATTGATATCATTAGTGATAGGACCCTCTTGTAGTTGTGCAGTGTATTGGGGCAAACCTTTGATAAAACAACAGTTATGTTTTCAAGCAATGGACATATATGGATTGTTGCTTGGAAAACTTGGTTTTGCATCTTAAACAAAATAAACATTAGCCACCAGATCTGCTAATCTCTGTGTCGATGACATGATTTTTAATATTGGTGAATGAAAACAACTTTTCTATTGCTAAGTTTTCATCACAAAGATAAAGAATACATTGAGAGGAGAGTGGAAAAGAAAAATAAGAAAAGAAAATTGGAATGACTCAAACCACCTTAACCAGTAAAAATACTGTGTTATGAGTACCAAAAGACTGTTAAAAGAAAATCAGATCACAATATATGAATCAGATAATAAATCATCCTACACATCATGTATACAGATGACTCTGACAGAAGCCTATCATCGAGCACACCTGTCAATTAACTCAAGCATGAATAAATAAAATTTATAACATTAAAATCCAAGCACATTGTTCAGAGATCAAAACATCATGCATAATGTCATTACCATATATTAGTTTTTGTGGCTATACTTTTGTCCAATCAGCTTTCAATATTAGCCTGAATAACAGCTTCTTTATTTCATTGAAAAGGTTATCATGGACCTACAGGGTGAAAAAGAAGGGATGTACAGAAAGGTCATGTTTGCTACAAATCAATACTCCCCAGCTGCAGGTGGCTGGGAGATAAGGAGATAGAAAGGAAGAAATGGCAGCAGATCGGGTGGCCAGATGTCCATCGATATTTCATTAAGATCGTGAAATGTACTACAAAAATTTACCCATTTAACAACATTATAGAACTTTACAAGGAACAATCATTATTGAAAATCTCAACAACTGAAACATACTTAGAAGAGACCACAAAATTTTGTATCATCCTCTTTGCTAGGCCAAGCTTTTAGGTAGCATAATAAGGTGCAAAGAGCAACCATTAAGCATGGGTTTATCTCTTAGATAAAAGAAAAAAGCTTCATCAATCATTGTCAAGTTGCATGATCTTTTATAATTGGCTTTTACAATCTGCATTCATGAATTCTTCTTTGTATTCCTAGCCGGCTTCCTAACAAATTCAATGTGAAAGCGTCCTAAATGCCACATTTCAACAAATAATCTCCAGGCCATGTTCACATTATGCAGAGACTAGCATCTAGCTAGAGCTAGAAAGTGCTAAAATGCATCTAATTCCATGAAAAAGCCTTCAATAGTGGGTCATTATTCCATGAGCTCATGCTGCAATTATTCCAGCCAACTTGGTTCTTTGGGTTTTGAATCTAATTCCATGCTTTGCATCACTAAGGCCTAGTTATAAATACCATCCCCGGGCAGCGACAAAGGGACCCAAGCCAAGCACAACTTCTGAGAGCTTAGCCTTCTGAGAGCAGTGCGAGAGCAATGGCGTCCTTGAAGACTGAGAAACCTCTTGGGCTCATGTCACAGCCCAAGGTAGGGGAGAGTGCGCCCAAGGCTCCGGCATCAAAGCAGGGCCACAAAAAGGCCGAGCAGAAACCCCGCGAGCCCAAGAAGAAGGTAAAAACCAAGCAAGGATTTTAAAATGGATGGAACTTAGATGTAGTGTTCTAGGTACAAGTACAGTTCTCTTTCTTTTACTTTTATCAGATACATCAGCCTACACCGAAGCCTTATGCGATGGTTGGAAAAAAGTAAGAAAGAGATAAAGATGAACCATAGCATTCACACCTAATGCACTGCACTTAAATTCCTTCTTTTAAAATAAGCAAAGTTTTAAAGGAAATATTGATTCATGTAATGCTTTGAATTGATATTTGAATTATAGGTAGACGGGAGAAGCCAGTTTTATGTTGTAGTTCTAATCATTTGAATTCTACTCTCACGCAGGCTAAGGGTGGCAAACCATCAGCTAAGAATTAGCGGCAGCGACTAGGAAGTTAGGACATCCCATGTACTCCAGAGTTATATTGAGATGTTGTTGTGTTTCTTTTCCTTACATATATGTTTTTTTTTTTTTTTTTACTGTCGTCATGATGTATATCATGAACTCTTAAGGCTGGATGCATGTTGGATGGTTGGCTTGAACAATGTGGATGATCACCAAAACAAAGACAGTAGTAATTGTATGACCATGCTGTGTCAAATAAACTGGTGATTTATTACAGGGGTAGGCTATTCTGATTTTGGATTGCTTTGAATGGGTAACAGGATATTTTGCCACACTCACTGACGGCTTTAGCTAGGGCCTGGTTGGGAGAAGAAAGAAGAGAAAAGTAAAGAAGAGTTATTTTGGTACTCTTATTTGAGAGTTTTTTAAATGAGAAAAGAAGGGGTTTGAAAGGGATCTCAATATCCTCGCAAATCCTTCAACAATAATAATTTTTAAACCTCAGCATTGTGTCGCCACTTCAAAGAACCCCTCCTCAATCTTTCTATATAAACAACTAGCTCCACATTTTTTTCTTCTTACATCATCTTCTCTTCTTTTATGGTGTGTGTTTGCTAGTGCGCTGCAATGGAGCGCTCTTGGTGAATGCTTCCAATTATGCTCTTGCTCTTGCTTTTCCTCATAGCTTCTGATTCTTTGCTTTCCTTTTATCTCACTCTCTTTTTTTCTTATCTTCTTTCTCATAGTAGTTAATTATAAAAATTTTAGTCAATTTTATGTATTTAAAAGCCACATACGCCAGATTAACCTAGTTCTAACTATATCTTCTCTACCTCTTAATAAAGATGAAGACGAATGTGGTGGAGGCAAAGTTGTGCCAGCATATAAGTCATAACTCAGGCGTATGTAATGGCAATTTAGGATGTGATAATGAGTGCAAGATTGAGGGGTATGAACTAAGAACTTGCATGGGCCTTTTGCATCCCCTATGCCTTTGTAGCAAGCCTTGCTAATAGTTTCAACCCTCATGTAGGGTGGAGATAATTATGTGGTTTGGAGCCTTTAGACCAAAAATAGATTGCCTTACTCTTAAGATCAGTTGGAGTCAAGTCATCTAATGCTATTGATTCTTAATAAGTTTGTTTATGGTTATGAATATTCTCGTTAAGCTAGATGAGCTAGCTTTTATTTTGTTTTAATTTTGTAGGATTATTTAAGCAAATAATTTACAATTGAAAAATATGGCCGAAGCTTCAATGTAGAAGAGGTAAAAAAGAGGCATTGCTATTTATGATTAGGAGATTGGATCGCTCAATCATCCTTAAGATCTTAGATTTTAACTATGCTACATCAGCTAACATTACTTTGACTAATTAAAGAAAATCAACAAATAAAATACAAAAAATATAAGATATTATAAAAAACAAAAGGATATCATTGAAAGCTCTTTGTTTTACTAGAATGCCATCGGTTGGATTAGATCTAGGTATCATTCAAACCAAACCCGGCCTATACAGGGATTCAAGTCTACAATTGGTTTGTTTAACCATCCATTTAGATGGAATTTGAGCTAGACTAGATTTGGATTTGAGTTGGGTTGGGGTCCAAGTCTTCAATTGCTATCATTATTTTAATGCTCAATTCCCTTTAGTAGACTTATTTAGGTCTATAGATTAGATGTTAAAGCTATTCATTTACAAATTTGAAACTCAATTAAGATTAAGCCATGTTAATATCAATGCCATTATTATTGAAAATCCAAATTGATAACTTTTTTAATTTATTCTATTTATTATTCATATCATTATTAAATTCCTTTTAAATATAATGAATGGTGTGCATTTTGTTATCTTACAGAGGATCCTAACCACGATTGGATGTCTCTCAAATCTTGATGCATTGAGTTAGGTTTGGGTATTGCTTAATCTTTCTCAGCCATGAATGTTGCAATGGGCCTAAAAGATTCTTAAGGACCCTACTTCAGGTCTATAATTGGTGGGGACCGAATTCTAAACCAATGGATTGAGCTAAAAGAAGTGTTCTAGATCCATGTTTCACTTGTCTCAATCTAAACATGGTCGAATTGCAAGCCCAATGGCAGTTATGGATAAGAAGTGATGGTTTACAAATAATGGTGACCAAAACAAATGCTATGTGAGAAATGATAATATGCAATAATACCAAGCAAAAACCAAAGGGCATATCGAAATAGGATTTGGCGGTGGCCCTAATAAGAAATAGATTGTTTTAATGGTTTGAAACTTGGGTTAATCCAATGCTCCACCCCTACATGCAAAGTCCAATAATTGCAGGCATTAGATTTACACAATATTCCACATCCATTCATGTGGCATATATCATGGCTTGAACTTGGATTTTTTTCTTATAATGAATTCTCTATATGTTGGGTTGATAATTTTCTAAGTCATTGAACAGAAACAATTCAACCAGATTATGATGCTGTTGTTGCCTTCTTTTTTTCTTCTCTCTTTCGCCTAAAGCATGTAGGAGGATTCAACGGGCTGAGGTTGATCCTTTACTGTCTAGAGCTTGGATGACTATAGATCAATCTACGATAGAGTGGGTCTACTACACGCATGCCATCTATGTGAATTGAAAACTAAATTGGGAAGATAAGCTAGGGTTCTATTATCATGCAATTAAAATATAGTAAAAAAAATTTAATTTCTTACTCATGCTAATTAAGTGCAAGGTGAAAAGTATTGTTCATTGGCAATAGAAAACATGTTTATTATGATGTATGGGTAGAGTTTAGACATTTATTAATTCATAATCTCTAATTTAATGTATGGATTCTTGAGAAGAGAGGAGCAGTGGTGGTCCCCCGAACTGCTCGGATCCCACGAGTGAATAGAAAGTTAGATCTATATTGGATCTTACCTGAATCACCCCATCTATCCTCTTGAGGATAAGTTTGGTTTCAAACTCTGATTCGACAGGAGGAGTATTCCATTGTAATGTGCCTTGGATGATCCATATCTCTGGATTAGGCGCTGATGAGCACATTGAACTATCCATGTGGCTAAGAGCCCTCACAACCCAGGCACAATGATGCAATTATCAAGGGTGCTCTCTACCACTGAGCTAATAGCCCGTCATGTGGCCTGCTATGCCAAAAGCGAGAAAAATTGAATGAAATTAACAAAATGGCAACTGATTGGATAAATAAGAATTAAATATAATAAGGATAGTGGTCTTCATCATACAATAAAATATATAGTGACAAAAATTTAATGTATTATTCATGCTAATTAATTGCAAAGAGAAAGGTAGTAATCATGGGCAGCAAAAAATCTATTAATCAACAAATGTGGGCATGGTTTAGACATTTTATTATTAGTTCATAGTACTTAATATGGTATGTAATTAATTAAATTAACAAAACGAAAAGTGATTTGATAAATCAAAATTAAAGACTAAAATGATAGTGATTCTTGTCAAATAATTAAAGATATAGTGACCAAAATTTAATTATTAGTAATGCTAATTAAGTGCAAGGAGAAAAGTATTAATCATGGGCAATAGAAAATTTGTTTATTTTGATATGTGGGCATAATTTAGGCATTTTATTAATTCTTAATATCTAATTTGGTATGTACTTAATAAAATTAACAAAATGGTAACTAATTTGATAAGTAAGAATTAAAGATAATAATGATAGTGGTTTCTATGATATAATTAAAGATGTAGTGATAACCTTTTTATTATTCATGCTAATTAAGTGTAAAAAAAATATTAATTATGGGCAATAGAAAATGTGTTAATCATGATTTATAGGTGCAATTTAGATGTTTTCTTGTGGTTTACCAAATCTATAAATGATAGGATCTAATTTTATTGATATTTAAGACTATTATAGATGGAGATAGTAAGCCAATTAGCATAGCCAGTTATTGCTTAGCTATCACCCAAGAGCATTGTATCGCCGTCTCAAAGAACTCCTCAATCCTTTTTTATAAACAACTAGCTTCCCATTTTTTCTTCTTACATCATCTTCTCTACTTTTATGGTGTGTGTTCGCTAGTGCGTTGCAATGGAGTGCTCTCGATGAATGCTTCTAATTATGCTCTTTCTCTTGCTCCTCCTCATAGCTTCTGGTTCTTTGCTTTCCTTTTATCTTGCTCTCTTTTTATCTTCTTTCTCATAGTAGCTAATTATAGAAATTTTAATCAATTTTATGTATTTAAAAGCCACATATGCGAGATTGACCTAGTTCTAACTATATCTTCTCTACTTCTTAAGAGAGATGAAGACGAGTGTGGTGGAGGCAAAGTTGTGTGAGCTTATAGTTCCTGACCCAATCGGCGTATGTAATGGCTTATTAGGATGTGATAATGTGTGCAAGACTGTGGGGTACGCAGAAAGAACATGCATAGGCCTTTTCATACCCTATGCCTTTGTACCAAGCCTTGCTAATAGTCTCAACCCTCAAGTAGGCTGGAGATGATTATGTGGTTTGGTGCCTTTTGAATAAACATATATTGCCTTACTCTTAAAATTGGTTGGAGACAAGTCATCTAATGCTATTGATCCTTAATAAGTTTGTTTGTGGTTATGAATTTTTTCGTTAAGCTAGATGAGCTAGCTTTTATTTTGTTTTGATTTTGTAGGACTATTTAAGCAAACAATCTACAATAGAAGAATATGGCCGAAAATCTAATATAGAAGAGGGAAAAAAGAGGCGTTGCTCTTTATGATTAGGAGATTGGATCGCTCAATCATCTTTAAGATCTTAGATTTTAACCATGCTACATCAGCCAACATTGCTTTGACTAATCAAAGAAAATCAACAAATAAAATACAAGAAATATAAGATATTATAAAAAACAAAAGGATATCATTGAAAGCTCTTTTCTTACTAGAATGCCATTGGTTGGATTAGATATGGGTATCGTTTCAACCAAACCTGGCCTATACAGGGATTCAAGTCTACATTTGGTTTGTGTACCAACCCATTTAGATACAATTCGAGCTAGATTGGGTTTGGATTTAAGTTGGGTTGGGGTTCAAGTCTTTAATTGCTATCATTATTTTAATGCTCAATTCCCTATAGTAGACTTATTTAGGTCTATAGATTGGATGTTAAGGCTCTTCATTTACAGATTTAAAGCTCAATTACGATTAAGCCATGTTAATATCAATGCCATTACTATTGAAAATCCAAATTAATAACTTTTTTAATTTATTCTATTTATTATTCATATCATTATTAAAATTCCTTTTAAATATAATAAGCGGTGCGCATTTTGTTATCTTACACAGGATCCTAACCACGATTGGGTGTCTCTCAAATCCTGATGCATTAGTTAGGTTTGAGTATTGCTCGATCTTATTCGATCATGAATATTCCAATGGGCCTAAGAGATTCTTAAGGACCCTAATTGAGGTCTATAACTGGTGGGGACCCAATTGTAAACCAATGGGTTGAGCTAAAAGAAGTGTTCTAGATCCATGTTTCACTTGTCTCAATCTAAACATGGTCGAATTGCAAGCCCATTGGCAGCTATGGATAAGAAGTGATGGTCTACAGATAATGGTGACCAAAACAAATGCTATGTGAGAAATGGTAATATGCAATAATACCAAGCAAAAACCAAAGGGCATGCCGAAATAGGATTTGGCGTTGGCCATAATAAGAAACAGATTATTTTAATGGCTTGAAACTTGGGTTAATCCAATGCTCCACCCCTTCATGTCAAGTCCAATAATTGCAAGCATTGGATTTACATAGTGTCCCACATCCATTCAGGTGGCATATATCATGACTTGAACTTGGATTTTTTTCTCATAATGATCTCTCTATATGTTGGGTTGATAATTTCCCAAGTCATTGAATAGAAACAATTCAACCAAATTACGATGCTATTATTGCCTCCTCTTTTTTTTTTTTTCTTCTTTCTTCCTCCTCAATCATGTAGGAGGATTCAACGGGATGAGGTTGATCCTTTACTGTCTAGAGGTCGGAATGACTATAGATCAACCTACGATGGAGTGGGTCTATTACACGAGCATGCCATCTATGTGAATTGAAATATGAATTGGATGGGTAAGCTATGATTCTGTTGTCATGCAATTAAAATATAGTAAAAAAAATTAATTTATTACTCATGCTAATTAAGTGCAAGGCGAAAAGTATTGTTCATTGGCAATAGAAAATATGTTTATTATGATGTATGGGCAGAGTTTAGACATTTATTAATTCATAATCTCTAATTTGGCATGTACTGAATGAAATTAACAAAGTGGCAACTGATTGGATAAATAAGAATTAAATATAATAAGGATAGTGGTCTTCATCATACAATAAAATATATAGTGACAAAAATTTAATGTATTATTAATGATAATTAATTGCAAAGAGAAAGGTAGTAATCATGGGCAGCAAAAAATCTATTAATCAACAAATGTGGGCGTGGTTTAGACATTTTATTATTAGTTCATAGTACTTAATATGGTATGTAATTAATGAAATTAACAAAATGGAAAGTGATTTGATAAATCAAAATTAAAGACTACAATGATAGTGATTCTTGTCAAATAATTAAAGATATAGTGACCAAAATTTAATTATTAGTCATGCTAATTAAGTGCAAGGATAAAAGTATTAATCATGGGCAATAGAAATGTGCTTATTTTGATATGTGGGCATAATTTAGGCATTTTATTAATTCTTAATATTTAATTTGGTATGTAATTAATAAAATTAATAAAATGGTAACTGATTTGATAAGTAAGTAAAGATATTAATGATAGTGGTTTCTATGATATAATTAAAGATGTAGTGATAACTTTTTTATTATTTATGCTGATTAAGTGTAAAAGACATATATATTAATTATGGGCAATAGAAAATGTGTTAATCATGATATATAGGTGTAATTTAGATGTTTTCTTGTGCCTTACCAAATCTATAGATGATAGGATCTAATTTTATTGGTTTTTAAGACTATTATAGGTAGAGATAGTAAGCCGATTGGTATACCCCGTTATTGCTTAGTTTGTCACCCAAGAGCATTGTATCGCCATCTCAAAGAACTCCTCCTCAATCCTTCTTTATAAACAACTAGCTCCCCATTTTTTCTTCTTACATCATCTTCTCTTCTTTTATGGTGTGTGTTTGCTAGTGCGTTGCAATGGAGTGCTCTCGGCGAATGCTTCCAATTATGCTCTTGCTCTTGCTCCTCCTCACAAATTTTCCGGTTCTCTCGCTTTCCTTTTATCTCTCTCTCTTTTTATCTTCTTTCTCATAGTAGCTAATTATAGAAATTTTAGTCAATTTTATGTATTTAAAAGCCACATATGCCATATTGACCTAGTTCTAACTATATCTTCTCTACTTCTTAACAGAGATAAAGATGAATGTGGTGGAGGCAAAGCTGTGTGAGCTTATAATTCCTGACCCAGCCAACGTATGTAATGGTGAATTAGGATGCGATAATGTGTGCAAGGCTAAGGGGTATGCAGAAGGAACTTGCATGGGCTTTGACCATACCCTATGCTCTTGTGTCAAGCCTTGCTAATAGTCTCAACCCTCATGATTATGTGGTTTGGGGCCTTTTGAATAAACATATATTGCTTGGCTAGAGATGATTATGCGGTTTGGTGCCTTTTGAATAAACATATATTGCCTTACTCTTAAAATTGGTTGGAGACAAGTCATCTAATGCTATTGATCCTTAATAAGTTTGTTTGTGGTTATGAATTTTTTCGTTAAGCTAGATGAGCTAGCTTTTATTTTGTTTTGATTTTGTAGGACTATTTAAACAAACAATCTACAATAGAAGAATATGGCCGAAACTCTAGTATAGAAGAGGGAAAAAAGAGGCATTGCTCTTTATGATTAGGAGATTGGGTCGCTCAATCATCCTTAAGATCTTAGATTTTAACTGCGCTACATCAGCCAACATTGCTTTGACTAATTAAAGAAAATCAACAAATAAAATACAAGAAATATAAGATATTATAAAAAACAAAAGGATATCATTGAAAGCTCTTTTCTTACTAGAATGCCATTGGTTGGATTAGATATGGGTATCGTTTCAACCAAACCTGGCCTATACAGGGATTCAAGTCTACATTTGGTTTGTGTACCAACCCATTTAGATAGAATTCGAGCTAGACTGGGTTTGGATTTAAGTTGGGTTGGGGTCCAAGTCTTTAATTGCTATCATTATTTTAATGCTCAATTCCCTTTAGTAGACTTATTTAGGTCTATAGATTGGATGTTAAGGCTCTTCATTTGCAGATTTAAAGCTCAATTACGATTAAGCCATGTTAATATCAATGCCATTACTATTGAAAGTCCAAATTAATAACTTTTTTAATTTATTCTATTTATTATTCATATCATTATTAAAATTCCTTTTAAATATAATAAGCGGTGCGCATTTTGTTATCTTACACAGGATCCTAACCACGATTGGGTGTCTCTCAAATCCTGATGCATTAGTTAGGTTTGAGTATTGCTCGATCTTATTCGATCATGAATATTCCAATGGGCCTAAGAGATTCTTAAGGACCCTAATTGAGGTCTATAACTGGTGGGGACCCAATTGTAAACCAATGGGTTGAGCTAAAAGAAGTGTTCTAGATCCATGTTTCACTTGTCTCAATCTAAACATGGTCGAATTGCAAGCCCATTGGCAGCTATGGATAAGAAGTGATGGTCTACAGATAATGGTGACCAAAACAAATGCTATGTGAGAAATGGTAATATGCAATAATACCAAGCAAAAACCAAAGGGCATGCCGAAATAGGATTTGGCGTTGGCCATAATAAGAAACAGATTATTTTAATGGCTTGAAACTTGGGTTAATCCAATGCTCCACCCCTTCATGTCAAGTCCAATAATTGCAAGCATTGGATTTACATAGTGTCCCACATCCATTCAGGTGGCATATATCATGACTTGAACTTGGATTTTTTTCTCATAATGATCTCTCTATATGTTGGGTTGATAATTTCCCAAGTCATTGAATAGAAACAATTCAACCAAATTACGATGCTATTATTGCCTTCGCTTTTTTTTTTTTCTTCTTTCTTCCTCCTCAATCATGTAGGAGGATTCAACGGGATGAGGTTGATCCTTTACTGTCTAGAGGTCGGAATGACTATAGATCAACCTACGATGGGGTGGGTGTATTACACGAGCATGCCATCTATGTGAATTGAAATATGAATTGGATGGGTAAGCTATGATTACGTTGTCATGCGATTAAAATATAGTAAAAAAAATTAATTTATTACTCATGCTAATTAAGTGCAAGGCGAAAAGTATTGTTCATTGGCAATAGAAAATATGTTTATTATGATGTATGGGCAGAGTTTAGACATTTATTAATCCATAATCTCTAATTTGGCATGTACTGAATGAAATTAACAAAGTGGCAACTGGTTGGATAAATAAGAATTAAATATAATAGGGATAGTGGTCTTCATCATACAATAAAATATATAGTGACAAAAATTTAATGTATTATTAATGATAATTAATTGCAAAGAGAAAGGTAGTAATCATGGGCAGCAAAAAGTCTATTAATCAACAAATGTGGGCGTGGTTTAGACATTTTATTATTAATTCATAGTACTTAATATGGTATGTAATTAATGAAATTAACAAAATGGAAAGTGATTTGATAAATCAAAATTAAAGACTACAATGATAGTGATTCTTGTCAAATAATTAAAGATATAGTGACCAAAATTTAATTATTAGTCATGCTAATTAAGTGCAAGGATAAAAGTATTAATCATGGGCAATAGAAATGTGCTTATTTTGATATGTGGGCATAATTTAGGCATTTTATTAATTCTTAATATTTAATTTGGTATGTAATTAATAAAATTAATAAAATGGTAACTGATTTGATAAGTAAGTAAAGATATTAATGATAGTGGTTTCTATGATATAATTAAAGATGTAGTGATAACTTTTTTATTATTTATGCTGATTAAGTGTAAAAGACATATATATTAATTATGGGCAATAGAAAATGTGTTAATCATGATATATAGGTGTAATTTAGATGTTTTCTTGTGCCTTACCAAATCTATAGATGATAGGATCTAATTTTATTGGTTTTTAAGACTATTATAGGTAGAGATAGTAAGCCGGTTGGTATACCTGTTATTGCTTAGTTTGTCACCCAAGAGCATTGTATCGCCATCTCAAAGAACTCCTCCTCAATCCTTCTTTATAAACAACTAGCTCCCCATTTTTTCTTCTTACATCATCTTCTCTTCTTTTATGGTGTGTGTTTGCTAGTGCGTTGCAATGGAGTGCTCTCGGCGAATGCTTCCAATTATGCTCTTGCTCTTGCTCCTCCTCACACGGTTCTCTCGCTTTCCTTTTATCTCTCTCTCTTTTTATCTTCTTTCTCATAGTAGCTAATTATAGAAATTTTAGTCAATTTTATGTATTTAAAAGCCACATATGCCATATTGACCTAGTTCTAACTATATCTTCTCTACTTCTTAACGAGAGATAAAGATGAATGTGGTGGAGGCAAAGGTGTGAGCTTATAATTCTGACCCGGCCAACGTATGTAATGGTGAATTAGGATGCGATAATGTGTGCAAGGCTAAGGGGTATGCGAAGGAACTTGCATGGGCTTTGACCATACCCTATGCTCTTGTGTCAAGCCTTGCTAATAGTCTCAACCCTCATGATTATGTGGTTTGGGGCCTTTTGAATAAACATATATTGCTTGGCTAGAGATGATTATGCGGTTTGGTGCCTTTTGAATAAACATATATTGCCTTACTCTTAAAATTGGTTGGAGACAAGTCATCTAATGCTATTGATCCTTAATAAGTTTGTTTGTGGTTATGAATTTTTTCGTTAAGCTAGATGAGCTAGCTTTTATTTTGTTTTGATTTTGTAGGACTATTTAAACAAACAATCTACAATAGAAGAATATGGCCGAAACTCTAGTATAGAAGAGGGAAAAAAGAGGCGTTGCTCTTTATGATTAGGAGATTGGGTCGCTCAATCATCCTTAAGATCTTAGATTTTAACTGCGCTACATCAGCCAACATTGCTTTGACTAATTAAAGAAAATCAACAAATAAAATACAAGAAATATAAGATATTATAAAAAACAAAAGGATATCATTGAAAGCTCTTTTCTTACTAGAATGCCATTGGTTGGATTAGATATGGGTATCGTTTCAACCAAACCTGGCCTATACAGGGATTCAAGTCTACATTTGGTTTGTGTACCAACCCATTTAGATAGAATTCGAGCTAGACTGGGTTTGGATTTAAGTTGGGTTGGGGTCCAAGTCTTTAATTGCTATCATTATTTTAATGCTCAATTCCCTTTAGTAGACTTATTTAGGTCTATAGATTGGATGTTAAGGCTCTTCATTTGCAGATTTAAAGCTCAATTACGATTAAGCCATGTTAATATCAATGCCATTACTATTGAAAGTCCAAATTAATAACTTTTTTAATTTATTCTATTTATTATTCATATCATTATTAAAATTCCTTTTAAATATAATAAGCGGTGCGCATTTTGTTATCTTACACAGGATCCTAACCACGATTGGGTGTCTCTCAAATCCTGATGCATTAGTTAGGTTTGAGTATTGCTCGATCTTATTCGATCATGAATATTCCAATGGGCCTAAGAGATTCTTAAGGACCCTAATTGAGGTCTATAATCGGTGGGGACCCAATTGTAAACCAATGGGTTGAGCTAAAAGAAGTGTTCTAGATCCATGTTTCACTTGTCTCAATCTAAACATGGTCGAATTGCAAGCCCATTGGCAGCTATGGATAAGAAGTGATGGTCTACGGATAATGGTGACCAAAACAAATGCTATGTGAGAAATGGTAATATGCAATAATACCAAGCAAAAACCAAAGGGCATGCCGAAATAGGATTTGGCGTTGGCCATAATAAGAAACAGATTATTTTAATGGCTTGAAACTTGGGTTAATCCAATGCTCCACCCCTTCATGTCAAGTCCAATAATTGCAAGCATTGGATTTACATAGTGTCCCACATCCATTCAGGTGGCATATATCATGACTTGAACTTGGATTTTTTTCTCATAATGATCTCTCTATATGTTGGGTTGATAATTTCCCAAGTCATTGAATAGAAACAATTCAACCAAATTACGATGCTATTATTGCCTTCGCTTTTTTTTTTTTCTTCTTTCTTCCTCCTCAATCATGTAGGAGGATTCAACGGGATGAGGTTGATCCTTTACTGTCTAGAGGTCGGAATGACTATAGATCAACCTACGATGGAGTGGGTCTATTACACGAGCATGCCATCTATGTGAATTGAAATCTGAATTGGATGGGTAAGCTATGATTCTGTTGTCATGCAATTAAAATATAGTAAAAAAAATTAATTTATTACTCATGCTAATTAAGTGCAACGCGAAAAGTATTGTTCATTGGCAATAGAAAATATGTTTATTATGATGTATGGGCAGAGTTTAGACATTTATTAATCCATAATCTCTAATTTGGCATGTACTGAATGAAATTAACAAAGTGGCAACTGGTTGGATAAATAAGAATTAAATATAATAAGGATAGTGGTCTTCATCATACAATAAAATATATAGTGACAAAAATTTAATGTATTATTAATGATAATTAATTGCAAAGAGAAAGGTAGTAATCATGGGCAGCAAAAAATCTATTAATCAACAAATGTGGGCGTGGTTTAGACATTTTATTATTAGTTCATAGTACTTAATATGGTATGTAATTAATGAAATTAACAAAATGGAAAGTGATTTGATAAATCAAAATTAAAGACTATAATGATAGTGATTCTTGTCAAATAATTAAAGATATAGTGACCAAAATTTAATTATTAGTCATGCTAATTAAGTGCAAGGATAAAAGTATTAATCATGGGCAATAGAAATGTGCTTATTTTGATATGTGGGCATAATTTAGGCATTTTATTAATTCTTAATATTTAATTTGGTATGTAATTAATAAAATTAATAAAATGGTAACTGATTTGATAAGTAAGTAAAGATATTAATGATAGTGGTTTCTATGATATAATTAAAGATGTAGTGATAACTTTTTTATTATTTATGCTGATTAAGTGTAAAAGACATATATATTAATTATGGGCAATAGAAAATGTGTTAATCATGATATATAGGTGTAATTTAGATGTTTTCTTGTGCCTTACCAAATCTATAGATGATAGGATCTAATTTTATTGGTTTTTAAGACTATTATAGGTAGAGATAGTAAGCCAGTTGGTATACCCTGTTATTGCTTAGCTGTCACCCAAGAGCATTGTATCGCCATCTCAAAGAACTCCTCCTCAATCCTTCTTTATAAACAACTAGCTCCCCATTTTTTCTTCTTACATCATCTTCTCTTCTTTTATGGTGTGTGTTTGCTAGTGCGTTGCAATGGAGTGCTCTCGGCGAATGCTTCCAATTATGCTCTTGCTCTTGCTCCTCCTCACAGCTTCTGGTTCTCTGCTTTCCTTTTATCTCTCTCTCTTTTTATCTTCTTTCTCATAGTAGCTAATTATAGAAATTTTAGTCAATTTTATGTATTTAAAAGCCACATATGCCATATTGACCTAGTTCTAACTATATCTTCTCTACTTCTTAACAGAGATAAAGATGAATGTGGTGGAGGCAAAGCTGTGTGAGCTTATAATTCCTGACCCAGCCAACGTATGTAATGGTGAATTAGGATGCGATAATGTGTGCAAGGCTAAGGGGTATGCAGAAGGAACTTGCATGGGCTTTGACCATACCCTATGCTCTTGTGTCAAGCCTTGCTAATAGTCTCAACCCTCATGATTATGTGGTTTGGGGCCTTTTGAATAAACATATATTGCTTGGCTAGAGATGATTATGCGGTTTGGTGCCTTTTGAATAAACATATATTGCCTTACTCTTAAAATTGGTTGGAGACAAGTCATCTAATGCTATTGATCCTTAATAAGTTTGTTTGTGGTTATGAATTTTTTCGTTAAGCTAGATGAGCTAGCTTTTATTTTGTTTTGATTTTGTAGGACTATTTAAACAAACAATCTACAATAGAAGAATATGGCCGAAACTCTAATATAGAAGAGGGAAAAAAGAGGCGTTGCTCTTTATGATTAGGAGATTGGGTCGCTCAATCATCCTTAAGATCTTAGATTTTAACTGCGCTACATCAGCCAACATTGCTTTGACTAATTAAAGAAAATCAACAAATAAAATACAAGAAATATAAGATATTATAAAAAACAAAAGGATATCATTGAAAGCTCTTTTCTTACTAGAATGCCATTGGTTGGATTAGATATGGGTATCGTTTCAACCAAACCTGGCCTATACAGGGATTCAAGTCTACATTTGGTTTGTGTACCAACCCATTTAGATAGAATTCGAGCTAGACTGGGTTTGGATTTAAGTTGGGTTGGGGTCCAAGTCTTTAATTGCTATCATTATTTTAATGCTCAATTCCCTTTAGTAGACTTATTTAAGTCTATAGATTGGATGTTAAGGCTCTTCATTTGCAGATTTAAAGCTCAATTACGATTAAGCCATGTTAATATCAATGCCATTACTATTGAAAATCCAAATTAATAACTTTTTTAATTTATTCTATTTATTATTCATATCATTATTAAAATTCCTTTTAAATATAATAAGCGGTGCGCATTTTGTTATCTTACACAGGATCCTAACCACGATTGGGTGTCTCTCAAATCCTGATGCATTAGTTAGGTTTGAGTATTGCTCGATCTTATTCGATCATGAATATTCCAATGGGCCTAAGAGATTCTTAAGGACCCTAATTGAGGTCTATAACTGGTGGGGACCCAATTGTAAACCAATGGGTTGAGCTAAAAGAAGTGTTCTAGATCCATGTTTCACTTGTCTCAATCTAAACATGGTCGAATTGCAAGCCCATTGGCAGCTATGGATAAGAAGTGATGGTCTACAGATAATGGTGACCAAAACAAATGCTATGTGAGAAATGGTAATATGCAATAATACCAAGCAAAAACCAAAGGGCATGCCGAAATAGGATTTGGCGTTGGCCATAATAAGAAACAGATTATTTTAATGGCTTGAAACTTGGGTTAATCCAATGCTCCACCCCTTCATGTCAAGTCCAATAATTGCAAGCATTGGATTTACATAGTGTCCCACATCCATTCAGGTGGCATATATCATGACTTGAACTTGGATTTTTTTCTCATAATGATCTCTCTATATGTTGGGTTGATAATTTCCCAAGTCATTGAATAGAAACAATTCAACCAAATTACGATGCTATTATTGCCTTCGCTTTTTTTTTTTTCTTCTTTCTTCCTCCTCAATCATGTAGGAGGATTCAATGGGATGAGGTTGATCCTTTACTGTCTAGAGGTCGGAATGACTATAGATCAACCTACGATGGAGTGGGTCTATTACACGAGCATGCCATCTATGTGAATTGAAATCTGAATTGGATGGGTAAGCTATGATTCTGTTGTCATGCAATTAAAATATAGTAAAAAAAATTAATTTATTACTCATGCTAATTAAGTGCAACGCGAAAAGTATTGTTCATTGGCAATAGAAAATATGTTTATTATGATGTATGGGCAGAGTTTAGACATTTATTAATTCATAATCTCTAATTTGGCATGTACTGAATGAAATTAACAAAGTGGCAACTGGTTGGATAAATAAGAATTAAATATAATAGGGATAGTGGTCTTCATCATACAATAAAATATATAGTGACAAAAATTTAATGTATTATTAATGATAATTAATTGCAAAGAGAAAGGTAGTAATCATGGGCAGCAAAAAATCTATTAATCAACAAATGTGGGCGTGGTTTAGACATTTTATTATTAGTTCATAGTACTTAATATGGTATGTAATTAATGAAATTAACAAAATGGAAAGTGATTTGATAAATCAAAATTAAAGACTACAATGATAGTGATTCTTGTCAAATAATTAAAGATATAGTGACCAAAATTTAATTATTAGTCATGCTAATTAAGTGCAAGGATAAAAGTATTAATCATGGGCAATAGAAAATGTGCTTATTTTGATATGTGGGCATAATTTAGGCATTTTATTAATTCTTAATATTTAATTTGGTATGTAATTAATAAAATTAATAAAATGGTAACTGATTTGATAAGTAAGAATTAAAGATAATAATGATAGTGGTTTTTGTTATATAATTAAAGATGTAGTGATAACTTTTTTATTATTCATGATAATTATGTGTAAAGAAAAAAATATTAATTATGGGCAATAGAAAATGTGTTAATCATGATATATAGGTGTAATTTAGATGATTTCTTGTGGTTTACCAAATTTATAAATGATAGGATCTAATTTTATTGCTTTTTAAGACTATTATAAATAGAGATAGTAAGCCAATTGGCATAGCCAGTTATTGCTTAGCTATCACCCAAGAGCATTATATCGCCACCTCAAAGAACCCCTCGTCAATCCTTCTATGTAAACAACTAGCTCCCTATTTTTCTTCTTACATCATCTTTTCTTCTTTTATAGTGTGTTTGCTAGTGCGTTGCAATGGAGTGCTCTCGGTGAATACTTCCAATTATGCTCTTGCTCTTGCTCCTCCTCACAGCTTTTGGTGTTTTGCTTTCCTTTTATCTCCCTCTCTCTCTCCCTCTCTTTCCCCTTATCTTCTTTCTTGTAGTAGCTAATTATAGAAATTTTGGTTACTTTTATGTGTTTGAAAATCACATATGCGAGATTAACCTAGTTCTAACTATATCTTCTCTACTTCTTAACAGAGATGAAGATGAATGTGGTAGAGGCAAAGTTATGCTAGTATTTAAGTAATAACTCAGGCATTTGTAATGGCTATCAGGATGTGATAATGAGTGCAAGACTGAGGGGCATGAAGTAGGAACTTGCATAGGCCTTTTGTATCCCCTATGCATTTGTAGCAAGACTTGCTAATAGTCTCAACCCTCATGTAGGGTGGAGATGATTTTGTGGTTTGGGGCCTTTAGAATAAAAATATATATATTTCCTTACTCTTAAGATCGGTTGAAGTCAAGTCATATAATGCTATTGATCCTAAATAAGTTTGTTTATGGTTATGAATATTCTCGTTAAGCTAGATGAGCTAGATTTTATTTTGTTTTGATTTTGTTGGACTATTTAAGCAAATAATATAGAGTTGAAAAATATGGCCAAAACTCTAATGTAGAAGACAGGGAAAAAAGAGGCATTGCTATTTATGATTAGGAGATTGGATCGCTCAATTATCCTCAAGATCTTAGATTTTAACTATGCTACATTAGCCAACATTGCTTTGATTATTTAAAGAAAATCAATAAATAAAATACAAAAAATATAAGATATTATAAAAAATAAAAGGATATCATTGAAAGCTCTTTTTTTACCAAAATGCCATCAGTTGGATTAGATCTGGGGTATGGTTCAAACCAAACCCAACCTATACAGGGATTCAAGTCTACATTTGGTTTGTATGCCCACCCATTTATATAGAATTCAAGCTAGATTGGGTTTGGATTTGAGTTAGATTGGAGTCTAAGTCTTCAATCGCTATCATTATTTTAATGCTCAATCCCCTTTAGTAGACTTATTTAAGTCTATAGATTGGATGTTAAGGCTATTCATTTACAGATTTAAAACTCAATTATGATTAAACCATGTAAATATCAATGCCATTATTATTGAAAATCCAAATTGATAAATTTTTAGTTTATTCTATTTATTATTCATATCATTATTAAAATTCCTTTTAAATATAATGAATGGGGCACATTTTGTTATCTTACACAGGATCCTAACCTTGATTGGGTGTCTCTCAACTCCTGATGCATTGGGTTTGGTTTGGGTCTTACTCGATCTTACTAGGCTATGAATGTTCCAGTGGGCCTAAAAGATTCTTAAGGACTCTACTTAAGGTCTGTAATTGGTGGGGACCTAATTCTAAACCAATGGGTTAAACTAAAAGAAGTGTTCTAGATCCATGTTTCTCTTGTCTCAATCTAAACATGGTCAAATTGCAAGCCTAATGGCAGCCATGGATAAGAAGTGATGGTCTACAAATAATGGTGATAAAAAACAAATGCTATGTGAGAGATAATATTATACAATAATACCAAGCAAAAACCAAAGGGCATGCTAAAAGAGGGTTTGGTAGTGGTCACAATAAGATATAAGATGTAGATTATTTTAATGGTTTGAAACTTAGGTTAATCCAATACTCCACCCCTACATGTGAAGTCCAATAATTGCAGGCATTGGATTTACATAGTATCCCACATCCATTCATGTGGCATATATCATGACTTGAACTTGGATTTTTTTTCTTATAATGATTTTTTTATATGTTGGGTTGATAATTTATGAAGTCATTGAATAGAGATAATTCAATCAGATTATGATGTTGTTGTTGCCTCCATTTTTTTCTCCCCTCTTCCCCCTCAAGCATGTGGGAGGATTCAATAGGCTGAGGTGATTCTTTACTAGCTAGAGCTTGGAATGACTATAGATCAGCCTATGATAGAGTGGGTCTATTACACGAGCTTGCCTTCTATGTGAATTGAAAACTAAGGTGGGTAGATATACTAGGGTTTTGTTGTCATGAACTTGAAGAACTTTCACTACTATGACGCCATCGATCAAAAAAAGAATGATAAGGATCAAACTTATAGAAGCTTAGTCCTATCTACTTTTAGGGTAAAATAAGTTGACTTAGAATAAAAGATAAAGAGAAATGGATTTGATTAATGTATCAAAGGTCCTCCTTACATTATGATCACTAATATCAAAGAAAAGAAAATAACTAATTTCAACTTCTAAGAGATACATCAATCTAAAATTATACATGCATGGCTTCATTTTGGTTCTCTTTTGAACATGAGTCCCCCACTCTTTCGCATGATTGAGCGGTGCTCCCTAGATCTCGTTAGAATCCATTTTGTACATTTTATGATTTACAACTATTACTAATATCTTCCACAATTAAAGAATTTGGATAAACTTTAGGCCAAACAACATCATTGGATTGGTCTAATGATGATCAGCCTTCTAATCAATCAAATAATCAGCAACTCAATAGTTGTCCTTTTTGTCAACTGCCTGAATAGTCATCATTTATTTTCATCACCTTCTACTAGAAGTTAAGCATCACATGGCATGTATCTAGATCATATACTTGGCCATTTTACACCAATTAGATTATGGAGTAAACAATACCTCCATATCACGGTAGTTGACTATTAGGAGGGTAAAGCAATGTATCCAACCCATTCAACTTAGCTCAATAAATGATCGACTAATATTTCCAATGGCTCAATTTTTCTTAACAATACTTTCTCTAAGTAAGCCAACAAGGTTAGATTAATTAAGTACACAACCCATTCTAAGGGATCAGTTAAGTCCTCAAGCGTGAATTTAATATTGCTTGACAATCCAACAACTGGTGCAAGGCCACCTTGCACATCCATCAATCATTTTCAAGATTTTCATTTAATGAGAATGAATTGGTACCACATGCAAAGGGCCTATAAATCTGACCAAGACCCACTCAAATTTGTTCAAGCATCATTTGGATTTTTCTTCTCACTTTCTTTCCTTTCTAATCTCATTCTGCTATCTATTTCTTCTACAAGGCTCCTAACTTTTCTTGGACAAGGTAGTATAACTTCTTGGGTGACCAAAACAAGCCTATGGAATGGGCATTTATTGGTTGCTCTTACCACTAGAGAAGGTTGATATTATTTATTGGTGGCACTTACTACCGAAGAACATTGATGTTTTTACCAAAGGAAATCGAGGTTGACATTCTAGCTTTGTTTTGCAACTTGGCCTGCTTACTAATTAAGCTTTGCATTGTATTACAAAATTTTTACTAAGCTTGACATTATATCACATGTAATTTTGATCAACTTGATGCAGAGTATCAAGCTTGCATCGGGAAGCCATACTAAAGGAAAGGTCGACAAGCATCACTAACCCAATGAATGAGAATCCAATGATTGCCTTTCCTCATCAACTTATGTGCCATGGGCAATTGTTTTGAACATGTATCATTATAAATGTATTTGCAACCATTAAGCCAATAAGTTATTAATATTATTTTTACCCATCACTCAAATTGTTGAATAATATTTGTTCAAATATCTATCATTTATGGATTGGTCATATATCTCTGCATCAATTCTTTTTATCTAATTTGCTCCACCAAGTCAGGCTTAGTGTATGACAAATGACCCTTCCCAACTCCATGACCTTTTGTCAAATCTGAAATCTTTAGCTCTTATAGGAAAGGTATTTCTCGACATCAAATCATCAATGATAGAAGATCTGGACCAAACCCTTATTATAAACCCTTTTAACCTTGTTCTTTAGCACGTGCAATTGATCTAACACAACCAATACCACCTTATTCGATTCACCTAACTTGATTGTCATAACTTGGTGGTAATCTCAACTGCTCAACTCAAGTTGATAGTTCATCCTATGTGATCGATTTATCATTTCTATTAATAAGACTACTTCATGCCCATACACTAACATATATGGGGTCAATCCAATAGCCGATCGTGTTAAAGTTTTATAGCCTCATAGGATCTTCGGCAATATGTCATACCATACACTCAGCCTTTAACCAACAAACTTACAAGTACTGGCAATTAGAATTTTCTTCATCAATTTGACTTATCCATTAAGTCTTTAGCTAAAGCAGACACCTCTTATCTAATAAGCATCATGCCTTGGTCAACTATAATAGTATCAAGCAAGTTGAATTTGTGAAGGATATGATGTTTGATAAAACTTATAATGGCCATTTGATTGACATATCTCATTGGCACATCTCCCTCCATTTGGTAAAATGATCAATGGACACAATCATAAACTTATGGCCTATAAATGAGAGTGGATGATTTTGTCCCTAGATGTGTGTTTGGTTCTAATAATTGATCTCATCTTCATGACATTTAGATTCTTCTAGGCTTAGAAGAGCATTGTGGGTTAGTGCCTAGTTGAATGGGTTAAAACCGTGTAAACAATGAGGTAATTTTCTAACCCTAACAATCGAATTATATCAAGTCCTTTTACTCCAAGTGCTTGGGCCAAGAAGTTGGCATCAATATATTGAGCATTGGCATCAGGTTATAGAGCATCGTGTAATGCATTCCAAATTTTAGCAAACTTCAATCTCATCCAATTAATCAGATCCAATGTAGATGGAATAATCAAATAAGTTATGTTGGTTATATATCATATCTCCTATAAGACTATCAGGTAGGGACAATTTTTTGTTTTATTGAGGATAGGTGAGGTTTATATGGCTTAATGCTTATTGCTACTTGTGTAACTTCCAAACATAATAGAAAAGGGTATGTTAAACAAGTAGAAAAATATCGGAGACCTTTCTCTTTTTCCTTAAAAGGATCTTAATTACTGCTGCTTCGCTTTCAATTCATCTCTGATCATCAAATTAAAGGTGAATAACCCATCCTCCTCTCTTTGAAATAAGAGGCACTTCTAGTTATGTGCATGCTTGAAATAATTTTGCCTTCTCCATATTACCATATCTCTAGGATGATCATCAAATTATAGAAATAATTTTCTATAAGGAGTTACTAAACTCAATCATTTACTGTTATTACTCAACAGTTTTTTGTTGAGGTCTATTCTATAGAGGTACTCAAATTGGATTAATGATCAATTTCTAAGTTTTATTGTAAACTTAACTAGTTACTTCAAATCACATAAATTAATAGTTCAAATTTCACTCAAAAGTAAGGCATTTCTCATTGGTATAGGAACTTCTACTCTATGAGCATTTTGGCTTCCTCTAGTAAAATCTTGACTATTGCT
The DNA here is from genome assembly GCA_017589505.3 of Metroxylon sagu. Lineage (NCBI taxonomy): Eukaryota > Viridiplantae > Streptophyta > Magnoliopsida > Arecales > Arecaceae > Metroxylon > Metroxylon sagu. The sequence goes on along the minus strand of JACVBY030000659.1, from coordinate 1,219,990 downwards.
AACCTCCAGTGCAATGATTTATGATGGCTGTGCAAGATCAGCACACATGCATGCACGCAGCCTACTTACCACCTTCTCTATCAGCATGCCATTGAAGGAAATACTTCTTCTATGTTCAATCAAGCAAAGTAGCTACATGTTTTGTGCATTGATTGGTTGACTGTAATTCATCCTACCTATTTCTAGTGTATGTTTGTATCTATCTACAATATTGTAATGGTTTCAATACAACATATTGAGATTTTGTTTGGATTGCTATTTAGAACATAAATCATGTTATTTTGGATTTGATAGAAGTATTTAGTATTATATTCTTCTGGTAAATATATTCATTTTTTTTAAGAAAATTATGAGGAAAGAGGACTTTTTCATGAGCAAAATTTATTAAAATTATACGAATTTACAAGAGAGTTGTGGATACATTAGGTGAAAAATGATTACAAAATCTTTTATGAGAGTCCAACTACTGCTTAAGGTTGAGGCTGCCCCACAAAATAAACCTAGCAATAATCTTATCAAAAACCGATATAGAGATAAGTTCTTTTCGATGAAGATTATTGAGTTCTTTCTATTTCACATGTATCATATAAAGATATAATTAATTGATATTATCTTTTCATCTTCATGATTGATATTTTTTTCTTCCTTCGTACTGATAAGAGCTTGAAGATATTAAAAAGGCAATCTACTTAATCCAATAATATTGGTTAGGGTGCGACATACGGTTATTTAAAAACAAGAAAAATCGAGAATCGTCTAGAAGTTTGCCTCATTGCGGACAGCTGGTCTCAACCTCTCCCGTTGCCTCTCTTCTCCTCTTCTTAGTGTCACTGTGCTCTCTCTCTCTTGTATTTACCATCGACACCTATCTCTGCTCCCTTCCCTCTCCTTTCCTCCATCGGCTTCTTACCTTTGTGTCTGCCACCGCTGCCGACGACCCTTCTCCTTCACCGAGCTCGTGCACCGCTGCCCTCATGAGCATTGCCACCTCCCTCTCCTTCGTCGTGGCACCTCCCTCAGCTTACCGTCGCTGCTGCTATCGTGCCTTCCTTCTCTCTGTTTTTCCCTACCAGCGACCCAAGAGGATCTTCGTTCGCTGACGACCATGGCTGCTGCCTCCCTTCCTTCCTCCTCACCGTCTCCCTCTGTTTTCTTACCACTAGCACCGCCACCGCTAGCACCACCGCCGCGTCGGAATCCACAGCGCCACTGCCTCTCCTTCCTGTTTCTTCTCCACCAACCCAGCAGATCTGGCCCCTGCTACCACCGTTCATCTCCCCATCCACCACCTCCGCCCACAGCCTCTCCTCCCTCCATGATCTCGCCGAGCTCCAGTGTCAACGTCGGCTCCTTATCGTTGCCGACGTCCTACGCCTTCTCACCATTGGCCGTGACTCCTTCCTCTGCTCATTACCGGTGCTACTGTTGCCGCCACCTTACCCACGCCACTTCTCTGTTTTCTCCGTGGTGCCGTCGCTGGATCCTTAGCAATCTTCGTCGCTGCCGCTGCCTCTTTCTCCCTTTTCCTCCTAGCCATCGTCGTTCCCCTCTGCCAAGCTCCAAGGTAAACCCCTCCCCCTTTCCCTGAGTTCTTGTTGGCTGTGGTGATTTGGTCACGGGGACCAAGTCGTTCAGAGAGAGAGAGAGCAGAGAGAGGGAGAGAGACTAGAGAGAGAGAGTAGAGAGAGGAAGAGAGAGAGCGGGAGAAGAAGAGGAAAACAAGGGTGGCACTCGCGTCGAGGGAGTTGGGGGTGAGCACGTGAGAAGAAGGCTGCAGCCTTCTTATGAGTTGGGCTTGAACTAATGGGCCTGATTCAAGTTGATTCAAGCTTTAGGTTTATTTTTAAATTAAAAAAATAAAAAAAATATTCGGATATGGTTATAAAATTTATGGGGATTGGCTAGACTCATTTTGAAAATCTAAATCTGGCTTTAGAGATGCGTGAATTGATCCTTATTTCATCCAAAAATCATATGATTTTATGTTGAATTGAAATAAAATGATTTGAATGAGCCCGAGGAAACGTCTTTATTTAAAATTATATTGATCAAATATAACCTTGGGAATTGAATAATTGTGATTAACAATGAATCTAGTTTTGATAATGATGTTTACATTGAATAACGGCCAAGGTAATCATAGAAAAATTTGTTGACGAAAGTAGGGCATTTTTGTAAATATTATAAAGTTAGTGAAAACTCGTAAAACTAAAAAATAATTAAATTTGGGATAAAAAACAGTAAGTAGGGGGTTGCTAGACATTGAGTGAGAGGGGTAAAAGAGTCATTTTTAGATTTTTGGCTAGAGGGATAAAATGATAATTTTTATTGTTTATGGATTTTGATAAATTAATTATTTATGTGGGATTATAGGTGATCGTTGACTACACATGTTGCATTGAGGAGTTATTGGAGTAGCAATCTGAGGTAGAAGTTTTACACCCTATTGTTGTATAATATGTTTTCATGATTTGCATGCTTGCATATATTATGTTTTATTATGAGATTTCTTTGCATGATTTGAGATAAGTCTTATGGATTCTTGTGTATTTTTGTGCATATTGCAGTATATTATTTGATATAAATGGTTTTTGGTTTTTTAATCGTGCTCTCGAGTTTTGGCATTTTGATGATGGGTGGCTTGGTGGTGCTACGAAGATGTTTGGGTGTGATGAGTATTGTTGGTACGTGGTACTAGATGAGTATTGTTGGTACATGGTACTAGTTCTAGCGGTGAGTTAGAGTACTATGGTACCATTACTAGCTTAGACTGGCAGTCCGGAGAAGAGCATGAAGGCCGCGTAAGCCGGGTAGAACACAGTTATGATAGTTGACATAACTGAGTTTATTACACTGGGTACTAGTATATATGCCAACTTGAGTGGGAGAAGTATTACCAGGTTAGGTTGTTGACATGTAATACTGGCTCTTAGACGGGGACAGTATGTACTAGCAGTATTGTCTCGTGACGTTTGTAGACCAAGGGAGTGGCTCAATTAGTGATGTCTTTACGGGTGCTATGACAAGGGTTATAGAGGGAGGCACAGGGCGTATCGCTTATTAAGTGAGTACGACTTGCTTAGTGATGTCTTGCGTGCGAGGGTATGGATGTATGGGTGTGATGGTTATTTTGAGGTTGTGGTATAAGTATTCTGATGTGTGGAGGTGATGGTAGATATGTGAATGATTTGGGTGTGGCTGCGGTCACATGGATGAGTTGGTGGTGGATAGGGACTCTTGAGTGACTTGAATATTTCTTTTTGAGCAGGGATTTTATTGGTTTCTTGAATGGATATATATATTGTGATATTGTTTGTTCAAACATATTTTGACTATACTAAACTGTTATTTGACATATTCATGATAGTAAGTGTAAAAGTTCTATTGGGCTTTTTAGCTCATTCCAATATATCTTATTTTTTTGCAGCAGATAAGGATGATGCATACTTAATAAACTAAAGCCTTAGAGATGGATCCCAGGAGTGAGATCAGGGAGCTATTGTAGTTACTCTTTTGAGTGTATAGACTTTTGTATGTATCAAATGAGGATGATATGTACAGGTTTGATGATATAATATAGAAAATAATATGTGTTTTGGCTTTTATAGTTGTATCTCATGATGTGTTCAGGTTGAGGTTAGCAGGCCTGGCATACTCTTGAGCCTTGCTTTAAGGGTATGCGGCCGTGTTGCGAGCCCCTAGACCGAGATTCACGATCAGGGGGCGTGACATAGGGATTCCGAAATCGATCTTCAAAAGGAACATATGATCAATAAACTCTTGACAAGCCCTACATCGTACACATAGATGGCTTAATGACCATTCTTTCTTTGCTAAGGAAATATCTTTACTTTTTTAAGACAAAAGTTCTCCAAACTTCTTTCTTCTATATGCAACTTGCTTTCGAGACGAATCCCTCCTTTTTTCATTGCTTGGCAGAACAAATCCTGTGCGGGTAAGATTGCAGGCTGAGTTTTCTCAGAGGCTGTGTCATGCACACAATGTCGTGAACCAAAGGTTACCATCTGCCTATCCCAGCCTCTATTTTTTCTCCGCAATCTGCGAACAGGATAATTATATTTAAGAAAATGCTACTCTTGTTATAACTAATTGTATGGGTCGTGTTTATTTGGACAGCCTTGGAAAATTAAGATTTCCCTGGCAGAAAGTGAATGCAAGATGAGGTAAACTAGAAGCAAGAACTGAGCTTGTGATGTTGAAGGCAGTTTGTTTCCTTTTTTTTTTCAGTATGTTCTACCTGGGAGAGAAGAGTAACAAGTATGGTTCTATACCAAAAATGGTGATATTTTTTGTGCAGGATGGTAGAATAGAAAATGACATGGAATATTTACTCCAAATATTTTTCAGCTTTTTATTCTCAGTGATGCAACTGAAAAGTAACCCTGTACGTTCCATAAGCTGACCTGATCATGGAGGATGGGATGAAGATTATTCATTCCAGAAATTTATGAACATGTTGAAATATGGCGTGATTGTAGCATGAGATAAGTGGACAGTGTTTTAATATAATATAATATATTTTGTTTAAAATCGTAACTGTCTTTTACTCTATTTGGGCCTTAGTAAGACCATGACCAGACTGCAACAAAACAGGACTAGCAGTAAATATTTGGTTTATATATTGGTCTATTGCTGATTCATATTAGATTTGGCTTGAGAAAAATTGAATCAAAATGAAGTGAACCAAAAAAGCTCATGATAACCGAACTTATTTTGACCTAATCATAAGCAAGTTTCACTGATCCAGAACTGACATGAGTAAATAAGTAAGCTCCGATCTGAGTCTTCATCCCTCTGACATTCGCCTGTAATAATCAGTGGCAGCCATTTAATTCAAAGAATTTACAGGAATTGCTGGGTCAGGATAATTGTTCCAAACTTGTTGCATTTTTAAGTTCCTGTTAACGTACAGAAAACTTATGCTTGGTGAGAGCTCAAAGGACCGCCTGGACTTTGGATGATTCACTGTCCTGCACCATGGCATATTTCCAGTATCCGAGCTCTTGCTGGAACTGGTAGCCAGCCCATTTCCCTGGTCACTCTTCCTCCTTGACTTTTCTAACGTTGGATAACTCAGGGGTCAAGAGCTAGGACACCCAAACAGACCCCAGGCTGCATGATGCTTAGCTACCATATTCTTATCACATCCAAAGTCAAAGGTACGAAATATGCCATCATTTTTTGGTTTATTGAAGAAGCAGAATAAGCATGGACCAGAGAAGTCATGCCTGTACAAAATCACAAAGATTGGCAGTCAGGCAAACATATGTCTCCTCAAGAATCTCATATTACGATTATCAAGGAGCAATATTGGAGCTGTATACAAAGCTAAGGAAAAAGAGAACAAGAAGCAACAGAAATGATCATATACAGGGTATGATGGAACCACCTGTTTTTTAGCCATCTAATATAAGGCACTTCAAATATTGCAAAAATGAGGACAGACCTGAAAGTTGGCCAAATTTGATATACAATGAGCTGACAGGCTGACAAGCATATACTAGAGAAATATGAGCTCCAGTAGTCCTTTCTCAGGGGTAACATCTTAGGAAGTAATTTCCATTCAAAGATGGGGAATGAAACCAATGGCTTCCATCATTTATGGGTTGCACTATGATTTACAATCACAAAGAAAATAAAAACAAAATGAGAAGAAGAATGAAATCTAGAGTGCAGTTGCTAGCATCACTGTTCAAACAGAACTAGAATTTTCTGCCATTTCTAACATCTTTCTGTCAGTCCACAATCTGCTGTAATTCTGGAATAAACACAAGAAAAATCCCAGTTGAACTGAAGAAGGATGAAGACTGGATGGAAAACTCATCTCTCTTCACATCAACAGGACCTATCGCAGCTACATACTGGAAAAACTAAGATTTTGAGGAACCTTCATCTTGAGTGCTCAATTGCAGGCTTTCAATGGCACAAAATGGTCGGCGCTGTCCAAATTTTAACAGATGGGCAACTTCATAAACAGGTCACAACTGCCAAATCATCTGAACATCAAGGTATGCTTCACATGCAAAACACCAAACTGACAGATCGCTGTCGCAAGTTGAGAGAAACCATATAAGTAAAACCACATCTACTAAAATTAAATTATATAGAAAACAACTGCTGAAATATTATACCTGAAGCTGAGAGCTAAGCAGTGCCCTGTTTCTTCATGATGACTGAGTATGGGCTTGTTGATAAAGCGGCTGCATAGGACATCTTTACAGCTCAAGCACAGCCAGTTTTCAGCAGGGTGGTGTCATCTGAGATGAATAAAATGCTTTAGTTAGAAATTCAACCTAAGCTGGATGCAGTTCAAGGTTTTGGGTTCAGGCATATGGATTTTATAGACACATTTGCATGCATGCGCACCCCCACCCATCAACCAACCGACACATGCACACATGCCTATAAATTGAGATTAACAATATCTGAGAAATAAAATGTTGCAAATATCTACAGTTTGCTTTGTCAGCACAGTTGCTGCATGGACGTAAAATGGCTATTCATTTGAACAGTCATAAGTTCACTGTCAGAAGGCTGATCGACAGTCCATTAACCTGACAGATGAAATGGTTCACTGTCAAAGTATAACAAACAGGACATATCTGACGGTGGAATAGCATAGCAGTAACCAAAACTCTGGATTGATGTACAGCATCACTGCATTTGAAGGAGATGGACACAACATTATTTGGAGGATAAGCACATGTAGGATTGGGACTTCTTATGATTTCAAACTTGAACTGGTTAATCAACCCAAATCTGAAGAAACATTCTCATTAGATAGCATTAGATTAAATTTTTCAATGGCTAAAACAAATATGTAGATTGAACAGAAAATCAATTTTATTTTCAATCTAATTCTTATAGCCGGACACACAAAAGATTCAATTTGTCAACAACTAAAACAAATATGGAAATCAATCAAAAAATCAATTTTATTTTTTAATCTAATTCTTGTAGAGACACAAATAAAGGGTTAAGTTTTTTCAATGACTATAACAATATGTATATCAAACAGAAAATCAATTTTATTTTCACCTTGATCCATAAAGAAATACAAGGTTGAATTTCACATATACATGCATGCACATATATAAGACTAGAATTGCATGTCATGTAAATATTTCACATATAGTTTTGGATTTATTTTTTAAAGTTTTGGAAAGCATTAGAATAATTAATGTTATATTGTTTAAATGAGAAATTTTTCTTTCTTTTTATTTCTTTTTGTAAATTAATATCACTAAGTTCATGCCAAGATTTCACTCAACTATAATTTTCTCTAATTTTTCATAGGATTAATTTATAAATTATAAAGATTGTTTATGAAAGAATAGTGCTCTGAAAGCCAATCATATTTCTTATGTAATAGGGGCTTTTCTATAAAATTCTTTTGACTCATGAATGATATTGATAAAAGGCATTTTGATTTATCATATGCTGTGTCTTATAGCTTTTTATTTTAAAATTATGATGAACCACATAAATTAGGGCAATGGATTTACGGTTATGATGAAGTTCATAATAGTGAGACCTAAGATCTTATAAACCCTAATCTAGAATATTCCTAGTCGAAGGATCATCGAGTAGGGGTTCGATGTTTTTATAAAAACTAGCACATTCTATGTATGCTCGATGAAGAGAGTGGTTGGTCTCACGACCACTTGTGTACGGATACTAATACAAGGATGTGGGTACTCATCAAGGTATAAATTTACTGAATTGATCCGTAATGAGAACATCTTATGGAAGTCTTACTTGTCAAAAGATGATTCTTTTAGTGAGAGTTGTGCAAATGATCCTTAGACCTGAGATCACCATAGAATCTTGTACACATGAATCTATGTTTTGGTTCATACTCATTCATGACTTAGCCATGTACGGGTTCATGGATATGGTGAATTGTGTATGAAGATTGTGAGTAGGTCAATAAGGAATCGATCACTCCTAGTAAGAGGAGTATTTATCCTATGTAATCTCATCAAATAATAACTCAGGAAGTCTTTGATCAAAGCATGATGATATTAAAAATGATTTCTAATCTTTCATCGGTCGAGTCTTCATTAGTGATTTGAGATTCAAATGAATAAAGTGTTAGGGTTTGACAATTTTCCATACCCATCGCATATTCGGGATAAAGGAAGATTGAAGGATTGAATTGCACGGTAACTTGCCATTGAAGGATATTTTGGTAATTTTTACCAAATTCCTCATCTTCTGGGTCAGCATGATACATTGCTAGACGTTAATCATGTCTTGTAGGTTTTCATGAATTAAATTGATTGAATTCATGAGTCAATTTGAAAGATGGTTCAAATTGGCAACTAAGGTTAGCTCGATTTGACCTAATTCGATTAGTTGATTTCTAATCGAAATAAATCGATATGAACCTAGACCTACTGTTGGCTGGATGAGGAACCCAAAGGGTCACACACAAAAGGAACTGATCAAGGGTCTAATTGGATTAGATCATGTTTGCAAGATAGACCTGCTGGTGTGGCATGTAAGAATGGAATCTAACTTATAAGATTAATTAATTGATTGAGCAATGATATCTATCTACATTAACATTAATTCAGGCATAAGAATGCTAAAAGTAATTCAAAGAAGGGACTACTTAATGAAATGAAATCTACCAGCTATATAACTCAATCCTGATCCAAAGAAGAAGGGATCTAATGATTGAGGACCCTTAAGACCAAGATATATACCTTCATATGATCAAACTTAAGAGATTTGGATGGGTTTAATCACAAATGATGAGCACTCACTTTGTTGTTGGAAGGTTATTTTCAGCACTCCATTGAACCGCTACTGAACTTAACGATTGTCACCACTAGTATGAGAACTCCATCATAATGGGTTCCAAGGCAAGGCAACCTCCTCTTTAACTCCGGATTGTAGGGGACCCTTGAGGGCTTAAAGATGATGACATGGAGAGCTGAAATGAAGAAGACGTCTCTTAGTAGATCAAAGCTTGAAAGATACCTAAGTTGAACCTCATGCTCATTCCCTCACGAAAGACATTTGCATCACACAAATGGGAAGAAAAATGGAACTAGAATAGTTTTCATTTTATTCATTCATAATCTTTATTACAAGGGATATGGAGAGGTATTTATAGTCCCTCCAAGCTCATTTGAAAATTCGAAATTCATGAGACTTATATGGAGAAGATAGTGGGGAGTTGGAGAAAATGGAGGGGAGTTACATGATTTATGAAGAAATATGTGGACGGGCCAATTTGAATTTGAATTTAATTGTTGGCACCCAAGTGGAGAAGATGGAGGGGAGTTACATGATTTATGAAGAAATATGTGGGCGGACTAATTTGAATTTGAATTTAATTGTTGGTGCCCAAGTGGAGAAGATGGAGGGGAGTTACATGATTTATGGAGAAATATGTGGGTGGGCTAATTTGAATTTGAATTTAATTGTTGGTGCCCAAGTGGAAGCTGAAATATTGAAGTAGTATAATCTCTTGAATTGAGTTGGTTCCGGTGCTCGAGTCGGATTTTTGGGTTGTGGTTGAGCTGACTCCTGTGGCTTCAAATGACATGCTTTATAATTCAATTCATAATGAATTTGATCGAAAATATTTGTTGGTGTCCGCACCAAATTTTCAGCAACTCTTGTATACCTGTAAGTCACATTGATCTACACCAAAATCATCAGTAACCTACTTAATTGTTTTGTGATCATCAAAATCAATGCAGGGTCAATAATCTCCCCCTTTTTGATGATGACAAAACCATTAAGTATAAGATAAAAATAATAATTTAAAGCAATGCAACATTGAACTTAGCACAAGGTTGAGATTATTTGGCTTATGTCAGGAAAGACTTCTAAGTCAGTTTATATGTAGGTTTTGTGCCAAAAATCTCGAAAAGAGTGCTAAAAGTAAGAATTATAAGTCAAAAATTAAAAATTTTCATCCGAGTACTTCAAAAATAATATGACATTCATTATCCATGTTTTGAACTCAGAGAAATCAGATTTTTGGTAGGATTTATAGTAAATTTTAATCCAAAAAGCTGAATTTTCAGCAAAAATCTGAATTTTTCATGAAAAAGTTGAGTTTTGTGCCAAAATGATTAATTTCAGTACCAAATTCAAAAGTTATGTGCTGGGAATGAAGATTTATGTTAATAAACTTTGTCTTCATGCTGAAATCATAATTTTGAATCAAAATATTTAGAGTTTCTGCAGTTAAACCAGAATGTGCCAAAAGTGTGCCAAAAATCTGCATAGTGTGCCAAAATTTTGATTTTTGATGTTAAAAATTGCGAGAAAAGTTTTCAAACGAAACTTAATTGTTTTAAAGAGAAGTAAGATTTGTGCCATTTTAACTAGTTCATATCTATGTACAAGCATGTTGATTTTGAATTCTTTCACTTGATTTGTGCCTTCATGGGTGACCTCAAGTCTATCTCAAATTTCTTTGGCAGAAATACAAGTGAAAATTCTATTAAATTCATTTGCATCAAGTGAATAATATAAAACATTCATGGCTTTAGCATTCAGCTGAGCCATTTTCTTATCATGCTCATCCCAATTCGCTTTCGGTTTGGGTATTTCAAGATTATTTGTTCTAAGAATAGGTGTGTGAGGGCCATTGACAATGATACTCCATAAATCATAGTCAAGTGCTTGAATGAAAATTTTCATCCTAGCCTTCCAATAAGTGTAATTTATGCCATTGAATAAGGGTGGTCTGTTTGTGGACTGTCTCTCAGTCAACAAGGAACTCATTTGGGCTGCCATAGATCTTGGACTCTTTGTCGGTTAAGACAAATGCAAGCAAGAGAACCATTGCTCTGATACCACTTGTTGCCCAGCTAAGCAACCCATGAGGAAGGGTGAATTGGGTTCCTTTTAGAATTTTAAACAATGATGTGCAATGCTTGCAAAGTTATAAGTGTAAGTGTAAGTGCAGTGACAAAATTGAAACACACAGAAAGAACAGTGGAAGGCACACACAAACACAAAGGTTTATAGTAGTTCGGTGCTAACCCTTGCACCTACATCCACTCCTCAAGAACCCCTTGGAAATTTTCACCACTAATCATTCTCCAACGATTACAACCTAGCTTACTTAGCTAGCTTCTTGTTTCCAGGCACAAGGGAGCCTTTACAACCACTAATTAAGGGTTTGGCACACCCCTCACAAGTTTTAACCAAGTTGAAACTCAACAAGATACAATAAGAAATAATTTCAGCAAGAATAGCTCCTTAATGAGCAAATAAATACAATAAAGAGCACTTTACAGATTTGAAGCCTTTTTCCCTTGAATGAGCTTCTCTTCTTTGAATGCTTTGAGTTAAGAGCACTTGATGAAGCTTCAGGAGTAGTTGGTGGGAGCTTTGAATGAGCTTCAATGGATTTTCAAACTTCAGCTACAGTGATTTTTAAAAACTGGAGCAGGCTGAATTTTCTTTGGATTTGGCTTGATAAATATCTCTTTTTCTCACTTGTAATCCTTCAAAAATCCATTTAACTTCTTTCTAATCCAGTCCATTAACTTGGATTTATAGTTGGTTGAGGGATTGGACCGTTGGAATGACCGTTTCTGAACGTTGGAATGTCAGAACTAGCCGTTGGGCAAGTTTCCAGGGCGTTAGTCGGCTCCAGAGCCGACTAACCTGGGAATTTCTTTTTCCTAGACAAGGTTAGTCGACTCTAGAGCCGACTAACACCATAGTAGTTGGCTCTAAAGCCAACTAACGTGGGTAAACCTACTGTTTTTCCACCAGAAGTCGACTCTAGAGCCGACTAACCTGGGGAAAATCTCTGTATGGCCACAGTAGTCGGCTCTAGAGCTGACTAACACATAGTTTTCTTCTGTAAACACTTCTGTGACACATTTTTGGCTTGCTAACTCACATGTGAGTCGGCTTAGGGCTTCCTTCTTCCATTCCAAGTTCCAGTAGTTGCCGTGGAAGTTGACTAATGTTTCCAAAACTTGAAAAATTATTCCACGGACTTGAAAAACCATTGAATCTTGAACTTCCTACACTTGGTAATTTTGCCAAAGATATGAGTTTTACTTAATCTGACCTTGAGTCCTTCTCAAATACTGAAATTCTCTCTCTTGAACTACATACTAATTTTGACGTTTGGAATCCGTTTAGATATTCTTGGCGACTCTTGTATACCTGCAAGTCACATTGATCTACACCAAAATCATCAGTAACCTACTTAATTGTTTTGTGATCATCAAAATCAATGCAGGGTCAACAGTCTTCAAGTTTCATCTATTCGTAGTGATCATAGAAAAGAATTTAAAAATCAACATTTTGAAAGTTTTTGCAATGAAAAAGGAGTTAGCCATAATTTTTCTGCACCTAGAACCCCTGAACAAAATAGTGTTGTTGAAAGGAAAAATAGAACCCTTGAAGAAATGGCCCGAACCATGCTGTGCGAAAGCAATCTCCCAAAATACTTTTGGGCTGAAGCAATCAATACAGCATGTTATGTTTTGAATCGAGCTCTAATAAAACCTATTTTGGAAAAGACCCCCTATGAACTTTGGAAAGGTAGAAAACCAAACATAGGATATTTTCATGTTTTTGGATGTAAATGTTTTATTGTATATAATGACAAATCAAATCTTGATAAATTTGAGGCAAAATCTGATGAAAGAATTTTTCTTGACTATTCTACCAATAGTAGAGCTTATAAAGTATTTGATAAGAAAACCTTAGTGGTAGAAGAATCTATTCATGTAGTATTTAATGAAACTAATGAACTTCCGTCAAGAAAGAATGATATAGTTGATGATGCAGGTTTATTTGAAGGAGTGCACAACATGACACTAAAGGAAAAAGAAGGCTCAAATAAACAACTTAATCAAGAAGACAGCATTGAATCACTCCAATAAACTGAATCTCAAGGTACACAAGATTTAAAAAAAGAATGGAGGTATGTCCACAATCACCCCAAAGAACTTATTATTGATAGTCCATCTTAAGGGGTAAGAACTAGGTCTTCATATAGAGATGCATGCAATCATTTAGCTTTTGTTTCACAAATTGAACCAAAATATTTTGATGAAGCTAAAGATGGCCCTAATTGGATAAATGCAATGCATGAAGAATTAAATCAGTTTGAAAGAAATAATGTATGGACCGTAGTTGATAGACCAATAGATTATCCCATAATTGGTACTAAATGGGTTTTCAGAAATAAATTGGATGAGCATGGAAACATAATTAGAAATAAAGCAAGATTGGTAGCTAAAGTTATAATCAGGAAGAAGACATTGATTTTGATGAAACCTTTGCTCTAGTTGCAAGATTAGAAGCTATTAGATTATTACTTGCTTTTGCATGTTTCATGAATTTCAAATTATTTCAAATGGATGTTAAGAGTGCTTTCTTAAATGGATATATTGCTGAAGAAGTCTATGTAGAACAACCACTCGATTTTGAAAATCATGAACATCCAAACCATGTGTTTAAGTTGAACAAAGCCTTGTATGGTTTGAAACAAGCACCCCGGGCATGGTATGATAGATTGAGCAAATTCTTGATAAGCAACAATTTTATTAGAGAAAATGTAGACACTATTGTATTTATAAAAAGAGAAAATGATGATATGCTTATTGTGGAAATTTATGTGAATGACATCATTTTCGGTGCTACTAATGAAATCTTGTGTCAAGACTTTGCTAAGATCATGCAAGGAGAGTTCGAGATGAGCATGATGGGTAAACTCAACTATTTTTTTGGACTTCAAATAAAGCAAAATGTAGATGAAATCTTCATTAGGCAAAGCAAATATGCAAGAGAAATTCTGAAGAAATTTGGCATGGAGAATTCCAAATGTGCCGGTACTCCTATGAGCTCATCTTGCAAACTTGATATGAATGATAGTAGTAAAATTGTAGATTTAAAGCTTTATAGAGCATGATAGGATCTCTCTTATATTTAACTGCTAGTAGGCCTGATATTTTGTTTAGTGTATGAATGTGTGCTAGATTCCAAGCTAATCCTAAAGAACACATTTAAATGCTGTAAAAAGAATCTTAAGATATTTAAATGGTACTAAAAATCTTGGTCTATGGTATGCTAAGCAATCCATTGTTGATTTGATTGGTTACTCAGACTCTGATTTTACTGGTTGTAAAATTGATAGAAAATCAACTAGTGAAACTTGCCAATTTCCAGAAGTTAACTTAATCTCATGGTTTAGCAAGAAACAAACATTAGTAGCTTTATCCACAGCTGAGGCTGAATACATAGCTGTGGGAGTTGTTGTGCTCAAATCTTATGGATTAAGCAACAACTAGAAGATTATGGTATTAAACTTAAAGACATTCCCATAAAATGTGATAATACTAATGCTATTAATTTAACTAAAAATCCAATTCAGCACTCTAGGACCAAGCACATTGAAATTAGACATTATTTCATTAGAGATTATGCTCAAAATAGAGATATAATTCTTGAATTTGTTAGTACTGACAAACAATTAGCTGATATTTTCACAAAACCCCTTGATAAAAATAAATTTTATGAAATTAGAAGAGAACTTGGCATGTTTGACCCCCTGTCAGAATGAGTCAGCTACATAGATTGATTTTTTAAATTTTTTCTGGACATGCTTTTAATAATTAAAAATCATGACAATTAGCCCAACTGACCCCTCTTCATGATCCCATAATATGCGTAGGTTGTAAAAATCATTTTATGTGAAATTTCTTGGATTTTCTGAAGGCCTGGCATCATGCTCCCCATGTTAGTCGACTGGGGAGTCGACTAACATGGAGTTAGTCAGCATGGGAGCCGATTAACTCCAAGAGGCGTTCGGTCTATAAGAGAGACCGAACACCCCTTGGTCTTCCACTCTTCCATCTCTCTTCCAATCTCTCCAAACTCTTCCCCAAAGCCTAGAACCCTCTAAATCCCTCCCTTCACCCTTTTTAGATCCCTCCTTTCCTCCAGATCTAGTGCCCTAGCTCCATGTCTCCACGGATGAGGGTCCCTCGTGCGTGGCAAGATGAAGCCCCGGAGAGCTCCCGCGAGAGAGGCGCACAAGCCCTTGCCGTGACTTCTCCCTCGAGGTTCTTTAGCATCCAATCCTTGTCCACAAGAGCCATCTCCAATGGGAGGATCGTGGACTTTGGTTTTCTTGCACGGGAAAGGTTCACCAGTAGGCAGATGCTTCATCTAAGGGGATGGAGCTATATGTGCAAAACAGAGGTTGCCATCTACCCAAAACTGGTAAGGGAGTTCTACCAAAACCTTTCAGTTGATTATACCTCTACCTCATCCATAGTGAATGTTGTGAACATTGAGCTTGATCGTGCCACCATTGGAAATATTTTGAGAGTCCCTATTAGTGAGGTTTGTGAGGATTCACCTAAGGATAGGGCTCATAGGATTGAGACAATCCTAGGAATTGAGGATGGAGAGGGAGTTGACCGTTTGGAGGCCAACTTTCTAAATGTGGAAATGAGATTACTCCATCATATCATTTCTAGGATTTTCATCGCAGGACTGGTAGTTTCCATCTGGTCACTGAGAAGGATCTGACCCTCATGTACCATATAGTTAGTGACATTCCTTATGATTTCCCTGAGTTGATGTTGACTGTATGGAGGGAAACAGTCAATAGAGCCAGATCTGCTCTTCCCTATGGTATGCTTCTCACCCACTTCTTTAAACATTTTGGAGTAAGATTGAAGGGTGAAGAATCCATAAAGTTGCACCATTCGGACTTCTACAATGACTACTCTCTGCGCCGAATGGGTTTTGTTAAGATTAATGGGCAGTGGACCAGAGGAAGAGGCAGAGATGTAGAGGCAGAAGAGCCAACTGAGGCTGAGGGTCTATCTTTATCTTCACATGAGAAGGCTGGACCTAGCACTAGGCAGCAGCCTGAGGAGCCCACTACACCACAGAGGATATCCATTGAGCTCAGTCAGGATCAACTGCAGTTCATTATCAGAGAGGTGACATCTGCAGGAGTTCAGGGAATAGTGGCTCGTCTACAGGTGACTTTACTATGGTACCCCATATTTCCACTGTAAACGAGACCATGTCCCAGATGATGATGAGGTTGGATAGGCTGGAGCACTCTATAAATGTTATAAATGGAAGGCTGCTGATGCGAGAGATGAGAGATCACGGATCTGGATCCAGCCGTGACTCTGAGGAGTTAGCCCGAGTAGTTGAAGAAGTGAGGCAGTTGAGGGCTCAGATTGTGACCTTTGGTGGAAGATCTGAGAGACTGAAGATGTCTATTGGTCTTCTTCATCATCTGGTCTCCACGATCAATGATCAGCTAGCTCCAGTTGCATTTTAGCCACCTTCCCATCCTTTTCAGCCACCTCCTCAACCTGGTTTCACTTTTGCTCACCCCCGCTCCAAGCCACCTCATGCATCCTATTGTCCTCCTTCTCAAGGACGTGGCTCTGGATCTTCTGCTCAGCTTTCTGTTGTATCTTTGGATGAGGAGTAGTTTAGGTTATCTTGTTATATTTAGAATGTATTAGGATCTCTATGTATTGAAATGTTTGTATTAAAACTTAATGTTTGTAATGTTGTATTAAAATCTCATGTATGAAACTCTTTTGTATGAAACTCTATGTATGAAACTTTCTGCTTAATGAAATGTTCCCTTTTATAAACTTTTGTGTATGAAATTTTCTACTTATGAAATATTCCTTGTTAATTATATGAGATCTTCTACTTTAATTTATTATGAAATTCCTAAAATTGAACTATCAAGGATGAGACATACGAAATTAAGTGCTTGACCTTTCACTTCCTTTTTGATTGATGACAAAAAGGAGGAGAATGGACCTAAGAAAAGATTAAAAAAGAATAAGCACACATTTAAAAACGATAAAAATTTTCCTTGTCATGTTCAGCAAAGTTTTTTTTAAAGTTTTCTTAGTTTTCTAAGTTTTCAAATTTTTTTTTTCATGTTTCAGTAAGTTTTCAAAAAGTCTCAGCATGTTTTAATAAGTTTGCAAAGTTTTGAAATTTTTTTTTTCATCATGTTTCAGTAAGTTTTCAAAATGTTTCAGCATGTTTCAATAAGTGTCAAATATTTCAAAAAGGAACAATGTGAGCATATGTTTAGGGGGAGAAGAATGTAATCACATAAAACTGTTTTAGCAAAAATTAACCTACTGAGATAAGATAATCTTTTTGAAATTTTTCAACAAAAAGGGGGAGACAAAACTTGTTGGTTTCATCTTACTTTCATTTAAAACAATTGAGCTTCTTTTGAAAACTTTTCTTGAGAATTTTGGCATCAAAAACCAAAGTTTCGGCACACTATGCAGATTTTTGGCACGCCTTTGGCACATACATATTTAACTGCCAAAACTCTGAATTTTTAGAATCAAAATTGTAATTTCAGCATGAAGACAAAGTTTATTAGCATAAATCCTCATCCCCAGCACATAACTTTTGCATTTGGCACTGAATTTAATCATTTTGGCATAAAATTCAACTTTTTCATGAAAAATTCAGATTTTTGTTGAAAATTCAGCTTTTTAGGTTAAAATTCACTATAAAACCCACCAAAAATCTGATTTCTCTAAATTCAAAACATGAAAAATGAATATTATATTATTTTTGAAAGACTAATGAAAATTTTTAACTTTTAACTCATATTTTCACTTTTGGCACTCTTTTCGAGATTTTTGGCACAAATCCTACATATGAAACTGACTTAGAAATTTCTCCTGACATGAGCCAAATATTCTCAACCTTGTGCTAAGTTCAATGCTGCATTGCTTTAAATTATTATTTTAATTCTATACTTAATGGTTTTGTCATCATCAAAAAGGGAGAGATTGTTGACCCCGCATTGATTTTTATGATCACAAAAAATTAAGTAGGTTACTGATGATTTTGGTATAGAATCAATGTGACATGCAGGCATACAAGAGTCACCAAGAGTATTTAAATGGATTCCAAACTTTAAAATGAGTATATGGTTCAAGTGAGAAAGTTCCAAGATCTGAGAAGAATAATTCAAGCTCAAATTCAATGAATCTCAGATGTTTGGCAATGTTCTCAAATGAAGAAAGTCCAAGTTAAGAAAGTTATGGTGCTTATTTTCCTTGATTCAATGAGTTTCCTAATCCATGGAATGATTTTTCAAGTTTTGGAGACTTTAGTCAACTCCCACGGCAGCTACTGGAACTTGGAATGAAAGATTGAAGCAATTAGCTGACCTAACAAGTCAAATATGTGGCACAAGTGACTAAACAGTGGATTAAACCATATTAATCGGCTATAGAGCCAACTACTGTGGTCATACAGAGAAAATCCATATGTTAGTCGGCTCTAGAGCTAACTACTGTGGCATCCATAGTGAAGTTGACTGTGTTAGTCAGCTCTAGAGCCGACTAACCTTGCCTGGGATGAAGAAAATCTCAGGTTAGTTGGCTCTGGAGCCGACTAACACCCTGGGATGCTTTATAACGGCTAGTTCTGACATCCAACATTTGGAAACAGCCACTCCAACGGTCCAATCCCTCAACCAACTATAAATACAAGTTAATGGGATGGATTAGCAAGAGATTAAGTGGATTTTTGAAGGATTACAAGTGAGAAAAAGAGAGATTTACCAAGTTAAATCCAAGGAAATTTTAGTCAGCTCTAGTTTTCAAAAATCACTGTTGCTGAAGTTCAAAAATCCTTTGAAACCCATTCAAAGCTCCCATCAACCACTCCAGAAGCTTCATCAAGTGCTCTTAACTCCAGCATTCAAAGAAGTGAAGCTCATTCAAGGGAGAAAAGCTTCAAATCTATAAAGTACTCTGTATTGTCTTTATTTGCTCATTAAGGAGCTATACTTGCTGAACTTATTTCATCTTGTAAACTGTTGAGTTTTAACTTGGTTGAAACTTATGTAGGGTGTGCCAAACCCTAAATTGGTCGATTGTAAAGGCTTCCTTGTGCTTGGAAATAAGAAGCTAGCTGAGTAAGCTAGGTTGTAATCGTTGGAGAACGATTAGTGGTAAAAATTTTCAAGGAATTCTTGGGGAGTGGATGTAGGTGCAAGGGTTAGCACCGAACCACTATAAATCTTTGTGTTTGTGTGTGTGCCTTCCACTGTTATTATTGTTTGTTTCAAGTTTGACACTTCACTCTCACACATTCTCATAGTTTTGCAAATATTGCACATCATTGTTAAAATTTTAAAAAGAACCCAATTCACCCCCCCTCTTGGGTTGCTTAGCTGGGCAACACTTGTGATTGATAACTTGATTCAGGAGCTAATGTTCATGTTTGTTCTGATCGCTCTTGGTTCTCCCCTTTTCAGAAATCAAGTGGAGGATGTGTAACACTTGGAAATGATTCTTTGGCACAAGTGCTTGGAAAAGGTCGAGTGGACCTGAGGATAACCTCTAGGAAGACCTTGATTCTTCACGAAGTGTTGTTCATCCCTAGTGTTAGAAGAAATTTGATTAATGGATCTCTTCTTGTATTTAGAGGATATAAAATTATTTTAGAATCAAATAAAGTTGTAATCACTTGTAATAACGAATTTGTTGGAAAAGACTTTGTTTCTAAAGGTCTTTTCATATTAAATGTAGTCTCCAAGTTATCTAATAAAAGTCCTCTTATTTTCAATGTTGAATCTTTAAATGTCTAGCATGGTAAACTTAGTCATGTGAACTTTGATCGTATTCATCATATGAAAAATCTTAATCCCCTAAAGTTCATATTGATAGAAAGATCAAGTGTGAGATTTGTATTCAAGCCAAGAACCTTAGAAAACCTTTTAAATCAGTAAATAGGAGCTCAACCATTCTTGGTTTGATCCATAGCGATGTGTGTGACTTTACTAAGTTACCTACTCGAGGAGAAAGTTGTTACTTTGTAACATTCATTAATGACTGCTCCTGGTATTGTCACACCTATTTGATTAAATCTAAGGATGAAGTCTTAAATAAGTTTAAGATTTATAAGGAAGAAGGTGAAACCCAAACTGAGAAAAACCTTAAAAGACTTAGGTCAAACCGAGGCGGTGAGTATAGCTCAAATGAAATGACCTTGTTTTGCTAAAAACATAGAGTTATTCATGAGGTTACACCACCATACTCTCCTCAGTCTAACGGGTGTAGCTGAATGGAAAAACCGTACCTTAATGGATATAGTTAATTTAATATTAATTAATTTAGGTGCACCTGAGAACTTGTGGGGGGAAGCTCTGTTAGCTGCCTGCTATATCCTAAATAGAATATCCTTTAAAGATAATCCCAAAATACCTTTTGAGCTTTAGAAAGGTAGAACACTCAGGCTAGATTACCTAAAAGTCTGAGGGTGCCTAACTAAGGTAGGTATACCTAAATTCAAAAGAAAAAAGATAGGACCTAAAACTGTAGATGCTATTTTTATAGGTTATTCTTTGATAGTAATACCAATAGATTCCTTGTAATAAACTCTGAAATAAGTAACATCTCAAATAATACTCTTATCGAATCAAGAGATGCCACTTATTTTGAAAATACATTCCCATTTAAGAACCAAGTTCCAAATCAAGTCTCTAATATTCCTCTCTTAGTTCTGGATTCTTTTGAATCTGGGTCCTCTAATGAGTTAAAGGAAAATGAAAAGACCTAACTTTGAAAGTGGACCTTTTGAACTTAGAAGAATTTCAAGGATAAGGAAGGAAAAAGACCCTTGTGAAGGTTTCTTTACTTTCTTAGTCAAGGGTGAACCTTCCTCCTTTTCAGAGGTGATGTCTTTGCTCGACACCTCTTTTTGGAAGGAAGTCACTCTTTTTAAATATATTTCAATCTTACAAAATCAAACTTGGATCTTATCTTATCTACCCCTTGGGAGCAAACCTTTAGAATATAAGTGGATATTTAAGAAGAAACTTAGACCTGATGGTTCAATAGAAAAGTATAAGGCTAGATTAGTAGACAAAGGGTATAACCAAAAGAAAGGGTTAGATTTCTTTGATACCTATTCTCCTGTAGCTAGAATAATAACTCTTAGATCTCTTCTTGCCATTGCTTCTATCCATAAGTTGATAATTTATCAAATGGATGTCAAGACTACATTCCTTAATGGAGATCTCGAGGAGGAGATCTATATAGAGCAGCCTAGAGGTTTTATTGTAAAGGAACAAGAAAATAAGGTTTGTAAACTTGTTAAGTCCCTATATGATCTTAAACAGGCTCCAAAATAATGGCATGAGAAATTTAATTAAATCATCCTATCCTTTGGGTTCAAGGTTAATAATCATGACAAGTGTGTCTATTTTAAGATCATCGATGATGATTATGTAATCCTTTGCTTTTATGTTGATGATATTCTAATATTTGGAACATCTCTTGAAATTATTTCAAATATTAAATCTTTCCTTTTATCTAAGTTTGATATGAAAGATTTAGGTGAAGCAGATGCAATCCTAAGGATGAAGCTTAACAGATCCCATGAAGGGATAGCTCTTTCTCTTTCTCACTCTATAGAAAAATGATTAAGAAATTTAGTTATTCTGATCTTAAACTAGTATCTACTCCATATGATCCTAGCTTTCATCTAAAGAAAAATTTAGGTGATCCAATTGATCAATTAAAATATTCTCAAATCATAGGATCCCTCTTGTATGTGGCAAATAAGACAAGACCTGATATTGCCTATGCTATAAGGAGACTTAGTAGATATAATCAAAATCCTGATTAATCTCATTGGATAGCCTTAGAAAGAGTGTTCTGATATCTAAAGGGAACACTTAATCTCTCTTTAATGTTTACTGAATACCTTGAGGTGGTTAAGGGTTACAGTGATGCTAATTGGGTCATCGATTCTCTTGATCTTAAATCGACCATTGCATATCTTTGTCTTCTTGGTGGTATTGCTATTGCCTAGGGATCATTTAGGCAAACTATCATTTCTAGAAGCACCATAGAGGCTGAGTTGATAGCTCTAGATACCACCTATAATGAGGCAGAATGGATTAAGAATCTAGTATCAGAGCTACCTTTGGTACCTAAGCCAGTTCTAGCTATATCAATCCATTATGATAATAAGGCTATAATTGAACTGACTAATCAGAAGAGTATCAATAAAAAGATGAACCACCATATATGGCTTTGTTATAAGTCTATAAGATAATATAAGAAAAATAATGTTATCTCCTTGGAATTTGTCAAGTCTGAAAAGAATTTGGTAGATCAATTACCCAAGGGACTATCTAGGAGTGGAGTCCTAGAATCATCGAGGGGGATGGGGTTTAAGCCCATTATTTAGTTATTAGCAGTGGATACCCAACCTCTATGATTGAAGATCTTATGAAAGAGGTTCAATGTGGTAGAAATGAAGCTGATTGAGTGATCGTGTTAGAGCACAATTTTTGAAAAAATTTTCCCTCCCATCCCTAAGATGAGTGCTCTTATAAAGTGATAAAATAAATCTATGTAAGATTGAGTTATACTCTTAATGGATCCAAGGTAGGTTATTTATAGAGTATTAGTCACAAATACCCTTAGAGGATTCACCTATGTGAGAATTATCATATTAGGTCGTGACTAAGGGTTTGAGCTACCCTTAAGAAATTCTCATAAAAAATCAAGGTATTAAGTGCAAGGCCTTTAATATGCGCTGACCACTTAAACCCAATTGATGCATACTGGGTGTGTGATTAGTAGAAGTCTAAGTAAAGGACTTAGTTCAAGATCTAAGCCACTATGGTTCCTTCAGATGTATACAATCAATACTAAGTGGGGTTCAAGTCTACAGGACACCATACCTAGTATGCAGTATAAGATGCCCAAAAAAATTTATGTTATATTGATTTTGTTGTTTTTTTTAAATTTAAAACTTTGTGGGGGATTGTTGACTTAAAAAAAAAATTTGAGTGCTCGCGAGCAGAACGCTCGCGGTGCTGATGGAATGTCGTGACCACTCATGAATGCTCGCATAAGCATGCGCGGCGCGACCGCTGACAGAACGTCGCAACCACTCGCGACCGCTCATGAACGGGTCGACCACTTGTGAACAATCGCGACTGCTCATGGTTGGGTTGCCTGGATTGAGTCTATAAATAGGCTCAAGGATCAAGAGTTGAATTAATTCAATTCTAATCTAAGAATCTCTTCTTTAAGATTATTTTTGTTTCCTTATATCCTGTTATTGCTAATTTTTCTGTAAGCATCTGAAGGAGTCATTGGATTGTACCTCCATGCGATCGTGCTCATGGTAGGAAGTTCAGATCAAGTTAGGTCATTGCACCTTGGGGACAGATCACCTACAACCTGCATGAAGGGAAAAAAACTAGTCCTTAGGGCAGTGTCTAACACACCTCAGTTTAGGCACGGTTCTTAACTTCTTTTGATTTAAATTTTTGCATTTAAATTTCTAGATTAAAAAGTTTTAGCAATTTCTAAATAGTTTAGGTTCAAAATTCATTATTATTTCCAACACTCCATGCATCCGGTGGTATTGTTGAAGCTGCCGAGGGGCTTCACGAAGGTTGAAAAGTCGGGCCACGGCCACGGTCAGTGGAGGGCGGCTTTGGGTGCGGTTAAGTCAAAGCACAGGGCTATCCCGAGGTTGAGTGATGGTGGTGAGGGTGGTGCACCCTCCATGAATTGCATCGTGTGAGATAGAGAAAGAGGAGGCACAAATACACCAACAAGTTTAGCTATAGGTGCGTGGATTTGGTATTTGTACCAAAAATATATAGAGGGCTGTGCATTTTGGGATCTCTAGCTCAACAAATAATTCTATCATTATTATATATATAATAATGACAAAGTGTTAATTTCAAATTAGTTGAGGTCGGCTATATGAATCCTTTTTCTCCATTCAGTTCTATTCATAGTTTTTTTTTTTGTAAGATGCAAAAATTTTAAGTTTTTATTTATCACTTTCTTCCATGTGATTTTTGATCTACCTCTATCTTTTTTTTTCCTTACATGTATTGAGTTACTCTTTCGCACGGATGCATCTTTAAGTCTACATTGCACATGTCCAAACCATATAAGTCATTCTTTCTTTAATTTATCCTTAATTGGATCTATCTCTATCTTTTACAAATGGTTTTATTTTTTATTCTATTTTAGTGGTTCATTATATATATATATATAATAGGTGATTGTGGCCAGAGCTTGAGCCATGCATTTGGAAAAAATTACATTCCAAGTGTTGGAAGGAGGCATTTTGGATTTTTTTTTTTTTTTAAAGGAGTGGCCCCTGTAGGGTCTACTCTCAAGATTCATTCTTTTGAGTGATGAAAATCTAGAAGCTCATTTCCTTTCACTATAATAAGTAAAAATTAAAAAAAAAGAGAGAAGGCCTCCCTTAAAAAAAAAAAAGCATTATACTATAGTAAAGTTTGGTTTATAATAATATAATACCATCAAAAATATAAGATTCTTTATACTCTTGCACTTGGCAATTAGATTATTGGGAATACAAATTACCATGTCAAATGCAACACGTGATAAAATTACTCTTACCTTCTCTTGCTGCAATCCTTCAAATTTCATATTTCACAAGCCTTTATTCCCTCTCATGCTTTGATTTGATTTGAAAGTAAAGATAAAAAAATTAAAATAAAGGGTAAACAACCCATGCAATGCATGAGCCATGCGATTAGTATAACATAAACGGACAAAGAACAAAACGATTTCTGGGACTTGACAACAGTAAAGGACTAATTAAACCATAGCTTTTTCAGAGCAGGGAATAAGATCAGAAAACAGTCCAATAAACAAAAAGCAAAGTGCTTTAGGATACATTGCAAATAAGCAAGCAAGTTAAAAAGGAAGCGTATCTAGCAGTTAGTCATCTTGAAATGGAAATGCAAATATGGAGCCAAATGCAATTACAATCCACTCCATCAACCGTGCTTCTTGACTTTGTCTGCATAAATATTGCCAAACAAAATATCATAGTCAAATTAAATATATATCCTGAGATTTTGCTAGAAGATGAATCCGAGGAAAAGATATTATTATAATTAAGGGAGTTATAAAGTGACAGAAAATGTATTGTTTACAACATAAGTCACAAATAATAGGAAACTTATCAATTATAACAATACTAGCTACCGAATTATGAAGAATAAATGACTAAGGAAAGACTTGTAATTATTTATGTGTAACACCTGGCCCTTTGGGCTGGCCTAGCATGGATTGGGAGGTCTAGTCCACTTGTCTGGCTCACCTTAATGAAAGAAAAAAAAAAAAAAAAAAGGCCGAGTTGACTTGGCACACCATATTCTTGAGTTGACTTAGGCAAAGTTGAGTTTTACTTGGAGAAGGAGAAGAAGAAATGAGAGAGAAAAAAAAGAAGAGATGACTGCACTCTTAAGAGTCCAATTACTATTAAATTTTGAGGGAAGGTGGATGTCCTTCTCTATCTAATTCTCATCCTCCTTCAAATGCTACCAACATTTCATTGTGTCACTGAGTCACACTTGCTTAGATTGAGCAAGGGATTCTGATCTTTAAATTAAGATAAAATCTTAATTTTCATAATTATTTAATTTTGATTGAGGATAGAAATAGGAAATAGTTAAAAATAATTCAGATATTAAAGCCAAAATTAAAAAATTGGTATTAATAAATTAATGGTTGATTGATTATGGGTTGTTATTGTATTGATTTTAAATTTATTGGATATATGAGGTATGGATTAGTAGCATCACATTTATACCAAAGGGCATGCCGAAATAGGATTTGGTGGTGGCCATAATAAGATACAGATTATTTTAATGGTTTGAAACTTGGGTTAATCCAATGCACCACCCCTACATGCAAAGTTCAATACTTGCAGGTATTGGATTTACACAGTACCCTACAGTCATTCAAGTGGCATATAACATGACTTAAACTTGGATTTTTTTTCTTATAATGATTTTTTTATATATTGGATTGATAATTTGCTAAGTCATTAAATAGAGATATATGATGTTGTTGTTGCCTCCTCTTTTTCTCCTCTCTTCTCCCTTAAGTATATGAGAGGATTCAATAGGCTGAGGTTGATCCTTTACCGTATAGAGCTTGGAATAACTATAGATCAGCCTATGATAGAGTGGGTCTATTACACGAGCACGCCATCCATCTATATGAATTGAAAATTAAAGTGGGTAGATAAACTAGAGTTCTATTGTTATACAATTAAAATATAGTAAAAAAATTTTAATTTATTACTTATGCTAATTAGTGCAAGGTGAAAAGTATTGATCATTGGCAATAGAAAACATGTTTATTATGATGTATGGGTAGAGTTTAGACATTTATTAATTCATAATCTCTAATTTGTTATGTACTTAATGAAATTAACAAAATGAAAACTAGTTGGATAAATAAGAATTAAATATAACAAGGATAGTGGTCTCCATCATACAATAAAATATGTAGAGACAAAAATTTAATGTATTATTTATGCTAATTAATTGCAAAAAGAAAGGTAGTAATCATGGGCAGCAGAAAATCTATAAATCAACAAATGTGGGCATAATTTAGACATTTTATTAGTTCATAGTATTTAATATGGTATGTAATTAATGAAATTAACAAAATGGAAAGTGAATCGATAAATCAAAATTAAAGAGCACAATGATTGTGATTCTTGTCAAATAATTAAAGATATAGCGATAAAACTTTAATTTATTAGTCATGCTAATTAAGTGCAAGGAGAAAAGTATTAATCATGAACAATAGAAAATGTATTTATTTAGATGTATGGGCATAATTTAGACATTTTATTAATTCTTGATATCTAATTTGGTATGTACTTAATAAAATTAACAAAATGATAACTGATTTGATAAATATAAATTAAAGATAATAATGATAGTGGTTTCTATTATATAATTAAAGATATAGTGATAACTTTTTTATTATTCATGCTAATTAAGTGTAAAGAGAAAAAATATTAATTATGGGCAATAGAAAATGAAAAATATTAATTATGGGCAATAGAAAATGTATTAATCATGATATACAGGTGTAATTTAGATTTTTTTTTGTGGTTTACCAAATCTATAGATGATAAGATCTAATTTTATTGGTTTTTAAAACTGCTATAAATAAAGATAGTAAGCCAGTTGGCATAGATAGTTATTGCTTAGCTATCACCCAAAAATATTGTATAGCAAGCCGGTAGGCATAGCCAATTATTGCTTAGATATTACCCAAGAGCATTGTATCGCCACCTCAAAAAGCCCCTCCTCAATCCTTCTATATAAACAATTAGCTCTCCATTTTTTCTTCTTACATTATCTTCCCTTCTTTTATGGTGTGTGTTTGCTATTGTGCTGCAATGGAGTGGTCTCGGAGAATGCTTTCAATTATGCTCTTGCTCTTGCTCCTCCTTACATCTTCTTCTGGTTCTTTGCTTTCTTTTTATCTCCCTCTCTCTCTCTCTTTCTTCTTATCTTCTTTCTCAAAGTAACTAATTATAGAAATTTTAGTTAATTTTATGTACTTAAAAACCACATATGCTGGATTGACCTAGTTCTAACTATATTTTCTCTACTTCTTAACAGAGATGAAGACGAATGTGGTGGAGGCAAAATTGTGCTGGTATTTAAGTAAAAACTTCAACGTATGTGATGGCACTTCAGCATGTGATGATCAGTGCAAGATTGAGGGGTACAAAGAAGGAAATTGCCAAGGCCTTTTGTATAACCTATGCTTTTGTGGCAAGCCTTGCTTATAGTCTCAACCCTCATGTAGGCTGGAGATGATTATGTGATTTGGAGCCTTTAGAATAAAAATATAATATATTGCATTACTCTTAAGATCGGTTGGAGTAAAGTCATCTAATGTTATTGATCCTAAATAAGTTTATTTGTGGTTATGAATATTCTTGTTAAGCTAGAAGAGCTAGCTTTTATTTTGTTTTGATTTTATAGGACTAATTAAGCAAATAATCTACGATTGAAAAATATGGCCAAAACTCCAATATAGAAGAGAAGGAAAAAAGAAGCATTGCTATTTATAATTAGGAGATTGGATCGCTCAATCATCCTTAAGATCTTAGATTTTAACTATGCTACATTAGCCAACATTGCTTAGACTAATTAAAGAAAATCAACAAATAAAATACAAAAAATATAAGATAGTATAAAAAACAAAAGGATATCATTGAAAGCTCTTTTTTAGCTAGAATGCCATCAATAGGATTAGATCTGGGCATCATTCAAACCAAACCCGACTTATATAGGGATTCAAGTCTATAATTGGTTTGCATACCTTCCCATTTAGATAGAATTCGAGCTAGATTGGGTTTGGATTTGATTTGGATTGGGGTCCAAGTCTTCAATTGCTATCATTATTTTAATGCTTAATTCCCTTTAGTAGACTTATTTAAGTCTAGAGATTGGATGTTAAGGCTATTCATTTATAGATTTAAAACTCAATTACGATTAAACCATGTTAATATCAATGCCATTATTATTGAAAATCCAAATTGATAACTTTTTTAATTTATTCTATTTATTATTCATATCATTATTAAAATTCCTTTCAAATATAATGAACGGTGCATATTTTGTTATCTTACATAGGATCCTAGCCATGATTGGGTGTCTCTCAAATCCTGACATATTGGGTTAGGTTTTGGGTATTACTCGATCTTACTCAGCCATGAATGTTCCAATGGGCCTAAATGATTCTTAAGGACCCTACTTGAGGTTTGTAACTAGTGGGGACCCAATTCCAAACCAATGGGTTAAGCGAAAAGAAGTGTTTCGGATCCATGTTTCATTTGTCTCAATCTAAATATGGTCGAATTGCAAGCCTAGTGGCAGCCATGGATAAGAAGTGATAGTCTACAAATAATGGTGACCAAAAACAAATGCTATGTCAGAAATGGTAATATACAATAATACTAATCAAAAACCAAAGGGCATGCTGAAATAGGATTTGGCAGTGGCCATATTCTAATACTCCACCCCTACATGCAAAGTCCAATACTTGCAAGCATTGGATTTACACAGTACCCTACATTCATTCAAGTGGCATATATCATGACTTAAACTTGGATTTTTTTCTTATAATGATTTTTTCATATGTTGAGTTGATAATTTGCTAAGTCATTGACCAAAGATAATTCAACCAGATTATGATGCTGTTGTTGCCTCCTTTTTTTTCTCCTCTCTTCCCCCTCAAGAATGTGGGAGGATTCAACAGGCTAAGGTTGATCTTTTACTAGCTAGAGCTTGGAATGACTATAGATTAGCCTATGATAGAGTGGGTCTGTTACACAAGCATGCCATCTATGTGAATTGAAAACTAAGGTGGGTAGATAAACTATGGTTCTGTTGTCATACAATAAAAAATATAGTAACAGAAATTAAATTTGTAGTCACACTAATTAAGTGCAAGGAGAAAAGTATTAATCATTGGCAAAAGAAAATATGTTAATTTTGATGTATGGGAAGAGTTTAGACATTTATTAATTCATAATCTCTAATTTGGTATGCACTTAATGAAATTAACAAAATGGCAACTGATTGGATAAATATGAATTAAATACAATAAGGATAGTGGCCTCTATCATACAATAAAATATGTAGTGATAACAATTTAATGTATTATTCATGCTAATTAATTATAAAGAGAAAAGTAGTAATAATGGGTAGTAGAAAATCTATTAATTAACAAATGTGGGTGTAGTTTAGACATTTTATTAGTTTATAGTATTTAATATGGTATGTAATTAGTGAAACTAACAAAATGGAAAGCGATTTGATAAATCAAAATTAAAGACTACAATGATAGTGATTCTTGTCAAATAACTAAAGATATATCGACAAAAATTTAATTTATTAGTCATGCTAATTAAGTGCAAGGAGAAAATATTAATCATGGGCAATAGAAAATGGGTTTATTTAGATGTATGGGCATAGTGAAGACATTTTATTAATTCTTAATATCTAATTTGGTATGTACTTAATAAAATTAACAAAATGGTAACTGATTTGATAAATAAGAATTAAAGATAACAATGATAGTGGTTTCTATTACATAATTAAAAATGTAGTGATCACTTTTTTACTATTCATGGTAATTAAGTGTAAAGAGAAAAGGTATTAATTATGGGCAATAGAAAATGTGTTATTCATGATATATAGGTGTAATTTAGATGCTTTCTTATGGTTTGCCAAATCTATAAATGATAAAATCTAATTTTATTAGTTTTTAAGACTACTATAGATAGAGATAGTAAGCCAATTGGCATAGCCAGTTATTGCTTAGCTATTACCCAGGAGCATTGTATTGCCACCTCCTCAATCCTTCTATATAAACAACTAGCTCCCCATTTTTTCTTTTTACATCTTCTTTTCTTTTATGGTGTGTGTTCACTAGTGTGCTGCACTGCAGTGCTGTCGGCGAACGCTTCAAATTGTGCTCTTGCTCTTACTCCTTGCACCCTTTGGTTCTTTGTTGCCTTTTTATCTCTCTCTCTCTCTCTATTTCTTCTTATCTTCTTTCTCATAGTAGCTAATTATAAAAATTTTAGTTAATTTTATGTATTTAAAAGCTACATATGTCAGATTGACCTAGTTTTAACTATATCTTCTCTAGTTCTTAACAAAGATGAAGACAAATGTGGTGGAGGCAAAGTTGTGCCAGTATTTAAGTAATAACTCAAGTGTATGTAATGGCTATTCAAGATGTGATAATTAGTACAAAACTAAGGGGTATGAAGGAGGAACTTGCAAAGGCCTTTTGTATCCCCTATGCATTTATAGCAAGCCTTGTTAATAGTCTCAACCTTTATGTAGGCTGGAGATAATTATGTGGTTTGGGGCCTGTAGAATAAAAATATATTGCCTTACTCTTAAGATTGGTTGGAGTCAAGTCATCTAATGCTATTGATCCTAAATAAGTTTGTTTGTGGTTATGAATATTCTCGTTTGTAGGACTATTTAAGCAAATAATCTACAATTAAAAAATATGGCCAAAACTCCAATATAAAAGAGAGGAAAAAAAGAGGCATTGCTATTTATGATTAGGAGATTGGATCGCTCAATCATCCTCAAGATCTTAGATTTTAATTATGCTACATTAGCCAACATTGCTTAGACTAATTAAAGAAAATCAACAAATAAAATACAAAAAATATAAGATATTATAAAAAACAAAAGGATATCATTGAAAGCTCTTTTTTTACTAGAATGCCATCAGTAGGATTAGATTTGGGTATCGTTCAAACCAAACCTGATCTATATAGGGATTCAAGTCTACATTTGGTTTGCATGCCTACCTATTTAGATAGAATTTGAGCTAGATTGGGTTTGGATTTGAGTTGGATTGGGGTCCAAGTCTTCAATTGCTATCATTATTTTATTGCTCAATTCCCTTTAGTAGACTTATTTAAGTCTATAGATTGGATGTTAAGGCTATTCATTTATAGATTTAAAAGTCAATTATGATTAAATCATGTTAATATCAATGACATTATTATTGAAAATCCAAATTCATAATTTTTTTAATTTATTCTATTCATTTTTCATATCATTATTAAAATTTCTTTTAAATATAATGAACGGTGCACATTTTGTTATCTTACATAGGATCTTGATTGGTTGTCTTTTAAATATGAATGCATTGGGTTAGGTTTGGGTATTACTCAACCTTACTCAATCGTAAATATTCCAATGGGCCTAAAAGATTCTTGAGGACCCTACTTGAGGTCTATAACTGGTGGGGACTCAATTCTAAAACAATGGGTTGAGCTAAAAGAAGTGTTCTGGATCCATGTTTCACTAGTCTCAATCTAAACATGGTCAAAATGCAAGCCTACTGGCAGCCATAGATAAGAAGTGATGGTCTACAAATAATGGTGACAAAAAACAAATGTTATGTAAGAAATGGTAATATACAAAAATACCAAGCAAAAACTAAAGGACATGCCAAAATAGGATTTGGTAGTGGTCATAATAAGATACAGATTATTTTAATGGCTTGAAACTTGGGTTAATCTAATGCTCCACCCCGACATGCAAAGTCCAATAGTTGCAGGCATTGGATTTATATAGTACCCCGCATTCATTCATGTGGCATATATCATGACTTGAACTTAGACTTTTTTCTTATAATGATTTTTCTATATGTCGGGCCAAGTCATTGAATAAAGATAATTAACCAGATTATGATGCTGTTGTTGTCTCCTTTTTTTTCTTCTCTCTTCCCCCTTAAGCATGTGGGAGGATTCAACAGGCTGAGGTTGATCCTTTACTAACTATAGCTTGGAATCTCTGTAGATCAGCCTATGGTGGAGTGGGTCTATTACTTAAGCATGCCATATATGTGAATTGAAAACTAAGGTGGGTAGATAAACTATGGTTCTGTTGTCATACAATAAAAAAATATTGAAACAAAAATTTAATTTATTAGTCATGCTAATTAAGTGAAAGGACAAAAGTATTAATCATTGACAAAAAAAAATATGTTTATTATGATGTATGGGCAGAGTTTAGACAAAATATTCTAGAGTCATTAAATAGAATCTTGGCGCAAGCATTTACGGTCTGACTTGAACCTGTGTTTAGTTTTTCACATCTTCATAATTTAATTTTACTTAAAAATTGTAAACCATTTAAACTATCTGAACTTGATAGATTGGGCATGATAGGTTACTGGCTGTGCTTTAGATTTTGAAAGTTATGTCTGGTTCTTAATTTTCAAATTATTCTTTAGTATTAGGACACTCTGAAATTGTGATTATTAACTTGATCATTCAAAGATAGATATTGTTACTGACCAAATAGATGTTTACTTAGTAATGATGTACCATGGAATTTATGTGATCTGGTGAAGAAAGTGAGATTTGCCTTCTTCATTTAGTCATTCCTTTTTGCGGTTGACCATATGTGCTAGACATTCTGCAGTAATTCTATAATATTGAGAAAATACCAGTGTTATCTGATGCTGAACCTGGATGTACTATCTGTTGTAGCAAGGCCAATTCAAAATTCATGGTCTTGATCTATACCTATCAGTGGTCTGGCCCAGAAAATAAGCTCCGTTGTTATATTTTGAAATCATGTGAGTTCTTATTTAGCGGGTGTAAGCTCCAGGTTGTTTTGAATAATTGCACTCTGCTGGGTGCCTAAACTGAAATTGTTCATTCGGCCTTAATTCAAGGGTCCTCAAAATAGCATGGTTATTCCAAGTGGAGTCCTTTAGGCTGTTGCTTGGAATTTCATTAATAATATGTTATTATCCTTTTGTTTTACAATTTTTTTTTCTCGTGCACCACTTTGCTTTCTGATTACACTTTTGATAGTGTTTATAATGAAAAATATATCATCTGAGTAGGCAAGTAAGTTGTAATATCATCTTAATTACTTTCTCTATGTATGATAATTAATTGTGGAGTATTTGTGCTTGGGGCATGATAATCACATTTATTTTCTTTGTTGGTGCTTTTCTTCCATTTCTTTTTCCCCACAAATGTCTAACTAATACAGTATTGAGATGCACTTATTTATTTGATAAGAGAATTAACCTCCATCTTGTCTTTCCCTTTTCCTTTTTCTTTTCTTTTCTTTTTTTTTTGTTAATACAGTATCGCTGAAGATGTTACATCCCTTTGAGGACTGGATTTGTGAAGTTCTCTTGTTTCTCAAAAAGTTTTTTTTTTTTTTTTTCTCTATAATGTATCAATGAGATCTGTTTTACTTGTTCACCAAACTTGTGGTTGAGCAAATTATGTAGTGAACCGAGTTCTGAAGAAGATTGGTGATCGGCCATATTCTGCCTAAAAAACTTGTGGTCTTTTCTTTAAATTACTGCACTGTTTTGTTTACGCTATTTATGGCAAAATCAAACTTCTGAATGGTGGTAGTAATAGAGAACTGACTCCCCTTTCTGAATGGATTTTGTGTCCTAGTATTTGAATCAGTATTATCACTCTTTTGATTGTGCGCACGTTGATATATGGGAAATTTGTTCAGCTAGGTGGCGATGTCTATCTGTTCAATGCTGAAGTATGCAATGTATAGTTCAGCAAGCATGCTAAGCATTGTGGACTCTGATCTAGCTACCTAGATGTCATGGTTTATGCTTGTGTGAAAGCAAAAGATTCCAGCAAGCTTATCATTGCTTAAATGCTGTAGTTTGTTTATCAAAATTAGATGAGGGGATTATAAATAGATGCTTAATGCTGTATGCTGCCGTCCTTAGGACTTGTTAAGTATTTCAATCGTAGTCAAATGCCAAGGGAGTTATTATCCTCAGGACTTGTTAACTATATCAATTGTGGTCAAATGCCAAGGAGCTACTACTTGGTGGATGGTAGATAACTATATTGTGGAAGACTTGGGCAAAACCATGTTAACTCTGTTCAGTATGATTTGATAACCGACAGGGATTCAATAAAGAGTCAGATATTTTATATGGGTATATGAATTCTAAAATTTCTGATGTTGTACCATATGAATCTTCTTTTTGAAAATAGATTTTCCATGCCGCTCGGTTAAACCACTTGACGCTTGAGATATATCATCTTGTTAGAAGGGAAGATAAGTGGGAGGGATTGGGCGATCCATTGGAACGATTAATCCTTAAAGGCGAGGGAATCGAAGAGGCCCATCGCGATAATTGAGGAGATGGTTAAATGATTATTTAGGATTAGAATCCCTAGTGAGGATTAAAATCCCTGGTGACCCGAGGGCATCAGAAAAGTGATGGTGTCAACAGGGCTCGTTTCTTTGAAAATAATGTTAGCCGCTGAAAAAATAAATGCCATGAGAAAGGAGAAAAAAAAAAAAAAAATTGTGTGGGCTTTATACTTAATTTTTTCTTTAGCGCAATCAACTTTTGTCTCAGCCTTTATTAACAAAAATAAAATATAGATTACTATTATATGATTTAAGCATCATTAAATTATGTTTTTATGATTTAAAATATTACACTTAATTATCATATATTTTAAATTTTATCAAATTATAACAATATGATTGGACATTTATAGTTAACTACTAGATATTTTAAACACTATCAAATTGTGTTAATTAATTATTTATTTATTTTTGAGTGGGTATCTAACACTTGAAAAGTCTCCTGACAAAGAGTAAAATCTATTTTCTCCCCACTTGGCTATAATCATAGTTTTGCTTCCAAGCTCTTATTCTAGCACTTCCAAACATTGGATGGCATCATCACATCTTTTGGACCATTATTCTTTCATCAGACGGTGTTTGCAAGTTAACAACGGGATGCCTAACACTGTTAGAGAATCTTTCTCATCGTTGCAGCTCTCAACAAATCTCCCTACAAACTCGGCATTATCAGTATCTTCAGCAGCATCGGATTCACTAACAAATCATCTACCAGTCTTCACAATGATGCAGTTTCGTCAATCTA
Organism: Metroxylon sagu; assembly: GCA_017589505.3. Lineage (NCBI taxonomy): Eukaryota > Viridiplantae > Streptophyta > Magnoliopsida > Arecales > Arecaceae > Metroxylon > Metroxylon sagu. The sequence goes on along the minus strand of JACVBY030000659.1, from coordinate 1,184,654 downwards.
AACATGATCATTATCTCCAAGACTATAACAGATGATCATTATCCTCAAAACTACGGATAATCATTATCTCGAAGACTACAATGGATAAACATTATCTCTAAGACTATTACGGTCATTTTATCTCTTGTGAATAGCACAATTGTTATTCTAATAGTTTATAAATATTGTAATCTGTAAACATTTACGATTATCCAATACAACAAATATTTAACTTATACGGCTCACAAACTAGAACCAAAATGATCTCCATGTATTTTTCTTGAATACTCGCTAAATCAAAGTGCTTATTTTTGTATAGATTTAAAAACACACAAAATTTACATATCTCGTCATGTTTGCTTTGTCGAAAATGAATTTCTTTTTTAAAGTTCCTTTACTAATATATCTCCAAATATATCCTTGGATACTCGCTAAATCAAAGTGCTTATTTTTTGTATAGATTTAAAAACACACAAAATTTACATATCTCGTCATGTTCGCTTTGTCGAAAATGAATTTCTTTTTTAAAGTTCCTTTACTAATATATCTCCAAATATATCCTCTGCTGATTGGCTTATGTTACCACTTATTTTTTCAACGCCTACGCCTAAGCCACAAGTTGTGCAATAAAAAATATGTCCTCTGCTAATTGGCTTATGTTACCACTTATTTTTTCAATGCCTATGCTTAAGCCACAAGTTGTGCAACAAACTCCAGTTAATGAAGCAACGATGGCTCCACTACATATGCTGCCGCAGCCACCTCTAACATCAGGGCCGACCACTTCTACGGGGGCAGGTATTCCCACAAATCTCTCTTCTTCTCTAAATATTTCCAATTACTCCTACCACTCTCTCACCTCATCAACCTTTGGCAATATCCCACCCACCCAAGCCGAATATTTCCTCCTCTCAACCAATTGTGTCATCTCAACCAACACAACCAACCACTCACTCCAAATATCCTTCTCACCCCATGACCACCAAATCAAAACATAATATTTTTAAACCAAAACGCCTTTACCAAACTAGCACGACTCATCCTTTACCTGAATCTGTTGAACCCACTTGTGTTTCCAAAGCTATCAAACATGTTGAATGGAGGCAAGCCATGTCTAATGAAATTACAGCACTTCTTCGAAATGGTACATGGGAACTTGTGCCATCTAGCTCTTCTCAAAATGTTATCGGTTGCAAATAGGTATTTTGCATTAAACGGAATCCTGATAGCTCTATCTCCAAATATAAAGCTCGTCTTGTTGCTAAGGGATTTCATCAGCGACCTGGTATTGATTTTTATGACACCTTCAGTCCGGTAATTAAACTGACAACTATTCGTCTTATTATTGCTCTCACTTTGTCTAATAATTGGTCACTTTGATAACTGGATGTTAACAATGCTTTCCTTCATGGTACACTATCAGAGGAAGTTTTCATGCAGCAACTGCCGGGCTTTATTAATCAAGCTAAGCCAAGTTTTGTATGTAAACTCAAGAAGGCCATCTACGAACTTAAACAAGCTCTGCAGGCATGGTATAACGAGCTAAAGGGGTTCTTACTTTCTTATGGTTTTGTTAATTCTCACAGTGACACCTCTTTATTTATCTATGTCCACTTTCACACTTTATTTCTTGGTGTATGTTGATAATTTGATAGTTAATGGCAACAACACTAGCTTTCTCAATCGGTTTCTACATGCTCTCGCCACTTAATTCTCTGTCAAAGATCTCGGCGATTTACATTTGTCGGGACCTCTCTCCGACACATGCCTCCTTATAGAAATTTGGGTAGAGTTCTACTAGTCTTATGGTATGGACCATAAGGCACAAGTGAACCCTATCAAATTTCCATAAGTTACATGCTCAACATACATAATCCTGTCTATAACATTTAACCTGCTCAGTTTAATCACATATGTTATCAAGCAATAACATCTAATTTACTTGATCCGGCTTAGTTTCAAAACACCTTGTACGTACACATCACTGTTCATTTACAAGCTAAGTCTAATATTTACATCATACAATTACAACTTCACAGATATAAATATACATATATCACCATCTCGGTCACCACTCTTAGCATACAAGAGTAACTTACAATCCTCTTTTCATCCACCAACACTCTCTGTAAACACTAGCAACACATATACAAAAATGCTATAGGAACCAAAATAATAAGCCCACCTGCTAAGTCTTTGAGTACTTTTAGACTCAGCTGCTAGCCCCGAAGATTTCTAACTCTGATCTGAAATAAAAATGTGAACAAAAGAGGGGTGAGACCTAAGTCCCAGTGACTGGATAACCATCTAACAATGGGGAGAAGTTGAGAACAACATTATAAAACTCCTAAGCATAACAACACAACATATAAGTTATTACGATCGATACATAAATTTTTATAAATGAGATAAGTTAACTTATAAGTTAGCTTATGCTTCCAATAATATAACTTAAATAAAGAAATGTCATTTTTATAAGATCTCATGATGTCGGGCTGGGTGTGCTACCACTAAGGTATATCCCTACAGTCGCCCTTCTGCAGGTGTACTCTCAGTGGGTGAGTGTACTGAGCGCCGAGAATCCCCGCACCACATGGCACCCCTCACATGTGCGGTTCACCCCAGGTATGAACTTGCCTCTTTTCCCTGTGCCTCCTGGCTGCCCCTCCCTTGGGCTAATATCTCTGAGCCACCTTGGCTCATATAGTATCCTAGCTCTTTACTGAGCTGTGATTTTTTGCCCCACTAGGCTGCTTGCAATCTGCCCCACTGGGCTGATCTAGCTTGTACTCCCCACTGGCCTAGGGATCATAGTACGATCGAGTCGCAAGGAGGTGCCGACTATAATAGTGTGTGCAATGCTCATGCTATGGCACAGTCTACAGGGTGATCAACCCCATAGATGCCCCAATGCTCTTTATGCTGTATGCTGTATAAATACTCAAATATAAGTTTATAATCCAATATACAATCAGCTATATTTTCTTTGAAACATTTCTACTCATGCATGCCCATGCATTACTTTGAAATATAACTCTGAAAGATAAATTCTATGCTTTACTAAAACATATATTTTTATCTAACCAATACTTTTCATAAAACTCTATACTTTGCTTTGAAACATGCTATGACTCATGTTTCCATTTCTTTTTCTTAAATTCATGCTTTGCGGAAATTCTTGCTTTGCTTTGAAAACATGCTGTAAATCCATGCTTATCCTTTGAATTCATGCTTTGCTTTAAAACATGCTTTAAAAATATAATACCATTATAACCGGGTTCTCATTTCCCATATTTGATTTTTGAAGGTACTATACTTAGCATGATACACTCTAATTTGTAGCAAAATATCACTATACTATTATAAAACATTTCACAAAGCTAGATGAGAAACTCACTCACATGCTATTTCTTCTTTTCCACGATTGCTACCCCTCTTGAAAAAGGCTCCCTTGCCTGATTTCCTTGACCTATATTACCACATATGAAATCATCAAGGTTACATACACTTACTGTTTTCATGAACTAAGCATGCATGCATTCTTAAGTTAAAATTAACAACTCCCTAACTATCCTCTTATCACCATCTGATCCAACCACTGTATAAATTTATCACTTAATTCATAAATTCGCAACCCATGCATATAGCCATATCATCTCTTTTAGCTAGCTATACAACCCTCATGCACTAAGTTTCCAACATTTCTTTCACCAAAAGCCTAGGTCTTCATAATATTCATAACATAAAACCACCTTTCCTTAAGTTTCTTTTCCTCTCTTTCACATGATTCTAACATTAATCTTAAGCTTAGGAAAGTGAAAATTTACCTTAAAGAGAAGATGCGGTCTTTCCCTTTTCTTCCAAGCTTGCCAAACACCAAGAAAATCTTCCTTCCCTCCTCCTTCCTTTCCTCTTCTTCTTTCTTTCTTCTTCTTCTTCTTCCTTTCTTCTTCTTCTTTCTTTCTTCTTCTCTACGGCTGAATTCTCTCCTCTCTTCCACCGCCTTCCTCTCCCTCACTCTTGATTTTTCTTACGGGTGGATGAAGGAAAGGTTTAAGTGAGTTTTTAAATACCTTGGCAAATCCCCAAATTACCCTCAAACAAATCCCCAAAATATCCTTTTAAAGTCCACATGGCACACTCTCCACCATGTATTTTTACCCTTCTCCACTCATGAAAAACTTTTGATAAATTCCCTCTTTACCTTTGAAGAAATTTGCGAATGACGGCGGAAATCCTTTTTCCCACTTTACCCTTAATCAAATTTTCAAATGACTTTCGAAGCCCTTTTCTTTTATACCCTTAACAAATTTTCAAATAACTTTGGTATCCTTTCCCTTTATACCCCTCATCAATTGCTCGAATGACATGGGAAAAATTTCAAAAGTGCCCTTCATTCATGATAAATTTTATGCTTCAAGATTAGGATACCTACTTCGTGATTCGGGATGTTACAACATTATTTTCTAGGTATTGAAGTTTTATCTACTCCATCCGGATTGCTTCTCACTCAATACAAATACATTCATGATCTTTTGGCGAAAACCAACATGACTGGTGCTAAAGAATGTACTACACCCATGTCATCTTCTCAATCTTTACAACTTCATAATGGTTCTGCACCTACAGATGCTACACAATATCGTCAAGTTATTGGCGCACTCCAGTACCTATCTCTCACTCGTCCAGATGTGTCATTTGCCGTTAATAAGCAGGCTCGTTATATGCATGCTCCAACTGAAAACCATTGGTCTGCAGCGTGTCTTACGCTACCTAAAAGATACATTGCATAATTGTTCTCCAACTGAAAACCATTGGTCTGCAGCGTGTCTTACGCTACCTAAAAGATACATTGCATCATGGTCTCTTCCTCAAACGCAATCAAAAACTCATTATCACTGCCTTTACCGATGTCAACTGGGCGAGAAATCATGATGATTGCACATCTACCTCAGCCTAGGTGGCAATGCAATCTCTTGGTGTTCAAAGAAGCAAAAAATGGTTGCAAGATCATCCACAGAAGTGGAATATCGATCTTTAGCCTCTTGTGCATCTGAAGTTCTTTGGATTAAAAATTTGTTACAAGAGTTACATGTTACGTGTCCATCTGCTCCACAAATTTTCTGCGACAATATTGGTGTCATTTCTCCATCAATCCAGTTTTCCACTCAAGGATGAAGCGCATTGCTATTGACTATCACTTTGTTCGTGATCATGTTGCTAGAGGATCCTTTGTTGTTTCTCATGTCTCTACCAAAGATCAACTTGCTGATGCTCTCACCAAGCTACTTCTCATGTATCTACCAAAGATCAACTTGCTGATGCTCTCACCAAGCCACTTCCAAATGTCACATTCAAACAATTAAGATCCAAGATCGGTATCTCCAATGGGAGCACCGTGTTGCAGGGGCATGTTAGAGAATCTTTCTCACCGTTGCAGCTCTCAACCAATCTCCCTACAAACTCGACATTATCAGTATCTCCAGCAGCATCGGATTCACTAACAAATCATCCACCAGTCTTCACAATGATGCAATCTCGTCAATCTAAACATGATCATTATCTCTAAGACTACAACAGATGATCATTATCCTCAAGAATATAACGGATAATCATTATCTCCAAGACTACAATGGATACACGTTATCTCTAAAACTATTACAACGGATGATCATTATCTTAACTATTTGTTTTATCTCTTCCTTGTGAATAGCACGATTGTTATTCTAATAGTTTATAAATATTGTAATCTTTAATATTTATCAAAATTAAAGACCACAATGATTGTGATTCTTGTCAAATAATTAAAGATATAGTGATAAAACTTTAATTTATTAGTCATGCTAATTAAGTGCAAGGAGAAAAGTATTAATCATGAACAATAGAAAATGTATTTCTTTAGATGTATGGGCATAATTTAGACATTTTATTAATTCTTGATATCTAATTTGGTATGTACTTAATAAAATTAACAAAATGATAACTGATTTGATAAATATAAATTAAAGATAATAATGATAGTGGTTTCTATTATATAATTAAAGATATAGTGATAACTTTTTTATTATTCATGCTAATTAAGTGTAAAGAGAAAAAATATTAATTATGGGCAATAGAAAATGAAAAATATTAATTATGGGCAATAGAAAATGTATTAATCATGATATACAGGTGTAATTTAGATTTTTTTTTGTGGTTTACCAAATCTATAGATGATAAGATCTAATTTTATTGGTTTTTAAGACTGCTATAAATAAAGATAGTAAGCCAGTTGGCATGGATAGTTATTGCTTAGCTATCACCCAAAAATATTGTATAGCAAGCCAGTAGGCATAGCCAATTATTGCTTAGATATCACCCAAGAGCATTGTATCGCCACCTCAAAAAGCCCCTCCTCAATCCTTCTATATAAACAATTAGCTCCCCATTTTTTCTTCTTACATTATCTTCTCTTCTTTTATGGTGTGTGTTTGCTAGTGTGCTGCAATGGAGTGGTCTCAGAGAATGCTTTCAATTATGCTCTTGCTCTTGCTCCTCCTTACATCTTCTGGTTCTTTGCTTTCCTTTTATCTCCCTCTCTCTCTCTCTCTTTCTTCTTATCTTCTTTCTCAAAGTAACTAATTATAGAAATTTTAGTTAATTTTATGTACTTAAAAACCACATATGCTGGATTGACCTAGTTCTAACTATATTTTCTCTACTTCTTAACAGAGATGAAGACGAATGTGGTGGAGGCAAAATTGTGCTGGTATTTAAGTAAAAACTTCAACGTATGTGATGGCACTTCAGCATGTGATGATCAGTGCAAGATTGAGGGGTACAAAGAAGGAAATTGCAAAGGCCTTTTGTATAACCTATGCTTTTGTGGCAAGCCTTGCTTATAGTCTCAACCCTCATGTAGGCTGGAGATGATTATGTGATTTGGAGCCTTTAGAATAAAAATATAATATATTGCATTACTCTTAAGATCGGTTAGAGTCAAGTCATCTAATGTTATTGATCCTAAATAAGTTTATTTGTGGTTATGAATATTCTTGTTAAGCTAGAAGAGCTAGCTTTTATTTTGTTTTGATTTTATAGGACTAATTAAGCAAATAATCTACGATTGAAAAATATGGCCAAAACTCCAATATAGAAGAGAAGGAAAAAAGAAGCATTGCTATTTATAATTAGGAGATTGGATCGCTCAATCATCCTTAAGATCTTAGATTTTAACTATGCTACATTAGCCAACATTGCTTAGACTAATTAAAGAAAATCAACAAATAAAATACAAAAAATATAAGATAGTATAAAAAACAAAAGGATATCATTGAAAGCTCTTTTTTAGCTAGAATGCCATCAATAGGATTAGATCTGGGCATCATTCAAACCAAACCCGACCTATATAGGGATTCAAGTCTACAATTGGTTTGCATACCTTCCCATTTAGATAGAATTCGAGCTAGATTGGGTTCGGATTTGAGTTGGATTGGGGTCCAAGTCTTCAATTGCTATCATTATTTTAATGCTCAATTCCCTTTAGTAGACTTATTTAAGTCTACAGATTGGATGTTAAGGCTATTCATTTATAGATTTAAAACTCAATTACGATTAAACCATGTTAATATCAATGCCATTATTATTGAAAATCCAAATTGATAACTTTTTAATTTATTCTATTTATTATTCATATCATTATTAAAATTCCTTTTAAATATAATGAACGGTGCATATTTTGTTATCTTACACAGGATCCTAGCCATGATTGGGTGTCTCTCAAATCCTGACATATTGGGTTAGGTTTTGGGTATTACTCGATCTTACTCAGCCATGAATGTTCCAATGGGCCTAAATGATTCTTAAGGACCCTACTTGAGGTTTGTAACTAGTGGGGACCCAATTCCAAACCAATGGGTTAAGCGAAAAGAAGTGTTTCGGATCCATGTTTCATTTGTCTCAATCTAAATATGGTCGAATTGCAAGCCTAGTGGCAGCCATGGATAAGAAGTGATAGTCTACAAATAATGGTGACCAAAAACAAATGCTATGTCAGAAATGGTAATATACAATAATACTAATCAAAAACCAAAGGGCATGCTGAAATAGGATTTGGCAGTGGCCATAATCTAATACTCCACCCCTACATGCAAAGTCCAATACTTGCAAGCATTGGATTTACACAGTACCCCACATTCATTCAAGTGGCACATATCATGACTTAAACTTGGATTTTTTTCTTATAATGATTTTTTCATATGTTGAGTTGATAATTTGCTAAGTCATTGAACAAAGATAATTCAACCAGATTATGATGCTGTTGTTGCCTCCTTTTTTTTCTCCTCTCTTCCCCCTCAAGAATGTGGGAGGATTCAACAGGCTAAGGTTGATCTTTTACTAGCTAGAGCTTGGAATGACTATAGATTAGCCTATGATAGAGTGGGTCTGTTACATAAGCATGCCATCTATGTGAATTGAAAACTAAGGTGGGTAGATAAACTATGGTTCTGTTGTCATACAATAAAAAATATAGTAACAGAAATTAAATTTGTAGTCACACTAATTAAGTGCAAGGAGAAAAGTATTAATCATTGGCAAAAGAAAATATGTTAATTTTGATGTATGGGCAGAGTTTAGACATTTATTAATTCATAATCTCTAATTTGGTATGTACTTAATGAAATTAACAAAATGGCAACTGATTGGATAAATATGAATTAAATACAATAAGGATAGTGGCCTCTATCATACAATAAAATATGTAGTGACAACAATTTAATGTATTATTCATGCTAATTAATTATAAAGAGAAAGGTAGTAATCATGGGTAGTAGAAAATCTATTAATCAACAAATGTGGGTGTAGTTTAGACATTTTATTAGTTTATAGTATTTAATATGGTATGTAATTAGTGAAACTAACAAAATGGAAAGCGATTTGATAAATCAAAATTAAAGACTACAATGATAGTGATTCTTGTCAAATAACTAAAGATATACCGACAAAAATTTAATTTATTAGTCATGCTAATTAAGTGCAAGGAGAAAATATTAATCATGGGCAATAGAAAATGGGTTTATTTAGATGTATGGGCATAGTGAAGACATTTTATTAATTCTTAATATCTAATTTGGTATGTACTTAATAAAATTAACAAAATGGTAACTGATTTGATAAATAAGAATTAAAGATAACAATGATAGTGGTTTCTATTACATAATTAAAAATGTAGTGATCACTTTTTTACTATTCATGGTAATTAAGTGTAAAGAGAAAAGGTATTAATTATGGGCAATAGAAAATGTGTTATTCATGATATATAGGTGTAATTTAGATGCTTTCTTATGGTTTACCAGATCTATAAATGATAAGATCTAATTTTATTAGTTTTTAAGACTACTAGAGATAGAGATAGTAAGCCAATTGGCATAGCCAGTTATTGCTTAGCTATTACCCAGGAGCATTGTATTGCCACCTCCTCAATCCTTCTATATAAACAACTAGCTCCCCATTTTTTCTTTTTACATCTTCTTTTCTTTTATGGTGTGTGTTCGCTAGTGTGCTGCACTGCAGTGCTGTCGGCGAACGCTTCAAATTGTGCTCTTGCTCTTACTCCTTGCACCCTTTGGTTCTTTGTTGCCTTTTTATCTCTCTCTCTCTCTCTCTCTCTCTATTTCTTCTTATCTTCTTTCTCATAGTAGCTAATTATAAAAATTTTAGTTAATTTTATGTATTTAAAAGCTACATATGTCAGATTGACCTAGTTTTAACTATATCTTCTCTAGTTCTTAACAAAGATGAAGACAAATGTGGTGGAGGCAAAGTTGTGCCAGTATTTAAGTAATAACTCAAGTGTATGTAATGGCTATTCAAGATGTGATAATTAGTACAAAACTAAGGGGTATGAAGGAGGAACTTGCAAAGGCCTTTTGTATCCCCTATGCATTTATAGCAAGCCTTGTTAATAGTCTCAACCTTTATGTAGGCTGGAGATAATTATGTGGTTTGGGGCCTGTAGAATAAAAATATATTGCCTTACTCTTAAGATTGGTTGGAGTCAAGTCATCTAATGCTATTGATCCTAAATAAGTTTGTTTGTGGTTATGAATATTCTCGTTTGTAGGACTATTTAAGCAAATAATCTACAATTAAAAAATATGGCCAAAACTCCAATATAAAAGAGAGGAAAAAAAGAGGCATTGCTATTTATGATTAGGAGATTGGATCGCTCAATCATCCTCAAGATCTTAGATTTTAATTATGCTACATTAGCCAACATTGCTTAGACTAATTAAAGAAAATCAACAAATAAAATACAAAAAATATAAGATATTATAAAAAACAAAAGGATATCATTGAAAGCTCTTTTTTTACTAGAATGCCATCAGTAGGATTAGATTTGGGTATCGTTCAAACCAAACCTGATCTATATAGGGATTCAAGTCTACATTTGGTTTGCATGCCTACCTATTTAGATAGAATTTGAGCTAGATTGGGTTTGGATTTGAGTTGGATAGGGGTCCAAGTCTTCAATTGCTATCATTATTTTATTGCTCAATTCCCTTTAGTAGACTTATTTAAGTCTATAGATTGGATGTTAAGGCTATTCATTTATAGATTTAAAAGTCAATTATGATTAAATCATGTTAATATCAATGACATTATTATTGAAAATCCAAATTCATAATTTTTTTAATTTATTCTATTCATTTTTCATATCATTATTAAAATTCCTTTTAAATATAATGAACGGTGCACATTTTGTTATCTTACAGAGGATCCTAACCTTGATTGGTTGTCTTTTAAATATGAATGCATTGGGTTAGGTTTGGGTATTACTCAACCTTACTCAATCGTAAATATTCCAATGGGCCTAAAAGATTCTTGAGGACCCTACTTGAGGTCTATAACTGGTGGGGACTCAATTCTAAAACAATGGGTTGAGCTAAAAGAAGTGTTCTGGATCCATGTTTCACTAGTCTCAATCTAAACATGGTCAAAATGCAAGCCTACTGGCAGCCATAGATAAGAAGTGATGGTCTACAAATAATGGTGACAAAAAACAAATGTTATGTAAGAAATGGTAATATACAAAAATACCAAGCAAAAACCAAAGCACATGCCAAAATAGGATTTGGTAGTGGTCATAATAAGATACAGATTATTTTAATGGCTTGAAACTTGGGTTAATCTAATGCTCCACCCCGACATGCAAAGTCCAATAGTTGCAGGCATTGGATTTATATAGTACCCCGCATTCATTCATGTGGCATATATCATGACTTGAACTTAGACTTTTTTCTTATAATGATTTTTCTATATGTCGGGCCAAGTCATTGAATAAAGATAATTCAACCAGATTATGATGCTGTTGTTGTCTCCTTTTTTTTCTTCTCTCTTCCCCCTTAAGCATGTGGGAGGATTCAACAGGCTGAGGTTGATCCTTTACTAACTATAGCTTGGAATCTCTGTAGATCAGCCTATGGTGGAGTGGGTCTATTACTTAAGCATGCCATATATGTGAATTGAAAAGTAAGGTGGGTAGATAAACTATGGTTCTGTTGTCATACAATAAAAAAATATTGAAACAAAAATTTAATTTATTAGTCATGCTAATTAAGTGAAAGGACAAAAGTATTAATCATTGACGAAAAAAAATATGTTTATTATGATGTATGGGCAGAGTTTAGACAAAATATTCTAGAGTCATTAAATAGAATCTTGGCGCAAGCATTTACGGTCTGACTTGAACCTGTGTTTAGTTTTTCACATCTTCATAATTTAATTTTACTTAAAATTTGTAAACCGTTTAAACTATCTGAACTTGATAGATTGGGCATGATAGGTTACTGGCTGTGCTTTAGATTTTGAAAGTTATGTCTGGTTCTTAATTTTCAAATTATTCTTTAGTATTAGGACACTCTGAAATTGTGATTATTAACTTGATCATTCAAAGATAGATATTGTTACTGACCAAATAGATGTTTACTTAGTAATGATGTACCATGGAATTTATGTGATCTGGTGAAGAAAGTGAGATTTGCCTTCTTCATTTAGTCATTCCTTTTTGCGGTTGACCATATGTGCTAGACATTCTGCAGTAATTCTATAATATTGAGAAAATACCAGTGTTATCTGATGCTGAACCTGGATGTACTATCTGTTGTAGCAAGGCCAATTCAAAATTCATGGTCTTGATCTATACCTATCAGTGGTCTGGCCCAGAAAATAAGCTCCGTTGTTATATTTTGAAATCATGTGAGTTCTTATTTAGCGGGTGTAAGCTCCAGGTTGTTTTGAATAATTGCACTCTGCTGGGTGCCTAAACTGAAATTGTTCATTCGGCCTTAATTCAAGGGTCCTCAAAATAGCATGGTTATTCCAAGTGGAGTCCTTTAGGCTGTTGCTTGGAATTTCATTAATAATATGTTATTATCCTTTTGTTTTACAATTTTTTTTTCTCGTGCACCACTTTGCTTTCTGATTACACTTTTGATAGTGTTTATAATGAAAAATATATCATCTGAGTAGGCAAGTAAGTTGTAATATCATCTTAATTACTTTCTCTATGTATGATAATTAATTGTGGAGTATTTGTGCTTGGGGCATGATAATCACATTTATTTTCTTTGTTGGTGCTTTTCTTCCATTTCTTTTTCCCCACAAATGTCTAACTAATACAGTATTGAGATGCACTTATTTATTTGATAAGAGAATTAACCTCCATCTTGTCTTTCCCTTTTCCTTTTTCTTTTCTTTTCTTTTTTTTTTTTGTTAATACAGTATCGCTGAAGATGTTACATCCCTTTGAGGACTGGATTTGTGAAGTTCTCTTGTTTCTCAAAAAGTTTTTTTTTTTTTTTTCTCTATAATGTATCAATGAGATCTGTTTTACTTGTTCACCAAACTTGTGGTTGAGCAAATTATGTAGTGAACCGAGTTCTGAAGAAGATTGGTGATCGGCCATATTCTGCCTAAAAAACTTGTGGTCTTTTCTTTAAATTACTGCACTGTTTTGTTTACGCTATTTATGGCAAAATCAAACTTCTGAATGGTGGTAGTAATAGAGAACTGACTCCCCTTTCTGAATGGATTTTGTGTCCTAGTATTTGAATCAGTATTATCACTCTTTTGATTGTGCGCACGTTGATATATGGGAAATTTGTTCAGCTAGGTGGCGATGTCTATCTGTTCAATGCTGAAGTATGCAATGTATAGTTCAGCAAGCATGCTAAGCATTGTGGACTCTGATCTAGCTACCTAGATGTCATGGTTTATGCTTGTGTGAAAGCAAAAGATTCCAGCAAGCTTATCATTGCTTAAATGCTGTAGTTTGTTTATCAAAATTAGATGAGGGGATTATAAATAGATGCTTAATGCTGTATGCTGCCGTCCTTAGGACTTGTTAAGTATTTCAATCGTAGTCAAATGCCAAGGGAGTTATTATCCTCAGGACTTGTTAACTATATCAATTGTGGTCAAATGCCAAGGAGCTACTACTTGGTGGATGGTAGATAACTATATTGTGGAAGACTTGGGCAAAACCATGTTAACTCTGTTCAGTATGATTTGATAACCGACAGGGATTCAATAAAGAGTCAGATATTTTATATGGGTATATGAATTCTAAAATTTCTGATGTTGTACCATATGAATCTTCTTTTTGAAAATAGATTTTCCATGCCGCTCGGTTAAACCACTTGACGCTTGAGATATATCATCTTGTTAGAAGGGAAGATAAGTGGGAGGGATTGGGCGATCCATTGGAACGATTAATCCTTAAAGGCGAGGGAATCGAAGAGGCCCATCGCGATAATTGAGGAGATGGTTAAATGATTATTTAGGATTAGAATCCCTAGTGAGGATTAAAATCCCTGGTGACCCGAGGGCATCAGAAAAGTGATGGTGTCAACAGGGCTCGTTTCTTTGAAAATAATGTTAGCCGCTGAAAAAATAAATGCCATGAGAAAGGAGAAAAAAAAAAAAAAAAATTGTGTGGGCTTTATACTTAATTTTTTCTTTAGCGCAATCAACTTTTGTCTCAGCCTTTATTAACAAAAATAAAATATAGATTACTATTATATGATTTAAGCATCATTAAATTATGTTTTTATGATTTAAAATATTACACTTAATTATCATATATTTTAAATTTTATCAAATTATAACAATATGATTGGACATTTATAGTTAACTACTAGATATTTTAAATACTATCAAATTGTATTAATTAATTATTTATTTATTTTTGAGTGGGTATCTAACACTTGAAAAGTCTCCTGACAAAGAGTAAAATCTATTTTCTCCCCACTTGGCTATAATCATAGTTTTGCTTCCAAGCTCTTATTTTAGCACTTCCAAACATTGGATGGCATCATCACATCTTTTGGACCATTATTCTTTCATCAGACGGTGTTTGCAAGTTAACAACGGGATGCCTAACAGTGTTAGAGAATCTTTCTCATCGTTGCAGCTCTCAACAAATCTCCCTACAAACTCGGCATTATCAGTATCTTCAGCAGCATCGGATTCACTAACAAATCATCTACCAGTCTTCACAATGATGCAGTTTCGTCAATCTAAACATGATCATTATCTCCAAGACTATAACAGATGATCATTATCCTCAAAACTACGGATAATCATTATCTCGAAGACTACAATGGATAAACATTATCTCTAAGACTATTACGGTCATTTTATCTCTTGTGAATAGCATAATTGTTATTCTAATAGTTTATAAATATTGTAATCTGTAAACATTTACGATTATCCAATACAACAAATATTTAACTTATACGGCTCACAAACTAGAACCAAAATGATCTCCATGTATTTTTCTTGAATACTCGCTAAATCAAAGTGCTTATTTTTGTATAGATTTAAAAACACACAAAATTTACATATCTCGTCATGTTCGCTTTGTCGAAAATGAATTTCTTTTTTAAAGTTCCTTTACTAATATATCTCCAAATATATCCTTGGATACTCGCTAAATCAAAGTGCTTATTTTTGTATAGATTTAAAAACACACAAAATTTACATATCTCGTCATGTTCGCTTAGTCGAAAATGAATTTCTTTTTTAAAGTTCCTTTACTAATATATCTCCAAATATATCCTCTGCTGATTGGCTTATGTTACCACTTATTTTTTCAACGCCTACGCCTAAGCCACAAGTTGTGCAACAAAAAATATGTCCTCTGCTAATTGGCTTATGTTACCACTTATTTTTTCAACGCCTATGCCTAAGCCACAAGTTGTGCAACAAACTCCAGTTAATGAAGCAACGATGGCTCCACCACATATGCTGCCGCAGCCACCTCTAACATCAGGGCCGACCACTTCTACGGGGGCAGGTATTCCCACAAATCTCTCTTCTTCTCTAAATATTTCCAATTACTCCTACCACTCTCTCACCTCATCAACCTTTGGCAATATCCCACCCACCCAAGCCGAATATTTCCTCCTCTCAACCAATTGTGTCATCTCAACCAACACAACCAACCACTCACTCCAAATATCCTTCTCACCCCATGACCACCCATCAAAACATAATATTTTTAAACCAAAACGCCTTTACCAAACTAGCACGACTCATCCTTTACCTGAATCTGTTGAACCCACTTGTGTTTCCAAAGCTATCAAACATGTTGAATGGAGGCAAGCCATGTCTAATGAAATTACAGCACTTCTTCGAAATGGTACATGGGAACTTGTGCCATCTAGCTCTTCTCAAAATGTTATCGGTTGCAAATAGGTATTTTGCATTAAACGGAATCCTGATAGCTCTATCTCCAAATATAAAGCTCGTCTTATTGCTAAGGGATTTCATCAGCGACCTGGTATTGATTTTTATGACACCTTCAGTCCGGTAGTTAAACTAACAACTATTCATCTTATTATTGCTCTCACTTTGTCTAATAATTGGTCACTTTGATAACTGGATGTTAACAATGCTTTCCTTCATGGTACACTATCAGAGGAAGTTTTCATGCAGCAACTGCCGGGCTTTATTAATCATGCTAAGCCAAGTTTTGTATGTAAACTCAAGAAGGCCATGTACGAACTTAAACAAGCTCTGCAGGCATGGTATAACGAGCTAAAGGGGTTCTTACTTTCTTATGGTTTTGTTAATTCTCACAGTGACACCTCTTTATTTATCTATGCCCACTTTCACACTTTATTTCTTGGTGTATGTTGATAATTTGATAGTTAATGGCAACAACACTAGCTTTCTCAATCGGTTTCTACATGCTCTCGCCACTTAATTCTCTGTCAAAGATCTCGGCGATTTACATTTGTCGGGACCTCTCCCCGACACATGCCTCCTTATAGAAATTTGGGTAGAGTTCTACTAGTCTTATGGTATGGACCATAAGGCACAAGTGAACCCTATCAAATTTTCATAAGTTACATGCTCAACATACATAATCCTGTCTGTAACATTTAACCTGCTCAGTTTAATCACATATGTTATCAAGCAATAACATCTAATTTACTTGATCCGGCTTAGTTTCAAAACACCTTATACATACACATCACTGTTCATTTACAGGCTAAGTCTAATATTTACATCATACAATTACAACTTCACAGATATAAATATACATATATCACCGTCTCGGTCACCACTCTTAGCATACAAGAGTAACTTACAATCCTCTTTTCATCCACCAACACTCTCTGTAAACACTAGCAACACATATACAAAAATGCTATAGGAACAAAAATAATAAGCCTACCTGCTAAGTCTTTGAGTACTTTTAGACTCAGCTGCTAGCCCCGAAGATTTCTAACTCTGATCTGAAATAAAAATGTGAACAAAAGAGGGGTGAGACCTAAGTCCCAGTGACTAAATAACCATCTAACAATGGGGAGAAGTTGAGAACCACATTATAAAACTCCTAAGCATACCAACACAACATATAAGTTATCACGATCGATACATAAATTTTTATAAATGAGATAAGTTAACTTATAAGTTAGCTTATGCTTCCAATAATATAACTTAAATAAAGAAATGTCATTTTTATAAGATTTCATGATGTCGGGCTGGGTGTGCTACCACTAAGGTATATCCCTACAGTCGCCCTCCTGCAGGTGTACTCTCAATGGGTGAGTGTACTGAGCGCCGAGAATCCTCGCACCACATGGCACCCCTCACATGTGCGGTTCACCCCAGGTGTGAACTTGCCTCTTTTCCCTGGGCCTCCTAGTTGCCCCTCCCTTGGGCTAATATCTCTGAGCCACCTTGGCTCATATAGTATCCTAGCTCTTTACTGAGCTGTGATTTTTTGCCCCACTAGGCTGCTTGCAATCTGCCCCACTGGGCTGATCTAGCTTGTACTCCCCCCTGGCCTAGGGATCATAGTATGATCGAGTCGCAAGGAGGTGCCAGCTATAATAGTGTGTGCAATGCTCATGCTATGGCACAGTCTACAGGGTGATCAACCCCATAGATGCCCCAATGCTCTTTATACTATATGCTGTATAAATACTCAAATATAAGTTTATAATCTAATATACAATCAGCTATATTTTCTTTGAAATATTTCTACTCATGCATGCCCATGCATTACTTTGAAATATAACTCTAAAAGATAAATTTCATACTTTACTAAAACATATATTTTTATCTAACCAATACTTTTCATAAAACTCTATACTTTGCTTTGAAACATGCTATGACTCATGTTTCCATTTCTTTTTCTTAAATTCATGCTTTGCGGAAACTCTTGCTTTGCTTTGAAAACATGCTGTAAATCCATGCTTATCCTTTGAATTCATGCTTTGCTTTAAAACATGCTTTAAAAATATAATACCATTATAATCGAATTCTCATTTTCCATATTTGATTTCTGAAGGTACTATACTTAGCATGATACACTCTAATTTGTAACAAAATATCACTATACTATTATAAAACATTTCACAAAGCTAAATGAGAAACCCACTCACATGCTATTTCTTCTTTTCCACGATTGTTACCCCTCTTGAAAAAGGCTCCATTGCCTGATTTCCTTGACCTATATTACCACATATGAAATAATCAAGGTTACATACACTTACTGTTTTCATGAACTAAGCATGCATGCATTCTTAAGTTAAAATTAACAACTCCCTAACTATCCTCTTATCACCACCTGATCCAACCACTGTATAAATTTATCACTTAATTCATAAATTCGCAACCCATGCATATAGCCATATCATCTCTTTTAGCTAGCTATACAACCCTCATACACTAAGTTTCTAACATTTCTTTCACCAAAAGCCTAGGTCTTCATAATATTCATAACATAAAACCACCTTTCCTTTAATTTCTTTTCCTCTCTTTCACATGATTCTAACATTAATCTTAAGCTTAGGAAAGTAAAAATTTATCTTAAAGAGAAGATGGGGTCTTTCCCTTTTCTTCCAAGCTTGCCAAACACCAAGAAAATCTTCCTTCCCTCCTCCTTCTTCCTTTCTTCTTCTTCTTTCTTTCTTCTTCTTCTTCTTCCTTTCTTCTTCTTCCTTTCTTCTTCTTCTTTCTTTCTTCTTCTCTACTGCTGAATTCTCTCCTCTCTTCCACCACCTTCCTCTCCCTCACTCTTGATTTTTCTTACGGGCGGATAAAGGAAAGGTTTAAGTGAGTTTTTAAATGCCTTGGCAAATCCCCAAATTGCTCTCAAACAAATCCCCAAAATGTCCTTTTAAAGTCCACATGGCACACTCTCCACCATGTATTTTTACCCTTCTCCACTCATGAAAAACCTTTGATAAATTCCCTCTTTACCTTTGAAGAAATTTGCGAATGACGGCAGAAATCCTTTTTCCCACTTTACCCTTAATCAAATTTCCAAATGACTTTCGAAGCCCTTTTCTTTTATACCCTTAATAAATTTTCAAATAACTTTGGTGTCCTTTCCCTTTATACCCCTCATCAATTGCTCGAATGACATGGAAAAAATTTCAAAAGTACCCTTCATTCATGATAAATTTTATGCTTCAAAATTAGGATACCTACTTCGTGATTCAGGATGTTACAACATTATTTTCTAGGTATTGAAGTTTTATCTACTCCATCCGCATTGCTTGTCACTCAATACAAATACATTCATGATCTTTTGGCGAAAACTAACAAGACTGGTGCTAAAGAATGTACTACACCCATGTCATCTTCTCAATCTTTACAACTTCATGATGGTTCTGTACCTACATATGCTACACAATATCGTCAAGTTATTGGCGCACTGCAGTACCTATCTCTCACTCGTTTAGATGTGTCATTTGCCATTAATAAGCAGGCTCGTTATATGCATGCTCCAACTGAAAACCATTGGTTTGCAGCGTGTCTTACGCTACCTAAAAGATACATTGCATCATTGTTCTCCAACTGAAAACCATTGGTCTGCAGCGTGTCTTACGCTACCCAAAAGATACATTGCATCATGGTCTCTTCCTCAAACGCAATCAAAAACTCATTATCACTGCCTTTACCGATGCCAACTGGGCGAGAAATCATGATGATTGCACATCTACCTCAGCCTAGGTGGCAATGCAATCTCTTGGTGTTCAAAGAAGCAAAAGATGGTTGCAAGATCATCCATAGAAGTGGAATATCGATCTTTAGCCTCTTGTGCATCTGAAGTTCTTTGGATTAAAAATTTGTTACAAGAGTTACATGTTACGTGTCCATCTGCTCCACAAATTTTCTGTGACAATATTGGTGTCATTTCTCCATCAATCCAGTTTTCCACTCAAGGATGAAGCGCATTGCTATTGACTATCACTTTGTTCGTGATCATGTTGCTAGAGGATCCTTTGTTGTTTCTCATGTCTCTATCAAAGATCAACTTGCTGATGCTCTCACCAAGCTACTTCTCATGTATCTACCAAAGATCAACTTGCTGATGCTCTCACCAAGCCACTTCCAGATGTCACATTCAAACAATTAAGATCCAAGATCGGTATCTCCAATGGGAGCACCGTCTTGCAGCGGCATGTTAGAGAATCTTTCTCACCGTTGCAGCTCTCAACCAATCTCCCTACAAACTCAGCATTATTAGTATCTCTAGCAGCATCGGATTCACTAACAAATCATCCACCAGTCTTCATAATGATGCAATCTCACATGATCATTATCTCTAAGACTACAACAGATGATCATTATCCTCAAGAATATAACGGATAATCATTATCTCCAAGACTACAATGGATACACGTTATCTCTAAAACTGTTACAACGGATGATCATTATCTTAACTATTTGTTTTATCTCTTCCTTGTGAATAGCACGATTGTTATTCTAATAGTTTATAAATATTGTAATCTATAAACATTTACAATTATCCAATACAACAAGTATTCAACTTATCTTTCAAAAAAAAAAGTGTGTTTAGTAATTGATTAGCTCATTTATATAAAACAAACTTCTAAGATAAGTACGTTGGTCAAAACAGAAAAGACAGTGGTTCTCTCCATCTCATTAGAAATACACGCAAATTAAAATGGGAAGTGCACTTAACTATTGTATTCGGTTTGATTCTTCATAGAATTGAATCACAGGACAGCAAAAAAACATAAATCGCAGTATGTGCATAGGTTTGGATTAGATCAATTTAGTAATATTTTAAAATAAAATTAATTTATTTCTATTTTTTAAAATTAAAACTAAAAATAAATCAATTGTTTCAGTAGACTAAATCAAATCAAGCTAAAAAATTCAATTTAGTTTTGATTCAATTTATTGATTTATTTGTATGCGCTTTAAATGATCATGAGACAAGTTTTTATAGCAAATTTTATGCGGCCAATGACAATCCAATTATTGATACATATGTATGGTACTTTAATTTTAACCATAGTACGAATAAAAGTCATATAATATATACACATGTTTTGGTTTGATTTACATTAATTTTTAAAAAAATCTAAACTGAAAACAAATCTTTAGTTTCAAAAAATTTTTAAATCAAAACAAATTAAAAAACCAAAAGAATTAGTACAAACTAATCCTAAATCTCAATTTAAATGGATTTCACTGCCTAGCCAGTTTTCTTGCAGGTTCTCCATCCCTGCATGTGAAAGGTCACTTGAGCCAATGGGATGCATTAAAATACATATTATTTTGAATATTAGAAGACTCCTTACAACTATCGTTTTGTGGCATACTTGAGCAACAATATTTCTTATATGTATTATAATGAATAATACAATAATATAAAATGTGGATGCATACGTCCAATTTGATGGTACTAAATCAAATAGTTCCTAACAAATTATTCTTCCAGTATAATCTATCTGCCTCACATCCAACGTTGCCTTAGCGCCGTTGCCTGGCTTCATGCTTTATTTCATCGTGCTTAAAAATCCAGCTCCATGTCTATTCCCCTCAGTAGTTGCAGTGATTTCACCAAATTACTGGAAATGACAAGGCCTTAGTGAGCCAGATACATTGCGATGCAGGGCTAATTTTAGACATTAACTCAGTGCTAGGTTTGGGAGTAAAGTGGATAAACATTTCACCTACTAGAAAACTTTGAAAAAAAGTCACGAATAACGAATAGTTATTGTTGTCAAACAATAACTAGTTATTGTTGTCAAACAATAACTAGTTATTGCTTTAGAAAAAAATAGTAAACCAGTTGACATAGCTAGTTATTGCTTAGCTATCATCCAAGAGCATTGTATCACCACCTCAAACAACCCCTCCTTAATCCTTCTATATAAACAACTAGCTCCCCATTTTTTCTTCTTACATCATTTTCTCTTCTTTTATGGTGTGTGTTTGCTAGTGTGCTGCAATGGAGTGGTCTCGATGAATGCTTTCAATCATGCTCTTGCTCTTGCTCTTCCTCAGTTTCTGGTTCTTTACTTTCCATTTATCTCCCTCTCTCTCTCTCGCTCTCTTTCCTCTTATCTTCTTTCTTATAGTAGCTCATTGAAGAAATTTTAGTTAATTTAATGTTTTTAAAAACCGCATATGCCAAATTGACCTAGTTCTAACTATATCTTCTCTACTTCTTAACAGAGATGAAGACGAATGTGGTGGAGGCAAAGTTGTGCAAGTATTTAAGCAAAAACTCATGCATATCTGATGGCTTTTCGGGATGTGATAATGAGTGCAAGACTGATGGATACGAAGGAGGAACTTGCATAGGCCTTCGGTATCCCCTATGCTTTTGTATCAAGCCTTGCTAATAGTCTCAGCCCTCATTAGATGATTATGTGGTTTGGGGCCTTTAGAATAAAAATATATTACCTTACTCTTAAGATCGGTTGGAGTCAAGTCATCTAATGCTATTGATCCTTAATAAGTTTGTTTGTGGTTATGAATATTCTCGTTAAGCTAAATGAGCCAGCTTTTATTTTGTTTTGATTTTGTGGTTATGAATATTCTCGTTAAGCTAAATGAGCCAGCTTTTATTTTGTTTTGATTTTGTAGGACTATTTAAGCAAATAATATACAATTGAAAAATATGGTCAAAACTCCAATATAGAAGAGAGGGAAAAAAGAGGCATTGCTATTTATGATTAGGATATTGGATCGCTCAATCATCCTCGCGATCTTAGATTTTAACTATGCTACATCAGCCAACATTGCTTTGACTAATTAAAGAAAATCAACAAATAAAATACAAAAAATATAAGATATTATAAAAAACAAAAGGATATCATTGAAAGCTCTTTTTTTACAAGAATGCCATCGGTTGGATTAGATCTGGGTATCGTTCAAACCAAACCCGACCTATATAGGGATTCAAGTCTACATTTGGTTTGTGTACCCACCTATTTAGATAAAATTCGAGCTAGACTAGGTTTGAATTTGAGTTGGGTTGGGGTCCAAGTCTTCAATTGCTATCATTATTTTAATGCTCAATTCCCTTTAGTAAACTTATTTAAATCTATAGATTGGATATTAAGGCTATTCATTTACAGATTTAAAACTCAATTACGATTAAGCCATGTTAATATCAATGCCATTATTATTGAATATCCAAATTGATAACTTTTTTAATTTATTCTATTTATTATTAATATCATTATTAAAATTTCTTTTAAATATAATGAACAGTGTGCATTTTGTTATCTTACATAGGATCCAAACCATGATTGGGTCTCTCTCAAATCTTGATGCATTGGGTTATATTTGGGTATTGCTCGATCTTACTCGGCCATGAATGTTCCAATGGGCCTAAAAGATTCTTAAAGATCCTACTTGAGGTCTATAATTGGTGGAGGCCCCATCGTAAACCAATGGGTTGAGCTAAAAGAAGTGTTATCCATGTTTCACTTGTCTCAATCTAAAAATGGTCGAATTGCAAGCCTAGTGGCAGCTATGGATAAGAAGTGATGGTCTACAAATAATGGTGACCAAAACAAATGCTAGGTGAGAAATGGTAATATGCAATAATATCAAGCAAAAACCACAAAGGGTATCCCAAAATAGGATTTGGCGGTGGCCATAATAAGAAACAGATTATTTTAATGGCTTGAAACTTGGGTTAATCCAATGCTCCACCCCTAAATGCAAAGTCCAATAATTGCAGGCATTGGATTTACATAGTATCCCACATCCATTCATGTGGCACATATCATGACTTGAACTTGGATTTATTTTCTCACAATGATTTTTCTATATGTTGGGTTGATAATTTGCTAAGTCATTGAATAGAGACAATTCAACCAGATTATGATGCTGTTGTTGCTTGTTTTTTTTTTTCTTCTCTCTTCCCCCTCAACCATGTAGGAGGATTCAATAGGCTGAAGTTGATCCTTTACTATCTAAAGCTTGGAATGACTATAGATCAGCCTATGATGGAGTGGGTCTATACAGGGCATGCCATCTATGTGAATTAAAAACTGCATTGGGTAGAAAAGCTAGGGTTCTATTGTCATACAATTAAAATATACTAACAAAAATTAAATTTATTGCTCATGCTAATTAAGTGCAAGGCGAAAAGTATTGTTCATTGGCAATAGAAAATATGTTTATTATGATGTATGGGTAGAGTTTAGACATTTATTAATTCATAATATCTAATTTGGCATGTACTTAATGAAATTAATAAAATAGCAACTAATTGGATAAATAAGAATTAAATATAACAAGGATAGTGGTCTTCATCATATAATAAAATATATAGTGACAAAATTTTAATGTATTATTCATGCTAATTAATTGCAAAGAGAAAGGTAGTAATCATGGGCAGCAAAAAATTTATTAATCAATAAATGTGGGCATGGTTTAGGCATTTGATTAGTTCATAGTATTTAATATGGTATGTGATTAATGAAATTAACAAAATGTAAAGTGATTTGATAAATCAAAACTAAAGACTACAATGATAATGATTCTTATCAAATAATTAAAGATATAGTGACCAAAATTTAATTTATTAGTCATGTTAACTAAGTGCAAGGAGAAAAGTATTAATCCTGGGCAATAGAAAATGTGTTTATTTAGATATATGGGCATAATTTAGACATTTTATTAATTCTTAATATCTAATTTGGTATGTACTTAATAAAATTAACAAAATGGTAACTGATTTGATAAGTAAGAATTAAAGATAATAATGATAATGGTTTCTACTGTATAATTAAAGATGTAGTGATAACTTTTTTATTATTCATGCTAATTAAGTGTGAAGAAAAAGAAATGTTAATTATGAGCAATAGAAAATGTGTTAATCATGATATATAGGTGTAATTTAGATGTTTTCTTGTGTTTTACCATATTTATAGATGATAGGATCTAATTTTATTGGTTTTTAAGACTATTATAACTAGAAATAGTAAGCCAGTTGGCATAGCCAGTTATTACTTAGCTATCACCCAAGAGCATTATATCACTACCTCAAAGAATCCCTCCTCAATATTTCTATATAAACAACTAGTTCCCCATTTTTTCTTCTTACATCATCTTCTCTTCTTTTGTGGTGTGTGTTTGCTAGTGCACTACAATAGAGTGCTCTCGGCGAAGGCTTCCAATTATGCTCTTGTTCCTCCTCACTGCTTCTAACTCTTTACTCTCTCTCTGTCTCCCTCTCTTTCCTCTTACTTCTTTCTCATAGTAGCTAATTATAGAAATTTTAGTTACTTTTACATGTTTCAAAACAACATATGCTAGATTTACCTAGTTCTAACTATACGTTCTCTACTTCTTAAGAGAGATGAAGATGAATGTGGTGGAGGCAAAGTTGTGCAAGTATTTAAGTAATAACTTAGGCGTATGTAATGGCTATTTAGGATGTGATAATGAGTGCAAGACTGAGGGGTACGAAGTAGGAACTTGCATAGGCCTTTTGTATCCCCTATGCATTTGTAGCAAGCCTTGCTAATAGTCTCAACCCTCATGTAGGCTAGAGATGATTGTGGTTTGGGGCCTTTAGAATAAAAATATATATTTCCTTACTCTTAAGATCAGTTGGAGTCAAGTCATCTGATGCCATTAATCCTTAATAAGTTTGTTTGTAGTTATGAATATTCTCGTTAAGCTAAATGAGCTAGCTTTTATTTTGTTTTGATTTTGTAGGACTATTTAAGCGAATAATATACAATTGAAAAATATGGCCAAAACTCCAATATAGAAGAGAGGGAAAAAAGAGGCATTGCTATTTATGATTAGGAGATTGGATCGCTCAATCATCCTCAAGATCTTAGATTTTAACTATGCTACATCAGCCAACATTGCTTTGACTAATTAAAGAAAATCAACAAATAAAATACAAAAAATATAAGATATTATAAATAAATAAAAAGGATATCATTGAAAGCTCTTTTTTTACTAGAATGCCATCAGTTGGATTAGATTTGGGTATCGTTTAAACCAAACCCGACTTATACAGGGATTCAAGTCTACATTTGGTTTGTGTACCCAACTATTTAGATAGAATTCAGCTAGACTGGGTTTGGATTTGAGTTGGATTGGGGTCCAAGTCTTCAATTGCTATCATTATTTTAATGCTCAATTCCCTTTAGTAGACTTATTTAAGTCTATAGATTGGATGTTAAGCCTATTCATTTACATATTTAAAACTCAATTACGATTAAGCCATGTTAATATCAATGCCATTATTATTGAAAATCCAAATTGATAACTTTTTTAATTTATTCTATTTATTATTCATATCATTATTAAAATTCCTTTTAAATATAATGAACAGTGTGCATTTTGTTATCTTACACAGGATCCTAACCATGATTGGGTGTCTCTCAAATCCTGATGCATTGGGTTAAGTTTGGGTATTGCTTGATCTTACTCGACCATGAATGTTCCAATGGGCCTAAAAGATTCTTAAGGATCCTACTTGAGGTCTGTAACTGGTGGGGACCCAATTCTAAACCAATGGGTTAAGCTAAAAGAAGTGTTTTGGATCCATGTTTCTCTCATCTCAATCTAAACATGGTCAAATTGCAAGCCTAGTGGCAGCCATGGATAAGAAGTGATGGTCTACAAATAATGGTGATCAAAACAAATGCTATGTGAGAAATGATAATATACAATTATACCAAGCAAAAACCAAAGGGCATGCCAAAATAGGATTTGGCAATGGTCCCAATAAGATGTAGATTATTTTAACAGCTTAAAACTTGGGTTAATCCAATGCTCCACCCCTCATGCAAAGTCCAATAATTGTAGGCATTGGATTTACACAGAACCCCACATCCATTCATGTGGCATATATTATGACTTGAACTTGGATTTTTTTTCTTATAATGATTTTTTTATATGTTGGGTTGATAATTTATGAAGTCATTGAATAGAGATAATTCAATTAGATTATGATGCTGTTGTTGCCTCCTTTTTTTTCTCCCCTCTTCCCCTTCAAGCATGTGGGAGGATTCAATAGGCTGACATGATTCTTTACTAGCTAGAGCTTGGAATGACAATAGATCAACCTATGATGGAGTGGGTCTATTACACGAGCTTGCCTTCTATGTGAATTGAAAACTAAGGTGGTAGATATACTAGGGTTTTGTTGTCATGAACTTGAAGAACTTTCACTACTATGATGCCATCGATCAAAAAAAGAATGATAAAGATCAAACTTATAGAAGCTTAGTCCTATCTACTTCTAGGGTAAAATAAGTTGACTTAGAATAAAAGATAAAGATAAAGAGAAATGGAATTGATTAATTTATCAAAGGTCCTCCTTACATTATGATCACTAATATCAAAGAAAAGAAAATAACTAATTTTCAACTTCTAAGAGATACGTCAATCTAAAATTATACATGCATGGCTTCATTTTGGTGCTCTTTTGAACATGGCTCCCCCACTCTTTCACGTCTTTGAGCGGTGCTCCCTAGATCTCATTAGAATCCATTTTGTACATTTTATGATTTACAACTATTACTAATGTCTTCCACAATTATAGAATTTGGATAAACTTTAGGCCAAACAACTTCATTGGATTGGTCCAATGATGATCGGCCTTCCAATCGATCAAATAATCAACAACTCAATAGTTTTCTTTTTTGTCAATTGCCTTAATAGTCATCATTTATTTTCATCGCCTTCTACTAGAAGTTAAGCATCACATGGCATCTATCTAGATCATATACTTGGCCATTTTACACCAATTAAGTTATGGAGTAAACAATACCTCCATATCACATTAGTTGACTATTAGGAGAGTAAAGCGATGTATCCAACCCATTCATCTTAGCTCAACAAATGATCGACTAACATTTCCAATGGCTCAATTTTTCTTAACAATACTTTCTCTAAGTAAGCCATCAAGGTTAGATTAATTAAGTACATAACCCATTTTGAGGGATCAGTTAAGTCCTCAAGCATGAATTTTACATTGCTTGACAATCCAACCACGGGTGCAAGGCTACCTTGCACATCCATCAATCATTTTCAAGATTTTCATTTAATGAGAATGAATTGGTACCACAGGCAAAGGGCCTATAAATCTGACCAAGACCCCACTCAAATTTGTTCAGGCATCATTTGGATTTTTCCTCTCACTTTCTTCCCTTTCTAATCTCATTCTACTATCTATTTCTTCTACAAGGCTCCTAACTTTTCTTGGACAAGGTAGTATAACTCCTTGGGCAATCAAAACAAGCCTATGGAATGAGCATCTATTGGTTGCTCTTACCACTAGAGAAGGTTGATATTACTTATTGGTGGCACTTACTACCAAAGAACATTGATATTTTTACCAAAGGAAATCGAGATTGACATTCTAGCTTTATTTTGCAACTTGGCCTGCTTACTAATTAAGCTTTGCATTGTATTACAAAATTTTTACTAAGCTTGACATTGTATCACATGTAATTTCGATCAACTTGTTGCAAAATATCAAGCTTTATCGGGAAGTCATACTAAAGGAAAGGTTGACAAACGTCACCAACCCAATGAATGAGAATCCAATGGTTGCCCTTCCTCATCAACTTATGTGCCATGTGCAATTCTTTTGAAAATGTATCATTATAAATGTATTTGCAACCATTAAGCCAATAAGTCATTAATATTATTTTTACCCATAGCTCAAATTGTTGAATAATATTTGTTCAAATATCTATCATTTATGGACCGGTCATATATCTCTGCATCAATTCTTTTTATCTAATTTGCTCTATCAAGTCAAGCTTACTGTATGATAAATGATCCTTCCCAACTCCATGACCTTTTGTCAAATCTAGAATCTTTAGCTCTTATAGGAAAGGTAGTTCTCCACATCAAATCATCAATAGTAGAAGATCTGGACCGAACCCTTTTATTATGGACCCTTTTAACCTTGGTCTTTTGCACATGCAATTGATATAACACAACCAATACCACCTTGTCCGATTCACCTAACTTGATTGTCATAACTTAGGTGGTAATCTCAGCTGCTCAACTCAAGTTGATAGTTCATCCTATGTGATCGACCTATCATTTCTATTAATAAGACTACTTCATACCCATACACTAACATATATGGGGTCAATCCAATAGCTAGTCTTGTTGATTCTTAATAGCCTCATAGGATCTTCGGTAATATGTCATACCATACACAGCCTTTAACCAACAAACTTACAAGTATTGGCAATTAGAATTTTCTTCATCAATTTGACTTATCCATTAAGTCTTCAGCTAAAGAACACACACCTCTTATCTAATGAGCATCATGCCTTAGTCAACTATAATAGTATCAAGCAGGTTGAATCTACAAAGGATATGATGTTTGATAAAACTTATAATGGCCATTTGATTGGCGTATCTCATTGGCACATCTCCCTCCATTTGGTATAACAATCAATGGTCATGATCATAAACTCATGGCCTATAAATGGGAGTGGATGAATTTGTCCCTAGATGTGTGTTTGGTTCTAATAATTGATCTCATCTTCATGACGTTTAGATTCTTCTAGGCTTAGAAGAGCATTATGGGTTAGTGCCTAGTTGAATGGGTTAAAACTGTGTAAATAGTGAGGTAATTTTCTAACCCTAACAATCGAATTATATCAAGTCCTTTTACTCCAACTGCTTAGGCCAAGAAGTTGGCATCAATATATTGAGCATTGATGTTAGGCTATATAGCATCATGTAATGCATTTCAAACTTTAGCAAATTTCAACCTCATTCAATTAACTTGATCCAATGTAGATGGAATAATCAAATAAGTTACGTTGGTTATATATCATGTCTCCTATAAGACTATCAAGCGGGAACAGTTTTTGTTCTATTGAGGATAGGTGAGGCTTATATGGCTTAATGCTAATTGCTATATGTGTGACTTCCAAACATAATAGAAAAGGGTATGTTAAACAAGTAGAAAAATATAGGAGACCTTTCTCTTTTTCCTTAAAAGGATCTTAATTACTGCTACTTAGCTTTCAATTCATCTCTGATCATCAAATTAAAGGTGAATAACCCATCCTCCTCTCTTTGAAATGAGGGGCACTTCTAGTTATATGCAAGCTTGAAATAATTTTGTCTTCTCCATATTACCATATCTCTAGGATTATCATCAAATTATAGAAATAATTTTCTATAAGGAGCTACTGAACTCAATCATTTACTGTTATTACTCAACAGTTTTTTGTTGAGGTCTATCCTATAGTGTAACATCCCGAATCTCAAAGCAGTATCCTAATCTTGAAGCATAAAATTTATCATGAATGAAGGGGCACTTTTGAAATTTTATCAATGTCATTTGAACAATTGGTGAGGGGTATAAAGGGAAAGGATACCAAAGTCATTTAAAAATTTGATTAAGGGTAAAGTAGAAAAAAGGATTCTGTCGTCATTCGTAAATTTTTCCAAGGGTAAAGAGGGAATTTGTTAAGGGCTTTTTCATGAGTGGAGAAGGGTAAAAATGCATGGTGAAGAGGCATGCCATGTGGACTTTAAAAGGGCATTTTGGGGATTTATTTGAGGGCAAATTGAGGATTTGCCAAGGCATTTAAAAAAAAAAAACCCCTTAATCCTCTCCTTCATCCATCGTAAGAAAAATCAAGAGTGAGGGAGAAGAGGGCGGTGGAAGAGGAGAGAAAATTTCAGCCATGGGGAAGAAGAAGAAAAAAAAAGGAAGAAGAAGAAGAAGAAAGGAGGAAGAGAAAGGGAGAAAGCTTGGTGTCTTCTCTTCTTGTCATCCTTAAAGTAAACCCTAAACCTTCTAAGGTTTTAGATAAATGATAAAATCATATGTTAGAGAAAAAAGGAAAAGAAATAAGAGAGGATTTCATGTTATAAAAATGATGAGGAATTATGTTTGATAGAGGGAAATATGTGATGTGTAGAATGAAACCTTTTTCTTATATCATTTTCATATCCAGCTTAAGAGATAGCATGATACCATGTAAGGGTGATGAATCCATGTAGTTATGAAACCAAATGATAAGAGGAAAAGGTAGAGAATTTTGGTATGCATTTAAAGGGCATGCATGCATGTTTCATGGAAAAACTTAAGTGTATGTCACCTAAATAAATTCATATGTGGTAATATAGGTCAAGGAAATCAAGTAAAGGAGCCTTTTCAAGAGGGGTAGCAACTGTGGAAAGGAAGAAATAACATGTGAGTGGGTTTCTCATCTATCTTGTGAAATGTTTCATAATAGTATAGTGATATTTTGCTACAAAATGAGTGTGTTATACTAAGTACAGTATCTTCAGAAATCAAATATAGGAAATGAGAAACTGGTTATAATGTTGTTATATTTGTAAAGCATGTTTAAAAGCAAGGAATGAGTTTAAAGAATAAGTATGGATTTACAGCATGTTTTAAAGCAAGACATGAGTTTCAAACAAAGCATGAGTTTTAGCAAAGTATAGAGTTTCATGAAAAAGCATTTCTTAGATAAAACATATGTTTCAGTAAAGCATGGAAATTATCCTTCAGAGTTATATTTCAAAGTAATGCATGGGCATGCATGAATAGAAATGTTTCAAGAAAATATGGCTGATTGTATATTGGATTATAAACTTATACTTGAGTATTTTTACAGCATACAGCATAAATAGCATTGGGGCATTTATGGGGCTGATCACCCTGTAGACTGTGTCATAGCATGAGCATTGCACACACTATTATAGCCAGCACCTCTTTGCGACTCGATCATACTATGATCTCTAGGCCAGGGGAGAGTACAAGCTAGATCAGCCCAGTAGGGCAGATTGCAAGCAGCCCAGTGGGGCAAAGAATCACAGCTCAGTAAAGAGCTAGGATACTATACGAGCCAAGGTGGCTCAGAGATATTAGCCCAAGGGAGGGGCAACCAGGAGGCCAGGGAAAAGGGGCAAGTTCACACCTGGGGTGAACCGCACATGTGAGGGGTGCCATGTGGTGCGGAGATCCTCGACGCTCAGTACACTCACCCACTGATAGTACACCTGTAGGAGAGCGACTGTAGGGATGTACCTTAGTGGTAGCACACCCAGCCCATCATCATGGAATCTTGTAAATGTAGTAATTCTTTATTTAAATTATATTATTGGAAGCATAAGCTAACTTATAAGTTAACTTATCTCATTTATAAAAAAATTTATGTATCGATTGCGATATATTGTGCTGATATACTTATAAGCTTATAACGTGGTTCTTAACTTCTTTTCATAGTTAGATGGTTATCCAGTTACTGGGACTTAGGTCTCACCCCTCTTGTGTTCACATTTTTATTTCAGATCAGTGTTAGAAATTCTTCGGGGCTAGCAGCTGAGTTTAAAATATTCAAAGACTAAGCAAGTGGGCTTAGCATCTTAGTTTTAGTACCGAAATTTTTTTGTATGTGTTATTAGTGTTTGAAGAAGGAGTTGGCGGATGTAAAGGGGATTGTAAGGTACTTTTGTATGTTAAGAGTGGTGATTGAGATGATGATATATGCATATTTATATTTGTGAAGTTGTAATTATATGATGTAAATATCAGACTTGGCCTGGAGATGAATAGTGATGTGTATGTATAAGATGTTTTTAAACTGAGCAGGATTAAGTAAATTAGCTGTTGTTGTTTGATGATATGTGTGATTAAACTGAGCAGGTTAAATGTTATTGACAGGATTATATATGTTAAGCATGTAACTTATGGGAATTTGATAAGGTTCACTTGTGCCTTATGGTCCATACCATAAGACTAGTAGAACTCTAACCAAATTTCTATAAGTTGGCATGTGTCGGGAAGAGGTCCTGACATATAGAGGTACTCAAATTGGATCAATGATCAATTTCTAAGTTTTATTGTAAACCTAATTAGTTACTTCAAATTACATAAATTAATAGTTCAAATTTCACTCAAAAGTAAGGCATTTCTCATTAGTATAGGAACTTCTACCATATGAGCATTTTGGCTTCCTTTGGTAAAATCTTGGCTATTGCTAACCTCTAGTACAATGATTTACAATGGCTATGCAAGATCAACACACATGCACGCAGCCTACTTACCACCTTCTCTATCAGCATGCCATTGAAGGAAATACTTCTATGTTCAATCAAGCAAAGTAGCTACATGTTCTATGCTTTGATTGGTTGATTGTAATTCATCCTACCTATTTCTAGTGTATGATTGTATCTATTAACAATATTATAATGGTTTCAATACAACATATTGAGATTTTGTTTGGATTGCTATTTAGAACATAAATCATATTATTTTGGATTTGATAGAAGTATTTGGTATTATATTCTTCTACTAAATATATACATTTTTTTTTAGGAAATTATGAGAAAAGAGGATTTCCCCATGAGCAAATTCTATTAAAATTATAAGAATTTACAAGAGAGTTGTGGATATAATAGGTGAAAAACGATTACAAAATCTTTTATGAGAGTTCAACCATTGCTTAAGGTTGAGGCTGCCCACAAAATAAACTTAGCAATAATCTTATCAAGGATCGATATGGGGATAAGTTCTTTTCGATGAAGATTATTGAGTTTTTTTCATTCCACATGTACCGCATAAAAGACATAGTTGATCTTAACTTTTCGCCTTCATGGTTGACACTTTCTTCCTTCTCCACACTGATAAGAGCTTGGAGATACTAGAAGGCAATCTACTTGATCCAATAATATTAGTTAGGGATTCCAAAATTAATCTTCAAAATAAGCATTGATAAATAAATAATCAATAAGCTCTTGACAAGCCCTACATCGTACACATCGAGGGCTTAATGACTATTCTTTCTTCACTAAGTTATCTTCTGTGTGAAGGGCTAGTTAAAGAAATATATTTACTTTTTTAAGACAAAAGCTCTCCAAACTTCTTTCTCCTATATGCAACTTGCTTTCGAGACAAATCCCTCCTTTTTCCATTGCTTGGTAGAACAAATCCTTAGCGGGTAAGATCGCAGGTTGAGTTTTCTCAGAGGCTATGTCATGCACACAATGTCATGAAACAAAGGTTACCGTCTGCACATCCCAGCCTCCATTTCTTGTCCGCAATATGCGAACAGGATAATTATATTTAGGAAATGCCACTCCTGTTATAACTAATTGTATGGGTTGTGTTTATTTGGACAGCGTTGAAAAATTAAGATTTCCCCGGCCGAAAGTGAATTTCCCCTGCCGAAAGTGAATGCAAGATGGCGTAAACTAACAGCAAGAATCGAGCTTGTGATGTTGAAGGCAGTTTGTTTCCTTTTTTTTTTTTTTTTTTTTTTTTTTTTTTTTTTTTCAGTATGTTCTACCTGGGAGAGAAGAGTAACAAGTATGGTTCTATACCAAAAATGGTGATATTTTTTGTGTAGGATGGTAGAATAGAAAATGACATGGAATATTTACTCCAAATATTTTTCAGCTTTTTATCCTTGGTGATGCAACTGAAAAGTAACCCTGTACGTTCCATAAGCTCACCTGATCATGGAGGATGGGATGAAGATTATTCATTCCAGAAATGTATGAACAGGTTGAAATATGGCGTGATTGTAGCATGAGAAAAGTGGACAGTGTTTTAATATGATATAATTTATTTTGTTCAAAATCGTAACTGTCTTTTACTCTATTTGGACCTTGGTAAGACTATGACCAGACTGCAACAAAACAGGACTAGCTGTAAATATTTGGTTTATATATTGGTCTATTGCTGATTCATATTAGATTTGGCTCGAGATAAATTGAATCAAAATGAAGTGAACCAAAAAAGCTCATGATAATCGAACTTATTTTTATTTAACCATAAGTTTCACTGATCCAGAACTGACATGAGTAAAATAAGTAAGCTCAGATCTGAGTCTTGATCCCACTGACATTCGCCTATATAATAATCAGTGGCAGCCATTTAATTCAAAGAATTTACAGGAATTGCTGGGTCAGGAATAACTGTTCCAAACTTGTTGCATTTTTAAGTTCCTGTTAACGTACAGAAAACTTATGCTTGGTGAGAGCTCAAGGGACCGCCTGAACTTTGGATGTTTCACTGTCCTGTACCATGGCATATTTCCAGTATCCCAAGTCTCTTGCTGCAACTGGTAGCCAGCCCATTTCCCTGGTCACTCTTCCTCCTTGACTTTTCTTACGTCGGATAACTCGGGTGGACACCCAAACAGACCCCAGGCTGCATGATGCTTAGCTAGGATATTCTTATCACATCCAAAATCAAAGGTACGAAATATGCCATCATTTTTGGGTTTATTCAGGAAGCAGAATAAAATAGCAGCATGGACCAGAGAAGTCATGCCTGTAAAAAATCACAAAGATATAGCAGTCAGGCAAACATATGTCCCCTCAAGAATCTCATATTACGATTATCAAGGAGATTGGAGCCGTACACACAGCTAAGGAAAAAGAGCACAACAAGCAACAAAAAATGATCACATACAGGGTATGATGGAACCGCCTGTTTTTTAGCCATCTAATATAAGGCACTTCAAGTATTGCAAAAATCACAAAGATATAGCAGTCAGGCAAACATATGTCACCTCAAGAATCTCATATTACGATTATCAAGGAGCTAGATTGGAGCCGTATACACAGCTAAGGAAAAAGAGCACAACAAGCAACAAAAAATGATCACATACAGGGTATGATGGAATGGCCTGTATTTTAGCCATCTAATATAAGGCACTTCAAATATTGCAAAAATGAGGGCAAACCTGAAAGTTTGCCAAATTTGGCATACAATGAGCTGACAGGCTGACAAGCATACACTAGAGAAATATGAGCTCCAGTAGTCCTTTCTCAGGGTTAACATCTCAGGAAGTAATTTCCATTCAAAGATGGGGAATGAAACCAATGGCTTCCATCATTTATGGGTTGCACTATGATTTACAGTCACTGAGAAAATAAAAACAAAATGAGAAGAAGAATGAAATCTAGAGTGCAGTTGCTAGCATCACTGTTCAAACAGAACTAGAATTTTGTGCCATTTCTAATATCTTTCTGTCAGTCCACAATCTGCTATAGTTCTGGAACAAACACAAGATAAATCCCTAGTTGAATTGAAGAAGGATGAAGACTGGATGGAAACCACATCTCTCTTCACATCAACAGGAGCTGTCACAGCTACATACTAGAAAAACTAAGATCTTGAGGAACCTGCATCTTGAGTGCTCAACTGCAGGCTTTCAATGGCACAAAATGGTGGGCGCTGCCCAAATTTTAACAGATGGGCAACTTCATAAACGGGTCGCAACTGCCAAATCATCTGAACATCAAGGTATGCTTCACATGCGAAACACCAAACTGACAGATCGCTGTGGCAAGTTGAAAGAAACCATATAAGTAAAACCACATCTAGTACAATGGAAGACAACTGCTGAAATATTATACCTGAAGCTGAGAGCTAAGCAGTGCCCTGTTTCTTCATGATGACTGAGCATGTGCTTGTTGATAAAGCGGCTGCATAGGACATCTTTACAGCTCAAACACAACCAGTTTTCTGCAGGGTGGTGGCATCTGAGATGAATAAAATGCTTTAGTTAGATATTCAACCTAAGCTGGTTGCAGTTCAAGGTTTTGGGTTCAGGCATACGGATTTTATAGACACGTTTGCATGCATGCATGCACACCCCCACCCATCAACCCACCAGACACATGCACACATGCCTGCAAATTGAGATTAACAAATATCAGAGAAATAAAATGCTGCAAATATCTACAGTTTGCTTTGTCAGCATAGTTGCTGCATGGACCTAAAATGGCTATTCATTTGAACAGTCATAAGTTCACTGTCAGAAGGCTGATCAACAGTCCATTAACCTGACAGATGAAATGGTTCACTGTCAAAGTATAACATACAGGACATAACCAATGGTGGACCCAAAGGTAGAAAATAGCATAGCAGTAACCAAAACTCTGGATTGATGAGCTAACAGCATCAGTGCATTTGAAGGAGATGGACACATCATTATGGAGGATAAGCATATGTAGGATTGGGACTTTTTATGATCTCAAACTTGAACTGGTTAATCAACCCAAATCTGAAGAAACATTCTCATTAGATAGCATTAGACTAAATTTTTCAATGGCTAAAACAAATATGTAGAATGAACAGAAAATCAATTTTATTTTCAACCTAATTCTTATGGACAGACACACAAAAGATTCATTCAGTTTATCAACTAAAACAAATATGGAAATCGATCAAAATATCAATTTTATTTTTTAATCTAATTCTTGTAGAGACACAAATAAAGGGTTAAGTTTTTTCAATGACTATAACAATATGTATATCAAACAGAAAATCAATTTTATTTTCAACCTGATCCATAAAGATATAGAAGGTTGAATTTCACATATAAGTGCATGCACATATATAAGACTAGAATTGCATACCATGTAAATATTTCACATATAGTCTTCGATTTATTTTTTAAAGTTTTGGAAAGCATTAGAATAATTAATGTAATTATATTCTTTAAATGAGAATTTTTGCTTTTTTTATTTATTTTTGTAAATTAGTATCACTAAGTTCATGCCAAGATTTCACTCAACTGTAATTTTCTCTAATTTTTCATAGGATTAATTTATAAATTGTAAAGATTGTTTAATCATCTAGATAAATTCTATCAAACAAAAATAATTATAGCTCTCATTTAGAGTTAACCTCAGTTTTGGGTAATTAATTTTGTCGAATAGAATTAATTTTGTTACAGATGACATAAATTTATGCCTACACTATCTCACTTTCTTCTATATTGCCTATGTCCATACTCTCTCACTCGTTTCTCCATAGCACTGTGGGAACCATACTTACGAAACTTTACGTTGGACATTTCCTCATGAAAGAGCCCATCACCCCTCTCTGCATGACTACCATATCTGAGAGTCATTAGTCTTTTACAATATGTTTGATGCAAAAAAAATTCCTACTTCTAACTTACCCATTGGACGAAGAAAGACGAGGACAACAATATAATACAACAATGATAAGGAGCTTGGAGATTGAGAAAGAAATTGTATGATGATTTTCGGTAACAATTAAAAAACATAAAGCAAAGGGAAAATTTTAGCTATCACTTGGAGAAAGCTTATGATAAGCTACCAGGAAGGATAATTTAGATGATTATAGAGGATATGTATGTTGCTGCATTAACAAGGTCTAGGAGTTGTTTTCATACAATAAGTATATTGTTAGTCACAACAGACTTGCACTAAAAATTACACTTAACCCACTGCTTTTTTACACTAATAATAATAAACTTATAGGTAATTAAACATAACTCTATAATTGGCACTGTATCGATGACTGGCCAATATGGTATGATCTTTGATACAAGAGCAATATGCCTTGATACATCTTGCTACAATGAGCAAACAATTCTTTGTTTCAAAGAAAGCATACCAAATGGTATGAGGTCAATAAGAGGTTAATACGCCGTGAAACAGTCCAAGACAAACCCAGTTTTCCCATTGTAAGTGACTATGACCTCAACCTTATTGGCTCATGGCTAGTACAGTATGTAACAACTGCTGTAAAGCTAATAGATGCAAAGTTTCAACCACTGCTACTATTATTGAGAATGTGAGCCATTGTATATTTTACATGCAAATTATATGGTATCAACTGATGATCAAAGTACATTACTAAATGGTAAATTATATTTATGGAAGAAAGATTCAGAAGATGTTTATAGGGTGTGATGGCTGTCAGAACAATGAAAATAGAGCATATGGAATATAATCTTATTTAAAATAGAAATGAAGGTGAGGCACTGATTAAGAATGAAGGACAAGAGAACATCAGAAAGTGATCTGATTTGTTATTTAGGATCTATGATACAAAATAATGGGGAGAGACTATTTTGTATACAAAATAATGCTAGTCATAGTTATGGTATACAAAATGGTGGAGAGATAAATGAAATATACGAAGAGGACCAACTATGCAATTGGTAAAGTCATTGGAGGATGGTACCACTGACCTCAGTAGGAGTCCCACCCCACCTGATTTCAGTTGGGTTTGCTCTTGTCCTAGTTCTCAAAAAAAAGATAGAGAAAGAAACAAAACACATCTAGTAGAATTATAACTAGTTGGATGAAGTGGGGAGTGCTTCTAGCAAGGTTTCAAATCTTATAGGATAAGATTGTCATGATTTTTTCATGAAACAGGACATGCTATCGCTTTATTCCATCTCAACGCTTGGGACAAAGGGTATCTCAAGGCATGCTGATTGGAACGCTAGGATGATGGCAGAACGGTCCTATCCCAATACTCAAGACACCAACCCATCCTGATACCCCACAGACGTCCCATCAAGACCTAAAACCCTGATCTCTAGAGAGTTACGTGATCAACTCATAGCCACATACCATGGTGAGTTTTGTCAAATGGAAATAAGGGTTACAATGTTATATGGCTTTAAATATTAAAAAATAAAGTTTCTAAAAATAAGTTGAATATAATAGAAATGAGAATATTGAGAAAAAAAATGCAGTAAACTAGAAGGAGAGAGAAAGATGGGAGTATATAAAGAGAGCTATATCGGATCCAAAAGTTAAAGACAAAGTGATGGAGAAACAATGAAAATACTATGGGAATTTATAGTGAAGATCTTAGAGGAATCTAATAAAAAGGGGTAGTTTTAGTTAAAGGATGCAAGAAAAGAAGGAGGATACTAAGTAAGGATAACAGAGATGGAGATGGTAAAAATTGATATGAAAAAGCTCAAAATAATAATCTAGGAATCCTTGGCGAATGAAGCTTTATAAAGCTGATCCCAAATAAATGGACAAGATTGGATGATGATGGTTATAGTTATGAGATTATTCCATGAACTAAAAGTATCATGTTGTGCTTGTCTGTGCTAGAAAGATACAAGCATGATACCTTTGTCTCTACCTATTAGGAAAGAACTATTTTCAGCATGCCTTCTGATGGTGCTATGTTTTTTTTGCCAATATCAAAAGATGCCCAATTTGATTCCTGGTCATCCAACTCCAAATAATATTCAATATGGAATTGGCTAAAGAGATTATAGTACACGGAGCCAAGGGGGGGTGGGCTCATACTATCATACACCATGCTGAAAGAGGATCAGCCCAAAAGTTATGATGGATAAGAGGATGGCATCGCATCTTTGTGAGGCAAAGGTTCAACATCAAAGGTAGAGATGATTAAACCAAATAATGGAACGGAAAAGAAAATTGGTTGAAGGTGATCAGAAAAGGCACAAGAATTGCAATCAAGGAGGCATGGTTATAGTGTCATCTATTGGAGATGTATCAAACATGTGGCGTTTGTTCATGATACATCATGGAGAACTTCAGACAAAGAATCTTTTGACGATACCTGCCTTGATCAAGAAGTTATCAAAATGAAGGAGTGTTCCATCATTAACAAATGGAGTTGGAGTTTTTGTCTTTTGTCTTCCAGTGAAATATTTATTTTTAGAATAGACACATAGCAGAGACCAACATGATTCTATGATTTCATGCTAAAAAGCAACGAAATGGAAGTTCACCACTTTGTGTCATTTATAAGCATAACAAGTTTGAGTATTGCATGAGCGATAATGAATGCATAAATATCCATACTAAAGTTGCTGCTATAATGGAGGAAACCCTCCTCGCAGACTTACCCATTTAAAAATACTTTGCTATTTCTCAATAATGATCATTAAGTTGGTTAGAGATTTGAGATTTTGGCCCATAACCTCTCCCTTCACTTAAATATCGCTTATACATTTCATAGAAAAAGAGAAAGAAAAATGAAAAAAAAATCCTTTATTTCCATAATGTAGGATAAATAATACTAGAATGAGGAATTGACAGGCATGCTTGTAACTTTGCATGGTGTTTTAGATGACGATGATGAAAATCTATTGGTCCATCTTTTTTACCATTCCATGTATGATGCCTTAGAAAAAGAAAAAGAAAAGAAAAGAAGAGAAAACTTTGCATCGTATTTTAGTGGTTGAGTAATCCTATTTTTAATCTATAATATACAGAATTCTTTTAGTATTTTAGCAATTCAATTACCAGCACTTTCTACTAAAAGGTCACATGCCAAAATATATCTGAACATATATATAATCCAGTGCTCATGAGGAAGATGTAGTGGAATGAAAAATATATATATAGAGTAGATCACACCTTTAAACCTTTAAACATAAGAATCAAGTCTCCAATTTACCCCACAAAGGACAAACCAAACACCAATCCATTAAGGCAGTTCTCTGTCATCATCGCTACTAACAAAAAAAAATTTAATCTTTCCACAGAATTTCCACACACGGTGACCTCCCATGCCAAATTCAGGATCTACCGCACGTTTCTCGATAATTCTCTTCTATCTACTTCGAATTAGGGTTAGCTAAAAAGAGGAATCGAGGAAAAAACAAAAATTAGGTTTTGGAGATGAACGCTAACCTGTTACAAGGAGAATCGGGAACGGGGATGTGAGAGAGATCAGAAGACAACGAAGGCAAATGATCGCACGACGTTCGAGCTTCCACCCATCCGGACTCGGCCCCATGGAGTTCCTCCAACTCTGCGTCCTGAGGAGCGTTAAAGAGAACGGGAGTAGAATCTTTAGATGGAGAACAATACAAAGAAGACGAGGTAAGGACGGAATCGTTTCTTACCCATTCCGACGACGAGCAGCCGTCGTTAGCCATAGGGGCGAATTCTGTGGTGAACGGCTTAAAAACCTGGCAGTGGATCGAACAAAAAGTCGCCGAGTCAAATCAACCAAAACGAAAGGTAGCTTCATAATTTTATAATAATTTTATAAATTTTATAAACTTGAAAACGAGCGGTGGCACCATCGGGTGAGCATTCCATCCGATCAAATCAAAACTTTATAAAATCGAATAGATTAAAATTTTTGAAATTGATAGCTGAATCGGATGAAGTTTTATAAAAAAATCAAATTCACAATCGAATTATGCTAATTTAGTTTAATTTTTTTAATTTTAAATGTATTATTTTTGAACTTTAAGTTTAAAAATCTTATAAAAAAAAACTAAAATAGGTAAAGATTTATTATTTAGGCTTTAAGCCCAAGATCAAGCATAATATAAAATTAAAATTTTAAATAATTTAAAATAAATTTATATAATTTTAAATTCAGCATAAACTCTTTCAATATTAATAGAAAAAATAAATTTATATAATTTAAAATACTACATAAATAAGTACAATCCTTAAATCAAAATATTGCTTACTTACATAAATAAATCCTAATATTAGAAAGAGTAAATAAGTATATAGAAAGAAATTGGTTTGATTTGGGTTTTTCAGTTTTAATCCTAAAAAGTTAAACCAAACTGATTAATTGATTTTAAAAAAAAAAACCTGAATCAAACCGAATTGCAAAAAATCTCAAACTGAATTGGCTGAATTATATTGGTTGGATTCAATTTTTCGATTAATCTGAAATTATGCTCATTCATAATCATAATGATCATATTATATATAAAAAACTATTTATTATTAATTTGGAAAGACTAAATTCTTTTTGGTTGAATTAATTTAAAATTTGTTTCGATCCTTAAATTTCTATTGCTACATTTTAATCCCTCTTATTTTGAGAATACTGCATTTCTGACCATTTGTTGCATTGAATTTACTACAACTTAATCCCTTATATTTTATCACCCCGATGCAAATACGTGGACTCGTTGACAAAATGATACATTAGTTATTACATCAAATTTAATTGACCTATATGGCAACTTTTCTAAATCATAAGGGACTAACTTGTAGCAACTAAAAGTTTAAAGATCAAAATTAATTTAGAATAAAAGTTGAGAATCGAAAGTATATTTACATATTTTTTAATATAATATTTTTGACGTCTTTGGTGATCATCATTAAGTTATGTTAACATAGAATTACATCAATTAATCCACATGGCTACTACCATTTTCTTTGCCCATGTTTTATCACTTTAGCATGGAGCCTCACCAAACCCAATACCAATATTAGCCATTG
Source organism: Metroxylon sagu (assembly GCA_017589505.3). NCBI lineage: Eukaryota > Viridiplantae > Streptophyta > Magnoliopsida > Arecales > Arecaceae > Metroxylon > Metroxylon sagu. Next base: position 1,141,901 of record JACVBY030000659.1, on the reverse strand, counting down.
TTTTTCTATTTTTATATTAGAATAATTACTAAAATAATAGTTATTATCATGGTATTATAGTGAAAATCATAAACAATAATAAAAAAATGACACCATTACTTTTTCTTCCACTTTATATTAAGTAAAATAATATTATTTTTTAAACCATATAATCATTTTTTGAATTTTATGATAAAATTTCTAAATTTAAAAAAAAATATTTTATTTAAAAAATAAGAAAAATAATGATAACTGTTGCCTAGCTAAGCAACCCAAAAAGGGGATGAATTGGGTTCTTTTAAAAATTTTAACCAAAATGTGCAATATTTGCAAAACTATAAGAATGTGTGAGAGTGAAATATTAAACTTAAAAACAAACAGCAATAACAGTGGAAGGCACACACACAAACATAAAGATTTATAGTGGTTCGGTGCTAACCCTTGCACCTACATTCACTTCCCAAGAACCCCTTAGAAATTTTCTCCACTAATCATTTTTTCAACGATTACAATCTAGCTTACTCAGCTATCTTCTTATTTTCAGGCACAAGGGAGCCTTTACAAACCACCAATTAAGGGTTTGGTACACCCTACATAAGTTTCAATTAAGTTGAAACTCAACAGTTTACAAGATGAAATAAGTTCAGCAAAAATAGCTCCTTAATGAGCAAATAAAGACAATAAAGAATACTTTACAGATTTAAAGCTTTTCTCCCTTGAATGAGCTTCACTTCTTTGAATGCTGGAGTTAAGAGGACTTGATGAAGCTTCTGGAGTGGTTGATGGAAGCTTTGAATAGGCTTCAAAGTATTTTCAAACTTCAGTAACTTTTCAAAATTGGAATAAGCTGAAAACTCTCTAGATTTTACTTGATAAATCTCACTTTTTCTCACTTGTAATCCTTAAAAAATCTATTTAATCACGTGCTAATCCATCCCATTAACTTGTATTTATCATTGGTTGAGATATTGGACCATTGGAGTAGCCGTTTCCGACCGTTGGAATGTCAGAACTAGCCGTTGCTGAATCTCCTAGGGCGTTAATCGGCTTTAGAGCCGACTAACCTAAGATTTTTCTCATCCCAAGTAAGGTTAGTCGACTCTAGAGCTGACTAACATAGGTAAATTCATTGTGTATCCCACAGTAGTCGGCTCTAGAGCCGACTAATATGTGGAAACCCACTGTATAGTCACAGTAGTCAGCTCTAGAGCCGACTAACCCATGATTTTTCTCTGTAATACCTTCTGTGACATATTTTTGACTTGATAGCTTGCATATGGGTTAGCTAAGGGCTTCAAACTTCCATTCCAAGTTCTCATAGCTGCTGTGGGAGTTGACTAAGATCTCCAAAACTTGAAAAATCCTTCTACGAATAGAAAAAACTCATTGTACCAAAGAGAATAAGTACCATAGCTTTCAAAACTTGAACTTCCTTCATTTGATAACTTTGCCAAACATCTGAGTTTCACTTAATTTGAGCTTGAATTATCCTTCTCGGATCTAGAAACTCTTTCTCTTGAACCATAGACTCATTTTGAAGTTTGGAATCCGTTTAAATACTCTTGGTAACTCTTGTATGCCTGCATGTCACAATGATTCTTCACCAAAATCATTAGTAACCTACTTAATTATTTTGTGATCATCAAAATCAATGCGAGGTCAACAATCTTTCCCTTTTTGATGATGACAAAACCATTAAGTATAGAATTAAAATAATAATTTAAAGTAATGCAGCATTGAACTTAGCACAAGGTTGAGATTATTTGGCTCATGTCAGGAGAAACTTCTGAGTCAGTTCCATATATAGGTTTTGTACCAAAAATCTCGAAATGAGTGCCAAAAGTGAGAATATGAGTCAAAAGTTAAAAATTTTCATCAGAGTATTTCAAAAACAATATAACATTCATTTTTCATGTTTTGAATTCAGAGAAATCAGATTTTTGATGGGATTTATAGTGAATTTTAAACCAAAAAGCTGAATTTTCAGCAAAAATTCTGAATTTTCATGAAAAAGTTAAATTTTGTACCAAAACGATTAAATTCAGTGCCAAATGCAAAAGTTATGTGCTGGGGATGAAGTTTTATGCTAATAAACTTTGTCTTCATGCTGAAATTATAATTTTGATTCTAAAAATTCAAAGTTTCGGCAATTAAACAAGTATGTGCCAAAGGCATGCCAAAAATCTGTATAGTGTACCGAAACTTTGGTTTTTGATGTCAAAATTTTCAAGAAAAATTTTCAGAAGAAGCTCAATTATTTTAAATGAAAGTAAGGTGAAACTAACAAGTTTTGCCTCCCCTTTTTGTTGCAAAATTTCAAAAAAAGGCCATCTTCTTCTCAAGAGGTTGACAATTCTCCCCCTAAACATATGCTCACATTGTTCCTTTTTGAAACTTTTGAAACTTATTGAAACATGCTGAGACTTTTTGAAAACTCACTGAAACATGATGAAAAATTTTTGAAAACTTCGCAAACTTACTGAAACATGATGAAAGATTTTTGAAACTTGCTGAACTATGATGAAAAATTATTGAAAAATTTGCTGGAACATGACAAGGAAGATCCTTCTCCTTTTTAAATGTGTGCTTACCTTTTTTGATCTTTTCTTAGGTTCATTCTTCCCCTTTTTGTCATCAATTAAAAAGGAAGTGAAAAGTCAAGCACTTAATTTCATACATCTCATCCTTGATAGTTCAATTTTGAAAATTTTCATGATAAATTTAAAATAGAAGATCTCATATAATTAATATGAAACATTTCATAAGAAGAAAATTTCATACATAAAATTATATAAAAGTAAACATTTCATTAAGCAGAAAATCTCATACATAGAGTTTCATACCAAGGAGTTTCATTCATGACATTCTAATACAACCATTACAAACATCAAGTTCTAATACAAACATTTTAATACATAGAAATCCTAGTACATTCTAAACACAACAAGATAACCTAGACTATTCTTCATCTGAGGATACAACAGAGGGCTGAGCAGAAGATCCAGAGCCGTGTCCTTGTGAAGGAGGATGGTAAGATGCATGAGGTGGCTTGGAGCGAGAGTGAGCAGAGGTGAAACCAGGCTGTGGAGACGGCTGAAAGGATGGAAAGGTGGCTGAAAGGCAACAGGAGCTAACTGATCACTAATAGTGGAGAAATGGTGAAGAAGACCAATAGACATCTTCAGCTTTTCAGATCTTTCACCAAAGGTCACAATCTGAGCTCTCAACTGCCTCACCTCTTCAGCAATCCTAGCTATCTCTTCAGAGTCACGGCTAGATCCAGATCCGTGATCTCTCATTTCTTGCATCAGCAGCCTTCCATTCATTATGTTTATTGAGTGCTCCAGCCTATCCAATCTCATCATCATCTGAGACAAGGTCTCGTTTATAGTGGAAATATGGGGTACCATCATAAGATCACCTGTATATGAGCTACTATCCCCTGAACTCCTACTGGAGAGAGCAGATGTCACCTCTCTGACAATGAACTGTAGCTGATCCTGGTTGAGCTCAATAGATGTCCTCTGTGGTGCAGTGGACTCCTCAGGCTGCTGTCTAGTGCTAGATCCAACCTCCTTATGTGAAGATGAAGATGGACTCTCAGCCTCAGCTGGCTCATCTGTCTCTGCATCTCTGCCTCTTCCTCTAGTCCACCGCCCAATAACCTTTACAAATCCCATTCGGCGCAGAGAGTGGTCATTGTAGAAGTCCGAATGGTGTAGCTTGGTAGATTCTTCACCCTTCAATCTTACTCCAAAATATTTAAAGAAGTGGGTGAGAAGCATACCATAGGGAAGAGCAAACCTAGCTCTGTTGACTGTTTCCCTCCACACAGTCAACATCAACTCAGAAAAATCATAGGGGATGTCACTGACTATATGGTACATAAGGGTCAGATCCTTCTCAGTGACCAAATGAAAACTACCAGTCCTGAGGATGAAAATCCTGAAGATTATATGATGGAGTAATCTCATTTCCACATTTAGGGAGTTGGCCTCCAAGCAGTCTACTCCCTCTCCATCCTCTATACTAAGGATTGTCTCAATCCTATGGTCTCTGTCCTTAGGAGAATCCTCACAAACCCCACCAACAGGGACTCTCAAAATGTTGCCTATGGTAGCACGGTCAAGCTCAATATTTACCCCTTTCACTACAGATGAGGCAGAGGTATAATTAACTAAGAGGTTTTGGTAGAACTCTCTTACCAATTTTGGATAGATGGCAACCTCTGTTTTGCACATGTAACTCCATCCCCCCTGTTGAAGCATCCGCCCAATGGTGAACCGTTCTCGTGCAAGGAATCCGAAGTCCATGATCCTCCCATTGGAAATAGCTCTTGTGGATAAAGATTGGATCCCCGAGAACCTTGAGGGAGATGGCATGGTAGAAGCTTGCATGCCTCTCTCGCGGTAGCTCTCCGGGGCTTCACTTTGCCACACACAGGGGAGCATCATCCATGGAGCCATGGAGCTAGGGCACTAGATCTGGAGGAAGGCAGAGATCTAGAGAGGGTGGAGGGAGAGGTTTAGAGGATTCTAGGCTTTGGGGAAGAGTTTGGAGAAGTTTGGGAGGAAATGGGAGAGTGGAACACCAAGAGACGCTCGATCCCTTTTAAAGGCCGAGAGTTTCTTGGAGTTAGTTGGCTCCCATGCCGACTAACTCCCCAGTTGACTAACATGGAGAACATGACGCCAAGGCCCCAGAAAATCCAAGAAATTCCAATGAAAATGATTTTTACAAGCTATGCATATTATGGGATCATGAAAAGGGGTCAGTTGGGCTAATTATTATGATTTTTAAACATTAAAAGTATATCCAAAAAAATTTTAAAAAATCAATCTATGTAGCTGACTCATTCTGACAGAGGATCAAACATGCCAAGTTCTCTTCTAATTTTATAAAAATTATTTTCATCAAGGGGTTTTGTGAAAATATCAGCTAATTGCTTGTCAGTACTAACAAATTCAAGAATTATATCTTTATTTTGAACATGATTTCTAATGAAATAATGTCTAATTTCAATGTACTTGGTCCTAAAGTACTGAATTGGATTTTTAGTTAAATTAATGAGACTAGTATTATCACATTTTATGAGAATGTCTTTAAGTTTAATGCCATAATCTTTTAGTTGTTGCTTAATCCACAAGATTTGAGCACAACAACTCCCAGCAGCTATGTATTCAGCCTCAATTGTAGACAAAGCTACTGATGTTTATTTCTTGCTAAACCATGAGATGAAGTTAACTCCTAGAACTTCTAGAAATTGGCAAGTTCCACTAGTAGATTTTCTATCAATTTTACAACCAGCAAAATCAAAGTCTGAATAACCAATCAAATCAATAGAGGATTGTTTAGCATACCAAAGACCAAGATTTTTAGTTTCATTTAAATATCTTAAGATTCTTTTCACAACATTTAAATGTGTTTCTCTAGGATTAGCTTGAAATCTAGACACATACATACACTAAATAAAATATCAGGCCTACTAGTAATTAAATATAAAAGAGATTCTATCATGCCTCTATAAAGCTTTAAATCTATAGTTTTACTATTATCATTCATATCAAGTTTGCAAGATGAGCTCATAGGGGTACCGGCACATTTGGAATTCTCCATGCCAAATTTCTTCAGAATTTCTCTTGTATATTTGCTTTGGCTAATGAAGATTCCATCTACAGTTTGCTTTATTTGAAGTCCGAGAAAATAGTTGAGTTCTCCCTTCATGCTCATCTCAAACTCTCCTTATATGAGCTTAGCAAAATCTTGACACAAGATTTCATTAGTAGCACCGAAAATGATGTCATATAAATTTGCACAATGAGCATATTATCATTTTCTCTTTTTATAAATAGTGTAGTTCTACATTTTCTCTAATAAAATTGTTACTTATCAAGAATTTGCTCAATCTATCGTACCATGCTCGGAGTGCTTGTTTCATACCATACAAAGCTTTATTCAGTTTAAATACATGGTTTGGATGTTCATGATTTTTAAAACTGGGTGGTTATTCTACATAGACTTCTTCAGCAATATATCCACTTAAGAAAGCACTTTTAACATCTATTTGAAATAATTTGAAGTTCATGAAACATGCAAAAGCAAGTAATAATCTAATAGCTTCTAATCTAGCAACTGGAGCAAAGGTTTCATTAAAATCAATGCCTTCTTCCTGATTATAACATTTAGCTACCAATCTTGCTTTATTCCTAATGATGTTTCCATGCTCATCCAATTTATTTCTGAAAACCCATTTAGTACCAATTATGGGATGATCTATTGATCTATTGATCTATTAACTAGGGTTCATACATTATTTCTTTCAAACTGATTTAATTTTTTATGCATTGCATTTATCCAATTAGGGTCATCTTTAGCTTCATCAAAACATTTAGGTTCAATTTGTGAAACAAAAGCTAAATGATTGCATACATCTCTATATGAAGACCTAGTTCTTACTCCTTGAGATGGACTACCAATAATAAGTTCTTTGGGGTGATTGTGGACATACCTCCATTCTTTTTCTAAATCTTATGTACCTTGAGGTTCAGCTTGTTGGAGTGATTTAATGCTGTCTTCTTGATTAAGTTGTTCATTTAAGCCTTCTTTTTCCTTAAGTGTGATGTTATGCACTCCTTCTTCAAGTAAACCTGCATCATCAACTACATCCTTCTTCCTTGATGGAAGTTCATTAGTTTCATCAAATATTACATGAATTGATTCTTTTACCACTAAGGTTTTCTTATTAAATATTTTATAAGCTCTACTATTTGTAGAGTAACCAAGAAAAAATCCTTCATCAGATTTTGCATCAAATTTATTAAGATTAGATTTGCCATTGTCTAAAATAAAACATTTACATTCAAAAATATAAAAATATCCTATGTTTGGTTTTCTACCTTTCCAAAGTTTATAAGGGGTCTTTTTCAAAATTAGTCTAATTAAAGCTCGATTCAAAACATAGCATGCTATGTTAATTGCTTCAGCCAAAAGTATTTTGGGAGATTGCTTTCACACAGCATGGTTCGGGCCATTTCTTCAAGGATTCTATTTTTTCTTTCAACAACACCATTTTGTTGAGGGATTTTAGGTGCAAAAAAATTATGGCTAATTCCTTTTTCATTGCAAAAACTTTCAAAATATTGATTTTCAAATTCTTTTTCATGATTGCTACAAATAGATGAAACTTGAAGACCTTTTTCATTTGTTGTTTTCTAAAAAATTTTAAAAATGCAGAAAAAGCTTCATCTTTGCTTGCTAAAAATAAAACCCAAGTAAAACAGAAGAAATCATCAGTGATTATAAAACCATAATGTTTACCACCTAGACTTATGGTTCTAGTTGGTCCAAATAAATTCATGTGCAAAAGTTTCAAAGGCCTAGAAGTTGAAACTACATTTTTAGATTAGAAACTCTAGTTTGTTTTCCAAATTGGCAGGCATCACAAATTTTATCCTTTTCAAAACTTAATTTTGGCAAACCATTTACTAAATCTCTTTTGATTAGTTTGGAGAGCAAATCTATATTAACATGAGCAAGCCTTCGGTGCCATAACCTGCTAGATTCATTAAATTTAGAATTCATGACAACTAGACATTCTATATTTTGGTCATTTAGCTCATTTAAATCTACAATATAAACATTTCCATGCCTATGACCAATAAATTTCATGCTATCATCAGCAGGATTTGTAACCATGCAAACAGATGATTCAAAGATGACTTCAAAACCTTTATCACATAATTGACTAATGCTTAACAAATTTTGCTTTAATCCATTAACAAGAAGAACATTATCTATAAAGGTATGGAAAGTGATACCAATTTTATCAATATCAATGATCCTTCCTTAAGCATTGTTTCCAAAAGTAACCACTCCTCCATCCTTAGCTTCTAAAGTGATGAATTGGGATTCATCACCCGTCATGTGTCTTGAGCACCCGCTATCCAAGTACCATCTTCTTTTTGCATTTCAGGTCACAAGACACACCTGCAGCCATAAGATCAAGTTATGTTTTTAGGTACCCAAGTTTTCTTAGGTCCTTTGGGTTTAGCATGAATGGTTCCTTTAAAAACCCAAATCTTCTTGATATTCTTGTTGATATGAGAGTTACATGCATAGGCTTTATGTCCTGGTTTACCACATTTGAAACAAGTAATTTTTGATAAAATGTTTGAGGGAACAAAAATATTTTTCAAAAACTTTTGCTTCTTCAAAGGATTATAGCCTAATCTAGCTTTATTAAAAACAGCCCTTTGATTGTTAAGAATCATTTGTAATTTTGTGGAACTTAAAGTAAACTTGTCCACAATGGGTTTTAGTTTGTTAACTTCATTTTTCAAATTCAGATTTTTCTGGGTTAAAACAGAATTTTCATTTGAAAGTTTCTCTTTTTCAAAAACTAATTTTCGGGCTTGATTTTTCAAATCTTTGTTTTTGGTGCCCAGCTTCTTGAATTCAGCAATTAAATCATAAAATGCATCTTGTAATTCATCAAATGTAAATTCAGTTTGAGAGTTGGAGATTACCTCTTCTTCACAAGCCATGAGACACAAGTTTGCAGTTTCTTGCTTCTCATCATCTGAACTTGTATCATCACTGTCACTCCAAGTTGCCATTAAGGCTTTTTTCTTAGCCTTTTTGGGACCTTTCTTTAGTTGTGGACAGTCAGCCTTGAAGTATCCTGACTTCTTGCACTCATAGCATGTGAGAGGCTGCTCCTTATCCTTCTCTTTGCTGAAGTCTCCTTTCAGCAGTTATCTTTTCTTCACTCCTTGTTTCTTTTTCCTCATGAATCTTCTAAATTTTCTTGTGATGAGAACAAGCCCATCATCTCCTTCACTCTCGTCAGAAGATTCATCACATTCTTCCTTTTGATCTAAGCACTTTAAGGCCATGGTTCTTCTCTTTTTGGACTCCTCCTCATCTAGATGTTGTTTGATTTGGATTTCATGGGTCATTAGTGATCCCATGAGCTCTTCTAGAGGAAAGATGTTAAGGTCTTTTGCCTCTTGAATTGCAGTCATCTTGGCTTCTCATGACCTAGGCAAAGATCTTAGAATTTTTCTCACTAGATCACTATTAGTATAAGACTTTCCAAGACTTTTAAGGTCATTCACAATATCAGTAAATCTAGTAAACATATCAGCAATGGACTCATTAGGTTCCATTTTAAACAGTTCATATCTATGTACAAGCATATTGATTTTAGATTCTTTCACTTGATTAGTGCCTTTATGGGTGACCTCAAGTCTATCCCAAATTTCTTTGGCAGAAATACAAGTGAAAATTCTATTAAACTCATTTGCATCAAGAGAACAATATAAAATATTCATGGCCTTAGCATTCAACTGTGCCATTTTCTTATCATGCTCATCTCAATCCGCTTCCGATTTGGGTATTTCAAGACCATTTGTTCTAAGAATATGTGTGTGAGGGCCATTGACAATGATACTTCATAGATCATAATCAAGTGCTTGAATAAAAATTTTCATCCTAGCCTTCCAATATATGTAATTTGTGCCATTGAATAAAGGGGGTCTGTTTGTGGGCTAACCTTCAGTCAACAAGGAACTCATTTGAACTGCCATGGATCTTGAACTCTTTGTCGGTTAAGATAAATACAAGCAAGAGAACCTGCTCTGATACCACTTGTTACCCAGCTAAGCAACCCAAGAGGAGGGGTGAATTGGGTTCTTTTAGAAATTTTAATCGAAATGTACAATATTTGCAAAATTATGAGAATGTGTGAGAGTGAAGTGTCAAACTTAAAAACAAACAGCAATAATAGTGGAAGGCACACACACAAACACAAAGATTTATAGTGGTTCGGTGCTAACCCTTGCACCTACATCCACTCCCCAAGAATCCCTCAGAAATTTTCTCCACTAATCATTTTTCTAACGATTACAACCTAGCTTACTCAGCTAGCTTCTTGTTTCCAGACATAAGAAAGCCTTTACAAACCACTAATTAAGGGTTTGGCATACCCTACACAAGTTTCAACCAAGTTGAAACTCAACAGTTTACAAGATGAAATAAGTTCAGCAAAAATAGCTCCTTAATGAGCAAATAAAGACAATAAAGAACACTTTACAGATTTAAAGCTTTTCTCCCTTAAATGAGCTTCACTTCTTTGAATGCTAGAGTTAAAAAGACTTGATGAAGCTTCTGGAGTGGTTGGTGGGAGCTTTGAATAGGCTTCAAAGTATTTTCAAACTTCAGCAATAGTAACTTTTCAAAATTGGAACATGCTAAAAACTCTCTAGATTTTACTTGATAAATCTTAATTTTTTTCACTTGTAATCCTTCAAAAATCCACTTAATCACGTGATAATCCATCCCATTAACTTGTATTTATAGTTGGTTGAGGGATTGGACTGTTGGAGTAGCCGTTTCCGACCGTTGGAATGTCAGAACTAGCCATTGCTGAATCTCCTAAGGCGTTAGTAGGCTTTAGAGCCGACTAACCTGGGATTTTTCCCATCCCAGGCAAGGTTAGTCGGCTCTAGAGCCGACTAACGCAGGTAAATTCACTGTGTATCCTACAGTAGTCGACTCTAGATAATTCAAGCTTAAGTTAACACGGATAGCTTTCAAAACTTGGACTTCCTTTATTTGATAACTTTGTCAAACACCTGAGTTTCACTTAATTTGAGCTTGAATTATCCTTCTCAGATCTAGGAACTCTCTCTCTTGAACCATAGACTTATTTTGAAGTTTGAAATCCATTTAAATACTCTTGGTGACTCTTGTATGCTTACATATCACAATGATTTTTCACCAAAATCATTAGTAATCTACTTAATTGTTTTATGATCATCAAAATCAATGCGAGCTCAACAATAACTATTTATATTGTGATAGTCAAAATAATAAAAGAACATTATATTTTCATTTTATTTATCTCAATAAAATAATACGGTGGCCAAAATCGTTATAACATTTGTTATAATAGTTATTGCACTATTATATAAAAATACCCTCCTAGCTACTGCTAAAAGATTAGAAATAAAAAATATATATTTATAATTTTTTATTGATATGTGCATCATGTAATAAAGGCTTGCAAGAGAAAAAAATCCTTCATGTGAAGATAGAACACATCTACTCTAAAAAAAAAGAAAAGAAAGAAAATTCATGGTAGACTACGAGACCAAGGAGCTAGGACGAAGAGTTGAAGAGAATATAACTTTGTAACAATAAAAAATGAAAAAAAAAATTCAACATCAAAGTAAATAATATAGGAGTCATAGATCTACATCCTCCAAAGTTTGTAAATCCAAAGTGATCTATTATTGATGATGAAACTTAAGTAACTTTTTTATATTAATGCTTATAATCTTTCATATTTGTGCATTAGTCCCTAATTTTTTTTTAATTTTAAATCAAATTGATGAAATTCAATAGCTTATTACTCACATGCTCTTTAGGCTAATTTAACTAGAAGAGAATTAAATATTCCCCATTTCTTCTTTTGTTAATGTTAATTTTATAATTTTTAAATAGATATGCTCGCAGCCCTCACCTTTTCTCTCCTCCGTCCCAATACCTCTCTTCATCTTTGCTAACCCTTAGGTCATGATGTTAGCCCTATTTGGTAAAGCGGTTAGAAGTAACAGTTTTGAAAGTAGAGCTTTTGAAATTAAAGATTTTAAAAAAAGTTATTTGTTATTTAGTAATTACATTTTTAAAGTGCTATAGGACTTTAACCTTTATTTGATAACTAAATTAAGAAAGTATTTTTAGAGTTAAAAATAATAAAAAATATTGCATATTATGTTTAACTATCTAACCTATTAAAAATTATTATTATAAATTATTGTTATAATATAATATAATAATACCATATTATAATATTATTAAAATATATCATATTATAACATTATAATATAATATAAGAAAACATAATAATATTCCAATATAATAATGATTATAATGTAATATTATTATAATATATTATTTCAGTATTATTTAATAAACATATTATAATATATTATCAAAATTATGATCATTATTATATAATATAATATCATAATATTGTGATATATTATTATAGTAATAAAATAAGATGATAGCATTGTATAGTATAGTAATATTATATTTGTATACTATATTATAATATTTTATAATATTATTATATTATCTTATTTTACAATGCATAATATGCTATAATTATAATAATTATATTTTATTTATAATATATTATACTATATTGTTATAGTCATATTATATTATTATTATATTAATAATATATTATCAAAATCCTAATCCTTATTATTTAATAATATAATATCATAATATTATGATATATTATTGTAAGAATATTATAAAATTATAGCATTATATAGTATAATAATATTATATTTGCATACTATATTATAGTATTTTATAATATTATTATATTATCTTATTTTACACTATATAATATATTATAATTATAATAAACTTTTATATAATTTTAATAATTATATTTTATTTATAATATATTATAATAGTATTTATTATAATATTTTAAATATATTTTATTATATTATTATAGTAATATTATTATATTATATTATATTATATTATTAAATGGTTTTTTTTTTGGTTCGAACTTATCACTTTTAGAAAAAGCTTTTTAAATAATTGGTAAGTAGAGCTTTTGAAAAAAGCTCCAAATTAGAGCTTTTCCAATTAGAGCTTTTAAAAACTTTTAGTAGAGTAAAGGAAACACTTTTGAAAATTTCATAACATCATTCAAAAGTACTTTTAGATCTCTAAAAACACTTTTGGATCCTCTAAAGGCTCAACCAAATATAGCCTAACAAATTTCAATGGCAACCTAGTATCAACAATCTCTCTTCTCTCTTCTGAAAGTAGGAGCTAAGATGTAGGAGTGGCGAGCCTCCACCATATTAGGTTGATAGAAGTCCACTTGGATCAATCCTTATTCTTGCATGCACCTACATAATATGTCGAGGATCATACAAGTCTAAATTAATGGCCAATGAAGAGATGAATAATAGGATGAACATTTCTATGACCTTGCCCCTCTTTGTTTAGACTTAGATATAAAGATTTTTTTTTTTTTAGGGGGTTGTTTTCCCATTCTAATTGACCTTAATTAATAGGCACTAGTGGAACAAATGATTTGCATAAAGTTTGTAAGGATTTATATTTAGATAAAAAAATATAAAGACTAGCACACAAATATAGAACTTTATATGAATTATAACCAAATTTAAATAATATAAAGTAATAAATAAATATTAAATAATTTTATGAAGAAAATTATTGATATCTAAATCATATTTAAAATTTTATTATATATTTAAAATAGGATTAATTATTCTAAATAATACCATAAATATTAAAAATTTGACTTTTTTACCCACTGCATATAAAAGTATCATAAATAAAGGGAAGTCTAAGGTACAAATGATGGTATAAAAGGTTAAAGGTATTGAATGAGTGGGATTGAAGCTTGGATTTAAAAAAAAAAAAGTTTAAAAAATATCTTGAACCCTAAAAACCCTCCTATTTCTTAAAAAATACTGTAGATATTAAAAATAGATTAATCTTGGAGGGACAAGGGTCACTATGTCGGCGTAGCTAGCAGGCTCAAGCCGATTACGATTAGGGTTTTCCAGGGTGCTATAAAAACCTTAGCTTTCTACTCCGGGTTCAGGATTAGGGGTCGTAGTTCAGGAGAGCCAGCGGCGCGAGAGATGGGGCATTCTAATGTTTGGAATTCCCATCCCAAGAACTATGGCCCTCAATCTCGAGCTCGGTAAGCGATTCGTCTTTTTTGCCTTTAATCTTTCCAAAATTAGCTTTTTACCCTTAAATCCAGTAAAAATCTCATTTTTTCTTTTTTTTTGTAACTTCTACGTAAGATGAACCATCAACAAGGATTTCCGCCATTCAAAACAGTTTTTTTTTTTTCAAAGATTTGATGTTTGATCATGGTGCCGGAGATTGTCTTGAATCCAAATTTTTGTTCTTTGGAGTGATATGTTCATTGGATCTTCTAATCTGGGAACTGGGTAGCGAGGCATAGTTTTTAACAAATTTTTCCCACTTGAATTGCGTTCTTCAACGATCAGGCAAATTTTATTCGTTATATTTTGCCCATTGATTTCCAACTGGATGTCTGAACTCTAAATTTATGGAATATTAGTTAGCAATTACTGTTGTTACTGAATCTCTGAATTCTTTACATTGTCTAAAGGTGATTAAGTTTTGCAGATGTGCTGCCATCCCTCTATCAACAACATATCAATTAATTCATTAATGTGATGCATCTTTTGATATTCATTATTGCAACCATGCGAAAAAACCCCTTAAGAAACAAGGAGGACAAAGTGAATAGTTTTAAGAAAGGAAACTGTTATGCAGATGGAACTGGCCTTCTTTCTTTTTTTTTTTTTCAATTTTAGAAATTCTAAATGATGGTCTTCTTACTAAATTTTATAATGACTTTTAGTCTGTTGCTTTTTCTTTGTTGCAGCTGAGTTTGTGGGAACCCTCATGGACTGATCCGGAAGTATGGATTGATGTGCTGCAAGCAGTGTTTCTGCAGTAATGCCAAAGAAATTGGCTTTATTAAGGTAAAAGCTTCTCTCATGTTCATGAATTAGTTAACATCTATTATTCTGTCGAGGTTTTAGGATAGCTATAATCCCTTAAGTGATATGGAGCTGCAAAGAGTCATTTATATGTTCATAGCTCTCTCTATATGTTCATACCTCTCTCTCTCTATATACATATATGTTATGTATATATGTCTGTTTGTGTGTGTGTGATCACCAAAGAGATTAAGTGATGTGTGTGTTCCTTGTTTCAATTGTCAATGCCAAGGGATATACCATACTAACACTTGGTACAGGTGTACCGTTTGGATATCAGTATGGGTGTCGGTACCTATATGTAGAACCTTATGCCCCATGAACATTGTCGCCTGCACCTTGCCTGATCAATGTGATAGCTGCTGCTGAACCACATCTCACTTGTGGTTCAAGCTGGTTTAAGGTTGATGCCAGTCTGATTTTAGACTCAAGCATATTTTAGGCTAGGCCAGCTTTGGCCAGTTGATTTATGCACATCAAGAATAAACATGCTAGTGCAAGTCCATCTTGGCCTGTAAATTGAAGTCAACTTGTTATTAAAACCTGAAGCCAAGCCTACCTTGATTTGACCTATCAAAGTGCAATATCTTATCGATCTGTTCATATGAAGAGGAGGGTTTGAGGAAGGAAAAATGAGCCTTTTGGGGTTAGTGAGGGGTTGTGGTGGTTGTGGGGAGGTTGCGGTTGTGGTGGTTGTGACGAATTAGAATGGAGATGAAAGGGAGGGAGGAGGGAGCAGTGTAGCCTGTTGGAACCATCGAACGGGTGCCATGTGGTTCAGAAAGGGAGTGGTGTAGCCTGTTGGAACCAGCGCGCTGTGTAGTTCAGAAAGGGAGGGAGGGGACATGGGGCTCCACCTCTCTAGGCATGGATTGGGTCTATAGAGAGGAAGAGTTGAGGAAGGGGGAAAAGGGCTGATTGGTTCGTCCATCCAGGATGGAGATTAGATAGTGAGAGATGTGGGAAGGTGGAGGCAAATAGGTCCAATGCTCTGCCGCTCTGGTTAGGTCAGTTCCGAGAAATTAAAACTTATGCAATTTTTAATAATTTTCATATTTTGTTGATTAGGCCACGCCAGTATAATTTTAAGTGAGCTTGGGCCCAACCTGAACTCTTTTTGGATCTTGAAATATTGATCTGGCCTGATCTGGTGAGCTACAAACCCTTCCCTAGGCTGGCCTAAAATTGGTCTAGGTGGGTCAAGCTGATTTTGCACTGGTTTACTTGGCTTAATAGTGGTGGTCGACCTGACCAGAACTGATCTGTTGCTGCCCCTACCCAATAAAGTCCCTATGCATGTACATGTACACATCGATTAATATATATAAAATTTCTCATCAAGTTGTATATTCATAGTTTGGAGAGACTGCAAAATTTCGGACCTAGTGCAGGTACTAGTACCCAATCCATATGGACTACAAAATATTCTAGAGTCATTAAATAGAATCTTGGCGCAAGCATTTACTGTCTGTCTTGAACCTGTGTTCAGTTTTTCACATCTTCGTAATTTAATTTTACTCAAAACTTGTAAACCATTTAAACTATCTGAAGTTGATAGATTGGGCATAATAGGTTACTGGTTGTGCTTTAGATTTTGAAAGATATGTCTGGTTCTTAATTTTCAAATTATTCTTTAGTATTAGGACACCCTGAAATTGTGATTATTAACTTGATCATTCAAAGATAAATATTGTTACTGACCAAATAGATGTTTACTTAGTAATGATGTACCATGGAATTTATGTGATCTGGTGAAAAAAGTGAGATTTGCCTTCTTCTTCATTTAGTCATTCCTTTTTGCTGTTGACCATATGTGCTAGACATTCTGCAGTAATTCTATATTATTGAGAATGTACCACAGTGTTATCCGATGCTTAACCTGGAAGATACTATCTGTTGAAGCAAGGCCAATTCAAAATTCATGGTCTTGATCTATACCTATCAGTGGTCTGGCCCAGAAAATAAGCTCCGATGTTATGTTTTGAAATCATTTGAGTTCTTTATTTAGCTGGTGTAAACTCCAGGTTGTTTTGAATAATTGCATTCTGCTGGGTGCCGAAACTGAATTGTTCATTCGGCCCTAATTCAAGGGTCCTCAAAATAGCATGGTTATTCCAAGTGGAGTCCTTTAGGCCGTTGCTCGGAATTTCATTAATAATATGTTATTATCCTTTTGTTTTACAATATTTTTTTCTCGTGCAACCACTATACTTTCTGCTTACACTTTTGATTGTGTTTATAATGAAAAATATATCATCTGAATAATCAAGTAAATTGTAATATCATCTTAATTACTCTCTAGGAATGATAATTAATTGCGGGGTATTTGTGCTTGGGGCATGATAATCACATTTACTTTCTTTGTTGGTGCTTTTCTTCCATTTCTTTTTCCCCACAAATGTCTAACTAATACAGTATTGAGATGCACTAATTTATTTGATAAGAGAATTAACCTCCATCTTGTCTTTCCCTTTTTCTTTTTCTTTTCTTGTCTTTTCTTTTTTTGTTAAAACAGTATCGCTGGAGATGTTACATCCCCTTGAGGACTGGATTTGTGAAGTTCTCTTGTTTCTGAAAATGTTTTTTTTTTTTTTTTTTGTGCTATAATGTATCAGTGAGATCTGTTTTACTTGTTCACCAAACTTGTGGTTGAGCAAATTATGTAGTGAACAGAGTTCTGAAGAAGATTGGTGACCGGTCATATTCTTCCTTAAAAATTTTGGTCTTTTCTTTAAATTACTGCACTGTTTGTTTACGCTATTTATGGCAAAATCAAACTCTGAATGGTGGTAGTAATAGAAAACTGATTCCACTTTTTGAATGGATTTAACTGACTCCACTTTTTGAATGGATTTTGTGCCCTAGTATTTGAATCAGTATTATCACTCTTGAATGTGCGCACATTGATATATGGGAAATTTGTTCAGCTACCTGGCGACGTCTATCTGTTCAATGCTTAAGTATGCAATGTATAGTTCAGCAAACAAGCTAAGCATTGTGGACTCTGATCTAGCTACCTAGATGTCATGGTTTATGCTTGTGTGAAAGCAAAAGATTCCAGCAAGCTTATCATTGCTTAAATGCTGTAGTTTGTTTATGAAAATTAGATCAAGGGATTATAAATAGATGCTTAATGTGCTGATAATCTAAACTAACGCATGCCGTATGCTGCCATCCTTAGGACTTGCTAAGATAAGTATTTCAATCGTAGTCAAATGCCAAGGGATCTACTATCCTTAGGACTTGTTAAGTATATCAATTGCAAACAAATGCCAAGGAACTGCTACTTACCTGATGGATGGTGGATAACAGAACTATGTTGTGGAAGACTTGGGCAAAACCATGTTAACTCTGTTCAGTATGATTTGATGACCGACAGGGATGCTTGGTTTTGCCAATCTCAAAAATATAAAAATAACAAAATATTTCATTTCCTTTTCCTTTGAGTGTGACAGAAAGTGCGTTTAATAATTGATGAGCTCATTCTTATTTTCCTAATTTATATAAAATAAACTTCTAAGATAAGCCCCTTGGTCAAAACAGAAAAGGCGGTGGTTCTCTCGATCTCATTACAAATACACGCAGATTAAAATATGAAGTACACTTATCTATTGTACACTTATCTATTGTACACTTATCTAAGATAAGCTCCTCCTTGTTCATGCGCTTGCCAGAAATGCATTAATCTTAGCCACTAGGACAGCAAAAACATAAATCACCAACATATGGTTGGCAGTTTAGTAATATTTTTAAAATAAAATTGATTCGTTTCTGTTTCTTAAAACTAAAACTAAAATCAACTGTTTCAGTAAATCAAATCAAAATAAATTAAAAAAATTAATTTAGTTTTAATTTAATTTATCAATTTATTTAAAATAATCAAATCAACTTTATGTGATCAAATGATAATTCAATTATTTATAATGTGAAAGAATATAATCTTTACATAGCTCAATTATTCATACATATCTATAATATTTTAATTTTAATTATAGTATAAATGAAAGTTATATAATATATACATTGATCTTATTTGATTTATATTAATTTTTTTAAAATTTTAAAATGAAAACTAGTTTCAAAATTTTTAAATTGGAATAAATTAAAATACCAAAAGAATTAGTACAAACTTATCCTCTAATACTCGTATTCAACGCGGCATTACCGGACAAGCGAGCCGGAGAAGGAAGCCGTTTCGCCACCTCCTCCACTCGTTCCAACCATCTCGGAGGTATGAAACGCTTAAATCACCTCGTCCCCCTTTACCTCTAATAAGTCCTTTGTGAAGTATTCCTATTTTCCCCATTCACGCTCACCTCATCATCGGACCTTCGCCGATGCTCCACTGCCCGACGACAACCCCAGGTTAGTGATTGCCTCTTCTCCATCTCGGGTGTAACCTCAGTCGTCAGATTTGAAGCAAAAGGCCGGATTTTTATGTTGTTTTTCTCTATTTTTGGCTGCAGTAAAGAATGATTTTCTGACGGCAATTTCTCCCTTATCGGTGAGATTTTCTGACGGCAATGTCTCCCTTATCGATGACTTCTTTCGTCAGGTACTCCCATTACTCTCTTCCTCCTTGCTTGTACTTTCTCGAGATCACATGGTTCGGACTTTGATTGCCGAAAAATGGGAGAGAAAGTTCGTCTGCCCTGTTTTTGAACCTGTGGGCAGAGTTTTTTTTTGAAAAAAAAAAAGTTAAGGAAGCCTTTTCGCGGTGGCCAGTGGCCACCAGACCCCCGCGGGCTAAGTGCTCCAACAAGGGAGCTGGTGGCCGGCTGGAGGGAGGTCGCCAGAACCCCCAACGGTCGTGGCCAATCCGTTAATCGGCTGCGGTTGGCCTGGTGCAGTCACGGCCAGCGTGGCAGTGGCCTCGGCAGGCGTCGGGGGTGCATCCGGCAAAGCCTGGCCAGCCAAGAAGGGCTAGCCAAGCTGCCCAGCCAGTGGCGGCGTTTGGGGCTGATCGAGAAAGAAAGAAAGAAAAAGAGAGAGAGAGAGAGAAAGAGAGAGGGGTGGCTCCGGGTTGGCTGCGAGCGACCAACGCTGGGGCAACCTATGGCAGCCAGCCGAGGAAGCACCGGCGGTGGCTCTAAGCTTCCGTCAGGCATGGGTTGAGGGGAATTTGAAACAGGGAAGAAAAAGAAAAAAAAGAGAAGCCATTGTTTGGGTTTTTACCTTATAGATCTAGCCTTGGTTCCAAGCTTTTTTGGACCTAAATTTTGAAACCCAATTTAATCCTGACCCAATTACTTTGGGTTTAGGACTAGATTTAAGATTGGTCTAATTTATATGTGAGCCCTTTTTACACTGTACGAACTGATACAAGATATAGGCCAAGATTAAACTTGGCAGAATATTAGAGTTGTTTTGAGGCATCATAATTTTTAGAAATTAAAAATTTAAATATTATGTTGTAGATGATAGAAGTCTAATTAGTTGGATTTGGCCTGTGAATTAGCGACATGAAGTAAGCTAATAATAATTAGTAGTTTTATAAATTCTTAAATTATGTAATTTCTGGCTAAATACTAATATCTAGTTAAATATTGTTTATTATCTACTATTATTTTGCAAAATAAATTTTGTTGCTTTAATATGTGCATTTGAATATTTAATGTTATTATTTTTAGATTTTAGTTACTTTTTGCATAATTTATTATTTCAAAAAAATAATAATTAAAAAATAAATAAATAAAATAAAATATATAATATAATAATAATAGTATATGTTGATAATAATGAAAATAGTTATAAATTACTAATGCAAATATGAAGAAAATACAAAATAACTAGCTATATTATTGTGAAACCATAAAATAGTAATAATCCATGGTATTAATATTAATAACATAACTAATATGGTATGAATATGTATTTATGTATGTTAATTTAAAGAATTCATGAACAATAATCAAAATAAGAAATGTGAATAAATTTTAAATAATAAAATATGTCACTTTCGGTCCACTATGATATGACTTGATGGCATAATGACTGATATTGAATCCACCTCCACAGAGGATATATATGGAGAATACATCATCGCCAATAGGGTTAAATGCAGTCCTCTAATCCTATCACAGGAATATATGTAACCATAGTTTATGACCGTAGTGTATTCGTAACAAGATAATATGTAAACTTAATGTAATGACATATAAATTCTAGTATATGAAGAAAGTAAATCATGACTGTAATGATATGAAAACTTAGAACATAATTTTTAAAATATAATATGAAATATGAATTCAAAATAATTCAGAAATATAAGTTAAATAAGGTAACATTATAATATCCTATATACTTAAATTTTTAATGATATATTTATATTAGGCTTATTTACTGAGTATGAGCTCATTAAATCCTCCTTTATGTTTTTTAGAGCCCAAGAATGAAGAGGAACAAGGATAGAATGAAGCTTCTGCTAGCTTAGTTTAGACATCATTAATTTTTTAGTTTTACATATAGCCTGAATAATTATTTTATTTAGAATTATAATAAAAATATTATTTTATTTTATATATATAGTAGTTCTTTGCTTTTGTAAATGATGATTGTTTCTGTCACTGAATATCTTACATGTCTAGTGCATGGTGGGTTGTTACTTTCTAAATATGCTCTATGATATATGGCATGATAAATCCAAAGTCATGACTTAAATCGGTTTCACTGTCTAGCCAGTTTTCTTGCAGATCCTGCGTCCCTGCACGTGAAAGGTCACTAGAGCCAATGAAATGCATTAAGATGCATATTATTTTGAATACTAGAAGACTTCTTACAACTATCGTTTTCTGACATACTTGAGCAACGATATTTCTTACTTATATTATGATGAATAATACAATAATATAAAAATGTGGCTGCATACGTCCAATTCGATGATACTAAATCAAATAGTTCCTAACAAATATTCTTCCAGTATAATCCATCTGCCTCACATCCACCGTTGCCTTAGTGCCGTTGCCTGATTTCATGCTTTATTTCATCGTACTTAAAAATCCAGCTCCACGTCTACTCCCCTCGGTAGTTGCAGTGATTTCACCAAATTACGGGAAATGACAAGGCTTAAGTGAGCCACATACATTGCGACTCAGGGCTAATTTTAGACATTAACTCAGTGCTAGGTTGGGGAATAAAGTGGAAAAACATTTCACCTACTAGATAATTTTGAAAAAAAGTCACGAAAAACGAATAGCTATCCTTGTCAAACTTATGCATACTAGGAATAACTATTCCAATGGAAGGATGCATAGACTATCCCTAGCATAAAGCCCTCATGTATTGCTGACTTCTTTTCCTCATGGACAAAAACATCATCAGCCTAGAATTATTCTAGAAATTTTAGCCAAACAGAAATAGGAATAATTATTCTTATTACTCCAAGGGTCTCTTCCACCATTTATGATATTTTGCAAAGATTAATAAAAGCATTTTTCCTTGACTCTCTTGGAAATAAATCATCAAATGAGTTGAATGCTAGAGTCATGCCAAAGTTTGCGCACTTGTCTGCAACTTGGTTTCTTTCCTAAATTCAATCTCACTTATTTTAGAGGACTTCAAACCTCTCTAGTTTTCTATGTGCTAAACTATTTATACACATCATTAGTCATGAAGGATTTGTAAGATTTTAAATTAATATGGGCTACCATTAGTTACATACTTTTTTATTTACAAAAAAAAGGTTGAATGTGTTCAACTTAAATGATTGGTATAAGTTTAAATAAAGTGTGTGATCCATAAAGTATTGGATTATGTCTATCTAATTATTATATGTAGATGTATATTATGGAAGTATAGGACCTGTCTGTTTGGGCTCTTTAATGAGAGAACCTCAAAGCCATTTTATTTTTTATGACTTAGTCCTCAATCCTATCCTAATTCAACTCTATCTCTGATTAATCTCTTATATAAAGAGACTTAGAAGATGCCAGCCTCATTAAATGACAACATCAAGTAGGATAAGAGAGAGAAAGAATCGATGCTACACAAGAGGAGACAAATAAACTCTTAAGCCTGAAGTTTTTGCATAAATCAAAAATGGCATAAATAGGTATAGCAATAAATTTTAAGGGTTAATTTCACTTAATCTTCCTTAACTATGGGGTATTTGAATCTAAAAATTTTTGCAATCAATCCCATAATTCTAATTTCAATTGCAATTGACCCTTGCTGTTTACTTCTGGGGTTAAAGTAAATGAAGAAGTGATCATGTGATTGCCACGTAACCGCTAAAGGCACTGGATTATTTTATTAACAAGTTTGCCCTTAAGGAATAATGATTTCTGGTTCACTGATTGGACTCAATTGAATTATGGTTCAAGAAATTTGGATCTAATTCAATTTTGGTTCACTAATCTGGGCTAAACTAGGTTTTGATTCAGGTTAATTGGGTCCAAATCAACTGGATTTAGGTGAATTGGGTTCAGAATTAGATGAAATAGCTCAAATCAGGTTTAAATAGGTTCAAATCAAATTTAAAATGAGCTAGAATTGAGTTAACCTAATTTGGTTTGGATTTAACCAAGATCAAACCAAATGGATTCATTGGCCTAGATCTAAATCAACTCTAAGTGGCTCGAACTAGTTTGAATTAGGTGTCTAATTTGAATTGGTTCAAATTGTGGAATAGGATTGGCCTAGGGCCTATTTTGATTGAATCAAGTTCTTGATTGGATCGAGCCACTTTAGTTCATGTAGGGAACTTAAACTAAGAAGACGCAATGTCTTTTTCATGGAAACTCCCATCCTTCGGATTGCCCTCTCTGAATATAGTGGTCCTCATCGATGGCCATTGATGGCAATGACCACCAGCGACAACCCTTGCAGCAGCAGCAACAACGTGCTAAAGGTGGAGCGGTGATCGAACATAGGCGAACCAATGACAGTCGTGACTAGTTTGAAGATCCCAAAATCCATTAGCCAAATGATTACTGACTAGCATGCCGATCGTTGGCAATGATTCCCAAGCTTTCACCACCTTCGGCGGACCTTCTACACTAACTATTGGATCTAATTAGGGATCTTAATGTCAAATTAATCCAAAATAAGGTTGAACAAGGGATATAGAATCAAAACAGAGGATTTTAATTTAGCCTACCTAATGTTGGCCGATTGATGCTAGCAACTTTCAGAGATAATGGATGAAGAAGAGATCTTTAGCAAGTCCTCTTTAATCTACTTTATTAAATATCCTAGTGATCAATTAAATGAACCTAAGTCTAAACAGAGAATCTATTAACAAAAAAAAAAAGAGATCACTATAAAATGACTCTGATGCTTATCCCATCGTCGTTAGCACTGGAAAGATGGTGACAATGATGAACAATGGCATCGATAATGGTACTTCACCATTGCTAGCTCCTAAGAATCTCTTGGATGAATAGAGCTTTATTTAATGGCACCGATTACCTCAAATAGTGATAGAGCTTTGGCCACTCAAGAACGAAAGAAAGGGGAAGAGGAGGAGAAGAGGAGGGAAGAGAGATGGTGGAATAGGTTGGGTTTCCGAGGGGAGCTCGATTCTATTTATAGGCAAAGCTCCTCCATGCGATGTTACGGTAGCTTCTCGATGGTTAGCTCTATATCAAGTTATTCGACCATGGCCACATGGGCAATGGAGAACGAAGGCACCATTGAGGCCATTGAACGGGGCACTAGGGTGGAGGTTGAAGGCGAAGCTCCGAAGTCATCATTGTTGAGACGAAGAGCTGGTTCAAAACGAAGAGCAGAGTTCATTTATTCCTAAAAGAAAAATAGTGTGGTTTAATACTAACCTAAGTTAGTTTAGATCCAATCTAATCCAATTTATGCCTAATATGAGTAATGCTTTCAAGAGGATGGGAAGCTCCACGTTCGGTCTAAAATTAGTGTTAGTGATGGGGGAGAGAGAGTCGAATGAACTAGAAGCTTTTAAGGGGGCTCAAGGAGTAAAATCATCATCCTAAAATCTATTCGTGCTAAACTAACCTTTTAGTGGTCATATAACAGTCATATAATGATTTTTTCATTTACTTTAACCTCAAAAATAGACACCAGAGGTCAATTGTAGCCGAAACTGAAATTGTTGGATTGATTGCAAAAATTTTTAGTTTAAGAAAGAAAGTGCAAATACCCCACAGCTAAAAAGGGCTAAGTGAAATTAATCTAAATTTTAATTATTATTTGATATTCTAAATTTCATATGTGTGAACTTAAAATCCTACAAGATTGGCTGCAATCTTTTTTTTTTTTTTTTTTTGCTTCTTCACATTTAGCTTAGCTAAGATGATCATGTATTCCTTTGCTATTTTAGTGGATGAGCTTACATTTAAATTATGTTGGTATGATTTATAATAACTAAATAGTTGTTATGTACCATTATGCCAATATCATTGGTCCAACTTAATTTTCAACATTTTTTACTCCATGTAACATGATTTGTATGTATATCACGTAAGATGTACTTTTCTTCCTAGCTAGAGTAGGTTTTCTAGGAACCAATTTAGCTTTCACAATCACTTGAAGTTTCTGACTTTCCTTAAGACTTAAGTCTCATTTGAGGAATATAGAGTTGCAAATAAACATATAAAATTTTTATAGCTAGCAAAGAAAAGAAGTTATCTAAACACTATAATCAACCAAATTTGAAAGGCTATTAGTAGCATAATTAAATTTAAAAACTTGACAAATGTACCATCTACAAACAGAATGACCCTTTTTTTCCCAAATTAGGTAGATGGCCATAATTAAAACGTTTTCAATGATTTTTATGAAAGGTGTCCAACAACTTTAACTTTCCTGGTTCATCAACTATGATTTCAATACAAAGCCAAAATTTAGTTTATCAATCATTTAAGAAAAATCATAGTTGAATGAAGTTCTTCCAGCCTTCACAATTTTGTAAAATTTCCCTCCTCTATTATGTAATTCCAAGATAAATCCTTCCTCAAACCATTCTTATCTGTATGGACTTAGTTCAGATGGCACAAAATAGTACTGGGTGATGTCCCCTCTCCCAAATAGTTTAAACAAAAATAAGCTAATAGTAAAGAAATTATGGAATAAGCTAGATAGATTGAATTGAAGAGTGGGATTTGTTGAAGCCATCATAACAAGCATAAGCATTAATGCACATCAAAGTCTTTGGAAAATTGCAAACCTCACTTTTGGTGCTCTTTTTTGCTGGCGAACCAAAAAAAAAAGATAACTCCAGAGACTATATCGTAAGCATATTGTAGTCGACCTAGAGAACTACAAACGTACAACACACATGATCAGAAAAAAAACATACATAAATTTTTTGAATAGCAATCCATTAATTTGATAAATCAACATCTCCCATAAGTTTTAACTTTGACCAGAGTTCCTAAAATGATGCCTGCAAATATGTTTTAAATGAGTTAAGTATAATCTAAATCAGATATCAATACATGTTATCAGTCTGATGGACCCTTAGACCTTTAGTTTTGTTGTACCTCCCTCACAAAAATAAATAGTATATACATTAGCTCAATGAACCTCTTTTAGCTTCTATTATCTAGTCAAGAATTCATTTGGTTAGGGAAGATATGCAGCAATAGAAGCCTCGAATGTATAAGTGCTTGAAATTTTTTCTTCACCATCAGATCATTTTAAAGGTACCAAGATAAAATTATCCTCGAGGTTGTGGCAATAAAAGGTTTTCAATGTGGTGATTTAAACCCTTTATTAAGTACATAATCTATCATACAACGTTAATGGTGGTTGCCTAAGAAGAATTTGAACAGCATGATCATTGTATTTTTCATGAAGTAGATAAAATATGGATGCTTTACTAATTTGCTTTTATTTTGCCTTGATTTACAGTTATTCTGTAGAAGACTACCCTCAAGCATTTTTTTCCCCAAACACCATCTCCATTAAAGAGTTATGCCCTTCAATTCTCCCCGTGATGTCCGTATTGCATATATTTTAGGTGAAGGTTCCCCTTATTCTTGCTATAAGTTAATTTATAGTTCTAGATGCCTATAATTAATATTATCAAGTTTAACAATTATATAATCTAGTATTTAATATCTTAGGAAGTCAAAAAGTCATCTTAAGCAAACTAAAAGTCATGTAGAGACCAGAAATTTACTTTTTTATTCATGAGTGGTAGTCTAAGAGTCATCTTTGTAACTAGATGAATTAGAGTTTTGTCATGGACAAGTCATTGAGAGCTTCTTGTACCACTCCGTTATACATGAATGAAAATCCCAGGCTTCCTACTAAAAGTTCTCTATCTTACATCTTGTTTCCCATATTTTTTCTTGCACCCAACAAAATATCTTATTAGCGCCAATTCACCCAAAGCCCTCTAAACTCTATCTCATTTCTACTACATAGGTCCTACTTCTTGATTCAATTCCCCCATGCGAACAAGTTTTAGTGCAAGTATAAATAATATGACCTTCAACTACATGCCCTAGCATTAATAGCAAGAGCTATTACTTTAGGAATGTTCAAATAAGGACTCTTCATTTCACAAGATTTGTTGGACTTAGTCAAAGGTGGTTATGAAGAACCCACAAATTAAAAGTATTTGCAGCATGGACACAAGCAAAACAAAAAGAGTACAAAGAGAATAAAAGAAGAGATGTAAGAGCTTTACTTCTCATCTAGCAAGGGGTAAGTAAAACTATATTTCCTATAATTATGGGTTCAAATAAATCTAAAAAAAATGGAAAATTCTAAAAAAAAAAAGGGAGCTTCAAGGCTCCAACAAAGTTGTCTCTATTAAGCTTCAATCTGTTTGGGGAGAATTTGATAATTTAGTAATGAAAGATCATAAAACAATCATTTTTTTTTTTTGCTCTAGAGCTATTGGAATTATTAATCAAATTGGAAGTTATGGTAATGCCATTCAAGATAAGAAGATTGTTGAGAAAATTTTAAGAAGCTTGTCTGCCAAATTTGATTGTATTATTGCTACAACCGAAGAGTAAAAGGATTTATTTATTCTCACCTTGCATGAACTAATAGGATCACTGGAGATGAACAAAGAATGAATAAATTTTAGTTCAGCCTTTAGAACAAGCATTTCAATCCAAGCTTACTCCTAAAGAAGAGAAAACTTCAAGTACAAAACATGAAGGAAAAGAAGCTCATTTCAAAGAAAAGATCAAGAAAAATAGAAGTAGTCTTCTATGGAAGCCCAAGGCAAGGAAAATGCAGATAGGGTCAATCCAATTAAAGAAATGGTAATACTAATTTCTAATGCTTTATTTGCAAAAAAATCTGAACATGAATCTAAATCCTATGATTATAAATACAACAGATGTCAAATTCCAAATCACTCTAAAAGAGATTTTTGGTTAAAAGATAAAAAAGAACTGAATGGAACAAACTTTTCTAAAAAGGATAATAGTAAACAACCATTTTATTCTTATATGAATTTGCAATAAGTGTCACAAGATACTTGATATTTGGATAGTAGGTGCAGCAACATATGAGAGGGAATCAAAAGTTCTTCGTCCAACTAAATTAAAAGACTTTCTTTTAATTCAAAGTTGGACATAACAATCTACAATAAGTTGAAGGTAAATGAGTCACAACAGTCTATACACAAGTAGGTTTGAAGGAACTTATCCATGATGTTTTATACATATCCGGATTAACTCAAAGTTTATTAAATGTCAGACACTTGTTACAAAGTAGATATCTTATCTATGCAACAAGTTAAAGACAAAGGAGTTACAATAATCTACACAAAAGTAGGTTTGAAGAGACTTATCCATGATGTTTTATACGTTCCAGGATTAACTCAGTTTACTAAATGTTGGACAATTATTGCAAAATAGATATCTACTAATCTTTTGACAATGGTGAATGCAAAATTCTTGTTGAAGGCAACAATACTCTTGTGGCAAAAGCTATGATGATGTAAAAAAAAGTATTTCCTCTTAATATGATAATCAAGTAAAACCTTACTTTAAAAAGTGAAAAGATTGATGAGTCATATTTATGACACTTGAGATATAATCACTTAAATTATAAAGGGCTTAACTTGTTAAAAGAAAAGAACATGGTTCTTAGGCTTCCATCATTTATAAAAGGAAGCAAATTTTTGAGGGCTGCATCTACAGTAAATTACATCAACTTCCTTTCCTAAAGACAGCATGAAGAGCACGTGCTTCTCTTGAGCTTGTGCATGCAAACATTGGTGGTCATACAAGGATGCCTTTCTTTGATCAAAAAAGATATTCCTTTCTCTGTGTTAATGATTACAGTAGGATGATAAGGGTTTACTTTTTTGAGCAAAAATCAGAAGTCTTCTCTATCTTACCCCAATTCAAGGCTCATGTTAAAAGGCCCAGTGGTCACCAAATAAAAACTCTAGAAAAACATCAAGAAGGCAAATTCATCTCTACACTATTTATATGATATTGCAAGGAGAAAGGCATTAAGAGGCAGCTAATGGTAGTATATATATGAAAGAAAGGAAGGAAGAGTATATATGAAACCATAAACTTGATAATAGTCGCTAAAAAAAGGCAAGGAAAGAAAGAAACAATTTATTCTCTTTACAATCTTGAACTATTCACAAAATGATGAAAACAAACGGTTTTTTTTTTTTTTTAAGGGCATGCAAGTCATAGATTTCATAAACTTGGTAGATGAGACTGTATGATACATTTCTTAAAATGGACTAGGATTATTTGGATTTTCATTTTCGTTTTTTCAGAATCAAATAACTAGGTTACGCTCATGTAATCCTAAAGTGTGTTCAAATGGAGCCTTGCCCAGAAATGATGTCCTTGAATGAAAACCCTAAGTATAAATTTTGAAATGCTTACCTTTCATGCATACCATTCCCAGCACGGGACCGCGGGGGGCTGATGTGGATTCTATAGCAGATATCAGCCTCATGGTTGTGTGTGTGTGTGTGAGAGATTCTATAGCAGATATCAGCCTCATGGTTGAGAAAAAGAGAGAGAGAGATTCCATGGCAGATATTAGCCTCACGGTAATAACCAATTATCTCTAACAAACTCAAACCGTAACAAAAGAATCACCACCATGAAAAGCACTTACAAAAGCTCGATCCATGTAGCCATATATCCTCATGAAGGTACCCAAGCGGAAGCAAACACCACGTTGTGCCCCTTCCAAGTGAGTACCAAGTCTTCCTCTTCCCTCTTCAGCCCCCACCCCGCCGAGTGCTGGTCCAGCATCCCCTTCACCTCCCCCACCGCCTCCTCGCCGGTCCCCAACCCCCGAAACCCCGCCGCCCTCATCCTCTGTGCCCACCTCCCCTTGGGCTCCAGCCGCTCCACCCTTTGCAAGCCTTCATGGGCGATCACGTTCTCTATCTTCCAGCACACCCCGGCCTCGTACCACCGCCGCTGCTCGCTCCCCTTGGGAAGAAATGTATCCACTGCATCATATGGTATCCATAGATAATTGAATACCGATCTTAGCCTCCCAACCACGTCGCTCGCCGTGAAGTCAGCGTCCTCCTCCACCAGTGTAACCAAAGTAGGCCCAAGACCGCGCAGCGCCTTAAGGAACATCGTCCGAAGGGATGTCGACGAGCTACAAGCGGTCTCGTCGGGGATGTAATGCAGCATCATCTGACAGTTGACGACGAGGGCCTCGCCTTCACAGACCAGCTGTTGAAGTCTCAGTTGCTCGATGAGGTTGTCGAACGCGTCGGATGGATTCGAAGGGATCACTCTGAATTCCATCGCTACGTTTTTGAACCTTGCGAAATTGGCCAGCCTTGCACACAATTCATCGTAAGGGAGGTCTAGAATCGGCGGCGGCATGATGGTGGTGGTGGTAGGGCTTGGGATGGTGAGCCTTAGGATCGGCGGCCCTTCCGGGCGGCTGGCTAGTATGTCGATGAGGGTGGGGAGCTGCATACAGTGTGTGGTGCTGAGGTCGACGATGTGGACGACGGGGAAACCCTCCACAGCTTCGGCGATGGCCGCGTTGGCTGCGGAGTAGCCAAAGCGGTGCCATGGAGTGAGGTCGACGAAGCTCGCGAGGTCGACGGCGGAGAAGCGGTGGGTGTGGAGGGCGAGGTCGGCGTCGGCGCGAGCAGCAGCGACAGCAAGCATCTTGCAGGAGCCTGTCTTGGAGGCGCGGGTGATGAGGGCGTGGAGACAGGCGGCGGTGAGGCGCTGGTTGGAGTCGCCGTCGGGGGGTGAGATGTTGTGGAGGACCCACAGGAGCTGCTGGGCGAGGGTGGCGTCGTTGGCCTCGATGGCGTTGGCGCAGTGGACCAGCAGCTGCTCCATGCATCCGGCGGTGCTGTTGAAGCTGCCAAGGGACTTGGCGGAGGTCGGGAAGCTGGGCCACGGCCGCGGCCGGTGGAGGGGGGCTTTAGGTGCGGTCAGGTCGAAGCACAGGCCTAGCCCATCGAGGTTGAGTGATGGTGGTGGGGGTGGTGCATTCTCCGTGAATTGCATCATGTGAGATGAGAGAGAGGGGGCACCAAATGCAACTACTAGAAGTTTAGCTGTAGGTGCCTGGATTTGGTATTTGTACTGAGAATATATAGAGGGCTGTGCATTTTGGGATCTCTAGTTCTTGGAGGAGAGAAGAAGGGAATGGTGCATCCCAAAGCCCCAAGCGGGACTTGTCTTTGAGTGAAAGGAAACCAGTAAATGTCCCTGAGTACAAGATTAGTTCATTGGAGAAATAAAAGAACACAAGGGACTTGGTGTTAGCTGTTCATGTGTGTATGTGAGAGAAAGAGAGAGGGTTCAATAGGTGACAATTGGTCATGTGGACTGAATGGAAGGAAAGCCATGGCACAGAACCATGGTTAAAATTGGCTTGAGAAAAAGACTTTGGATGGAGTAGAAGCTAAGAGAGAAAGTAGAGGCTGAGCGAAAGCAAAGGGGAGAGGCGAGTGATCGAAGATGCGGACGTGTCGAGGATGTGGGTTTTATTAGGAAAAATGGCTATCACTGTCAGTAGGATAGGAAGAGACCAAATCCTAATGGGGCTTGCTGTTAGGGCCTAAACATTAAAAGAGGTGATGCTTTTCCTTATCATAAAAAGAAGGTAGGGCAGTTGGTAAAAGAGCGTAAAAAGGCTTCCAAGGGTCGGCTGTGGGAATGAATGGGGATGAAAAAAAAAAAGGGGGAATAAAGGAAGAGAATAAGAGAGGAAAAGAAGCAACAAAATAAAAAAATAAAAAAATAAAAGAGAGAGAAGGAAGAGAAGTAAAGATGGGGGAAGAAAAGAAAAATATTTTTTATCGTTATATAATTTGTTGATGCCGCGTTTCTCCTCCATTAAACTCCTTGACAAATTTTTTTCCTGTATGTATCTTTCTTATATATTCTTTAAATTATTATGTCCTGATAAACACTTATAGAAGACTTTATAGTCTACTTATTATATTGGATTTCTTACATCCTTGGTAGATATAGTCTCAATTTTATGAGAATCATGTTAAAACTTAGCATATCATATCAATTTTATTTTCTATTATTTTCTATTATTTTGTAAACTACTCTTAGGCAGGAATAATTAGTATCAAAGCTTACAACTATGGCAAATAATAATAATAATAATAATAGATTGCTCTTGATGATGGATGGTTCGGTCAAATTTGAGATTCCAAGATTTAGTAGCATTAAATTTGTGCTTAAGAAGTTAGAAAATGCATGTTGATGAAGGATGGGTGCAATATCACCCTTGAAAGTAAAGAAAAAAAAATCTACCATAATGATGAATGAAGAATTCTCTAAGAGGGATAAAATAATGATGGCTGATCTTTATCTCATGCTTGATGAATCAGTCCTATTTTATATTTCTTTGGAGACCATAATTAAAGGATTGTAGGATAAGTTAAGAAGCATGTAGGAGGAAAAATCTATAACAAAAGATATTTTTCTTTGAATAAAGTTGTCTACCTTAAAGACACAGGAAGGAGATTCATTGCAAGAGCATCCAAATTATTTAGTACATTGAAAAATAATTAACAATGGTTAAGGTTATGATCAAAGATAATGAGAAAGCAACCATATCGCTTAGCTTAGGCATCGCCACTTTCTTTGGCAGCATTTACTAATTCGGAACTTAATTTAAAAGTCATATTTCAACTCAAACATTTTTAGAATGCCCCTAATAATCAACGAATAGCAAGTACTTTTTCCCGTGTAGATCCTATCTCAATAAGAACTTAATGATTTGATCCACCTATATATGTTGCTTTTACTGCTATATTGAGAATAACTCCATGTATTGTTGGACATAAAATAGATAGTGGATTTATTTGTCTTTTCTTGAACCTTTTTCATAATTCAATAGAAAATTTGATAAGCTGATGATTTCTTTTCTACGTTTCATAATACCATTAACTAACATGTTAACTAATCAATTATGATAAATTGGATCGATTTTGCAATTTTCTTCCATAGTATCTTGATGTGACATGAGCATGAAAGAGATTTAAGAATTAGTTTTCTTTTTATAAGGGCTAAAAATAAATCAAAAATTTTGGCTTTTTGACCCCATATTGTAGAATGGATTTTGAAATATATGAAAGATCTTCCTTCAAACCGTGCATATGATTTCCATTGAATATGGCTTTCCACATAATTCTATATGTATCTATGAGATCGAGTATGGAATTTTGTTTACTCACTTAAATTGATTATTCGTTTCCTTCCTTTTTCCTTGCTAGATTCATGGGATAGTATGATCATGAACTTCAATCATATGATAGATCTTAACATGAATTCAATGGTGTTGGTATTGCTGACTGAGAAGGCTCGACTAAAGAATAGTTAGGCTTCAAGTAGCACATTGATAACAAGAAAAAGATCGTTAGAGAGAATTTGACAATACATGGTCAAGATTCAAATCTAGAGATAAGGGCAAAGTAAAGTGCTATCACTATAAGAATTAGGGGCATATTAATTGAGTATTTCTACAACATGCACTTTTTGGAAAGTGACAGTAGCATCTATGCCTGATGATAATTGTGGCGTTACTTCAAACGTGCAGATACTTTTGACGGTAACTTGGATGTTAGATTCTGGTAATTCTTACCATATTTGCTCTAAAGGAGATAGGTTTGATTCCTTTTGAAATAAAGAGAAACGCAATTCAACCAGTTGATGGTTCAATTTGTGAGATCTGTGATGTGGGGACAATGAAAATCAAGATGTTTAATTGATCAGTGCATACTCTAAATGGGGTGCAGTATGCCTTAGAAATGTGCATAAATCTTATCTCGATTGGTGCAATAGACTTTAAAGGCTACAAGCACTTAGTGTGAGGTGAAATACTTAAGGTAATACATGACATAATAGTGCTAATAGAAGGCAAGAAATACAACAACATATGTCAAATAATAGAAAACACAATTATAAGAGTTTCAATGGCGTATACAGTGAGGTGGAGATATGATGGTCAGGATTATGCAGGTACAATAGGAAATCATATAGAGTCACTTTTGCTGCAGTCATGGATGTCGTTTTAGCCGAGAAGTTTCTAGAAAAGTGATGTGGTAAGTAGCAGGGCAAGTGGATTCGAGCGGTGCTCGAGCTCACCACGGGATAGGAGTTGAGCTAGTTATTATGCATTATTTGAGAGATGATCAATAAAAAGTTGACTTTCTTTGCGGTGCTCAACGTTTTTTATTTATTTATTTTTATAATTATTTAAATATTTAATTTAATTTTAGTGCATCAAATTAAGTTAATGGATGATCGTTGTTTAAATATTTAATTTAATTTTAGTGCATCAAATTAAGTTAATGGATGATTGTTGGATTGATAGTATGTATGGTTGGTGTATGTGACTAAAACAAAATGAAAATAATTTTGTTATGAAAGAAAATATGGGAAGGAAAGAGAAATGAAATATGTGATTAATTTAATTGATGGATTCAAACTTACGGGCTCTATCAATAAAGTAATTCTTCTCTTAGAAAAGGAAGATGAGAAGTCTATCCAAATCGAATACACAGCCAAATCAAAATTGCCAATGTAAAGCGAGGAATTGCCAAATGTTCCTCCTTATATCGGCATTGATGATTTTAGCAGCGAAGAAGATTATGTGAGGATGATCAAGAGAGACGAAGCTGTGTTAGTCATTGTTGCCCAAAAAAAGAAAAAAAAAATTTGAGACAAAAAAATAAAAAAGATCAAGGCCAGAAAAGAAAAAGGCCAAGATTAGATCTTAGAAGTTTTGAAAAGCATTAAATTATTAGTTAATCGAGATAGATGATTTATTTGATAAAATATTATAAATAATTTTATTTTTACGAATGATAATTTTAGAAATATGAAAAAGTATCATAATAAGTTAAAAAAAAAAAAATACTATCATCAAATCCCTGTTTGGCTTGGTAATAAAGGTTAAGGTTGAGAACATTAGGAAAGTAGCTCCAACCCCCAAAATGACAGCACCGTTAGGACTTGGTACTTAGGCCCTGCATTAAATCAAGAGATGCGATGCCTTCGCCGGTTATGAAAGAGAGGTTGAGCACGTGATAATGGAAGAGTGGGCAAAGATTTCCACGACTTGGCTGTGCGCGTGGCTAGAGACAAAAATAGAAAGAAGACAGAAAGAGGAAGAAAAGTGGGAATAGGAAGAGAGAGAGAGAGAGAGAGAGAGAGAGAGAGAGAGAGAGATAGAGACATTTTTTTTTATGTTGATATCTCGGTAGACTCCCAGCGGCATATTGTTCTCCTAGAATTTTTTACAAAATTTTTTCTTGTATTAATTTTCTTATATTTTTTTGAATTATTTATTCTTAGTGAATTTTTGTAAACAATAATGTACTTTATTTCTTATTATTTAATTAACTGTTTATTTTTTATAGCAGATTTTTCACTCTCCTACTTGATGTGACCAACTTTTTGGATGAACGTTATTGTTGAATTTATTTTTTTATTATTTAAGTTAACGTTTGTGGAAATGTAAGATTTGCTTTGGGTTTTCGGGGGCATGTGAGGTGGCTGGCCACATGGACTGTGCGGAAGATTGAGTTTTGTCGGATATAGATATATATATAGAGAGAGAGAGAGAGAGAGAGCGCGCGCGCGCGGGGCCGAGAGCGCCTCCCGGGCGATATCACGGTGAAAACTTTCCGTGCGCATCCGATAAGTCCAAGGAGAGAGATGAGAGCTGGGGCAATCAGTCACCTTTTTTTCTCTGTCGCGTCGACAGTGACTCTTTGTTATTTATCCACGCAACTTCCAAAACTTGCCCATCCTTTGACTCTCTCTCTCCATTATCCTTGCATTAAGTAGCAGCCACTCAATCTGAGGTGCCGTGCACTAATGCATTTCTTCCTGTCATGCAGCCCAAGGGACAACGCTGAATGTGATAACTATGCCCCACATCATCAGGTAAATCATTTATACGTATTGCAACTCCGTGGACGGATGAGGATCTTCAATCCGAGTTGAAGGATCTTGAAAATTAGAGATGGAGGCTAGAATTTTGTGCCTGCATGCCACTTTATTTTATGTAATAAAATGATAGAATCCGACCAGAAGATTGTGCATTTAATTATTGTTGGTTGAGAACTTTTTGGCTTGGCATTGGTATTTCTTAAACCATCTTTCCCTATCAATAATTGTACTGATGTCTGCCTATCAACACTAGATGATTCCCTATAAGAAAAGGTCTTTACAGAAAAAGAAAAAAACAGTATTACCATATATAGTTGGTAAGGAAGGTAGACTAATGGTCTTATTAAAATATTAAAAATATAGGCGGGCTTTAAAATTTTTTTTTAATCAAATTAAAAGTGATAATGTATATTTAAAATTATATATTATGTATAAATATATTTTTATACTAACATGTTAGAAGAAAAGAAATAAAAAAAAAAAAAACTCACCGACGTGGTTTCTGAATAAATATAGTTTCTTCCGTTATATTTTTCTCCATTCGGTCCTTCATCCCTTCTGCTATATCATGGCTCATGAGTACATGGCCGCTCCAGTACTTCATAAACCCAGTATCTTCTTTCCCGTCTCTTTTCACTTCAGTAGCATAGACAGCATCTCGAAGTTGAAGACGAACCTACCATTAATCCTCATCCAATCTAATGTCCATCGAACGACGTCAGACACTAATAGCAAGTCACGATCCCATGTTAAACTAGTGAGTCCCTGACGTGCTTCTCCTGTTGATGGAAGCAGTACGAGTGGTAAACAGATGTGCATTAGTTGGACGGTTGGTGTGTATCGTACGTGGGAAGTCTGGGAATGGTTCATGAGAATACAAAACGTGGATGTGTGGTATATACTTCCACATAAAGGATACATGTATGCATCGAGGAAAGGCATCCGAAGTAGTAGACTTTCTTGACAAGAAGTTGCCCCTCCCCCTCCAATCCAAAGTCCCTGAAAAGGCCCGCCCTTGAATATCAACAACATGGTAGCATTATGAGTCTGATTTTTTTTCCCTCTATTCGAATGTGCGACTAATAGACATTTCGAGCCATGTTGGTTGAGATGTGAACCCAATGAAAAGCGATGCAACCATATTGCTCTAAAAGTTAAGCAACTAGTGTTGGCGGTCTTAAGGGCCTTATCTAACCATTTCTAAAGATGACACGTTCATACCGTAATATCAAGCTACTAGATCCACACTATCTATTCAACTTAGCTATTTTTCAGACACTCAGTTTTTAACTTCAATATCCGTTTCTATTATCAGGCACAAGATAGAAAATTAACCACATATCAATATATTTATATCCATATCTATTTTTAGTTGAATGTAGATGCTAATACCTATATTCATATTAATCAAGTGCTAATATCTATACTCATAATTCTTTTAAACAGATATAGGTACGAATTAGATATTGATAATATAACATAAATTTTGATATAGATCAAATAATTAAAATTACTGATCCATCAAGTTAAAAATATTATTGGATGGATCAAAAAGAAAAGTAGGTTAAAAGCATGCAAATATGATCATTTATTTTCTAATAAAAGCTATATAAAACTTAAGATTGCAAATGGCATCTGATATTCATATATCGGATGAATAATTTTCTGTTCATATTGGTATCTATTTTTTTTTGATAATATAGATATGGATACAAATATTATCTAAATATATTTAGTTAGAATAATAGATCAAGAAGGATATTTTCTAGTCTAATTTCATCTTATTCGTGCCCATTTTTAAAATTCTACAACTTCATGGAACCAAAAGATTCAAAATAATGTATACATGCCATGGTATTCAAACCTAAGGGATCCTTCATGATGAGGAGGATACCAAACCTAGAAGCAACTTATTGTTTCA
This sequence comes from Metroxylon sagu, assembly GCA_017589505.3. Lineage (NCBI taxonomy): Eukaryota > Viridiplantae > Streptophyta > Magnoliopsida > Arecales > Arecaceae > Metroxylon > Metroxylon sagu. Next base: position 1,104,069 of record JACVBY030000659.1, on the reverse strand, counting down.
AATTCTCATCTTTTTATCTCCTCTTATTATTTAACCTTAGTGAAGCTAATCTTTTTGAGTTAAAAAGCTGAAGATCTCCTATACTAATACTTCGCAACATGCTGGCCCATCTAGACACCAATAGTGATAGATGTTATGCATATGCTTCTTCTTCTTATATTTGGATAATGTGTTATATAGATGTTTTGATATGTGATAAATATCAAATCTTTAAAATAATAGTAAATAGTAATGGTACTATTAATGCTATGTCATATAGATGCTTTGATATATTATACACATCAAATCTTTTAAATAGTAGTAAGAGTAGAAGTATTACTACTATAGTTATTGTTACTATTGTGATTACCATTGTTGTTACTATTATTGTTATAATTAATAATGATATAATGATGTTGTTAGGGAATGGTTTGGGCTTAAAAAGCAGAAAGTGAAATGGGAAGAGGCACATTTTGGTTGTGAATACAGAAGAAAACCCCTTCTTTTCTAATCGTGAAGGTTTGAAATTCAATGAATCAGTCGTTCAAGATAAATTTTGATATAAAAGATCGCTTCGCATGGATGGAGGTTTCAGCTCCCTCGGTGACCAATCAGCTTTACAGCTAATTTTTGTTTTTTATGTACAATTAGTAAACATTGTTATATTGGAGGATGGAGACATTTGCATTCATGATGTGTTTTCATTATATTGTAGGATGGAGATATTTGCGTGCATGATGTTGTTCGTTTAACTTATGTCAACAAATGGGTGGACAAGACATGAAATTCATGTCAACATCACCTTGCATCACCAGTGTTCCCCGTGTACCACGACCACTTGAGGAATTATGTCATTCATTAATGGTGACTCTTGACTTGTGGACAAACCAGCTCCTGGATTTGAGGCTTCCAAAATAATTCAGCTACCAGTAATGAGTTCCTGCGTTCATTCTTGCTCTTTTCCCACCGCTCAGATCATACCCATCAGGAAGATTATAGCATAACTAGGTGACGTTTTTTCAGAAAAAATACACGTAAAAAGGTGACAGTTTCCGCACCAAAAACCCATGTTACTTACTGACCAAAAACGCATGTTACTTGCTGGCCCTCCTGATGCGGGCATTTGACAGCCCAAACAAAGTCATGACGATATTGAATCATTAATAATTCTTATATTTAAAAGATAAAGTATTCGACCATATAAAATGATCATATTTGATATATGTTATATGTCAATAATTAAATATTCTTAATGATGTAGGATCATTATATCTAGTATACCATAAAAATCTTAAATCATTAATAATAAAATACTAAAATTATTTTTTATTAATTAATTTTTTTACTTTAAAATAATTACCTCAATATATTTTAAAAGCACCATAATAATTTATTATTATTTTATATTATTTTATATTATAATGTTTATATTAAATTATAATATTATTTTCATAATATTATATTATGATACAACACTATAATATTATATTATATAATAATTAAATTATAATATAATTATAATAAAAGATGAATTTGGCTACATTAGAATATAGTTAAGTTTAAAATCTGATCACTTTTCCTATCCTTAATTTCACATAATTTACGGATGATTTAAGGATCTGTATGAATCGAAGGATGGAGAAGATGACCAAATTTTAAACTTGGCTATATTCAAATGCACCAAAATCTATCACATATTATAATATTATAATATTATAATAATATTATATTTTATTATTATAATATAATTTATAGTATTAAATTATATTTATTAATATGAAAATAATATCAAACATTTTTTTATATGAATGAGAGCATTTTGGTCCCTAAATCATAGGTAAAGATTACTATCTAAAGATGGTCTTATATACCTAACCTTATGAATAGATATGAGATCATTAGGTTTGATGATGATTGTAGAGGTAAGAGTAATTTAGGATCACTAACATATAAGATCATCTCCTTTCTGTCAAATATAGTAATGTTAAATATGCTGATCCTATCACCTATATCTGGTTATGGATGAATCATTCTATAGATGGGACCATCTTCTCTCTCCCATAGGACCATTCTCTCTCTCTCTCTCTCTCTAGCGCGCGCGCGCCCGCACGCACATCTTATTCGGGCTGAGGTTCAGATATCGGCCGGAAATTTCTGCCTTCCAATTTGACAGTGCCGCTTACAAATTCCACAATTGGCTACAACATGAGAGGGGCATGGCTCCATGGAAAGGCCACAAAAAGCTCTGGGGTGAAACTTTTGTTCCACTGAACCACCGACATTAGTTCCAGAACATGAGGCGATACACTGGATCTTTTTGTTCGTGTGGGAGAAGACAATTTGCTTAAAGCATGGTCTCCAAGTGGGCGAATCTGGTGTACTAGTTCACGTGGTCATTGCAGCTGCAATAATTATCTCACTATTGTAGTTGTTCTTGTTCTTTTGATGGTCGCACAGCCGCCATTCAACAATTTTCTTGACACCAGTGCTCGAGTATGTATGTACATAGGTGTCTACACGCACACACACACAGAGAGAGAGAGAGAGAGAGAGAGAGAGATCCCGACTTGTGCTACTCTCATTCTTCTAATGATGTGAAGTTTGCGGTCCTTCAATTCTCCGATGGTTCCATGATGCAACTTAAAAAACTTTTCTTGGATGAGGCACTGAGGGGGCGATTGTTTGTAACCAAAAAGAGATCTTTTGATATAAACGCGAGGCATTGTCGAAGTTGTGCTTCATCTTTTGCATGAACTGTCACTGCTAGCAACTGCAGGCAACTGTAACCTCCGCTAAGGTGGTTGCTTCTCCTGCAGGCATTATTTACTCTTGCATCCAAACAACAATGTGATATAAGATTTGCGCCAACATGTGAAATAGGCCTGAATAATTTATTCGGTGGATCTTCCCTCCCTTACCCTCAGAAAAAGGCATCTAAATCGTGTAGCCAGCCATAAAGCACAATTATGTAGCAGATATTTACAAGGAGCTGTCAACTTGACTGCAACCTCACGTTAGATCCAGATTTATGTTAGTCGACAAACTAAATTTTATAGGACAACTCAGGATTTTGAGAGTTGTGGTCCGTAAGGGCACAGTGATCCTTCTTCATGTGCATGGGAAATGCTCCATCTCAGTATGGCACATTTTGATCTCCGTTACAAACCATCATAAAATGAAGGACCACACCAAGTGGTTTCAGAAGGTTACTTCTGTCTCTTGTATTCGCAATCATCCACCTCCAAATCTTCTTGCATGGACCACTTACCTGGCATTTCACTCAGTTCCATGGCCATGGTTATGCGACATGTCCCCTCGTCGAATGATGGTCCCCAAACCATCATCCATTTTATTGTCTACAACATAAGCCACAGTGGTCACCTCCAATGATCTGTGCCCTAATATTTCTTAATGAGTGGAAGAAAGAGATCATGCCTTGTGCCACATTGCTCCCACTTAACCTTCTCACATAAGAACAATGGCTTGTGACCATGCCTTGTGAATCAAAATATCACAATTAAAACTTTCACAAGGTAGGAAAAGTTGAAGCCCGTTGGCTTCTACCTTGGTTTGAAGTGATGAGAGTCTAAAAGCGTGAAGCCCTCCCACTAAGGGTACAATAAAGCAGCTTTTGCATGGAAAGCTGACTAAATTAATTATTATAATTCCATGGTATGGTGCATGCTTGGTAGGGACTTGAAGGACACAGAGACCAAGAAGAGGATTAGAAGAATCTGTTGGAAAGCAGATAAGGAGAACAAGATAAGTTCAACACTAGAATTATATCAATCCCCTAATGAGAGTACTGGGATGGATTCTTAAGCTTGAGGTACAAAGACTAGAGGACACGGCGCTAAACTAAAAGACTACAACTTTCTCGAGGGGGAATTCTCTTGCTTCTCTGCACCATGTTCACTTCCAACGAGACATCACAACGAACAAAAATATGAGCATGAAAGTAAGAAGTGCGAACATGTGCTTAAGATACCCAAACGCTTCAGGAGCAGTTCGTAGACAATTAGTTAACTGGCACGCAAATTTAGGCTACACTTTAACGTGAGCGCATTATACCCGGAAGATGAAGGCCAAAGGGATCAAGACAATTGCCTTGTTTGTTGAGCTGCGCTAAAAAGGGAAGTCCTTTTAAGACTATTTTTAGCTTCCTTTTGGTTCATGAATGTAGGTCTAATATACCTTCCCAATCATTGCTACGGGTGTTATTCTCAATCGATTGAGATGGTGGGGTAGTGGAAGCGGGAAACATATGGTTCGACAATTTTGAATAGAAATTTAAATGGAGGTGGGAAAGGAATCGAATGTGTGAAACTGTTAAATACTTTTGTTGCTTGCAAGGGAATACAGCTAACTACTCTATTTTTTATTGTGACTGCTTTCAATATATCTGCCTAAGAGAGAGCTTTGGATTGCTTATTGGGATAAAGAAAAGGCTATATAACATTCATCTAAGGCCTTGGTTTTTGAGAGATATTAAAATTATTTAAAAATTTATATTTTCTTAAGTAAATGTTTACCAATAGCACTTAAATAAAAAAATAATTTATTCATATTCTTTCGTACATAGAAAGTGATCATTACTTATATTCTTTTATATTATAATTTTTTCAGATAAATTGCTAAGATTCATTCATCTTCACATAATACTCTTTATATTATCAGATTTAATTTACATATTAATTATATACTATCTTTTTATGATTGAAGCTCAATTTTCTCATATCAAATTACATTTTCAATCATACTTTCGATATATACATTAATCATATATATATTTTATTTTTTAAATAAAAATAAATTTTTATAGTTACTATTTACTAATTAAATAACAATATTATATCCGTTTATAAAACATAGATTTTATCATAAGAAAATATTTTTATTTCAAATATGAAATCTTTCAAAATATTGCCTTCTTACCTTTTTCTTTCAAAATGCATTGAAAGTAAAAGGTAGATGAAAGGAAGAATTAAAAAGTATTAATGAAAGAAAGAATCATGATCACGATATTTGAAGAAGATAAAAAAATATTTTATCTAATTCATTGGAAACTAATTTAGATATCTCTTGGATGATTACGAGTTGCCCCCAATTTAATAGGTAAATGATAATTTAGGTATGTAATTTACCTTTCTAACTTTTTTTTGACTGAAGCAAAAAAATATGAGTAAATTAGTTAATAAAAAGTTGATTAACTTTCTCATAAAATATTTTCACTAAAGAACGGAGCCTAACAGTGTAGGAGATAATCGAATTAAGTTTGCTTACCTACATAATAGAGAATTAGAGGAATCTTAAAAAGCGCTAAGCAACCGATCTTTATTGGATGAACAGATGCGGTCACATGTTATAATAGCAAGAGTAGAGCATCAGATTTACTTTTAAAATTTACCAGCATAGATTGTCAGATACTTGTGTTTAGTTTAGGTTATTTCTTTCAAAAGAAGAGAGAAAAAATAAGTTTTAGGTTGGAGGTTCTAACCTCATGGTTACAAGCGACGTTAGGGTTTAATTTTCAGGCACCTTTGCCTGCCTTGAATTTTTTTTAAGATAGTGCATCTTGGCCTTTCTGAGTTTTCTATCATGTTTGGTTGTCCATTTCTGCCAACTGCTTTAAAGCTTGCTGGCTTAGCTCTCCTTAGAAGGTCGTCTGCATTTAGCACGAGTGAACATCCAACACCGACCCCCACGCCCGCCGGCTCATTGCTTCTAAGGTCCTTGCAACATCAACATCAGTTCTGGCATATTCATCATGATCATTGTTAGGTTTTAATCATTTTCGTATCACGTTTATTTCATTCGCTTTCTCTTTAGGTAGGATCACGTACCTTATGGTGATCTTTTTTAGTCTTATTCTTTTTTGTTTTTCTGGGATTACAATGACAGAATTAGCCTCTGAAAAAAAAGGTAACCCCATGCATCGATGCAAAACATAATACCTTTTACTGCCATAGTAGATTTATGGGCCCTGTGGTTTGTGAAAATAGGGCACTGGAATGAGAATTAGAATTATTATTTCTTTTTTCACTGTTTGTTTGAATAGAATTGAAATCCAGTTCCAATTCTATTTGGAATCAAAATTATTTTTTAGGATGGATTAAAAATCTAGACTCCTACTCAAGATTATGATTTTCATTGTAGCAGCGTAACCATTTTCATTCTTGTTTGTGCAGCCATTTTCATCACGCTCCATTTTCTCACCTCTTCTCACACCCCACTCCCTTCTTCCACTTGTGACCCCTCTTATAATAGCATTATTGTGAATCATGAAATCTTTTCCTTCCTCTTCTTCCTCTATAACATGGTAGAATGACATTTGAAAATGATTCTCTTATCAAGTATATATTATAATGGTACATTAAAAAAACTCAGAAAACTTAAGGGGTCTCTATTTTCTCTCTTCTTCAATACTCAATGGCTCTTTAAATCTTAGAAATACATGGTTTATTATGATCCTTTTTTATTTATTAATTTTTAAGTTTATTTATTTATGAAATGAATATTAAGTTGAGTACATGTATCAAAAAAATTTTAAAAATAATCAAATCTTGAAGTTTTTGGCTCGAAAAAAAATTTGAAAACTAGGTTGATTTAATTCTGACATTTAGATGAACCAAATAACAATAATAAGAATCAATCTCATTCTAATTTTGATTTTCAAATGAACCTAATAGGAGGAGGGAACAAGTGATTCTGATTCTGTTTCTAATAAAATTTGATTCCGATTCCAATTCTAATTCCAACATTGAACCAAACATACCCTTAAGTTTCTAGAGATAAAGGATGAAAATAAGTAAAAGATTCTAACTCCATCTATGATATTATTATAGCAGAGTTACCTTTAATAATAATTCCATCTAAGTTTGATACTTCAATGGCTTTACTTAAACCAAACCATATAGCTATTAGTTTTATATTGATCTCCTATATTTCAATGGCAAAATCTTCTAGATTTGAATTATGATGACCTAGGTCCCTCCTATTCATTGTTTGACCATCGTGGCTTGAGGGCAAAGTGAACCGCCTCACTTGAGGTGGTGGTCTTGACTATGTGCCTCACCTATTTTCAACTGCCTCTATGATGGTGGTTTTTATTAAACCAAAGTCAAGACCCTCCCATTCTAGAACATTTGTGTGACCTCTCCTTCTCTCTTACATCCTCTCTCATGCATTCTCTCTCTCTCTCTCTCTCTCTTTCATGTTTACTCGCCGCATGGCTCTCTCTTCCTCTCCACGTCTGCCTGTTCTCTCTTTCACTCGCAATCCCTTGGTTCTGTGGTACCATTGCAAGAGAAATGAGAAATGGCCTCGAAGGATCCCAATAAAGTAAATAATTTAATTTATCATGGCATTTGTAAAGTAAGTAGCACTTTTTATTTATATTATTTTATTAAAAATATTTTTTTAAAAAAATATATCATTGCAAATTTATCATAAATTTTAAATTTAATTGCATTAAAAAATATTTACAGTTATGTTATTTGAAATAGGATTTGTTATTCTTAAATAAAGTTATGAATTTTTTGGATTTATGAATTTTTTATATTAAATCATTTTTGATGATTTATAAGTTGGTTGTATTAAATTATATTTGCTATTTGGATTATTTGATATCATCTATTGGGCTTATATTTTATTGAATTTATAATTATTGGATCAAGAAGAAAAGTTTGTTTTTGAGAGAGAATCGAAGGGAAAGACAAGTTTCCCCTGAAAAATTTTATTAAAATCAAATGATTACAAGGAATATACAAAGAAGATAGAAGATTACAAAGGTCTTTGTGGATTTGCAACCACTTTTAGAGGCAAAGATTGTCCTATAAGGTGAGGGTAGAGATAATTTTATAGAGGATTTAAGAGGAGGAAGAGCATTTGTTATGAAAGAGTCTTGCATTTCTATCATTCCATAAATGTCATATGAAAAACCAAATTAGTTGATACTAGCATTTCCTCCATTTAGCCATAAATGCCATATGAAAGACTAAACCGATTGATCCTAGTATTTCCTTCATTTTTCTTGCACTTTCTTCCTTCCCATATAGACCACATCTTAGAGATAGTAGAAGATAGTCTACCCAATCCAAGGTAGTTGGAAAGGATGCTCAAAATTGATTTCGAATAGGAGCATCTAACAAATAAATGATCAGTGAACTCTTGATTTGCCCCATGTAAAATGCAACGGGTGCTCATTGATCATCCTTTTCTTGATAAAATGTCTCCTATGTGTAACTTATTGCAAAGAGCTGGCCAAAGAAAAATCTTGACTTCTTTTGGCACAAAACCTTTCCAAATAATATTATCGAAAGGGAAGAGAATACCATGATAATTCACAAATTTATAGAAAGAGTCAATGGTATATCTACTATCAATGAAAGGCTTCCAAACTGATATGTCAGTAAATGTTGATGGATGGATAATAGATAACAGGCTTAAGAGTTGCTGTGCTTGCAAGTGTTCTGTAGAAGAAAGAGGACCATAGAAGCAAACTCTCCATTGATGGGCTTTACAACTTCATATTGATGCCACAGATTGCTGCATCTTGGTAACTCTATCATATAGGTCGTCAAACAGCATGGCCAGCGGAACAAGAGATAACCATCTATCTTCCCAAAACTTGATATTCTCTTCATTATCAAGCTTAAAAACTGTACAAATGTAGAAGGCATTTATATCTTTGCAAATATCTTTTCATACTACGAAAGCCTTTCGCAGGCTCCTTAACATCGTCAAGCCAAAGCAACATTTTGAATAGTAGACTTTAGAGATTAATTTTACCCAGGGGCTGCTGTCCCCAACTTGTTTGTTGAGGAACTTCTAAGCCCATTTTGCAAGCAATGCCTAATTCATATTCTTGAGATCTTTGATACCAAATCTACCCTCCTTATCTTTACGAACAGCTTGCTAAAATTGACTAGATAATAGAAACCACTAATTATTTCTTTACCTTTCCATAGAAAGGCTCTTCTTATAACTTGTCTACTCTAGATATTGCCTATCTTAGGAGTTTGAATACTAACATGAGGCATGACAGTTGGGCTGATAGAAAAGAGTTAATCAAAGACAATCTTCATCCAATCGAGAGCAATATACCTTTTGAAGAAGTCAGTCTCCTTTCAATCTTCTCTACATCAAAATTTTACTTAAGATCGGTGAAAGGTCAACAAGATTGAATCGTAAAATTGAATCATAAAATCGTAAGATTTTATCATCTATGAAAAATAAATATTAAAAATATACATATATATATATATACACACACACACGCAAAGAAATCCTAGAACTAAGATCAAGGTTCAAATTCTTCCATTCCACTTATTAACAATAAATCAATATTTCTAAATTAATCATAAATAATAATAATATCAATATGAAAATAAATAAATTATAATTAGAAAAATCATACAATAGCAATAATAAAAAAGCTTTAACGTAGCAATAATATAACATCATAATCATAAAAATTATCAAATTTCTATGACCTGTTTATAAATAACAATCCTAAAAATAAAAATTTGAGCAAGATCTAAATAAAAATTTTCATCTTATAGAACAAATGTTGCTTATCAACTTGCCAATGGTTTCTATTTTCTTTTGGTATGAAGTCAAAGTGGCAGAAGTTGTAGAACCATTTCTCGTTCTTCTTTTTCTTTTTTTTTTGGTTTGCTTGATGCCATTTGGAATTCTCATGATAATGATGTACTCTTCAATTCTTATCCAATAACGTGATAACATAGGTTATAACTTACATGACTATGCAGATTGTCGCTTTTCTTTCTTTATATATTTTAAAATTTAAATATCCAATTGACTAATAGATAGCATATATGACTTAACTTTAGAAACATGATGGATATGGAGTTTGTATCCTCTTTATTCTAAAATTGTAAAATCCCTTTAACATTGTGATCCTAGCGATTTTAGGATTTAAATCGAGATCCCATGCTGATCTCATGAACTTATGATTTTATGAATGATCTGAATCATTAAGACATTTTATGATCGTAAAATCATATGATTTTATTATTAAAATTGAGATTTTAAAAATCATTCTTGAGATCTTTGATACCAAGTCCACCATCCTTCTTATTTCTACAAACGGCTTCCTAATTGATTAGATAATAAAAACCACTCACTATTTCTTTACCATTTCATAGGAAGGCTCTTCTTAACTTGTCTACACTAGAAGTTGCCCATCTTGGGAAACTGAGCACCGACATGAAGTATGACAGTAGGGTTGATAGAACAAAGTTAATCAAACACAATCTTCCTCTAATCGAAAGCAACGTACCTTTTGAAGAAGCCAATCTCCTTTCAATTTTCATCTCTATGAACAGACTGTTTGGAAAGTCTTCTATCATACAATGGAAGCCTAAGATATGTGTGGGAGTTTTTCCCTTCTATAGTTAAGAAGGATGGCCAGGGACTATGCAATCTCATTTTCAACATTTAAGCAGATCACTAAACTTTTATAAAAATTGACTTTAAAATTTAAAGCATTTTTCAATATAAGTAGGATAGCTTTAACTGTAATAAGACTTTCTTTCTTTATCGCATAGAATAGTAAAAAGTTATCAACAAAATGCAGGCTCCTCACATCAGAAAAGCAAGAAGAGTCCCTAATACTTTTGACTAGTCCAACTGATCCAACTCTTTTTGGAAATCTTGTGAGGACATCTACAACTAGTATGAATATATTAGGAGAGAATGGGTCACCTTGATGAAGGCCCTGTTTGATTAAGAAGAAAAGTTGTATTTATTTAATATGCTATTAAGAAATCTATTCTATGCCTCTTTAGCATTGTAAATTATGAATACTTAAAAAATTATGCACTCTTGAAAATTTCATTTAATTTGAAAGTGCCTAGTTTGAGACTTTATTTATTTTGCAAGTGGCTGAAATGCCTATGAGATTTCAATGTTGAAAAGAAAATTATGGAAAAGATAGATATTTGTATATGTATATAGACTCAACTTGGCTACATATTATATATTGTGGACACCGCAAGCACAGTACAGATATGAGCTATACTGTAGTGATAGTGTTTGATATGGATCTATTTTGCTAGGGTTAAATATGGTTGCAAACTCACTTCGCAGGGATTAAATGCAGTAATTGAAATTGACCTAATCCGCAAGAGCTAAATATGATCTTCAACTTACTCTGGAGGGGTTAAATGCGATCTATAACACATGTTGTAGGGGTTAAATGTGGTAGTAGCCTTTGGCTGGTGAGATAAAATAGATATGAGATTTTGAAAATCATAATTTCATATTTTATTATCCTATTAGGATTTTGAATTGACATTTCATAGCCTACTATTGAGCATATTGCTTGAGGGTGAGTAATTAGAGGCAACGATAGCTCTTTTTACATATAGATAATTTTTAGTTTTGTCTATTGTATAATAAAATGTGTTTGGAAAGATGTGTAATTATATCAAATATTAGAATGTGTTGGTCATATCTTTTTATTACTCTTAGTAATTTGGATATTTATATGAGATGTTATCATAAATTCATTAATAAGTGGAAAAGCCTTGTATGCCTGTGCGGCCAATCCCTGTAAGTATAATGTGGCTATCATGTCCCTGACTTAGCTGGGTTTAGGGGTGTGGCATGAACTCTCTCAAGCAACTACAACAGAGATGGGAGAAAAAGTGGCTTCAAAATGTAGAAGAGATCTAATTGAAAAGGTTAGGTAATGCCATCCTGTTCTCTGAAAATTAATAAAAAATTAAAACCAAGAAGGTGCTCCAAAACAAATGTTAGTATATATTATCAGAGTTCCATTTATAGCAGGAAGAGGTCCACATGATCATAAGATCATTGCCATTCATATTTCTCAATACATCAAGGACAGCTTATAATTTTAGTAATAAAACCTTATGAACAGCCTTCCGTGTGAAAAAGTGGAGTTTGCTCGCCTATAGTGAAAATTCTTGTGAACAATGATTTCTTTCATTTGCAATATAGGTGTCAAATACACTATATAAATACTCAATCCTTTTCTTTTCATCTTCATGGTAACAGCTAATTTTACAACTCGCAAATGGTTTGGATAGACCGTAGCATTCAAATTAACTGATACATTTACCTCACTATATGACTTTTATGTAACTATATTATATATAATATGATCACTGTAAGATATTATTTTGCAGTTTTAGCCATTAAGATTAAAGAGATAGAAACTATAAAGTTAATTAAAAATTCATTAGAGATATTTGTTTTTCTTCCTTTATATGGGTGTGGATACCTTGTTCATAAAAAAGCTTTCCAACGAAAGTTAACAATGGTTCAAACTGGAGCTAACTAAGCCAACTCTAACTTTTTACTATTGAGCCAATCAAATCGTAGATTCTCACTGCTAGGCTGATTTTTCCTCTAGAATTGCCTTTAAGATAAAGTTACTTAACATAATGGCTTTATAAGTTTCTTTTTTGAGTTTCAGATGAGCTATGAAGTTACCCAAACTCAACGCTATCAATGTAAGAGGCCCTAGAGCCTATGAAAACATCTTATGTACTTATTTTTTAAATACAAAATTGATGAAATTTTGTTATTCTTAAGTACCTGTTAACTTGTAGTTGTTCTTAAATTTTCTTTACATGTGAATTCTACGCAATTTTAATAGATTCTTCAACAAATCTGGTAGATTCCTAGGATCCATGATAGCTAGCTTGGTGGATTCTGGTAAGTTATTATCTTCATTAATAACATGCAATGGATTTTGAGTGACAATTAGGAACTTGGGTAGTAAGGTAAGCTACTAGTTATCCCTATTTAGCTTTTAGTACTTAGCTATCTATGTGCATCTAGATTTCCAAAGTTTATTCACCTTCATCACTTCTAGTTTTAGTTTAATTCCTACTCAGTTTAATCTTTTGCACTATCACTTTGAAATTCACACGAGGCCTCCAAAACTGCATTAGTTGATCTATTATTATAGGATGGTAAGTGCCATTCTATTCACTTCAATTAGAAATGCAAGGAAAGCATTATCATTCTATCATTTTATATACTTTTCTCTTTTTTTTTTCTTTAAAAAAAAAAAAAACAAATGCTAGACTTTGAATGCCTCTCTTTTTTTGGTTAATCTTTCTTCTTAAAAGAGGAAACAAATGTATAATCACTCATCTTGTGGAATTGAAAATGTAGCCTATCATTGTTTTCACATATTAAAAACCTCTTTCATCTTTGTGGTTTTTTTTCAGCCCGTTGCCTTACACATATATGCTTTCACTATAAAAATATGTGCAACTTTGCTTAAATACATAACTGAAATGTATCTATTGGGACTAGGCCCAAAAATGTGCAAAAATTTTTCAGATAATTCATTTCATTGGAAAAGCAAATAAAAAAGTATCCAAATTTTTAAAAAGGAAAACAAATCTAGGTCCTATTATGGATTGACCATACCACTGGATCATCGATCCCAAATCTAGCTTAACTTGCTGGAAATATATTGTAATAGGTCAACCAAAACTAATAGACTTACATTGTCTTAGTGGGCACCAGCATGTTAGTAGTGCCTATCTAATATCTAAAGTCATCACTTGTCCAAGAAGTCAGTTTAGAACAACCAGCAACCATGATCTATATGCCCATGAAATATGCACAAGCAACCGTCAACTGCTTGCTTGGATGGTATTATTTTTATTGCTTGGGGGATTCAACTCTGATTTGAGTTACCATTCAAATGATAGGATGAGCATAGAATAGAAAAGTGAGGATTAGAGTTTCCTAATCTTTTAAAAACAAGGAACTAAGCCCAGATCCATTAAAACGCGCATGCACATACAAAAGTTTTGATGCAAATGATGTCAGTTAGCACAGATTCTAATAGCAAACACCCTAAGGGAACAGTGCCATTCTGCTCTATTTTGTGCAGCCTTTTCAAACCCAGACTCTAGCGAAGACATGAAGCAAGGCTAGCTCTCCAAACGCCACATCCATTCTAGTCAGAACGAAACAAGAGAATGGAATGACATTCCCAATTTTGGCAGAACTGACAATCTAATAAGGCACTGTTTGGTTTGTAACAGGAATAGACTTGAAGTAAACCCAATACCTAACTCAGCTTTATTCGACCAAAACAGGAGTCAAAAGGAGACTTTTTAAACCAGGCAGCCAAATGGGTTTAAGCTTGGTCAATTAATAAGATCCCTAGCAAACTGGCTTTAGTTTGGCCCAAGTGCCAACCCCAAGACTTTCATAAACTTAGAGGTAAAAGAAACTTAATTCAACGGTTGGTGCTAACCTACCCAAATAAAAAAGTATTAAGGTTTTGCTTTTTTTTTTTAATCTAAACCCAAAATAATCCATAAATTTTTATCTGCATATTATTTGCAAATGATATATTACTAGTAAATGAAACTAAGGCTGGAGTTAATCATAAGTTAGAACTATGGTAAATTGTATTAAAATCTAAAGGTTTTAGGTTAAGCAGAACAAAGATAAAATATATGAAATATAATTTTAGTACAATTAGAAATGAAGATGATCGTAGAGTAAAATTGAGGACCACAAAGTTACTAAAAATGATCATTTTCAGTATTTTGAATCAATTATTTATAAGGAAGAAGAGATTGAGGATGATGTTATCCATAGGATTAAAGTAGGCTGGATAGAATGGAGAAGTGCAATTGAAATTTTATGTAATCATAGAGTACTTATCAAGTTGAAGGAAAAGTTTTATAAGACAACCATAAGACTATTTATGCTTTATGGTACAGAATTGGGTAGTTAGAAAAATACGTACATAAGATGAATGTGGCAAAAATGAGAACGTTAGGATGGATGTGTCGTAATATGAAAAAGATAGAATATGAAAAAAAATTATTTGTAAAAAGATAGAGGTAGTTTCAATCAAGAATAAATTAAGGAAAAGACTACTTAGATGGCTTGGACATATGCAATGTTGACTTAGAGATATACCTGTGCGAAAAAGTGATTTGATACATGCAGAGAAAAAAAGAGGTAGAGATAGATCAAAAATCATATGAGAGGAAGTAATAAAGAAAGATTTAGAATTTTTGTATCTTACAAAAAATTATGACTCATAATAGAGCTGAATGGAGAAAAAGGTTTTTTGTAGCCAACTTCAAATAGTTTGGAATTAAGGCTTTGTTATTGTTATTGTTGTATTGGATCAAATCATGAGTGACCTAAATGATCCAAAAATAGTATTTTACAGAAAATGCATAAGAATTAATCACCACTCATAATTATTTATTTGGATATGAGAGTAAGATATGTTTTTAATTTTATTTATTTTAAATCTTGAAATTCTATCTAAATGACATTATATAATTTTATAAATTATCAATTATATTGTTTATATAATTAATGCTTTAACATTTTATATTTTATGACATATAATATAATTGATGCTAATAAGACTCAACAAATAATGAGAGTAGAAGTGTACTTTTTCAAGTTAAGTGCTGTTGGATGATCGACATCAACTATTTCAAATACCTTTGAGGAGGAGATGGAAGAGCATAATTAGGCATAACTTTACCCTTTCTTTTATTTATGGGGTTAAGCATATTTTTAACATTTGCTCATTTTATTATGTAATCTTATTATCAATTTGCCATTAATGTTTGTTTAATTTTAAAAGTACACTTTTATGAACTATTGCTTAAATATATTATCTTAATATTTTATAAGTTTTTAACTATTATTTTTATTAATATCTAATCATACTATAATTTTGTATCTAGTAACTCTAGCATTTAAAGCAACAAATAGTAAAAGAAAAAGAAAAAAGATTAAATTTACCATTGATAAATCACTTAAAAAGAACGAGAAAAAAAAAAAGCATGTACTGAATTTTTTTTTTAAAAAAAAATAACTCAAAATGACCTATAGGTTAATCTTAATCTAATCATTTAGTATTAGAATTTAGCTTCAATAATATAAACTCAAAAGTAATATAAACCTAAAAATGTCTCGGCCTCACCTACTTGCCACCTCTACATAAATCACAAGTGGCAATAGTTGTCAAGCTCCAAATAAATGGTGGTTGAGCATGTGGATTCATGTTATCGCATAGTCCTTTAGGTTTTAATGGCTGGCCATAGTCTTGTGATAAACCATAGGTTAATTCTAAGTAGGGTTGCAAATGGATTGGATTAACCTATCATCCATTCTAGTTAGGTCTGGTTTGGTATTGTTTTCCTAGACTTGTGGTCAGGTTTTGGGATTGAAAGATGGCCTGTTGGAAAACTTTCGGATAGTTTTTTTCCTACCACTCTGGACTTGATCCACCGTGTGAAGTATCAGGTCAAATGGGTCCAATGGTAGATTATTTGACCTAGCCTAGCTTGATCCAATTCAACCCCAAACCTATGACCTCGAAATCTTTTGTTCTTTATTCCCTCACTCTCTTTGCAAAATTTAAGTTTGTTGGTTATTTATGAAGGCAAGTTATTTCGAGATATAAAGCTTGATTAAGGTTAAACTGCTTCACCAATGATTTTAGTGGTAGCAACCCCACTAATTCTCATCCCCATTTTCAACTCTCCTGTTAATCATGTCATTATTAGCTTTTCTTCTAAGACCCTGTTTGAATTAGCTGTTAGAGTATCTTTAAATAATTATTGACCAACAGTTATATGAGATAGCTTTTAGCTAATAACTAGAGCCAATGGCTAATTCAAACAGGTTCTAAATGTAAAAAAAAAAAATTAGCATACCTATCTCTATCTTGCATTGAATCCAAATCCAGATCAAATCCAGCTGATTCCTAAATGAATTGCTTTGGATATGGGTCATCGTTGAACCATCTCAGCTTGAATGATACGATGGGTTTCAAAAATTCTCCATAGACCTAACTTGGTTAGTAAATGGGTTACATCTATTCTCAAAACAGAAGAGAACGAGAACCATGCCAGGTCCGGGTCATTCTTGTCCAGATAATGGAAGGCCTAGAACCACCTTTTGTGATAGTGGGCCATTCGACAATGTGATTGCGGAACATATTGAGCAACGTACACACCAATTCAAGTCCAAAACTATAAACAAGACAAGCCTAATAATTCAGCAAATCCTTGACCAGATTTAAATATTCTGTTGTACATTTTTAAGCCCATCCTAATTCAATGAAGACACATTGTCGCCCACCTCATTCTCTTAGGTTGTCCGCTGTAGCTCACCTCACCTTTCTGCAAGCCTGGCCTCGGCAAATATCAGGGAACCGATTTAATAGGCGGTGCCCTTTTGTATAAGAGGGGAAGTCATGCCTCTGTTACATCTATCGTGTACTAATTCTTATTGTACTTATGTAAATTAGATCAAGTAGGCAAAATTATATCTGTTGAAAATTTTGTTGAAAAATCAAGTACTATGCTTGTATAATATCATAAAGCATGTATATTATGGGAATTATTGATTATTTTTGAAAAAATCTATTTATATTAGAAATTTTTGGAGCAACGGAGGAATTTTCAATGCTTAAAAGGATAACGTTAAATTAAATATTTATATGTATGGATGAACTCTTTGCCTAGTTGTGATATGTGACTTACACTGCAAGTGCGATAACATAGTGGTTAGACATGGTATATGTGACTTATATTACGAGAATTAAATGCAATGCTCTATGATCACCATTGAAGTGGTTAAATGCGACACTCGTCCTATGCCGCAAGAGTTAAATGCGGCTCTTGTGACTTATATTTTAGGTAGAGATGATAAAATTAAATACAACATAGGAATATGACTCAAACCTAATATGAAATAAGTGGGTTTAAATTGAGATCAACTGAATTCATGTTATAATTATGTCAATACAATTATGACACGAAATGATCACCTCATACCACATATGAAAATGACATGAATTTCCTAAATAATGAAACTTAAATTATTTAATTTAAATGATTTAAAGTTACGATGAATTTGTATTGTGGTTAAATATTATATTAAAAATATATATTTTTTATATTAAAAAAAAGAAAGTATTGAGTTAGTATTAAGTAGGTTATATCTATTCATATTCAGTAAATTGTGAAGTGAATCATGTGTTAAGTAAGTTGTTAAACGAGTTATGTTGTATCAATTCAACTCGATCTATTTATTAAATGGATTACATATGTCGCATCATATTACTTGTTTAATAATTGAGTCATATTTATATTAGGATTTTTATATGATTAATTAATCGTATCTATTTGTGTCAACCCATATGATATTATAGCCCATCTTTAATATGAAACAAGCACAATAGTAACACAAATTATCACTCCAAATTACAGGGGTTAAATAAGGCAATAATCTTTAACTATAGAGCTGAAGAGAATTTAAAATTATTTGATATCTATGATCAAATATTTGAATATAAATATGGTTTTGAATCTAAAATTTGGATATCATATTTTATTCTGGTAGAAATGCATTATTTCATTATGTAGGTATTATTGAAAAGAAAAATTCAAGATCTTTACTATGCAAAAATTTCATGATTTCTTTACAAGCATTTGTTGAGTTTAATTATCAAATATTGTTTGATACAATTATAAAGTGGAGTCTTACTTACTTAGCTATCAAGCTTATCATTTTTACTTATCTATTTTTCAAATCTAAAGACCAAATATTAGTGTGATAATAAACTTGGAGAGAATAAATAGAGGCAAAGTCAGCTCAATACTTAGACTAGATTCAATTTTGATAATTTATATATTAAAGTGTTAATTGAGAATCATTTGCAAATATATCAAGTACTTGAGAGTTTAGTTGTTATAATAATCATCATTGCTTGTATATGAATTATTTTATTATTATATTGTGGTAATTTATTGATAGGTAGAAATGTCTTGCATGCTGCTTATAGGGTCAACCTATGTGAGTATTTAACAGTTGTTGTGCTCTCAAATTATGATTTTGGATTAAGGTACAACAATTGAAGTGGCATAAGAGAATAGGTTTTATCTTTAAATTAATCAAAATTTTAAGAATAATGTAAGATGATTATAGGTGAGGCGGCTTAGGTGCTTGAAGATAGTTATATTTTACTTATTATTTTATAAGCGATTACATATTCCTAATTAATTTGAAACTTTATAATAATAAATATCTATTGTTATTTCAATGCAGGTTAAAATGGTGATCCATCATCCTAAGAAGGTTGCCAAACTTATAGCACTGCTCAGCAATAGGTGTTAGAACCTCTAATTTGAATGCTCAAACTAAGCAGAAGCAACAGCCGAGACACTTTAATTTCTAGAAACTTTAGTTGAATAGCTGCAACGACAGTAGTACCAATTCCAGCAACAACATTTAGAAGAACATAAGTAATTTCAATAGTAATAGTTACACTAGCCATAATTACAAGAACAATTACAGCAGTAGTTACCGTAGTAATGGCAACTATTGCAATCATAGCAGCTATTGAAGCAAAAGGAACAACGACCACAAAGTTTTGGGCCCAGTCAGTACAACATGGTGCACCTTTGAATTTAAGAAAATGGATTAACCAGCTTTTAAGTAAACCATCAATCTTGTAGAAGTTGAAAACTAGTTAGATGAAATGGAAAAAGGCAATTGTAGTAGTGAAACGTTCAGAAGAAGATAAGGTAGCCTAAGCTTCCTCTATGTTACATGAAGAAGCATTTGATTCGTTGCAAATAGTGAAACAAAAACATGCCTATCATATAAAGCCATTCACTTGAGAGAAGTTCTACAAAGCTTTTTATGATACCCTCTTTCAAGTATTAGAACACAAAAGGAGATGGAACTTACAGCCCTGAGACAAAAAGATGTGATAATGGCCCAATTTGAGGTCAAGTTTGAGAACTTACCAAATTTACTTCCAAATTAGCAGGAAGTGATAGCACATAAATTTCAAATTGGTTTGAGAATACAATAACAATAATAACAACAACAGAGCGTTAATTCCAAACTAGTTGAGTTCGGCTCCATGTATCATTTTTCCTCCATTCAGCTCAGTTCTGAGTCATATTTTTTATAAGATGTAAATATTCTAAACATTTTTTTATCACTTTCTCTTATGTAGTTTTTGATCTACCTCTTCAAATTAGTCTGAGAATATATATCAAAAAAGGTGTATCACCGTTTGAGTTAAAATCTTATGAAATAGTGAGCAAGACCCTAATAATAGAGAAAAATCAATCAAGAATGGAAAGAAAAGAAAACCGGAGAAAAGATACAAACTAATAGTTTCATAAAGTGAACAAAGATCAAATTGGCAATCAAGATCAAACCCTACATACTCCTTTTGTTGAACTTTGGAGGAACCCTCACAATCCTCTTCCGGACTAAGGATGAACTCGCTCTCTCTTTTTTACAGGCTTAGGAGGAACTCAACTCTCTTAAGAATATGAGAAAATATAATTTATAACACTTAAGAATGCGGATATGTCAATAAAGCTCTAAACTTGGGTTGCAATACTAAGTGCACAAAAGGCTCAAAGAAAACTTTAAGCAAGGATTTTTCAATGATTTTAAACCTAAAAACCTCTCATAAAACGAGCCATCAAAATCACCTGGTTTAGAAGATTGGTATAGTGAAAATTCTAAGAAAATATTTTGAGTAGTAGATGTAGACAAGGGGTGCCGAACCAATATAAACATTTGTGCCTTCTTTACTTTGCTTGCTTGCTTATATTCCTACACTAATTTTTATTTGAGTTATTATCTAGCGCATAGCTTTGGAGTTAATTTAACTTTCTAGTGCTTTGTTTTTATTGTTGTATTTGTATTTAAGCACTTAAATTTTAAGATTAAGTTTTTGATCAATTCAATTCACCCTCCCCCCTCTTGGGTTTTTCTGAGCCTAATGGCTTCTAGGTAGCTCCAATAATTAAATAAAAATATGACTATTGGGCTATCAGAGCCCCAGTAATCAATCACTAGCATCCACTAGCCTAGGGCTAGTCGACCATTAGCCTTAGGCTGGTCAACTACCCATTCTGCAGCGATTGACTACTGGGCCAAATAGAAAACGGTTATTTTGATTCTTTTATAGTTTAGCCAACTCTAGTCAATCGTTTTGAGGTTTGATCAACCGCACACATTTGATTTTAAATTTTTATGATTATTTTATTTTAATTATATATATCCAAAACTTAATATAATTCATTTTTAAGGATTTTGAGTTTTGTACACTTATTCTTCTACCAAGTTTTACAATGGGTTCTTAGGGAAAATAAAATTATAATTTGAAACCTTCCTTCGAATTTATTATGCCAATTGTAATAGGTAAATATCCAATAAGATGAACATCATTTTTAGACTTTTATACCTATCATCATAAGTTCAAGTATTGCATTAGTCCTTCAATCAATATTTTTGTTATCATCAAAACATATATTATTGAACCCTTAGGTTCAACATGATGATCATGCAAATAAGGATTGCCCTTGAAACATTGGTGCTTATTTTAAATGTGGAGAGGTGGGTCACTAAATTCCTTATTTCTTTGATTGCTATTTAATCTTTGTTCACCTTATGAAACTATTGGTATATAATTTTTTTTTCTAGCTTTCTTTTTCCTTCTTTTGTTGATCGATTTCTCTTTCTATTATTAAGACTTTATTCACTACGTCATAGGTTTTTGACTCAAATAGTGCTATATCTTTTTTTATGTTTGCTCTTAGACCTATTTGAAATTTATGTGCCCACATCTCATCATCATCCACCAACTAAAGGTAAATTTAGCAAGTTCATTGAACTTAGCCTCATATTAAGCTAGTGCCATACCTTTTTATCTCAGGGCCAAAAATTTTTGCGTTTTTTGTGTTCTTATGCTTGAAGAAAAGTACTTCTCAAAAAAAATATACAGAATTATTCACAAATAAATGATTTTATATCATAGAGTATGTTTATTTTGCACCATTCACCACTAATTAGATGCTTTTTCTTATAGCATATAAAAAAACATATGATACCTTAACTTCTTCTAAGCATTTCACCACTACAAATACCTTTTTCATTTCATCTAACAAGTTTTCAACTTTTAGGGGATCAGTGGTTTCCTTAAAAATTGATGAAGCCATTTTCTTGAATTCTAAGTGCATTCATGTTGCATAAACTTGGCCTCACTCTATAGCTATTATTCTTTTTGCTACAATAGCTATTATTGTTGTGGTAACTACTATAACAGTTATTGTTGAAGTTATTGCTACTATAACTATTGTTGGAATTATTGTTGTCGAAATAACTTTTATTGCTTTAAATGTTGCTGTTAGAATTGTAGCTATTGTTGTACATTTTAACTAAAGTTTCTATAAACTAGAGTGTCATAGGCTACTGTTGTTGCTATTTAGTCTATATATTTCTAATAAATATTTTGTCACCCTCCCACTAACCAATGTTATCAACCTATTAATTTGAACAATTTCCAATACAAGAGTCATCAATAATATTGGCAAGCTTCTTAACATGAAGGGATGTCATTTTAATCCACACTAAAACAACACTAAAGTTTTAAATTAACTAGCACATAAGAATATGTAACAATTTATAGTATAATAAGTAATATAACAGGTTAATTCAACTTAACCCTCCTGAAGTATTGGGATATTTGCACTTCCCTCCAAACTTAAAAAACTCTCAATTGACCCTCTAATTGCAAATTAATTTTCAATTGACCCTAACCAATTAAATTGGTATTAGAAGAAAATAGAAAAGTGGTCATGTGACTATCATGTGAACACTAAATTCACTAGATTTTTAAAAGATGGTCTTGCCCTAAGTAGTAGTTCAAGGGTTTTTCAATTTCAATAAAAGTTTCAAGTTTTTGAGGGTTTTCTAATTTCTTATTTTTTCCTTGAAAAAACTGTCAATCCAACAAACATCTCCCAATATCTAGAATTGTATTTAAGGATTCAAAGTTGGCCATAATTAAAGGTTTGAAGAAGTGGTCTAGCATAAGGAGGACGCAACATAATTTTTTTCCTAAGGTGAGTATTTGAGAAATCAAAATTTGAACACATTCAACTTAGGACTATAAGTTATGTGTTTAGGATTTTAGGGTTACATGTTTGTGCATGTTTCTCTCATGTTTTTTTGCCTGAGATGAGTATTTGGGAAATCAAAGTTTGAAACTTCAATTTAGGGCTATGAGTTATATGTTTATTATTTTGGGGTTTCATATTTCTATTACTACTCATTTCTCTCTATATGTGGTAAATTAAGGTGCATGCTTACAATTTTAGGATATAACAATTTAGTTTTTTTGTGAATCATTAGTTTTTTATGCTGCATATGGACCACATGGCCTATCTCTCATCACCCTGACCACTTAGCCCCCCTAAACATGAACAACTAGGGTGCATGTTTTAATATTTTGTATTAATATGATTGTGTGTGAGGTTTTGATTTTTTTAAATTGCAAGTAAGGGGACATGGTAGTCCATAATGTCATTATTATCATTACAAACATGATAAAGCATAAAGCATGTGTGTGTGCTTTATTCAACTATTGAAAGTGGTCCTAATGTGTCTTGTTGTTTCTTGTATATTTTTTTGTTTAATTTTGATGTGATCAGTAGATATTATAGAATAAATTGAAACTTAAAGCTTAAAGTAATATAGCACTGCATAAATGTCCTACTCATCAAATTGATAATTAAATATGGGGTATAAGGATGGTTTTGGGCTGCTTAAGGTGCACCATGGAGGGAAGTTTTAGAGTGCATCATTTAGTAGGAGGTATTTAGAGGGAGAAATCAGCGGTAGTCATCCATATAACCATGATTGTTTGTCATTTTTTAAATTGGAAGGCATATCTAAGGAGTATGGATATGATGTAGGAGATTCTATCTATTATAGACAAACCATTTCTCATCTAAGCGTAGAATTTCTCTTAATTAGTGACGATAAGCAAGTGATGCAAATGCTTAAAAAGCGTAAGCTATAATTTGCATTTGCGTTAAGTCTTGGAGGTCATCTCAATCACAAGTAGGGCCATGTATGCCTATCATTAGTGATAATGGTAATCAAAAGTGGGTTGATGATGGTGATGGTGAAGGTAAAGGTGATAGGGAAAGTAATGATAGTGGGGATGAAGGTGATGGAAAAGACAATGATAGTGGTGAAGGTAAGGGTGAAACCAGTAATAGTGGTGAAGGTAACCTAAGTGCACTAGATGATGATAATGCCATGGATGAGGATGAAGATAAAGAAACTGTTCTTGACTATAACATTAATTTGCTAAATAAGAATGATGAAGATAGAAGTTTTTGGAAAGATGTAATTAGTGGTGATGAAAACCTCTATGATGCCAATATAAAAATGTCAAAGAAGAGGATACAAGGGGAAGCAATGAAATTTATATTATATACTATTGTCATACTTTCATATGTAGAGTGAGAACACAGTGATCATGATAAGCTACACTCATCCATTAGGTTAGCAAATGATGAATTTGGGAGGCATGATGGTCCACAACATAAAAGTAGTGATGAGTTTATGGAGGACAAAGGTATGGACAACCTAGTGTTATCATTGGAAATAAAATCAGCTTGACGGCTATTTTAGGGCTGCTACGAGAAAATATAATTTATAGGGGAGGAAAGATGTAAAATTTATGAAGAATGGCCCTAATAAGGTTATAGTTGCATGCATCAAGGGATGAAGTTGGCAAGTTTATGGCTCGAAAGTGATAGGAGAGCAAACTTTTCAAATAAAGTCATGTGATCCTAAGCATACTTGTACTAAATCTTATAGAAACAACATTGTGACCTCTTGATACCTGACCAAGAAATACCTAGAGAAGCTTGGATGAATCCTACATAGCTTATCCCTACAATGTATCAAGAAATCAAAAAAGACTTGAGAGTTGATGTGTCAATGCACCAAATATATAGACTTAGGAAGAAGGCTTTGAAAATAATTGAAGGAAAGCATAAGGTGCAATATGTTAGGTTATGGGACTACTGTGAGACCTTATTGCAATGGAATAGAGGGAGTTGTTTTAAGTTGAAGGTAAAAAAAGCCAGTCCTTGAAGCTTCTGCAGTCTTTTAGAGGTTGTTTGCTCATTTGGTGCTATGAAAACTGGGTTCGAGGTAGGGTGTAGGCCATTGATTTCATTAAATAATTATTTTTTGAAGGGCCCTTGTGGAGGTTTAATTATTATCAGTTATCGATAAGGACCCATATGGCAATATATATCCCATAACCATAGCTGTAATTAAGGCTAAGGCTAAAGACTCTTGCATTTAGTTTCTTAAAATCATATTGGCTAATATAGAAGATGCAGAGCAGCATGGATGGATATTTGTATTAGATAAATAGAAGGCAATTAAGCCTTATTTCTTATTGTTATTTAGCTTTTATATCTTTCAATTAGTTGTATCTATGAATATAACATGGTAATTTTTTATATGTAAGGTTTGTTACCTATCTTTCAACAACGCATGTCTTTTATAGACCATAGATTTTGTATGAGGCATTTATATACTAATTTTAGAGACATGGAGCATAAAGGTAAGGCATTAAGGGATTTACTTTGGACTGTAGCTTTAGCATACACAAAGAGCGAACATGAAGTTGCAATGAAAAATTTAGAGAGTGTGAATAAGCCTGCCTATAACTACTTGAATCCAATAGATATTTCAATATGGCATAGAGCTCTCTTTAGTGATAGGGTTAAGTATGACTTAGTTATAAATAACTTAACTAAGAGCTTTAATGTTTACATTATGGAGGCAAGAAATGACCAATTGTGACAATAATTGAGATGATAAATAGGAGGATGATGAAAAGATACCAGAGTAAAAGAGAAGGGATAAGCAAGTGGGATAAACATATTTACCTCAAAATACTTAAGAAGTTAGACAAGTCCATTGAAGAATCTATGGATTGTACATTAGAATGTGTTAGCAATAGATGGTTTGGGGTCATTGTAAAGGAAAGAAGTTTGTCATAATTTTAGTAGATAGAATATGTGGCTGTAAAAAGTAAGATCTAATTAGAATTCCATATAGTCATGCTGTATTTGCCATTCGTTATGATGGATGAAATTTTGAACAATATGTGCATAAGTGCTATAACAAGGAGGCATATATGAGAGCTTATGAGCTAATAATATACCCAATACTTAGTAAGGATCAATAGTTATGGACTAGCAAAGAAGATACATATGCACCTGTGTATAAGAAGGCATTTGGGAGACCAAAACTTTATAGGAAAAGAGTTGAAGATAAGCTTAGAAATCCATATAAACTGAGAAAAAGTAATGCAACATTGAGATGTTTACAATACAAACAACTTGGTCACAATACTAGAACTTATCCTCAAGATGGGAATTCAAAAGCAACAAAAAAAAAATAGAAATCAAAAAGACAGATAACACTCGAATATTTCTTGTGGCTATGATTATGGCTTTGTATATGGTATTGAGTTTTTTTTATTTTTGTGGTGTGGAGGATTAAGGGTTCAAATACTTAATCAACTTCTAGAAATAGCAACTAAACACAGGTAATGGTACTTAAATATAATAGAGTTTTTCATTTTTGTGGTATAGGGTGACTGAGGGTTCATTTTTATTTTGGTTGTTTTGTAGGATAGTTTGAGTAACATTGATGGCATGGTTGGTAAAAGAAAGGTTGATGAAACAAAAAAACTTCGAATCCACTATAAAAAAGGCTAAGAATAAGGCTGATGGAGTGGAGAAGAATCCAAACTAAATAAAGATAGCTGTTGGGTCTAAAGGCAAGACTAAAATAAATGAGGCTATTAGGAACCCTCCTTGCTCACTCTAAGCCCACCAACTCCCCTCACCCTAAGCCTAAGCATATCATCCATAAATCTTAGTAGTTGAATCCTACCCCCACCCAATCCATTAGTGGCAAGAATCCTAGTTGTGGCACTTCATCGAGGCAAAGTTATGGTTCCTATAGCTAAAGAAGCATATAAAATCTTAGCTGCAAAGGGAATAATTTGATAACTAGTTATTACTTTGTCTTTGATTTGTCGAGTTAACCTTCTCTCTAGCATACATGGTTGATCAAACATCCATGCTATTAATAAAAAAAAAAACAAAAGCAAAAAACAACATAAATAGATAATTAAGGACAATCTTTATTACATCACAAAAACATAAATAAAAACAAAAAATAGATAGGCACATTACCATGGTCAAAATTTATTACTTCACTATCACAATTTCTTTCTTAGCAAGGTAAGTTAATGACTGATTTTGGTCAAGCTCTACATCTTAGTCCATTTTAAGAATTCACAAGCACATAAAGATGCCTCAATATGTGGGAGCCTTTGAGCTTACACCATTTTTCTATCAATCAAAGAGTGGGTTCCCCCCTAGCTCATCATCCCCTTGGTTTTAATATTCCTTTCCAAAATAAAGTTCTTTCATAACGAGAAGCCAGACTACATCATTCTCTCAAGCCTACGATCACTTTCTTGAAGGCCGCTCAGATAATAAACATTCTTAGTGGAGCATGAAATGATGAGTGAGTACAAAGTCTAAATCTTCAATGTGCTGCATAAGGAACGTAGCTAAAGAACTGAACCATAATTGATGGTGAAGAAATTGGTCTAGAAGCCAAGCTTTAACAAATTTTCAAAGCTTTTAATTTTAAGTTGCTTTTGTACAACTTGTGTTTGAAGAACTTCTTAAAGAATGAAACATTTCATGATGTTAAAAATCATCTAGCAAACCATATATACTTGTGCCAGTTAGCAGTAACATTGCTGTTTGCTTTGTCATTTCTAGTAGAGAAAACGAACTCAAGAATGACAGCCAAAATGAACAAAAAATCTAAAAACATGTTTCTTTAACACTTTTTTTTAAGGTGAAAAACAAGTTCATAAAAAAATTTTACAAATAATTAGGTTGGGAGACAGGCATTCAATAGGATTGAGATTGCCATTAAACCAACATGCATTTTTTTTTTCCTTGTAATATATAACTATCATAAAAATATATTTGAAATCATAATATGATTATGACCAATGAATTTGAACCATCTCCGGTTTGCATTTGAACCAGAATGGTGTAGTGCAGATCAATGGGTGTTTGTTTATTATGGATAGTTGGTGAAGGCACAAGTTAGGACATGCATATCGTGCTCCTATCTAATCACCAACTGCTACATAATAAACAAACAGCTGCTGCGAGGATTACCTATTGTTTTAAAATCAGATATTCCGGATTCTGGTCATGAGTGATGTATTTCCAAAATTTCCACCCAGTCAAGTATAAAACAGATAAGACTTCCAGTTCGAACGCAGGGATACAGGCTGGTGAGCAAATTTTATATTATAGGATCGTTTGGTTTAACATTAGAATTGAAATGAAAATTAAAATAAAATAAAAATTAAATTTTATTAAAATTAGAATCGTTCATTTTTTTTCATCTGTTTAATTCACTCAAGAACTAAAATTAGAACCAAATGGATTCTTATTATTGCTGTTTAATTTATTTAAATTTCTAATTTGACATACTGTATCAAAGGTCACATAGAAGAGACGGTGAATCTTGTGATTACCCTTCCACTGCTAGACTGCACTATTTTCCTCCCATTATTGAAGTCGTAAAGTTGTAAGAATCCCTTCCATTTAGTGCGTTCAATCAACCATTCCTTAGGCCTTTCCATTTCCGTGATGTTTGTGTTGTTATTTAGGTTTTGATGTATTCGATGCACCAATAGAAGCCATTAAATTTATTTCTTTTTGGTGCATCCAATGTACCAATAGAAGCCATCAAACTTAATTTCACTCAAATAAGGACTCATTCGATTGGATGTTAGAATTAAAATCAGAATTAGAATCAAATTTTGCTAAAATTAAAATCCAAAGCATTCATTCCCTCTTTCTATTTGGTCCATAGGAATGGAAATCGAAACAAGATTAATTCTTATTATTGCCATCCAAAACCAAAAATTAGAGTCAACTTAAATTTTAAATTTTGATATTGAACTAAAAACTTGATTTTTTTTTATATATGTACTAAATTTAATATTTATCAATTGAAAAGATAAAAGAAATATCATAATAAAATTATAATACAATAATGTTCGCATCATGATCACATAAATAACATAGCGTTAGGTCCAAATCTATTGTAAGATAACATAAAAAAATATAAATATAACATAATGAAATATCACAATAAAATAAAATAATACCAAAGAAAAATAAATTCTATTATATCCAATCTAAAGAAAAGCAACACGACAACTACCTAGCATACTAGAAAGGATATATAATCTTAGATGAAAGGTCCAAATTTCAAATTATATTATAATTATTATATAATATCATAATATATTTATAATAATAATATAATGATTAATATATTATGATACCCTAAATTTAGTTCCACATTGGATGAAAAAAAATGTGTTATGTGCTTATAACTTAAGTCCACTTGCTATCCATCAACTTTCACTTGAGTTTTTGGACCACGTGGTTTCGGCCAGCTAACAGAGTTAATTGGGCCGACAAATGGGCTTGGGCGTTACAAATGGTATCAAAGCCGGTCCATGTATGAAAGTTGGTGGGTATAAGGAAAGGACTACTCATGGACGGTCCATACCACTCGTGTATGAAAGTTGGTGGGTATAAGGAAAGGACTACCCATGGGAAAAAAAATATGTTATGTGCTTAAAATTCAAGTCCACTTGCTACCCATTAACTTTTTTTTTACATATATAATATAATATAATATAATAAATATTATCATGTCATAATATTAACTGAAATTGTTTTTATATTTTAAATTTATTACCTTCAAATTTGTTTTGAATGGTTGGAACATGTTTGTAATTTTAAGTGGGAGGTTTGGATTTCAAATCTCTTCTAATATTTGATTTGATTCTCAACCGAAATGCTTAGAATCAAAATAAGTGATTTCGATTTCAATTTTAAAGGATCATTCCCATGAACCAAACAAGCCTTAATCCTCTCTCTTCATGCACGCATGTGCAAGCATATCAATTTCTCCGGTAGTTAAGCTCAAAATTTTCACATTCTTGTTTGATTCTCGTGATGAAGCGTTGGGCTGTAGAACATTGTCCACAACCATAGAGCGACCTGGTGGACTCTATACGTGGACGAGGCATACGAGGTAAATAAATTTTTGAGCTATGCTTCGGTGGTTTTTTAAGTGTGGTCAGTGAGTACAACCTTGATTTCATCTTTCATGTTGCTGCCCGATTCCAATATGCAGGCACAACATAGATTAAATCAGATTTGACAGTTCATATGGATGTTATAAGAAGAAGGCTCTTTGCTCACTGATCACATCACTTGCCTAGCTAAATTATTGGACATGTCAAGCTGTGCTAGCATATGTAGGAAAACTATGGGCTTTGCCTTTTAAGTACATCAAGTGGCCTTTTTGAGTTATTAAATAATCGATTCCAACTAATCTATAATTTTTTTTTTTAGAATTGGAATGCAATTAGGACTGCAAACATTTTTTTTTTCCTTCTAGCTTCTCTTGCTCTTCCATAATTCCATGTATTGCAGGGTTAGAAACTCTGACACTACCCAGAAGATCAGAATTTGCTGCTCGAATATGTAATAGATAATGTAGCACAATCATTTTCATCATGCGTTCAAATACATGACATAAATAAAATTATTATTTAATACATGAAAGAATGATTTGTGCATTATGAATTGAGCATGCAAGTATCTTGATGCCAGGGCATACTAAGTTGAAAGTAGGAATAACAATGCCAGGGCATACTAAGTTGAAAGTAGGAATAACAATTTCAACTCCTAAAATAAGAATCTGTCTTACTCTACCTAATTTGGCGATTCTATACTTTTATAGAGATAAAAATAGAAATAAAAATAAATATATTTTTGGCCCACCCTGTGGCCTTATTTTTAGGCATTATAAAACTCTTATATATTTTTATATGCACAAAATTATTCTCATATATTTTAGCAATAAGAAAAATTTAAAAAATAAATATTAAATTTATTTATATACTTAGTGAAAATTTTTTTAGTGATATTATTAATTTAATAATTTTTACTAAAAAATTATATATGTTATTAGAGGTGGAGCGAGGATGAGGATGAAATGATGATGAAGATTTATCATTTCTCATAAGACGAAGATAGGGATTGAAAAATTTTTGTTTATGGAGATGTGGCAAGGATAAAGATTATTTTTTTGGTAGAGATAGAGACGAAGAAACTCGTTTTGCCTTTCTTTATCCCATCTTTCTATTCTGCTCCAGCCAGTCAATTAATCAAATCTAATCTGAGAATATAAAAGCATAATACGTGAGGCTTGTGGGTACTTATCAAGCAGACGACAACGGAAACGGAGATCTCATTTACTATCAAGCTACAAGAAGCATTACAAGAGCCCACCTTGGGGGGTTTTATGCCACATGGGAGCATGGCAATTTGGATCTTCGAGAAAAAGGATGGGCCGGAAAGTTGATGGCCTGCGCCCATCTCTAAAAGGGTTGGATTAGGACCCCGCAAAGGCAAGAGGTAGAATGTTCGTAAAGGAGAGCAAGACCTCCTTGAACGCAAAGAGGGGTAGAAATAAAAGGTGATGTGTACGTGAGTGCAGGCGATGACAACGTGCAATTCACAAAGGGCGACTTTAGGATGAAGTGTTGTTGGCCTTCTAAGAGTTCTTGGTTCTTTCCCAGCCAAAAGCTAGAACAAGAACAAGAAAAGCTAATCCTCAGCTAGAAGTTCTTCTTGGGTTGCTGGTTTCTCCGCTGAGGTATTTAACCATAGTAGTCATCTTTTAATTTCTTTAACTGGTTTATGCTACGTTAGTGTATGGAGTTAATTTTCCTCTTCTTCCTTTCTCTTCCTTTGTGAAGCAAGTAGGGTTTCTTTAGTGGGTTTTGATGGAAATTGCACCAAATGCGTTCCATGTGGTCAATTGCCAATGAATCGAATGAAATTTAAGTAGCATAATCTATAGGTGCATCATTGTCAATTCTAGCAAGCCTTGGGATCCTTATAGAAAGATGTTAGGGTGGCATGAAATACCAAGACACAACTAATAGCAAGTTGGTATCCATATCATACAGGTCTTGCGATATTATTCTAAATTGTAGTTTCTCATTTCTTTTCAACCCTTCTACCAATATGCAAGCAAAAAAAATCTCTCAGTTCTTTATTTCATGTTCTATGGAGTTTTATATGCATTGTCAACGCATTTCCAATCAACTTAAGCTTTTCTTAAAATTTTAAAGGTTAATTAATTCTACTTTAAGATGCTCGTCCATGAGGGACCTATCCTAGTTCTCTCAAGATTTAAGAGAATACTGCTATCACATCTCTATCAAATTCCACCCTCATCTATGACAATAAGATAAGAAGTCTAATTACTCCACTGTGGTTGTAGAAGGTTCCAATAGGAGCTGCACTGGCATTGTTCAAAAATCTTACCCTAGAGTACCTCAACCAATTTGGTACCATTCTATTAGTCCCTTTTGGACTGACAACCATAGGTTTTGTAGCCAGAATAGCAACCGTAACTCATATTTCACACTCAAAGAAGTCCTTTTTTATTGATGTTTTATTAGTTTTTCATGAATGAAGTTTTATGTAGTCCAATTCAACCAACCAATCCTATGATGACATATGATAGATTTAGATATCGATAGAAAGTGAGAGAGCCCTAATAGGCAAGGATTTTCTTCTCCATAGATACTTCGATTAAGACTCTCCTTACTTGACATAAAACCACTCTAAAAGGGAATCAGCCGATCTATTTGAGAAATAAACCTTTATAGTTACCACCTCCTCCAAGATTAGAATTATTAGAGCCATATGATGTAAGAGTCCAGCACCAACCATAACTCTTTCAGATCCTTATAAAAGTAGCCCAAGCATCTCCAGATAAATAAGTTTTTTTCATTCCTTTTTTAGGTCCTTGGTAGCTCATCCAAAAACCATAGGATTCTCCTTCATCCACCTAGTCTAACTTGAGCGTTGGAGGGTTTTCCTCGGAGAAAAACTCCAAGATTCCTTTCTCTCTGTCTCTCTCTGTTCTCATAAGAAAGTGGATAGCTCAATTGGAAAGATACTCTACCATCTGATTGAAGATCAATATCATCTGTTGGCATCCAAAGAATAATTTTGGACATCAACAGATAGGCGTCATATCTAGGAAGCGATGAGTGAGAGTATTCAGTCATACCGCAAATTGCTAAAACCAAGGGATAAGTATTTTCTAGGCAAACATAAGCAATGCTTCGGTCAACTCTCAGGATTTCATGAAAGAGCTAGTCAATCTGCTCTAACACTGCCACCTATTCTAGCATCACCTTTAAACTTGACGCCGACTATCACCCAAGAACAATGCCACATTGTCTCATCATATGGAGGTACTAATGAATTTGATCCAAAAGTTGATTTTTCAAGGATCCAATTATAGAGAACAACCTAAGCTGATCAAAGGGCTCACCGAGTTATCAGCCCTAAGCAATTTACAAACAAACCCGATGATCATCTGCATAATAGAAGAACTGAGGCTACTCATCCTAGCCAACTTAAGGAGCAACAAGATTGGTTATCGAGGAATGTTAGATACGTTCAAGACCATCCTCTGTCAGAGTAGAATGCTAAACAAGAATCTTGACTTGATGGAAGATCAGAGGACCTACCACTGCGGTCATTAATGTGATCCACAATGGATCAGCATTATGAGGAGAAATTCTTTAGCCAAAAAGGCTTATGCTCAGTAGGTCCATGCCGAAAAACTTAGTTAAAAGGCCAAAGATCGAGGAACCTAATAAAAGGCCTTCTTGATTGAAGGCCTTTAAGGAGTATGGATCCCTTACAATAATGCCTTGATTATCTCAACGATCATAACAAATTACCAAATAGAGAGGATACTAGCAGATAATGGAAGCTTAGTGGATATACTTTTTTATGAAGCTTTCCATAAGATGGTAATCAATGCATATCAATTGCAATTAATTAAAGCACCATTGGTCGACTTCACTGATGAACCTGCTTGAGCTAAAGAAATCTTAACTCTACTAATTACCATAGGAAACGGTCCAAACTCTAAAATAGTGATAGTGGAGTTTATAGTCGTCAACATACCTACTATGTACCATACTATTTTAAGTCGGTTGAGCTTGGGCTCCCTCAAAGTTATCATTTCAACTTATCATCTTCTTATGAAGTTTTCTACTAACCAAGAATAAAAGAGCTCAGAGGATATCAAGTAGTAGCCTAATAGTATTACATTGCTACCTTAAATGATAGCTATAGGGTGGCTAGGAACCCTAAGGCAATAAGTCAGTTAAGACCATGATGGTTGATAGTTTGGTCTTACAAGATGAGCTAAAAGAACAATATATAAGCTAGTTGAAGATTTGAAAACTGTGCCATCAGAAGATGATAACTCTAAAGTAATTCACATTAGCTCTCTTCTGTTTGAGTAAGTCCAAGGAGAAATAATTAGGTTCTATATCAAAACTCAGATGTATTCACATGGTCGACCATAGATATGTGGAGGATAAACCTTGGCATCATAATTCACTAGCTTAAGATAGACTTTAGCTACAAGCATGTTCACCAAAAGAAGAGGAACTTCATCTCTGAGTGACACCAAGCTATCAAATCAAAGGTGAACAAGTTATTGGAGGTCAAATTTATCAGGAAAGCTCACTACCCTGACTGAAACCTAATAGTAATGGCAAATGTGCATCAATTTCACCAACCTGAATAAAGCCTACATAAGGGATAGTTTTCCTCTTCTGAAGATAAACTAGCTTGTCAATGCTATGATGGGTCATGAATTGCTCAATTTCATGGATACATTCTTCGGCTATAACCTGATCTGAATGCATCCTCCTAACGAGGAGAAAATGGCTTTCATCACCAAGAAGGGCTTCTATTGATGTAAAGTTATGCCTTTTGGGTTAAAAAATGCTGAGACGACCTACTAGAGATTGATAAATGAGATCATCAAAAGGTTGCACAATAAAAATGTAGAGGCTTACACAAATGATATGCTCATAAAAAGCAAAAAGGTCGAACAACATGGCCAATTTAAACAAAGCCTTTAGAGTATTGTGGTGTGCTACCAAATGAAACTCAACTCAAGCAAGTGTGCTCTCAATGTTACTTTGAAAATAATTTTTGGATTTATGGTCAGTCACCGAGGAATTGAAGCTCATCCGAAGAAAATATAGGCTATTCTTAACATGACGTTGCCTAACTCGATTAAAGACATTTAGCATTTTACTGGCTGATGTTTTAAACTAATTTATCTCTAGATTAGTAAAAAGTGCTTGCTTTTCTTCAAGGCACTTTGCAATGTCAAAGATTTTGATAGACTAAAAGGTATCAGAAATCTTTTGATGAACTTGAAAGGTACCTTGGTTCCCCTCCTTCGTTGTCCAATCTGCAAGAAGGTGAAGAACTATACATCTATCTAGTAGTGTCCAAGCTAACCATTAGCTCGATGCTTATATGAAAAGACTAATGAAAGTAAAGGTCAATCTACCATGTAAGCCGAATACTCCATGATGCTAAGATGAGGTACCAAAAGATGAAAAAGTTTGTGTGCCTTGATAATCTCAATGTGAAGACTAAGGCCATATTTTCAGGCCCATATAGCACTGACCAACCTCTGAGATAGATCCTACACAAGCTAGTTACTTTGGGTCAGTTGGTCAAATGGTTCATTGAACTAAGAAAATTTAACATCCAATAGCGATAAAGGTAAGCAATAAAGGCACAAATCTTAGCCTACTATATGCTGAAGATGATAATCACGAACAAACTACTTTCATAACTTAAGCATAGACTTAAGCTCAACCCTTGAAAGTGGGGGGCAAAAGATGTGATCCGATTTAGCCAGCCAATCCTATGACAACATGTGGTGGAGTTAGATATTAATGCGAAGTTAGAAAGCCCTAATGGAAAAGGATTTCCTCCTCTGTAGCCACTGATCTATCCTACTTCATTTAGAACTCTCCTTACTTGACATAAAGCCACTCTAAAAAGTAATCAACCAATCTATTTAGGAAATATTCCTTTGTGATTGCCACCTGCTCTAGGATCAAGATTATCATAGCTGTCCAATATAAGAATCCAACTCCAATCATAACTCCTCCAAACACCCATAAAAAGTAACCCAAGTCTCTCCAAATAAATAAGTTTTTCTTGTTTCTTGCTTAAGTCCTAGTAGCTTATCCAAAATCCCTAGGATCCCCTCTTATCCTCCTTGGCTTACTTGAGCATCGGAGGGTTTTTTTAAAGAAAAACTCTAAGATCCCTTATGCTCTCTTTTTTTCTCATAGGAAGATGGATAGCTCAACTAAGAAGGTACTCTACCATTTGATTGAAGATCAATATCATTCGTTGGTGCATAAAGGCTAATTTTGGATGTCAACAAAGTCTTTTAATCGATGATAAGAAATGGGTGAGAGAGAGAAGAAAGTAGTGAGGCAAACTACACGGTAGGGAGACAAGATGCTAGTCACCTAAGTTAAAAGGTTGTTCGGCTAGAGCTTAGTGTTGCATTACAATTTGGGATGGAAGTGGTCTCAAACATACACACAGATATATATAGGTTAATTTCACTTAAACCTCTTGAATTATGGGGTATTTGCACTTTATCCCTTAAACTAAAAAAATTATAATTGACCCTTAATTATGAATTAAATCATCCTTCACCATTGCTGTTTAAAAAGATGTTAAGTTTAACAGAAGAATAGTCATGTGACTATCATATGACCACTAAAGAATGGATCAATAGATGCTAGCAATAATTATAGAACAACAGATGCCAATTTAATCAAAACTAATTTAATGAAAACCTATTTAGGGTTACTAAAGAGTGATCATGTCGCCATTTTTTTATTAACTTTAATACCTATTTAAATGGCATCACATAACCACTTTTTCATTAACTTTAAGACCTTTTTAAACGGCAGCAGTGAAGTGCAAGTTAAATCCCAATTAAGGGGTCAATTGTAATTTTTTTAGTTGAGGAGGACAAATGTAAATACCTCCACAGTTCAAGGAGCTAAGTGAAATTAACCTTACATAGATACATACATTCATATATATATATATATATATATATCTGTGTGTGTGTATGAGAGAGAGTGTGTGTATACATGTATGTGTGTGTATGTACGTATGCATATGTGTACATACATATATATGTGTGCATACATAAATATATGTGTGTATGTATATATGTCTATATATATATATAATTAAACTCGGTTACATTCAAATGTAGCTAAGTTTGGATCCAATCACTTTTTTCGCTATTGGATCCATAGAATTTCGAAGTCATTTTAGCTTTTCTATCTTTTTTATCTTGAAATTCGTGATCCATGTGAATTCAACGGTGAAAAGAATGATCGAATCTAAACTTTACTACATTTGAATATTTTTAAGTCCAGCTATATGTATGTTTGGATATATATATGTACATATATACACACACATACATACATACATACATATATATATATATATATATATGTATATATCTATGTATGTATGTATGTATATACATGTATGTATGTATGTATATATACACACACATACATGTATATACATATATACATACATGTATATACATACATACATAGATATACATACATATATATATATATATATATATATATATATATATATATGCGCACTCTTGTATTTATATATTATATTTAAAAAATGCAAAGCTATATTATTATTATTTAGTGGAGAAAAAGCTTTTTCTTTTCCTTTCTAGCGGTATACTGTGTAGATCTATTGTGAGCTTAAAACCTAATCCCATAGCTATCATATCACGTCCTGTCGTTTCTTTTCGGTAAACCCACTATTTAAAACACAGGACGCAAACTTTAGCTCCTCAATCATTGTTTTGGGTCATTGTCATTAGGAAGCATGCTAAGTAGGTATGGAATAAATGTAGTAGGAACAACAATTTTGTCCCTCATTCTGTCCACACTTCTGGTTGTGATTTCACTCTCTAAATAGGTCACTCCACGCTCCCTGCTCCCAAAAACATCAAGCTGTTGGGATCCTGTTAAACCAGTCAGCTTCGCTGGAGTACATGACAACAAAGTCCGTGTCATCCTTGTCCTTCGTGTGACGCAGCCAACCATCCATGCAGACAAACCTTTGCCTTCACGCATAGAGACGGTGTCGATAGCCCTCTTTGTCCCCATCCGGCATCTGCCACGCAAAGCTCCACGTCCCCGCGCACGGTGACCCAATAAAAAAATAGAGCATTAGTCCTCTACGATCTGGGCACGTGTATGACGTCTGACAGCCATTTTGGGCTTTTTTTTTTTTTGCCACGATTCTGGAGTCATAACGCATATGGCAACATTATTATGACATAAAATTATATATTTCAAACAAGATCTATGTAGCTTTGTAACAACCGTTGTACCACTGCTTGGAGCCAACCATATATTAAATGATGGCCATGATTTGTATCATCACGTTACAATAATTATTATATAATAGTATCCAGGAAATTATTTGATACTCTTTACTCGATTAAAATATTTTCAATTTAAATCATCATGCTCGTTTAAAATAATATTTTATTCTATATATATATATATATATATATAGTGATAGTACTAGAGACATGATTATTGTGTATTATTTTTCATTAATATTATTAGAGCTCACACCAACAAGTATTTAATCTTATATTGATTACGTATCGAAAGATCTTTAATATTTATAAAGAATTAAAAAAGTTAAATAGTACTTTCTAATTGACTTTTTTGAGTGAAGCCTTGAGTTATTATAAATGGTATATGAGCAAGCATAGCTCATGACTTATGTGGACAAGGGACGCTGCAAATAAACTCTATGTATTTATGGTTAAAGTTTATGAAATTTGGATATAGATTTGGATATAATATTTAGTCTAGCGAAGATATCAGAACTTAAATGAGAGAGTATTCGAGGACTCGTGTTGGCAAGTGTTTAATCCTACATTGTTTATATAATGGAAAGATCCTGAATATTTATATAGAATCAAAGAACTCAAATAATACCTTTTAATAATACTTTGCTTGTGGATCACAGAACATGATAATCCATCACATACATGAGAATTAAATTCTACAATATATAAGGTGTTGTACTCAAAAATAAATTTAATTAACAATTAAATGTTAGTAATAATAATAATCCATTTCTCAACCATTAAAAATCCAAATATAATATCCAAAACTATAATTATAGAATAAGCCTTAAAAGAAGCTAATAACACAACTAAATAGTTTGTGGGAAAAAAAAAAACTAAATTAGCTCTCTATCTAATATATTTTTAAATAGAATTCCCTCCTATAACTCAATTTGTGAAATAGAAAGGTTTATAAACAATCGTAAGCTAAAACTCAGTAAGTAATCATAACCATAATTAGAGGAATCAAGTAAATATAACTAATAATTTTTTCTTACTCATATATGAAAATATTTTCATTTGTCATTTAGTAACATGGTAAATTTTTTTTTTTTTTTACAAAGGCTTTGTTCGGACATGTGGTGGAGTGGCTAGAGACGATCAATATAGAAGTTGAGATCTACTTCTTATAATATGTTTTAACTTGTAGTAATGATTTCCAATGGACATGTCTATTTGGGAAGGTTATAAATTTTTTTTTTAACTAGAAGGAAAACTAATCCAAATTATTCAAGGATGAACCTTACTAGTATAAAAATTTGTAACCCAATTTATGATTCACCCAAGAAAGAAAAGGAGACCGAACTCTACTTTTATTAATTTAATTTGTTATTTTCTAATTCTTTTAAAAAGATTTAAGTTGATCAGATTAAAGGAAATTCTTCCTTCAGCCCCAACAGATCACATAACAAGTGGGATAAGGTAGATTCATGGTTGATTTTCTAAGAATATTGATGAGTTAAGAAATTCTAGAAACTTATCTCTAATATATATAATATTCACTATTGCATATATTTGAGTTGAGCATCATGAGAAAATAAGAGCTCAATGAAGTGGTCCTTGAACCAATGGCTCTTTCCTCTTAACGATCGGAGTCAAGGAAGCATGTGCGGTGGTCCAATTGGTCCCCGGAAAGCCCCTTTTACTTAGCAAGCTTTTCTTTCTATTATGTCCAAAACGTTGGTTTAGTGGGACATAAAACAGGTTTCAGGTGGTTTAGTGATCAGTGACCAGCTAACAACATGATTGTACCCTTGGTTCTCTTCTCTTCCCCATGTGATGTAATTTTCTCATAGATTTTACTTAAAGATATATTATTTGTAAAATTTTATAAACTTTATAGATAACTTTTATGAAAAGCAACCAAACAAATATTTTCACAAAACTAATATATCTTAAATCATGTATAGATCTTCTTTGATAGAACCTAGCAAACAAACAACAATACTCTGATTGGTGCAGCAGTACCACACAAAGTGCTCTCTAGGTTCTTTTGTGTTACAAGCAAAGAACTTCCATTGAAATGAGATGTGTTTAGTAGTAAGTTGTTGTGAGCCCACACAATTAATCATTTATCAAAAATTGATCTCCATGCTTGTCGTGCACTGCATCCTACTCCAGATGAAGCCATACATTTCCATTGCATTCGCTCACCTGATTAAAATGCATTGACTTGGTTCAGGGACATGTTGCTCTTCTTGGTCAACAAGAATAGTTGCTATTGATTGCACGTCTAAGTTGGCTTGGGATGCAAACAAGATGTTTTAAAATGCATGCTGGCCACAAAGGACAAATAAATTTCTCAAAGTCTTCTTAGGCAAATTGAATTACATCCACCATGTGCAAAGGATTGTTTTTTTTTTTTTTTCTAAGTCATTGAGACCAGCTCGCTTATATTATCTAGTAAAACCGCTCTGACGCCAATTCATGGGATTATATCTCGTATTCTTCTTTTCTCCTCTTTTCTCTCTTGTGGCAGGTAAAGTGGTTAAATCCCGGTTAGCCATTGAAAAAGCATGCATCAGTTGTATCACCTCAGAGAGATAGCAAACTTTTTGAGGTAAATTGGACTTCTAGACCTTTTGGCTTCCTAATCCTTAATAGCACTGCCAATGTTGGCAAGAAGATGGCTAAGTAAGTTTGTTTCTCCAGATATGTTGTTGAACATGCTACAGAAGGATAGATAGTGACATTTTAGTTGATAGATCAATGGCCTTTTACATCAGCTCCCATTTAGAACAATCAATCTTGTCCTGGTTGATTAGCATCCCTCTCCATTCATTGTCCTTTCAAATGGTGTATTAGGATCGGTTTTCGTCAACCCTGTCCTCATCTCATCTCAGACTTTTTATACCTCACCTAACCCCATCTCATACAGGCAAAAAGTTTAGTTCTTATCCCTAATTCCGCCCCCTTAGCCTGTCCCTATTCTTTTTCTTTTTTTCAAAAAAAAATTATCTTTAAAAAATCTACTTTAGCTATACTTTTAATCAAAGTTATAATTTGACTATATAAAAAATACAAAACTCATGTTGTTCTAACTATTAAGAATTATATTAAACATTAAATCTTTATAAAAAAAAAGTCCTAATTCACTTATACACACATATATACATACATATATATATATATATATATATATATATATATATATATATATATATATATATATATATGTATGTATGTATGTAGACACCTACACATACACATCTATATATACATATGCATATATACATATACATATATGCATACATATATACACACATGCATACATAAATATATGTTACAATAGGAGTAAACTCTTGCGTGCCAGAGAAGAGAAATCAACAAAAAAGAAAAAAGAAAATTAATCAAGAGAGCACACATAGAAATTTAATAAGGTTCGATCACTAGCTTACAACCACAAGCAAAGGAGAGCTTCCATTATAGAGAAGTACCTCAAATTATATAGATTGTTTTCCCACCAAACATTAGAATTACAAAGTCATTTCTTTACTAGACTCCAAAATTATAAGGATTGTATTCCCACTAAACTTTGGAATTATAAAGATTGCTTTTCTATTAGACTCTAGAATTATAAGAATTATTTTCCTACTAGCGACTCTCACACAAAACCTAAACCCACTTACACCCAATAGGATCCTTTCTTAAAGTCTCTCAATAACGCTCTATATTTTGAGGTAAAGGTCAGCGCTATATATGCTTATATAAAACAGAGATATATTATGTACTATACAAACTAAAACTCGAATTCTTCTCTTTTATGAAAATATATCTTTATTGAGCTTGCAAATTTCAAGACAAACTCTAATAAATCTTTATCCTGCCTTGAATTCTCAAATAATATTAAATAATAAGAACAACTAAAATCTATCTCCACCTTTTTTACATAGCTCAAAGAAGTACATCTCAAGTGCTGTATGTACCAATCAAGTTCAAGCAATGCTTGAACTTGGCTATCAAATGAGATTTCACATCACTGTACTTTGTCTTCTCATGAATCATTCAATTCTTGGATAAATGAATAGTACCCTTACTATCACAGTAGACAACCTTTTTCCTTTTCGACTTAAATTAAGCTCATCAAATCAGATTTTCAATCAGATAGCTTTCTTAATAGCCTCAACTATATATCCTACCTCACTAGAAAAGTTGGTTTGAAATAGTTATTTCACTTATTACAAGATTATGCCAACTTTATCTTGGACTTATTCAAAAGCCCTTTTCATGGAGTTAATGGACTCTTCTTCTCTTTCGGCAGCATCCTCCCTATTTTCACCCTTGCCGACCCGATGTCCACGAACACCCATGCGAACGTCAATGAGACGGGGTTAAAGGGCCAAGCAAACTACTCTGCTCCTCCTGGAAAACGATCCAAACTTCCTTCACCGACGCTGCAAAAGTGCTGAGTTGAGCTGGCTCGCTTAGCGAGCGTTGCGGTCATCGTGAGAGATTAGTGGCCTTCCGGGCCATTGCGAGTTACCTAAACTGAGCCTATAAACAGGCTCAGAGTTAGAATCATAGCCAATCCAAAATTTTTTTGGGAAATGATCATATTCTGATTCCCTGTTCTCTCAAAAACTTGAGGCACTGCTAAGAAAAAAAAATTTGAAGCCTTGAGTTCTCAAAGGCACTGCTGAGAAGAGCCTTTTTCCTTTTCTTTTTTTTTATTATTTTTACTTATTATTCTTTTATTTTTAACTTCATTTTCTTTCTTTTAAATATTTAAAAAAATCATTAGGTTGCACCTTTACATGTTCATGCTCGTGATAGGAGGTTTGTATGAGACCAGATCATTGTATCCTGGGAGGGATCGCCTCTAATCTGCACGAAGGGACGAAAACTAGCTTTTAAAGCAATACGTAAAGTTCAGGCAAAATTTTAGTATATTTTTATTTCTATATAAAATTTAGATTATTAGTATTTCAACTTCTAGCAATTTTTAGGCTCTTATTCCAATAGTTAAGGATTAGTTCTGCTTCAGTAGAAATTATTAAAAAGTTTTTTAATTTCAACTACTATTATAAATTAAACGTTAGAAAAAACCTTTTATTTTGGAAAATATTATTAATTAGTTTCTATTTTCCTTAAAAACATAGTGATATATATATTTAAAAATTCTTTTTTTAAAAAAATAGTTTTTCACTACACTGAATCCATGTAGAACTGGTTTAAAAAAAAAATAGTTTTGAATTTATTACAAAAAATTTGTTAAAAAATTTCATAAAATTTTAAAAAAGATTTTCATTGCTTTAGAATCTGTGCTGAAGTCTTGGAAAGTAGTTTTTTGGGGAAAAAAGAAAAAGAATAGTTTTTAATATTATAAGAAAATAAAAATATATATTTCTAAAAATTTGAAAATTTAGTGCTTTAAAAACTATGCAAAAATTATGTTTTCTTAAAAAAATTAAATTTCTACTACGTTAAAATTCATGCAATTAAAGTTTTAGGCCTAAAATTAATTTTCTATGCTTTTATATTTGTTTTGTTATCAAAAAATAGAAAATTAAAAATTTTGAATTTATTTACTATTGCTTTAATAACCATGTGAAGTTAAATTTCAAATTTCAAATTTGAAAATTCTTAAAAATTCAAAATTTTGAAATTCAAATTAATTTAAATTAGTTGTGTTAATTTTGTGGTTACTTTCTTTGCTGCAACTGTAAGTAATTTATAGATTTAAAT
Organism: Metroxylon sagu; assembly: GCA_017589505.3. Classification (NCBI taxonomy): domain Eukaryota; kingdom Viridiplantae; phylum Streptophyta; class Magnoliopsida; order Arecales; family Arecaceae; genus Metroxylon; species Metroxylon sagu. The sequence goes on along the minus strand of JACVBY030000659.1, from coordinate 1,059,999 downwards.
TATTGAATTTAAATTTCTGTATTTAAATTTAAATTTAAAATCTAGAAGTTATTTAAAAGCCACTAATTTAAAAACTTGAACTATAAGGCTAAAACCTTTAAACTTGTGTTGTACAGCACCAATTAAGAACCAATACTCTCATAAAATAGGTTTAAATGATCTTAGTGCAATTAAACATGAAAAATTTAGCAAGTCTTTGTTCAGGAGGTAGCAAAGCCAAGTAAGATACTAGCTTGCCATTTTAGGGTTATTTTCTACCATAAAATTTTTAAATCCTAAATCCAATTCTCAACCAAGTTTCTCCAGTCCGATTGAAACTTCTTTCTCTTCAACATCAAAAACCCCTTAAGAAATAGATTTTTATTGTAGACATAGAATCTTAAGTGCCCTTTCAAATAATCTTTATAATATTTATCTTCCCACTAAAACTACTAAGGAGCTATGAGATGCTCTTGAGACTGAGGATAGGATAGATGATGCCAGCCTGAACCAGCTCACCATTTTAAAATTTTAAAAGTATATAATGATGGATTCTAAATCTATGATATTTAAATTCATGAATTCTAAGATTTCTTTAGAAAAGCTAAATTGATCGGGTGTAGATTTTCTAAAAGTTATAAAGTCCAAGTATTAGTTGATGCCCTTCCATCTTTCTTAATCAACCTTCTCGCTAGAGCTAAGCTACAAGCAAGATAACTTGACTCTAACATAAGTAATTAATTTCATTAGGATTGAAGAAGAATATTGACTTAAGCTTAAGCAAAAGTCTGATTTTGAACCCAAGATCCGTCTGACTGAGTCAAGTTTAACCCCAAATCAATTCAAACTTAGGGAAAAGAATTTCAAGAAGAATTTCTAATCTAAACCCAACCAAACACATAGACTTCTTCAAAACTGACCAAACAGGAATCGATCAAATCAAAAGTCAAAAAAGATGAAATAGACATCTTGCTTCACATGTGGAAGGACTAATTATATGACAAAGGACTGCTACTATAGGAAGACCAAACCATTAAGGAAAGAAGCACCTAAACCTCAAGTTAATATGGTTGAAAGTGGTATGGAGCCTTCTTTGAGGTTGATGAATCCAAAACCCTTAGTTAACTTAACCTAATCTTCTTGTGATTGGTAGCTTGATTCAAGAGCTAATATTCAAGAGAAATCAAGTGAAGGAGGTATAACACTTGAAAATAATTCTTCAGCACATATGCTTGGAAGAAGATGAGTGGACTTGAGGATGAACTCTAGGAAGACCCTAATCCTTCACAAGTACTATTCATTCTTAGTGTTAGAAAAATATTTGATTAGTGGATCTCTTCTTATACATAGAGCTTCAAAGGTTCTTTTCAATCAAGAGAATACACATAGGGAGTTAACATGGTTCAATGGTTCGGTCATTGGCTTGCATTCATGAGCAAAGGAGAGTAGACAAATTCTAGTATGAAGAAGTATCTAAAATTATAAGGATTGTTTCTTCACTAGACTCTGAAATTATAAAGATTACTTCCCCACCATATTTTGTAATTACAATGATTATTTCTCTACTAGAGATTCTCTCTTACAAAACTCTAAATCTACTTACACCTAATGGGACCCTCTTTTGAACTCTATGCACTGCTCTGTATTTCTAGATCACCTTAAACGCCATAGCTACATATGCTTATATAGAAGAGAGATTTACAGTGTATTAAACGAACTAAAGCTCAAGTTCTCCACATATATGAAAACATATTTTTATTGAGTTTGTGAATTTCAAAACAAATTCTAATTCTATATATATATAAAAAGAAAGAGAGAGAGCGCTAGACTTGGCTATATTTAAATATAGTCAAGTCTAGATCTGATCACCTTCCCCATCCTCGAATCCGTATAGTTCATAGATCTCAAAGATGAAAAAAATAAGGTAGCTCTAAAATCCATATAAATTCAAGGATGGAAGATGTGATCGGATACTTGATAGCTACATTTGAATATAGTCAAGTTTAGCTCTTTCTTTCTATATATATATATATATAAACTAGTCTTACCTTGATCTCAATCATAAAGTTTTTTTTTTTTTCCTCCAAATCATGCCTCAAACACAATCTAAGCTTTAAGATCTCACCTGATCAAGATTGGTTAAGATAAAATCGTCATCCTTACTTTCAAGTAATTATTGTACGCTTTATACTTTTATGTATCTTAATAAGTGTAAGATATCATTAATATTTTTAAGTTAGGAAGGGGTCCTAACCCTAGCCCCTACCTTTTATCCTATCCCTACCTTTCCTCTACCCAAGATGAGGTCCAAATCAAGCCTTGCACTTGCTGACGAGGACACTGATAATAGGGCCAAATAAAGGACCAATATCTTTCAGAATTGAACCTCACCCTTGTCTTAAGTAGCAAGAGAATGTGCTACCCCGCTTATATTATTGATGAATTTTAGAAAAATAAGCTTACAAAATCTCTTATCCCTTTGCCCTCTATTATTTCACATGAAAGAGGTGCAACCCTGCTCCATTCTCCCTCTATATTTCTCACTACACCATCAACCCTTTGTATCACCAATGTATCCATTTCTTTTCAATTTTGTTTAAACTTTTTATTGGTGAATTATGTTTTTCTCCTAAATTTTGTCATGAAGAAGTTATTTCGAAAGGGAAAACTTTTCGCAACCTTACCTAGTCTATTGTATCGAAAATCATGTTTACTAGTGATCTCATCATAACAATTTAAGATTGCACCCAAAAAGTTTAGTCAAGAAATTATTATTTAAATTTCTTAATTTTGTATAAGTACTCTGAATTTTTATAACATATAACCAATAGAGGACTAGACACTTGCCAGCATGAACTGTTACATACTCTATCTGTTTAAGCTTTTGTATTCTTTTCAGGCTAAAAGTTTATATCTAAATCCACATCTAAATCTAATCAAATTCTATCCTAAATACATAGGATCCATTTGTAGTATCTCTTATTCCATATGAGCTAAAAGTAAGTCTTAAGGTTAACTAGCTCAAGATGGACATATTTTTATATACGTGAAAAACATGAGTTCTAGTTCACATTGAATACTGTGGATGTTTTTATTTATGAGGAGAGCATGAGTCCTATTATTACTGAAAGATTCATGAGAGGATTTCGTTGGATATAGAAGGATTAAGAGTTTTAAGAATAATTGTTATCTTTCTATTTTCATAATGTTTTTTTTTTTTTTTTGTCAGAATGGATGTAGATCAATTAAATTAAATCACAATAATTTTAGATATGCTGATTTTTTATTTTTTTATTTTTTTCTGCATATCTTTCATCTTCATGCGCGTTGCAACAAACACCATTCGTAATAATATCTCATCCAAGAAGATCAGTTTAAAAAATTATCGTTTGGCCTTGATTTGATGAAGCTACTCAACATTTTTTTTAGTGCTAAGCACCCACTGGCGTGGGCGCGCGCGCTCTCACCGTCCACCGCATGAAAGCGGGGTTGCTGGACGCGGACGTATCATGCCCCTATGCGTACGGCTGAGACCATCTCATCATCCATGCCATCCTGTCGTCGAATCAGGATGCTGGCTAGTTGAACTAGCGTCAGGCCTCCAACTAGGCTTTTAGGTGGCATATAGTGGTCTACCAGCTTACGCTGCGGTACAAAATAATAATTCTCTGAACCAAAAAAAAAAAAAAAAAAAACTATATTTCCTTAACAGAACTTTAAAATATCGCATCAATGTCGCATCGTTCTTGGCTTGCAATGGACGCATGTCCGAGCCATCTGAAATTTTCGAAGGCCCGTACTGGCAGTTGAGCTCAGGTGGTTAGGTATGCCACAGTGTTTGATCCACTTACCGACGGGACTCTTCTGTGGAAACTACTGCAGCCTCTCAGAAACCAGTAGTCTGTCTTGCCTGGTGGGAGACTTCCCCTGGTACATGATATGGACTTTTCAAATCTGAGGAGGGGAAGCACAGTTAAATTCATTTAATACATTATAGAGGTTATTATTTGCTTGTTTTGTTGTTCCTGAAATGCATTATCGAAGTTTGTAGGTTTAATTTGTTAGTTGACATGGAAATGAGATTTGGCTTCTGGAGGTCATGAGTTTAAATTCTATCACATCTCTTTTGCTATGGCATTCTTGAAATGGTTATAGTTTTTCCTATAATAAGTTTAATTAAATCTCTCACCTAAATATTTAAACCATGTTGAACTTCATAATAAAAGTCTCACGCAAATTTTTATCGAATTGTTACTCATGGAGAATTTTATAGAGTTACTTAAACTAAAAATAAAATGTAACAAAGTAGTCTTAAATAATTCATTAGACAGGCATGTTAGGATCCAGGCTTTTTTTTTCAAAAAAAAATATTTATATTTGAAATATTTAGCATGCATATATATTTGCATATATATTATCGCTAGTATTTTCTTAGATACAATGTTTTTTCCTCGCGCATGTTTTCCACCTTGATGACTTGTTTATACTTGTTTTTATTCTAACTAATCCAAATTTTTATCCATAGCATATACCTTCAATGGTTAGCACACTTGACTTAGATAGAGAGCCTACTTTTATATATATATATATAGAGAGAGAGAGAGAGAGCTGGATTTATCTACACTCGCATATAACCCATCGTTAGATCTGATTGTCTTTTTTATTCTTGAATTTACACGAATTTCAAAGTAATCATATCTTTTTTATCTTTAGGATCCGGGATATATATATATATAGATGATTAAGGTAAGATTGCCACATGTTGCATTTCATGATCATAATCCATGGTTTCTTATGTGACGAACCAAAGCAGTTCAAGGTATTTCTATTAGCATGTCTTATGAAGCTTCATTCTTTTTTATGCTAATGACTTGATTTGATTTAATGATGAAAAACTTTCTTCTAAGCTTGCTCCTTTACCTTTCATACAATTTTTAAGTTAGTGTGTGAATTGTCTACCAAGAAAAGATTAGAATAGAGGGTAAAAACAATTAGTGCAATGGACAGGCATGTCACTAATTTCTCGAAAGATTTTAACATATCTTTACTAGTTATTAAATATTAAAAAGAAGAGAAGAAGCAAGCATTCAGTTTAGGTCTAAAACAGTGGTTAAAGATGAGTAGAAAGCCTGTGAAAAATAAAATAAAATCTGAATTCAACAAATTTAAAAAAAAAAACATGATCGATTATATCAATATTGTGAGTATTTATGCACGTATATCATAAAATAAATCAGACCTGAATTCATTGCATAATCCATAACTTTCTATAACTCCTCTACAATGTAGAACCTTATTAGGATATTGTGTATGTGTGTAGTAGGAGAGAATACTTTTCTCTACTCTATAGGTAGCAAAAATATTGCAGCTCAATGAGTCCACCGCAATATTTATAGGAAAAGATAGGAACTTCTCTTTGTGATAATTAAACTCAAACTGTTGTATCTTTTGCTAATTATGGATCATATATTTACAAAGCCTAAACTTAACATAAACTCATATCACTGTAAGGTACACCAAATAATCCAATAACATAAGTGACAATCACTAACCATAATAGTTTTACTATTAATTCAATATTTAATTATTCTGAACGTTAAATTATGACTATACTAATTCATATAATGAAAAAATTTTCAGAGAAGAATGCACTTTAAACTAATGAAAAACTAGATTCTCGGTATTCCCTTTTCTTTTCTAACTCCAAATTTCTTCAGCAATTTTATAAGTTTTGAATGTGAGAAAAACTGGACCTGATTTTGTCTTTAAAACAACCTTTTTTTAAGTGTTAGGAACCAAGACTAGCATGGTCATCTGCTTTTGTGAGGCTAAAATAGTGCTGTCGGTGCGGTTGAAACAACCATTAAAGCGCACCTAATCGTATGTACTATCTAAAAGACTTGTAACCAAGCAAAATATTGCTAACAGCACTCATCAACAACAAATTCCTAATTCCTACTTAGCCAGATGGACCCAGTCCTTCCACGAGCAAGAAAATTAAGGAGTGATGTGACAGGAGAAACATATTAATGATTCAAATATTACCTTCAAGAAAAATTTAAAAAAAAAAATTCGGTCAATAAGAAAAAGTATGGAAGGAATTATTCTTCAGCAATACAATTATATAAAATAGCTATTCGCTATTAGCCTATCCAAGATAGTTGTTTTTCTTGCCGATAACTGAAGATGAGGAGTTGCACCAAGCAGGGCCTGGATCTCTTGCAATTCTCAATCGGCAGCTGCTTTGGCTCCGTCACCTTTCACAGCCCTAAAATCTAGTGACCAAGGGTCAAGGTTTTGAGAAAGGCAAATAAATTTCATGGCTGCTTTATTTCTTCCTTCTAAATGAATTAAACCAATCAAACCAACCGCAAATGGACGGTGTCTCGTCTCCTAACAGGCGTTAGATAGGACCTACCTACGTCTCTACCTGCGTTGTTTCAGTCGAATCTTGACTCACTTAAAGTAAGAGCTTAAGTATTATATAACAAACAAGTTAATATAATATATTCTCCTAACCTCTTTCCTAAGTTATTTTTAAGGATAGAAACTTAAGATTATACCATCTACTTAGGTTACCTCCTTGTCACGTTGAGACAAGCACGTTAGTCTAGACACACTGATTTGATGTAGGTTCCAAGCCAAAATTCAACGCTCATGCAAGACAAAACTTAGGCTTATTTACTTATTTATTTTGTAAACACGCTTGATCTTAATTAGTTACACATTTTTCTGAAAAATAAAATTTAAAAAAAATAATTTTAATTATTTATTTTCTCATTAAAAGCAAATTTCAAAGATTTTGTCTTTGTTATTAACCTTCAATCTTACTTCCTCCATCTCCTATCATCCTACAGTTTTTCTTATGTATTATCTATGATAACTCTAATAATAATAATAAAGGATAATATAGTTATAATTTGTTAGGTGTTTATCATTGGATTTTCGACTTAACAAGTTACACACATTTAATCATTCTACTTAACAAGTGACACATGGTCATCATCATTTTTTTTTTTATATAGTTTAAGTGTTAAATGAAGTGTAAAATTGACATGTGCCACTAATTAACTAGAAAACTTCATCTATGTATAAGTTTTTTATACATAGCCGATCTCAAGTTTGAGTAAAGAAGGGTTGCAATAGGTTGATGGCCAGTATAAAACTATAGTCACATCCTATGAATATGAATCCAATAAAAAAAATCGATAAAGGTAGGGTGTTCCTTAGAAACAATGCACTGCATCGAATTCCGAATGTAGTAAAATGACAAAGGTAGCTAGGGTATCCCTGGAAGTGACTTGTTATATCGATGCCCTAGTATAATAAAAAATAAGTAAGGATTCTCATACCTTCATGGACGGATGTGGATAAAGAAGTTAGTTCAAAAAAATAAATAAAAATAAAATAAAATACGTTTAGCAACTTGAAATATAAGTTTATTAATAAAAAAGTTAATGAAACTAATAAATGCAATATTTAGAAAGAGAATTAATGTAGCTTGCTTACAGAAGACTAAGTAGATAGGTAAAAAAGTAAAAGAGGTTGATGGTTTTAAACTCTGATATATATATGCAAAGATAGGAATAAAAATGGAGTAGAAAATATTATAAATAAAAGCCTAAAAGATGAAGTTGTAGACATTGAGAGAATAGAAGATAGAATAATTTTAATTAAATTAGCAATAGAATAAGGAGTCAATGAATATTATTAGTACCTATGCTCCTTAAGTATGTTTAGATAGTACGACAAAGCAAAGTTTTTGGAAGGATATAGATGGACTAATTTAAAAGATTATTACTAAAGAAAATATTTATTGGAGGAGATTTGAATGGATATATAGGAAAGTATAATATAGGTTTCAAAAGAGTACATGAAAGTTATGGATTTGGAGATAGAAATTACAAGGAAAATGTCATTTTAGAGTTTACGATGGTATATGATCTAGTATTAGCCAATATATATTTTAAAAAGAGGAACTCTCATTTGGTAACTTTTAAAAGTTGATATAATGTTAGTCAAATAGATTTCTTTCTTACTAAAAAGATTGATCAAGTATTTCATAAAGATTGTAAGGTTATACCAGATGAGGATCTAACTACACAACATAGAGTAATGGTTATGGATATATATAACATAGAGTAATGGTTATGGATATATGTATTCAAAAATAGAGGAGAAAGATTACAAGGTATAAGAATCCAAGGATTAGGTGCTGAAATTTGAAAAGAGAGAAACTAATAACTTTTAAAGATAGAGTGATAAAGAAAAATAAAGTATAGATGGAGAGATTAATAACATATGAAAAGAGATGACCGATAGTATTAAAAAAGTAACTATAGAGATATTAGGAGAGTCAAAAGAAAAAGGATCACATGAGAAGGAAACTTGATACTGCAATGAGAAAGTTTAATTAACATTTAAAGTTAAAAGAGAGTGATATAAAAAACTACCTAAATATAAGAATGAATAAGCATACGAAAATTATAAGATGGTTAAGAAAGAAGTTAAGATGGTACAAAAGGCTAAATGTAAAGCATATGAGAATTATATCATAAGTTAGAAAGTAAAGATGAAGAGAAAGACATATATAGAATTGCAAAAGTAGAAGACAAAAAAAACTAGAGATATGTTTCAGGTTAAATGCTTTAAAGATGATGATCAAAAAGTTTTGGCTAAGAAAAAAGAGATGAAAGAAAAATAAAAAAGTTATTTTAATAAATTATCTAATAAAAATCATGTAGATAATTTAGGATGCCCTATTAGCTTCATTGAGAATAAAGTTATGGTGTGTATATTCGTAAAATTAGAACATTTAAAGTAAATGAGAGTATAAAAAAATAAAAGTAAGAAAAGTTGTTGGACCTGATAAGATTTCTATAAAAGTTTGAAAATATTTAGGTGATGCTGGAGTAAAATGAGTAATAAATTTATTTAATAGGATTTTAGAAACTAAAAAGATACCTAATGAATGGAGGAAGAGCATTATAATATTAATTTATAAGAATAAAGAAGATATTTAAAACTGCTCTAATTATCATAGTATCAAACTCATGAGTCATATTATAAAACTTTAAGAGAAAGTAATTGAACATAGATTGAGATATACTATAAAAATATTAGAGAATCAATTTAGTTTTATGCTAGAAAGATCAATTATACAAGCTATTTTCCTTCTTAAGAGGTTAATAGAAAAATATAGAGAAAAGAAACATGATTTTCATATAGTTTTTATTGATTTAGAGAAAGCATATGATAGGTCCCTAGAAAAATCTTATGGTGGGTGCTAGAAAAGAAAGAAGTACCTGTTAGATATATTAACATAATAAAAGATATGTATGATGGTGCAGTTACGAGTATAATAACAATGGATGATAATACTTGCGAATTTGCTATTACAATAGATTTACATTAGGAATCTACTCTTAATATTTATCTTTTTGCTTTAATTATAAATGAGCTTATATATTCAGAATAATATCCTATGGTGCATATTATTTGCAAAAAATATAGTACTAGTAGATGAAACTAAGGCTGAAGTTAATCATAAGTTAGAATTATGGTGAAATGTATTAGAATCTAAAGGTTTTAGGTTAAATAGGATAAAGATAGAATACATGAAATGCAATTATAGTATAATTAAAAATAAAGATGAATGTAGAGTACAAATTGGGATCACGAAGTTACTAAAAATGATTCTTTTCGGTATTTAGAATCGATTATTTATAAGGATTAAGGAAGATGTCGTACATAAGATTAAAGTAGGTTGGATAAAATAAAGAAATGCAATTAGAATATTATGTGATCGTAGAGTATCTGTCAAGTTGAAAGAAAAGTTTTATAGGACAGTCATAAGCCATCTATGCTTTACCTATGGAATATTTGGTAGTTAGAAAAATATACGTACATAAGATGAATGTGATGGAAATGAAAATGTTAAGATGGATGTATGGTAATATAAGAAAAGATAGAATAAAAAATGAAACCAATCGTAAAAAGATAGAGGTAGCTCTGATCGAGGATAAATTAAGGGAAGGATGACTTAAATAGTTTAGACATATGCAATGTATACCTAAAGATGCATCTGTGTAGAATATTGACTTAATACATGTAGAGAAAAAAAAATAGAGGTTAACTAAAAATCACATGGAAGAAAGTGACAAAGAATCTTAAAAAAATGACTCAGAATAGAGCTGAATGGAGAAAAATGATTCATATAATTGATCCCAACTAGTTTGAGATTAAGGCTTTATTATTGTTGTTGTCACTAATTTACTAAAAAACTTGGTGTTAAATACCCACCAAACTGCATTTAAGTTTGACACAACTACAAAAATTTATTTTAAAAAATGAATCTTGATGCAATGGTAACTAGAGCATCATGAATAATGCCAAGCAAGATGACGGTTCTCAGGTCCTATGATGACAGAAGTATCATGCACTAAACCATTCTTTAAAGTTATTATACTTCGTTCTAATTATTTGAAGTCAGCTCCTTGAATTCAATTGAAATAACTTAAATTCTTGTGAACGATAGCTGCCGACCTATTTCTATCTTCTATCCTTAATTAAAGTTTAATTTTTATTGACTTAACTAAATTCTCTTAAATACTCCATGAGATCGTAGAAGGAAAGCAATTTAAGAAGCACCTGATCCCTCTCTCTCGGTTCCCAACTCTCAGCCATTATCCCCAAACCCATCTCCTTCCTCCTTTCTCTTTTAATATCATCCCTATTCTCTCTCTACCCTTCGTTACTAATTTTATTTTTTTTCTTATATAATTGCTTAATTTTATCAAGCAGTGTATACATAGACTATAGAACACGGACCTCTTTGCTAAAAAACAAAGAAAGCAAGTAAGCTTGATTTAATCTAAGCTACTAATTTTAATATTCAAGTCCTCCATCTCCTCGCACGGGCGCTCTTCTCTTGGGCAAAACGGCAAGCCTTCGTAGCTTGGCAGCAACAACGCACTAAATAATAACTAACGAAGTCACAGAAAGTGTGAGAAAATACGAATCTCCAAACCCTTCTCTCTCTCTCTCCCTCCCTCCCTCCCCCCCCCCCACCCCCCTTCCTTCTCTGCTTCACTCTTCCCTTCTCTCTTCTACTCCAGGAGGCCAAAAGAAGCTGGAGTCCGGTGCTCCGCCACGTTGTGGGACCTTCTCTCTCCACAAAATGGCTAGCAGGGCGCGGAATTGGAGAACATAGGCGGAGATCGAGGTAGGACCGAGGCGGAGACCCAGATCTCTCCCCGGGGATCATGGTGGCCGCCATCCCCGCATCTGCTGCCGTCTCTCCGACCACCGCCGCCGCCCCCATCCCCAAAAACCCCTCCCACCCCGACGATCCCCACAATCCCGTCCGCTCCCCTCTCATCCCCTCCGAGAAGGACAATGCCGCCCGCCGCCCCCGCACCAAAGAGATCTCCTCTCGCTACCTCTGCTCCTATTCTGCTTCTTCTTCTTCCACTAGTACGAGTACCACTACTACCTATTCTTCTTCCAATTCCTACTCTTCTTCGAGCTCTTCTTCCAGCTCCCGGCGCTTCCCCTCGCCTCTGGTGGCCTCCCGGCCCTCCACGCCGCCGGCATTGGCCCCACGGCCCGTCCAGAAAAGATCCCAATCTGTCGATCGGAGCCGCCCCTCCACCCCCCGCCCCGCCCCTGCCGAGCCCTCCGCCGCTGCCCGGCCCTTCTGCACCACCACTCGAAGCCTCTCCGTCTCCTTCCAGGGGGAGTCCTTCTTCTACCAGACCAGCCGCGCCAAAGCCACCTCCCCTAGCCCCGCCCGCAAGCCCACCCCGGAGCGACGCAGGGCCAGCGCAGCCGCCGCGACCCCGGGCAGGGCCGGCGATCAGTCGGAGAACTCCCGTACCTTTGAGAACCACCACCGATGGCCTGCCGCCAGACCTCGGCAGTCGAATCCCTTGATGAGGAGCTTGGACTGCAATTTGGAGAAGAAAGGTTCCATCTTGGCCACCGTCCATTTGCTGCAGCAGTCGATGGTGTTCGACGAGGGCACGCACCGGGCATCCTTTGATGGGGGCGATCTCTCGGCATCGTCTGACACTGATAGTGTGTCCTCGGGGAGCAACTCGGGGGCGCAAGAGCTCAGCGTGCCCCCACGGACACGGGTCACTCCCCGTGGAATTAGTGTTCCTGCGAAGTTCTGGAAGGAGACCGACAGCAGGCCACGCCGGCTGCCGGAGCCAGGCACACCACTGCCATCATCGAGGATGCTTGGGTTGGTGAAGAGACCATTGGTGGATAGCCCTTCGTCATCTCCTCGGTCGGTTTCTTCTCCACTCCGTGGACCCATTAGGCCGTCTTCTCCGAGTAAGATCGCAGCTTCTCCATCTAGGGGAATGGCCAGCCCTTCGCGAGCGAGGAACAATGCAATAGTGAAGTCCTCTCCTTGTGGTCAGCCGGGCAATGCCCCTTCGATTATAAGCTTTGCAGCAGAAGTGAGGAGGGCTAAGAAAGGGGAGAACCGGATTGAGGATGCACACATGTTGAGGCTGTTCCATAATCGGCACTTGCAATGGCGCTGGGTAAATGCAAGGGCCAATGCCGCGCACTTAGTGCAGAGACTGACCGCAGAGGTACTGCCAATGTTATAATCTTGACTTCTGCTTTCTTAATTTGTCCGACATTCAAAACTGTTCTCAGTATTATGAATTCTTGGTCTGTGTGCTTTCTGCTTAGCCATATACGAGCTTGAATGTTATATGCCCTATCAATATGTTGGTAGCCTGATTTGGTTTAAGACCAAGTCTTCTCGATCATACAGTTTCATAATTTAGTCCAGTGCTGGACTCCGGTATCAAGCACCAGACAGTATTGCCTTTTTTGGTTTGCCACCGCATATGGCGATTGGTTCAAGACTTAACCTGTGATTATCTTCCACTTCTAGCATTTCCTCATGTCGATGCAGTATTCATTTTCTTGATAAAGCTTTGAAACTGGGTAAGCATACGGGAAATATTATAGAATTGCACATGTTTTAACCTCTTTTGGTCCGGGGATTTAGCTTCCTCATATATCAGATGTTGCCTGTGAGGGAAGTGGCCATCATATTCATCACCACAGGCTTATTGGTTTCCAATGACTGCTATGATCTGAGGCGGACCCAGTAGGCCAAGATGCAATTCTTTTAGTTCCTATGTGTGCATTCTATAGTTATTTATAATATTTAATTGATCATCATGGGTTATTGTAGTATGTGCATTGCTGGTTTTAGAATCAGGAGCTACATTCATTAAAAAATATAGTTTGCTCAAATCATGTAATCTGATTCACCTAAAATTGTTAATGTGCTGTTTTCAGTAACTCATTAATCATCTAAAATAAATGTAATTTACTGTAGAAATGAACCTCTTGATGAAGTTACAATTATCAATGCCTTCAATTGTTTTGTCTTGAAATTAAGGGAAGCAAATGGAATTCTATAAGTGTTGCAATAATTACTTATTTCTTTCTCAAGTAATCTTCATATATTGAATTTATTATTATCAGCTCAAGAAGTTGCATGTGTGCAAAAGGTTTAAAAAGTTGCAAATAGAATAAGTCACACAAGAAATAGAGAATAAACATCTGAATTCAATTTGCAAATAGAGAATAAACATATGAACAATTCTTCCTGTAAAATGTAAATTATCCAATTTTTCATTTGACAAAAGCCTTCTCTATGCTTTGTTACTATGGTGATCAATGCGTCACCAAACAAAAAGCAATGAGAAAATAGCAGATCAAACACAAGACATCAAGATTTATGTGCTTCAGCTTTTTTTGGTCCATGTCTATGAGCGAAGATGGGCAGAAAATTTCACTATGGATGCAAAAAGAATAGATACAAGGGTAACAGACTACTCTCATAGAACTCTGATCCCAAGTATACCCGAACTCTCTCTCTCTCTCTCTCTCTCTCTCTCTCTCTCTCTCTCTCTCTCTGAAACAAGGAGAAAAAATACATACATACACGCGTGTAAAAAGGATAAGGTATGTATTGCGGGCCCTCCGGTAGAGGTTAGTGATGGGCTTCGAGCTTGGGCCGGCAACAAAAGTTTCCATTTTTTTTTTCTTATTTTGTTGAGCCGGATCATGGAGAGGGGTGAAACAAGGAATTCAAGACATATTTGACAGCCTTTTTAACAGTAATATTTCTAGTTGTCCATCATTAGAAGAACTGCTCCCGAATGCTCCTTTATGATAGTTTCTTTAACATGACCCTTGTTATGAGGAGTCTACAGCTGAATACTCTTAAAATAGATATTTCTCTGGAACATTCTTCAGAAGTGGGCTTCAATTGCTTGATTCAGAAATGAAACTTGGTTGCCACTGCCTGTGAGCAAAAGGGACTAATTACCACATCACATGTCTTTCTCTTTGTGGCTTTCTCCATGTCAGTCACCATGGTTGCCACTCAGTTTACCGACTTATCCACATAGGTTCCTTCCTTAACCTTAGGAGACTCTAAGCTATGGTCCATCATAGATTTCCTCTTGAAGAACAGAACATGTTTTAAATTCATTTTTAGTCAATGCTATTGCCTCTACAATATTCTTAGCAAGGCAGCCACATTAATAGACTGCACAGGAAGTTGAACCCCCGCCATCTTTCTTGCATAATGGAGCATCTGTACAATCTTGAACTTTAATCTACCATGCCATAATGCATGGTTTCAAATACCGATGGGATGTTCTATGAGACCTTGGAATGGGTTGCCGTTTTAAGTATCGGAATGGAACTTTCCCGCCATGGTCCTAGTGTTCCAATCGGCATGTCTTGGGATGTCCCTCGTCCCAAATGTTGGGATGGGTTAGGACGATAGTGCGTCCCGTTTTATGAAAAAATCGGGATGGTCCTGGTTTACAAGATTTAAAACCTTGTAACAAGTTCAATCTTGACATAGTGTTGAAAGAGTCAGAACCATCCTCAATCTTGACTCCAAACTATAGTGGTTTGGCAGGTTCAAGCTTGAGGGAAGCTCAAGCAAGCCTATGGCTTGCAGCTATCATGGTTGGAAAAACAACACCAATATAGTTATTTTTCCACCATATTTAAGGAAAGCATTTTTCTTGTTTATGGGACATAGACTTGTAGGGATTCGCTTCAATTCATTACAACAACAACAACAATAAAAACAATAACAAAGCTTTGATTTCAAACTAGATGGGGTTGATTACATGAATCCTTTTTTCTCTATTATGAAATTTAAAGGCACAAACCCCATCAATTATGTCAGAAACTATGAACTGCTTACTCCAAATTTTGGAGAATTAGTATCTTAAGGTTCCATTGCAACCTTACCACCTAGGAACTGCCTGAACATAGAATGTTTCTCTATGACTTTCTTCTATGAACATTCTTTCAATAATGAGTTGTTGTTACCTAGACACTCACATCCAAATCCTAAAATCTCCATTAGATATTGATATGAGTTGGATATGCATCATATAATTGGATTCTTATCAATTTTTGTGATTACTAATTTTAGAAATTGGTAAAAATAGTTGAATTCTTTTAAGAATAAATTTGCCCCATTATAATAGTGTTAAAAATGTGCTTATGTTTTTTTAGAGATTGGTCAAGAATATTGGTATTAAAATAGATATGTAATGTAAAATGTCTTTTCTTAATATCTTTAAGTTAATTGGGAAGTTTGGATGAGAGAAAAGCATATTAGATCGCCTTAACAAATAATATCTCTTAATGTTGTTTTCTATATAG
The DNA here is from genome assembly GCA_017589505.3 of Metroxylon sagu. Classification (NCBI taxonomy): domain Eukaryota; kingdom Viridiplantae; phylum Streptophyta; class Magnoliopsida; order Arecales; family Arecaceae; genus Metroxylon; species Metroxylon sagu. The sequence goes on along the minus strand of JACVBY030000659.1, from coordinate 1,044,288 downwards.
TATATATATTAGTTAAAATTAATTTTTTTTCTATGTATCTCTTATATCCTTTTCTTCCTTTTGCTCTGTCTGATGCCTGGACATGTGTCTGAATTTGATTCTCATGTCCATGTCCATGCCAGGCCTTGTTTTGGAAAGCTCTTCTTCTGTAGCAAAGTTTGCTGAATGCACATTCTTGTCATCACCCTGAACCACCTGGCTCCATGATCTCAGCAGGCACTGCTTGCTTTGTGTTGCTGCTAGATCACTCCTCATCTCTGCAGCCCCAGATTTCACTCTTGCTACCTTACTTTCCATGGCTCGTCCTCCTCAATATATCATCTCCTTAATATATGGATCATTTGGAAGAAAGTTTGCCTTATTACAGTGTAGATTTTTCCTCGATTATGTGAGATAATAAGATCCTTTCAGAAATATGTCAACAAAATGGTTGGAGGATGAGTCCAGGAACATCCCTTTTTTGATCTCCATGTTAACGATGGTTGTGGATTGTGGTTTGCAAACCCTTGGGCTGTATGAGACAACCTCTATCTTGTTTCTATGACATTCTTCTTTGGAAATCTTAATCTGATTGTGCCCAAAGATTATGTTGTCGTAGCAAAGATTATATCCCTATGGTCTTGCTGAAGTTGTCTAGAAAGGAATCTGAGAATCTTCAATTGGAGATTTGATTTGTTAGGAAGTTTACACATGTAGTTAATGGTGATGTGTATTCTTACACATGCTGTTTGCTGGTCTATTGGACTTTAGAAGCCACCTATTTATCATTCTAGTCAAGGTTCTTTTGTATCTATCATGTATTCTCTCTATGATTGGTTTGAATTTATTTTAGTGCAGGTGTTTTTACCCATGTGGGTCATGTCTGCTATTTTGCAACTCTTTCGTTCTCAATCATGTCTTTTTTCCCCTATAGATTTTTGGTGGCATCATCCCACCCTTGAATATGTACATGGAAGTAATACCAGGTGTACAAACTACTTCTGAAGCAAATAGTGGGTTTCTAGTGGCAATATCTTTACCAATTATCAGCTTTAAGCCTTTAAATTTTCAGTGATTTAGTGTTGGCTGAGTGAACATTAAATGTAATTACAGAAAAGAAGTTTAACGGATAACAATGTAAAACTACATGGTTCGACATTTAGTTTGCAGAGTGTGGATCATAATGTTGATAATGGTCACATCACAATACATGCATGGACCAAAATTCAATGTGTTTAAATGCTTCTGAATTGATGAATGTACTCAAAATAGTGTATAGTTCCACCAAAATTGTTAAATTTGTATCTGCTTGATGTATAAGTAGGAGACTTTCAAAACACATGATTTTGGTTCTAGGTACTTTAAGTGCTGCACATCTTGACAAATAGTGTGGATCCTTGATTTGGATAATGTGATCATTAATTTTGTACTAATAGAATTGGGTCTCTACAATCGTAGCTCAACTCTGAGCTGTGCATGTCTGTGCACATATGTGCTGTTCATGTGCTGCTCATGCCTGTGCATGTATGTTAAAGCCTATTGGAGGATCTCTTCTCATTATGGTGTACCAGACATTCTCTGGTCCTTTTCATTGAATCACTGCAATCAATTTTGCTATACATCAAACAATGTGTTTATCATGGTCTGGCTTTATATGCAATTTCATGGAATTAGAGCTTGAGCACATATTCAAGGTCATCCAGTAGCAGAGATCTTTTTTCTTTTTCTTTCTTCTATCTCATAAGTGTGAATGAGACCTTCAATAAAATTTATGCATGAATTCTGCTGTTTATAGTATAATTTTTACTGCTGGCCATTTCTTTACACATCTTAGTTTCTCTTTTAGCTATCTTCACCTTCTATGTTTTAGTTTAGTTTGCATGTGAAACCTTGAATATTACGAACCTAATGCTTTTGCCTGATCTTTATCAGAGAAATAGAGATGTTGCTTTATCATCTGAGTTTTTCATTTGATTTGTGTCAGAAAAATCTGCATAATGCATGGATAACTACATCAGAGTTGCGTGATTCTGTCACTATTAAAAGGATCAAGCTACAGCTTCTGCAACAAAATCTAAAACTAACTTCTGTTCTTAAGGGACAAGTAAGTCTTTTATCATCTTCTCTCTCTCTCTCCCTCCCCCCACCCTCTCCCCTCTATAAGTTTTTTTCCTTTTTGATGTCGCTGCAAGGTTTTTTCTCCAAATCTAATTTTGGTTCTGGATTGTTACCATGCTTCATATCTGCAAAATAGACAACTTCTCTAATTTATCAAAATTGCTTCACCCTTCATTACGTATTTGGATGTTTTGGATGTTATTATGTCATGGTTATAGAGTGTTTGCTAAAATCTTAGACAACTGGCCTTCTTTCTAAGTATGGAACCTGGATTGTGCCTTTGGAGGGCCTGAAATAAACTTAGCTTTCACAGACCTATGGTGTTGAAGATAGCATTTTATGATTTCAAACACACTGTCTAATGATTCCAGGCATGTTTTAAAATCTAGGGTTCTGACTCATGGATTATTTGATCCAAATTGCTTCAACAGATCATTAGGTTGAATGATTTATTGAACTGCTACTGTCCTACTTAATAATTGAACATAGCCAACGCTTCACATGGATTGTTACTGCAGTCCACACACTTGAGATTTCAGATCTGTGTTGCTATTTTATATATACATAAGTGTATTATATAATAAATATATATAAAAAACACAGTTGGCATCATAAAAAGACCCAATCACAGGCCCTAGGTTTGTTCTGATACCATGTAACAGGATCATCTGTTAATAATAACAGAAAAAAGATGCACAAAAGAAAGAGAGGCGCAGGAGATTGATAAGAAGAAGAGAGAAGAAAAGAAGAAGTGGAAGTGAAGTGGATGAAGAGAAGGGTGTGTTGCACAGTGTCAATATTAGATCCGTGTGACACTACTTTATTCATAAAAGGTGGATGACTGTTTAATTAGGATGGCTAGACCAAAACACCCCAATTAGTGACCAGTTTATATAATAACCCTGCTAGGTCAACCTGGGACTGTTTTGGGACCTATTTACAATAGAAAACTATGCTGAACCATTGCAGCCCTGATTTCATCAATATTCACCAACAATTACATCAGACAGCTTTAAGATATCTGAAGTTTATGTATTTGATGAGCGCAGAAATTTGGATGTTGAAATAAAAAATCAAATATCTTTATGGATCTGCATGATATTCGCACTATATCAACTCTAGTGGACCCTCCTTGATGGAAATTTGAAAAGTGAAATAATGAGTCCAAATTTCTTCATCAATTAGTGCCACTTCAAAGTATCTCAAGTCCAGATAGGTATTTAATACCAAATTTGGACCCAAGAACCAAATTCATGTTTATTTGTAATTTCATAGGCAATCTTGATATGTAACTTTTTAGGTCATGCAATTGATTTTGACATCCAACATTGGAATCAATCTTAAGTCGGAAGCTCCTTAAGGTCTAAGATTGAAAAATTGGGCCTAATCGCAATCTAAAGCATTTGACCTCCATGCTTACATGTTAAACTTTAAGATCATATCACTAAGTTGGACCCTTGTGCTTGCCTCCAAAACCTAAAGCAACCAGCTCTATCACCACACACAGCCCCCATTCTCAACAATATGAATACTAGGGTTTGATCTATGTTTAAGCCTGGTAAATGGTCATATGCCCTTTCTGTTAAGGCATGAGATGTTTCAGCTTTATTATGCATGGTAATTTTTAAGAATATTTGCTTTATCTGCTTGACTTTGTAGTTTCCTCTAGTGCTATGTTGAAGTCTTTTTCGGAGGTTTCCCATTCAAAGGTAATCAAAGGTTTCTTAACCACTTGGAAGTATAATTATAAAAAGGAAGCCAGCAAAACCCCCTATTCCACAAGGTAAATTTCATGAAAAACTTCATCTCTTATTCCACAAGGTAAATTTCATGAAAAACTTCATTTCTTACTTCTTCCAGTCCTATCGTGGGCTTGCAAATTTTCACCATCATTTCTATTGAAATCATAATCTTCCTCATCTGCACTATTTGCCAAATTGTAAAGCCTCTTGCTAAAAAATCCTTGTTCACAATTTCAAACACGTAACACGGTACCCTTCTTTGTGTTCTTGTTCTTCATGCTACCCCAATGTACAAGGTTTCCATAGTCCACCATCTTCCCCACCCCACAAAAATTAGGAAAATAATTTTTTTAAAAAAACTCATCATACCAACAGATATCCTCCCACAGAGGCCTAATCCCAAAGAGTTTTCTTTCTTTTGATATACTCAAACAATCTAGCTACTTTCTGACACAATACAGGGACTTACATAGTACATTGGCCTTCTATTATAAAGACATCTTTTCTTTCAAAAAAAATCCTGCTAACTACCCTCACTTTAGTAAAAATTTTCATTAGACCACTAATAGGATTAAGTCAGTTTCCCCCTTTTTTTCTGGAAGAAGCTTGTACCATATTTCTGGTCTTTTGTTCCCTTATTATCTAGATAAAAAAGATAAATCAACAAGTCCTATGGATGGGAGCATATTCACTTTGGTGTCAAGCATGTCTGAGATACTCAACTATTTGGTTGTTATTTACCCTGTGAGTTCTGTGATCCTTAGTTTACTCTGTTATTTCGAACCAATTGTTATTTGCTTTCTATGAATGATTTTTTCGGTATGTTCCACAGAAATATGGCATTGGCTTACTGCAAACATGATATTATGGTAGTATAATGGGGAAAATTTTTTTGATCAGCTGCAAATGTCTAGGCAGCTTGTGTCCTTATGGAGTGATTTTCTGTAGAGGGAAAATATCCTGCCAAAGTGTATTCTCAAAAGCTGTCATGTGCTTCATAAATTGTGAAACAAGCCAAAGAGATAAAAATACATTTCTCACAAAGTGAATTTAGTTATCTTGAAAATTCTAGAAAATTTCCCAGGATGATGGATTTTCTCACTGAAGTATTTGAAGTGTTATGATTTGTGTAGATCTAAACATTGTAATATTTGATTGGTGCAGATGACCTACGTGGAGGAGTGGTCTCTTCTGGATAGAGATCATTCTAGTGCTTTATCAGGAGCTATTGAAGCATTAAAGGCTAGCACACTCCGTCTTCCTATCGTAGGAGGAGCAAAGGTTTGTGCCTCTAGATATCCAATATTAATAAACTTAGTAATCCCATACTAACTTGGTAAATAGTTGCTTTCTGTTTTTTCAAACAGGTAGACGTCCAAGAAGTGAAAGATGCTGTTGGTTCAGCAGTTGATTTGATGCAGGCAATGGGATCCTCAATTTGTCCTCTATTGTATAAGGTGATTACCTTCACAATATCCTTTTTCACATATATTATCTATTCAAATGCCTTTTAGTTTTCTGCTTGATGAGTGTTCAGATATTATCTTAAGGTAATATGGAACTAGTGCCTCCCTTAATGTCTGTTTGTAGTCAATAATTTTGTTTGAACAATATCCATTTGATTGTCATATAGAAACACATCAGTAACTTATGTCATAGAGAGTTGAACAGTTTGATGGAAGCACAAAGAACCCATTGTTGGTGTCTTCCTATTTGACTTGTAGCCAACAAAATTTTTTTGTTCAACAATGTTCCTTATTAGCAGATAAAAGAATGTCCACATAGTCTGACATGCACAGATTGCCTTATGAACATTCAGTTGTGCATGTAGATTTTCACTCTTGTGAAATCATATGATTGTTTTTCATCATTACTTTGTTTGCTGTTTATGTTGTTAGCTTATAAGTCTGTCCACTGCTTTTAATATGCTATGTATGAGAAGCAGACGTGTTCAGGGCACAAAAATAACAGTGGCATGTGTTGCTAATGCGAGGCAAATGCAAATAAAAAAGATTTTTATTTTTCAGTTGAATTTCCTTACATATTTAATTACCAGCTACCGCAAATTTGACAGCGTGGATCTATGTTGGATGGAAATGTGAAAAGATCAAATGTTTTCATATAATTCATCACCATCAACCTTAAACTCTATCCTATTGTGGCATTGATGATGCCTAAGAAAGAAGATAAGATGGCAGAAGCTGTTTGTTGTTTTATTTCCAAATTAAAATGAACTCTTCAAAGTTTTAAAGGTAATGGACCCCAGTTTAACTATGTAGGATTATATTTTAGAATTTTCTATACCTTTATTTGATTATATACATTTAGTGGATTATAGATGCAGACAAATATTAAAATGTTGAGGAAAATGATAAGATACAGTAGTCTTAGCATCGCATTGAGTGTGATATGGCCTTGTCCTTTGTGCCTCTCTAGCCATAACACGCACACCTGATGCTTATACTTGCATATTGGTATGATACTTGGGTAGTGTTCTGTAAGAAGAATTGATTAGATATTAGAAGGAACCATTGTTTGGCTCACTGCACTAATATTAAAAAAATATTTAAAAAAAATAGATGGGTCATGCTAGTGGGCTGACACAGCTGACTAGCATGGCAGGTTAGCACAAGATAGGCTGGTATGGTGGGCTGGCATGCAGGCTAGCTCATGAGCTGGCACAACCTGGCCTGACTTTGCTGGGCCATGAGCCTGTGGGCCATGTTGGGTCACCCTCTAAGTGTTGCGGGCTGTGCCGGCATGGCCTGTAATAGTAATCATGCCAAGCCGGCATGGCATGATGCATGTGGGCCAACCCCTTTTGTGGGCCATGCTGGCATGGCATGGCTTATTTGACAGCTCTAAAATGGGTGTTAGGCGAAATGAGGATGCTAAAGACTAAAAAGGAGAATCCACTAACAAGAAATGTTGATTCTGCTGGCTCGAAGAGATGATGGCATTTGTAGGATTAGATCATTTTGTAGATTGACAGCAAAGCCCCTTCAAAACCATATGGAACTAGTGAAAGAAGAAGGGTTTTGGAAATGAAGGCAATCGAATCATGTAAGAAGGCACCAGAGAACGTTACATGCTTATGTTGGGAACAAATTCAAATGGTAGTGCGCCTTAAAGATGAGCTTTGTATGTGGAAATACAAACATTCGAGTATTTAACCTCCTTGCACACATGATAGAGAATAGCTTAAGTTAGTGAAATATTGACTATTTGCTTTTATGGATAATGGGCTATATATATATATATATATATATAAAAGACATTATCATGGTTTAAGAACTAAGAATAATTTCATATTGATCATGAATAGTAAAATTAACCCGTTAATTGCAAGAAAAAGGCAGAAAGAAGCACACAAATTCATTAGATAACATGAAAAATGTTTAGAAGGGTAAGAAATGATCATTGAAGGTTTTTTAAAAAATCATAAAATTAATTAAATTTGGGATATATTTAAAGCCAAAATAGGAGTAAGGCATCTAGTCCCTGATTGAAAATTTATTAAAGAACACTATGAGTTCTTTCATAAAATTGACCCTAAAAAACAGCTCAAAAATTAGGATCCTATCTGATTCAGTGAAGGTGATCATAAATTGTAGAAGCCTAACCAAATGCAAAATTGAGTTAAAAAAAGTAGGGGAAGATGGGGAACATTTCATGATAATGTGTCTTGCAAGGAAAGATCAATTATAAGGTATTTTATATTTTTATAAGATGGAGAATTGCTAGGAAAGATAACTAAAAATAGATATAAATGCAAACTATTGAAGCATGCATTGAGAAAGGTCAATTTATCATCCTAACAACCTTACCTGTTTTGATAGCCCACACGGAATCCACGTGAGATGAAACTAAAATCCTCCTTTCAGAAGTCGCTGAACTTCCAACATTATTTGGTAGAAACGGATCTAGGTAGGTGATTGTGTAACAATGTGAGGATATGGTGACATGGCTCACATCTCAGTTGGTCAATCTTGTTAAGAATTTCTATTGGCAGATGGTTCTTCCACAAATACCTCTTCTAGCATTCACTTTGGTTCCAGATTTTCTGATCAGTGGATTCATATTTATTAGGAGTCAACCCAATGGTGATCAACCGAATTCAACTCCACACTTAGGGTGCACATGCATACGGACCTTATACTTACAATCTAGGCAAACTCATGCAAGGAATAAATGAATAAAATCAAAGGGTGACATACTAAACACACTAAACTCTTAACATATATGAATTCTTGACATAGATAACTTTAAAAATCTCAGTCGATTCTTGACTCATCTGCTTCATTTAATATTATTTGCTTTTGTACAATATTTGCTAAGCTAACATTTTAACATGCTGAAACTCTGAACATATGTAGATTTTTTTATCATGTTTTTTCTTCATTAAATTTCAAAGAAAGGGGAATTTATAATTCATTTCAATCATATTTTGCTACTCGGTATATGTTCCTTTTGCTGGCTTATGACATAATTGAGATTTTCAAAACAAAAAAAAAAAAAGGAAGTCTAAAGTCATTGCTATTTAGCATTTACATCTATTGATTAGATCCACCCATTTGGCTGACCACTAGTTGAATAGGATTAAATGCAATGCTTTGTGCATCAACCAAGCCATTTAATTCACTTATGCACCAAGTTACTTGTTCTGATCCACAAGTGACCACTTCTTAGGTGCCCAAGTAAGCACTTGGCTTAGTAAAAAAAATCTCTCAGCCAATTCTTGATTCATCTACTTCATTTAATATTATTTTTTTTGTACTGTATTTGATAAATTAACATTTTATCATGCCTCAAGACATACATAGTGAACATTTTCTATAAATACCCATCAACGATAAAGAGCACTTTCTCAGAGACATTGTAATTTGTAATATCTAAATCTATGCTAAACTTGCAAATAGAAATAATAAAACTAATAAAATGTCTGTGTTTTGACCTAAAAGGCAGAGATTGCTGACCATTTTTGATCATCCAAATTGCTGCAGGAGGCTTGGAGCTCAAGTTTAAGGTTTTGGATGATGAAAAAATCTGATCCTTATGTGAAATTAGATATATTAAATTGGACCCAAAGGAAAAATAGATTGCGCTAAACATTGTGACATGGAAAACATGAATGCATGTGTACATGTGCGTGCACACACCTTGCACATGTACATTCACATAGATATACAGGCCCCTGGAGTTTGTTGATGACACCTTCAAAGGTCTCGTATATCTTGCATTTGTCTATTGGTTTTTTAGACAGCATTAAATGTCTGAAATTGCGTAAAGAAAATTGCCAGCCACTGCACATTGAACGTTAGCCGATCGATGTTAGATTTCCATATAATATTGAAAGCTTGTGGTCATTGTAACATTTGCCAAAAGATAAAATTTTGATTGGCAATGCATTTGTGTTAAAAAAATAGAGAGGAAAAAAAACTTTTCTACCCTTTATTTTCAATCTTTATTTGATCTTATTATATTTGCTTGGGTATGGTTGGGCTTGCATTAACTGAATGATCTCCCCCACCTCATGTTGTAAATTTAAAGCATTGTCTACAGGTAGAAGGGACGACTTCCATGGTGTCTGAACTTGCTAAAATGGTAGCTAAAGAACAGGCATTACTGGATCAATCCAGAGATCTCTTGTCCGCGGTAGCAACTATGCATGTAAGTGACATTACCAGATTTATTATTTTCTGGAAATGTTTAACTAGTCCCACGATGTGATCAGTTTGGGAGGCAAACGGAAGCCACAGGGGTGGAAGTGTAGTCCAACAGTCCCATGACTTGTGCCCCTCCCTGCATGTTATTATGGGCAATGGCATGATTCATTGGTTCTGTTGGATGCCAACTCAAGTTCCTATGCAACCCCATCAACCTCCTGATGCAATCTCAACAGAGCAAACTAAAACAATTACTTATTTGCTAAACAACTACTACTTTCACATATTGTTTATTAATACAAAATTCTTGGAAAACAGGTGAGACAATGTAGCCTGCAAGGGCACATATTACAACTAAAATGGAAACCCAGGTAGATGAAATTATAGAGCCAATTCTGTTGCTGCCATTGTGATCGCTAACATCACTGCAACCTCTTCTTTTTCTAACTGGAGATTGTGCCGATTGTAATAAAGCATGGTGGTTTGTTGGCTGCGAAGCGAGTTCTGTAAATCTGCTGTTGATCCCATTAGGGCGGCTGATTCACGCATTTTTTTACCACAAGAATGGCCTTTTCCCCTGCAAGATATGCACTGGATGTATACATATTTCTTTTTCCTTGTACTGATCAAAGAAAGCTTTTGTATATATGTAGTGCTTTCTCTTGTTTCTTTTTAGTTTAGGAAGAAGAAAGATCACCAATTTCTTTATCAAATTAGTCTTTGTATCTTATTCTTCTGTTGGTGTATGGTAGTTGTTCGAAAGTCCTGGATGGAAAAAAAAACTGAACACTGTTTTTGCTGCTTGGTGCTATTTAACCGTGGGTGTTGCACTCCCATCTCAAGAACGTACCTTTTGCTATCATGATACGAATGGCAAAATCAATCAAAAATCACCAGGAAGTCCATTATTCTTTGCACCTACTTTGCCATTTGTTTCCCATTTTTTACTTTTCTTTTTTTTTTGTTTTTTGGCAGCTTGTCGTTGATTTAAGTTCTTTTGGAGGTATCTCATTTTACCTTCTAGTCAATGAGTTGGTATGTGTGGCACAAATTTACTGATACTTGTGATGATGTTGAGTTCACCATGAAATATTTTGGGAGGCCAGGTGTCAAGAGGCAGCTTCATTACCAGTCTAAGGAATTTGTGCGCTTCTAGCGTCTCTTGCCACTTACCCAATGTACAATCCTTTGATTGGTGGTGAGAAAGAAAAACAAGTTCATTTGGTTCTTGGTGAATAGCATGTCTATTTACACCACCGTTGTAATGGTAATTTCTTTAAGGTTGGCATTATGCGAGCATTATGCGACAATGTTGCTGCTGCTGCTTCTCTACAGATTCTTCAGGTCATTGTCTTCCCAATCTTCCTTCACCAAGGAGTTTATTCCAAAGGTTTGCAATCGCAATACTGATCCTCCCCACCAGGCAAAAGTGATTGATTTGAACATGTTAGATGTGCTCACCATTGATAGGTTTTAGTGCGAGGTCAAGGTGCACATGGGATAGGTTTTGATCATATTATATCTAAATTACATTCTTTTTGAATTGAGTGATGATGGTTTACCTTGAAAATTCAAATTATTGGATGCGGTCTATTATCATAATTAAGACTGATGTATGCATTAAGTGGATAGGATTTTGATAGCTTAAACAATACATATTTTTTGACGACTTGATGTATAGATTAGGAATCTCAAAATTATTTAAACTTTAATAGCATTATATCTAACAATTTAGACTATTTGATGTAGAATTTTTATTATTCAATTCAAAAAAGATGTAATTATTTTAAAATTACACTAGGTATTATTCGAATACTTCATTGATGATCCAAGCCATTATATGTGTGGGTGTGTGGATTGGGCCGAATCAAGTTTGGATTAGAACCCTTACCCAAATTTGAGCTGATCCAATCAGATTTTTGAAAATGAAACTATAACCGATCTGAACCTATTTTGAACCCGAGCCGCAGCATTCCAACAGGGGCCAATTTTGTGTGGTTTTTGGGTTAGCTTCAACCGACGTGTACACCTCACTGTTGGTACATATGTATAGACATCTATTTTATTTATATATCCATGAAGCATGTAGCGAGCTTGTGAACCGAGATCAATGGATTAAGAGGGATGGTGTCAGCGGTCTCCGTCGTTCTCCAGTCCAAACCCCGATTTCATCTTTCAGGTGATGCGTTGGGACCACACAGCACCATCCATGGTTAGATAAGATAGGATTCATGATAAAATTAAAGATGATGGACGTCACACCCCAGTCCGAGAGCTCGCGTCTAGGGACGCGTTAATCAATCAGACCACATTCATCATGATATCATATGGAGTGAAAATAAAATATAATTTAATACTTATTATGTTTAAAATATATTTACAATGATCTAAAAAAACAGCACTGGTCCATTCAAATTAGTTCTAAATTAGGCATAAATTTCTTTCATTCAACTAATGTTCTCCATCAATATCCTCATGAATCGAATTTGGAAGGAAAGAAATAATGAAATAATCAGTTCAACGGTCCAGTAAGTAATAATTACCTCAACTGGAAAATTAGATAGTAGTACATAAATACATTTTCTTAAAAATCAGATATATCTTACTATCAACATAATCATTTAAGGAATAATAAATCTATAATTTACATGCTTTTTATTGTCATCATTTAATTTTATCATGCATGTCATCCAAATCAAGCTATGCTTGAAATCTTCATCATCTTGCCAAGGTTTTATCCTATAGGTAGGGTCCTAACCAATGTATATTCTCCAAAAGTTATGAGTATTAACCAATGTTTGACCTCTACCAGTGGGATATGAACCAATGCATATCTCTTATCGACCATAGGTTTTAATTAATATTTAACTCTCACTAGATGAATCTTGACTAATGTATATCTCCCATCAACTATGGATATTAACTAGCATTTAACACTTACTGGTGGGATTTTGACCAACACATATTCTCCATAAGTCATGAGTATCAACATTTAACCTCTACTAGTGGAATCTTGACTAATGCATATCTCTCATCATCCATGGGTATTCAATATAACTAGTATTAGAATCTCAATTATTTTAAAATCGATATCATATATTTCTTAAAATTCACATGCATCAAATCAATTCTGATAATTATGATAACACATCAATAATATATCAGTTCACCATAGAGAATTATAATCTAATATTAGAGTTCATATTATAATATTTAATAATATAATATTCGAGGGTTCATAATATGATATTTGATAGCATAATATCCCATAATTTATAAGTCCATATGTTTCTTAATTGGTATGTCAATCAATTATAATTAATGATGCATAAATTCCAGAAGAGATAATTCATCATTTACATATCAATTGATAGTAATATCAACTCAAATTAATTCAGTAAATCCTCTTCGGAACCTATCATTAAAAAAAGATAACTATTGACCCTTCACTAATTACTTCTCATTGGATTGAGATCTTGTACCCAAATAAGCAAGGGATCTCTCTAAGCCAGAAAGCAAATCTTCAAGAATTTTATTAGTGAATTTTTTTATATCAAAAGACTTCTACTAGGGTCTAGAAAGTTTTCTTAAAGCTTTTAAGTTTTTCATTTTTCATAAAAATCTAATTCCTAAAACCAATAAATTTTCTATTTTTAGTAGGATTCCTATCTTCCAAAGATAATTAAAGAAATAAATATCAAATAAATATATAAAATAGATTCCTAACTTCTATTAGATTTCTAACTCATTTAGTATAAGTTTTCATAATAAAGAAATATGCAAACTTCGATAAAAATTCAAGAAAAAATTGTCCTTAGATTATCATATGTGAAATGATATTTTTATAATTTTTTGAAAGTTTGTCAATATTGACATATACTCATTAAATTACCTATATCTTTCTCATAAAAGATATATTTGCTCAAAAAATTTTATTATACTAATATTTTTTTTAGCTTTAACTAATGTATGCTAAGTTGGGATATTAAAACGATTAGGATAAAGCGTGGTGCAGTGGAGGTTTCCTTACCGTTCATATCATTTTTGGTTTTCCGTCTTGTTCAAAGGAAAAGTTATATTTATTATCGTTATATATATATATATATATATATATATATATTAATTTTAGTGGCAAACGGTTCACAACTTTAGGTTATTATTCTTGAAATAAGATACATTCATGTGGGCATAGCATTCTTCCATGATTTATATTTATCTAATTAGCTTTGCAGTCCTGTGAAGTTAATAACCTCCAAGTACACAATTAGCATTCACTAGCAAGTATAATAGAAGTATGCATTTACTGTATTACTTTTATCCCATCAATGTTTGAATTATTACTCAAAAAAAAAAATCATCAACTTTTGGGTGTGCGCACGCGTGTAAGAATACATTTCCTAACAGATTATTTTTATGTGACATCAACATGACTTTAGTTGGATTGACAAAAGGTAATATTTAAATAACTTTTATGAGACAAAGATATTGCCATGTCTGAAAAATACATCATATCAACTATCCTGTAGGACTTATTTTATTGAATAATATACTAAACATTACTCTTCTAATTATTATTAAAGATTACACTCACCCCCTTTTCAAGTTGATTTATCTACAGATTCGTGGTGAGTGTCATCCATATGGCATCCCATGAGCAAACTTCAACAGTATAAACTTTTCTTTGAAAAATTCTTCATCTCTCTCAAAACCTTTGCAGAAAAATATTTATTTGGGACTTTTCCCCTTAATTTTTAGTGGTATATTGACTATTACCCCTAATTAATCAACAATCCCTCGAGTATGGTTTAAAAAAAAATATTTGTTTTTGCACTCATCCTGAAGATTTTTGGATAAATATAGTAGCATCCTTTCCTTGTATTTATATGCACTAGTTACAGCTTTAAAATATAATTATTTTATAATAATAATAAAAAAATAAAAGAATTTTTTTTAAAAAAAAGTATATTTATGGTATCGACCTCAAATAATTTTGATCAATAACTGGTCAGCAAATATTTTCTTCTCTTAAATAAATCAATTAAATATATCAAACACTATATTTGATATAATTTATTAAAAATAAAATTGATTCATAATTTTATAGCTAGTGAAATATCAGCTAATGATAAGAAACTTTGTTACCAATCATCCATCGGTCATTATACAGTTTACGAGTTTTAAATGCTATTTTAATTTTGATATGATACATGAGTGGTATAGTTGGAAGACATGCTCAGTATGCTACTTCATCAATCATCATCTTTTATATAAAATTATTAACTAAATAATAATATATAAATGATATTTAAATATAAAATTATGAAGTTGTTTCATGGTAGCTTAGGAATGGTTGAGTAGTCTTCTGCATTGGTGGCAAGATTAGGAGTAGCAACAATCCAATTGGTTGATAGCCATATCTGATTTTTTCTACTATTATGCCAATCATCATGTGTGGTGGCCCCTCCTTCCTTCCCTTTGACGGTAACCAACTCATCAACTATAAATTCTAAGATTTAGAATCTATTTGAATTAGCTATTGATCTTAACTGTTGGTCAATAGTTATCTCACATAATTATTAGCTAACAACCACTTAAAGGTACCATAACATTCAATCTGAAGAGGACTTTAGTTCTCTCACTAAAAACTACTCTCACCAACAAAAATTAAAAAACCTATTGTACACTATGAGATTTTTTTAAAGGAAACTTATGTGGTTACCAAATGAAAAAAAAAAAAATAACTTTTTTAAAAAAACTTCTATGGTCACCAAATGGATAAAAGAGACATTCAATTGAGTTGAATCCAATTGTTGCTGATAAATAGAAATACTGTTATATGCATGGTGAAGGATGAAATTGGAGAACTAAAAATTACAGGGTAAGGCATATAAAAATACCATCTTAAAGATTTTGTTTCCTCATTTAGGTTGTAACTAAAATGTAGGCATCTAGATATAGAAAACCTACCCCTAGAATATAATGTCTAGACTCTAATCTTCTCTCACTAAGCTTGCATACTTAGAGAGACGAGCTAATTTGAACATTTAGATAGTTGAAATAAAGAGATAAAGATATGATAGATTTTGAAAGAGACCAGAAGTCCGAATATGGTGGTATCTCTCAAAGTACTCCATATTGAGTATTTATAAGTACTCTAAAATTGGAAATAAAATAATACATCCTATATTACATGACGCAATTTTCTTATTCATGCACGTTTCAGATACACACATCTTTCTTACAAATGCAACTTTTGAAACAAAAACACCTATTCAAATAAACCACTTAAGAAGATACCCATCTAAATAAGGCACCAATTTAAATAAAAATTATTTAATAATACCAGCAAAAATTAACTAGTTATAATAACCATTTAAAAAACTTTAAAAAATGCATTAATTTAAAATTAGAGTATTATTTTTTCTTTTAATGAAAAACAACAACATTCCCTCACTATTTTCTTAAAAGAATAAATAAATAAATAAATGAAATGGCTATCTATATGTATAATATATAGCCATAGGTGGATGTCCTTGAACTTATAGTTGAATAAAATCATACTTTTGTTTGAGAGTATAATGCTTCGCTCTCAAAAATAATAGATAAATTTTGTTCTAATTGTACAAAGGTTTATTAGTTCAAGGTTGTGCGTTAATAGGTTATGCATTTATCCTTGTTTAGCATGTGCTTTAGAACTTTGCCATGATTCTTAGGAAGTGAACCTTACCTCCACACTTGCAAAGGTGAATCCCATCAAGAGCATTCGTAATCTTATTTTCACTCCATAGAAAGATATTAGTTCATTAAGAACTTATTAGTTTAATTTGACTTTGCTGCGAATATTTAGTGCAAAATTAAATATAGAATTTTTTGTGAAACTAGATAACCCCTACTAGTTTCATATTCTTATGTATGACAAATGAAACCTCATTATTGTCATTTCATTGGATTTCAACTTATTAAATTTCTTTTGAACTCTAACCTAAATTTCTAGTATAGAGTAGACTTTAATTAGTTAATCACAATTTATTGGTAACAATTCTATCTCTCTCAAAGTTTTAAGTAACTTATCAAATGTTAGTGGTTTAGTTAGGGGGACCACTGTGGTGGTTAACCCAGTTGGAATATATTCCGTAACTACTTTACCTTTTTTCATCAATTTCCAAATATGATGATATTTCATTGCAATATATTAGTCTTGTTAGAGATCTTTTTATTTCTAACTAAATACACTGGTATTTTATTATAGCTTTTTTATTTTTAACTAAATATATTAATGTTTTATTATACAATATAAAGCAATGGGTTGTGTAGAAGATTGAATAAATGAAATTTGCATTAGAAAACTCCTTGTCCATGCAATCCTTTACTAGATTTAGGATCAACTTTTTTAGATGCCCAATTAACATTTGAATAATAATCTAGTGTGGGTGAAGACCCATTATAGCATAAACCATAATTTAATGTACCTTTTAAATATTTTGACAATCTTTCGATTTTCTTCCAATGGTCAAAACTAGGATTAAAAGTAATCTACTCAATTTTCCAACAATATATGGCTTCCAATAATTCTAGCATATTTCCCTTGTTCAATAGGATTACCTTCATTTTTTATTAATAATGTGCTACTTAAAAGAATTTTACTTGGATTACAATTATAAAAATTAAACCTTATTAATAAATTTTTAGTATAACGTGATTGGGTTAGAAATATTTTGCTGTCTCTTCTAATAACTTTTATACACAAAAATCATATCCATAGAACCCATATGTCAAAAATTTATTTCAAAAAGGTTTTGTTTCTCTAATTATTTCTAACTTAGAACCAAATATCAGTAAATCATCAACATAAATAGTAATAGCAATTTTAGTATTATTTGAGATTTTAGTAAAAACATAATTTTTTATTTTATTACTCTTGAAACCAAATTTTTTAATCTCTACTTTAAATTTCTTATACCACCATAAAGATTTATTTAGCTTACAGGCTTTACTTTCTTGACTTGGTTTAATATAACCTTTTGATTGTTCTATATAATTTTTTTTTTTCTTATTCTCCATTAAGAAAAGTTGGTTTTAAATCCATTTGATGTAGTTCTAAATCATATATAGAAGTTATTACCATTATTATCTTAAATGTAATATGTCTAGTTATTGGTGTACCTCAAAATAATTATTTCCTTCCTTTTTCAGTAGACTCATTGATCACTAATCTAGGTTTATAGTTTTTTTATAGTTCCATCTAAGGGTAGGTAAGGGCCGAGTTAGGCTAAGCTTAGGTTAGGCTAAAGGAAAAAAAAGGAAGGTTTGAGGCATCAAATTTTTATTAATAATAAATATTATTTTTACATAATATTTTTATTTATCAATAATACTTATGTAGTATTAATAATTATTATCGATACTTATGTAAATTAAATTTCTATAATATTTATGCAAATATTTTATCATGTAAATAAAACTAAATATTTTCATATATAAGTGATCATTTTGAGGAATTTGTAAATGACACATATAGAGGTAAATTTTCAAATGAAGATTTTGGGTTCTCTAAGTTTGCATTTGGATTAGAATTCTAAAAATTCATAAAATTTTGAAATGCAACACTTCAAAATCTAGTATTTCAAAATTCTAGAATTTTATATATTTCCTATTTGGATTGTTGTTCCTTAAAATAAAATTTTTATCCGAGGATCATAAAATTTTCTCTAAATATTTTTTTTATAACATATACATAAATATTTTAATATTTTTATGTAAGTATTGAATATTTATTTAATATATTTAGTA
Source organism: Metroxylon sagu (assembly GCA_017589505.3). NCBI lineage: Eukaryota > Viridiplantae > Streptophyta > Magnoliopsida > Arecales > Arecaceae > Metroxylon > Metroxylon sagu. Next base: position 1,025,993 of record JACVBY030000659.1, on the reverse strand, counting down.
TTTATTATTAGTATTATTGTATATATTAAAAATATTTATGTGACATAAATATTTATATATATTTTTTACTAAAAATTATTAATTTTTATTTCATGTAATTACTAGTAATATATTTAGTAAATATATATTAGTTGTTATTTAATTAAATATATTTGTTTAATAATAAATTAAATATTTATATATATTAGAAAGTATCAATTAAATTTATATTTTTATTATAAATATTTATTGATTAAAGATAAATTTTGACTATAAATATATCTTTAAAAATATATAAATTAATCATAAAATATTAATAAATATTTACTACTATGAAATACATAAATAAAATTTAATTACATAAATTATATATTGAATATTAATTTAATTACATATATATTTTTATAAATATTATTTTATTAAAAATAAAATAATATTTAGGAGATATTAAGGATAAAATATTAATATTTTAAATAAAATAAATATTCATGTAATGAATATTTAATAAATAAATTTATAGATATGTAAAATAAAGAAAATAAAATAAATATACATAAGGATTTAAAATAAATATGTTCATGTAAAATAAATAAATAAATATTTATGTAATATTTTATCTTGTAAACAAAATTAAATACTTTGATTTCTTTCAAGGGGATTTTGAGGAAGGGATTTGTAAATGAAACATCTTGAGATGGAATCTGTAAATGACTATTTGAGGTATTTATAAATTTCATAGAATTTTAAAAATTTCTTAAGTAACTAAACAAAGAATTTTGATTTTAAAATTTTATAATTTTCACCTCAAATTAAATCCCTTTTACAAATTCCTCATCCAAATGCAATCTAAATTTTTGTTTTAAATTTCATAGATTTTTTAAAAAAATTCTTTGGAGAAATTGAATAGAAATTTTTAATTTTGTAATTTTAAAATCTTCACTCCAAATGGAATTTCCAACAAAAATTTGTCTGAATGCAACCTTAATTTTCAATTGCTTTCCACCATCTTAATAAAATAAGAAAATAACTTAGGGCATGGTAAGAGAAGGTATAGGCTTTTGTATAGCAAAGATATAGGTGGAGGCGTGGATCTTCCTCACACCAAAGAGGTAGATGAAATCACACATAAGGGACCTTTTCCTCTCCTCTTCCCTCTTTTGCCTCTTATTAATCTGAATAGTTTCCATGAAAAGCTCTTAGTGATAGTTTCACATTTGTTTAGAAAATATTTTCTTAAATGTTTTTTAAGAAAATAAATGCCACCTTCCTTTGATATTTATTTTTTGATGAAAGATAAAAAAATATATGTGGGCTTTATATAAAATTTTTCTTCTCCACTCTAGACAAACATGAAAAAATGAGGTAAAAATTTTTTCCACCCCTATTTTTCCCCCAAACAACCCTTTTGAGATTGTGGGTTGCAAGCTTAGTGATGTAAACAATCATACCCGCAACAAACGATATCAAACTATACTGAATTAGGAGTTATTAGGAGTTCAAGACTTACAACGTGCCCCACATAGTTCACAACAAGTAGTATTGAGTTGTGCTAGATTATGAGTGAGACTCACAACGAACTGACATGTTCTAATAATGGTTGGAGAGGTTTCGTCAAGATACCCCCTCCAATAGTTATAAACAATTATATTTTGACGATATTTTGATAAATTTTGCATGTAAAGAAAATCAAAAAAAGCTAGCACGCTAGCCGACACAACTTGGCATGGACCTATGGGACTTGTGGGTCATAAGATGCAAGTCATGCTAGACTAAGGGTCTAGATTCTATGGGTCATGTCAGCATGCTTACAAATAATGTCGTGCCATGCTGGCACAACCTGTAAAATCGTGGACTGAGTAGGTCATGAATGAGTTGTGTCACCTAGCATGACTTATTTTACATCAATATGCAAACCTATTAGTGTGACACAAATTTTTTATTCTCGAGATGTCTAATTAAACTCTATAGAAGTTCTAAATAGCTAGAGTAGCCATATCTAGGGATGAGCATGAGTCGGATTGAGAATAAAAAGGGTGGCTCAAGGTATGAGGTCGGGTTGGATTTGGTCCAAATTTGAACTAAGTATTACTAGTCCAAACTCGACCCTATAAGAATTTCTTAGGCCTAGCCTGACCTGCACATTTTACAAAAAAAAAAGAAAAAGATAGATGAAGTATGTTAGCCCATGACTTATAACTTGTTTTTCTTAAAATTATTATAATAGAAAAAATAACCCTAAGAGAAGGTGATACTGGGCTGGGCTTGTTTTCCTGGTATTTGGGCCTTGGCCAGGATCTAGAAAAGGACCAGGCTTGGTTTAGCCCATGACGCTGGCCTAGTCCACACCTACCAATGGCTTCGGAAATATTCAACAGAGATCCCTCCTTACTTTTTCTTACCACAAAGATCCTAGCTACTTTTGGTGCATAGTAGTTCTACTAACGGCCTTCGTTATGTTTTGACCGCTAGGTCCACTGCTTCATCCTCTTAGACCGTGTTTGCTCATTTACACCCTTCAGAAGTGTTGATTCTATAGATTAATCCTTTATAACTATATCTAAAAGTCAAGAGGATTACTAATAGGAATTTTTAAATAAAAAACGAAAAGAGGGGTCTTTTTTTAAAGGTGATACAATAAATAATGCTCTCATGGGGAAGGAATGGGTTCATAAAATATAAAGAAAATGGCTTTGGGTTCTTCGAAAGGGCAAATGAATCCATTGGCTGTTTATAATGCCACAAAATTGATGCTAATTTATGAATTATATAAAAAATCAGCCAAATTCTTGGAAGCCTAGAATAGTAGAATGGAGCTTTCCTACCATTTTTTTGAGCAAAGAGAAAAGATAACCACTACTAGCATGGCAAGTTAACAAATTGCATGTCGCTCTCACTGTCATAAACTATGGTAATAATAATAATAGAATGTTGAGCACTAGAAGAGGTGGTGGGCTTAGGCATGAGCAACATCTTATTATTTTTAATCTCTATCTCACTAGCTAGTTGCTCTTTTTGTTGAATTTTTTGATTAGTTATGTTTAACAAAATGCAGCATTAGGAACTTAAGAAATTTAGGGAGCATATTCTTCAGAATCATAGCATCACTTACTAAGGTCCTTGCATTAGTGGATGGTGGATGCCAAAAAGTTAAGGATACTTGAGTCACTCCAAACTTCCAGGAAATACAACCTATTCATATTTTATGTATATGCTAATCATTCATCACAACTATATTTTTCTTTGTTTGATGTAGCAACCCAAGGGTATTGGAGTGTTTCAATTATTAAAACTTCAATGCATCGCATTTAGAGTAATTTACCTTGAACGCTGAAACCTATATCCACATCTTTATAGTTTTATACTTTTTTTTAAGACAAAAGATAGCCTCATTTTGTTTGGTCTTAATGCTTCTGATCCACATCACACCAAGGCATTCTTATATCTTATAAAAAGGCTCTAGTAGCACACCTTTGATTAAACCATTTAAAACTACAAAGATTAATAAAATTTGCTTTAGGAGGAGTAAGCTGACAAGGTATCAATCACAGCCAAAAGGCATATGCACATATCATTGAGGCACCATGCATGCTGTCATCGTCTAACCTTGCTCTCTGATGCCTTCCAATATATAAATTTGATTAAATGATATTGTGAGGGACTTCAAGAGATCAATGGCTCCACGCCCTAGATAGATTATTCTCTTTGATCAGCAATAGCAAGTTCTCTTTGTTTTCATGGTACTTGACCGGATTCTCTGCGGTCACTGAATAGTTACAGTGCGATGGTCTGCCATCTGAGTACCGTGTCATTCCTTCATCCATTACACTCTTATACATGATGTACTATGTGAACTAGACCTCTCTAGTTCTACTTTTTTCAAAGGAACTGGACCTCTGAATCTTTTTTTTTTTTTTTAATCCGCTTGCAACCACGTTGGGGCGAATGTAGAAATGATGATTATGTCTCTTGATTGGTTTTATGGTTGGAAATCTGTAGCTGGAGATAAATAATGGATGCAAGATATTGCTTGCGTCATTAAGATTTAACATCTCTTCAAAGGAGAAACATCTTCAGTGTTTTTATTTTTTATTATTATTATTATTTTGCTGACCAATAAGCGCCCAGGTTGTTGGGACATGATTTTGTGGCCTTGTCTTCCTTGACTCACCTTTTTAATAAAAAAAAAAGCGTCACTTCCCCTTGATTGGCTATTACACGCAAGCTTAGAAATGGCCTGCGTGGTTCAATTTAAGGGAGATCCTCTCTCTCTCTCTCTCTCTCTCTCTCTTTCTCTCTTTATCTCCTGAGAAAATAAGATCTATTGGAAGAGGTCTCGTCAGCATGACCATGTCAAGCCCTCGACAGTGTACGCATGTTATCATTCTCTTTTCGAAGTTGGCTTGCAATAATCCCACTCCCACCAGCCAGTTAACCAATGAGCAACGTGCTTTGTGGTGAGTTCCCGGTGGAGTTCGTAGAAAGGCAGAACTCTTAAAATGTTTACACGGCTTGCAACCTTTTTTTTTTTTTTTTTTAAAAAAAAAATAATAATAAATAATGTTTCTGATGGTATAGCACTACCAGCAGGTAGATTGTAAATATATAATGCATTCAAATACGTTTTAGGTTGGTTAGGTACTTCGCATGCAAGTGGGATTGAGTAATTCTCGTAGATTTACTTGTGCAACCATGAAAGCCTTTTTCAGCGGTCTTTTGCCCTTTGCTTTTTTTTGTTTTCCCAAATGTTCTTTTGATTTGAATTTTTTCACTTAAAATTTATTTTATTTCTCAAATTTTTCATTATTATAATTTAATTTCTTTATAATTATTTTTAAAATTAATAAAATAACTAATGTATTATTCTTTTGTGTAGTTCATATATTTGCATCATCAAAATGATATATATATATATATATTATTTTATTAATTTTAATTATTTTATATTAAAAATATAATATTTTTAAAATATAAAAATCTAAATAATGATAACCGAAAGTTTAAGAATTAAAATAGCTTTTGAACGAAAGTTTGAGTATAATTTAGCTAAACATTTAAGCATTAAAATATTATTTTAATGTAAGCTTTGGGATCAAAATTATATTTTTATTTTTTTAAAAAAAATAAGAGTATATTTTATTTTATTTTATTTTATTATTTTCTTCCTTAGGGCGGGGTCCGTGGCAGATTATTTTAGTACAAGCTGCCTCGTAGCTTGGTCAGCGTTCAACGGTTGAAGAGATCGCCACTTACCACTACCATTTCCATGCGAAAAAATAAGGTTGGGCCATGGTGTGGTTGCTACCGTTCCTTCCATTTTTGACTTCCATGGCCTCCCAACTATGGACCATTAAGTGCCCGGTGACCAAATTCTTCCTTCTTTAATTTTTCTCGTTTTTGGTCCAGTAGAAATGCCTACTGACATTGCAAAAGCTGTAAAACTTTTGCTAAATTACTGCCATCCATCTACTGCTAGATTGGCAGATGAGGTACAAAGTAAGCTCATAAATCTAACCCTGTTTGTTGAATTGCACCAGGCAAAGACACTCACAAACGCTTTGCAATAATAGACTGAACAACTTTTTTTATCATATTTAAAAATTAGACAAAAATCATGTCCAAAGGCAATCTCTTCTTCAAAATAGCATCAGCACTAGTGAACACTCAATAACATTTTTTATTTTTTTTTTTCCTCCCAGAGTTAATAGTATGAAACCCTCCAATAAGGATTTCTTGGCAAATCTTACCTTAACTTTGATCCTAACCATCACACCAAACATTACAATGTTTAAAAGGCAAGAATTTAGATCATTTTAAAAGAGGAAAAAGCAACGACGCATGGATCTCCCAGCCCCCTCTCAATCGCACCTTCACCCCATGCAGCACATCAGTCTGAGAACTAATTATTAATTCGAAGCCGAAGTAATACTCTTTAAACAATGAATGTAATCTTATCATGGATGATTCTATTACCATGCTGATTGGTGAAAACAAGGACTATTTTTCATAAAACTTCACCATATTTCAAGGAAATAAATATTCCATGAAAAATAAATTGTATGGAGTGTGACCAGGTGTTGAGAAGGGAGTCATGGTCAAACGTTGGTCACTTAACCAAATCAAATTGCACGAAGGGATCTAAAGATAACTATTCCCCATATACATATGAGAGATATCCATGGACATACATTTGTCTGCTGATATTTTCAGCACTAAAGAGCTGGAAGTTTCAACATGGCCGGCCCCATGATGGATGGAAACCTTGTCACATATTACTATAATACGTACAATCGATCAAACCAATTAGATTATCTTAAGCTTATAATACAACCAAGAGCCACCCTTCAAGCCAATCGCATTATATGCCTTTACTTTCTTCTTCGTGCCTGGTGCTTGCACTTGACCAGGCTCCACGACCTATCCTACCATAAAGGAGCCAAAATGGCCGGAGATAAAGCGAAAGGAAGGGAATATTAAAGGGCTCCTAGAGGACGGCTTTATGTTTCCTTCTTCCCCTAGGCCATGCCTCCCCCGGTGCTCTACTTTCCAGCCTGGTCTCAAGCAATTTAATATTTTGTGGCTATTGTTTAATATTTATAATTCCTTGCCTTTGGATGAGGACTACATAGATTAATTGTTTGCAAGTTAATTCATCTTTAAGGTGCAGATAAGTATTCGCTCAAAAAAATTAATTAAAAAGATATTATTTGAGTTCCTTGATCCTATATAAGTACTCATAATTGTTTTAGTATATCATCAATGTGAAACTAAACATTCGTTATAAAGATTAAGGAGCCTAAATAAATGAGGCCTTAGATTATTGCATAAATATTAAATATATCAATGCAACAAGGATTCAATTCTATGCTTGCATCCCAATCTTTGACTTAGAAGAGACTTAATGACAAGGTAGATGCGGGGCACCTAACCATGGATTAGAGTTTGAACCGTGGTGCTTAAATTAATATACCAATATGGACCTTTTGGCTATTGATGCATATATCTTAGAGTGCAACGTGGAAGGAACATGAAAATAGATGAATGAGCTTAAAGTGCCAAGGGACCTAAGACCATGTCCTAACATTATCTAATCCTTGTATGTATGGGATACACCTAACTAATGATATCATCCACAAGTTCACGTAAAGTGCCAAGGGACCTAAGAACAAAACATGATTGGATAGATCCATTATCCCTTCAATGGTAGTTTGGCAAATATGAAGATCCATGTTAGTTTTGTCCTTCTTTCCTTTGCATTTGTTCTTTTATGGCATTATAGGTGTGGATAGTTGTCCTAATTCTTTGTGTTGGTGAGGATGTTGATAGCATATTTATCATTTTGCCAGTAAAAAATGGTCAACCCAAAATAATTTGGATAAAGTTTCATGCTCGTTCAAATGATTGTAACCTTTTTGCTATAAGTAGATGTTCAATTTGGATGTGAATAGCTAACCTGCCCCTTGTGATCAGATCTTCAGATACATGTTTTAGCTTACTCTTGATGCATGACAATTGTTTGTTTTATTTTAGAATTTAATGGTGCAAATGCCAATTCGAATTGAAAATGTGTTTGATGTGCCAATACACTAATTTAAATTAGCTAAGATAGTAGTATGCTTGATCAACATTTTGATGCACAACAATTTCAGTTTTAAGAATTAATGAATAAACTAGATACTGATTTCTTTAAAGACATGCCACCTATTAAAAATACATTAATTTTATTTGGACCCTAGTTTAGTTTATCTAAGCCTGTAGTAACACCTAAGGATGATTCTTGGCATAACGGTAAAGTTATTTTATGGTGACTCAAAAATTATGATTCAAATTATTATGTATGTAGAAAGTTAAAATTATTTATATATGTGCACCGGCTAAAGAAATAATCAAAATATTTATAGTGGCACCTAGGTTGAAAAAATAAGATCAGAGCATACATCTTATCCACACAAATACTTACATCTCTCTTAAAAATAGTTACAAGTGCTTTATTCTATGTCCTTTAAAATTAATGTTATAAGATTTGAGAAAAGTATAAGTCAAGTGGATGGCTATGATTTATTTATTTTTTCCCTAGTAAGAGTACCTGATAATACTTTTGTCTCATGCACTCATAAACCAAAAGAGAAAATGATAAAACATATCTCTACATCTTGAATAAAGGATACAAATCAATAAACATCTTTTACAAACAATAACTCTACTTTAACTAGAGTTTCATCATCATCATACTTGCCTTAAATGTTAGAAGAGGGGAAAAACCAAAAATCTAATAAGTTAAAAACAATCCTAAATAGAACTAGAAAAGTTAAATGAGAAAGTATTCTAATTATGATTATTAGGCAATAATTTTTTGCGCAACCAGGCTTATTATGGTCTACAAATGAGAGATTCAAACTCCACAAGATTCAAGAAAAATTTATATAATATAAGTCATGTTCAATAAATTAAATAACATGATACAATAATAATAATAAGTAAGCCTTAGTTCTAAACTAATTGAGGTTGGCTACATGAATCCTTTTCTTCTATTTTGCTATCTTTAGGATTATATCTTCTGTAACATATAGAGATATCTATTCCTTCAATTGAAAGTATTTATATAAATTGAACCTTCACGTAGTGTGCATATGTCATAATTTGTATAAGTCCAAAGTAACTAATATCTTAAACTTTAGACTAAAATGCAAATTTAACATATAACAAATATAATATGACATAAGATCACAAATAATAGGTTTGCATGTCACAATCATGTGCACATCTCGTTTTCAAAAGCGCTATAGGAAAGAGTCTAAATTTTCAGTGAAAGAGGCCCTACTTGCACTCATATGGATGGGTACTCCAAGCCTATCATCAAATAATTCATATGGGTAAAACCACCTAATGCTTAATGCTCTTCTCTCAACATTAGAATTTAGCTCTAATTTATCATATAAAGGGGCTAAGAGAATTTTTCTCTATTGTATTAATTTCTTCTCAAATCACTCAATAATTTACTTAATCTTTTGTATCTTTTCCTCGAATCTCTATTCATATGTAGGGTTGTAATTGAAAGTTATTTACAAAGGTTTTACACTATTCCCCTTGATATATCTAATATTAGTCTTTTTTATATACCTTTAGTTGAAGATAAACTAAATTAACTTTTGACCCGACATATTTAGTAGCATCACTCTATGTTTGCATAATTATTTTATTCTATTATGCCTCAGATATATAAGTTTATATTTTTTTATTATATATTTTACATTCAGCTTATGCTATTGTAATTAAGCTATCATAATATATAGGCACCATAGGTACTGACTTACTCCAGAGAAGAACACCTACTAGCAAATTTCTGAGTCAATTTGTCTATTCACAAATAGGTTCAAGAGCAATGAGATGAAAATCAATAATAAATCAAGATATCAAAGTCTCCTTGATAGAATTCTAAATACATTAGCACAATCCAATGTAAATATATATCTACTAGTTGCTTTAGCCTCTTTTGTTAAGACCCAATCTGTACTCGTATATCCTTTAATAACTAATGAATATTTTTCATTGGACTAATCTATCAAATATTGTACATATAAGGTATTTTATTATCCTTTCTGGGGCACCCCAATGAAGCTACCAATGAAGTTTAACAAGTTAATTGTGTTACCGGTTATGCCTCCTTATTGCATAGAAAATATCTTGGCAAGAAAATTAAGTGAACTAATTATCTAAGAATATATGTGTTGTGCGATACTTCAATTTTTATTTTTCTTCTACCTACTATTAGTATCAAGTTAATATAGTTGAATCTTTTGAGCACATTTTCAATATAGTGAAATTGAGTAATAGCAGTTTGTTTAGGAGTTTTAATTATTTTTAGTCTTAGAATCCTATCAACTACTCTTATATCTTTCATGTTTAAATTTGGAGAAAATAAGATTTGATTTCATTTTTTGTATCACAACTAGTTCTAAAAATACATCCACATAAAGATAAAGAATCACTTTGGAGTTATTATTAAATTTGTTATATCTTATTTATTTATCAAAAGTCATTAAATAACATTATACGATCAATTTTCTTATGCCATTGTTTAAGGGCTTTTTTAAACTATGCAATGGTTTAATTGACCTACCTACTTTACATGGTTTCTTATAAGTTTTTTCTTTTAATTCTTTATGTAACATCCTTTTGATGGATTTATATGTTACAGATGTTGTAGCAATTAGGATTCTAATTATAATGATACTTACAATAGGTGATTAAGTATCAAAATAGCCAATCCAATCATGTTGTTTAAAATCTTTTATTACTAATGAGCTTTAAATTTTTTGAGTATGCCATGAAGTCTCAATTTCTTTCTAGAAAGCTATGTACATCCTATAATTTTTATAAGTTGAAGGTAATTTTGTTAATTCTCTATGTTATTAGCCATCAAAAATCTATTTCATTTTCTATTATTTCTTTTCAAAAAGAAGAAACTGTAAAAGATATTACCTCACTAAAGCTAGTAAAATTACCTTCCACTAGATAATAAAAAAGGCATCATTCAAGTTTAGTTCTCTCCTTATTCATTACTCTTAGGTTCAACTACTGCATTATTTTTACTAAATGAATGACCACAAGAAGGATACTTTAATTGATTTTGGTGGCTGAACAAAGATGCATTTCTATATGCCACTATGGTATTGGCATATACTCTATTTACTTCAGATTTAATTGCAAGGATCTTGTATGCAATATTTCTTTGAAAATCCTTAAAATGAATTCTATAGTTTTTGGAGCAAGCCGTTAGCAATTGGTCAAACAAAATGATTATTTTTTATAGTGGAAAAATTAATAAGCTTACCTCTAGACATTGTTGCTCAAGCGAATGGCTTGATCAAACAATAAATTAGAGATCCAATGTATTGCATCTACTCATAAATCTTACAAGAGTATTTTAAGAGTCTTCTAACCTAAGCCTCCATGGTTCCTATCATGGATGGAGTATCATAGGCTTATATAGCCTAGGCTATGGACCCTTAATTAATAGAACCTATAGTATTTCTATCCATTGCATAAGAGTTCGGATCGATCATGAGTTAGTGAAAAGTTATCCTATAACCACCTGATTTATTTGATAAATTAAATAGGAGAAATATAATAATTATAAAATTCTTTGTGGGCTACCTTATTTGTCTCCAAGTGCGATGTAGCTTGCATTCTCCCACCTATGCCATATAAAAAAGTCAGATAATCATCAAGAATAACAAATACAACTTCATAAAATAGCCATAAGTTTATTGTTGCTAGTCCAAACATCTAATTAAGCATTTATACTCAATCATAAACACTCTATGCACTAATCATGGTTGTTATGCTCTATAATAAACACTAGTCCCTTCCATGTACTAAGATGCATGATCCTTTCTAAGTGCATACACTTTATGAATTAACTTAAATTCATTCAGGGTCTAGCTTTATTGATCTCAAAAGATCAAAACTTTAATCCTGACAAAATGTTGAATGCACACAACTAAAAGTCATGTCATTTATAGCCAAATATACTCGTAAATATAGTTAAAGAGACAAAATTAAACTTAAGAAGTGCCAATAAATCTCATATGATCAATATGATCCTTGAACACTTTAGCTAGCAAACCTTTAGTCGTAGGATCAATAACCATCAAAGCTATGCTTATGCACTTAGTTGGCACTTTCTACTTTTTAACATTGTCTCTAACTATCATATTGTTGAACCTAAGGATTCAAGAAAACATGTTTTAATGATAACAAAAATATTGATTGAAGAACTAATGATAAGTTTAATTTTGTGAACATAAATAGGTACAATAGGTCTGAGCTAAAATATGAGTAAAAATCTAAGTCGGTAGAGAACAAAGTCAAATCATATATCAACTAATGCAAGAATATCTAAAGAAAGGTCTCAAACTTGTTTCTTTTATCCTCCTAAAGATAACCTTTATAAAACTTAGTAAGAGAGATTTGCACAAGGCTCATAAATCACTAAAAATCAATTAGTCTAGTTTTGGATTGAAAATAAACTTTAAAATTCAAAACATAACATGAATAATCAAATGGAATAGGAGTATAGTCGATCAAGACAGCATGCCAAAAAATAATGCCCAAAATAGGCTCTCTAATATTTGGAAGACCAATCATAAGTTAGGGCGATCGATTGGCCTAGAGCTAGTGGTCAACTAGTACTAACCTCAGTATTCGACTGGAGGCTATTTGACAACCATCACAGCTAGTTTAAATAATAGTTGAAACAGTGGCAAACCTTAAAAGGAAATAGAGGGGTCGTGCACCCCTACCAAAAAAAAAATAAAAGATATAATTTATTATCTAAAAATTTATTTATATATAATTTATAATTTTAAATATGAATTATCATGTTTACTCTGGCTCCCTCAAAAAAAAAATCCTAAGGTCTGCTATTGCATTAGGAGGTGGCCTTTGAAATCCCTAATGATTAGTTCTTAGCTCTTTATAAATTGTGAACTTGAGCATTACTTTAAATATAAATTAGAAGGGATTAGGCTTTAATTTAAGTAGAAAATCATTAGAAAAATCTTTGGAATCATTATTCATGAACTTATAATGCATATCTTCTTTCTATCCAAGTTTAGCATCTCATTTAGATATCCACTTTCATTAAGAGAGTATCCTTATTGTTTTTCTTGTAGAAGAAAGTATAGGGTTCCTTTTTAGCCATGAAAAAGGAGAGAGCGGGTTCATTCTTAACTCAAAAAAAGAATTGTAAGGAAGAATTATGAGGATTATTCATAAGCTTAAGAAAAGGAGTGATGTAAGATTTTCGTCCTCATCCGATTGAAAGAGGATCAGTATAGTAAAAATCACGAGGAGTCTTGAGTAATGGATACAGAAAAAGAGCATTGAACCACTCTAAGATTATTGTACCTCATTTATTAATTTGTTTATTTATATTCTTGCAATTACTTTTATATGCGCTTATATTGAATCCCTTACGCTAGGTTTAGTTTGAGATATTTATCAACTTGTACCTAGTTTCAAAATGTTATATTTCTCTTGTATTTTAGTTTTAAATTATTACACTTGTTTTCAAGCACTTAATTTTGAGTTTTTATAAAACCCAATTCACCCTCCTCTTAGGTCACTCTAGGCTTAACACCTCATGCTTCAACCTCTCTTTCTTTTACACACATTCATTGATTGACTACTTATCCTTTGTATGTTATAAGAAATTTTTACCGGTCCATATTCTTTAAGAAGAAAATTGAGAATGAAATGCACTAAAAATGACTTGGAAATCTCAATCTATAAAGACTTCAATTAAGCAATAATGTCTCTTATTTCCATAGTGTACTCTCGCATAGTCCTCTTAGTTTTATCATACTTGAAAGCTTCTTCATTAGGATGCTAGCAAAAGCCTTTTTAAAGCTAATATATTATTTCTACGTAATCTTTAACTTTATCACAAGAGTATTTTAAGAGTCTTCTAAACTAAGCCTCCATCATGCCTATCATAGATAGAGTATTACATGCTTATATAGGTTAGGCTAGGGACCCTTAATTGATAGAAATTGTAGTGTTTTTATCTATCAAAGAAACAAAAACTTATTACAACTAGGGTTTAAATTAGTCATGAATTAGTAAGAAGTTTTCTCATAACCATCTGGTTTATCTGACAAGTTAAATAGAAGAAATATAATAATAATAAAACTCTATGTGGGCCACTTTATTAGTCTACGTAAGACGTAGCATATACAAGGTTCCTTTTATTAGTTGGGGGTATAGCCAAATTAGATTGTACCATATTAATTAGAGGGGCATTGTCCCTAGTTGCCAAAGTTTGCAAACCATGAAGAGATTGCTTTCAGAAATGCTATTATCTAATAGAATGATCAAGCTTCCATATACAACACTCCCAAATCACTTTCCCATCTAGAATTAGGTGAGAACATTATATTTGTTTTTTTTTTATTATTTTTGATTTCAATGGTGCCCTTAATTCACGTACTAAATTTCATAGTTTATTTAGGTTCGGCCTTGAACTTGATCAGATCAGCTTTAGTAGCAAGCTTAACTATCAGTGAATCTTTAGCCCTACCATCCTCTTAATATTTAAAGAAACTAGCAAATTTTCAAAATATATATTTTTATTCTTGTCCCTATAGAACGAGCAAAATCTTTCTAGATAGGAGGTAGCTTAGGTACAACTTTAAACTTGTCAACAAGAGACTAATCTTTCCGATTTAATTCATGCATCAAAGTTTGAAGTTGGTAAGTTCGAGCAATCACAGATTTTTCATCAACCATTCGAAAGATTTAGAAATTGATCAACTATATATTTTCAAATCCCACATATTCTATAAATTAATCAGAAGCAATTAAATTGTTTTCTATGGAATGAAATAATTGCCAATAAATTGTTCACAAACAGTAGATGGTAGAGGTAGCAGGTTCGTGGCAATCTTCAAATGGCTTAAATTCAGTCAAAATTTGAACAAGTTTCAAACATCTTAACCACTAACATATTTTGTGCTGCCATTGTTGAAAGCTAGTTCCATCAAAATTTTGAGTTGTACAAGAGTTTTCATCCATAATTTCAAGGATCCATCATAAGATGTTTCAGATGTTGGAAAGCTAGGCAAGAAGCTATATGAGGCATGTTATTTAGATGTTGGAAAAATTATGAAGAGGTGGCGAAGAGAGAAGACGTAACGTTCATGTCGGAACCGCCCCATCATTTGGATTAGGCACGGTCCGTAACTGTACGAGAAGGTTCGGTGCATATCCACATCCTATTTGAAAACGAGCACCCAAATTGGAGACTAGCCATGATAAACGTAAGTAAGGTTCAAAATAATTAACTGGCTTTTAAAGTTTCTTCAGAAGATAAAAATGCTTTAATAACCGAACGGGAGAATACTCAAATTTAAATTTTATTAAGATTCACGTTCCAACAAATAAAAAATCTATCTGGACGTTACCAGTCCTTTAGTTGTAGTTACTCATCTACGTACGACTCTCGTTTCAGCAGGGTGGTCGCCATATCATTACCTCGCCATTCTATCATCTTGCTCAGAACAAAACCGACGGTCACGATGCCACTCCTTATCTTTTTTACCCGACCGGAAATACGTGGATGGGAAAGCAAGCGAACGTCGGTCCGATGGGCCACCTGGGAAAGCAAGCGGAAAGAGCGAACGGTGGCCTAGTGGGCCACCTGCACCCAGCGCTGTCACTCGTGGCGGTGGGGCCTATGCCAGTGAACGCGGCGAGACGCGGCCAACACCGAGCGCAATTAATGGGAAATATTGGAGCGAGGGACCCAATCGGACTCCTGCCTCGCGTTCGGATGGTTTGGGGGAGTGGAGTTGGGCCCCACCTCCGCGTCATCCCCCACAACGAGGGAGAGAAGGGCCGCCTCTTCCTCTCCGCCGAGTTCGACGCTGACATCCGCCGCACATCTGCGCTGCTTGCAGGGCCCCACAGCTCCCCTCCCGTCCATGTGATGTGACGCTACTCCTCCGGGTCCCACCTACTTGAAGTGCGGAGATTGGGCCCTTTTGCGTGTCGCGACTTGCCGCCGTGTGGGTCCTACCATGCTCGATTCCTTCCCCGCTTCATCACGGCTTCCTCCCCCCCCACCCGAGTGCCGTCCTTCCCTTCTGTTTATTTATTTATAAAAACGTCGAAGCCCAGGATAACAACGAGAGGTACAGTCCTCCCTAGCTCTAGCTCGCTGTTTTAGTTTTGGTTTACTAAAAGCACTCGCTGGGGGGCGTGGCCTCAAAGATACCAGAGTGAAGGAGGGGATTACCCCCAACGCAGCGCCGTGCCAAGGGGTGGCCTTCTCCGCGCCCTCGTCGGCGGAGCACCCAACCCACCGATCCGACAGCTCATCAACAAATTCCACTGAAATCCAAATTATTCAATAACAAACCCCAAAATTAAAAAACAGCGCAAGGTGAAATAAAGGGTCCTTTTATTTATTTAATTTAACTCTGGATGAAACACTTCGTGGTTAGGAAAAGGAGCGGTGCGGTCACCGGAACTCTCATCTTCCCCCCTGTAGCGGGAATCCAGACCGGTAGTTAACAAGAGGATATATATATATATATATATATATTAAAGCCTAGCTGGCTACATTCGGAGCTCGAAAATTTTCAGCGGGAGATCAAAATCCACACAGCAACCACACAATTCCGATCAAAAGCTCTTATCAGACGAAGAGGCTGAGGAGCCGCGGCTGGCGATCCCCGCCGCTCTCGCCGCTCGTCGTCACGGACTCCTCCGAGGTCATCGACGGAGTCGCCGGCCTCCACCGCTTCTCCTCCCGCGCCTCGGCCGGAGACCGGGGCATCAGGCAGAGGTCCAGGTCGCAGGGCGGCGCGAGGGCGTCGTTGGCGGGGGCGGCCTTTAGCCTCTCGACCGCGCAGAAGGACCGCCCCACCGCTCTCGGCCGCGCATAGAGCCCGCCGTCCCCTCCCACGTCCGCAGCAGCGCCGCCGCGGTCGGTGGCGGCAGCATCGAGGTCCGGCAGCGGCCCGAGCACCCCGCCGCCGAGCACCATCTCGACCGCCGCCTGGCAGAGATGCCAGTTCCCGCTCCACAACAGTCCCACCGCGCCGTTCACCGGATTGATCGTCCGCCCGCACGCTTCGAACAGCAGCGACTGGAACAAAGCTAAAGATCAAAAAGAGAAGGGTTACCAACAACTTGGTATCAGACCGATGGGAGCTCAGAGAAGGCTTGTGATCTGGTAGGTATTCGGGGGATACCAGGGCGCTGGGGCTCGGGGACGGCGGAGATGAAGGACATGAGGCCGGCGCGGCCGAAGAATTTGGCGACGAAAACAGTGGCATGCCCCTGTGCCTCGGGGCTCTCGATCCACTGGAGACATGGCCTGAGAATGCAGGCCTCGCTGCACCCCTTCCGGAGAACTCGGCAGCCATTGCAGCTCATTCTCGCCCCCTCCCTCGGCAGCGAGATCTCATCAACCGGCTTCCGGACGTCGGAGACGCAAACAAACCCTAACTCTAGATCACCGGAGATTCCTCCACTCAGGTCAGAGTTATTTCCTCTCTCTCTCTCTCTTTTTCCTCTCTCTCTCTCTCTCTCTCTCTCTCTCTTAATATTTTTCTTAAAAAGAAAATTATATTGCCTTCTAGCTACTCGAGGAGAAGGAAGCAAGGAAAGAGAAGAAAGAGGAGGGACAGGAGCCGAAGAAGCGGGGGGTGGGGGAATATATAAGACACCGGGGGTTAGCCCAACTCGATCCTGGGGTTAAGGGGCGGGTTGGGGAGTAGGAGTCGGGTTACCGTCTCGCGTTTGGGGTTAAAAGCGTGAAGGGATTAGCTTCCAAGGACCTGGGGTGCGGGGCGGCTCCGTGTTTCCGCGGCCGGTCCCCTTCCACCGTCCGATTCCTCTGGGGCGTGATTAGCGATGCGCCGAGTAGCCGTTTGTTATTCCTATTCTTTTAAAAAGTTTTTTTCTTTTTCCCTTAAAGCCCCCTAACAGTTCTGAATTTATAAAGTAACCACTAGCTTTTAATATTTGGCCAGCGACCGTGAGATGAGTCACACTTCACCAGCTCAACTGCCCCGTCCACTCCTGTTGACGACCGTCTATGAGCACATCTACTGTTAAACACATTACTATTGGTGCAAGGAGATGAGCCTCATCTTCTTGTTTTGCAATTAACCCCTCAACATGCTTCTATTATTTAAACACGTCTCTCATTATAACCATTCATGTACTTGGTGGAAAACGTTAAAGATCCCTTTTGATGTACTCCAACTGGCAATACATGATAGAGTTGGATATCAACAAAGCAAGAAAGCTCTACCGTGATGAGGTTTTCTTTTCGTTGATATCGATCAATTCTACTTTGATTAAAACTCCCCTTGTTTGATGTAAGGCCACTTTAAAAAGAAATTAATTAATCTATTCGAAGATTTTTTCTTCATGATTGCCACCTCCTTTAGGATTAGAATTATTAGAGCTGTCTGGTACAAGAATCAAGTTCTAAAAACAACTCCTCTAGATATCTAAAGGTAGCCCTAATCTTCCAAGTAAACAAGTTTCATTTGTTCTTAGTTTAGATCTTAGGTAGCTTATCTAAGAGCACTAAAATCCTCTATTGTCCACTTTTTACTAACTTTAGTGTCAAAGGATTTTTCTTGAAGAAAAACTTCAGTATTTTTTATGCTCTATCTTCTTTTTTTATGAAAGAAGGAAGTAGTTAGATTAGTTACATGGTTCTCTGCTATACGTGTGAAGTCACATCTTGTTCATTGGCATGCGAAGATTAATTTTAAACGTCAACATATTTGTGCCATCTATGAGAATTAAGTAGGAGCACCTAACTATGCTACTTAAGAAAAGAAATTAAAGAGCAAATAATGCTCAAACAACATTAGCCATGCTTAGGTTAGCCAAAGGCAGTCATGGAGTTTATCTAAGGTAGGGGCAGATTTACATAAGGTAAATTGGCCGATCCGAAGAGATATAGTTGATGATCTAAATCAGTTAATCTAAAGAGTTACAGCTAATGATCAAAATCAACCGACCTAAATGCCTATGGTTGATGACCTAAATCAGCTAATTTGAAGAGGTATGATTAATGACCTAAATTGATCGATTTGAATAGCTATAATTGATAATTTAAATCAACTAATCTAAAGAGTTACAGTTGATGATCAGAATTAGCCAACTTAGAGAACTTATGCGGCCAACTTGAATAATTATGATAGATGATCTAAATCAATTGACCTAAAGAACTGTGACAAATGATTTAAATTAGCTAACCTAAAGAGCTACGATCAATGATCTAAATTTGCTAATTTGAAGAACTATGACTGATAATCTAAATCATGCAACCTAAAGAATTATAACTAATGACCTAAATTGGCCAACCTCAAGAACTATGATCTATGCATGACTTATGATCAAAATTAGTCGACTTGAAGAACCAAAACCAACCTAAAAAGTCAAAGCCAATATAAAAAGTAAGCTCAACTTGAAAAGTTAAGGCTAACCTGACTCAAATTGGCCAACCTAAAGAGTCAAAGATGATCCGACAAAATCAAGATTGACCAAAAAGCTAAGGTTGACTTGAAGAATTAAGCTTGACTTAAAGAGCCAAGATTGACCCGACCAAAATCAAGGGCGACCTAAAGAGTCAAGGCTGACTTGACCAAAATCATGGCCAACCTAAGCCAATTTTAGTTTTGATTGAACAAGATCATTTATTAAAGACTGACCTAAATATCTTAATGATGTCTAGGCTTGATGGAAGAGTGGTGATGACATTTGACTTAATCGCTTGACCAATCAACCACTAAAAATTCAGTTGAAATATCTTAGATTGACTTTGAATGCAACTAGTATTCTTAGGCCTGATCATCCAAAGGGTAAGTTGGTTAAAGTCCTAAGAGAGCATCATAAAAACTAGGCCAGTTAAAGGTAGACCATAGCTCGGTTAAAGGATGCTTCATAAGATATAAGTTTCAAGCACCAACTTAAGAAATATCGTTAGTGTTCCAACCACTCTTGAAGCCAACTTAGGTTGGTAAAGCATCCTCAAGTCTCAGTATTGATCTTGATCGATAAAGCTTTCTTAAGTTTGGATACTAATCTTGATTGACAAAGCTTTTTCAAATCCGAGCACCAACATCGATCGATAACGCTTCATTAAGTTTCAAGCATTGACCTAAGAGGCTTGGCATCAAAAGAAATAAGCTTTAGCAACTCTCCAAGTTGATTTAAGATCAATGAAAGATCTCTTCAATACCCAAATATCAATATGAGAACAATAAAACTTAAAGAATGACCAACACACATGAGTTATTAAGCTCAATCTAAGCCAAACTAACAAACTAATGTCCACTAGTTGTTAAGCTCGATCCAAGTTGGCAATTCGAGTTGATTAAACTAACCAGTATTTAGTCATTGAGCTTGGTTTGAAGATAACTTATATGAGATTATTAGATTGTTAGGAAAAATCCAAATAAGCTTGAGATAGATCAGCTAGTTAAAGATATAGATTGATTGTATAAAGATTTGAGCTACTTTTATGACTTAAGCATAGACTTAATCTCAACTCTTGAAAGTAGGGTGCCACTGGTGTAGTCCGATTTGGCCGGCTAAGTTATGGCAAGACATGGCAAAGTTGGATATCAACATGAAGTGAAAAAGCCTTAATGAGAAGAGGTTTTCCTTTTATGGATGTCGACTATCTAACTTTGATTGGAACTCTCCTTATTTGGTGCAAGATGACTCTGAAAAGGAATTAATCGATCTATTTAAAGAATATTCCTTCATAATTGCTACCTCCTTCAAAATCAAAATTATCAGAGTTATCCAATACAAGAGTCACGTCGTAAAACAACTCCTTCAAATGTCTATAAAAATAACCCTAATCTCCTTAGGTAATGAACTTTCACTTATTTCTTGTTTAGGTCCTTGGGCCTTAGGATCATCCTTATTTACTTTTGGTTGACTTAAGCATTGAAGGATATTTTTATAAAAATAAACTTTGGAACCTTTTAAGGTAGTTATATTGGCTGGGAGGTATTCTGCCATATGATGAAGGCACAATTTGTTCGCTAGCATGCGAAGACTAATTTTAGACATCAATACCTTTTGGATTTTCCAAATGAGCACTATTGTCATGCTTTAAGAATGGCCAAAAATGCAAACTTTACTTTGACACCCGCCTATCTTTGCTATATTGCACCAACCCATGATGGTCACGTTGGAATACCAAAGTTAAGTGGCAGTCATACTCATCCAATTTCTTTGATTGCTGTTAAGGGCTTGATAGAGTCCTAGGTATTAGATCTAAGCTTCACCAACCATTGACTGAAAAAAGCCACATCCTACGCCAGATGTGGACCAAGATTTCATGGCTATTACTCATAAGATTCTTCTCATCTCGATGACCGGGTGGTAGGATCCTTAACATTGTGCACTATGTGGCCCGCAGCTTGTCATAATCTTTTTGTATAAAAAAATAATATATAAATTAAATATGCATAAAAAAATAAAATATAAATTAATGCCATATGCCAAGCAAGAAACCCTCTCTCAACTCTTCGCTCCAAAAGAATAACATAATAATGATTACGAGCTTCCCTGTATCATCGGACTGAACAAGTTAAGCTTTTGCTTTCATGGGGATTCAAGTCTCGGTTTTCTAGAGCAGGATAGAGCTGGATTTTCATATAAATTCAATGTTATCGAGGAGGCTAATGCAAATGTATCTTCTCTTGTACTGACATGTACATGGTACTTCAATTTTTATCCTCTAGAACCTTTGGATGTGGTCCCGATGCCTTTTTCTGCGTCGAGAGGACGAGAATGAGCGTGGCGTCCATGATGGAAGTAACACCAATGGGGGACAATGATATATTCTCTCTTTGAACAAGTTGAGAGTGGGAGGGGTTCCCTCAATTATTCGAATCCCGTCTCGATGACAGGCACAAGCTCACTCATGGATAGGGACTGGGGAGGAGTACGAACCCCACCAGGTGCGCTTACTTTTATTCCTGCGGCTTAAATTTCTTGCTTTTATCTTAAGCACTGTAGTAATTTGTTTTCAGCGGCAGCACGACAATAACTTGCATGTGTGCCTTTCCGTCTCTAGTTTAAAGCCCCTAACATGATTCATCGCATCTTTCCAGAGGCAGGACATACAATAAGCTCTCATAACCTCTGTTATTAGCCCCATGATACAGTACAAATCCCGGTCCAAATCCACGTTACTCAAGCGTGGATTTTGGATTTAGGCATGTTAAGTTTGCTTGAAGGTTAACTGGGTCATGTTCAATTGAAACGCTCATGTGAAGCAGTATGAGTAGCACGTAAATGATCTTTGTGCCCACTGTTTCAGAAACTTAAATGCTGTGGTCTTCTTAATATCTCCAGGAGATGGTCTCTATTGATATTTTCTTTAAAATTTTGTGTGAATATTCTATGCTAAATCTGTGCATGATTAGTGAGCTTAATTCGTATGGTTACATTATGGAAGAGGAGAAATATGCCAAGCCATGCAAGAGCTAGCAAGTACAAAATAGATATGAATCATATTTCCGGATCAGGTTAGGCTTAAAGTCAGCATGTACAACTCAATAAGATAACATAGACCCATTGGAACCCAGCCTATTGCTACATCTTTCTGGAAGGCTCTGGGAGAATGTCCAATTTGGTAAGACTGAACATTAAAAGAGAGTTAAGAATTTTTATTATGCAATATAAAACTAAAAATAAGAGTAAGAGAAGTGTTTTGAAATACATAAAATATAAAAAACCAATATATGCTACTAAATAAAAAAAGAAAATGTTTGTGCAACAAACTCACAATTAGGCCAAGATTATGCAGAATGACTCTCACTTTCAGTAACAAAGCAGCGCTTGTAAGCCCTCTCAAATCCAACGTGTATGTCGCTGTGAGAATTCAGAGCGCGGAAGGCCTCAATTTAGCTTGAACTATCGATGGGTACGTGGAACAAGAGAAAGCGCAAAGGTTGTGACCACTGACAACAAGACAGGGAGGCATTAGTGGCCATGATCCCCTGTTTGATAAATGAACTGCACTTTTTGTTGACGTTTTAAAAGCAAGAAAAAATTTTAAATTAAAAAAAAAAAGGAACGCCCACGAGCGGACGCTCGGGACGTTTGCGCCATCTCACGCTAGCGTTCTTCTCGTGCACGAAACGATCGCAAGGCATGAGGCGCGAGCATTCACGAACGTTAGGCATGCGTTCGCACGCCAATGTTCGTGAACGGTCAGAAACGATCCAAATAATTTAATTTTTAAATCATTACTGACATAATTTGAGGGTAACGATTATCAAGCCTTTAAGGCTATTATGGACTCAGTCATTTTGGGGTTACCTGAACTGAGTCTATAAATAGGCTTAAGGATCCAAGATTGAGAGTATTCCAATCAAAAAAAATTCTCTGTCAAAAATTTTTTTATGATTCTGCTGATTTTTTTTTCTTTGGGCATTTGAAGGAGTCGTTAGGTTGCACCTCTACGCGATCGTGCTCGTAGTAGGAGGTTCGAATCGAGTCGGATCGTTGTACCTTGGGAACAGATCGTCTACAACCTGCACGAAGGGGCAAAAACTAGTCCTTAGGGCAGTGTTTAACATGCCTCGGTCTAGGCACGGTTCTTATCTTCTTTTAATTTTTAATTTCTCGTATTCAAATTTTTTTTAAAATTAGAATTTCTATCAATTTCTAAACAGCTTTTCAAAAACAAAAGCAAATATTTTTCCAATAGCTAAGGACTAGTTTTCCTCTTCATTAGAAATTGTTAGAATTTTTTATTGTAATTTACTGATAAAAAAATAAAAAAAAATAAAAAAATCTATTTTGAAGGAAAAAAGAGTTTTTTTTTGCTTTGAAGTCTGTGCAAAAGTCTTAAAAATTATCTTTTTTTAGAAAAAAAAGAAAGACGTCTTGAATTTATTTATTTTCAAATTTTAAATTTAAAATTCAAATTTTTGAAATTTAAAATTTAAAATTTAAAATTTGAAATTTGAAATTTGAAATTTAAATTTTAATAAATCTTAGAAAATTCAATATTTTGAAACTCAAATTCAAATTTAAAATTAATTGAGTTAATTTTTGCTTAGTGGTTACTTTATTTATTGCAAGTAGTTTCTAGATTTAAATTTTTGAATTTAAATTCAAAATCTAGAAATTATCTGGAAAACCACTAATTTAAAAACTCAAACTATAAGGTTGAACCTTCAATTTTTGTTGTGCAGAACCAATTAAGCAACCAACACTCTTATAAAATGGGTTCAGATGACCTTAGTGCAATTAAACCTGAAGAGTTTAATGGGTCATTCTTTAGGAGATGACAAAGTCAAGTGAAATACTGGCTTACCACTTTAGGATTATTTTCTGCCATAGAATTTTCAAACCCCGAATCCACTTCTCAACCAAGTTCTTATAGTCCAGTTGAAACTTCCTCTTCCTCAACATCAAAAACACCCCAAGAAATAGATTTTCATTGTAGACATAGAATTCTAAGTGCTCTTTCTGATAACCTCTATGATGTTTACCTTCCCACTAAAACTGCTAAGGAACTATGGGATGCACTTGAGGCTGAGTATGGGATGGATGATGCTGGTCTAGATCGATTCACTATCTCAAAATTTCGAAAGTATGTAATGGTGGATTCTAAACCTATTAGTATTCAAATACATGAGTTCCAAGATCTTCTTAGAAAGGCTGAGTTAATTGGCTGTAGTTTTTCTGAAAGCTATAAGGTCCAAGCCTTAGTAGATGCCATTTCATCTTCTTGGTCAACATTTTTGCGAGAGCTAAGCCACAAGCAAGGTAACTTGATCCTAATAGAAGTGATTAACTCTATTAGGATTGAAGAAGAACATCAGCTTAAGCTCAAGCAAAAACCTGATTTTGGACCTAAGATCCATCTGACTGAGTCAAATTCAACCCTAGATCAATTCAAACCTAGGGAAAAGAATTTTAAGAAGAAGAAATTCCAATCTAAATGCAACCAATCACTCAAACCTCCTCAAAATCGACCAAACCAGAACCGATCGAACCAGAAGTCAAAAAATAATAAACAAATATTCTACTTCGTGTGTGGAAGGTCTAATCATATGGCGAAGGACTGCTACCACCGAAAGACTGAACCACTGAGGAAATCATCCAAACCTCAAGTTAACATGGTCGAAAGTGGTGCCGAGCCTTCTGTCAGGTTTGTAAATCAGAAACCCTTAATTAACTTAACCCAATTTCCTTGTGATTGGTGGCTTGATTCAGGAGCTAATGTTCATGTTTGTTCTAATCGCTCTTGGTTCTCCACCTTTCAGGAATCAAGTGGAGGAGGTGTAACACTTGGGAATAATTCTTCGGCACAAGTGCTTGGAAAAGGTCGAGTGGACCTAAGGATGACCTCTGGGAAGATCCTGATCCTTCACGAAGTGCTGTTCGTCCCTAGTGTTAGAAGAAATTTAATTAGTGGATCTCTCCTCATATCTAGGGGATATAAAATTGTTTTAGAGTCAAATAAAGTTGTAATTACTTGTAATAATGAGTTTGTTGGAAAAGGCTTTGTTTTTGAAGGTCTTTTCAAATTAAATGTAATCTCCATGTTATCTATTAAAAGTCCTTTTGTTTTCAATGTTGAATCTTTAAATATTTGGCATGGTAGACTTGGTCATGTGAATTTTGATCGTATTCATCACATGACAAATCTTAATCTAATACCTAAAGTTCATGTTGATAGAAAGATCAAGTGTGAGATTTGTATTCAAGCCAAAATGCCTAGAAAACCTTTTAAATCAGTAAATAGAAGCTCAACTCTTCTTGAATTGGTCCATAGTGATGTGTATGACTCTACCAAGTTACCTACACAGGGAGGAAGTCATTACTTTGTAACATTTATTGATGACTTCTTACGGTATTGTTACACATATTTGATAAAATCTAAGGATGAAGTCTTAGATAAGTTTAAGATCTATAAGGTAGAAGCTGAAACACAAACAGAGAAAAACCTTAAGAAACTTAGGTCTGATAGAGGTGGTGAATATGCCTCAAATGAAATGACTCTATTTTGCCAAGAATATGGGGTTATTCATGAGGTTACACCACCATACTCTCCTCAGTCTAATGGTGTAGCTGAATGGAAAAATTGTACCTTACTGGATATGGTTAATTCAATGTTAATCAGTTCAGGCGCACCCGAGAACTTGTGGGATGAAGCTCTTTTAGTTGCATGCTATATCCTAAATAGGATACCCTTTACGGATAATCCTAAAATACCTTTTGAGCTTTGGAAAGGTAGAACACCTAGGCTAGATTACCTTAAAGTGTGAGGGTGCCTAGCTAAGGTAGGAATACCTGAACCCAAGAGAAGAAAGATAGGACCTAAAACTATAAATGCTATCTTTATAGGTTATTTTTTGGATAGTAGTACCAATAGGTTCCTTGTGATAAACTCTGAAATAAGTGATATCTCAAATAATACTCTTATTGAATCAAGAGATGCTACTTATTTTGAAAATGTATTTCCTTTTAAGAACCAAGTTCCAAGTCAAGTCTCTTCTAATCCTTTCTTGGTTCATGATTCTTTTGAATCTAGGTCCTCCAATGAGTCAAGAAAAAGGAAAAGATCCAACTCTGAAAGTGGACCTTCTGAACTTAGAAAAAGTTTAAGGACAAGGAAGGAAAGACCTTGGTGAAGGTTTCTTTACTTTCTTAGTCGAAGGTGAACCTTCCTCTTTTTCAGAGGCGATGTCTTCACCTGATGCTCCTTTTTGGAAGGAAGCCATTCATTCTGAATTGAATTCAATCTTACAAAATCAAACTTGGATCTTGTCTGATCTACCCCCTGGTAGCAAACCTTTAGGATGTAAGTAGGTATTTAAGAAGAAATTTAGACCTGATGGTTCAATTGAAAAGTACAAGGCTAGATTAGTAACCAAAGGGTATAACCAAAAGAAAGGATTAGATTTCTTTGATACCTATTCTCCTGTAGCTAGAATAATAACCCTTAGATCTCTTCTTGCCATTGCATCCATACATAAGTTGATTATTCATCAAATGGATGTGAAGACTGCATTCCTTAATGGAGATCTCGAGGAGGAGATATATATGGAACAGCCTAAAGGTTTTGTTATAAAGGGACAAGAAAACAAAGTTTGTAAACTTGTTAAGTCCCTATATGGTCTTAAACAGGCTCCAAAACAATGGCATGAAAAATTTGATCAGATCATCCTATCCTTTGGATTTCAGATCAATAATCATGACAAATGTGTCTATTCTAAGATCATCGACGATGATTGTGTAATCCTTTGCTTATATGTCGATGATATCTTAATTTTTGGAACATCTCTTGAAATTGTTTCAAGTATTAAATCTTTTCTTTCTTCTAAGTTTGATATGAAAGATTTAGGTGAAGCAAATGTAATCCTAAGAATGAAGCTTATCAAATCCCATGAAGGGATAGCTTTCTCTCTTTCTCACTCTATAGAAAAAATGATCAAGAAATTTGGTTATTCTGATCTTAAACCAGTTTCTACTCTATATGATCCTAGCTTTCACCTAAAGAAAAATTGGTGACCCAATTGATCAATTAAAATATTCTCAAATCATAGGATCACTCTTGTATGTGGCAAATAGGACAAGACCGGATATTGCCTATGCTGTAGGAAGACTTAGCAGATATAATCAAAATCCTGATCAATCTCATTGGATAGCCTTAGAAAGAGTGTTCCGATATCTAAAGGGAATACTTAATCTCTCTTTGATATTCATTGAATACCCTGAGGTGGTTGAGGGTTACAGTAATGCTAATTGGTCACCGATTCTTATGATCTTAAATCGACCATTGGATATCTTTTTCTTCTTGGCGGTGCTGCTATTGCCTGGGGATCAACTAAGCAAACTACCATATCTAGAAGTACCATGGAGGCCGAGTTGATAGCTCTAGATACCATATGTAATGAGGTAGAGTGGATTAAAAATCTAGTATCAGAGCTACCTTTAGTATCTAAGTCAGTTTCGGCTATATCAATCCATTGTGATAATATGGTCGTAATCAAACTGACTAATCAAAAGAGTACCAATAAAAAGATGAACCGTCATATACGGCTTCGTCATAAATCTATAAGACAACATAAGAAAAATAATGTTGTCTCCTTGGAATTTGTCAAGTCTGAGAAGAATTTGGCAGATCAATTAACTAAGAGACTATTTAGGAGTGGAGTCCTACAATCATCGAGGGGGATGGGGCTTAAGCCCATTATTTGGTCACCAGCAGTGGATACCCAACCTTTGTGATTGGAGATCCCATGAAAGAGGTTCAATGTGGTAGAAACGAAGCTGATTGAGTGATCGTGTTAGAGCACATTTTTTTGAAGAAATTTCTCATCCCATCCCTATGATGAGTGCTCTTATAAAGTGACAAAATAAATCTGTGTAAGGTTGAGTTATACTCTTAATGGATCCAAGGTAGGTTATCTACAGGGTATTAGTCACAAATACCCTTGGAGGATTCACCTATACGAGAATTGTCATGTTAGGCCGTGACTAAAGGTTTGAGCTAACCTTAAGAAATTCTCATGAAAAATCAAGGTACAAAGCGCAAAGCCTTTAATATGCGCTGACCGCTTAAACCCAATTGATCCATACTCTGTGTGTGATTAGTAGAAATCTGAGTCAAGGATCTAGTTCAAGGTCTAATCCACTATGGTTCCTTCAGATGTATACAATCAACACTAAGTGGGATTCAAGTTCACAAGACACCTCACCTATTGCGCTATATATGATGCCCTAAAATTTATGTTATTTTTTTAATTTTTTTTTAATTTAAAAACTTTTGTGAGGGATTGTTGACTTTTTAAAAAAAGAAAAAAGTTTTAAATTAAAAAAAAAAAGAGGAACGCCGGCGAGCGGATGCTCACGGACGTTCACGTCATCTCACGCGAGCGTTCTGCTCGCGTGAGTGACGCTCGCGAGCGGAACGCTCGCAAGCGTTCTGTGAACGCTTACTGAGGCGCGAGCGTTCCGCCAACACTCGTGTGAGGCGCGAGCGTTCGCAAATGTTAGGCGTGCGTTCACACGCCAACGTTTGTGAACGGTCAGAAATAGCCCAAATAATTTGATTTTCAGGCCGTTACTGACATGATTTGGGGGTAACGGTTATCAGGCCTTTAAGGCCATTATGGGCTCAGCCGTTGGGGGTTACCTGGACTGAGTCTATAAATAGGCTTAAGGATCCAAGATTGAGAGTATTTCAATCTAAAAAAAATTCCCTATCAAAGATTTTTCTGTGATTTTGCTGATTTTTTTCTTTGGACATCTGAAGAAATCGTTGGGTTGCACCTCTACGCGATTGTGCTCGTAGTAGGAGGTTCGGATCAAGTCAGATCGTTGTATCTTGGGAACAGATCGCCTACAACCTGCACGAAGGGGCGAAAATTAGTCCTTAGGACAGTGTCTTACATGCCTCGGTTCAGACACGGTTCTTATCTTCTTTTGATTTTTAATTTCTCGTATTCAAATTTTTTTTTAAATTAGAATTTCTAGCAATTTCTAAACAGCTTTTTCAAAAACAAAAGCAAATATTTTTTAAACACTTTTTATCTTGCCTGCTTTTATTTTTTTACTTTGAGACTAATCAATTTTTATTAGAAAAAAGATAAATTGCAGTTTTATTAAAAAGGGTATGAATAAGAGTCCCTTGAGACAAATTTCAGAGTTCAGGTATAGTTCGTGTGAGTTCACTATGGAGAGACAGGTTGCAATATTCAAGTACAGACAAAGATTCAGGACTTGGGATAACTTGCACTATAGTAGTGAACATATGCAGACACAATTTAGCCAAGATATACTTTGGGTAAGTATAAGAGATCTCTCTAAAAACATCATGATGCCTGGACATTTGATACAGAGTTGACAATTGAGACAACCTACCCTTTTTAGTATGCAGAGCTACAATTTGACCCTAGCAGCTATGATACCTCAAAATTAATCATATATTGGATAAAAAAGAAAGTATCATATCCTAATAACTCAAGTCCACTTGCTACCCATTAACTTTCACTCGAATTTTTGGGTTACATGGTTTTGGCCTACAACGAAGTTAATTGGGAGAACAGATGGGCTTGGGGCGTGCAGATGGGCTTGGGGAGCCGATCCGAGTGTGCGAAAGTTGATGGGCACGAGGAAATGGCTACCCATGGAATGGTAGTAAAATTTCGCTATGACGTGAAGCGCAGCACCAACGACCCAGCTCGAGGATAGATTTTGGCTAACTTGTGGCGTGCAATGAGGACGTCGCATTATAAGAAGGGAAGATTGTGATACCCTAAATTTAGTCCCACATTGTATGTAAAAGAAAGTGTCATGTGCTTATAACTCAAGTCCACTTGCTACCCATTAACTTTCACTTGAGTTTTTGAGCCATATAATTTTGGCCTATTAACAAAGTTAATTGGATCAGCAGATGGGCTTGGAGCGTTACAACAATCCATATAATATTCACCTATTTGGTCGCAGTAATGCTGAATCTTTTAGATTTTGTTTGATGACTAAATGTTTAGGGAACTTGACAGTGCCAAAACCAAACTGAAACCAGCGATTTGATTTAGAACCTTTTTAAGGCTCAGGAAACTTGTGGGAAGGCGTTCAAAACTTACAAGATCTCAGGTTAGGCCTTTCAGGCCAAAGAATGCTAGATGTATTTTTGTATAAATAATTCTTTGATTTACTTTAAGATTCAAATAAATTGATGCAAAAAGACATTTATTTAACAGGTATCAGACAGATCCAAAATATTTTATTTTAAAATATTCTAATTCTTTTCGTATCCATTTAAGTCATAAAGTTAATAAGATATGAGCTATATTCCTATTCTTTTACACATATAATTCATTACTAAAGAATAGAAAAATAAGTCACATCTTTATTCTTTTAACTGAATAGAAGAATAGAGATATGAGCTATATCCTACTATGTAAAATAAGGATATAAGCTTTATCCCTATTCTTTTAATCAAAAAATAGGAATACGAGCTATATTGCTATTCTTTTAACTGAAAAATAAAAATATAAATCATATCCTTATTTTATTACCCATATACTTCTTTACTAAAAAATAGAGATATAAATCATATTTCTATTCTTTTAATTGAAAGATAAGAATATGAGGCATATGTCTATTCTTTTACTGTATTTCTTCATCGAAAAATAGGGATATGAGCCATATCCCTATTCTTTTATTGTTTTCTTTTTCATATATATCTGATATATGTTAAACAAATAATATCAGTTCGTTCAAAACTTCAAACAAAAAATAAGTTATTGAAGGATTATCCATATAAGAACATTTAGAGTTTCTCCTAAATTTGAGCTCACTCAACTAAATATTCCTTGTATCCATTTCACGATCTACAAGTGATTCCTTTGATCTTTCCCATGGTTGCAATTTGGATTGAATAATTCAAAATTGTTGCACAGCAAGCCAAGCGGTATTTTGTTACAGGTCGGGCCAACATGCAATCTAACTTTGGGTGGGATTAGATTGAAAAAGACAGCTCAATGTTCAAATAGGGTTCGTCACATTACAGGCTTGACCAAACCAGCGCCAAACTGAATCTAGCCCAAACTTTTGAGATCTCTCGCATGTCGAATTGAGTTGGATTTCAATTCTTGGTGGCTTCCTTGGATTGCACCTCCAGTCTCCTGAAAGAATGCAGTAACTTGGCTCCATTTAAGCCCATGGACACGTCTGACACTATGGTATTTTAGTCCAACAAACATAAATAAATCGGTGTTCAGCAGAATCCTCTCAAATGGACGCAGCTCATCAGAGACCGAGTGGACTCAGCTCCATTTAGCCCAGTGCACAGTTGCTTTAACATTGACGACCATTTCGTTTCAAGCCGAAATTGGATCGCCTCCCATTGAAGATTGCCTTTGAACAAGAAACCCACCTGATAGCACCATGCCTTTCACCTGGGGAGGTCATTTATATTTATCTGGAATAATCTGGAAATCTTGTTAAAATCTATTTATCTAATTTTATATAGCCAAACAACTTTTTTAGCATTCCATTAAAGCATAAATATAGAAGGATGCTTCAAAATAAAAGCAAGCTGAAGATTTCTTTTTTAGCATTTATTAACACAATCAAAATTTTTAGCCACATAGCATCATAGAGACAGGATATGAAAGGCACTTTCCAAGGATTGATTTTACAATTTAAGAAAAATATAAAATTAATCTTAGAATTTACCCATTTATGGCATAATATATTCTAAATTATCCATCTTAGTTTTGCTCTTTGTATCATTACTTCTAAATTATATTTACTGTTTGCTTGCCTTTGCAAGTTGAACAACGGCCAGAAACAAGCCCCTTGGGCTGCATCCTTGATAATCTAATTGGTATTTCAATTGATCAGATAGTCTTTCATCAGTTTTGGGGTCACTGCCAAATAAATCAATTAAGTGATCTTTATCATTAGATAAACCACAGATCTTCTGCCTTTCCAGTGTAACCTATTCAGCAAATTTGTAGTGTTTAAAACATTGGTTCCTTCAAAATTTGGCCCCAATGGTGATCAAATTTGGTTTCTCCAATATGTGAAAGACACTTGTAGCTACAAAACTAGATGAGAAGAAACTCACACCTGCCTTCACAGGTAGAGAAACAAATCATGACCATGCTATGCAGCTTCTAATTTACTCAATAGTATATCGAAAGTGTGCGATGATGCCGCAAAGAAGGGTTCTGAACACCACAGCACCAGAGCCAAAGATCTATTTCTGCACTCAGCACCTGCGCAGGAAGATTGATTTGGAGACTAGTTAGCGCATCTACTTTAAAAATTAATGAACCCAAACCAAAATTTTTAGGCAGTGTCAATTCTCCTGTAAATACTGAGAATAAAGTAGACATCAAACCCAATACAATTGTGATAGAACATGTGCTAGTAAAATAAAATAGCATATTATATAAGCTCAAGATTTCTCCCTGAGTGAACTGCAAGTCTTTGACAAAACACAAAACAAGAACCATTTTGATTTCCCCTTGGTTTTAGTGATAAGAACCTCAAGACTGGGTGTAACCCTACTCATGCTGAGGATATACGGCCGAGAACACCTCAAAACTTCCAGAATCAAAAAGCCCTTCTAAATTTTATCTCAAAAGTATGAAAGCCTTTTTGCTACCCAATAATTATCTAAAGAATATTATGTTTGAAAGACACAAAGATGACTACTCTTTCTACCTAAAAGCTACTGGTTCATTCTTTTCTATGATCGACTAAACCTTTATTAGAAGAGATCAAAATTGATAGGGGCAAGGTTTGACTCCTAATATTGTGAAAGATGGCCAGTGACATATGAGTTCATCATGTACTGACCCAGCTATCTTTCCTAGCCACCAACACCAAGATCACCTGGAAATGCCATGGATCCATACCCACAAATTCATTGGCTTTATGAGCAAACATAAAAAAAGGATCAAAATTAGAATTTATGGAATTGTACTTTCAAGAAGTTTTAGCTTTTCATGCAGTTTTGGATCACAATTTCTATAGGGCGGTAAATCAACAGAGGCAACATGTTCCCACCCCCTCCCCCCAACTCCCAAAAAAAAAAACAAAAGAGAGAGCAGGGGCAGGGGGACCTTTATTTTTGTGGGCCATGGTATGAAATAGTTTCCTTGTGCTTTATTAACCTACTTTATTTCTCTCTGTCTAAATGAATATTGCAACATCTCCAATACTGAAATATAAAATTTGAATAGCCATTTAAAAGTGAGGCAAACCCCATTTGCAATCTCAATGTATCTGGCATATGTTCACTTTACATGATAAGGGAAAAAAAACCTAATGAAATACTTTAGTCAGACTAAACATCAATATACCAAGCATGCAATATATGCTTAGCAGTGAACATCACAGATTCGAAAACAGGAATTAGAACAATAAATTTGTGTACCTGCTTCCTGAATTTTGATTCAACGAGTTCTCTCATTTTTTCCACAGCATGAATAGAGCAAGCACGTATTTCTACTTCCTCCTCACTACCAGGACCTATTTCATCATTAGAATCAATAGAGTTAGATAAAGCTGAACTATATTTCAGCACGCCGAGCTGCCTGAGTACAGCAGGGACGATATAGTCTGCAAATATTGTAATGGAGCTTATGTCATAGAAATTTCCATATCCTTGGCCCTTGAAAGCACCCCATAAATCAGCAGCAAAAATTTGTGCCCTTTTGTAGAAGAAAACCTGGTGACCCTTGTACAGTGAATGATCTCGAAAGCCTAGTTTAAAAATGTACCGGAGTTATGACAACATTACACCAAAATAATGCAACGAAAGAGAAATGTATGCAGCAAAATGTTACCTACAAATTATAATCAAGAAAAGGAAGTTTTAAGCATGCAGCTCAATTAATAATTATATTTGAGGCTTTCAGGTAATGGCATTAAAACCAATTCCAATATATAATTAAGCCAACAATGAGGGAAAAATAAAGACTGTAATTACAATTTATTACTCCCTCATAAGACATAATATGGAAATTATCGAGGCCAGAGAGAATGAAACTCATGTTATTTCACAAGAAAGAGGATAAGTAAAATAGAAAATTAGATTAGAGTGAAATACATAATGATTTGCTTAATATTAAATTTCCAAATTGAATCCTTCTCCCATGCATCTAAACTAACTCCATATCTCATATTCCATTATTTGATATTCTTATCAGAGGCAAAAAAGCCTCAAAGATTCCCTGACTCCATACATCAGAAGGTTGACAAGAGTATTTTTGTCTTTGGGGTCATGGATTCATTCTCAAGTTACCTTAAAATAGAGTAGTAAGAAGAAAGCATTGACGGTTATCTCATGAAAAAACAATATGGTAACAATTAACAAAAGAACAACTTCTATGTTTGTCCTTAAAATAAAGATAGCATACACAGATGCATGTTGCAACAATCACAAAATAATAAATATATATTTCTTAAAACTACTATACTCCCAAAATTCTGCATAAAAATCAGCTATAAATACACTCAAAACATAAAACAACAATACTTTGATTTGCAAAATGTTAAGAAGAAAACATTTAACAATAACACATCTGTAATTCTTGTTCTATGATATCATGAATAATTTCAGAAATTTGAAGTTTTTTACTTTATGATCATATTATTATACAATTTAAGTCATCCTTGTACAAGCATATGAATTGTCAGTTTACAGTAAAGAGTCTCTAATATTATATGAAATTTCTTTTATGTAAGGAGACTAAAAGATATATGCTAAGTGGCACCATACATGCAAAAAAAAAAAAGACCCGTACAAAAAGCTTTTCCTTCCATTGATGTTTTGAAGCAGTCAAGTCCGCATGCATGCTTCATTATTTTACCAAAAAAGAGCATTTTCTGATATCTAAAGGCTTGTAAATATGTTAATTTCTCACTGTTGAGTTCAAACAAACTGATTGATCAACTTCACAAAAGTCATCTGCAGACTTGAGAAAATGACAACTACAAACAACAGGAAAGGCTTACCTGGAAAGTGATGTGTAACAAGTGCAACTAAAGTGGCAGCAGAATTTCCACAAGACTTTACCAGGTTGGCTGCCTGTCCCCGAAAGCTTCTCTCCAACTCCTGTCCAACCTGGAAGGATTATAGTGGAAATAAGAATCCACTGGAAACTTCTTTAGATAATTTACTCATTTTTGCAGGCAACAGTGCCTTTGCATCTAGAAAAGATAAATATGATCAACACACCCTAATACAAAGATCCAGGAAATAAAATACAAGCAAATAGATCATTAAGAGGCAAACATCAGTGAAGAGAAGCGGTATGTAATGGTTCAAAGAAAAATTGCAAAAGTTTTATTTTTTGAAATTTTCAAGACAGGACTTAGAGAGTAGTACCTCATGCAGTAACCGTACCCGTTCATCCTCTAAAGGAAGTGGGTGTGGCCACTTCAAGAATTCACGGAGCTGGGGACCTGACATTTTCACAATTTAATTCCCATTTCTATGACCACCTACTAATTCTAATGCAACAATTGCTTACAAAAACCATTTACAAGTGCACAGAATTCCTTAAAAATAACCAAGCAGACCAGGCTAAAATACACATAAATGACTGACAGGAATTCAAGGTTCGAGGATACAATAGATACCAGTGTAGCTCTGCAGACGATCAGCATCAAGGGCATATTTGTCATTCTGCAAAGCTTCCTTTAAGCCCAAAGCCAAATGATCATATCTCAAATCCTTATCTGGTTAGCATCAGTAATTGAGGGCATCAAACCACCAGCAGTTGGTGAAAAAAAAAAAAAAAAAAAAAAAAGGAAGGAAAAAAAAAAAACCAAAGTGTTGATATTTTGAATACTAAATGCAAACAAAACAATGCAGTTGCAAGGGGAGTGCTGAATAGAATATGATTAAGTTAAACATGCATCTTGATATGTTTTGCGCTGCTGAATAAAATTGCTCTCAAAGAAATGACATCATAGCATCAGGCAAATGATCTTGTGACTTATGCCTTTTAAGCTTTTTAACTTTCAAGATTTGAAGTTTTGGTATTTCATGGTTCTGGGCATGCTACAGGTACACTTGCTTTTCCCTGGTCAAACTACCACGCAACTTGCTGAGAATCTGCTCCAAATTGACCGTCCTTGAGACAACTTGCATACGATATTGAAAGTTTATGGAGGAGTGTTGATGTGAAATTATTCCCATAGAAAGATGTAGACTCAGAAGATTGGGCATGTTACAAGGTGGGGATACAAACACATGGATATGCCAATACTACAAATTTTGGAAAAAAAAAGAGAGAAAGGATATGGCTGGAGTATAAAGGTTTATTGTGATAATATATTTCATCCTACATACAATTTATCAACACCCACAACTTCATTTAACATCAATATCACGGATTCTGAAATCAACTATCAATCACATAAAAGATAGCACTCATCAAAATAAAAGAAGCCACTCCCCATCATCCCAAAATATATCTGGAGATTTCCTCAATGTATCCAAGAGATATTCGATGCATACCCGATTTAAGAACAGCATGCAAATTGAATTATTCAAGTAGTCATGCATCTCAAGGTGCAGTCATTATCCTGACTATGCTGTATACTGCAATCAAATATTCAAAGCGGAGAAGAAAGCGGATGAAATGGAAAAGAGGGGTAAATAAAGAGACAGATTGATGCCAAGCTCACATCCTAATGTGATGTCATCAAATATAATATTAAAAGTACAAACCATATGAATGCCAAGAAAAAGCTTCCATGGAGTCTTTATTCCACTCTAATTCATAATATCTTAGAATTTTTTTTTAATGTTGGATGGTTGTTTTCTTTAAATTTCAAAGTTACAGCTATGGAGGATGATCAAGCTAGGAAACAAGATTATAAACAATGCGAAAGATATCATGTAGCTTGGTTATTGGGATTCTAACATGAGAGAGAAGTGTCATGCTCTTCTTTCCAAGTTTTCCACTTCTTGATTGAAGTATTGTTCATTGCCTTCCCTGTCTCGTGTCAGAATGGCCACATTCTTCACAAGAGAAAGGCTCTTAGGATTGTCATTTTTTTCTTTTTTGGGAAATGCAGTTGTGATGCCAACACCTAAATTCAAACACGGGACCTCTCACATGTGGAATAGAGTGCCAATTGGTTGACTGAGCTTAATAGCATCATAGACATCAGTCGGAATTTGTTAAGAGCAAACCATAACAATCAGGTTTGTGATACTTCTGCTCAGAATAACATGCCGAAGCAGGCTAATACAAGATGACACCGTTTGTAAGATATACTTTAGCAAGCATATTAGGTGTAGAAAAGAAAAGAGGTGTCTGAATGATTCATCCAAGCAAGAAGGTGAAAGCTGAAGGGGCCAGGGAGCCACAGGAGGGGAGAATCCTCAAAGGGTGTTGCTTCAGGAATGGAAGAAGTTATAACAAAGGATAGAAGAACCACAGGTTTGGACAACTCAGAAAGAAGCAAAAAAGAAAAGATCTACATGAAGCAAGGGCTTGAATTAAATTGCCATTGCCAAAAATATTGCATGTTTCTAATGGTGAAGACATCAAGCAGAGGGACAGCAACAACAAGCCTTGTGCTCAATATTGTATTCAAGAAGAATGCATTGGGAAAGCCAAGATAAGAGTTTATTATAATGATGGGGCAATAGATAATTTGCTCATGGTTGTACAGAATATAAGTTACTGCCGGCTTTGATCAATTGAAATATTGCATGCTTCTTAAACTTTCTTTCCAAAGCGGAAGATATGTTCCCATCAAAACATGTCAGGCATTTCTGCAAGCATAATGCCCTAGTCATTTCTCGTAGTAGTCATATTTTTCATATGAATACTTTTTTAAGGGCAATTTGAGTTTTGCCTAAAATGAAAATCAATAAGCAAAGATGCAAGCATGTTGAAGTTTATAAAAGAGGGAAGAAGCAACTAAGGGATTCCTTCTGGCACACAGCACTTGCATAACAGCAGTTCCACGGCAACACAACACACGAAACAGTGACATACTGGAACATGACAATCCATGTCAATTAACCAAATTATAACTTCAGACATGAGCATAGATGAAAATTAGACACTGCAAACTTGAGCATGGAAGAAGATAAGAAATTACAAAGTTTAGTTACCAAGAGGGCTAAATGAAATAAGCATCAGAAAACTATGGTGCTTAATTAAAGAGAACAATGAACAACTTTTCACTGGGCAAAGCTTGTTAAATTATGATTGATTTACCTGGTGACTCCACATGAGTTGAATAAATGTATAGAGCTATGAACATGTTTGCCGAGTGGCAGAGAAGAATTACAAAACTAGGGCTGAAAAAAAAAATCATTAATAAAAAGATCTATTGATTTATGGAGCATACATGTTCTATTGACAAAATGGATATGACATCTAAGAAATATAGTCTACATGACCAAAAGGAAGGGCACTGCCTCTGTGGATCTTATGAAAACCTTAAATTTCCAAAAAATGCTCAAACAGCATCATGCATCTTCCTCAGAACAGAGCATTTAACAGTCAAATTAAAATCCTAATAAGGCTAGCATATGGTGAGTTACACGAAGATAATGAAAAGTGAAATCTCTTCATTATCAGACATAATAAACACAGTTCTACCACCAATTGCTAAAACTTGCTTGTGTGATGCACCATAACAAAACATGCTCCAAATAAAAAGGACAGTTGAATGTAAGGGTTGGCATTCTTGGAAGAAAGAAAAATATACCTGGCCAGAAACAGAAATTTAATGCATCCAAAACAAATAGATACTGAACTGTAAGTGGTCCACCATCGAAGTAGTGAATCCCCTCAAAATTCCACTCAACTTTTGGAATTGAACCTTGAATATTGTCCACTACTTTCTCCAGTGCTGAAGAAAAGAAAATTAAATGAATTACATAATAACTAGATGATCAAAATACTAACTGTACTTCTAAGTGCAATAAACTATAATCATGCCAGAAAAAAGGATCATAATAAAGAATGGGTGGCTAAGGGAACAGTTGTCAAAAGAGTTAAATGGTATGTTGTTCACTTATGTAAAGAACTTCAAGAACACATAAATCAGCTGCTCAAGAGTTGATTACAAGGAACTAGCCATCAAAGACTAGGTAACAATTCCATCAATAAGCAAAGGAAAATCAAGGGACTAGAAGGTAAATGAATTGTAGGACTGCAGATTAAGATAGCAGTTGAAGGTTAAGGAAATGAATGGTCAGCTTTTATAGATGATTCTTCCATAAGCAAAAAGGACTAGGTGATCTAACATCCCAATAGGCATGTTTTGGCACACTCCTTTCCTAAAGCGTTGGGATAGGGCAGGACAGCGGTATGTCCTATACCCTAAAAAAATTGGGGTGGCCCCATTCTATGGGATTGAAAACCTTAACTAAAACCAAAGGTAACATTGATAAAATAAGATTTAGATATTACTTATCAATTTAATTAAACAAAAAGGACAAGGAAAAGTTTACCAACATAACAACTGCAGAATCAAAGCAGCACAAAACCCTACAACTTCAGTCCTAGAAAATGCACTCCAAATATCTTCATAAATGAAAGCTTCTTGAATGTTTTAGTGTTTGACTTCATTCACGCTTCCCACCAAGACATGTGGAGAAGGAACCACCAAGCCTTCAATGCTTCCCTATTAGCTGGTGTCAGTGTCACTAAGTTTTGTCAACATATTAATGGTGTTACAGTGGCTGCAACAGAAAAATAATTGTGCATTGGTATTTATTTTGGTAGTATGTGCATCAGGCTGGGGAGTTATAGAGCAAGTGTGATTATTTTATTTAATTAATCACTTACAGGGGCTCATGTCCTCACAAAACATGCAGGACGGGAGCTCTTTTAGAAGAGTTAACAAAACAAAAAGAAACAGAGGGCCATGGGAGAAAACAGAATGTACTTTCAAATTTTTGGTTAACCTTTGAAAAATTACAGTTTCACGAGTCTTAAAGTACCGTTCATGTGCATATTTGGACCTTTCAATGGAGCAGTGGTAAAGTCATCATTGTTCTGTTGGCAGCTAACAGAAAGGTAGCAAATGATCATGTCAAATCCTTCCAAGCAATGAAACTTTCCAGAAACCACATCCGGATAAAGATCACCATCCACATAAATATTGGGAGACTATTGAGGAGGAAAAAGAAGAGGAGAGTAGAAGAGAAGGTAAGAAATTGTATACAACCACAACTATCACTACCCAGTAAAATTTCTGTGAAGTTCCATCAAACAGAAGGAATCCATAGATTCATAACAAAGATTTCTTCAAAAATTAAACAACAGAAAATCCTCAAAACTCTAAAACAGAACAGAATCAAAAATAAAATTATGTACATAAAATAAAGAATGCCTATGATCATTCTCGTTCCAACGGAAAACCTCCAAATCTTTCATAAATATTACTGAACTCTCCATTCCACAAAGCATTCGCAACTCCGAATCCCTCAACATAATTAAAAAAAAAAAAAAAAACCAAAACCACATAGCGACTCGCTTATATAGAAATAATCTAAAATAGCAAGATTAAGTGCATTCATTCCTCAGACATGATCAAGAACAACGGAAACAATGAACAAGAACAGCAGCTCTAAGCCCTAACCCTAGTTCGCATAGGAGACAAAGAAGGCAAGCGGCACCTGACGACTCCAACTTCACGTGAGAAGCGCGACTAGCGACCCATGCCGAGGTGGTCCTCACGTCCTCCATTTCTCTTCCCTCTCTCGCTCCCTCGAGGATAAAAATCCCACCTTTTTCTCTCCCTTTCCCTCCAATCCTTTTCTCCCTTCTCGCTCGCTATCTCTTCCGCGAGGCCAGAGCGAGGATCCTATTCGTCCTCGAGGTTTCCCGCTTGGAACACGATCGCAGCCCTCGGACCGGTCGCGGACGGAACTGAAATGACCGACATGCCCCCTACCGGTATCTAAAATATACGCTGGTCGGTTGACTCGAGTCTCGTTGCGTGACGTTGGCTCTGCGAGGGCCGACCGGGGCTTTGGGTGCACGTGATGCGGGCCGTCCGATCAGTGTTCCCGATGCGCTCGGCAAGTCGTTTTCTTGGGGTAGACGGCCGGCGGCACCTGGATGTGGAAAAATATTTTCTTTGACCGCAGCCACTTGCCTGCCGAGGAATTCATTCAATAAATTTAGCAGCTATCGCAAACGTAATTGGGACAAATATTTTTGAGATGCCTATTATACGCACTTGAAAGGTTACCTAAATCTACTATGCTTAATTGGCAACTCAATCAACTACACTTCATATATGGTACTGTTTTCCAATTATTATATCAATAGCTGTGAACTCATCATTGCTCGTGACTCGGTAAAATGAAATAATTTTATCAGTAGCTGTGAACTGATGGATTGAAGGTCTTGCTTGCAAGGTGCAATATGTCCAATCCAATCAATAGAGCAATGATTAAACTATATAAATAATTAAAAAATTTTAAAAAATTTATTATGATAAATAAAAATAATTTAGGCATAAAATTCAACTGATTTGGTATTCTTAAGATTTAAATAAAATATAACAACTGTGCTGATATCTTCTTAAACAATAATGAAATATAATATCTACACTAATATTTGAATTAATCTTAAATTTTTTTTAAAAAAATTAGTATTTGAAATCCTCCGAATCTGATTGGAAGGAGAGAGAGGAAGAGAG
This sequence comes from Metroxylon sagu, assembly GCA_017589505.3. NCBI lineage: Eukaryota > Viridiplantae > Streptophyta > Magnoliopsida > Arecales > Arecaceae > Metroxylon > Metroxylon sagu. The sequence continues at coordinate 984,284 of JACVBY030000659.1, read as the reverse complement.
AGCCAGATTAGTTAGAGGAGAGGAGAAGGAATATTTAGACTTAAAAGATGAAGAACCCTTAAATAGTAATATTGATATTTAAATTAAAATTTTATTACGATGCTCATTTATTATTTTTATTAAAAAATATGAATAAATTAGAATCATTGATATAGTGAAGGATCTTTTGGTCATTTGAATCTCATGAAAAATTAATTCAATTCTACTTGGTCATTGGGTCAATAAGAACCGATCAATTCATTTGATATTCATGAAGTTAATTATACAGTTGATTCAATTAAAGAGTTAGATTAGATCAAATCGAATAGTTTGGTTCGAATATGATAGCTATGGGCATTGGACATGCCACTTTAACCTTGATGAGAAATTATGTGCAGCATTCAGTAGGTTTTTGTTATTTTATCAATCAATCACTCAAATGTTTTACATCCATGACGTTGGACCAACTAATAGTATATTTGGACAATCCAAAATAGCGCATATGATCAAATGATACGGGCAGGGGATTGGTTTCATGGGAAGAGAAAGAATTAAATTAGAATAATAAAGATCATAGATGATAGAGGTATAGAGTTTGAATTCAACTTGATATTAGGTGAAATGCTCCTACTTTCATCAATATTTGGATTTTTTTTTCCCCTTAACATGAGAACGAAGTTCACAATTTGGTAAGTGATGCAAAGGGTTTTCTAGTCAACAAAAACTAGGTAGGCCAGGTCAAATAGTTTTAAGCAATTGAACTGTAACTTTGGATGTTTTCTTACTAATTCATCTATGCTTAAATTAAGAAATGGCCTTGATATACAAGTTGAAACTCTATCCAAATTAAAAGATTAAGCTTATAAGTTGCAAGCCTAATCATCTTTGTCAATCCATTAGCCTCCTGCTAATTACTTCATGTTTAACTAAACGTCGTGCATGATCCTCGACATTCTCCTTCACATGTCTCATGTGAGCCACTTTCAACTTTTCCTCGAGTTTAATCCACCACTCTCCTAATCAAGCTTTGCATCAAACTGCTCTTCTACGTGCATCATGTATTTTATGTATTTTTGCTTCATTCCAGGAGCTCATTTCTAAGAGCCACACTGTTTATTTTCGTTGCATCTCCAGTCCAAGAGTTCGTTCTTCAGGAGCCACACTCAATATATTTCTACTTAAGAGTTTGAACTCCATGAGCCTCACCATGTGTTTTTGCTTTATTCCAAGAGTTCTAGCTCTAAGAACCCCATCATGTGTTTTTTCTTCAGCCAAAGAGTCCACCTAAGAGCCCCATTCCCCAAGAGCCATATTTCATTGCGCCCATATAATAAAAGTTCGTTTTTCCAATAATCATGCTAGAGACTATGTTCAATAATCAAGCCTAGTGTGCCTTGCTCCATTGAATCTACTTATCATACCCACTCCACATACTATATCCCTATGATCCTCAGCCTTGGTTACATGTTACCAAGAACCACATGAACCATCACTTGGCATACTGACCCATAACTTGGAAACTCACTCAAATTTTATCATTCTTCACCAGATTTACCAATTAAAGCACCACAAGAGATGCTAATTGAAATGTCTCTGTAACCTCAAGAATATTCAGGTGGTTCATATGCCACTTATAAAAATAAAAATAAAAAGTAAAAAAAAATAAAAATCAAAAGATAACCATGATATGAAAGCCGTAACTTAGTTTAACTTAAAATTTTAAGAATATTGCTCATCGTTCATTAATTACTTTATATGTAACTAAATCTCACATGCGATCAATTAATCTCAGAATCTGTCCTTTCGTGCGTTAGTCAAGATAGGATGCTTGATTCGTTCAAACAATACTGTTCTATTCTTCTAACTCGGATTCTTACATTTAAAGAGAAAAATATTAAAAGGGTCATAGAGTTTTCTCAAGATAGAAAAAGAAAGAGAGCCTTTGAGTTCTCTTTGGACGAGAACCTCAAGCTCTAAGAATGATTCATAATTTTTTTATATCAGTGATATAAGATTACTTTTATAGGCATTCGAAAGGAGCATTTGTATCGAATTTTGTGAGATTAGAAAAAGAAAGGATTTTACCCTATTTGGCCAATCCAAATCTCGTTACGTTCGACTTGGCACAATCAGTAAAGACGAAGTTTCAAGATAGCCTCTGAGATCTTTCGAGCCAGACGGGCCAATTCAGAAAGTTTGGTCACGTCAAGCTTTGTTATCCGTATCCACAGCTGTTTTGCCACGCCTCTCATCTCTATTATCACCGATCGGACCATCCCTCGTTAGGATCCTCAGCAACCATTGCTTGTTATGTACTTCTAAGTACCTTTATATATCTATCATCCACCACCTTTTTCTACCTTCCATTTATCTTACGTCACATTTTTGGCCCCACGAATAAAAAGAACGAGCCTTGGCGAAAAGGAACGTCGCATTCCAGTTTTGCTCAATGGTCTTGTTCGGTCCTTCCAAGCCAGGCACCAGACCTTGTCCTCACTAACGTAATAATTTTCCTACAAGCGACGTCAAAGCGATTTGTTACTTTGATGAGCCTTGTTTAGGCTCTTAAATCCAGATCTTTTAATATGTTTTAGATATCCATCAGTTTATAAAGAGTTTCAAGTTTTAAATAGATTTTTTTTTTAATAATAGCATTGGACCAAATGATACATGATTTTGCGTGCTGCTTGAATATTCCTTGTAGGATTGTTGGTCTAATTTCATACACAATTTGAATGGCTTCATTGTGCCAATTAAAGTGGACGGTGGACTCTGGGAACCAGGGAAGCCAGCTCAAGTTGGGTTTTGGGTCATGCCAGCTGAAATTATTATATTATTTATCTTTTATTTTTACTTAGCAGTAATTGATGAAATAATTTTTTATTGAAGATGCTTTTATTTTGTTGATAAAAAAAGAAGACGTATATAAATGATGGTTTTATGTTAGAAATAAGTTATGGCAGTTTTTCCCCATACTAGTTATGTCTTAAATAAATAAATTTGATTAAATAATCATTCTTGCTTTAATTTTTTTTCCATCAATATGAATTATGTATTATAATGGATCAGAAAAATAAAAACTTAAATCAATTATATATTAAAAAGAATTAAGACAAAAATAGAGAAGTATAACTTCTAGATTTGCATCCTTTGTGATTTTCACAAGTTCTCTGCATTATTTCTAATGGTATGATAATTTGGACAAGTTATGTATCGTCTCAAGCCCTATTTGGATTGGCTGTTGGGACATTTTAAGTGACCATTGATCAATAGCTATGTGAGATAGTTGTTGGCCAATAGCTAATCCAAACAAATCCTTAGTCAGTTTCCTGCAAATATTTTTTAGGCTAAAATATACTTTTAATCCTTAAACTCTCACTCAAAATCCTCAAACATTTAATTATTATAGTTTATCCCTTATATTTTAAGAATGCTATATTCCTAACATTCCATGATATTGGATTAGTTAAAATTGATAGAATAGCTAACGTATCATTCTAATTTAAATATATGGACTACAACTTATCCTACATAACAAGCTATCAGGAACTCAAGTGACAATCCATGTAATGAAAATGTTAGCTATTATGTTAATTTTAACTGATTTCATATTGTAGGATGTCAAAAATATAATATTCTTAAAATGTAAAAGATTCAACTATAATACTTGAAAGTTTGAAGATCAAAATTGAATTTTAGAACTAAAAGTATATTTTTGCCTCTTCATTGCAAACCCAACTGCAATACACATTGGATTTTAAGACTAGTGTCATGAGCCATAGCACTTTCTAATGCATCATTGAAAAATTTATTTTGTTATTATTATAATAAAAAAATTATCAATTAACAAGATTGCTTGACCTCTTATTAGTGGATTGTGTTTTGTGATATTTTTGAAATTATCCTCTTCTTTATCAATGACTAAATACTTATTATCTGAGAGAATGGTTTTGCATTTGCCACCCGTGTTTTTCACCTCCACATATGACATACATTGCGAATGCTAGACATTATTTTATCAGAACCAAAATTTAATTTTTAATTGCACATAGGTTCTACAATAGAGGAGGTTAACTGCATCCAAATATGATGCGCGCTGACTTCTTTTTCTCATGTTCTCATGTGTTAAATTTCATTTATAAGTTATATAATATCTTAAAATAGTTTCATATTAGATTAAAAAAAGAGTTTAAAAAACTTATAACTCAAATTTATTTGTTACTAATTATAAGTTCATTTATAAGTTATATAATATCTTAAAATAGTTTTATATTGGATTGAAAAAAGAGTTTGAAAAATTTGTAACCCAAGTTCATTGTTATCAATTAATTTATATTTAAATTTTTAAGACCATATGAATCTAACTCGCTAACAGATTAATTGAACCAACAGATTGGCTTAGAGTGTAACAAATAGTATCAGAGACAATCTAGATGTATGAAAGTTGGTAAGCAGAAAGAGAGGGTTACCCATGAGATGATGGTATAAAGAGTCCTGTCATAACATGGGGCTACCTTTGCAACATTAATAATCTTGCTTATAATAAATTATGGTTAGCTTGTAGCTAGTGCCAGCTCGACTTCAAGTCGAGCTTTGGCCATTTTCTAGCCCGAACCAAACCCGGCTCGAATCTTGATTTAATTATTGATCCTTAGTTAGGCCTCAATTTAGTTCAAATATAATCTCAAAACCTTAAGGTTGCGTTTGGTGCATCGCCAGGTAATCCTAAAAGGTAATGTGGATTGCCTGTAAAATAGATTACCATTGGATAGATTGCCAGTAATGTTGATTACTGTGTTTAGTATACACAGGCAATGTTGCAGTAATATTGATTATTGTATTTGGTATGATAACCAGATTACTAGTATTGTAACATCAAATTCCCAAAATACCCCTAAGTCAAATTTATTAAAAATTGATATATTATTACATGTTTGGCAATATTAAAAATTGATATACTATTACATGTTGGGCCCAAAAACACCTAAGACCTGGAATCTTCTTGAGCTATGGGTAGTTGTGACATGGCCATATCATGTCCACATAGACCTGAAATACAGAAGGATGATTTTCACACTTCAATAGAAAAATAACATAAAAATAACATATCTAGCACCAAAATTATTGTAGAACTATTTTTCACCAGCGAAATTCTATAGCCACTCACTTTTACAACTCTAGCAGCACAGATTCCAAACATGGATTTTGCTATCAATATTATACACACTCTACACCAAAATCATAATCTCTCTCGCCAAACAACCATATATCAACCACAACCAAACAATGCACCCATAGATGACATGACTCAACAAATTTAAGGTATGGGTTGTAATTATAAAAGATGTACTATAACCAGAAAACCAACTCAAATGTAAAAAAACTATGATGACAAGACCGACTGCAGTGACACAGTCTTCATAGAAGAAATTTCAAAATACTTCCAACTATCTTAGCAAAAAGTATTTGTAGTTTGTTAAAACAACTACACAACACAAAAGTTAGTATGTTCAAATCCAAAACTACTAATAAAACTATCCGCCAGCTAACCAAAATGATAATACCAAATTATCATAGATAAATAACCAAACAATCACAACATCAAACAAAACCACAACTAGCAACATAGATGTCCTAACTAGGACTCAAACCAAGGACATCTAATACATGATATTTTCTCAACCTTTGAGGTAGTGAAAAGAAGTAAGTCAGACTTGCACTATCACGAGCAATTATCAATCCAGCTTTAACCATCAATGACTCATGCAGCTCCAAATCTTCAATCTCAACTATTGCCTCATAAACTTTCTTCTTCATTTCTTGATCATGTGCAAGGAATTGGAAACAATCTGCCAACTTATCAATACCTTTACTTGAACTTTGACACATTACTCCAAGACTGTTTATAGTTTCAATCAAAGGGCCCATAAGAGCAACTTCTTCCTCATTAGAAGCCTTCCTTTTTCTTGACCTTGATGAAGAAGCACTTTGTTGAACATGACCAATAGGAGTTTGGGGAATGGAGTTGTTACTTTCAAATCCTGTAAGATCTACAAACTGGACCTCCTCTTCACTATTCATTGCTTCTGTCAGGATTTCATTGGCTGCATCTGCAGGATCCTCAGCCCTCTGACCTGTTGCACGATCTTTTCCAAATATAATCGAGAGTTCCTCCAAGTATAAGAATGGCTTATTCCGAAGACCAGATGTTTGAGGATGACTCTATCATAATGAACCAATATAAATTAAGTTAACTATATCTAAAGCATCAAAAATTAAATAAGAATGGAGAATTAATTAATATGCTGTGTATTTACCTTGATCCACTTGTCCCATACATCTTGATCACAAGTAATACATTTTTTTGTATCATCCCATTCAAATCGTGATGTATTCAACATATCATAAATAGCACCATATTGTTGTTTCAACAACTTGAACCTTGAATGGATGTGTGGATGAGCCTTGATGCTACAATTAGGTATCTTGTTTTCTATCATCTTCTCCAATTGAGGTAAGAACCCGACCTTGAAATTGTCACCTTCTCCCCTCCATATAGGATCATTCTTCAAATCAAGCAGACATCCAATTAGTATAGCATCTTCCTCTACACTCCATTGATGCTTCTTCCCCTGGTTCCTCCTTTGACTTGAAGAAGCTTCCATTTCTAAAAGATAATAATTTAATACAAAAGATAATAGATGTTCATATTATAAATTTAAATAATAACAATAATAAGTTGAATAAAGACAAACAATCTGAAAATAACAGTAATAAGCACCCATGTTCCAAATGATAGTAACAAGGTTTATATTAAATTTGTAACAAGGTTCATATTAAAGAAAGACTCAAATACATAAAATAGTAATACATAGCAAAATTTGCAATAGTGTTAAGAATTTCTTCAAGCTCTGGATTGGTCCCACATTTCTTGTAACAAGTCATCCCTAAATTGAGTCCAAACATTTGTACTCATAACGTGATCAATCATTTCTCCTTCATTGATATTTTCTTCTGTTAGGAGGACATCATGCATCTCATCTTCAATTGGGTCAATTGACATCTCTCTTCTAATATGGTTATGAAGAAAAGCACATGCATTAATGATTCTTGCTTGTCTTTTAATTGGATAAAATGACTTCTCTTTAAGAATAGCCCATCTCATTTTAAGAAAGCCGAAGCATCTCTCGATGACATTTCTAGCAGATGAGTGCCTATAGTTGAAGTATTCTTGTGGTGTTGTCGGTTGATGATTTTGTCTCCAATCATTCAAATGATATCGTTGACCCCTATATGGAGTTAAAAACCCTTCTCCATTTGTATATCCAGCATCACATAAGTAATAAAGACCTAACATAAGTAAAAATCTTGTTAGAAAATAAGTTCAACATATAAATGAAAACAAGTTTTAATTAACTAGAACTATTACCTTCGGGTACTTTTAAACCTCTTGTTCTTGATAATGCATCTCTTAGTACTCTATCGTCTGCAGCTGATCTTTCCCAACCAGGTAAAATATAGATGAATTGCATATCTTGACTACAAACTCCTAGAACATTCATAGCTATTTCACCTTTTATTATTCTGTACCTAGGCTTGTCAATGTCAATGACTGTGCATCTAATGTATGTTCCATCTAAGGCACCTAGACAATTCTACAATAAAAAAATATATTATTATTATGCTAATATAAAGTATTTCTTAAATAATTTAAAATTAATATAACATTTATCAACCTAATTAGAAAAATTACCTTGAACCATTTCCATCTGTAGTCAGTTGAGTTATCAGGAACGGGCTCTGGTTTCTTGAGCAATATTTCATGGCAAAGAAGAATAGACTTCAACACAACTGTAAACTGCCTACTAATTGTCTCACCACTCCTTACAAACTATCTTTTAATGACTCTATTCTTAACATGGTGAGCACATATATGTAAAAATATAGCAACCATCTCCTCAACACATATATTTTTGGTACTCGATAATCTTCCAGTACTTTGTAACATATCACATAATGCATGAAAACTTCTTCTATCCATGCGCGTATTTTCTATATATGCCAGCTCAGAATCAAATACAATCTTCTGTAAACTAATTTTCCTAATCTTGTGTCTATCATACTCACCAAGATCAATCCTTTTTCTCTTGTTGCTTCTCCTATTCAATAAAGCAACATAGTATGTATGCAATAGAACAGTTAATGCAACAATGGCCCTATGAAGGTTGATGTACATTGCAATAATAGATGATAATTTTGGAAGCAACTCTTTTGGCAGTCGATCCATCTAAATGACAATATTATCACAAGAAAAATAACATATTTTTCAGTAATATATTTCAGCAAATTTAAGTAAATATTTCAACAAATTATATATTAAACGAACATAAAATTTAAAACTAATAAGGGGACAAAGAAGGTTGGATGACATGAAGGGAGAGGAGGGGATGAGAATGGAAGTGTGATGGGGGGGGGGGGCGCGCTGAGAGGATGATATGATGGAAATGTGTTCTCTTTTGGAGACAATGGTGCATGCTAAGCGGGCCTAATTCACTACCTCCTCTGTCACATCCACATGCACCCATATGTACATCTGCAACAAAGATTTTAATCAAAAGGCCTAAGACTTCATCATTATTCTCTGGATGCAAAGTATTGTGGGTGAGACTTGGGTAATACCTTATTGCGTGTTAATAAAGAAAATTATGTAAAATGTTGATTTCCATGGATATATTTACACTCGATTTTTTTAATTTATCTGATTTACAAAAAAGAAAAGGAAAAATTATCCAATACCCGGTTGCACCCAAAACACATTCTATATATTCATCATGGCATTATATAAGGCATTACTTTTTCCTGGACGTGACACTTTCATGAGGTGCATACAAATTTTCATATATTTTGATTATAGAATTGCCCTTTATTATCAGATAAAAATTTTAACCTACAATGGAAAACATTTGTTCTTCTTCAAAGCACACAAATATTTCCCATCCATAAGATCACAGACATGTCAAAGCCTCGACAGATATTCTCTTTTTTTTTTTTTTTGATAACTTGGCAAAGTCAGAACTACATAAAAGAACAACAAAGGAACAATGTTCAATACAGCACCCAAAGTAAACGATGGGAGTGACAAAAGAAAGAACCTAACTCAAAACACACAATCATAAGGCAAACACCAACTAGTACAAAGTAGCTAAGAGAAGAAGAGCTAATAGCACTGAAAGAATAATAATAGAGACCATCAAGCAGAGTGAAAAATAAACCAGCTCCCAACAGTAGCATAATGAAGAAAAAAGGCTCCAGCCCAACTAAGGTAGGAAAGTAGTACAAAACACCAACAAGCAACGGCAGAATTTGAGAAACAGATAAGCAGCAAAGCAGAGGCATTCCAGGATACAAAGTAGCTAAGATTTGAGGCATAGATCAGCAGCAAAACAGATGCAAAATAAGCAGCCAGCAGTCAGCGACAGTATAGAACCAGCATCCAGCACAGTACCCAAAAAATAACCAACCAACCAAGAAATTAAAATACACCCTCCAGCCAACAAATGGTTAATCTGAATACCCAACAGTGCCTTGGATCTAAGATAAATATTCTCTTTTAAATCTATATCCTATAAAAGCATTTCAAAAAAAAAAAAAATCTGGAAACAATACGGATATCTACCAAAAAAAATTAATTAGACCTGTCCCATTGATCAGAACTCCAGTAATTACGTCAGGAGTAAAATGTGTTCACGGACTTGGCTGTAGAAAGGCAGAGGGGGCAGATCATATGGGAAGAGGAGGGGAGGCCTGTGTTTATGGACTTGGTTGTAGAAAGGTAGAGGGGGCAGATCAGATGGGGAAGGGGAGGGGAGGCCTGAGACGACGATGGTGGAGGGGAGGAGAGGTCGACGGTGGCGGAGGGGAGGCTTGAGATGACGGTGCTGGAGAAGAGGGGGAGGTTTTATATGAAAAAAAAAAAAAAAAACTTATCGATCACTTTTGACGGCTTGAATGGTGATGATCTTCCAGGAGCGACGGGAGGGGAGCTCACCGGCAGCGATCTTCTCGGAGGTGACGGGAGGAGAGCTCACCGGCGACGTAAAAGGAGTGGGAGTAGGGTAAGCACGGTGAAGGAAGAAGGAGAAAAGCATACGGAAGGATAGGTTTTGTTTTCATGGAAGAGAAAGGGACAGGGGCATTTTTATCCAAAAAAATTATTACCAGATTACCACATCTCCGGCAATCTGAATAGCCACCCCTCCCTCAAGCAATCTGGATTGCCTCATGAGAGGTAATCCAGATTACCACTGCAAGATAGATTACCATTAAAAAAACATACCAAACCTAGTTATCTGGTGGACCTAGTTTAAATTGCCGGCAATCTGGATAGATTACCGGATACCAAACGCAACCTAAAATATGATAGGCCTAATAGCTCTTCATATCATAGCAAATTCTATAAAGTGATTAGATACAATTATTTAAAATATTTCATATTTTTATGCAAACATTTAAAAATTAAAAATTGACTTCATCAATCCATTTTTTGACTCAAATGGATTATTGTGGGTCGATTTGATTGGGTTTTGAGCCAAGCCTATACTTAGGTAGGGTCGAGCTTAGGCCTAATTTTTGAAAAAAAATTTAGGCATAAGCATGGCTAGAAGCCTCATAAAAAGTTTCAGGCTAGGTTTAGGCTAGGGCATAGTCGGGCCTAACCCAATCCACTTCCAACTCTATTGTAGTGTGCGGTAAAAATGTTGCCTGATAAAGAGAGAAAGATTATAATGCCCCAAAATAGTCTAACATTGGATAAGAAAGAAAAGTTTGAAAAACTTATAACTCAAGTCCACCGGTTACCAATTAACTTGCACTTAAGTTTTCGAGGCCATGTGGACCCGATCTACTAATAAATTAATTGGGCTAGTAGGTAGGCTTAGACAGTTACAAATGGTATTAAAGTTGACTTAGATGTATGGAAGTTAGTGTACAGAAGAAAATGATTACCCATAGAACGATGATAAAAAGAGCCTTGCCATGGCATGGAGCCGCCTCTATAGCACCAACGATCTTTCTCAGAATAGACTCTAGTTAGCTTATGGCATGCGACAAGGATGTTGCCTAATAAAAAAAGGAAAGATTGTAACACCCTCAAAATAATCCCACATTAGATGGGAAAAAAAAGTTTGAAGAGCTTATAACAACTTAAGTTCATCTACTATCAATTAACTTATACTTGAGTTTTTAAGGACACATGAACTTAGCCTACTAATAGATAAATTGGTCCAGCAGATAGGCTTAAAGCATTACAAGTTAGGCCTATAAAAGCAATTGCTTACTTTGGAACCCATCTTTAATGATTTCTTTATCATTAAGTAGTAGATTTACCCTTAATGACTTTCAGTCCAGAGATGGCAACAGTAAAGAAACAATCATACAAAGAATAGCCTTAATGATCCTAATTTAATTATATTTTTCTATAAAAATAATAAAAGAGTAATAGCAAAACCATATACCTTTCTAACTCTCCTATCCATACAAATCTCGAAGCTACCCATCATTTTCATTTTTTTTATCTTTGGGTTTCATGAACTGTATGGATTTAAGGGTGGAGGAGGTAATCAGATTCAAGTTTGTTTACATTTGAATGAAGCCAAGTCTATATATATATATATATATATATATATATATATATATATATATATATATATATATACACTTTACTACATTTAAATGTAGCTAAGTTCAAAATCTAATCATCTTTCTTATCCATAGATCCATACAGATCCCGGATCTATCTCATCTTTTTTATTTTTTTCATTTTTGGGATCCATGAATTGTATAGATTTAAGGATTGAGAAGGTGACCCGATTCTACGTCGAATATAGCCTAACCCATCTTTCTCTTTATATATAAAAGGCTTAATGCCCCTACTCACATGTGGCTTGGACCATAGACTTGGAGAAATAACTTAGTCAAAAAAAAAAAAAAAAAGGAACCATAATAAAACAAACATAGATATACTCCTCATTAGACTGATTAATTAATTCCAAAAGCTTAAATTGATTAAAAAAATGATGAATAATGTATGTTAGGTTCAACAACTTTTACATTAAGAAAGAAACTAAAAAGAAAAATCAACCATGTAGTCTTTTCTTTCAAATATGGTAGGTAGTTAAAAAATAACATTCAAATACGGATTGATTTGATACGCTTGTCATCGAACAAAGCGGGAGTTTGCCTGTGGGATGTTGTACATCTACAATACATTCAAATATTTATGGATGCAATAGGATGTTTATGCATGCACACACAACTATTTTAATAAATCATGATCTTATATATATATATATATATATATATGCGCTAGAAATTGGACAATCATTCCACAAGGTCTTCAGTGAGACTAAAAGCTAGTTAGGGTAACTATATATATATATGCGCTAGAAATTGGACAATCATTCCACAAGGTCTTCAGTGGGACTAAAAGCTAGTTAGGATAACTAAACAAGAACTACATCATTGATCCTCCTCCATCTCCCACCCTAACAGGAAGGAGAAAAATTACAACAACTAGTGCTAAACATGTTGGTTATGTAAAAGGTGGTAGCCGTGGGATTGTGGTGGCATCATCTTTCTCCTTGAGGCCCAAAGTTTGATCCCAGATTACCTCCTATTAGGTAACTATGGATAGTATATTATCTACTAGGTTTTATATTTTTAAAGTAAATTATATTTAACTATAGACAACTAAAGATAAAAAAAAGAAATTAAAGAAAGAAAACTAAGAAGAATAATAGGCTCTGTATTTCAACCTACATATCGATGTATATACGAAGGATTTGTATCTATATTTAAAGAATGCAAGAGTGCAAGAATATACTAGAATAATGTAAGAAATATTTTAAAATATCTTGGAACAATTAAATATAGTTAGAATACAAGAGATGTTCTAGAACAATATAAGAAAGATGATGAAAAATTATGGATGTGACATGATAGAGAATAGCTGGCGTTCGGAAACCAAGTCAAGAAAACAGCCAAGCAGATGTACCTTAATAAAATGCCAGCATGTTGATCCATAGAGGAAACAGTTCTAGGTTGCATAGCATCATGGATAATGTGTCGGCACATAAATAATAATCCGTCTCAATATATTTAGCATGCTCACGAAACCTATCGTTATGTGTGATCCAACTTGCACTTGGATTATCGCACAACGACAAGCAGTTCCAAAATCCTCTAGCAACTATCAAATCCAGAGTAGTTTAGAAGTCACATCTACAACTACTCTTTAAGTTTAACCTTGGTGCTTGATTGAGATGCCAAACTTTGCTTTTTAACGCTCAAGAAATAGGAGAGTCTCCTCATAGAAAAAAAGAGCAACCAATAGTAGTGTGCCCATCAGCATGGCCACCTGCTCAATCCTTGTCAAATAAGCAGTTAATTCCAAGGTAGAATGTGTAGTAAAATGCAAATCATGAAATAGAGTACCCTTGAAATACCACAAAATCCAAAAAAAAAAAAAAGTATAATGAGTATTGAAGAGACCAAGGAGTGGTCATAAAAAGACTGAACAAATGAATTGCAAAAGCTATGATCAGGCAAGTGATGGTGAGATACACAAAACTACATACAAGCTGTCTATAAAGTATTGCATCAGTAAAAGGAGTGTCATTGATAGGAGATAACTTTGTGTTAGCCCCAAGTGGTGTAGAAGCAATCTTATTATCTATCAAACCAGCTCTAAAAGATATGTATTTTGCTAGAGATAATAATATTCATTTGGGCTAGTTATGACTTCAAGGTCCAAGAAATAACAAAGTGATCCCGAGTCTCTCATTTCAAAATCCTAACTAAGATACTGATTGAGATTTTAAAAAAATTACTAAAATTACCTCCAATTATGATCATGTCAACTTAGAGCAATAGCAAAGTAATGCCTCAATCAAACTTAAATATAATTAAAAGAGACTATATCATACAAGCTAGAAGTAAAGTCAAATTGGAAGATGGTAGCATTAGATTTAGTAAACCAAACTCAAGAAACTTGCTTAAGACTATATAGAGCATGGTAAGGGCAACACACCTCATGAGATCGTTGAGTTTAACTAGGCCACATCTATATATATATCTTTTTGAAGATTCTTGTTGGAGAAAGTATTCAAATCTATATAATGATGGACCCTTAACGGAAATGAGTTGAGCAACGAGAGTAAATATTTTTTCATAATCAATATCATACATTTTGTAAAATCCTTTGAAACTAGACAAGCTTTATAGAGTTCAGTTGATCCTACTTTCTAAAGATTCTAATAAAGGGACCTTTAATGTATTGTAGTATCCGTCTACCTATTAGCTTATATAGTTTATTTGGTTAATTGGCTCATGGCAGCTTCTTGATTTACCCATTATGCTATTGTACTTCAAATACTACAATACATCAAAGACGCTCTATTTCATAGTTTACATTTTATTGTTCATTCTGTCTTAAAATTAAGTACTTAGTCTAATGCTGATTGGACTAGTACCTATTTTGATAGGCACTCTATTATTATCTATCTTTCTTTCCGAAAGCAAACATTTGTATCGTGGTTAAGCATTGAGGTTTTGTATAGAACAATTATAAGTACAATTTCAGAATTACTTTAGATTTGATAGTTATTAAAAGATTTAGAATTACTTATTGTCATGCTTCACCTTTTTTTTTTTTTTTTTTTGGATAAAAAGAAGTATGATTCAGATTGCATATAATAATGTATTTCATGAGCGCTCTATATATATCATTTTATACACCAACACATCCATGATGGCAGTACATCGCTTAAATCTATTTCCTTTTTGACCTGCTTGTTGGTATTTTCGTCTAGGCATATTTTGCCTGCCAGTTTTTTTTAACTTGGTTTACAAACTCAAGCTGGTCACTATCACACGATCTCGACTCATAAGTAGAATGTTAATGTTCATATAATATTTTTATATTATTTCAGAATATTTTTTATATTCTTACCATATTTACCTATTTTTAAATATTATAATTTCAGTTCTACACAATTACCAACTTTTTTACATTTCTAAATTCTGGTATATAATTTTAATTAGTCCATGCTTCGTGGCGAGGTTAGGATTTTTTTTTTTTTTTTTTTTTTTGAGAGGAGTGGAGCAAGCTATATTATAATTTTCTCTTGTGAGAACAAAAAATTGATCCTATCGTTTTCTTTTACTTGAATCAAATATATTAGTAAAAGATAACCAATCATACAATGCCATGTTAAATTAAATAATAAATTTATATAATTTATACATTTTAATTAGATAAAAAATTATTTCTTTATTGTAACTAGTGTAAGCCTATCTTCATCATATTATTTCTATTATATATTATAGCACTTAAACTTTTTTTAAAAGGCAATTTTAAGAAAATAGAAAGACTTTTCAGCACCTTCCTACAAAAAAGGGACTTCTAAATTAAGCGCCTCTCAACCAATACACGTGCCTCCACCTATGACCATGCTCATCATGAAGCTCTTTTTTTCATTAAGAGATTATTTGGTTCGTGATAATTTATCTTGATAATTTAAGATTATTACAAATCATGATAATTTAATTCTTATTTAAAGAATAGATATATGAGATTACCAAAGTTTGGTAATCTTACATTACACTCTTGAATTTTATGTAAATATTTAATAATATTCAATTTAAATATATATTTAATATGAACTTAGTAATATTTAAATATTAAATATTATATTTATATTTAATATTAAATATATAATATGTTATATTCAATTAAATTTAATATTAATATAATATTTAATATTTAAATATTATTATATATAATAGTATATAGACATTAAATTTAAAATATATTATTTAATATTTAAATAGTATATAATATATATTAATAATTTATATTATTTATATATTATTAATTAATATAACTAAAATATTTTATATTTTAGAAGAAAAAAAGAAAACCACTTAAAAAATAAAAAAATTGTATTTTTGAGAATTTAAGCTAACATTATTAAATTGAACCAAATATGATAAATTTATATTCCTATTAATTTGATTACCAGTGTATGATTATTAAAAATATAAGATTTTTGATTATATTATATTATTGTGAACGGAACGCTATCTAACTGTAATAATAAGTCATGGAGCATCTGGAGCTACCGATTTCTCTATTCTCTTTTTTTTTTTTTTCCCCTTCAGATGTCTTCTTCTTGTTATTCTTTTCCTTGTTTTGCTCCGGATATGAAGCGACTGGCCCGGTAGATGGGGCTTAAATTAGTGGCCGAGTTCTCGTTCTGTGCTGGGATGGCCACTAGGCCCAATTTAGAACTGGATGGAGCATGGATATATTGGATTTGCCAGAAGTTAGAGAGCAACAAGGTCCCGCACAAGTAGATGCTGTGACGAATGCATAGAAAGCAGTTTCTACTTTCTATAACCACTCTTTTGCTGAAGCATTTTGAGTTTTTCTTTCTCTCTTATTTTTAAAAAAAATTATTATGCTCTTCCTTTCCACAGAGTGCTTTTGTATTTGCTTTGGTGTAATATAAGCACCCATTTCTATTTCTTTGGTAGAAATAAATTATTTGTGTTTGTATATTTTCCTGACTTGATTACATTTAAGTGTAGTTAAATTTATATTCGATCGCCTTCCTCATTCTTGATCCATATAGTTTATAAATTTTAAAGATAAAAAAAAATGAATAAGATAAAATAACTTCAGAATCCTTGTAGATCCAAAGATAGAGAAGATGATTAAATCTTGACCTTAGCTTAATATAGTTAAAGTTTATCTCTATATACATTTATATAATATGCTTATTTTCTTGAGAGATTCAACTATTTTCGATCTCTTTGGAAGCTGTGGTATGAGATATAGACTAAACATTACATGTGGCTTCCTAGGCTGCAGACATGGTGGGTTGGGCTCAAGATCTGTAAACCTTTCAAATATGGTCTCCATATCTGGGTGAGCAAATATATAAATATGGCCACAGACCGGCCCATTTATATATAACTTCATGCCATCATTAATGAGTGCTCTTGATTTTAGGTTTAGGTTTAGGTCTAGAAAACAAGCCATTTCCTACCTTTTTTTTTTTTTTTTTTCAAATGAAATCTACAAACATAAACCCGATAAATGAGTTGGCATTGAGTCCAAAAATGAAACCTGAAATATTATTAGGTTTGGTTTGAATCTAATTTGATATATATTCAGCTTCTATCTAATCATACATACGCACAGAGACATTGTTCACCTCTAATATTATTTTTTTTTAAAAAAAGGCCAAACTATCAAATCTTAATGATGCCCCTTTTTCATGAGATAATATTTTTAGTATAGGAGTAATTTGAGAAACAAATGCAAGAATGTGACAAGTAAATAAATACTTAGAACTACTATGACTAGTATAGATACATAACTTGATGTCCCATCATTTTTGAAAGTACTGTTAGATGAAGCTATGAGACTGTACATTGACCTTAAATTTAAATATGAATATAAGAAAGGTTCAGTTAGGATGCTTTATATATATATATATATATATTCAGAAAGTAGACTTCAATTTCATTCATTCAAAGTCTCATTCAAAGCTTTCAATCTCTTGTACCACCTTATTATACTCTTAGATTTTTTTTTATTTATGATATCATCCACGTATAGCCAAAAGCATTATAGAAAAAATTATATGACGAATGTAGCTGGAGTCTTGATTGCCTTACTAATATGAATTGGACCCATTTCCACCATAGGTCGACACAAGTAATGATCACAATGTTCAGGTTTTTATCATGTTTAGATGGAAGTATTTGGCCATAACATCTAACTTGAACTCAGCCGATTCCAGGATCAGAAATTCAAACACAGAACTAGCCTATTTATTAAACAACTGACATGACTTATCATAGATAGCTAGATAAGAAAATTGAGGACCTAGAACTGGTTGGGTTGTGATGTATAATAGGCCATGCTGAGCCGGCACAGCTTATAGCCTGCTTGGCTAAAGATTTCAAGAGTAGATTTATCAAAATAATTATTATTATACTCACTATAATACTTCACAATAGTTTCATATCTCAAGTTCATCTGTTACCAATTAATTTACATTCAAATTTTTAAAACCATATAAAATCACTTCGTTAATAGATTAATTGAAACTATTTGTGCAGCATGAGAACGTAAAATAATTAAAATAAATTAAAAAATTTATAATTTAAATTTAGTTGCTATTAATTAATTTATTTATAAGAATTTAACATTTAGTCTATTAATTGATTTAATTGATTAATTGCGGAACACGGGAAGCATGACCCATATGTCATGCCAAGCCCGCCAGTCCATGATGGTACTACTCGTTTTGCACGACTTTGATCGGGGACCAGGCCACCAGTCAGCCATCCACACGGTGGCAAAGAGAGACGTCATCTTCCTATGCTGGACCCATCAGCCTCCTCTCAGGAGGAGAGAGCCCTGGAATCCTAAGATTGTCAAGGCCATGGAATGTTTGGCATCTGATGAGGTGGTGCACCTTTCAGAATACGTGTGGCATAGGAGAAGCAGAGTCCCATGAGCTCTTGTCCCCTGCTGCCTCCGCATGTCATACATTTACGCAGTAGGGAGCCTAATACCACCAAAAGAGACAGCCAGAGTATTTCACGGCGCATGTCATGCATGGATGTTGGCATCGCATGTCATTGTAATGATGGAGATTGACATGACATGGATGAGGTGAAGGGAGGCTGCCGGTTTTGTTCTCATCATACGATTATTGACCACTTTGCCTTGAGCGCCATAGCTTTTTGTCTTCTAGTTACGTTGGACAGCAAGTCCACAGACATATCGTACATAATGCCTGAACTCCATCGCCAGTCTCTGAAAATTAAAATGCATGACAGAGGGCCAAAAAGTTGACAAGGTTACTGTTAGTGTAAGGTTTAGTGGCCATTTCAGAAGGCCTCCCGTGACACCATATAATATTGTGTCAATAATAAAAGTTTAAATGATGATGATGGATGCATAAAAAGAATGATGATTGTTGTCCACCATTCATACCATTTATCTGCATCAAATAACATTTTTAATTTAAATTTCTATTGTTAGCTTAGAAAAGAACTTATGTTCAACTGTACTATTTGAAAAATATCTCGTTTTTTGTTTCCCCATTATACCTCATTACATTGTTAAAATCATTATCTTATTTTGTAAACAAATCCAACGATGTGGTTCAGAGCATACTCTAAAGGGTTCTGACCGTCCAATAGGCTCAGAACAGAGTGAAGGTAATACTGCTGTCACTAATGGCTAATTTTCTTCAGTATATTGTCTAACGCGAAGTTATCGGTGAAAAATCTCACATGGCATCCGATGCTTTTAATTTTCTTGGATTCATTGATTTGATAATTTATAAGAAAAACAAGTCAGTAGGAATCCGGATTTGTATGCAAGGCAAACATCATAAGTCAAAAGGAAATTTTATATCTAAATAGAGATGGAACGTTATGATTTTTGTTAAAAATAAAAGTATATTTACCAGCTAAAATAAGAGCAGGAATGCTTCCTTCGATTGACCATTGCCTAGATACATGTTACATTTGAACGGAAAAAAAAAAACACATGTTTTTTGAGTATTCATTTCATATATATTTCAAGAATAAAATGAAAAATCCTTTGTCATAACAGAAAACTAAAAATAAAATATGTTGAGGGGATGGACATGCACTTGATCATGGAAGAATACACCTAGAGCTTCAAGGGGATAAAAAAAAAAAAAAGACACACACAGTAGCTTAAGCTAATGCTAAGACTCTTTATTTAGATTATTTCTGTAAATATATAATGGGTAATAACAATACTATATGTATATATGCATCTCCTACTTTTTTTTTATGGATGAAAAACTATACAAAAGTAAGTAAAGAAGCAATAGAAGTAGACAATAAATATAAATGGATACTATGATTCAACTAAATCCAAGGTTTATATTCAATGGAGAGCAATGCAAAAATAACTACTATTCATAAGAAATAAAGGTTGCAAGAGTAGAAAGAGATATTACCTTAAACCCTAAACTTAAAGATTAGATACATCATTCTTTTGGTTCTTTAATAATGAAAAAAAAAAAAAGCATGAGAATAAACTTTTACAAATGATAAAATCTTCTTGAATAGATTCTCAAATGCTCCAAAAAAAAACTCAAGAAAATAAAGAATCCTTTTTCTCTAAAGCTTATCCTCTCTCTTATTTTTCTTCTCATTTTACTTTCACGGTCTTACCAATTTCAGCCCTTTTATGTGAGAAGCTCTGAAATAATAATGGTCTTTGGATCAAACCCAATACAATGGCTTAGAATGACAATAAGTGGGTAGGTTAAATGATAAGAGAGATTATAGGAGTTGACTTCACTAATTCAAATAGGTTAGCCCAATACAGTCCAACAAAATAAACATTAAAAGAAAAAAAAACAAGCCCGTATAGTCTTCCAATGCTAAGCAAGCAAAGAATCAACACGGCCCCGTATCCATCACCCGACATTGTTCCGCAAAGGACACATCAAATGCTTACAACAAAGACCTCAAATGATTTCCAAAAGCTACACTAGATTTTTGTCCCTTTTTTCTCTCAGATGCTTGCATTATCATGTCTTTCTTGGACCCTAGTCCCTGGCCAACGAAACCAAGTTGGAGTCATGGACCATCAACCCCGAAACCACTGAAAGAAATGAGCTATTGGACTTCAATGGCCTGGCCAGGCACTCCTGGATTAATTGCTTCCATAAGATCATAGGCCACCAGCCTCACAATCTGTCCTTAGTCACAAGAGTCCACGGAACCAAGGACGGGTCCGGGTCCTTAGCCGGCTTATGGCAATGTGGGACGTCGAGAAGCTGTGGCGTTCACACTCGTTTTACTTCATAGAGTTGAGGCACTTCGACTGATACAAGGCTCTGTGTCAGAAAGATGGTTCATTGTTGATGTGTTTGCCACTGTTAGTGCCACTACTAGATTGGTTCTTTATTGGCGATGCATTCTAGCGTGCTAGAATCTTCTTTCCCTTGCTTTCATGGATATCCTTGGGATAAACAAAGTTACAGCTGCGTAGCATTCATGAAAAATATTTAATAGACTCTAAAACATGTGATCCTCGTATAGTTTTATTAGAGATGGCCATGTACGTTTGCCCTTTAAGCTTTTAACAAGTAGTAACATCACAATGATGGAGTACTAATGTTGGAGGACTAATGATGAAAAGTCTTCTTGGCCTTGTTGAACATGTGATTCCACGTAGAGCTTTATCAGAGATGGCCTGGTATTATTGTACCACGGGATCTTAAGGAGACAAGAGCCATGCTGAAGTTCGACAAGCTAAAAAACTACAAATACAATACGTTTGCAAAGAGTAATTATGAAAAGATGGCTGATGGTCTCCAAAGCATGCATTCCACATGCAACGCTGGTGGAGATGACGCATTGGAACCTTACGAAAAATTACACACAGTGTACGGTAGTCAGAATAATCATGAAAAATTTATCAAAGGCCTCAGGGAATCTTGCAAGAAGGGAAGCGCCGAAGCAGTGAAGTCCCACAAGTTATCATAAAAAGCTACAAAAAGAGTACGGTTGTTGGAGTCATTGCGAAGAAACATGTGATCTAATCCAATGGCCTGAGAAGGTTAATTTTGCTAAGCATGCAATGATTGAGTTCAAGAAGTTAGATTAAAATTTACAAATAGAGTATGATTGTCGGAGCACTTATGAAAAACATATGCTAGTCCCCATGTGATTCCACCTCTAGCACCAGTCATTAGAGATGACCGGATAACGTTGCTTGCACAATATAATATCAGCAATTAAAAGCTGCTTGGTGCTGAATAATATATTTCAATAATTTCAAATTATCATATAAATTATTATATTTTATAATTAAATATGATAATATAAATGATAATATTTAATTTTTGATAATTTAATATTACCATAAATCATGGTCATCTAATTTTTATTTAAAAGATAAGTATTTAATATTGATAACCTTAAATTACGCTCTTAACTTTCATATAAATATCTAATAATACTTAATATAATTATATATTTAATTTATATTAAATAATATTTAAATATTTAATATTATATTTATATTTAATATTAAGTATATACTATAATATTTAATATTAATATTAAATTTAATATTAATATAATATTTAATATTTTAAATATTAAATATTAAAATTTAAATTATTAATATATATAGCCTTCTTACATGAAAACTACAATAGGAGTGATACATGCTCTATTGGATATTTACTAGTCTTCATGCTTTATTTATGCATCCCAATAAATTCATTGGTTGACGTGTTAAAGCTACATAAAATCAACATAAAACTTAGTAACATCCTCAAGTCATCAGGATTTCCTATAAACTGTGATTAGAACTCTTCTTCAAAAATGATAGTGACTGGTTTAAGAGTGTTCTAGATTGGTCCAATTTAATGTTTGTTACCTTACGTTTCCATAAGTTTACGAAGAGTCTTCGCTCTAATGGCTGGGATACACCACCCTATCACATATAGTAGTACAACTCATGACAATCATAAAAAAATATGTTGTCCTATCATATATTTATGGGTTGTAAATTAATTTAAGATTACAAAGAATTGAACATCACATCTCTATGATCATTATCATCAACATAACCTCTATACAATATAATCTAAAGACATATAATGTCATCTTATAACAAGTATAATTACCTATAAAATATCCATGTATCGAATTAAAGTCTAATTTTATACATTGAAAATTGGCTTTGTAGGGCATGTAATTCTAACACCTAGAACAATATATCAACATTTTAAATAACACATTATCCCATATTGCCAAAATCATTATAATAATTACAAAGACTGTTATTTATCTCAAAAAAATATTTTTTTAAAAATTAATATTAAAATAAATACTAAATAATGGCTATTATAATGATTTATAGCAGAAAATAATGGATAATAATGGAAAAAAGAAACAATATTATTTTTTCCTTTATTTTTATTAGATAAAATGATATATTTTTTGCATTATACAATAATTTTTATAGAAAATTTTAAAGAAAATTGAATTTTTTAAAAAAATATTTTATTATAAATATATATGAAAATAATGGTCATTATTTATTTTATTATGGTTTATTATAATAAAAAAATTGGAATAGTGATTTCTATGTTTTTCATTTATTCATTTACCTTAATAATATAATGAGGTTAGTTTATAATGATCATTACAATGATTATAACTTCATCATCTAAGCCATGCAATGTATTGAGATCTGCTCATGGAGTCTCATATCTAGAAACATAAATAAAAAAAGACTATAGATCCATTCCTATGGTTTTTAAGAGCTCTATCCAATGGTGCTTTGTGTACTAGAATCATCAGAGTTCATTTGAGCGACCATCGGTAAATCTCAAGCACTCTAGCTGATGATTATCCAACCATGAAAAGGAGCCTAGATTTGGGGCTTCAACTGCGAGTCCTTTCTCCATCAAGGAACTTGAGTCATCTATCTTCAATCTAGGTGCCATCAAGGCTCTAAACCCTAGGACTTCATTGGAGGCATTTGATAACCCAAATAAGGTCACAATGGTGATCTTAAATCATGATCAATGATGATTCTCAAACCATGGTGATTTAATCCTCGACATTCCAAGATCACCGTATTTGATATTGTTGTTGAACACATCAAAGAAAAAAAAAATCAATAAGGAAAGATTAAGGGAAAACAGAAGAAAAAGGACATTATACAAAAGATTTACATGGTTTGGTCTATCAACTTACATCCACCCCAGCAAAGACAATAAAAAATTCTATTAAGAAATAACATGGAGATTGTAATGACTGTTTTCTTATCACAGACTTTCTCTTTCACATAAAACCCTAGACCCACTTACACCCAATAGAACCCTCTCCTATATCTCTCAATAATGCTCTGGGTTACCTTAAAGGTTAGAATTACATATGCTTACATAAAAGAGAGATTTGTAGTGTCCAACATAGAATAGAATTCATGTTCTCCTCATATATAGAAACATTCATAGCGTCCAATATGAACTAGGACTCATATTCTCCATATATATAGAACTATATCCATCTTGAGTTTGTTAATCTCAAAACAAACTCTAATAAATCTCCATCTTAGCTTGAGGTTTATGAAGCCAACCATCCTAAAACTTTCTCATCATCTTTATTGCCATGCACTGATAGACATCAGCCTCTTCAGACTCTAATCAAGTCTAAACAATGCTTGAACTTGTCTTCTGAATCAGCTTCTTCTCCTTAAGCAACTTCACAAGCTTCAAAGTCTATTTTTTTACAAGAAAATCTATCTCTTCATTTATAGCCACTGCCTTTCTAGCAAACTTCTTACTCTTTACTACTTCCTTATACCTGAGATGCTCATTCTCCACACTCTCAATTATAGCAAGCGTATAAGCAGCTATATCTGCATACCTTAAATGTGCCTGATCTACCTTCTCTCACGACCAGTAGCTATACCATAGATCTGTTGTAGAGATGCTCCTGCACCTTGTGTATTTTCTTGAAATTGAGCCTCCACCTTGGATTGAGCTAATGAGTCTCATGACTCTCGTTAAAGCTCCACATTCTTGCTGACACTGTAGTCATCTGCCTAACTTTCAACAGTTTTTCCCTTCCAATTTATCATAGTAGATTTATCAAAAGTCACATCTCTGCTAATCATAAGCTTGGATAACTTTGGATCTTCTATACACCACAATCTATAACTCTGTACCTTAGTGCCATAACTAAGGAATATGCACTTCCTTGCCCTCGCTCATATTTACCATTATTAATATGAACATATGTAGGGCACCGAAATATCCTTAAACTAGAATAATCAATAGGTCGATTAGACCATACCTCTTAAGGAATCTTTAACTCGATTGCAGTCGATGATGATCAATTTACCAAGAAGCTTATTGTATTCACTACCTTAGCCCAAAATGATTTTCAGAGTTTGATATTAGAGGGCATTTAGCAGGCTCTCTCTGAGAATATTCTACTTATTAGTTCTACAACTCTATTATGCTATAGTATCATCCGTACAATACGCTGCCTTACTATACCTTCATTTCTTTAGAACTCGCCAAATTAATCTTTGTAGTATTACAAGTCATTATTCATATGCAACATCTTAATTAATCATCTGGTCTGTTTCTCTATTATGGCTTTCTACTATTCGAATTTGACAAATTCCTAATTTTTGTATTCTAAGAAGTACACCCAAACTTTCCTTGAGTAATCATTAGCAAAATTCAGAAAGTATCGATGTCTATTCATTAATGCACGAAGGCTAGGTCTCTAAAGATCTAAATGGAAGTAGTCTAACATCCCTTGGAACAGTGAGTACCAATGCTAAATTTTACTTTTCTCTACTTTTCATTCACACAATTCTCATAAAAGTCTAGCTTATTGGTCTTCACACCATCAAGTATACCTTTCTTGGACAACTCCAACATCCCCCACTCACTCATATGCCCTAGCTATATATACCATAGCCTAGTGACATTCGAGTTTGACAACTCCACAAATAAAGAATTTGTAGTCATATAGATTACCATTCTTTCGAACATGTGATACAATCCATTCACTATCCTTCCTTTGCTTACCATAAGAGTATCCTTAGAAACTTTCAACACATCATTCTCAACCTTATATTTGTAACCCTAAAAATCAAGTGTGCCCAAGAAAATTAGGTTCTTCATCAACTTTGGGACATGCTAAGCCTCTAAGGACCTCACAATACCATCAAACATCTTGATATGAATTATCACAATCCTAACAACATCCATAGCCTTATTGTCATCTAGTAGAACCTTCCTTACATTTGATTGATACGTAGAAAACTAACTTCTATTAGGAGTCATATGAAAGGAATGCCTTGAATCAAGGATCCACTCTTTTCTAGAATTACTGATGTTGACTAAGAGTACCACACTTCTCACATCATTGAAGCTTTTTGAAATGTTATCTTCAACTATACTTGCTCTAACTTTAGAGAGGCTTTCTTTCACACATTTTTCTTTTCTCTTCATATAGTTTCTCTTAATGTGCACTTTATGACAAGAGAAGTAGCAATTTTTTTGGTATCTTAACTTAGATCTTGACTTACCTCCACTAGTTGAACCCTTCCCTTTACTTTTATTTTTTACAATCAAGCCTTCTCCTTGATTCTCCCCATAGGCCCTAGATATCCTTCTCTTTAGCTTCATAGATTATGGGGCATCTTTTACATCATTCATTAAGAGACTCTCTCTTCTATACAATAATGTATCAATAAAATTCTTATATAAGGATGAAAAAGAGCATAAAAGAATTAGGACTTGATCTTTATCTTCTATCTTAATTCTAATATTCTTCAAATCAAGAATAGCTTTGTTGTACTTAACTATGTGGTCATTGATGTATCATTCGTAGATGTTTGAGTTTAAATACAGTTGATTTGTGAGAGACTTTACTATGTATCTACTCTCTAATTTCAACCTAAGTCTAATCGTTATTTTCTCCTCAATGACTTCTCTAAGTACGTCATTTGCCAAATATAATAAAATTGTACTATTTGCCTTTGCAAATAACTCTTCTTTCTCTCTATTTGACATAGTAACTAATAATCTTTATCTACTTTTTAGTGCCTTCCACAGCCCTTGTTACATCAAAAGGATCCTTATCTTGATCTAGCAAATGCCGAAGTCATTAGCTCCATTAAACTTATTGATTTCAAACTTCATAGTCGGCATCGCAAATCTTTCCTCGAAATGACCACTTTGGTATGCCCAAATCATATCAAATGTAGCTTGCAACATGAGTTCATCAGGATTCCAAACCCTGCCTAGCACTCACTACTTGGTGTTAACTAACTGCCCATTCAATTGACTCAACACAAAATGGACTCAACTCCATCCAAAATAGAGAAAATCCTCTAATAATAGTAGAGTAAGACTCCAAAAATGCAAAAGGCATCTGATTTTCTCTTGAAGCAATGCTCCACTCTCACCACTTCATCAGAACCATTAGGACTAGATTTTTACAGCAAAACACCTTGAGTAATGCTTTAATAAATAGAAAAAGCCTCCGATCTTCACTTGAAGCAATGCTTTAATAAATAAAGAAAGCCTTTTATCTTGGCATGGAGCAAGGCTCTACTTTAAAAAATAGAAAAAATTCTCTAACTCCTGACTGCCACACCAAAAATAGTCCACCTAAATAGTATTGAAATAGCTATTCCAGCTATTCCATCTCTATTCCCAGCTTATTCTAATCTGGAATAATTCTCTCTCTCTTCCCCACAGCCTCACGCCAACGAGCCACCACCTCCCGGCTGAAGAGCACGCTGGAAACGAAATCTTCTCTACCACGCGACCTGAACCCCTCTCCGTGACCGACGTTTGGCCTCATCCTCAGCCGCTCGTGGCCACGGGTTCCTCGCTGTGCGCTGCCTCTTCCGGTTCAAATTGCCTGGCCAACGAAGCCCGCTGCGCCTGCCGGTGAAGTCCACCACCACAGCCCGGTCTCTTCCAGACGTCCGAATGGCCCGATTGGGCCTTCCGGGCGACGGCCTGGTGCAGATTTGAAGAAATAGGGGAGTCTCCTTTGCAACGTCTGCTCAGCCCTCCTCTCGCTGATAACCATCGTCGTCTGGCCTTGTTAAGGTCTGGTACCCCGTTGCTGGATCTTCACATCTTTGTCTCCTCGACCAGAAGATCCAATCTCCAGCCACACGGACAGCGCATGAGGGATGGAAGCACCCTCCGGCGACGAATAAAAACAGGCGATCGTCTTCATCCCTTTCCAGACTCTACCTTGCCGTAGCCCCCCTTCCGGCTATGGTGTTCTAGTGGTCCGATTTAAGGACTCGTGCCATCCGGCTCTTCAATCCACTACCTCTTCTCCAGTGATTCGACACTGCTCGGCTTCCAATCGATCTCCCGAGATGGCTGTTCTGCCGCCACCTCAACCGCTCGCTTCCCACGCGTCACCGCCCTTCCCTCTCCGGCCTTCAATGCGATTCTGAGTCCCCTATTCGGGAACTACAGTCGTGCATGGGTGTACGGTCAAGATCTGGACCACAGCCTCTTCCGCTTCAAGATCCATGCCACACAACTCAATTTAATTAGATTTAAGGTATTCCGTGATTTATGCAACATGCCTCAAGATCTGATTCCTCTGCATGCCAAATTCTGATACCACTTATTATTACATGCAACATGAAAAAAAACAAAAAACAAAAAAAAGAAGAAAAAGAAGAAATCAACAAGAGAAGAATAGCAGAAAATAGATTGTTAGTAGTTGCAGGTTTCTTGGGCTGCGGTTTTCTGATTATGGCCTATTTCTTGACCCAAGGCTACTTCTTGAGCTAAGGGTTTTTTATTAAAGACTAAGTTTTTTTTATTGAATTTTATTCTCATCTAATTCTATTCTATAAATTTCATCCGTTGATGCTTTGATCCAAAAAAAAAGTATTAATAAATTGGCATTCTTTATGAAAAACTGAGTAAAAAGTCATAATCTTTCATCATGCTGCCCAAAAAAAAAAAAAAAGAGTTAAGCCTAAATAATAATCAAAGAGTAATGAGTGAAGTTCTTAAAAGTTTCAAGAATTAGAAGAAGTTTCAAATAGTCCTGCTTTATCTCTCTGGTCAACTTTACCGGCTGCTCAAGAATAAATTAAGAGTCTCAATCAGAAATTTGATGTTTTGATAAGTTTTGCTTAGAGTATTTTGGTTCAAAAGACTTAGGACCAAGTTTCTTTAGGAGGAAATCAAAGGACATGAGGAAGAAGAGGACACTCAGCGTATCAAGTGGTCACAAAATCAACCAACAAATCAAGATTTTGGGATGAAGATTGGTCATCTTTAGAATGATAGAAAAGAGTATCAAAGAATGGAGGATGATTATGGCCAACCTCAAGAAAATTATCCAAGTCAGACCAAGAATGGAGGAATTTCATTCTTTGACACATGAGCCCATTGATCAAGCAGCCCGAAGTAATGCTCATATTAATAGAAGATTTGAAGAAATAGATCAGAAAATTGGGCAGATGATATCTCAAGCACAAAAGTGACGGATAAGGTCCTTTGATAATCTGGATCTTCCTATTAATCCTCCATTCACAAAAGAGATAATATCCATTCCTCTTCCTCTAAAGTTTAAAATACCATAACTAGAGCCATATGATGGGACTACTAACCCAATAGATTACTTGGAAAGTTTTAAAGCCCTTGTGTTGTTGTATGGAGCATTAGATGCTATTATGTACAGAGCATTCATAGCAGCACTCAAGAAAGTTGCAAGAAATTGGTATATAAATCTTAGATCTTCTTTAATCAGTTCTTTTTATCAACTTAGCAAGCTATTTATAGGTCATTTTATAAGAAGTAGGAAGCACAAAAAGACTTCAGCCTCTCTAATGAGTATTAAGCAAAGAAAAGATGAATCTTTGAGGGACTATCTATAACGCTTCGATTTTGAATTGATATAAGTAAAGGATCTTGATACCTCTATTGCTATGGTAGCTCTCATGAGTGGGCTAAGGAATTCTCATTTTACCTTTTCTTTAGCAAAGAGGTCTCCAAAAGACTTTGGTGAGTGGCTTAGCCAAGTAAAAAAATACATCAATATTGAAGAGATTCTGGCTATTCACAAGGAGGAAGAAACCTGTTCATCAAGAAAATGCTCAAAAAGAGAAGCTCGAAGGTTTAAAGAAATACATACGAAGCCCTAGACATCATAGAAAATTTCAGATCATGCTCGGATGTTTTCTTCTTCTCAAAGATATGATTGGTATACCCTACTTAATTTCTCTCATACTCAAATTTTGATGCTGATCAACAAAGAAGGTTATACTGTCAAGAGACCAGAAAAGATGAAAGCAAAGCCTAAGAAAAGAGATCCAAGCAAGCAGTGCCATCTTCATTGGGACTATGGCCATGATACAAAAGAATGTAGACATCTAAGAAATGAAGTCTAGAATTTAATTAGGAAAGGCTATCTTGGTCAGTTCATCCAACAATAATTCCATCTTGATCAAGAAAAGCAAGAACATAATCCAAAATTTAAATCGAACAACCAACCAACTGCTAGTATTATAAATGCAATTCATGAAGGATTAGCAGTTGGATGAGAATCTTCTTTGGCTAAAAAGACTTATGTTAGAAAGATTCAAGCTGAAGAACCCTTTGCAAAGAAGCCAAGAATTGAGAAACTGATCATCATCTTTTCTGATGAGGATCTTCAAGGGATATGTATTCCACATGATGATGCCTTAGTCATTACTGCTACTATCATAAATTTTCAAGTAAGATGAATATTAATAGTAATAGTAGTTCAGCTGATATTCTTTTTTATGATGCATTCCAAAATATAGGTATTAATTTAAATAGATTAAAACCCACTAATGCACCTTTAGTTAGCTTCATTGAAACCCTTGCTCGAGCTAAAAGAATCCTTACTTTACCTCTTACTTGAGAAAAGAACCGAATAGTAAGATCATTATGATAGATTTTATGGTTGTTAAAGTACCTATTACTTATAATGCTATACTTGGTCGACCAATTCTTAATGCTTTGAGGGCTATTATCTCAACTTATCATCTTCTTATGAAGTTTTCTGTAAATTAGAAAGTTAGTAAAGTAAGAGGAGATCAGGCAGCAACAAGGCAATGTTTTGTTGCTACCCTAAAGAAATCCTTTGAGTATTCTTTAGATAGCAAGGAAGTTATGAATTCTTCGGATAAGAAATAGACTTTGGAAACTATAAACATTGATAATTTAGATTTTAGAGATGATTAAAGGAATAACATGCAGAGCCAGTAGAAGAGTTGAAAAAGATTCCATTGAGAACTGATTATAGCAAGTTAATTCAAATAGAATCTTGTCTTTCTTGTAAGTCTAAAATAGGCTTATTGAGTTTTTACAAAAAAATTTAGATGTATTTGCTTGGTCGGTTGCAGACATTTCAAGGATTGATCCTAAGGTCATTGTTCATCATTTGAATGTGGATCTCAATTGTAAGCTTACTCGACAAAAGAAGAGGAATTTTGCATCTGAAAGAAACCGAGCAACAAAGGAGGAAGTTGATAAGCTTCTAGTTGCTAAGGTCATATAGTTATGGTAAAAAAGTCTAATAAAAAATGGAGGATGTGTGTGGATTTCACTTATTTAAATAAAGCATGTCCTAAAGATAGCTTTCCATTACTTAAAATAGACCAATTAGTAGATTCAACTAATGGATATGAACTACTAAGCTTTATGGATGCTTTTCCTAGGTATAATTAGAACAAGATGTATGAGCTTGATGAAGAGAGAACAACTTTTATTATCGAAAATGGGTTATATTGTTATAAAGTTATGCCACTTGGTCTAAAAAATGTAGGAGCCACATATAAGAGGCTGGTAAACAAAATATTCAAAGACTTGCTCAATAAAAACATAGAAGCCTACGTGGATGATACTTTGGTTAAGAGTAAAAAGGATCGAGGAATATATTGCAGACTTATAAGAAGTATTTTGAATATTAAAGTATTATAAGATGAAACGTAATCTTACCAAGTGCATCTTTGGAGTAATCTCTGAGAAATTCCTTGGTTTTATGATTAGTCACTAAGGAATAGAAGCTAATCCAGAAAAGATCAGAACAATCCTTAATATGATTCCATCTAAATCAATAAGAGATGTTGAGCGTCTTACTGGTCGGAAAGCTGCACTCAGTCGTTTCATCTCAAAATCTACTGAAAAATACTTACCTTTCTTCAAAGTGTTAAGAAGTGCCAAAAACTTTCAATAGATCGAGGAGTGCCAAAAATCTTTTGAAGAATTAAAAAATATCTCAATTTACCCCCTTTGCTCACCAATCCTTGTAAAGGGAAAGAACTAATGTTGTACGTAGCTATCTCCGAGCAAGCTATAAGCTCAATACTTGTAAGAGAAAAAATGGTCGGCAAAAGCATATTTATTATGTAAGCAGAATACTCAAAGATATTGAGACAAGATATAATATGATTGATAAATTTGCTTATACTCTAGTTCTCACTGCGAGGAATTTAAGGCCTTATTTTCAAGCTTATAATATACTCATTTTGATCCATCAACCACTGAGACAGATTTTTTCTTAAACCTGATACTTTAGGTCAATTAGTTTAATGCTCTATTAAACTTAGTGAATTTGACATACAATACCGACAAAAATAAGCTTTGAAAGTTCAAGTGCTAGCTGAAATGTAAATACAGAAGAAGAAGAGGAAAGATATGGAAATGATCTAAGTTGGGAAATATTTGTGGATAGTTCATCAAATCAATTAGGAAATGGGGCTAGAATAATTCTTATCAGCCCTGATAAGATGGAGTTAACATATGCTTTGAGATTTGAGTTTAAAGTTTCTAACAATAAAGTTGAATATGAAGCATTAATCATAGGACTTAGACTAGCTAAAATTCTTGGTATATGATGGGTCAAAATGTATAGTGATTCCCAATTGGTAGTCAGTTAGAAGAAGTTAAAGCTAAAGAACTTTATTGTTGAAATATCTAGAAAAGGTATAATCTTCGATTACTCTCTTTCAGCAGTTTGAGATCCATTCAATTCCTTAGACAGAAAATGTACAAGCATATGCACTATTGAAACTAGCATCTTCAGGATGTATAAATGGACAAACCATGCATTTAGAGAAATAAACTTCTCCCAGTATTGAGGAAAGAGATATCCAATTGATTGAGGTTGAGCCAAGTTGGATGGATGCTATAATTTTTTACATTGGAAATGGCATTCTCCCTCAAGACAAACATGAAGCAAGAGCAATTATAAGAAAGGCACCTAAATATACTCCGATAAACGGAGTGCTTTTTAGGAGGCCTTATATTTTGACCTATCTAAGATGCCTCAGATCATTTGAAGCAAAATATATAATAAGGAAAGTTCATGAAAGTGTTTATGGCAATCACTTGGGGGATAGAGCCCTAGCTCACAAAATTATATGACGAGGATACTAGCCAACAATAAACAAGGATGCTACTAATTATGTGAAAAAAATATATATCATGTCAAATTAAGTTCTCTAATAATTTACTAACATTCCTCTAAACTTTCACCTATTAATAGTCCATGGCCATTTGCTCAATGGGGAATGGATATATTAGGACCTTTTCCATTAGCACCTGAATAGAGAAAGTTTCTATTAGAGCTATCGAATACTTAACTAAATGGGTGGAAGTTGAACCATTAGCCAAGATAACTATGAAGAATGTACAGGATTTGCATGGAAGTCTATCATTATTGGTTCAGAGTTCCAAGGATACTCATCACTGATAACAGTAAGCAGTTTGACAATGCATAGTTTAGAGATTTCTGTTAAGAACTAAAAATAAAGCATAGTTGCTCATTCTCAGACCAATGGTCAGGCTGAAGTAATGAATCGATCCATATTGCAAGCCCTTAATACTCATCTTAACAGAGCTAAAGGGTTATGTGTAGAGAAATTACCCAAAGTTTTATGGACCTATCGCACCACTAGTAGAACTAAAAATAAAGCATAGTTGCTCATTCTCAGACCAATGGTCAGGCTAAAGTAATAAATCGAACCATATTGCAAGCCCTTAATACTCATCTTAACATAGCTAAAGGGTTATGTGTAGAGAAATTACCCAAAGTTTTATGGACCTATCGCACCACTAGTAGAGTTCCTATCGGAGAAACACCCTATAATCTAGTATATGAAATTGAGGCGATAATTCCTATAGAAATAGGAGTGCCAAGCTATCATGCAAGCCATTTTCAAGAATAGTATAATGCTAAATATTTAAGAGGAAATTTGGATGTAATAAAGGAGGTCAGGGAAAGATCACAATTAAGAATAGTATTTTATCGGCGAAGAGTTGCCAAATATTATAATTCAAGAGTAAAAGAGTGACAGTTTAGACCAGAAGATTTGGTACTTAGAAGAATGATAGCTATTGAATGAGCCAACGAGGAAGAAAAGTTAACCTTAAACTGGAAAGGCCCTTATCGAATCATTGAGGCAATAAGATCTGGAGCACACAGGCTTGAAAATCTCAATGGAAGACCAGTTCCTCATACTTGGAATACGGACAATCTCAAAATCTATTATCAATAATTCTTATTATTTCATTCCTTTCCCTGATTACTCATTATAATTCCTTTCTTATACATACCAATGAAAATTTTAGAGGTATAGAAATCCTCTTTGCATCAATCTTTCAACAGTTTCTTCTTAAAATCTAATACATGGCTTCACATAACAGACCTTGCTATGGCTAAGGAAAATATAGAAACCCTAGTATGCCCAATGATAAAAAGGCCTTGGTATGCCTAAGGAAAACATAGAAATCCTAATATGCCCAAGTGTAAGAACACCTTGGTACACCCAAGGAAAACATAGAAACCCTGGTATGCTCAAGGGTAAGAAGATCTTGGTACACCCAAAAAAAACATAAAAGCCCTAGTGCGCCCAAGGGTAACCTTGGCATATCCAAGGAAAACATAAAAACCTTAACACCCCAAGGGTAACCTTGGCAATTCTAAGGAAAACATAAAAATCCTGATATACTTAAGGATGAAAAAATCTTAGCATGCCTAAGGATAACATCAACAGCCTAATGCATTCAAAAGCAAGAAGATCCTAGTAAAGCAAAGTCCATGAATCTTTTGGGGTCTTATATAAGGATTTTCATCAATTCCAGGACAATAATTTCTCAACATTCCATGAAGACCCTATTAAATATAGCACTTTGGTGATTCTTGATGTGAAAACCAAAGATAAGTAAATGCTGCTACATGCAGTTCTTAAACTTTATTCAATTACAATAGTATTAGAACACTATATTTCATTGTTTGCATTCTACTTAATGGTAAAATAGTTAATTTATGAATAAGCTCACCCATCTAAAAACCGACCAATTTAAAAACCAAACTATTCAAAGATCAATCCATCTAAAGGTTAATGTTAAATTGACCAAACTTACTTAAAAATTTTCTTAAAAGAATAATAAACTATTGACTCAAGAAAATTTGTACTTCATAAAGAAAACAAGATAATAAGAGACATTATAAGTATAACTATTTAAAGAAACACCAAACTCAAATATTTAAACTTTTTTCATTGTACAAAATAAAACTATTTGAAGACATAATAGTCAGTCTTAGAGACCGAAGATAAAAGAAATTATAGTAAACAAAAATCTAATGAAAGTAAAGTTGAGGAGTCATTTTTCCTTTTCATCCAAAGAGTCTATGTTCATCTGAGGAGTGCTCTTGACTTCTTCAATCTAGGCTTTTTCAGATTCTCCCTCTTCCTCGAACTCCTTCTTATCACTTGGATCTAGCTCTAGGTTGACAAAACTGAGATTAGGATAAAGATCTGAAGCTTTCTTCTTGCAAAGTTCGAAATTAGCTAAAAAGGCTTATGAGGCATAGGCAACCTTATCGTCTTCACAATCCTCTGAAACCTTATAAACCTCAATAATTTCCTCCTTCATCTCTTCTTTCCTTCTTTCTTTGGCCTCTGCAAAATCATTCTAGAGTTTTTGCTTTTCTTCAGTCCACTATGTCTTTTCCTTCTTAAATTGAGCTTGGAGTTGGATTAATTCTTCTTCAACCTTCTTTAGTTGGTTAGCAAATAACTATCGCTCTGATTGGAGAATGAATTTAGCTCTTCCTCGAACTTCCTTTTTGTTAGCCAATTTGTTGGAAAGAGATTTGATCATCATAAGCTGATTCAGCAGTACTTCTTCCTTCACATCAACCCTAATATTCAGCTCACCCATAGCAGCTTAGAGCTTTATACTTTCATTCTTTAACTTCTTGCTCTTTCAAATGATAGTAAATAAATTATGACAATTCTATAGAAAATATGTTGAGGAAGTAAGTATCCCAAGCTAATACATTAAGAAAAAGAAGATTATATGAAAGGGATTTACCTTAGCCAAGTTTCTGCAAGAGCTGAGAAAAAGCTCTTTGCCACTTCTTTCGTTGAAGCAACCGAAGTCATGTGGAAGGCATATACTTTCCATAATTTTTCAAGCTACTAACCTAAACAAGGTAGAGTCATTAGTCCCTACATTCCACGATAAATAGATGTTAGGACCCAAGAAAGAGCTTGGACCTTGAGGAGGTGGTATAACAGAAGAAGAAAGATCCTTGATTGATGCTTCAGTTTTAAGAGGAATGGATAGACTTAGAGAAGGACCTTCCTCATTCTTATCTCATGTAATGAAGGAAAAGTGAGTCTAGCCTTTTTGACTTCTTCCATGGGCTGAAAAGATAGTTTGAAGGAGTAGATTTTCTCTTCTTGGAAATCTCCTCAATCTTTTCTTATGACCGCACTTTTTCTTGGCCGAGGAGGTGCTGTATCTAGAGAGGCTTTAGATTCTTAAAGAGGACTAGTATTAAGTTGATCTACCACTTCCTTAGTAGGTTTAGTTTTTATCAAGAAAGTTTCCCCAATCTTCTTTTTCCTACCCGCCACTGTCTTCCTTAGTTTTTTCAGATTCAACATTTTTGAAAAATAATAAAGTACACTATTAAAATTGATCTATAAAAATTACTGACCAATTTATAATATTACAAAAAGACTAAGTACATAAGGTTGGACTTACCTAAAGGAGCTATGCTTATATTTGCTTGAACTAATGCTTCCTCAGAAAGAAGTTTCTCCAACTTTGGCAAATCTTTCTTTATTAAGGCAACTACCTCTTCCTCGGTAGGTGAAAGAAGAGGGACTTTGTTAGCTCTATCATTAGGCTATTGCTAGCCAGACTTAATTAGGTTTTACCAACATCAGATACAAAAAGGAAAGGACTCTTCCATCAATGAATGGAAGGACCTCCTACAAAAGTTTTCTACCCATAACGAGTAGAAAAATACCACCATCCTCATTCTTGAGGATACTCCTTTTAAGTATAAAAAATGGCTTAAATAGAGGAATCAAAATAGAAATACCTATAGAGGAAAGTCTGAATAAAAATTTGACTACTAGTCTTTATGAATTGGGGAGAAGCTGAGTTGGAGCAACATTAAAATATCCAAGCAATCGACCTATATGAAGGGAAATCAGTAGCCTCAAGCCGGCCTTTAGAGCATCCTCATACAGAATGAGCTGCTCTATTGAAGAATCAGATGCTCGGTCTAATTCCTCAGGGGACAACAAAATAAACTGCTCCAGTATAAAATATTTTCATTGAATGTGTACCATGTCTACAGGACTTAGATCAGGTACATCGCTAGTTTGAGCACAAAAGTGCTCAGAACCAATGAGGGAGATGATGAAGTTGAGGAAGTTGCTTCCTTGGCCGACATAATTACAAAAATAAGAGAGTTACAAAGAAAAGAAAGTAAAAAATAAGCTAAGAAAGGGTTTAAATTTACCTAGAAGGCTTAAGAGACTGAGGAAGAAACCAAAGAGGAAAACCAAAGGACAAAAATAAGGAAGATAACTGAGGAGACACTAAGAGGAGGAGACTGCTAAGGGACCAAGCTAAGAAGACTTAAAACAAAAGTGAAAAATGAATGATTGAACCTCCCTTATATAGAGAGGAATAAAGAGAAAATGATAAGCTTAGCTGCCAAGGTAGGTAATGACTAGTTGACATGCATCACTTGCTTGTTCAGAATTCAAGCAGTCACATAATTAGGTGACTTCTATTAATAATTGGCTCCAAAACCTAAGGTTTAATAACAATTAGGAACAATTTTTGGAGAATAATAAAGGGAAGAGCATTTATATCCCATTATGCCAGTCTAATGATATTACACTACATAATGAGACCAATTATGAAAAAGATTAAGTAAATTAAATTAAGTAAATGAATTCTTCTCAAAATACAAGTGAAGCAATAAAATACTTTTAGAATTTCAGTACCGAGGAAGTTTGTTTTTAAAGACAAGTATCAAGGAGATTCTCGATACCAAGGAAACTTGGTTCTGAAGATGTTTGATACCAAGGAGATGCTCAGTACCGAGGAAGTTCAAGTCTGAAGAAAGTTGATACCAAAGAAAATGCTTGATATCGAGGAAGCTTTGTTATGCATATATTTGATACCAAAGAGATGCTTGGTACTAAGGAAATTTGATTTTGAAGATTGGTATCAAAAAGATGCTTGACATCGAGGAAGTTTGAGTTCAAAGAAACTTGATGTCAAATAAGATGCTTGGTATCAAGGAAGCTTGATTTCAAAGAAGATTGGTACCAAGAAAGATGCTTGGTTTTGAGAAAAGTTGATTATGAAAAAGTCTAGTACCAAGGAAGATACCTGGCACCAAAGAAATCTGATTTTGAAAAAATATAGTATTAAGGAAGTCTAATGTCAAAGAAGTTTAATATCAAGGAAGTCAAAATTGCTTGGTCCCAAGAAAATTAGAAGCGCTTGGTACCAAATAACATAACATTTGAAAATAAGTAATAATTCAAGAATGTAATATGATAAATATTAAGAAGCTCAAAGTTACCTATATAATTAAAAGAGAAGAAAAATGTCAAAGAAGATTCGGCTTACTTGAGCCGACCAATCTATAAACTGAAAAATTAAAGCAGTAAAATTTATAAATGACAATACTGTTTATTTATGAGCTACTTTCGTGCCTTGAGCTTGAAGACAAACTTAATCCTTAAAAGTGGAGGACAAATGATGATGAGTGATTTGATGAATCATTATAATAAAAACACATGGCAAAAGAAAAATTCACGATCCATAAGAAACTACCCGATTAGTTAAAACAAAATCATTTAGATTATATTGTAACTAACTAAATTTATCTAAATTTAGTCAACTCAATCAGGATCTGCAAAAGAGATCATAGGCCACTTATTTTTAAGAAAGCCCAATCCAAAGTTAACATGATTAATTCACCTTTAGCACCTATAAATATAGAAGTTAAGGCCTTAAAGAAGGCCCAAGTAAGCCTCTATCCTCTCTCTCTATTTTTTCTTACATTACTTTCTAGCTCTATTCTTTTTGATTGAGAATATTGACTTGTGTGTCAAACGGTCCTCCCCAAGGAAAACTCCAGGATCTCTTACAAGATTATCGGTGGTTATAGGTTTCTTGGGCTAAGGCTTTCTGATTGTGGACCTATTTCTTGAGCCAAAGTTACTTCTTGAGCTGAAGTTTTCTGATTGCAAATCAAGTTTTTTTTTATACCCATCCAATTCCCTTCTATAAATTTCATCCGATGGTGTTTTGATCCAAAAAAAAGCCATCAACAAATTTTATAATATAATATTATATTATATTAATGTAAAAATAATATTAGTATTTTTTTTTTTTATACAGATGAGAGGCATTTAGGTTTCTAAATCTCAAATTAATATTACTATCTGAGAATGACCTTGAATATCTAACCTTATAGAGTATGGGTTACAGGGTGGGATAGTGATTTTATAAGTAGAGTAACCTAAGATCATCATCAGGTGAGATTATCAAGGTACAGTCAAATCCTATATATGAATTTCATCATCTTTATTTGAATCATTGGTGATTTTACATAGATTACCTTGCTCTTGATTAGGAGCAGATGGAGATCTAAGCGAGTTCCTAAACTACTAGTTGTATTTGTCTGCTGGCACGCGGAAAGAAAGAAACGGGCACCCTTAAGAAATCGATCGTTACCACATTCAAGTTCTAGGTGCCTCGTGCTCGCCCGAGTCTACCAGATTAAGTTACTTTAAAATTTAAACTGCTCCAGATGTTGGATAAACTCCCTCTCTTATACTGCCGATCTTGTTCCCCCGTTAAGTCTCTATGATCTTTACCGACCATGTCATTCTGAAAATATTTTAGTTCATGAATGCGTAAGAAAAGCTGGTGCCCCTCTTTATTTCTTCGAAAAACAGAGAATGGCATTTAACTAGAAACGTTTTATTGCACCATCTCAGTATTCTAAGGCAACCGAATAAAATATTTAAGTCTGTTGTACATGCAACTTGACTTATGGTACTTAAATAGAATTAGGTAGATATTTATCAAGAGGTGTCAAATGGATCAAACTGATCCGATCCACTAATCCGATCCACTACAGGAGCCATGCTGGCATGACTTTCCACACCGAGGGAGTCAGCTTGACAAAGCCAACAGGCCCGGCCTGAGGTGGGCCATACTAGTCTATGTACCGACCTACATGTCGACCAGTATATCAACCTTTTTTTTTAATATTATTTAAATAAAATAAATTATATAGATTCCTTTTATTTGTAGATGGACAGGTAGCTTGTTATCATGGTCGCATCATCTCATTAATCTTTTGCTTAATTCTCTTCTTCGTCTTTTAGTCATTTGGAGGAAAGTTTTCAATCTTCATCTTTGTCTTTTGTCTAACATCTCCCAAGCTAAGTTACTGATTCTCTCAGAATTGTCATAATTATATTCTTTCCTGCAAACTTTACATATTGCATGGAGCATCTTATTGGTGATTTTCTCAACGTTGAAGTGTAACTAGTCTCTAGAGATCTTGGGTTTAGTCTTAAACAAATAGACCTGATGGTTGATGTAGCACTAATGGGAGTAGTAGGCTTAGAGACATTAGGTTCAATTTGTAACTAGTATGCTCACTTCAACATGTTGACATTGAACTCAAACTCTCGGCTATAGGGTGGGCGAGAGCTGTCAGCATGAGTGATTGTCAATTGTAGAAGATAGGAAGAGTAGAGACTAGAAAGAGAGAGATTAAGATAACTAAATAGAAATTAGAAAGAAATTAAGGTAGCTTAGGAGGATTTGTAAGAAGACGAGAATGGCTCAAGAGAGCTTAAAAGAGCTTTAGCAAACCTATAATTTAGTGTGGGATGAAGGAGAAAGGTTGAATTTTATTTATAAAGGTTGGAAGGCTTCTCAATAACCTAAATAATCTTAAAAACTAGCCATTTATTACCGTTAAAAAGGGTAAATAAATCTTATTGATCAAAAAAACTAATATACCCTTACCATTTATAGTAGTTGAAAAAGAGTATTTTACGTATTGGACAAAAAATTCCCATAAACAAGCCGTTTTTGACTTTTTGAGGGATATTTT
Organism: Metroxylon sagu; assembly: GCA_017589505.3. Classification (NCBI taxonomy): domain Eukaryota; kingdom Viridiplantae; phylum Streptophyta; class Magnoliopsida; order Arecales; family Arecaceae; genus Metroxylon; species Metroxylon sagu. The sequence goes on along the minus strand of JACVBY030000659.1, from coordinate 943,208 downwards.
AAAAAAATATCTCCAGGCTTTAAGTATGTCATGTCTGGCGTGCCAGACCCAACATACTAGGCCTGGCATGCCTAACAAATTGACCTCAATTGGGCATGCTACGGGCTAGCCCGTTAGTGCCCTCCATGCCCATATGCAGGCTGTGGGTTATGCTGACATGACTCACAAGCCTATCGAGCGGTCCGGCCCATTCGATACCTCTACATTTACCTTAGTTTAGATTTTTTTTTTTTTTTTTTTTTTTTTTTTTTCTTCTTGTAAGGAAAAGATTCATACCTCATGATCAAACATTGGAGATTATACAATAAGTGAATTGATAAAAATCATAATTACCGGTATTGAGAGATGGAAGACCACAACGAATATGGGAGAAGCGACGGTGAGAGAAGGCGAATAAGCCCAGATTCTTTCTTTGTGGCGTCACTTATGTGCACATCTTTGCTAATCTCTTGCAATATTCTTACAATATCCTTATTATATATTTTGTAGATGTTTCGCGTGAACTCATCTCCTTGACCTTGATATCTTAGTCGTTGTTGCAACCCAGCTTCTAGGAAACCATGATGAACCTTGCCAGCACTAAGATTTGCTTGATTTATTAATGCATGATTTCATTACCTTCTGATTAATATATGTTTGTATATCTTTGCTATAAATTAATCAATTGTAGTCTCAAAAGGCTTTTATTTTATTAAAATCAGCAACTTAGATTCATTCATATAGTGGTTGCATAAATTTAAGGTGGCTGACCAAGTCATAAGCCTCATTAACAAACAATGAAGTATGACTCTTGAAATAGCCAAGAAGTTGCACGATAAATGGCTTTCATTTGTCCCTTTAGACAAAAGCACTTTATGTTTAGATATTTCTTACATATTCTACTCTCTTGTGTTTTTAAAAGAGAGAAAAGAACAACATGGCATGAAAAATTAAAAATATGTTCATCAACTAACATGGTCCATCTCTCTCATGCACATCAGGCATTAGGGAGAAAAACAAGTTCTTGGATTTTATCGTGCCTCACGGCCACTAAGACGTTGACTACTGTTGATTGGCTGGGAATAGCTAGTGGGTATCTTCGTGAGATGGTCTTTGTTGTTCTGGTCAAGCCTCAACCTTTGCATGGAAACTTCACAATAAAAACACGCAGACAGAGATAGGAAGGACTTGGACCAAAAGCATATCATTGAAGAAAAAAGATCTTGTTGATTCGAACATACTGTACCATTTTATGACCAAGTGAGGTAAAGCCTCAGTTAATTGAAGGTCTCAATTGTTAGAATTTTTTCCTTTTACGTGGATTAGCATAGTCATTATTTAACTAAAACCTAGATTTAATGCATATCGAAATAATTAAGTAATTTATGTTAAGTCCATCATGTTTCGTAATCATAATTTATGTTATTAGGCTATTTGATATATCTTAGAGCAATATAGATTTATGTTAACTATAAGCTTCGTGAATATAGTCCTTAATAAGTAAAGCCCACGTAGTTTGTTATAAGGAGAAGTCCTAAATCTTACCTTATAAATATTATGGTTAACTAATTGGGCCAATAATATTTTCGTTATCTATAGAAAAAAAAAAAAGGGAATGTTTTCTTTCCTAAAACACACACAAGAATCCTAATCAAGGCTTGAAGGAAAGGAGAATTATGGATCCTATGGTGAACTCAGGTATGATTCAGCCGATGTTGTATGTGCACATGATATTGAGATTGGCAATTATATTTTAGATTTATAAAATTTAGGTCTCCTATCATTGATGCCATTAGCTTCCAAAGAATTGGATTATAAAAAGCCCAATGATGGTGGTTACGAGCTCCCCAACGAGGATAAATGATGGTGAATGGCAGGAGGAACAGGAATAGGATAGCAATGCACCCTCTCAAGATTTCAATGGGTCAACTCCTCCAAGCCCAATCCCCTTGGTCCACCTGGAACATCACATTTCTTCTATGGGTTTGTGTTAACGTGCCTAGCGAGACACGGCGGATTTATAGCCAACATGTTCGACCAATCGACCATTTTTAACCAAAGCTTCAACACTTGTTAAGCATTGCTTTCCCCTTGGTTTAGTTTTTTTGTTTGGGTTGTGGATAAGAAAGGATTCATGCACATGGACATGGGCTGGCCTAAGGGCCTGCGGGCCCCGCTTTGGTCCGACAACGCTGCATTGTGTTTCGTGCTGGTTGGCCCTATAATTGAAATGTGAACGGACTTCGGTACGGTTTCTTGGCCGTATGTTGGAAGTCTATCCATACAACTGTCTCGTCTTCATCCTTTTCTCCTCTCTTCCGCTCCTCCTATCTTTGTTTAGGCCAGTTTGGTATGAGTCTAACGGACGCAATAACAAGAGGTTTTCTTCTCATGGCATCACGTGTTTTTGACACATGAACGGTTAAGTGGAAATAAAGTACTATATTTGTTCTCCTAACACATCGATTCTCGATCAAATAAAATAAAATACGCTACAAGATGGCATTATTAATTAACATAGTGAAGTAACTTAAAAAAAAAACAACTTAGAATGGTCCCATTCTACTTTTTTGACAATGTCTTCCAACTTTTTCCAAGCAATATCCTCAAAATGATGCGTTTGGTATGAACTCATTGAATTCAACACTATTTTGATCATCATGACGAGGCTGCTTGGTGAATGAACATCACCTGACATAGAGAACCATTCCTCCTTTTCCTGAACTCACAAGGCATCCATGCAGCTAATTATCGCCATCCTCATGGTTGTTGTCCTTATCATCATGCTTGTCACCAAGAGCCACCCTCATTGCATCTTCATCTCACATTCAAGGCAGCTCATAAGTGCTTGGTTGTGAGAGGCACATCAAGCTTCTTATATATTGTTGACAATAATTATCTCATGACATAAGTCGCACGGATGCCAGGGCTGCGAAGGAGGCCACTGCCAATAATTTTGGTTGATGCCATGAGACACTAAACCAATTGACCGATCATGGGCACCATATATTTAGTAGCATGATGATCTTTAATACTCTCCGTCATCTTGCCTCGATCACGAGTAATTACTTTGAGCTTTCAAATTTGCCGTAAAGATCTCTGATTGTTGTCTCATGCATGAAAAAGTCAATGACTTGTCAGTGGGATGAGAAAAGCATGCACGATGTCGGAGACTAAACTAAAACAATGGCTGACGCATTGAAACGTAGCACTCTAAACTAAAACAATGGCTGACACATAGAATCGTAGCACTCTGTTCAGTTATACAAGACGTTGTTCCAACGAACTGATCCACCGTGTCCGCTTTATAATTGAAAATGATTGGACAATCCGGATTAATCCGTCCAAAATTGAGTAGGAGCCATATGATATGGGTGTTATGTAAGAGGATAATGTGGCATTATGGATATAAAAAAATTATGTCGATCAAAAAAAAATTTATATTCATACTTGAATACTTTACTCATATTCATAAAAATTATGCAACATTTATATCCATTCACTTGCTTTGGCATTATATACTATCCATAGATATTTCATTACTTATGCTTGCTTTGTATTCATTATCTGTTTTATACTCTATTTTATTTATTTTATATTTTTTTTTATTTTAATTTCAAATGCAAACTTAAAATGATTATTATTATTATTATTATTTTCTCTAGCCTTTGCAAATAGATCAGATCCAAATTGGCTTCTTGTAAAATTTTTTATTAAAAATTTAAAATTATATTAATAAATAAAAAGTAATTAATTAAATTTATCAATAATAATGCCTGTAATCAATATGGAACAGCATGTGAGGGGATGAAAATATACTCATCCCATACTGCCATGTGTCCTCATTTCTGTTTTTTTTTTTTTAAAAAAAAAACTTCTATGGCCAAGTAGGTGGGTCCCACAAGTCCGGGAAAATTACCCTCCAGCGTTGTGGGTTGAGCCGTCCGTCGCGGTCAACGGAACGGAGGAAGGAAAATAAGGGGCTCCGGGCTCCAAATCATTGTCGCCCGTAACGGCTTTTTCGGCCGCCCGCGGAAAACGCCCCCTTTCGCTAATATCTTGGTATGCTGTAACGCAGAGTTACCGTAGGTATCCTGCACCGACGAATAAGTTCGAGTGGAAGGTGGGGACCACCGGATATCACGCGGGGTGCGAACGTGTCCCCTCTAACTGTTGTCCTTTCGGTGGTTGGAACGGCGGCAAGAGTGGTTGTCGCCGCCCAGGAATTCCACGTGACGAGCATCCCGAGCGTGGCGGGCCGTCCCTCCGCTGTTTGCAATAACGAAGAAAAAGATTTCCCTTCCCTCCTTTTTCCCGATAAACCCCCTGAAGAAATCGTATGAGAATTGACAAATACTACCCCCTAATTATTGGGAAAGCATGGTTACCGACCACCCACGGCTCCGTTCATCCAAGATGTTGCGGTCAATGATCAATGCTGTGCACAAGAGTCAATGGTATTGGTTAGGCTCACGTGGCATTCAACCCGTCACCTAACTTTTAGATCCAACATTTTGAGATGCATGAGAACCGGACTGCCGGATTAAAAATCGGATCCATCTCTGATCCGGCCTAACGTGATGAGATCCATATATATATATATATTACATTATATTTGCCAGTGAATTATTCAAGTAGCATGAGAATGATGAATTAAGAACCATATGAAACTTCATGACTAAGAGAATAGAATAAGTGGTGCCATTTTTGGTCCACAAATTATATTGCACATCCCTTGATGTCCATCAACTACTCATCTTAGACACGAAAAGTTCATTGCTCATTCATAAATCATGGCCGTATGGATTCTAATAATATGATAACCATTTAGTCACGCATAATAGTCTGCGGTACAAAATATGTACAAAAGATAATGATGTTTTACTATCCTTTTTATCTTATTTGACTTTGTTTAATAACAACCTGCCCGATAACAACGTACTCCCATTCAACAAAAATTAATATTTTGAATAATAGCAGTTTGTAGCGTTACGTTCGAGCGTTGGCATCTGATATGGGGATGGAAGTAAATTTCTTCTACCATTAGTACCACATCACATGTATGGTGAACCCCATGTATCTATGCATATGATGTAGAGGAGCCATGATGGCATGATACACCTTCCACCAGTGGAGACAAAGGAGGATAAATTAAAAAAAAAAAAAAAAACCCAGCGACGAGCCTGCGCGCGGTCGCAGCCGCCATTTCTCAACCATCCTCGTAATAACCTCTGCTTCCCCGTCCACCACGGCTACGATGGTTCCACGGCCTTTACTGCTTGCTCCCAATTAAAATAAATGCGGTACTTCGAGCTCGCGCAAGAGAGAGAGAGAGAGAGAGAGAGAGAGAGAGAGAGAGTAGGAGAGGATTCTAGACAGCAGTTTTTTTTTTAACAAAAAAGAAAGGAAACTGAGAGACAACTAGAGAAGGGCAGGGCCCTCATTCCAACCCCTCCACCCTAGACAAACTAGTATATATGATAAACCCTTGCAACTAGAAACCCAATCGTCATAAACTACTCACCAAACTAAAACGCCCAAAAAAGAGTGAACTACTCCCTCGTTCTCTTCTTGCTCTACATGTGATTCAAGATACTGATACAAAACCATTACTTCACTTTCTTCTCCAAACCATTACTTCACTTTCTTCTCCTCTCTCCTTCCTTCCAACTTCTAAGAGAGAGTGGTCCAAGACATCCCTCCTCTCCTCCCATTTATATCGTTGCTGCCTTGTAATACCAATACCAACGACACTATAGGAGCCAATAGCTAGATAGATAGATAGATAGAGAGAGAGAGAGAGAGAGAGAGAGAGAGAGAGAGAGAGAGATGGAGGAAGAGGGAATTGTGGTGAGAGAGTATGAGGAGAGGGACCGCCTGAAGGCGGAGGCCATGGAGCGGATGTGCGAGGTGGGGGCCGGCGGTGAGATGAGTCTCTTCACCGACCACCTCGGCGACCCCGTCTCCCGCGTCCGCCACTCCCCAGCCTTCCTCATGCTGGTATCATTACTATTCTTCTCTTTTCTATTTTCTATATATATTTATATATATAATCATGAAATTTAAATAAAAGGAAATTTTTTTTTTTAGGTGGCGGAAGAGAGTGGGCCGGTGAAAGAGATCGTGGGGCTAATTCGGGGCAGCGTTAAGACCGTCACCTGCGGCCAGACCATCCCCCGTAACGCCGCGAAGCACGATAACCAGCTCCCGACCAATCCTATCTGCACCAAAGTCGCCTACATACTCGGCCTTCGCGTCTCCCCCTTCTACCGGTAACTTCACCGCCACCATATATGTTAATTATAAAATGTTGGTTATTATTGGTTTATTAAAATATATTTGACTATTTTTTTAAAATAATATATAAAAACAGGAGGAGGGGAATTGGGGTGAAGCTGGTGAAGAAGATAGAGGAGTGGTTCAAAGAGCAAGGAGCAGAGTACGCGTACATGGCGACGGAGAAGGACAACGAAGCATCGATCCGGCTGTTCACCGAGCGGTGCGGGTACTCCAAGTTCCGGACACAGGCGATCCTGGTCCAACCGGTGTTCGCCCACCGCCTCCCCATCCCCCGCCGCGTCCGCATCCTCCGCCTCCCACCGGAGGATGCCGAGTCCCTCTACCGCCGCCGCTTCTCCACCACCGAGTTCTTCCCCCGAGATATCGACGCCGTCCTCTTCAACCCCCTCTCCCTTGGCACCTTCCTGGCCGTGCCGGTGGGCAGGGGGGGCGGCGGCGAAGGGGAAGAATGGCAGTGGCCAGGGGCGGAGGAATTCTTGGCGGCGCCGCCGGAGTCGTGGGCGGTGTCGAGCGTGTGGAACTGCGGGGGGGTCTTCCGGCTGGAGATCCGAGGGGCGTCGAGGGTGACGCGAGGGCTGGCGTGGGCGACGCGGGCGGCGGACCGTGCGCTGCCGTGGCTGCGGATACCGTCAGTGCCGGACATATTCCGGCCGTTTGGGGCGCTATTTATGTATGGGATAGGAGGGGAGGGGCCGGCGGCGGCGGGGATGGTGGGAGCGCTGTGCCGGCACGCGCACAACATGGGGAGGGGGGCGCCGGGGGGGTGCCGGGTGGTGGCGGCGGAGGTGGCGGCGTGCGAGCCGCTCCGGCGGGGGATCCCACACTGGCGGAGGCTGTCGTGCGCGGAGGACTTGTGGTGCGCGAAGCGGCTGGCGGAGGGCTACGGCGACGGCGGGGCGGTGGGGGACTGGACCAAGTCGCCGCCGGGGCCGTCCATCTTTGTGGACCCCAGGGAGTTATGATGTTCCCTCCCAAAGGCAAGGCTAAGCCTAAGCTTTACTTACCTTTTTTGGACTTGACTTTATGACTTCAGGTGGATAGATACCCATGGCTTTCTCATTGCTTTTAAAAAGAGGGGAGGGCGTGTACAGGGTGTGGCGACGTGGCAATAGGAGGAGGGGAAGTTGGGGTTTCTTTTCGTTGTTTTGCTTGTTTTGGTTAGGAGAGATTTGTGAAGGAGTTTAAATATGGGGATGGGATGGGAGGATCGCCAATGGGAGATGTGACCGACAAAAAGGTGGCCTTTTGGTTCAATATGCTTTCCAGAGTTCCATTCATCTTTCCTTCCTTGTCAAGGGACGGATGGAAGGAACTCTTTGCAATTGTATATCTGACATGATATGATATTACGGATGGTTCGTATGTAATGTGATACAACTTTTGTTAAATGGTTCTCTGACTGCATAACCAATAGATATATAAGAATAATAAATAAAATTAATAGATAATGATACGTGTGATACCTCAAATTTAGTTTCATATCGAATGAAAGAGAAATATACTATATACTTATAACTTAAGTCCACTTGCTATTCATTAACTTTCATTCGATTTTTTAATTCATGTGATTTCGATTCACTAACGAAGTTTATTGGATTAGCATATAGGCTTGGAGCGTTACAATATGACAGCTGGAAAAGAAATGAATCTTGTATATTAAACCCATATTTTTTAGTGTATAAGTTGATTTTATGTAGCAAGGATGATGACCCCATGGAGAGGAATGCCAGGCTTTTCTTTTGTTTCACATATTTGTATCGTCTTATGTCACTGCATCTTCTCAGGTGTGGCTCTATATTATATTGTAGAAAGAGTTGGCACAAGCTTGGGTTTTTGTAGATTTTAACGGAACGAAGATAATGAGATGGTTATTAATTAGTTATAAAATGATGGATATAATCTCTTTGGAAGCACTATGGGTGGATTTTGGTTTGCTCTAAGAATATATATTTTTTATGTTATTAAATTTAAATTAAAATATACTTTTGATCCTTAAATTTTCACTTAGAATTTATTTTGATCTTTAAACTTTTAATTATTATGATTTAATCTTTCATATTTTAAAAAAATTAAATTTCGAATGTCTCATTACAAGGAGATAATTAAAATGAATAGAATAGCTGATACGTCATCCCATGTATTCATATCAAAATAATACACCAGCTATATCATTAATTTTAATTAATTTTATATAACAGAATGCCAAAAATGCAATATTCTTAAAATATCATGATAAATTAAAATGTAACAACTCGAACTTTAAAGATCAAAATGAATTTTGAGTGAAAGTTTGAGGACCAAAAGTATGTTTCTACCTTTAGACTATGTAGTTAATGAAAATGAGTGTTCAAATGTAAAAAAAAAAAAAAAAGAAAAAATGTGGCCTTTCCATTGCAATATGAATGATGGGTCGTTTTGTATGGAAAGGAAGTTCATCTTAATAAGTTCTAGAATAGGCCCTAATTGTTAAACATTTCTATAGTTTAAGCCGGTAAAGATGTGATGCATAAAGTTTTATCATGACCAATATTGTATGAAAAATATGCAATGTTACATATGGCTTACCAAGTAGAGTAGCACAAGAGGGTGATTGTTTCTTTTCTTTGCATAAATTTGTTAGTTACTTTCCATATATTGTTTATTCTTTTTTTTTTAAAAAAAAAGTTTTCATATCTAATTGATCACTCATGCAACCTTTGTGCTTGTTACATAACTCAAACCATGTCATCAAAGTTACTAGCAAGAATCAAAAAAGCTAAAAGATTCATTCTAAAAAGTTTGAATCAAGAGCAACTTAAGCTAGCTGCCACTTTAATGTCCGCTACTCAATTGTACCTAAATCTGCCTAACCGACAAGATTAGTCTACTTGAATTCATTGCTCTTTTAATTTGACTTGACACTGTTCCCAAATCATCTTTTTTCCTTTTAGGCAACTTTGAATATCAGAGTTTTATATCATCCAACATTTCAGTGGACCCAAGTCTTATCTGCCAATATCATTAAATTTGTTTTTAGACCGAATCCAATGTTAGAGTTTGATATAATCAAACGTTTTGCTAGTCCTCAGTTTCCCGTCACCTTACAGTCAATGATGGTGGATCATAGAGACAATATTGATGTTGACTAATAGAGAAAGCAAGTTGGAATTGAGGACTAGAGTGCATCATTGTTGACTCGGATCAACAATGAAGCCAGCCCATTCACTATTCAGCAAGCATATAATAATAATAATAATCGGAGCAAACCCATCCCTCAAGCACGAGCTTAAGGTAGACTAACTAGCAATTTCACTGAAAACAACTTTAAAGCCAGAATCGAAGCTAAAGAAGTGATTGTTATACCCTTGTCAATATTAGAGACCCCTAACCCTGGAGCCTAAGTTGATTGCCAGCTACCTTCAAATGTCCTATAGTTCTCTGCCACTACTTTATCTGTAATGCCAATTCAACTCTGGCAATCCACTCCTTTTGATTAGCAATTCTTTGACGTTTTGCAGATCATTGCTCATCTATAATTAGTCAATGAAATGCTTGGAAGAACCTGCCAAATAAATAGATTGCATAAATATGTGGAGTTAGGTGCAAGGAGAAGCCGGGCTAACGTGGCTTTATTTTTCACTTCTAAGAAGTCTTTTTTCCGCCTTGGATTGTTTTGTACATATGGGAAGTCTTCCTTTCCTTACTTCCCTTGTGATGCCACTATTATTTTCAAAGCTCTGTGGCCTTTAATTCTGGTGAGGTGGCCTACTTCTTTTCCTTTCTCCAAACCTTCTGCCACGTATCTCAGGCGAGGTCCCATTTCCCTGGGAGCCTGGCCCTTGAGCCCCCCCTCTCCAACTGCTTTTTATCCGCACTTCCGCTCGTTTCCTCTCCTTCCCTTTCTCTCCACTTTTCTCTCCGCGCAAGAAGCGAGAGCAAGCAAATCCCACTGCCTTCACCACCCTCCAGCATGCGATCCGCCGAAGTTTTATCATGTCTGTGGGCCCATCAGCTGAGGTCCCACCTTCCAACCACTCACGGGCGAATAAAACTTAGCCACGGGGCCCCACAAATCAGAGAGACCAAAACATGTGGCTAGGGAAGCACTTCCACAGACCAATTTATTGCGGCAAATCAATGTCGCATCTCAGCATGGTCAAAACCTCCGAGAAGCACAAAGGCCATGATGAATCCAATGAAAGATGATATTCCCTGACAGTAGGATTCCCCCACATCTACTGCTTCCTAAATGTGTTTGACCCAGAGTTCAGAGTTGGTTGGTGGACTTTTGAGAGCTGGGGGAAGGAATCCAAGGGGGGGGGGGGGGGGGAACGCACAGTTCTCAACGGGGAAATAAACAAACAAAAGTTGGAGAGGAAAAGAATCTTTAGGACTTTGGTGTTTGGGCGATGCCCTCACTTTGGGCCGGAAAGGCCAGAGGACTTCGGAGACCCAAAGCGTCCATATGGAAAAGATGGTGCACCGCTATTTTGTCTACGCCCAAATACACCTCCACCTTCTAGAGGATGGCCCCAACAAAAGGGCCACAAAATGTTCCCAGCTCTCTTTTTCTTTGAAAAAAAGGGAGAGGATATCATTAAACTTAAAGTTGTACATAGGTTGGATTCTGATTGGATTCATACCGTCTCTGCATCCAAACTCGATGATTGGATCCATTGAGGAAAATCCGAATTGGCATCTAAACTTGATTGGTGATCCGATTTGAGTTTTTAAAGATTCGATTTAGTACGTGATTTTAGTAGACCAATTAGTTATGAGCAAACAATTTTTAAAATTAAAAGGACTTTTATCATAATAATCCTTAATATATAATAAATTTGTGTTAGGTTGCGATGAAAAATAAATACAATATGAGAAAAATAAATAATTAAAATTGTAAAAAAAAATGAATCATTTTTAGATATATTTATATTTATATTTAATTGAAATATAATAAAAAACTAAGCATAGATTAAGATTTTGGAACTGAAATAGCAATAGGCAAGAGTTTAGGATAACACACATGAGAAAAAGGAAAAAAAAGAAAAAAAAGAAAAGAAAACATAAATTCAAACAAGAAGAATAAGTACTAATGCAAGTAATGTAGCTAACTTTCCTTATATTCCTATAGTTGTATATATGTTTGCAATTTTGAGTTTTTGTATTCCTATATTTAAGTTCAATCCAGTAAGAAACCAGGTCTTATATGTAAAATTGGACATTGATATGATAAGAATATTAAAAATTTAATTTAGAACCATATTCGGTTACTATAAAATAATCATGTTAGACCATTAAATTTTAGGATATCATTGATTTCCTAGTTGAGCTAATGACTAATAGTACAACCGGCAGAAAAATAATTCTCACAAAAAATAAAAAAAAAGAAAAGGCATCCATCAATCCATGGGAAGAAGGAAAAACAAGAGAGTGGTTATATATGAAAAGATTTTGTAGGCAAATAACTTCCATACTCAGTGTGAGGTTTGTATTACTATTAGTTTATATATATTGTTATAAGGTAAAAAATCATGTACAAAAATCAAGGAATATAAAGTAGAAAATCATGTACAAGAATCAGAAAATAATAAAGGAAATAATCAATAAAATGATGACCCATAATAGTCAACCTTTATGTTAAAATTATGCTTCTCGATCATTAAAATCATGCTATCTTGATTTTATAGGATTGGATTTGATTGAATCCACATTAAAAAAAATAATCAATAGTCAATCCATACGCTAAAATTATGCTCCTCAATCACTAGAATCACACGGACTTGATTTCATAAGATTGGATTTGATCGAATCATTGTTATTTCCTCAAAAAGTTGAGGTCAAAAAGATATTGAACACCCAACTTGCCATATAGGAGTTGAAATTAATCACAAGTGACTGGTTGGTAAACAAATCAACAAATTGTTAAGATGATGAAACAAACTTTGCAATCACCACACCTTGAGTTATTTTTTCTTGGATGAAATAATATTCTATCACAATATATTACAAAAAATAAAAACACATATTTTTAGTATTGATAATCTTCCCGTATGGTATTGATTGCCTTTCTTATTCATTTTGGTTGTTGATGCTCTATCTCGGCTCCTCTCTAGAGTAGGATCTCTTGGGGTTATTAAAGGCATTGGCCCAAATCCTATATTTAGTAACTTGTAAGTCTTCAATTCACGATGATACTCTCTATTTTTGTAATACTTCTATTTCGAGCCTGATAGCTCTAAAAGAAACTGTTTTGAGATTTGATGGTGCATTCAAACTAAAAGTTAATCTCTCCAAAAGCTTTATTATGAGTGTCAACTTAGAGAAAGAGGAAGTTGATCTATTTGCCTCATACATAAATTGCAAAGCGGCAGATCTTCCAATCACCTACTTTGAGCTCCTCTTTCAAGAAAAAAAGCTTATGAAGTAAGCTTGGTTACCCTCTCATTGAGAAAGCCGTCTCTAAATTGGCCACATGAAAGGAGAATTGTCTCTCCATTAGAGGTAAGCTCATTCTGGTCAACTTTGTTTTATCAATTTTTCCGCCCATCTTACGTCCATTTTTAAACTGCCCAATTGATTAGTGGCAAAGATTGACAAATTCAGAAAAAAAATTTTATAAAAAGGTTAGAGAAATGTCAGTGCATTTAACATCTTAGTAAATTAAGAATCAATTTGTAAGTCACAAGAAGAGGATAGGCTAGGTACTAAGAATTTGAAAATCATGAACAAAACTCTTTTTATAAAATTGGTATAGAAAATTATCAATGAGCCTCTATTTCTTTAGAAAAAATCTCATCAAACAAACATACTATTACAAGGGGAAGCTTGGGATAAGGGTCAAAAAAAACTCTCTTGATTTTCTCTTCATTTGGAAGGGAGTGAATTAATCCCTTCAATGATTTTAGAATTGCACTACTTTTAGGCTCAACAATAGAAAGGTATTCATTTTTTGGAAAGATTCCTGCCTAGGACCCACCCTCCTTTATCTCTTATTTCCTGATCTTTTTTCTAAAGCTTCCAAACCAAATGTCATGGTTCAGCTGGAGATGCTTAAAATGGACCATCAAAATTTGGGGGCCACTTATCTTATCAAAGCATCTCCAATTCTCCTAGCTTCGCCAGGTCATTTCTTTAATCAGATCAAATAAAATGGCAGATTCTCTCTCTTGGAAACTCAATAGTGGTGGATGCTTTTCCGTTGGATCCTTCTATACTTTCCTGAACCATGAAGGTGTGCTTTGGCCTAATTACAAAATCGTATGAAAAATAGTAATACTCGAAAAGTTAAAGATATATGTTTGGCTTACACTCAAAAATAGTCTTGACATAGGAGGTGTCTAATTATTCCCTATGTGGAGCTCAACTAGAATCTACTACTTATCTCTTTCTTTGATGCAACTTCTTTAAGAAGGTTAGAACCAGGCTCGCTAATCATTTCTAATTTCACAAAAAATCATGAAGCATTCATGATCCATAGACCTCTTAAAAGGAAGAGGTGTATCTCTCTTACTTATAGACCAACCTAATACCAACTCATCATAATATCATGGTCGTATATCCAAAAAAAAAAAAGAAATTTAAAAATTTTCACCTCCAAATCTTGCCCTGCAGCGGCAATTTGTGCTAAAATCTTATACTGCTTCAACTCATGGAGGCCTATATCCTTTGGGAGGGTGGAGACATGGAGAAATCAGCTCTCTCTTCTCCTGTTAACAGTATACTGTACCCTGTATGTCTATCTCCATCTCCCTTCCAGCACTGCCACGCTAATGCCTAGTTAGCATAGTATCCTATCCTCCCCACCTTACATCAAAAAAAAAATAACGAAGTTGTCGAGAACGAAGCATCCTTTCATGTAGGCAGACTAGTGAGGGTCGATGAGAGAGTTCATGAAGAGAGAGAGTCTAATAGCCTGAGTAAATTTCAGATAGGCATTCTCATTACCATGAGAACTGGCCAGAAAGTGGAAGTAAACATTATTTCTGTCACCACTTCTAATCCATTGACAGCATGATCGTTTCCTCCGCCAATCCTCTTCTTTGCTAAGGATGTGCTCAAGCTCGGATTTAAAGGCTACTTTGGTTTTAAATCTCCATTTGCAAGATATCCAAGTCATCAATCCAATTGGATAAATCCTTTTTTTTTCCTTGCTTTTATGTTGGTAACAATAAATCTTGCCCAAGCCTTGAGGCATCCACTTAGCTTGCCCAATGTTAACAACCAATCACTGCATTCTGGAGTGCTGATCTAAACTTCCTATTATCCTGGGAAGAAGTCTTTGTACAATTAAATTCTTACAAATTTGAAAGCATCAGGGGTAGAAAAATCAAATATGAGACATGAATGCAACTCGAACCCAATATGAAATAAGTATATTTGAGTTGATCTTAAGTGGATTCATATCATAATCATCAACTTAAAATAGGTATAATTCTATTAATTTAAAGTTGATTATGTTCTTATTTGTTTATATAATAGGATTTCTTATAGATGATAAAACTTAAATTGTTTGGTTTAAATGATTTAATGTTATTATAAATTTTTTATGTAGTTAAATATTAAATTAAAAAAATATATATTTTGTATTAAAAAAATGGAACATGTGAGTATTAAGTGGGTTATGTCGATTTGCATTAAGTTATTAAGTGAGCATGTCATGTCAATTCAACACAATCTGTTTATTAAATGAGTTATGTATATCGTGTCATATTATCTATTTAATAATCGAGTCTTATCTGTGTTGGCATATTATGTTCATTATCATATTTTAATTTTAATATGACATGAACATGGCACAGCAACATGAATTATCATAACAACACGAATTATCAATTGTACTAAAAGAAAATGATCAACTCAATTATGATGTGATCTAATGTGGATCTTGGAATGTACCTCTGCCGACCAAAAATCTTCTCATGCATCTAATGTAGGCCTAAGTATCAATGTATTTGCTATCAAGCATCCTTAAAATTCTATCAAAACCTGTGGCTAGCTTGGATTCTTGAATACAGACGAGTGTTTCATCAATGAGCTTCATGATAGCATCTCATCTTTCGAAAGAGTAGGAAATGAGGATGGAAAGAAAGAAGGGGTGGAATTAAAAGAGAGGAGGCAGTTCTTTTGGAAGCAAGGAGTAACGCTTTAAGCTCACTGTCAAAATCTATCCTAAACTGAATTATTGATGTTTTATGATAGCTTTTTCCTTCCTTCTATCTAATCCATCCGCACGTGATCCTAAAAATTTGAAGAAAAAATAATTGGTAACAAATAAACTTGAATTATAAACACTTTAAACTTTTCTTTTTCATTGGATATGCACTATTTTTGAAACATTATACATGAACAGTGCCTTTACCAATATTTAGAATATAGCATGGGTTATCTACTTCTTTGTCATGAGCTTTTTCCAAGTTAACCCTCATTTTATTGCCAACTGTGTAACTCATGCAACTCATCGAAAAAGGGACATCAGAATCCAATGTCCTTTTCGGCTTAGATTCAGAGGGATTTTCCATGAGACACTAAATTATATCTGAAAAAATAGGACTCAGCATGCTGGGCTAGTCTGACAATCTCAAAAAAAAAAAAAAAAAAGATAAAATGCCAGTTAAATTGGATGTCATAGAAGAGATTTAACTGATTTTGTTGCAATAATAAGGGATAACATACGATTACACATACCACATTGATATTCTCTCATGTTCAACATTCTTTTCTAACCTTCTAACAAAATCATACCAACCACTTTTCTATGATATATGCAAAACTGGGTCATGCTCGCACAAACTCATTTACCAGCTTTCATCATTCTTGTTCTCAGTGGCGCACCATAGTTATGAAACAGAGTGTCTTGTGTTCCTTGAAGGTGTGGTCTTCGGGTCATCCTGGTTTGCTGACCGTGGGCTACCAGATGTGTCGGAGCTACTGTTCTCCCCTTCCTGCCCTCTGCTTGACAGTAGCTTGCCCAGCATCTTCTTCGGCATCATCATGCCTTTCACCTTGCCATTGCCAGCTTTGTCATTGCCATTGTTCTTACTAGCATCATTGCTGCCACTGCTCCTCTCCCTTTCCCCACCACCCATGAGCTTCATAGACTTGAGCGACTTGAGGCCTTCAACCGTTGGGACTCCATCCCAGTCATCCTCTGTGTTGGTAGTGACACCAGACCTTGAGCTCCCATAGGAGCCGCCACTGTTCTCGGTCCGGCTTGCAGTAGTAGCTGCTGCCCTAACCTGCTCGAAGAAAAGAACCTGAACTACCACCCGTAGTGGGAGGCGCTCGTTCTGCACAGCATGGGTGCAGGCATCTGCAGAGAGCTTCTTGCAATCCATCAAACCACATATCTTCTTTCTCTCACTCTTGCTCAGGCCTGGGTGCTCCTGCTCATAGCAATAAGAATGAAACATTTAAAATCTTGTAGCTAAGATATTAGCTATATAATCACATGATAATGTTATGATTATAATTCTTTCAAGCCTACAATCTATTCCTGAGATGTCAATTTTTAAACTCATCTCTATACAGAATTTCTAATTTCAGTCCTTTCTGATTACTCCAAGCAATTAAATTATTTGCTAGGACTGAGAAAGAATACAACAACTGCAGGATTGCAAGATTTGTACCTTCAAATACATGTCAATAGCACGATAAAGCCCATCATGCGCCGGCCTTGAGTCCGCTGATACCATTTCAGCGAGATCAACAAACCTTGAAAGAGGTAAGTTGGGGTCTTTTGCTATCTCAGCAAGATAGGCATCAACCAGCTTCGCTACAAGTATCTTTGGACTACCTGAAACTAAAGCTGGGCTTCTGCTCTCCTTAAGCATTTCAGATAACTTTGGGCTAGTTTGAGCAGCACTGTTGTCCTGCATCACAAATTCTTCCACTATACTTAGAACCATGCCGATATCATAGACGGTGTCCTCCCCTGCCATGCTGGGTATCAAAAGATCAGGCACTGAAGCTTCTTCTAATTGGTGGCCTACTCGCTTGATGAGCTCTTTCTTACTCATCTCACTGCAATCCAATAAACTTGCTTCTCTTAGTAGCTTAAGAAGGAAGCTGCAGGATACAGAGCGTTTCTCTGCCGGCAATAACCAGATAATGGTCTCTAGCAGTGACCTATTTTTCATGACATCATCCCCATGGATCAGAGAACCTTTGCCAAAACCCGGGAGTCTTCTATATGTGTAAGCTTTTAGAGCTTCTCCAATCACTTGCCTGGACGTTCGACCCTTGGCCTTGATAGCCATTATAAGCTGCTTGTAAGAATCCATTTCAAGCTCACACAAGTCCTCAACCCACCAGTCCTTGGGTACTGACTGCTGTTTTTTGACCCCATTCCAATGGGGATCAAGACCATTTTCTGATGGAAGCTTCTTTCGGTTATAAGTGTAAGACCATTCCACCTTAGAAGCATCAACGGAGGCCTTGGAAGCTATAGAATCTATACAGAGACTCACCATCTTCAGGTCCTCAGACCAAGGTAGCAAAGATTTCGTAGTCTGGAGAACTATAATCGAGTCTTTCCAGCTGCGAAATATGCTCGTGTTGAGAAAGACTTCAATCTTATAAATCAGATTTCCTTTCTCTACAGCTTCATGCATTTCAAGATACTCTGCTGCACATCGGGCTGCAACCACATTGTAGGCATTGAGGGTAACAATCATGCCATAACAAAATTTAGCACAAATCTCAAAAGCAGCAGGGCCACCAGGGATATCAGGAATGTGAATCTCATTGTTGCTTTCATCACTGGTAACTGCCGCCAACTTTTGCAAGCGAGAACTCTTGGACAAAAGAGGAAACTGCATTTTTTTTTTTTTTTTTAAATCGGTGCAGAAAAGGTGAGCACCATAAGTGAAAGGTAAAATATAATGTCCATAAAAAATTGGACCAGCAAAACCAACAGATCACTTACATTGCACAAGATTAATGTTCTCTTATATGCATAAATGAGAGGTGTATTAGCCTTTTGTACTATCCTCTTAACTTTGTGTATATTAATAAAGTCAATGGTAATTTGAAAGATGCATGCATGAAAAAAGGTACCATAATTCGGATGCATGAACATATGAAGGATAATTGCTGGGTGATAAGAGTGCTACATATCCTAGTAATTACTTGTAAAACCGTTGCCACTTAGATTTACTAGTATGCAAGTGCCAACATAACAACCTCACGGGAGAAGATTTAAGGTAATTCATTACAATACCAATCTGACACACTGAAGTTCAACTAAATTACTGAAGTATCTTTTCCACATGGGGAGGACGCCCATCTACTTCATGGAAGGTAAGTGCATTTGTCACAATGTGAATGGATTAAGGCACAGAAATCAAATATTTAGGTTCCAGGCATAACCAATTCCAACATTCGTCATGGTTTTGCAGAAAAGCAGGGTTCCTACCTTATGTAGATGGAATTTAACATTTCCTACATAAACAACCAGGTCAGATGCCAACTCGGTTGCAACAAACCTGCAAAATGAACAACTCTTTAATCATATTTCAATAGATAAATACTTGCCATGTTGACAGAGCTAAATGAGGGGAAAAAATGAATAAATAAATAGGAACTATCGAATCTGGGTATTATCATAGGCAACAGGCAAGAAAAAATGAAAGCGGAATTTTGCTGGAAGAATGAATAAGCTGTGACTTGCTGACAACGAGCTCATTCAATGAAACAATAGACACTCCATCACCATACAACTAATATAGAATATATTTGATTTTTAAAGAGAAGCCTTTTTGCTTAAAATGTCTTGGGTACACATTCTCAATTCATGATTCACTACTCTTATAGATCAGTCAATTTTCAGCAGAAAAGATGCTTGTATCATTGTATCAAGCAAAAGGAAAATAATTTTCATTATTTTATTGAATATCATGTTATTCAAATTTCAAATACTAGTCAAACTCGTAATTTCTAAGCAGATCACTATGACAGTATCCATTCCTTTAGCTAACTTCACTAAGGAACTGTATATGAGGGTTTGTTTAGCCCAAAAATATAACCTGAATGAAATAGGATCTAAGCTGAAAAACATTTATGTGGTTTAGGATCAAGCGTGTGTTGGAATGGGCTCTCATTCCATATTCATGAATATACTTTTCTAATTACCAATAGTTATACTTAAATAGATCCTCGAAAATGCTTCATTTGTATGATAGTTTGGTTTCTTGACTGAATCATGCAAGACAATGTGCACGTTAATTTTTAAATGATCTTAATTATTGATAACCAAATGTCCCAAAAGCTTAAGCTCATGGGGAAAATGTTAACAATATATATTAGGCTTAACATCCTCCTTTCACGTGCAGCCTAGACCATGCATGTAGAAGGATAATAATGACAAATAAATTTAAATAATAACCAAGTTAATTAAATAAATAATAAGCATGGAGAGGATCTAAACTCATGGCCTCCAGCAAATCTTGG
The DNA here is from genome assembly GCA_017589505.3 of Metroxylon sagu. Taxonomy (NCBI): domain Eukaryota; kingdom Viridiplantae; phylum Streptophyta; class Magnoliopsida; order Arecales; family Arecaceae; genus Metroxylon; species Metroxylon sagu. The sequence continues at coordinate 923,504 of JACVBY030000659.1, read as the reverse complement.
TTCCGATATTATGTTAACTACAGACAAAAGAAGGAAATTAAAAAAGAGTAATAAGCTCTATATTTTAATTTACATGTTTCATTGTATATGTCAAGGAGTTTATGTAGAGGTATCTCTAGCTCAATATGGCAGACACTAACAGTGGCCTAAACTGATCAAGGTGGCAACCAGCGACCCCTCCAATGCCCTTGCTAGTTAAGATGTCACTGCCACCACTCCGACACATGGGCTAGTGTCGCTTATGATGTTGTTAGGGGTGTCATCTTCTTCGACATCTTCAACCTCAATCCCTCCAACACTGTGACTAGAGGGTATTGGCATCATTGCCTCCAACTCCATCACCCTTTGCACTATCACTGACCTCAGCTTTGTCTCTGAGGTCTTCTCCCTAGCCAAGCTCAACACCCTCCATGGTTTCGTCGCCATCAGTCACATATTCTGCTCCACCACTGGCTATGCCTCCTCACCTTTCAACTTCCAACCTTTCCTCATCAACTTTCACTTTGGTCAGCTCACCGTCACCTACAACGATAACCTCATAAATTATTCGGCCCTCTGCACCACCCTCAAGGCCTGCCGCTCCATCTTCAACACCTCCAACACCAAGGTCCACCTCAATACCTCTTCTCTTACCTCAATGAGGCTTGCCACGCTACCAAGGGGGCCTACTCCCTCAACTCTCTCTGGAGCCTCAAGTCCATGAATCTCTCCAACAATGCTCTTACCAGTGAGATCCCACCAACCTTTGTCTATGTATAGGAACCTCACTATCCTCAGCCTCAATTTCCATCACCAAGTCTGATCCTCAAGCTCTAGCAGCCTTAAGTTAGGAAGTATCTCACCGATCTAAATATGCTTCCAAGGATCATACTTAAGAAGTTTGCATTGGATCCACACTTTGATCAACATTCTGATTTCACCCGTCTACTTATCAGCCTGTTCGCTACATTAATGGATCTAACAATGGCTAATTCATCAGCAGCCAAGTTTGGGCTGGACCAACTTAACTCTACTGTGGCAAAGTCCTGACTTAGAAAGCAGTTCAAGCTCACTGAATGGGGCTCCACCTTCACAACAGGGCTCTATGCTGACATCACCACCTTATTGACCATGACCGATTCCTCACTATCAATGCCTCCATCATCACCAATTTCAGCATTGATGTGCACGTTCCAACCAATTGAAACAGGCTATGTTGCCTGTCTTGACTGTATTCGTGTCTTCCTCATCATCATTTCCGCCAGAGTTTGTTTTGGAATTCTCAAGCTCAAGAAGGATATGATTCCATATCCATATAGGATTTCAATCCTAATCCTTGTAGTCTTGGAATTCAGAAGATAGAGTAGGACATATTTTCATATATACATAGAACTCTAATCCTAGTCCTTGTAGTACACTATATAAAGTTATTTTGAGAGTATAAGAAAGGATGTTGTTGGGTGTACGTGAGTCTAAGGCTTTATAAGAGAGTATCTGATGAGGAAGCGATCCTTATAGTTTTAAGGTTTTAGTGGGGAACAATCTTTGTAATCTTCAAATATTCTTTCGATAATAGAATTCTCAGCTCTCCTTTGCTCGTAGACATAGGCCGACAAAACCACATAAATCCCTGTGTGTCTACTCTCTTGTTTGATTTTACTCTCTTTAATTTTTGCTTTATCTCTCCTCCCTTGCACACCTCTTATCGTAACAAGTGGTATTAGAGCTTGCTCATATTGTAACAATCTTCTACCTCATCAAGTGCATCAAGAGCACCATGATATATGGCCTCATCTGTCACCACCAACTCTTGGTTCCATGGGCATCATCATCACCATCTCTTGGATCCATAGCTCATCCATTCTCATCTAGCAACTCACAAGGAATAACTCTCATGATATAATCATCACAACTTTCAAGATCTGATTTCCAAATTTAAGTTGGCTTCTATTCTATCACCTTGAGTTTGAGGGAAGATGTTAAGGTCTTAACATAATGAGCTAGAGACACCTTTGTGTAAACCCCTTTGTATATATAATGAAACAATAAATTGAAATATAGAGTTGATTACTTTTTTCTTCTTTTGTCTTTAATTAACGTGGCATTAGAGCTTAAGTTCACTGGAGGTCATGAGTTCGAATCCCTTCCATGCTAATTATTTATTTAATTATCTCAATTATTATCTTGATTAATTTCAGTCACTGTTCCTTCATGTGCATGGTTTGGCCTACATGTGAGGGAGGGTGTTAAGCCTGATATGCATCATCGACAATTCCCCATCAACCTAAGCTTTTGGAGCCATTTGGTTATCAACATAAATCATTTTCCCATTATCAAAATTCATATCATAATTTGACTCTATTGTATCATGTATTATCCACAACCTTTCTACTACAACTCTTACAATTAAGCTATTAGAACAATGTGATATCTTCCAATTCAAATCTTTTTCACAATCCTTTTTGATTAGATTTCATTGGGCCTTTCCTCTTTCCAATTCTTGAAGACAAATCTAAACTCCATTTTTTGGTCAGGCCTAAACACAACAATAAGATTAGAGTAAACTTGTCCATGGTAAAATTATGGATTTGATAACTTATTCAGCCGTAACTCTAATCTTCTGCCAATGCAGAATTTTCCATTTCCATGGGCATATATCCCTCTTAAATACTTTGCATTCTGACATAAATTTTTGAAAAGTGCTCAAACTTATTTTTCTTCTCACTCTATTTGCAATTGTAAAAGTATACGATATTTACATCCTTGAAGGCATTCACGAGTCCAGAGATTCTAATAAACCATGGTTTTAGACCCCGACAGAACATGGGACATCATAACTGGTTGCTATCTCCGGTGTCAGGATGATACTATCCTGCCATTATCTCAGCATCCCAATTGGGACATCTTGAGATACCTCTTGTCCTAAGTGTTGGAATGGAGCAAAATGGCAGCACATCCTATTCCATAAAAAAATTGAAACGATCCTATCTCATAAGATTTAAAACCTTAGTATAAACATAGAATTTGAAGGCATCAATGTCCACTAAACATATTAACATATGGCATATGTGAAACTAATAAATAAAGGTTCAAAAGGATATCTTCGATGGTATTTATCCAAATAGATATTTATCAATTGGTTAAAACTCAGAAAGGATAGGTATAATCGTTGAAATATGTTGAATTGACAAATTTTCCTCAATAATATGTTCCCCAAAATTTAGCTTAAATGATGGTGGTAATGTTGGTGGATACAAGATAACATTTGAAGGCACATAAAGTCATCGTTGATGACATTGCATATCAATGTCATCTCATCAGTCCTTTGACAACCTAGATCATCCACAATTTGCTGGTACACATATAACTCAAAACCTCCTAGTCCATGTAAATGTCCATTTTCAACAATTAAGTCCATCATCCTCCAAATATGATTATTTAGGATAACCCTATCAGATTTTGTTGATAGATCCAGCAATTACAATAAGGGGGAAAGAGCAAGAAAGAGATCCACCTATAACAAGAGATCGCCACACTCCAGGCCCCTAAAATGTTTTAGGCCTTGAAACAATCTTCTCTCAATCCCATATCTTTGTCAATACCTGCACTACTCAAATGACACCACTAGTACATCCCTTTCCAATTTTCTAAATCAACTACAACTTGTAGCCTAAGGCTGTGTTTGGTTGCAACGAGTACAAACTGGAATCATGATTTCTATTTCATGTTATTCTTCAATGATCTAAGTCAAGGTTCTGTTTCGTCGCCTTAAGATGGAATGAGTTAAAATTGAAAAGGGGATGGAACAAAGTTCCTATCCCTTCCCATGAAATAATCTATCCCAATTTTCATAGAATAAAGTCCATTGACTAAAACAAATAATCTCAGAGTAACTCAAGGTGGAAAATGATATTTGACTATAGGATTGAGGCTGTCCTTTCCTCACTTCAGACCAGACAAGGCCTTTTTGATTCAATAGCAAATTACAATAGGATAAATTGCTCTAGTGAATTACAATAAGATAACTTGGTCTTCTTGGGTTTAATGGTTCCTTGAAGAGGGTTGGAGTAAAGTGTTCCCACGAAAAGGAGGAATTTATTTCACCTAACTTTTTTCAATTTAAGTTAATTCCATCTTAAGACAAGCAAACAAATTCAGAATTATTTCATGGATAAAATGAAATGTGAGGAATAAGAATAGCTACGTCTTCCATCACTATGCCACAACCATATAGGGTCTACAAGTAGAAGGAGAAACAGAGAGGAAGATGAAGTGGGAAGGAGGTTATAGCAACACCCATGGGTATTTGGGCACCCAAACTTTAAGGTGTGCTTGGTTAGAGAATTAGTAGTGGATTTTTCTTTTTCCTTTTTCTTTTTGGGGGGGGTGAGGAAGGGTATCTTGCACCCAAAAAAGGGTAGCATAGACTTATACAATGGAAAAAGGGACAAGTTATCCCCTTCAATTACTTTTTGGCCGTTTATCCACTCTCTAAACACACAAAAAAAGTGGGAGGATAATTTCGTTTGTTTAATGAAAATCTATATCATCAGGAATCTAATGCACTTTAAATGCACTTTGTCACCACTACTTATCCCTCCTACCAAATGCCAAAAAGATCCTATCCTATGGAATAAGCCCCATCCCTCCAACATTATGCGCATAAGTTTCCTTATCCCCTCAAAATTTATTCCACAATCAAACATAACCTTAGGCTCTCCTACAATATTCTTCACCATCATTCTAGTCTCCCAGGAACCACCCCATCACCACTCCTTATAGGGGTTAACTTGTTTGAAAAAAATCAACTTCCTAGTTAGGTCATCGGCCTCAAACCAAAGGTATACCCTTGGAAGAACATAAGAAAACTTAATCAAGCAAAGGGACTAATCCCCAAAGCATAAAGGAAGACTTCATCAGCTTTCCTTCACTACCATGGCAGCTAGAGCAACTCCTTAAAGAATAAAAGAATACCTAAGTAGTCCTTTCCACCAGGGCAACCAGTTAATTGCTCACCCAAGAAGCTGTCTTTTTCAGAAAAGAAGGTCCAATTGGGCCTTCCTCCTCTACCATGGTGATCATGTTAAGAAGTGCCAAATGGCAACCTCCTACTTATATCATGGAAGCGTGGCAATGAGCTAAATATTAAAAAATTTTGAGTTACACAAATCTATGAAACCAATGCAGCATGGGTTCCCTTAATCATTCCATGTCACACAACCATCGAGGCATGTGGTGAACACTTTGAAGGAATGAACCCATAAGGAGAAACCCATTCGAAATGGCATGCACCACACATTAACATGTGTCAGAGATATAGTGTGATGATACTGAATTAGTGCATATAAACTAGGGCAGCATAGCAATCAAATGTTGTGCCAAGTGTCTTGCTAATTGGTTCTGATTTGAACTTCCTAATTTAAAAGTTAGCACATGACAGATATCAAGGCCTCTGGTTGGCATGTGTGGAAAGGCTGAAACCTCCTTTAAGTGTAAAGTTCAACTTGACCAAGTAGTGCATTTGTGAATTTTAATGAGTTGGACCATCATGATTTTGCTACACTAGACACCTAAAGAGAAATATTACTATATGTTTTTGCCATAATGTGCCCTTTAGAGTATCATACAAACCAGCATTGGTTTTACTTTTCTGAGCCAATCTTAAGCTCAGCTTTCCAAGAACTCCTAATTGCCTTCCCACAAGATTCAGCTTGTTTCAAGGTGATAAGGAGTCATGTCTTCTCACCTTAGCATGCTTAACTTACAACCAAAGAATTCAATAAAATGATTGGTTTCTGGACACAATCTAACAGAGATCATATCTCAGTTAAATTTACAATTGTGGGCTTATTCAAGCCCAAATAGAAACAATTTCATAGAGCATGGAGTATAAATAAACACATTGATCATTTACCAAGAGAGATAACATATCACAGAATTGGAACAGGGGTTGGTTGAAATGAAGAGATGGTTGTTGGTAGATGCATATATCCACAGAGTAAGAAATGATTATATTAAAGCAGAGTGATGGACAATTGATTGATGTCAAGACACATAGAAAACATAGATACCAGATAAAACTAGCAAGGAGAGTCCCTTTAGACTTTATCAAGAACATAGGGAAGAGGAGGGATATACATAGGGTAACATGGTTGGAAATTGTGAATAAGTATATGGGAAAAAAAACACAGATGATGCTGAAAAGGAATGCTTGGTGAATGGGAGTTCATAAAGCGAATCTCGATTAGTGGAAAAGGCTGATGGTTATAATGGTTATCAAGAGGCAAACAAGAAAAGAAGCTAAGATTTGTCAATAAATGATATAAATGTTCCAGAATATTTCGAATGACATGAAGATATCCCTACCTCTGATATGTGGAAATGAGATTTTTCTTGCTCATCTAAACTTACACTCCAATGATCGCCAATACTTGCAATAGAACTCAAACTGTTATGCAACCGCAATTTATTCCACAAGCTGGTTTTAAGCCAAGGGTCTTTCAGTAAATAAATGATGGTAACAGATCTTGCTTAAGCATAAACCCTTTTTTTTTTTTTTTTTTTTGAGAATAATGGTGCAAGTGCCACCTTTCCAAGTCAGACTTGGAACCCATCCCCATGCAAGTGCTGAGGAGAGAGAGATGCCCATTAGTGAACTGAAGTCTTGTTGGCCTTAAGCCAAAACAATGAACTGCAAAACATTAGACAATACATGGAGAAAAGGGCCAAAAAGGCAATTTGCACACTAAAAGATGAACAAGAAATGGAGCTGTCACTCTATCTAATGAATAGAATTAGTGAAGATAGCACAGTGTAGTATCCTCCCACACAAACTGGCATGTGCCACACGGGAAAAGCATAACAGGCATTGAATGCTTGTGATACCAAATCCAAGGCACTGGCATATTAAGATTAATCATTATACTTTGGAAACTAACAGCATGATGGAAAGCAGTTCCAGTTTATTCTTCCTTCTAATTAATTTCAGATGCCAATGGATGGAAGTCAGTTTAGATCAAATGAAGATTCATGCTTAAGTAAATTATTATGCACCACCACTGATGCTAAAAATCGCAAACCATCCATGCACCCAGATATCACAGCATAATCTGCAAATTACTTCAGATATCTGTCATCTTCAAAGGTATCAAATTATTTGGATCTTCTACAGACCCTAGAATTGGCACCAAAAAAATTTGAACCCAACAAAAAGATTTACCCAAAAGCTGGATACCATCCAGTCCAATCACAAAAGTTTACAATTAGTAGATTGGGAAGGAGGCATAAGAAGATCATAGACACAATTCAAAGTATAAAAAGTAATTACTAGAGCAAGAAGATCATAGACACAATTCAGAGCATAACAAGTAATTACTAGAGCAAGATGCAAAATGAGCTCTAAAATAAAATTTATCTTTAATAAAAAGAAGCTTTAAGATGCATCACCTGATGTTGTTCCCATCTGTCTGAAAAGAATCAGGCTTTGATCCAAGCTTCATAAACTTCATTTTGGAACAAAAGAAAAACACTTCCCCCACTCCAATGCTGTGACACAAAGAGCAGATCTCCCACAACCACTAAACTGTCAAAAGAACAGCTATCCTGCCATCCTGCACCACTGGTAGTGTAAATAAGAGCTGCAATAAAGAACACTGCCAGGAGTGCTATTACAAAAACGGTGGCGTGGACTTCTGGATCGAGTTGTTACTGAAAAAAGAAAGGTAAGACAGGTTCCAACCAAAGAAGGAATGGGACTAGATTTAAAGGGCCATTCCACTTGAAAGAGAAGGAGACCCAGAGAAGCGGTCCAAGGGAGAAGATATATTGCTTCCCTGATCCACAGCAGAGCCTGCTGGTTCCGGAAGCAAATGGTCAGGCACAGCCGACACCCATAGGCCCTCTAAAGTAGTAAACAATTAAGGGAGAACTGAGACACAAACAAACACTAAGCTGACATCTCCACCCTTCCTGCCATTTGTTAATAGATTTCTCTTTGATCTAAGCTGTGTAATGTGTTCTCCAATTCTCCTATTCTTTTTTTCTTTCTCACGTTGTTCCAAAGATCTAAAAGATCTAGTGTCCCATCCTTCAATGCTTATACCATGGCATCCACATTCCTCCAGTTCAACTCCCACTCTGCGTGATCACAACTCCTGCAAGGCCAAAACAGCGCATCGAAGTAAGGAGAAGGAGATCACTGAAACCCCGACAATAAGCATCTTTTTTAACAGGGAGAAGGGGGTGCAAAGAGACCAAAACAACTGCTCCCTCTGAAGGAATCTTATCAAGTTGGTAAAAACATACATCTGAAGGTATATAGAATAACTAGAAATGCATGGAAGCCAAGAACACATGTGAGACTTCATTATAACTTCAGTGGAGTTCTTAAAATAACAAAAGAGACCCAACAAAAATAAATTGAAAACTCCCTTTTGACTATAAAAAATAAAAAAAAAGAAAGAAAGGAAAAATACGGGCATATAGGCATGGAGAAAACACCAAAATACAATACCAATATAGGTGAATTAATTGCAGCACTTGTGATAGTATAGATCGAATACACTGAATAAATATTTGTATTTTGGAAGTTGGGAAATATACCAAAACATATATAGTTATAAATTCCCAACTAGAACAAGGTGATTTTTTTTCCAAGGAAAAAAGGAACAAATCTTGAGAAAGTTATCATTTATAGAAACAAAACCCAGATTAAAGGGAAAAAAATACTCAAAGAAATCCCACATTTTAGAGAAGAAAATGGTGAAAACAGAGAAAACTCGCAAAGAGGAAGAGGAAAAGCAGGAGGAAGAAGAATGAACCAACTTCAATAGTGCATGAAAGTGGACACCAAAGCAAGCACTAAAGCCCACCAACAACAGAGGAATACAAAACCAGAACTATTTAAGAAGAGGAAACATAATGAAATTTTTGAATAGGAAAAAGTAAAGAGGAACCACCTTAAAGTCATGAAATGAGCACCTCTAGAAGTCTTCTAAGGATCAGACTCCATAGAAGCACAGCAGGACACCCAGGATGACCCCTCCCATGCCCACAACTCCTCTCTGTGTGCTGTCAGTCGCCTCAAACCCACTGTTGAACAGCAAAAGCACAAGAAGTGTGAGCTCAAATCCAATGACCATAAGACCTCAAAAAAAAAGCTCCGAACTCCTCTTTTACCAACTCTCTCTCTCTCTCTCTCTCTCTCTCTCTCTCTCTCTCTCTCTCTTTAGAACAGAGGAAGGTTAAACTTCAAAAAAAAAACCAAAGCTCATCTTTTTCCTCTCCTTTCTCTCCTTTTTATTACCAATGGGCATTTCTTTATCAGCTTCTTCCCACCCACAGACTCTTTTCCTTCCCTCCTCGCTCTCTTTTCCACTGCTGCTAGCCTGCTCTCTGGAGAGGTAAAAGTTGAAGCGACATTAGTGCCCCTGGTGCTCTTGGAAAATTTTGAAGATGCCACCAGTCGCTGCTAGGCAACATATACTTTATTTCCTAGGATACCTAGCGAGTGAGAGTATTCAGGATTTATACGTTTTTTATTTGATAATGTATTAGTGGTCAATAAAGAATGTCAACTTCTCTTCTTTTTAACCCATCGCAAGTACCAATACTTGGGCAACCATTTTTTAGCATGGAATCGACCTTCCAAACAAACCTGCTTTCAAACTGTTGAAGCCCATACCCCCTTTCCTCCCCTGATTTTTTCTTGCCCTGTTATTCTGACTGGCTTTCGTCACCTCTGACATGCTCAACTTGTGTCATTGATGTTGTTGAAATATAATTTGATCTTGAAAACGAATTTTATCATTTAGTCTGTTGTAATGAATAATATTAATAGAACATGGAAAAAAGAATAATGTTAGTATTATAATTATTAACTTGGTAAATGTTAAATATAAAATTATAATTTAATTAAATTGTTTTAGGATGACATAGATTATAATGGTAATATACCACCACAAGAGTTTAACAAAACAGATCTTTGAATGGTGGTGCTAGCCAACTTATATATGGTTTGTTTACCCTGTTGCAAGTTTGATCCAAATTAACCAAAGCATGGAACATGTCTTTAGAAACTTAAAAATTATATTATCTATAGTAGGGAATAGATATTTTTTCTCACTGCCAGAGCTCTTCAGGTTTCTACTTTGAATATGAATGGATTTTATTTTTTGTCATTGTTAAAGATTTGAGGCTACGGCATTCCTAACTCCCTCAACTTCCTTTATAACCAAAAAAGGGAATTTGATGCGGAAGAAGTGAGAACTTTCTCTTCTTTTCTATCTCCCTCTGCCATCAGTAACATCAAGAGGCTAGCAATGGTCTCTGTTTTATGTGTAAATTGATTTTTTATCATAAATTCATTTCATTCTTTCAGCTAAGTGAAAGACGAGGATGAGAAACACAATGAAGAATCCAAAGCAAAGTAATCCAAGCTGTCAATCTTTCTTCTGATTGATTCTACGTCATCTAGCAATTATTTGCGTATCTCGATTACAACTGGTATCATGCACTTTCTAGAATAAAGTACTGGGCCCTGAGTCATACTGCGTTACCACAGTAACGCTCCGTAGCCATTGTCTGAACGATAGCATTAATAAAATAGATGAGGCTCTATGCACTACTTAGTCCTTTATGCTTCAAAACAATTTCTGGAATCCGTTTAGGCACTTGTTCTTTGGCTTAATTTGTAAGGCAATGGAGCCGGTGGCGCTGGTTCCTAACATTTACGCTTTATCAACGCTTTAAAAAAAATGCTATCTTTCTTTCGTAGTTAACTTTGATGTTGCTATCTAATGTAGAATCTTGGGAAAAAAAAAGAGATTTGCAGCATAAGCAAAGTGACACAGCAAAATTGATTCTGTGTGATTGACAAGGGAAAAGAAAAAAAAAAAAAAAAAAAAAGCTTTCTCTAATATTAAAGGGGAAACCACTAAGCATTTTTTTACCATACTGTTTCTCTCATGGAAAGTTCCTCATCCAGAACTCTAGAAAAGTTTGCTTAATAGAGAGTAATGGTTAGCCGCCTCCTCTCATTCCAACCACCATGACTTATCTTTACTTCTAATTGAACACCTGCTTAATCTTCAGTTCCAATCTAATGATGAGCTTCATCCACTTTGCCTTTGTGGATCATTTCTGTCCACAATTCCAAGTCCCAACTCCACATGCCATAGTCTCCAAAACCCAAAATGGTACGCACCACATCAATACTTTTAGAGACTAGTTAACATAGGTTTATCATATTCTCCACTCTTCTCCATTATGATGTTTGCTTTCTTTAATTTTACTTAAAACTTACTTATCATCTATCTTAACCAAAATCACAGCCTCCTCGCCATTCAAGGTGGCCAGCGAGACATGGGGCTGACACTGGACTTGGTCACCGGGCATCCGTTTACAGAGCATGACTAGCACGATGCTTGCTTGTGCTTGGCGTTTGTTATTCAAAATTAAAGATTGGACACTGTGTTTGATGCCATGCTAATGATTCTTGAGCTCACATTTATCAAGATTGAGTTTTGAGATCTCCGGCAGTAGAGCTGATAAGATTTGTGAGACTTATAAGAAAGAAGAAAATGCTAGTGAGTAGAAGGAAATGATTAGGATTAATTTATGATGACCTGTATACGATATATTTAAAGCAAAAGAAATTTTAAAATTTTTCAAAAGAAGAGCTCTATTGCTAACTTCCATGATCTATAGGATTTGAAATAGCTTTTCCTTGTGAGATGAGTTTTGTACTAAGAGATAGGTGGATGCATATAAAAATTTTTGTGCTTCTCTTTCTTACTTTCCATCACCTTTGTAAATACTTTTAATCTTAATAAATTTATTAGTAGAGAAAATCTCTTCTCCCACTAATTTTTCTTTTAAAAAAGATTTATAAGACTTACCATCTAACAAAGAATTTATTTTCATGTGTTACTAGCTTTATCTCCAAAAAATACCAATTACTGCCTTTGGATTTAAGCAAGCTATAAAAATTATGTGGCAAAACACGAAAAGTTGCATAAAATTCTGTTTAGTGTCTAGCATTATTTTTTCTATAAGTTACTTATTAGTAGCATACGAAGGAAAATTAAAATTAGAGAAAGAAGGGACTGATCTGGCAAAGAAAGATAGGCAATTAACTATGCTTTTCTAAAACGTATTGCCACTCTCATAAGGATTTTTTTGGCAAAAATATCTCTAAGCTACAATACTTCTTTGTTCATCCAATCTCTTAATTGAATATGAATCAGAGAGAGAGTTTTTTCTTAAACTTGCTATCTATGAGCATCTAGGTATATGCAACTCAATGCAAAAAAAGAAATCTCAGAAATGAGTGAGAAAGAGAGAAAAAAAGGCTCTTAGAATAAGGAGTATAGTAGAGAACAAAGATAATAGAGTTTTTATTTTGGATGATTCTCTTTCGTTTGCTAGAGTGCTTTTATAGGCATCAATCGATGCTGCCTATACGAATGCATCTGAATATAGATAGCATCTATTTTGAACAGAAGCTTTTTCTCGAAAGGCATTTATTATGAACAGAAGCCTTCTCTTGTAAGGCATTGAATTATGGTACCTCAAGGGACACCCCTTTTTATGATGCATTCATATGGCAGTACCTCACAAGTAACGTGGGACTAAAGTTATTCCATAAAATTTTGGATTTTTTTTTCATCCGATGTAATGTACAAGCGAAACACCAAATGATATTTTTAAAATCTGAATAATAAAGATAAAATTCTAAAAAAATACTTATTAAGTCAAAAATAATGTAACACCATTCCTATTTTCCTTTAATGTTTTGAACTTTATACTGATGAATGTAATTCAAAACTTAAACTTCCAAACTTGGAGTAATTGGAAAAGTTCTTAAACCTTATTCTTCATGCTTGAGAATAGAAAAAATATTAGATTCTGAGAGGATAACTGGATAGCCCCGACTCTCTTCTCATTCATATTTAAAGAGTTATACGAGATAATAATCGCAAAACAATATTCAGCCTTGATGTGAGTCCCAAAAATTATACATGAATACTCTATGACCCTCTTATTGCCTTAAAGCAACAGTGAATGCAACAGCTGCAGAGCCTTTTATCCCTCCTATCCCAAGTAAGAGCTATGGATACGCTAGTTTGAAAGTCTAGTAGGGATGGTAATTACTCGATGCACTCTTTCTATAGTTTCATTGATTTCTAAGGTGTAAGTTATCCATTCCATGAATCAGTGGAAAGCTTTTATCCAATAAAAGGTGAAGATATTTTTATAGCTTGCCCTACTCAATAAATTTTATAAGGGAGAAGTTTTTGTGAGAAAAGGATAGCCACAGAGTATGGAATGTGTGATATGTGAAGCTAACCAGGAATTGGTGGATGTCTATTTTTCAATTATCCCTTCTCAAGCTCGATTATGGAACAACTAGAAAGTTATTTGGGACTAAGAAGATTGCCAACCAACTTCCATGAACTATAGTTAGATTGGAAGAGGAAAAAGGTGGTGGTTGGTAGAAGAAAATTTTGAAATTAATTGGTAATAGCTTTCATGTAGCATATATGGAAGGAACAAAATAGTAAGATATTCTTAAAAATGAGTATCTTCCCATTCATCGATCATTCATAAGATTTTTGCGAGCATTCATTTTTGAGGAAAAATTTTTCTAAAGAAGTGGGTGGAATCACATACGATCGTTTGTAATACTATTTCTTCTTTATTTCTATATTTCTCTCTGTAAATATCTCAAATCATAATAAAATTTGGTGGGGGAGCTTTTTACTTCCTCATTATTCCCTTCAAAAAGATATCTAGCATTGTTTTTTTCTACTTTGATAAAAAAAAAGTAAAAATGTGTGCTTGTCTTAGTGTCTACATAAACATTTTAAGAGACTTTTAGTTGATATTAAAATAGGCAATATCTTAGCTTATATAAATTGGAGATAGAAAGTTGGATCGCAAACAATAGTATAGAAATTGAGGTATCGAAAACCTAGCATTAAACTAAAAAATTAATATGTGATCATTAATGTTGATAAAGAAATTTATATTTTGACATCATATTGGCCAATATATTAGAATACATAGTTTACACATTAAGGTGTTAAAAACCCAGAATCCAGGCCAAGTTGGCTTGCCTAAGGGTTCAAAATCAAATATGCTCAAGCTACATTCATGTTTGAATTGGGTTGAAGCCAAGCATTAGCTTTGCATGTTAGAGTTGATTTCAGGGACAAATATTCTTAGTAGGCCAAGTCTTATTATATAAATTATGCCGCATTAGGTCTAATCTTATAAAATACATGCTCAATTTACCTAAGGGTTCAGATATGATTTTGGGGCTCACATGTAGGTCTAAGTTCAACTCAGCTATAGCCAACTTTTTGAACGATATTTTGATTAGTATGGCTTTATGTTTTGTCATGGATGTAGAAGTGGGTCTAAATTTTACTAGATATATGCTTGATACGCTCAAAGATTTAGATCAACATTTTAGGCCTCTATTCAACTTGCATTTCAATAGGATGGAAATCAAGTCAGATTGAGTCTAAGCTAGACCGAACTTACCCATATGTGTCGGCAGATGGAGTATGTCAACTCTACTAGGTATCTTCTCCTTTGATTATCCGACAAGAATTAAGAAACAAGATTACAATCAGAAACCCTAATTGTTTCCCTTAGCAGTACACCATTTGTCAATTCCACTGGCCTACCACTTCTAGCTAGCTAAAGTCAAGTCTAGCTTGCATTATGTCAATTCCATTGGCCAAGTGACTTGGGAGCTAGGGAAGCTTGTGAACTCACAACAATGTAACATCCTTGCCATGAATTTGTAACCTCTCACATCTCATCATCTCATCCTAAGCCATGCAAAATCCCTCAAAAAGAGGCAAGACTTCTCATAGCCAGAGGGCATTCAAACTCAACAAAAATATAACACTCTAGCTAAGAATTAATAATCTCTCACCTCCCATCATCTCATCCGAAATCAGGCAAAATGCCTAAAAAGAGGGTAGATCCCCTTGTGATGTTGCAAGCCTGAAACCTTTTGTTAAATATCAGACTAAAAGGACATGTGGGCACGTCATCTGCATGGGCTAATGGGGGACATAACATCGTGGGGACAATGGAACAATATCCTAACAAAAGAGGATCCCATCAAACGGGTTGGAACTGTTTAAGATCCGCCATATGATGTCTGGATGCCTAGATCTTGGACTACGCTCTCTCAAATAGGAGTCCTGGGGCTCCATGATTCCATGGAAAAAGATACGGGGCCCCATGGAACTCAAGATCTTATAAAGCGGGGGAAACAAAAGGACTAGAGTTGGTGCTTGGTGCAATCCAACGCAAATGCCGGTGTGGCATTGCTGCTTAAAGGCCGTGTTGTGGGAGCCATGCAAAGAAAAGGCATGGAAAGAAGGGAGGCAGGGTGGATGCTTGATGTCCACACAAAAAGAAACAAAAGGTTAAAAAGATAAAGAAGACAGTGAAGGTCAACAGTTGCGCAATGCATGCATGGAGTCATGGAGATACAGACAACACAGTATTGCACAGCATATAAACTTCCATTCAAAACTAACTTTGGTTCTCAAACTTCCATTTATTATGGTGTAGTCCTTTATATTTTAAGAATATTATATTTCTAATATTCTATTACATAGCATTCATTAAGATTGATTGAATAGTTGCCATGTCGATATGAGAAAGCTTCTATATACTCGCGCCAAGGTGACACGAAAACTATTTCATCAATTTCAATTGATCCTATATAATGAGATGTGAGAAATGTAACGTTCTTAAAATATAAGAAACTAAATTACAGTAATTAAAAATTTTATTTTAGTAAAAATAAAAAAAAAAGAAAGTATGACTTTTTAAAAAAAAAAGTTTCATGAGCAAAGGTAGCGCTCGTTCACGGTGGTAATCTCTCTTTTTTTTTTTTTTTGAATAACTTTATAGGGTGATTAATGTTCTAAATTTACTCATAATATATGATACAAGGCCAAATCTAACCAATCTGTCTCTTTTTTTTTCCTATTTCTCATCAAGATAGAGCAATCCAATTTTGTTGCTCATAGGAGTATAGTTTTTCATAGTGATATTTATGAGGTTTCATGGTTGCCATTTTTAAAAAGCATTGAAAAGTTAAATTTTTTTAACAATAATTTTGACCTTTTATTTTCACATTAGAACAAATAATATCTTGTTATTATCTATTTTATTCAAATTATTTTTGTATCTCTTTTTTTTTCTGGTGTTAACATTTGAATGCATATCCAAATTTGATTCTTATATCAGCATCCATGCAACCCTGATCAAGATCACCTGATCAAATTATCTAATTAATATCATAAAAATTTATTTTAATAAAGATCACCGAATCAAATTCTAATAAAACCTTCTCTGACTTTTCCACATTGACCCAATCACTGTTGGCATTGTTTTATAAGATCTCGAGTTTAATATGTGCCAAACTTTGATAGGAGCTCAACTTCCAAGTAGTTGTTAAACCTCTTCTCACAAAGCGGTCAATGAACCATTTAGGTCAATTGACCAGCAAGATGCCAGAAAAGGAAAGGATAATTTCAACTTAGATAATATAACATAATGCCACATTCCATTAAATTACTGTTGCCCATTCGTTTTATTCTAATTAATGTGCAAATATGTAGTTAACAATAGCTATACATAAGATAATGTGTCAATTTAATAGATACCACATCATTCATTAGGTCACCTAACTTCTCCAACACATTCCAACACATGTTCATCCCTTTGGACAAACAATTAAATGAGCATCACTAAGCTTCCTTATTGTTTAAAGGTGGTGACAGGTTTCATTTGGGCTCAACTAACTTCACCAGCCCCTGGTAATTGTTATATGTCCACAATTCTCCCTCACATTCCACAAGCCAATCACAGGAGGATCATTACATCAATCTCAATATCTGCTCACAAAAAATAAATTAGGAGATTGGATTCTATTGATTGGTTGATAACATGTGCTCCTCCCATTATTATATGGCCAGTGTTCCCCTATGGGGGCTGGGTGACCAACAGGTGGTGACGAGAACCTCGTGAAATGGGGCTGCCGGCCGGGAACAATGCCTTGTTGACAACCCTATGGCTAGGTTCAAATTCTCACTGGTTGGCATGTGAACTTAGACCATGGGAGCAAATCTTTATAGTTTAATGGAAGATACACCTCTATAGGTAATATTCGCACTATATTAGGTTTGATCTTTATAAATTAGAGATATAGATCAAGTTAGGTGCGTACATAGTACGTTAATGTGATGGAGAGATGCATCATGGTTGTCGTATCTTGAAGAGTTTCTCGAAGAATAATGAATTCCATAAGAATTTTGAGCAACGGCTCAATAACAAGCATTACAAGGGGTTAAACTCATGATTAGTACATTGAAAAGGAAATATGGTGTCATGCCTCAACCTATTAACTAAGTTAAAGATGTGGCACGTCCATATAATTCCTAAGTGAGGCGCTCAAAATTATGCAAGGCCTTATTAATTTATAATTCATAATTTATGCAAAAATTAAATTTCTACAAAATTTACAAAATTACTAATATATTCCTATTCTTTTAAAGTTCAAATTACTTAATACAATGATTGTAATATCTAATAAATAATTTCATATTAGATGGAAAAGAAAAGTTTGAGAAGTTTACAATTCAAGTTCACCGATACCAATTAACTTACACTCGACTTTTTAAAACCATATAATTTGATCTGCTAATAGATTAATTGGACCAACAGTTGGACTTGGGGTGTTTCAAATGATATCAGAGCTAATCCGAGTATATGAAAGTTAATCGGCAGGAGAAAAGGGCTACCTATAAGATGGTGATAGAAACAGTCCTACCATGATGTGAAGCCACCTCTGCAGCACTAACAACCTCGCTCAGGATAGATTCTAGCTAGCTTATAATGTGCGATGAGACATCGCCTAATAAAGAGAAAAGATTGTAATAAACCATAAATAGTCTCATATCGGATAAAAAAAAAAAATTTGAGAAGATTATAACTTAAGTTCATCTGCTACCAATTACCTTGCACTTGAATTTTTAAGACTATATAGACTCGATCTGCTAATAGGTTAATTGAAACAATAAGTAAATTTAAAACGTTACATATAGAATATTTGTAAATGAGCCTAGCCCAAGCCCCATGTAAAACATTTTTAAGGCCATCAAATGCTTTATCTTTGATCCCTAACACCTTCACTTCAAAGAATTTAAAAATCAGCGAACTTTGCAAGAAAAGAAGCACACATGATTTCACTAAGTTAGTCATCGTATAATTAACATAACAACATAACTTAACAATTTGGATTCTTGCATTAACATAACAACATAACTTACAATTTGGATACTGCAAGAAAACAAAAGAACTCATTGGAGAACAAATGTTGCAATTTGATCCGATCATTTCAAAGTAGCAAGGTAGAAGACAAAAGTACATCAACAGTGACTTATATAAATGCTAAAAAATCCGAGAGATATTACTCATCAAGATAAATACAAAGCCACATCTAAGACAAAAGTACATCAACAGTAACCTATATAAATGCTAAAGAATCCGAGAGATATTACTCATCAAGATAAATACAAAGCCACATCTAAAACAAGAGCTTTACTGTGATCTTTGAGACAAAAAAATAAAGGAAAAAAATCCAATTCTTTGATTCTTATTCGAACAAAGGATGCACACCCAACACAATCTGGTTGCTTGGGATCTCGTTGCTTCAAACCAGCATTTAAGTGGCAGTTGAGGCTTCCCAATTGGCGAGGATCACTTAAGTCTCAATTTGAGTGTAACAGCTGCCCATGTCTCAACTGGAGACGACAGCTTGGGGACCACCTCAAGCCTTGTTCTCTGGGCTTGGGGTCCTAATATTCATATTGGACAACAAGAAAAGGAGTAAATAATAATAATTTATTTGGGATGTAAGATTCAATGGTTTCAAATACTGTATGAGACCAGCATGGCATTTATGGACCAACTTAAAAGTTGGCAATAGAAAACTTTGAAACATTATAAGAGTACCATGCCAACAGGACTTGGCCAGTTGGCATCCATCTCCTCAATAGAAAGTAAAAAAGATATTGTAAGAGGATTCTAGTTAATAATTGCTTAAAACTGGATTTAATCTCAATATGAAGTTCTACTTTAGTTATTTGTTAAAAGTACCACCAATGTTTTGAGAAATAAAATGGATGCACACTACTCTGAATAAGTTATCTGGGTTAAACACAATTCTTGAAGCATGAAATATATATATATTAGAATGAAATATAGGGCAGATCAAGTATTGTCACACATTAATTTTTTTCTCAAAAAATTAAATTCATTAAGTTTATATATACCTGATTCATTGTCCATGATGTGTAAGAGGATCAAATAGGGAAAATTATGTTGTATTTTGATGCACTCCACCCTCCACCACACTGCAACCATCAGAACTAAAGACGGTTGCAGCAATTTTCCCCTCCCTGCTGGAGACATGGATGGAGAAATTAGACACAACTTAGTCCCATCTTACCGCCTCCACTAGTTTTTGCTCTTATTTAAAACCATGAAGCTCAAAATGGTTCTCAAGACCTGGTATCTAGGACAAAAGGTCCACAAATATATTTTTCCTATCCTATCCTTACCATAGTCACTTTTTTGATTGGATTTGAGATCCATTGGTATATAAGTTTGTAACGAATGCGGCCTTACATGCATGAACTTGTGAGTGCATTTTAATGTGATTTAGAGACAATGCTGTGCATAAGTCATTTATATGCTCCTCATCAACCGCATCTCATCAATCCATCTGAGGATGCTATGTTTTATTACCTTCCAAATGGTATGCTTGGCTCGTGAATTGCTTTCCTTCTCCACTTGTGGAGGGCATGTACTACCTTTCTTTTGAGACTAACTTTATTTCATAGCCAAATAATCCTCTTTCATTACTCTAGCTTGGTTCAAAATTTGGATCTAGCAGGTATTCAGTTTATATTCTATGGCTTTCGCTATCATGCTTCTAACTATATGTAAATGGTAACATAAATTATAGGAAGTTCAAGAGCATAAGGGCATTGATAAAGGCCTGAATAAGTTGAATGGTGGCTTTGACTAGATTGGATTGAAGTCCGATTTTAAAAAAAAAACATTATAAAAGCACAGCAGCTGAATCCGTATTCCATGATCAAGTCAAAGTGATCTTTTTCAAAGTCTTAACTTTGTTCAATTGACCCATTTTATTCAAGTCAAAATTTGAATACCTACTAGATCCAAACGACCCTTTTCAATTGCTCTTTCACTTTTTTTTCCTTGAAAGAAGCAAAGGTTTGCCCCATTGATATGAGTACAAACCAAAACATCCCTAATCACATTTAGAATAACAGCCAAAATAATAAAATATAGTAGATGATTATCTTCTTGTTGCCAAGGCCACTCCAAAAGAAAGCAGGATGTTAAAGGAAATTATGGCTGAATATTGCATTTCTTCAGGGTAGTGTGTTAATTTGGCAAAATGGCATGTTTCCTTCAATCCTTCTACATCTCGGCAAGTTAAAAATCAAATTCTGCAATACTTAGATATTACTCTTAAATCATGAGTAGGACTTATCTGGGGTGTACCAATGGCTGAGTATAATATAGATATGTCTCACTTCAACCCTATTTTGGATACAATTAATCAAAAATTAGATAGATGGAAGTTAAAGGCATTATCTTTTGCAAGAAGACTAACTCTTCTTTAGTTTGTTCTATCTTCTTTATCTTCATTTATGATGTCTAATTGTTCTTTAACAATAGGTTTCTTGAACAAAGTGGATAAGGATTTCAGAGCTTTCTTTATAGGGTCATTCTACTGAAAAAAAGAGGCCTCCATTTACTAAACTGGTCCATTATATGTAGTACTAAATCAAAATATAGATAGAGGCACCAAAAGAAGCATTTCAAGTATAGAGCTTTAATGGCAAGGCAAGCAGGTAATTTAGTCCTTAATTTTTATTCCTTATGAACTGCCTTAGTGAGAAGCAAGTATAAGTTTAAAGGGACTTGGCCTCATTATGCCATACCTAGGAGATGTTCTGCTATACGGAGAAAATTATGTTCTAATGTGAGTACTATTCAAAATCATTTTGTTTTGATATTGGGAGATGGCATTAAGATTAGTCTATTTGATGACCCTTCATTTTCATTCATTCCTTTTAGTACTTGGCCACTTCTTATCAATATGAACTTCAATGCTATTCTAAAGTAGCTGATGTCATCACTTCTAATCATCGATGGGATATTCCTTTATTGGATGATATCTTTCCTTATAAAATTGTTGATGCTATAATTAGTAGTCCTAGACCTCAAGTTGCTTGGTAGGCACATTAAGATTGCAGCAGGGGATGCTTATCGAGGACTCTATTCTTTTTCTCCTCAATGTGAGTTAAATGAATTTGCAGGGATTTGGTAGTGTAATACTTTTCCTAGAAATTTTTTTTTTTTTTTGGTAGAAAGTTGATTAGGGAAGGTTATCTTGTAAAGCTTTATTGGCAAGTAAAGGGATTTTGTTTCATACCATGCTAAATTATGATTTATGTGCTAGCAATGATGAAACTAATAAACACATTTTAGTGACATGTCAGTATGCTAAATAGTATTGGGAAGACCTTAAGGATCATGTTATAGGCGGCTATGAGCCTCAATCATTGACAAGTTTACTGCATTTCCTTTCTAAAATACAAGTTTCAAAGGCAACCAAGTTATTGTTCTAACAACTGGCTGGATGATCTAGAATGCATGTAATGATAGGACTTTTCAAGGTAAAAGTCTTCTCTGGATGATACTATTAGATGTGTTGTTATGCTAGTTGTTGAGTTGCAACAGACTCAATAAAATTTAATTTTCGCACATAGTCATGGTACTGAGGTAATCTTGGCACTCGATGTCCAATTCTTATGATAGATACTACTGGCTTTTGGTCACTGCTACCTTTTGGTGTGTTCAAAATTAATTTTGATGGTGTAATTAGTCGCTTAGTAGCAAGGTTGGGTGTGGTGATTAGAGTTCACAATGACCATCTAATATATGTTTCTAGGAGATAACTGCCTGTTGTTTCTATGCCTTATTCTAACCTACTTGCTGCATGGTAGGAGTTGTGTTGTTGTTTATAAATTGAAAGCCTCTCAAATTTGGCTTGAAATGACTCTCAAATTGTTATCTGCTAGATTATGAAATCTATTCATGGTCTTATTTATAACCTTTTATTGCAAGATATATGATAACTTAAAATATCACTGGAGTCTTTCAAGATCTCTCATGTCTATCGAGAAGGTAATTTTATGTCTAACTGTGTTGCTAACTATTCCTTGCATATAAACATAATTCCTAGCCTACTTGCTCTGTTTAGATGCCCATGGGGCTCATTTTCAGCAGCTTAGGTAACTAGCTTTCAGTCAGGTGTTTAGTATTTCAGCTGACAGGGGAACTTTAATGTTGCTCTTCAGTTTACTTTGATGGTAATTTTTTCAGTTTTACTGTTTCTGCTATAAGTTGTCTTTTTGTTCTGTATTTCCGTTCTTCTGAGGCTATGACCTCCCTATTGTACCAATAATAATAACAATAATACCCCTTGATACAATATAAGGATACACGTCGCTGCATATATATAAGCTACTTCCAAAGATTTGCGACAGCGTTACTAACTTATATCGGTGATATCTTACCGTATTTGTAAAGTACTAATACAATACTAAGGTTCAATTTGGTATAAACTGAATTGATATAAACCGAGCAGAACCTTGTACCATCTCATATCGACCTGTTCAGTCTAAATTCGAATAGTATTATGATTAAGAGTAAAAAAAGTATAGGCATCCTTTATCGATATTGGGTGCATACTATATCATACCGATCTAAATCGTACCGAACTAGTAAATATACCGATACGGTTCTCGATACTGATTTTATGAACCTTGTTCCTCTCACTTAACCATCAAGCTTTGACCCCATAAAAATGCTACCACTCAATGCTTTCAGTGGTGTCCGGCTTACTTGGTCTAGTGATGTTGGGAAACTGATATTGAGAATGATTTCTCATCCTTTTAGAAGTTGTTGGTTCTGACTAGCTTTCAGGGGTTGGGTAATTGACCAAATCTTCCTTAATTGTTGGATGGTCTTCATGTTCATCTTAGCAGGCCTTTATTTGATAATGAGATTAAAGAAACCCTCTGGTCTACGTTGCATATGAGTTTTATAAGACAATACTTGGGAAATCATGGGACTTGATATTTGTAAGATGTTAGAATCTTTGTGGAGACTACCTTCCTTGCCGTGGAACAAAACCTATGTTTTGCTTATCCCTAAGAAGGATCATCCCCAGAAAGTACAAGATTAACGTCCCATTTCCCTATGCAGAGTGTGTGTTATAGGCTTTTGACAAAGTTGTCGTTTAACACATTGGAGCCCATCCTTCTTCTTCTTGTTGAGCAAGGGACCTTTGTGGCCAATAGAAATATTAGTGAGATTATTCCTACTACTAAGAGGTCTTGCATCCTATTGACCATATGCGTTCTTTCTTTTGTTATGTGAATTAAATTCGATATCGAGAATGGTTATGATAAGCTTATGATAAGCTTAGTTGGGAAGGCTCTTTATCAAGTGCTTATTCATATGAAATATCCTTCGAAGTGGATTGACTGGATTTTTGCCGGCACTTTTGCTGGTTTCTCTTTGCTTCTTAATGGTTCCTCTTCATGTTTGTTCTGGGTCAAAAAGATAGTTAGACAAGGCGATCCTATCTACTCTATACCTTATCTGAGCTCCACAATTACAAGATGAGGACGCACAAGACATTTTTATCAATGACACTTTTAAGTTTTGCCATGAAATACCTGGAGAAAAAAACTAAAGAAAATGAAGAAGACCGAAGTCCCTGCCCTCTAGTGCGAACAAAGGAAGGGAAGACCAACTCCACCGGTCTTCGGGTCACTGGCAGGCCGAAAAGTCCGCCAATCCAATCAAGGAAAAGTATGCTTTGATACTATTTGTAATGTTTCAAGCTCATCTATTGATCTAATTAATTTATTAGCGGATCAAAACTATATAATCCTAAAAATTTGAGTGAAAGTTAATTGGTACCAGGTGAAGTTAAGTTATAAGCACTATAAACTTTTTTTTCTCATCCGATGTGAAGTTATTTTTGAGGTATCACACGCATAATGGAGCTTATTGTCAAAAACCAATGATGAGAACTGAATAAAGGGGAAACTGTAGTTATCATAATGTAATTTTGAACGAAGATTTGCTAAATTCAATGATTCAGGAAAATACCATATAATTAAAAGAGATTAACAACTAGGTAACTAGCCAGGATATCATGTAGGCCATACCATCTTGCCCATTCGAGGTGATCCAACAAAAATGACTTTGTCAACTGAAGATACAAGAGCTTGTCCTATTTCTGGAAATCTGGCAAGGAAGAGTAAAACTATGTTATCAGAATCAATTTTCTTAATAATTCATCTGCAACACAAAGATGAACTTTGAAAGTCCATGTATACCTAGTTATTATGTGAACCAAATTATTCTGTGCTCCTATAGCTGCAAGAGCTGCTTGAATGATTCAGGAAATAAAAGCACCCAGACCAACTTGCATGTTCTGAAACCTATCATCAAGCTAATCAACTCTAAGAAGCTTCCTTAGGATTGTAGGGAGTTGATATATTTCATTTCGTCAGAGTACATTTTGTTGTCTAGCACAAAAAAAGGGACAGCAATCGGCAAAAGTATTTCATACTTGCATGCTTATATGATACATTCAACATGAGTACTTTAATGAAGCTTCATGAAAAGCTTTATCCTATTGATAGCAAACCATAATAATTTCTGCTTAGCATTGTTAGCTGGCAGTTTATATTGTTTGCATGAAAATATCTCACTCCAACACCGCAAGTTCTTTCAAAGAATTAGTTTGCCAAAATTCTCCAATTTGCTTAAAAGTGGTTGCCATAAGCATCAATTGTGTAAAAGAACTAATGTATTGTTAGCTAGCTCATTCCGAAGCTCAATTTTCCCTAAGTTTTCACTCTCGCATGTTTAGTTGAAGTAGAGAATGTTAATGTGAGTCGTGGATGTCAAATATGGTTGATTATGTTTACTAGTCATATGTTTAGCTCCTTGTTTACTAATCATATGTTTAGCTCATTATTTAATTATGTTTGTAATCCAGTTTATTTTAACTTCTGCAGATGAAAACCAAGTTGGAGATGCCCGAGCCTAGTACATGGACTCCTAAAGATTTAGCTTGTTAAGCGATCTAAAGAAATCCCAATCCCGTTCCGTTGGCCCCAAAAATATGGTGAATGAAAGATGTTGCTTCACTTATTTTTTAGATGAGATAGCATATGTATATGGGCTCTTGTCCCACTAACAAAGGGACATAGCATTGACCACCCCATTCGGTTATGTGCTGAACATTCTTAATATTAAGTAGAGTAGGCCATATGTCTACATGCATTGTTGTCTCTTTGGGATGACGAGCAAGAAGGGTTCTGGTTTGGGAAGGAATTAGTGCCATTTGTTGGCACTGACATCATACTATCCTTTGACGTAGCGCCAGAAAGTACTCCATCTTTGTAGTTTATAAACATTTCATCCACATATATTAGAGGCCTACAGCCTTTAACAAAACCCTTATTGACATATGAAATAAAATGAATTGAGGAGTAAATCAACCTTGAATGGTTTTAAATTTCGCTGTACTTCATGATGACATCATAATACTAGCATAACTAGTCATAAGAATGTGATTTATCATCATAAATTTTTATTATAGCTACCTCATTCTCATGCTAAGCTTGGTGGTATGGTAATTCCATACCAAAATCTCAAAACATATCTTTTACTATATCAACTAGCCCAT
This sequence comes from Metroxylon sagu, assembly GCA_017589505.3. Classification (NCBI taxonomy): domain Eukaryota; kingdom Viridiplantae; phylum Streptophyta; class Magnoliopsida; order Arecales; family Arecaceae; genus Metroxylon; species Metroxylon sagu. The sequence continues at coordinate 897,613 of JACVBY030000659.1, read as the reverse complement.
TTAATGGCATGTCTCGAATTCTTTCTTCACAATATTTGAAACCCGCTATTTAGAACCGTTCGAATATAACCGATTTTGCAAACCTCCATCACAAGTATGTATAGGGTTTATCGTTTTTATTACAAAATGATCTTCATTGCCAATATGAAAAGCATAAATCTATCATCTACAACCCATGTACTTACATTCAATGATCACACACTAACGATCATTCTTCGTAAATATAAAATCATGATAATTTGCAATACAAAAGTTATGAATAGTGTCACGAAAATTTTCATGTCCTTAAGTATCTAATGAATTTTTTTACCTTTGCTTCCTCTAACCTTTCAATACTCATGTCTACCCTGAGTTGATTAAAATTAGAAGCACTCGCTTTAGAACTAAATTGGGATGAGCATCACTTAGAAGTTTGTTTGCAGGAGCAATAGGTTTGTAGGAGCAATAGGTTCAAACATATCCTACAGCTTGTCATCCTTACATCATAAATATTGAATTATTTCTAGGATGCCCTATAAACAAAAGTGAAAAAATGGTATACATATTTTGTTTATGATTTCTGATGTTTAAAGGGGTATAATGCCAACTGCTAGATATGTACAAAAGGAACTACATTTGCCAAAAGCACTAAGTGAATAGAAATATCTGCCCATTTAGTTATCTTCTATAGCATATTAAATGTATTCAAGTACTAAATAATAAAGTACAAGTATCACAAAAAGTGAAGAAATAAGAAAATAAGTATTGAGCTTTCCATCTTACCTCATATCAATAACCATATTTGTACCATTAGATGAGCTTATAAAATGGTGAATACCTATTTTAATAATCAAAGTATTATTTTTATATAAATTTCATATATATTACGTACATCTCTATCCGTTAAGAGGTAACGAGCCTTTTATTTATATTCAAAGTATAGTATTTGATATTTATCATCACAGAAGTTATATGCTTACATGTCTTGACTATTTGAGTATAAATGTCATCAAGGGTTGTGTCTTTTGAAATAAAAATTATATGAGCTTCATTCTAATATGAGCATAAAGCGGTAAATACTAGATCTATTATGTCACTTGTCTTTTCAACTTCCATCTGCATAAACAAAATTTCAAATAAAAATATACAATAAAACTAATTACCAGTAAGAAATGCCAAATGGAGGGAGAGTTACTAAACTTATAGCGATTCCTTCTGTTGAAGGAAAGTTACCAACCACTCCTTTTCAATGAGAATTACCAAGCAATCCGAGTTCTTATGAGACTTACGCCAGTCCCTCTTATTGTATTAAAACATTTTTAAAGAGCGGATTGGTCCTATTAAAAATTTTTAATAGGAAGGATTTTTCAATGGTGGAATTTAATATTGTGAAATAGGTAAGGGGAACAATACCAACACATGTGAGGAAAGTTATTACAGTAAACGAGGTAGGGCGGAGCCTGACACATTGAACTAGGTAGGGTGGTCAGTTGATACACAGTAATAGGAGCTTAAGACATTGAAACAATGGTGGAATGGGGGAAATGGTAAAGTGTAGGGGATAATCATTTAAGCTTCCCTAAGAAAAGTCATCACTTATGTATGGGAGTGAGAAATGGCACCGAATTGGAGCTTTGCAGGGGCATAATGGTTCATTTTGAATTTTAATGGGGACCAGAGAGGGACCATAAGTTGAGGGAAAATTGCACTTGGGAAATGGGTTTTCTCCAAGCGATTGTCTTTTAAAATTTTAATGGGGCTGAAGAGGGATTACTTGTTAAAGGAAACTTAGTCATGGTATTGAAAGTTTAAAAAAATAGTATAGCTATGTTTCGTTAAGGAGCACCCAATGGAAAGGCCGCTCATTAAATCCCTCTTAAAAAAAGATCCAACTCTGTTTTGCCTATTTGAATAAAGCAGCGATTGCATGTATTGTTTTGGCTTTATCCTTCCTTCCATATCATCTTGCTGATTGGGATCTTGAGGGTTCAAACTAACAGCAATAGCAGTCAAGAAGTCTCTATTTTTTTTACTATAAGCAAGGGAGACATGCTTCCCAATTTATCAAGAGTTATTATATATAAGGAAGCGTTTAGAGGGGAAACATGCTTCTAAATTTATTAAGAGATATTATTTATAAGGAAGTGTTTAGAATGTATAATAGGGGAATTTGCACCTAGTAAAGATTTAAGAAGCCTTTGTGCATCCTCAATCTTTCCATTAGAAATACAAGGGGAAAAAGATTTTTTGGGTAATAGCTTCTAAGGATAAGGATTTAGATGTAAAGATTCTAGCATTCCTTTCTTTTCCTTTTATAGGTGTCACGATGCAAAAGAATCAGCCGATCCCATGCTAGCCTCCAGGAGTAGGAGATATTTCTCTTCCTTCAAAATGTCTATAGATGAAGCAAGTTGCAAGGTCTCAAGTGAATGTCAAAAGGGTTGCATAATAAATACCACAATTTTTTAGTGAAAGAACACATTAGAAGGATGTGGAAAGCTGTCTCAAGGAGAGTGTTACAAAAAGAGCAGCCCAAATTGATGAGCCATCCCTTTTTTGCTAGCATCTCACCTATATGAAGCCTTCTATGAAGAGTTAGCCAAACAAAGATCTTGATATTTAAGAGACAGCAGCTTTCTAAACCGGTTTATGATAAGGCCAAAGAACTCATCAAGTATGAGCCTTTGCTTAAAATCTTCCAAATAGGAATCAACAATCCTGAATTGATGGATAAATAAGAGAAGATCTTTGAAGTTCAAAAGCTATTTATGCTAAGCCCAAGTGATGGGATAAAATTTGATGCTTTTTCTTCCCATTCTCTAGTTCTACAGGGTGACACATGAATATTTTTTTAATATTGCCATCCTATAGATTAGGTAGAAGGGAACAAAGAGAAGCATAGCTTAACCAAAAGTCTTCCTAAAATTTAATCTACTTTTTATTACTAAGTTTAAAAGAGGTGCAATTCTAGAAGCTACTCGGATCTTAAGTAATTTCTTTCGATATGGAAGAAAAGGAGATGAAGACCTTCTTTAGTCTAATGCCAAATTTTTTTTTAGAATAGTATGCCTGATTCACAATAGTTTTCTATGGATTAGAAGAATTGGATGAGATTAATTTCTAAAGCCACTTGGAGGTGCAATTTTATAAGATACTTAGATCTTGAATAATTCCTTTTGCAATTTTATAAGATACTTAGATCTTGAATAATTCCTTTTCATACAGAAGAAAAGGAAATGGAGACCTTGACTTTGATGCTAAATTTCCTTTTGGAATAGTATGCCTGACTCACAAGGGTTTTTTATAGAGCAAAAGAATCCGATGAGATTGTTTTCTGAACCCACTTGGCTAAAAGAGGTTTGTTAAATGTGGAGATATCTTTAATTATCGGACCTCTTTCTTTCTTGACTTGCAAATTATTTCCCAATTCATCATATGATTGAAGCTATTGATATTGTCTTTTCCTTTTCAAAGGACAGCTCTTTTCATATGGTCAATTTTCTTACAAACCCATCTAGGTAATTTAAAAATAGATATGTAATAAGATGGTAAAGCAATAAGCATAGAATTTCTTAGAGTAAGTCTCTACCCAATAAGAAGTTTCCTTTTCATGATGCTAACTTTGCTTGCATTCTTTTCAAAAAAGGGTTAGGAAACTTCTGATGACAAAGAGTTAGGCCAGGAGAGCAGAAGTGTACCCTTCTTACAAGTTAGCAAAGAAGCAAAAGCTCTTTTTCTACAATACTAGAATCTAGGTCCATTATGAAAGCTCTTATGAAAATTTACTTTGAACATCTCTGTACTCTCAAACCCCAATAAAATGGCTTTAAGAGCTACCAAGAAAAACTCTTTAGCAGTATAGAAAATAAGGGTGTTATCAATAAAGTAAAGACTAAAAATACTTTTAAAGCATAGTAGATGACTAATCCCTTCAATAAGATTATGAGAACAAATCATTCTCAATATTCTTAAAAGCACAAATGCAACCAATATGAAGAAAAAAGGTGAGAAAAGATTGCTCTATCTGAGACCTTTCATACACTTGATTCATTTGTTTGGCTTGTAATTAATTATGGGAGTGATGAAAAAGGAAGAAAGAAGATCTTGGATACAGGCAATCTATCTAAGAGGAAAGAGTCTTGGCAGCAATAATGAGAATAAAAAATCTTAGTTAACATTATTAAAAGCTTTCTCAAGGTCTAGTTTGTAGACTACTCTTTTTATCCTAGTCTTCCTAAAATGGACAAGAGTTTCATAAGTTAATAAGAAATTTTTTGTAGTAGATTTGTCTTTAATGGAAACTAACTTAGAGTCATCAATTAAGGAAGAAAGGAAGGTAGGTAGCAAGTCTAAATCCAACACTTTGGATAAGATTTTATAAAAACTGCTAAGGAGACTTATTGACCTAAAATCCCTAAAAAATATCAATTTGTCCTTTTAGGGTAAAAGAGCAATGTACGCAAAGTTGAGTCTTAAGATGTCAAAAAAGCTTTCAAAGAAACTTTCACAGAGGGCTATAAGATTGTCTTTAATGATATCCCAAAACTTTTGAAAAGAAGAAAAAGAAAAGCCATCTGTACCATGCACTTTGGATCTACCCAATGAAAAGACTGCATTTTTTAGGAAAAAAGGCTAGTCCAAAAGGAGAGGTTTGAGGATGCCTCAAAGAACTCACTCTAGTCTACTCGAAGAACTCACTCTATTCTATCTTAATCACCGATCTATCAGTCTTTTCAAAAAGCTTCTTAAAAAGTTATAGAATAAGAAAGTGATTTCAGAGGGATTAGATATCTCACCATTATCTTATGCTAGGAAAAAGTTAAGTGTCTCCTTTCCTAACAGAAGCTACCTTGTGAAAGAAAGAGGTATTCCTATCACCTTTCATGAGCCATAAAGTATTGGATCTTTGTTTTCAATAAAGCTTCCCCTTAGAACATATATCCTCCAATGATTACTTAAGAATTTTTCTTGTCAATATTTTATAATTGAAGGGTTGAAAGGAATTTTCTTTTTTATTAATGATGTCAATATTCCCCAAGAGCTTCTCTTTTAGCATTCATATCCCCCTACTTGCTAACCACTTTCTCAAGGCTACTCTTAAGTACTTAAAATTAGCGATTCATTAACCCATAAGGTCCTTGTCACTTAAAAGCTTTTGCTAATTAGTGAGAATCATATCTTCAAAGTCAGGTTTAGCCATCCACTAATTTTTCAATCGGAAAGGAATTTCGACTTTCCAAAGCAATAAACATGTGATGAGACACTAAGCTCGCCAATGAACACTGAGAAGATACAGGGAATAGGTAATCTAATTCAGTAGAGACCCAGGATCTATCTAATTTGGCAAGTGTGAGAGTCTCTTCTATAGTTCCTAGTGAAGTTACGCTCTTTGAGATCAAGGTTCAATAGTTGAAGATTGAAAATAAAATCTCCAAAAGTTAGACTATTTGCATAAGCTTGAAAATTATCTATTCTATCTACCAAAGGTTTACTAACATTAAAATCACCACCAATTGCCTATGGCCCAAGAAATGCAATGCAAATATCTTGAAGCTCCTGAAAGAAAGCCTATTGAAGAGATCTATCATTGGGACCATTGATTGTTGTAAGGGATATCTTTTTATTGCTAGCAGGGTAAGTCAATCTAATGGAGAGAGAATAGCCTTTTTATACTTAAGCCAAAAAAAGAGAGTTCCATCCCACCAAAATTCTCTTTATTAAGCTACTGTATATAAAACTGCCTATTCATCAATAGAGGCTCCCTCAATCAATCAAAGGAATAGGAATGAGAAAGAAGCCAGTTTGGATTCTTGAGTCAAAACAATATCATATTTAAAAGAAATATTGAGGTCTCTAATTGCTCTCCTTTTAGTTGCTAAGCCTACCTCTCTAACATTTCAAGTGAGTCTTCTCATTACGAATAACCAACAGTTACTTTGAGATTATTAAACATAAGCCATACTAGATACCAAAATTAAACCACTCAAAAAAAGGTTCTCTAAATATAGAGAAGAATAATGTTCCACAAGATCAAAGATAATTAGTATACAACCACTAAAGGCATCCCAAAACATGAGAGATAAGGACCACCACTTCAAGCTCAGCACATCCAATAGACCACGACAAAGATATAAAGAAGCTAAATAAATAAATAGCAAAAAAAAGGCCTAGACCAAAACCACATAAGAAAGGATCTTAATCCTAACCATGCAAAACAAAGTTCCCACCGATACATCATAGCACAACACTAAGAAAGAACCATGATTGGATCAAATACAACCACCACCTAGCCAAACAGCTCATGAAAAAACCAATCTAGCTTTTTTCTTCTTTAAATTCAACAAAGATTTGATGATCTGGCTTTTGAATTAGAAATAAAAAAATCATAGGTCCTATCCCAGACAATTAGAGTCTAGCTTTAGATAAAGTGAAAAGGAAGTTTGAAATCAGGAACATTCCCAACCAAAGGAACTAACTTCTTGCTGGTCAATTTTTTCAACTATTTGGATGGAAGAAGCTTAGTTGTTGCATGCTTGACAGCATCAACAACTTTAAGGTGGCCTGACTTATGAAATTTCAGAGAGGCTTATATGGCAAATAGGTAGAAAACCACTCTTTTGCAAGTGCTAACTAGGACTCATAGAGTTGTTGATCGACTAACTTCCTCAAGACCTAAATTTCAATATTGTTCGCAATTAGGAAAAGAAAAATGATACCAATTATTAATGATAAAGTCTTTCATGAAGATAAATAGAAGCTCTCTCATTAGAAGAAGATGTGTGATATTAGGTGGAGGTTAGCGATGGGATATTTGCATGAGAGATGAAGACACTTGGGTCCCCAATTTGATGAGCATTGAAAGAAGTTTGATCTAGGTCAAGAAACCCACTATAGGGGTTGGCTAAGTCTCCTAACCCAAAGCATTTAACGTTGAGACCTATGGACTTGGAAGTTCCTAATCTAAGCCACTTTTAGCTTCTGGCTAGACTAGCAACAGAAGGAAGTGGTTCAAACTTGGATTAAACCAACCTTTATCTAAGGCCACTTCCAAACAAATTAGCACAAGGATCAACTGAAATAAGGGATGTTAGAATAGGAGACTGATGGAGCATGAGGTCCTCCAAAGACACCTCTAAAAGAAGATCCATCATTGGTTGAGACTGCTCAATGATACTCGATGATAGCTAGCTATGGGGGAGAAAAACAAAAATAATTCAAATCTTTATAGATGGCTCCAAGGATGGTCAAAAAAAGAGAAGAAGTAGCAACTTCTAAAGGGACCGCTAAAAAAATAACCCTTCTTGCTATATCACCCTACAGCTTTGGAACTTGAATGAGATGCTCCATCATGGCATCAACAACTACTGCTAAGAGACCAATGGACCGCCCAAAATTGAAAAGAGCAACTTCACCATGCAGATTGCCATCAGCAACTTCTTTATCTTGGTCCTCCCCTTCTAGGTCCAAAGCATTTTTGAAGAAGGATTGTGAGGGGCTCCCAAAGGAGAAATCCCCCAACTCTACTTCTCAGTCTTCTCTTAAGGCTAAATCAAATGGAAGGAAAGCTCTAACAACTCCCATGATATCTATAACGACCACATATCAGTCATCTCCTATGGTGACTAAGACTAATTGGGGGATGCTAACAAATCTCTCACAGAATATTAAAGCTTCATAAGAGAAGTCATGCCTCATTAAACTTCTTAAGGATGGATACCTTATCCAAGCAATGAAAATCAAAAATTACGTGCCTAACAGACTCTGCATCCCAAAAATGAATCAACAAGCCAGATAATCAGAACATGGCTTTGATATGAAGCAAGTGCAGCCTCCCTTCTTCTCTGATAGACTAGGTCCTAATAAAAAGTGAATATTTTTTCTCCTATTTAACTCGTTTTTTGAAGGCTATCAACATGCCAGCTTTGGAAGGAAAGTTGATTAGGAAGGAGCAACAAAAAATCCCAAGGGAGGCCCCAACTAATTCTAGAGAGATAACGGTCCATTGCTTACTTTGACTTTACCACATTAGGCTCAAAGACACAGCTACACATTACGAAGAGTTCAAGTATACCAATTATCTAATTCTTTATACCTTATCCAATGAACCTCTTCTACCAACAGATGAACATTAAAAAATTCAGGTTAGCTCGTCAAATAGATGGAGGAGGAGTCGCCTGCAACCTTAGATCTCATCCCAAACTTCCTTATATTGGCAAAGTACTAGATCTCATGAAATATCCATCCAACTAAGATGAAGATGATAACTTTTTGATGAATGCTTGATGCCCCAACATCAGAAATAGACCAATGCATTATGAAACTCCTTGCAGTGATGCCCTAACTCTGCACAAAGAAAGCAAACACCACTTTGGAAGGAAAAGATAGAGGACCGTCTGGTTAACTATTGCTTAGGCTGGGCATGAAGCTTAAAGCAGCCTGGAAGGGGAGGCATTGAGGGTTCTTTAGAGCTCCATTTATGGATGGAAAACTTATTCGATTAATGGAACAAAATGATCTCTGAGTAAGATTCAATCCTTGAGAGTATTCTTATTATCTTGACTAAGAGCCCTTCCCACAATCGCAAAAAATTTTACAACATTGAAAGGCTATGCTTATCTCCCTTGATTGCCTATATTTTAGCTTCTTGTAGGACAAGAAGATGAGTTGGATCCTCCCTTCTTAAGGATAATCTTGTCAATAGATTGGCTGACCAAGGATGAGGTAAATGATCAAAGCCATACATGATGACAAGACTCAGAGTAAGAAAATAAGAAGGCTGGCCGAAATTTCTACTACCTCCTATTGAAATGGTGCTGGCTTCAGTGGCAATCAATACCTGAGAGGTTGGGGCAAAGCCTTAGAGCCATTAGAATTCAAATGCTCCATTTCAAGCTAAATCCAATGTAGTCGAGCTATCATATATCTCATGCCATGCCATCGGCTTCTTAATTGGGTTCGATTACTCTATTACCCAACTAAAGTAAAATTCCTACCCTGCTCTACTTTGATTGATTGCAATGAAACAATCAAATCCCCATTCTTGAGGGTTAGGGGCAAGTAGCCAAGTATTGAACAACACAAAAAAGAATAAAAATAAATTATTTAATTTAAGAATATAAGAATCAAAAATCTCGAATTCCAAGTGTTATTCGATATACTAACGACACCAATGGACTAATTTGTAGTTATAAATGTATCAGAAATCTTAGGTGGTGTTTGGTTCATGGTAATACAATATTACCAAGAATCTTAAATTTTATATTCCTCATAATCTTACACTTAGTAATCAGATTCTCAGAAATAAAAAATTACCGTGTTTGGTTCATATTAATAAAATATGATGATTAGTTTACCATGTTTTTAAATTTTATTATAAATCTTTTTTTATCTTTTAACTAGTATTTTTTTGGCTAGAATATGAAATGTTCTAATAAAAATTAAGATTCTTTGTAAACTGATTTTAGAAATATTATATATTTAAATGTTATAAATATTTAATATATATTATATATAATATATTATATTATAATATTATTATATATCTCATTATATATTATATATAAATATTTAGTAAAATATTATATAATAATTTAATATATAATAAGATCATGAATATTAATAGTTTAAAATTTAATATTTACATATTATTATATAATTATATAATAGTATATTAAATATTATATTATATATTTAATATTAAATATAAATATAATATTAAATATATAATTGGATTAAATATTATTAAATATTTATATGAAAGTTAAGAACATAATTTAAGTTTACCAGACTTTAATAATCTTACATACCTATCTTTCAAATGAAAATAAGACTACCATAATTTATGGTAATCTTAAATTATCAAGAGTTAAATATTATCATTCAGATTATTATTTCTAATTGCCAAACATGGTAATTTACATGGTCAGACTATCAAGATAAATTACTATGAACCTAATGGCCCCTTAAAATAATGGTACTCCTATCCTTTGCAGAGCGGTCCCTACTTCCACCTAAGATAATGGATTTCCTATCATACTTTTATAGGGTAATGGTCCATACTTTTATAGGATAAAAGAGATAGATATATAGTAAAAAAATTCTATGCTGTGGATAGGCAAAATAGATTTAATTACACTAGGAATTTTTCTTTTGCCATTAGGTGAAGTATTTCCAGTGTTAATTTGAAGAAAAAATTAATATGTAAAGATATCCCATGAGTGCGAGATGGGTTACCATCCCAAATATCAAGCTGGATCATCCCGCCATCATCCCTACATATTGGGTAGCACATGTTAAGCCATCTCCCATCGGAAGCCTCAGAATATGGGTGGGATGACAATGCATCCCCTCTCATTGAAAAATCGAAATTGCTTCATCCTACAAAATTTAAAATTATGATCAAAGTCTCATGAAATGGCTATTCCATATATAATTTAATACAGCTCTCAAAACAAGGCATCTAGCGTGGGAGAATTCGATATTGAATCTTTCTAATTCAATTCTTGCCATTTCATGAATTGGATTTGAGATTCTTTGATACGTATGCATGCATGAACACAAGGTTTCAGACATGAACTTCCAAATGTATTGTAGCCCGACTTCAATGTGCATCTTCCATTTCCTAAATCTTTTATATTGCCCTCGTCAGGTATATTAGATCAGTCCGTTTCCAGGTGCTAGTCCTTCATCATCTTATAAACTGAGGACAAACAGCTGATATAAACATGCGTGCATGATCGGATGGCTGCATGCATAAACTCTGTGAGGGGGGAAAAATCACACGTGTGTGAAGTTGTAAATGAATTTTAGCTTAACCATAGTATGCATCCATCATTAGTTACATTATTTATGTGGTCCTCATCAAATGTATGATATGAATCCAAATTCAAACCCCATTAGGAATAATTATTAGCCTAACTGTTAGAAGATAGCAATCTCATATAGTTGATGGAAAATAGCTGCTTTTGGTCCTGGCAGTTGTCTCAAATGGGATCTCAAATAATTAAGGACTTTCATATTAGGAAGACCTAAGTGTATTTTAGCATCATTAAATTATGCATTCCCAATTATTTAGGTCCTTCATATGACGCATATTTTTCCCATGAATAATCAATGCATATGCTGCATTATCTAATTAATCAATGCCAATAATCTCCAATCGATCAATATATATATATATATATATATATATATATATGTGGTTCCAAACTCATCAAATAATCAATTTTCCCTAACAAGACCGACTTCCTCTCTAGATTTTTGTATCAAGTTCTGGTGAGACTGGCAATAGCGAAGTCTATTTGAATCAAAGGTTATGAAAGCTGTCTGCTAAAGAGTCGCTTTCTTCCCCGCAACTGGTGGCATGTTGGAAGAAGAAATCCGAGTGGGAGAAGGGAAGACTCAAGGCTGTTTTTATTTATCCAAGCCATTGAAGGCTTCATTCAAAGGAAGTACCATATGATTCCTTGACTCCATGAAACACTTAAAAAAGACTAGTTCCAACTTCTGGAGAGGACCATTTCCACATAATTTCTTTAACGTCATGGACTCAGCAAGCTGAATAACTTATCTAGTGTTTTGTATTAATTAAGCAAAAAATAATAATAATAATAAAGATCAATAATGATGATAGGCTTGCGCAATCTAAATCGTGCTATTGGAGTAGAGAGATAACAAGCTTAGATGCAAACGGGCCGCGGTGGAGCCAAGCGTAGTTGTAGATATTAAAAAAAAAAAAAAAAAAAATTATTTCTTTAAAGCTGATTTCTCCCAAATATATATATATATAAATATTATAATATATAATAAAAATAATATGATAAAATTAGACTTACATTAAAAATAATTTATGTTAACAAAATATAGCATTACAATATAATTGATTACCTTTTGTTTTATAATAGTTATACACAATATAAATTTATTATTTAATTTGATATAACATTTTATAATTGATTATTTTTTGCTTTACAATAGTTTAGTCATATATTAACAAAATATGTCATAAGTAAAAGAAAATAGTAGAATCAATTCTTAGCTTTCCTAATAAAAATTAAAAGTATAATTCGATCATTCAAAAGAAAATTTTTAACTCCTTCACTGCAAATAAGAATCCGAATGATAAATTAGTACCGGTAACCTCTTAACAAATTTGAACTCTGATATTATTTAACAAATTAGCTGATCCTAAAATTTTACAGAAAAAAATAGAAATAATACATATCTTGCTAAGTATTTAGAAGTATGGTCAGGATGGTAGGAGACCATGAATGGCCCTCATAATGTCGGCATGGTGGATCCATCTAGGGACAGGTGCAACTCTGTGTTTTTTATGGGTCACAGTTCTTGGACCCGTTCAATGGACAGCTGATGGAATCTTAATTACTATTCCAACAAAGTGGGTCTACAAAGCTATCAATCTTCCACTAATGCGTCTTTGTCAAGGAGAATGGTATTCTATGTTCCCAATAAGAATTCATGTTGGTGAGTCATCTTCATCATCCAAGCATAGTTTCACACGCAAGGAGCGATGTCATTTATATTGGATGTGGTAAATGGATTGGATGAAACGCTATTAAATTGCAAATTTGACCATCCTTGGCTTGAACCTGTCTTTGTTAATTTGAAAATGGATCAATCTTTTGATGCACGGGTAAAATTAGGATCAAATTCTGCTTGACCTGGTTAAATGACTGGTCCAAGGAAATTTGAGAGAGATTTGGTCATAATATTTTGATCACCTTTCCAACGGTCCAGCTCTAAGTTGCTTGATTCAATTACCCACTCTCAAGTAGACATATACGGCCTCTTGCCATATGATACCTTCTGGTTGTTTTTTTTTTTAATGTAAAATGTCTAAGTTTTATGCAAGCAAAAATTTCTGAATTTGATCTTGGTTTGCATTTCTTGATAAAATCTAGGCCAGATTAGTTAGAGTTTTTTTATTATTTTTTTAGTCTGACCAAATTTAGCCTAATCCAATGTATTTTTTTCCTTTTTTTTTTTTTTGATAAATGCTAAAACCTACAAGATATATTTAGATAAGTGGATCTTGATAGGACAAAGAGATGAAAGCACAACCGACCCTATTTTTCTTCTGCCAATAGCTCTTTGCATAATTAATTTGATATTTGATCCCTAAGCACTTGCCCATGAGGAGGTCTAGTTCTCAAATCTTGCATATTTATCCTTTTTTTTTTAAAAAAAAAACTCTTTTTCTTCACAAGTCATTTTAGATGATAACTAAAGGTTTATTTGGTATCACTTTTATTTTTTATTTTTAAAAATAAAATATAAAATCTAATGTAAAAGATATGTTTGATTATGTTATATTTATTTTTTATTTTTAAAAATAACTTTTATTAATTATAAAAAAAGTGAAAGTGAAATTTTTTCACTTTCAATTTTTTTTTTTTTTAGAAATGATCTCTTGGAAATGTGAAACAATTTTTTGAAAAAATAACTTTTTAAAATATATTTTCTATTTAAAAATAAAAAAGAAGTACTATAAATATAAAAATAAAATAAAATTAATTTTATTTTTTTAAAAAAAAAAAAGATAGCGATATCAAGTGCAGCCTAATGGTGTGCAAGTATTGGGAAAGAAATGGGCAACTTTTTTTTTTTTTTTTTTGGGCACTGCCTTGTCTCTAACAACAACTAACCTAAATTATGCCTCGAGTTAATTGGCATGGGACCCATAACCCGTATCAATAGGACTTCGGGACAATTGACTTGCAACTGAAAGCAGCTCCCAGCAGACCCACTTCCCACAATCGCACCTCATAAATTCACCTACGGAGACCAATCCATGATGGTTCCACCGGCCAGCGAGAATAAATTATTTTAGATGCCGACTGATTGCCACCCGATCTAAACCACCACCTCTCCTTTCCATTGGAGAAAAACAATCTAAAGGCTAATACTGAACTGTGCTTCCGTAGAGCTTTCTATGTGGAATTGAAGAAACCCACGCACTGGCCTTGCTGGAAGAGTTTGTATTTTATTTTATTTTTTCTACAATTAAAGATTAATATTTTCATAAAAATATCATTAATTGTTAATATCTAGTTGAAAAAAACTTGGAACAGCGAATTCCCAGCACGAAACAGCGAGGCCACGTGCCTCGAATCCAGCCTGCCGACTTGGGAGAACCGTGTCTGCCACCACCCACCGCATCATCACTCTCAGCTTAGATTAGATAATTGAACAAACCTCTCTCCATTTTAAATGGACCACGGAGCTTGCCGTACGGAACCTCCACGTCGCTGAGCTTCCAAAGTTCCAACTCCAACACGTTCCTGCCGCCTCTTTTTTGTTTGTGTTTGTCTGAACGGAACCAAAATTATTTTCTCAAAAAAATGAACTTCAGAATATATAAATAATAATCCACACAGAGAATGAAAAAAAAATGCATGAAATATTTAATTTTTTTGAGTTTTTTTTTTTTTAATTTCTTCAATTATCCTTTTATTTCAGAGATTTTCTTGCAAGAAAATATGCTACAAAATTTAATGCAGCGAAGGGGAAACAATGAAAATAGAGGGCTCCTCAAGGGGCACTCCATTTTCAATTTTTTTATAAAATACTTTTATTTTTTTCCGTTTTCATAAACTTTCTTCTGGGGTCGTTGCGTCAGTGGTTGTTTCATTTCAGAACAGTGAGCATGCGCGCAGAAGTCCGCCCTCTCCTCCTATCTTCTTCCTTCTTATCCACTCACCAAAACCTACAACATCTCAATTCACACACTCAAACTCAATTAATATAAGTTCACAGCAAACAAAAATAATAATCGTTATGATTCTCAAACAATATTTTAATCTCTAACCAGCAAAGAATAGTTACAAAACTTCACCAACAAATATAATTCTCTGTACACCAACAAATATAATTCCAACCAGTAACAAAATAAAAAGAAAATATAATAAACTAAACAAAAGCCGCCACAGGCTCTTCAGCTACCACCGCCTTTCTCTAAGCCGGAATCAAGAACCATGGCTTCTTCAGCGCGAGAGGGCTCTGCACCTCCTCCTCCTCCTCCGCCGCCACACACCGACTTGCGGCAGCTTCGAACCCGAACTCCGGCAGCGGCGGCACGTTCAGGTTGATCACCCTCGGCCCCGAGCTCGCCGCCTCTGACGTCGTCAACCCACTTCCTCCGGCGGCTCCGGCGGCGCCGCCGCCGTCGTAGTGGCACCTCTTGTGGCCCCCCAAAGCCTGCCCCGTCGGGAACGTCCTGTGGCACACCGAGCACTCGTGCGACTTCCCCCCACCTACGGACGACGAGGCGGTGCCGGAGACGGCGGAACCGGTGGAGTCCACCTCCTCTCGTCTCCCGCCGCCGCCGGCGGGCAAGGAGGAGGAGATCTTCCGGTGGCTGGCCTTGTGACCGCCGAGGGCCTGGTAGGATCCGAAGGCCTTGCCGCAGACCGAGCACTTGTACTCTTGCCTCGGCGGAGGTGGAGATGGAGAAGGGAGGCGGTGACCGGCGTCGCCGCGGGCGAGCATCATGAGGCAGAGGGCCAGGTACTCCTCTTCGCTCGGGCCGTGGTCCAAGAAGCGGTGACGCTTCGACCGCTTCCGCTTCGTCCACGCCTCGAGCTGCTGCGGCGGCGCCACCTCCTCCGCCGTCGCGTCAGTAGACTCCGACACCAAAGCCGGCGCCTGCACCGGCGTTACGTCCAGAGCTTCCGGAGTCATCGGAACTTCAAACACCAAGTACGATAAGAGAGGAGATTGGATCCAGAGAGAGAGAGAGAGAGAGAGAGAGCGTGTGCGTGTCAAGGCGACGGTGTTTGGTGGTAGAATTATATAAGTGGGCAGTGGCGTCAAACTCGGGGGCTGGAGCAGGATAAGCGGCGCAGGAACGCGGTAAGCAGTGGGACTGCTAATGACCTGGTCTTGGCGAGAGTGGACTTGTTCCTTGGTCAAAAGAACACAAAACCGGCTCGCACGATAAATATAACCTTCTCCTGCTGCCAGATGTCCTTCGTGAATCGTTTATCTTATTGGGCGGGCGGAAGGTGGAGGCAATATCGTACAGAAGGAGCATTAAACCGTAACGTTGGCGTTTTCGGGCCTTTGCTTTCCGACCTCCTACCATACCACGTAGAACTGGATTTTACTAGAAGAGCACGGGAGTTTTCGTGGGAAACTCATCGAATGGATGCCACGTGTTTCCCGTTTTCTTTTGCACGTGTAAATTCTTCAAACCAACTAGCCCGGTGTTTCACCGTACAACGTGTGTGACGGTGTATGCGACCACGTACCGCGTAACTGTCCTGTTCAAATCGTGGACGACTATTGATCCCTCTCTCCGTCTGAGTCCGATGCATGTTGGGATTTTTAAGTCTGCATAAACTCCAAAATCTGTGCGAACGATGGCTCTTATGAAAGATTCATCGAATCTAAGCTGTAGATGACTGGAAGGTTACTTCCCTCTTGTATCTGGACTCGTAACAGTGTACAGACCGAGTGTCTGGTGACCCAACACAGTAGATTGTCGTCTAGATTCACCAGCATGTTAGATAAGGTGAGCTTTATATCTGTTTCCTCCTGTGGTTCAGTTGTTTCTTCTGTTCGAGAGAGCAACTAGTTGAATATTATATGATAACAAGTATATACATATATATATATATATATATATATATATATAATGTAAGATAAAAGGTTTAAAGGTAATTAAAATTTATAAATCGCATTAGAAAGATTTCAAATTTGAGTTGCATACATATCATGGTTTCTGAATCAAAGCATCATGTCCAATTATTTATACACCAAAGAGTAATGCAGGTGCCAAATGCCAATTGGATCCACCATATGCATTTGACTCATTTAATCAATCAGTAACCGAGCAAAGGTGGGTGCAGCTTGCGGATGGCTGGCTCTGTTGCCGGATAGGATAACATGGGACCAACAAATGGAGGTTTGAGAGGATCCATACTATAACAGAAAGAATAGCAAGCATCTTATAAATGGAGGTTTTAGGGGGCTGTTCGGAATTTCCGATAAGTCAGCCATAACTCCTTACATAATAGTATAAGGTGGGCGGAAGGGGAAGCGATAGGATCATATATTCTTTTACATTTTATTCCTCATAAGTAGAAAATTATAGGTCAAATTCTAATTTACAATAGACTGATGAAATTCAAGTTTTTTCTTATCCATTTCCTCACAATTTATAAAATAAAATGATGAACACTAACAATAGTTGAAGTAAAGAGATAGCTGGAGGGGCAGATGAAGACCCAAATGTTCACTAACCAGTTATCCTATTCTAGCAGTCCCTAGCAACCAACCCATTTTGCTTCTATGAAAAGAAAAGTTATTTTCCAGTTCAGTCTTTGAATGGAGCTTTTTGGAACAAGATAATTGTTACAAAGAAGAAACAATTTTAATCATTTTGGATTTATATCTGCACATTTACAAAATATGCATGTTAGATTAATATTTTGTTACATACACAGAAATGATTAGAAACAGCTGTTATTTCCAGTATATCATGGTTGAGACACATTCACAGAACAGCTTTAGACAGCCGTTCTCAAATTCATGACAGTTAGCATGCAGTTCCTTAAAGATCTGCATAACCATTGCAGGATATAAAGAATGGTATTTTAAACCATTAGTAAGGCCTAAAGAGCAGCTCCTCAAGTCTATTGATATCCATTGATATACAAGGTCTCTGTTTCAAAGCAAAGAACGCAAGGGAGGAAAAAAACACTGAAGAAAGAATTTGTATAATCGTTCTCCAATAAGCATTGTACAAATTTTAACTAATTTCTCACGATATAGATCAACTTACAGAGGAGGTGCAGGCAATGCCTTAGGCTTTGGCTTGACTTCGACTTCATTTACATTTCGCACAAAAATGGCATCAGGTTGACAACTGCAAGTTGTTAGATAAGTTAATGACCAAGCAACGGCAGGGGCAGCATTTTAGGAGGAAATTTTATGAAGTTAACAAAATAATTCAATTCACTCACGGTATATCTCCCTCTTCAAATGTGTAGCTGGATGCCACAGCCAACAGACGTCCATCTCTGCTGAAAGATAATGCTGCAATACTAGTTGGGTATTTGGAATACTGTAAATGAACAGAAGAACACTGTCAGCTCCAGCAGCTTCCCTCATGATGCAAAGGTGTCGCTACAACATGAAACAGGTTACCTGGTATAATCTTTTCTTATTGTTACCATCCCATACATTTACATATCCATCACAGCCTCCAGTGGCAAATGTTCCATAACTGCAAAAACCAAAAATTAAGGATGTGTGCACCTCTGAGAGAGAGAAAGAGAGAGAGAGAGAGAGAGAGAGAGAGAGAGAGAGAGATTTTACATGGGATGGAACGCAATTGCATTGACTGGATAAACAGTATCTTTCCCAGCCTCTGATTTTCGGTGGCACTTGAATGCATACCTGCATGAAACATTGTTAAGACATAGAAACATCATGAACTGCATCAAACCACTGAAATTGTCCCACAAAGCAAGCAAAGACAAGCCTATCGTTGCAATAAATGGATGCTTTGGGAATTTAGTATTACTTGTGGGAAATTGAGAAGTTGGTTCCACTCTATTAATTGCCTATAGAAGCAATGGACTCCTGCACAGTGACTAATGGAGGAAATCATTGCAAATTACAATGTCCTCTTTACTGACAGCGAAGTACCCAACAAAAAGGATTCTTCACACAAAAAGAAAACTAGGAATTCTGAACTTAAAAAGTGCCTTCTAACCAAATGCGAGTTTTTTCTATCAGACAGCTGATCCCATAACTCCACCGGAAGAATAACAATTGAGAGAATACATTTAACGTTGGATGCTTATATCCATGTAGACATGTTTTCACACATGCACATTTGTGTCCAGATAGAAAGGGTTACCCGTGTGCAGCTTTCATGGATATCACACATCATTGAACAAATGAGTTTCTACAAAAAATAGCACATTTTATATTATGGGATATGATCTAAAGTTTGTTGATGTAAAAACAGCACATATCTTCTGCTGCAGATATATTCCTGTTTCTCATATTCATATGATATTTAAGAAAAAGGCATACTTCTTAGATTGACCAGCCTCAGATAAATCGAAGAACTCCATAGCAACCCGACCTTCCACAGAGCTAAGCACATAACCTGAATCAAAGAGCAATCCAGGTTACAAAACATTAAGTAGCACAATCAGATGACTGCATTATTGCCAATATATGGAATTTAATAGGATGAAAGCAGGTGGTGCACGAAACGTGATACAAGTGGCATAAGCATGTATCACATGAAATGTGATATAAGATACTCACTAGTTGAAAAGTGTTTGCCATGGTTGCAAGATTTAGAAATTTGAATGTTAAAACTCATATGAGTTCAAAAGAGTGCCCATACACATTCTCTTCCATCAGGCTTTCCAAACTAGTTCACAAGCATAGCATCAAAAGAACTATGAATCAACATGTCAAAATATAAATTTTGATAGCACTTAATACTACAGCTCAGTAGAATTTTTACATCAAATAAAAGAGGGAAGGAAATAGAAACTTTATGAAAATTAGATGCCAAGAGTTTCCTCTTGACCACCCATGATTTATAAGGCAAATACTCTTAACTGCACAGACCTCTCATAATCACATGATCTGATCATCATAACTAACAAAGCTGATAATCATAGCCAAAGACAATGGACAAAATTGTGTATGATATTACAAAGCCAAACTTTCCTAGCTGCCAAAGTGGCAGCCTTTAGGGATGACAGGTTACAGGATTATGTTGCCAAGTGAGATTTCACTTTGGGCAACAAGCAATACCAGGTTTGAACAGCTTTGCAGCAAGCCACATTCCAACATATGCCAGATTAATGGTGAAGCAATGACACAAATATAGCAAATAGGTTTCCTAAGATGAGACTGAAGCTACTTTCAAGCAAATATGCCTGACTAATTATGCTCCAGGTCCTCATTTGACAGCTACCTTTGGTGACTAAACTGCTATGGAAGCATAAAATGCTTTTTAAGTAATCACTCACAGCATCTTAGATGACATTTTTTACACCTTATGAATAGTAATTTTGCATTTCAGATGTGCCGACCTTGCATCCAAAAATAGGCCTGTACATATTTATCTTTTATTCATTTGATTGCTATCCTCACCACTATGGTACAAACATAAGTGCAATACAGAATACATAGTCTGATACATTTGTCAATATTTTATCCCATCACATCCAACTGCCAACTAAAATACCCATTTGACCCAAGTCAATACCCCTAAAAATGTTGTGCCTCCTTCAAGCAAGGCATTTCTAAGCTCAAGACTTACCCATTTAGCTGAAGCCTTCTCAAAATTCTTTAAAATCTGCTACCACCATTAATATTGCTACAGCAATATCCTCAGATATACATAGCAATCGATCCTTGCCTCATGTTCATGGTGCCACATGACCTTAAATCACTCACATTGCGCATCACACATGGTGGTGGCAATCAGGTTGGATATAGGTTAAGTTAGATGCAGACTGAATCAAATATTCATCAACTCCAACATGACTTGTTTACTAAAGTAGATCAAAAATCGAAACCCAAACCCAAACTTAACCCTTTTATTAAACAAGTAACCCGATCCAAATTCAATAAATGGGTTGAATCGTGTTAAACAAGTTAAACAGATTTTAAACAAGTTAAACAAGTTAACAGAACTTGAATGGGTTAAACAGGCTAAACGAGTCTTAAAAGGATTTGGTCAACTATTAAACAGGTCCAATCAACCCGTTGACCTAAACCTGTTTAGTAAATGGGTTAGGTCCAATCAACCCGTTTATAACACAAACCCTTTTATCCCAAACCTAAACCTGCTTAAAGTGGGTTGGGGTGCTGAGTTGGGTGATTGGGTCATAAATCACCACCCATAATCACTATACCTTGCCCTCTTCATTTCAAATTTACACACTAAATAGTTCACCGCACCCATGCTATTGAGTAAAGAATTCTTGCACATTTGGAAATTACATTCAAGAATCATACACATATAGGAAGTGGGAAATCAGCATCCCCCAACCAAAAAAAGAAAGAACAAACATAGGAAGCATTCAACTAAATCAAAAGGGAAATGCATGGGTAGCTAATAAAAACTACATAAAAATGTAGAGGCAAACCATTCTGAAATTGGTTTATTTTTCTTCTTTTTTTTGGAATTCTTTTGCTTAAATTTTAAGCTTCTTTGTAGATTAAAAAAAGGATGGCCAAGTGCACAAGGCTCTCACCACTATAGGGTCTAGGGAGGTTCAGATATATGCAGGCTTAACCTCCAATGCAAAGAGACTGTTTTCGTATTTCAAACACATGACACCCAACACCACTACTTCTCTGTAAATGTTTCAAAATTTTCTCTAATTGAGGAGGTCAAATAGATTTTTTTCCAAAGTAATTTCTCAAGACACATTATGTTGCATAAGGTATGAATTTACCAGATGCTCTCATGTCTTATACCAATGCCAATAACCAAGATATTTAAAAGCAAATAGCATGCATGTAGTGGTTGGAGGATTTCATAGCGGATGGTGGACATCAGGTGCTATGTACCCAAAGCGAGCTGCTAAAACAATATCGATATTTTTCTTACTAAGCATCAAAAAACAATACTTAACATCAACTTCATGTTCAAAAAAAAAAAAAAGGATATAAGGGCAAAGCTATAAAA
Organism: Metroxylon sagu; assembly: GCA_017589505.3. Classification (NCBI taxonomy): domain Eukaryota; kingdom Viridiplantae; phylum Streptophyta; class Magnoliopsida; order Arecales; family Arecaceae; genus Metroxylon; species Metroxylon sagu. Next base: position 875,940 of record JACVBY030000659.1, on the reverse strand, counting down.
CATCATTCACCTAATGTTATAACGTCATGTCAGCATTTATACAGTGTGGTCCACAATCTAATAAGACATATTATCATCCACCAAAAGTAATAACATCACTCATCACATAAAAATGTCCACCATCGCATCATATCAATCATAGAAGAAAGATATATGCAATCATATAACATAATTCACTTCTCTTTCTTCTCTCCCACACTCTATTTGGCTAGGTCATGGCATAATTAGACCGGCCAATGCTCTAAATATCCTATTAGACTGATTGATTGCCAGACCAATCTAATTAGAGACCGTTCGAGCTCATTATAGAATATATCACTCGCTTTGAACCTATAGCATAGTGGTCGTTATACTGGGTCTTAGCTCAATATATTAGCTGCTTCATACTCAAACACCATATAGCACTAATATGATACTTGGTGTAGCATTTTTGGGCTGAAACAGCCACAATGGCTAATAGAGCAGCTAACACAATGCTACTAACCAATTTTTTTATTACTTCATTGCTTTCTTGTCCATCAGATCAAGGCTTCAAAAAAGCCCAGGTGGGAGCTGTTCATTGAGATATCACATAATGCATATGCAGGATACCTATGTGGTTGGCACTTAAAAAATACACAAAAATAAATAAAGCATGTAAAAGTTGATAGAAGTAAAAAGGAAATAAATTTTAAAAAAAAAATCAGAAGAAGAACACTCTTTACAAAGTCTGCTCAAATTTTTGGTCTGCTAACACAATGGGTAAATCTACAAATTACTAAATGATGAGTAAAAAGCAAGTAATAAGGATGCATGACTTTTAAGCTTAAAGTTCCAGCCTGTTAAACAAGATATGTAGTACTTAAACTACCAATCTTCCAAAAGGCACTCAAAAGTCAATCTTCTTCATTGGGAAGTGAGTTATCAGACACATTTATCACAACCTGTAAGTGCTGGGGCTGCATGAGCAATATATGATGTCAAGTAGCATGCTATTCAACAGAATACTAACACAATTCAGTCACCAGGCCATATCTGCATATTCTAGTACATATTCAGCTACCTAGACCACATTTCAGAATATCACATTAGATTTCCTTCACTTTCATATTTTGCAAACCAACTTATTAATCATCAATTCACTCAGTACAATCTCCTCTTCTATGTATTGTATGAGCAAATAAATGATTAAAGACTTTGCTACAAGTGTGGAGTACTCAATTATGTGTGCAGTGTCAGCATCTTCATCATCTGTTACATCAAGAAATGTGATTGTATTTTTTCACCAACATCTCTCTTCCTTCGTAAACTTAAACATGTACCAACATCAAGGCTTATGTATTCAGGACAAAGTGTTGTCATGGATCGAAACATTTAAGCTATCAATTCCCCTCATCACCCAACCCTAACAATGAATGTATTTGTTCTTCCCATACTAAATGCACAAAATTTGTGGTCCTTACCCTTGAAGCATCCATACATTATCTGTGCTTTTCCAGATATATCAACACTGTAGAAATGCCAATAATTTAAATTTAATTTCAGGTCTATAAGTGTTTGTTATCTCTGGTGCTGGGTGGTAGCTGCCATAATGTTATTGCAGGCTTTTCCATGTTCTTCATAACTTTTACCAATATTAAAATAGGTCTTTCCCTTCTCTTCTTAAACCATTCAGCAAGGATTAGACAACATCCGCTAACCTCTATCTCCTCTGACCTCTCTTAAGAGAAAGCTACCACCCCTCACATATGACTGAGATAACGCATATATATATATATATATAAAGCCTATCTGTATTAATATTTAAAATATCACAACTATACTTTTTTTTTTTATAGAAAAGAGTATTAGGAGGACTTGCTTCTGTGAACAAATTATCTTGTTGATAAGCAAGGCATCCATTCATGTATAACATGCAAAAATACATATATGGAAATCTTAGAACTAAATCACTGCTTTAAGTTCTTACAGATGTTTACCTGTGACATTGGGATAACAACGAACACATCTAGTTTGATACTTCAATGAAGACTGCCTCCGTTGTTCAGGTTGAGACATATTGCGCAAATCATATACATTCACATGCCTTCCCGCAGTAGCTACAACTAAGCGGTGACCAACTAGAGAAAGTGAATATATACGTTCCGGTTGTGGATATGTTCCAATGAGTGTATGATCTGACCCACTTGCACCTCTAGGATCCCAGCACTTCAGTGTTTTGTCCCAACTGCCTGTGATTACTTGGCCTAACACGATATAGATAGATGAATAAGCCCACAACATAAATGTCACAAATGACAATTTGTTTACCAGAGACACAATACTAATGAGATCTAAGTGCAACATATTATGTTAATGCATAAATAATATGATGAAAAAGGAATTTATAAATATGCTAGATAGAATCCGTCACCTAGTGCTACCACAGAATTTATTCCATAAAGCAATTTATTTTTCAAGACAGATAAAAGTTAGCATTAAATCTAGTTGCAATGTCTAATGCTATACAGGTATTGAAATACTGAGCAGTTCAATGAGTACTGCTCGGTAGAAGAAGCATCGGCTCTAATAAAAACTGTCCGAACCACCCTAAAAAAGCACCCAATGATGGATCAAGCACTCAAGGGCAAATCAAGGTCAGTTCACCCCAAATCAACTTTAGACTACTCCCACACCAAATGATGCACCTGAGCACCACTCGAGAAGTGGGTTAGAGGTGCTGCTACTATTAAATGATATTATAAATATATTTTCTTTCTTTACTTTCTTTCTTTACTTGCATTTCAATTGATAATTTAACACATTTTTTATTACAAGTCATGTGATATTCTCTAGTGTTCATGTATGTTAATGACTTTAGGACACACAAAAGAACAATTGCCTAGGGCATTTAACTCAATGTCCACACCTTGTTTCTCTTAAAACCATAATTTAAACAACAAAAAAAAAAAAAACAAAAAGACAAAATCAAAGCTTGGAGGCCAAAAAGATTGTGCCAAGGTTGTTTGAAGAATATACACACACACATGCAAAATTGTAAATACCCTTTATCAGAACGATCCTGCATACAATGCATGCCATACCACCCTTGATCAATATGGTATCAATCCTTGATATTTCAAACCTTGATGCTCTATGAATGGCAGGAAGTGTATCTAAAGAATCGGAGTACTGACATGACTTTACTTATCCAAAGCAGAAGCAGGCATAGAAACACGTTCAAGTGTGGTGTATGGAAGCAGGTCAAGAATTTAAAATAGGAAGTGCTTAGCAAGTCAATGTAGAAGTGGGTTTCCAGAGAGACACCATAGCAGATGTAGCACCCTAACTAAAAGATTCTTGCAACCAACAAAATGCCCAAAATGATAACTAAAGTAGGAAGTCTTCACAAGATGCAAGCTTCAGCTTCAAATGGTAGTCAGATATGTTGAGCGATTGGCACGTAGCAGATCCATAGAACAACACAGAATGCTCAAGAATGAGCAAAATCTTGATACAAAGGCTCATGAGGTCATCATAGATTTATCCTGAGTCAAGAGGTATCCTTGTTAGTTTTATGAAAAGGTTATGATATCCTGCAGCTCAATTCCAATATCATGTTAATACAGTCACTTGTGAACTAATTCTTATATAACTGCCTATACTTATCAAAGAGTCAAAGAGAGATCTTCAAAAAATAGATCTCTTATTTTGGTGTTGCATTGCACATTGGCAAGTGACAAAAATATTAATGGCACTTAATTTGTTAACAATTAGTAGCCCAAAGTACAGTATATGCCTATTTTACAAGACAACAATAAATTTTGTGTTAGATTAATTATAAAGAGCGACATTTTATTTCTATCGAGCATTGAGAATCTTAAAATAAGTCCAGGTCAGAACTAAAATTAGTGGTAGCAACAAGACGCATCATGGGAGTACCCCAAATGTATCAATAACTAGAATTTATGAAAGACTAAGCCAACAGAAAGTAAAGCCAGATCATTTGAATAAGAAGGCTTATTTACTGATCGCCCAAACATTTCATCAGGAAAGGCAAAAATTACTTGTAATAGTGGTTACTTGGAAAATTCTGATATATGTTATTTATCCTTCAAATTCATTCTGAAGGTCTACTTTAGAATATGGATCTTGTGATATGCATTTGTTGAACTTAGGAACCCATTAGAGTATCCTATTCTGAAGTAATTTAGGTGGAACAGATGCAAATAATGCTCTTCTATTTATGCATGCATGATATTTTACCTCACACATGACTCTCAGATAGTAAACTAGATGCGGAATACTAGTGATTTTGATAGAAGAAGTGAAGAATATAGGGTCTGTGGGTTATTCCTTGACAAGATAACACATATAACTCAGTTTCTAGCTTAGGAGATGAGGCAGTAACATTGAGTGAATTAGATGCACCTGGAAAAACTTGTCACACTAATCAATATAACTTTGCTTAGTTGTACTATAGTCACAACAATAACTTATAATGAGTGCTTTTAAGGTTGAAACAAATGGAGAGTGCAGTTCAGATTCAGTGGGATTTATTTACTCTAATAGAGTACCTCATTTGAAATTAGGGAGGGTGAAAGGTTTAGACAGAAATCAAGTTAAGGCCATAGATTTGATGTGAATTAAGGATATAATTAAATTAGATTAAACAAAATTAAAAAAAAAACTCCCTTTGGGATTAGAGTTTCTTCTTTTGGAAAGTTCCATAATAATACATTTTCTAGATAAAATGTTCAATAGATGGAATAAGATAATAAAGATTCTCTTAAAAACAATGCAACCCTCTTCGACTTTTGGTCAAGATCTCATTATTTTCTACATGGGAATTCATTACCTACATGCTGGTTTCAAAAGGATGTTTGAAGTTGCAGAGTTGGTGGGAGAAGCAGACGAAAACTACAGATGCTACTGTGCATTATTGTTTTCACTGTTGAATCATGAAGCATAGAAGTAGCTGTGTACTGGTGTCAACCATGACAGAGCTCATTAGATCAGACTAAACCAAGGTGATACAAATCAAAACCAAAATTTATCTCTAAAATCCATAAACCCAATAGCATAAGGAAAATAAGTGGATTCTATATATATATTAAGTATAAAAATAAAAAAAAAAAAAAAAGCTGATTAACCTTACAGAAGAACTTGATCTACCAACCTTCTTGAACCTACATTCCTGGCCAAAAGTGTTTCTTTTGTTTCTCCTGGTTCCCATTAACTTCCATTCAATTCTACTCAACAGTCCAATCAAACATAGTGCACACAAGTTATTGTAAACATAGGCACATTTTACTTGCAGGTCAGGTATATCAAGCACCAATCACCCACAGGGTAAACAGGTTAAAATAAGTAGTAGTGTGCTATCAATGTGTTAAACAAGGGTAGCCATTTGGGACACAACTCACTAATGCAAACATGGGCAGGCAATTTTTTTATTTGCATGTCAGGTATGGGCCAAGCAGTAGCAACCCACGAGCTAAACAGTTTAGGTATCCATAGCACTATGTTGTTGGCGATCCTTATCAAATAGACAATTTTTTTATCCAGGTATGTGCTAGTATTGATAACTAATTACCATAATCAAAGAGAGAAGGGAAGGAAACAGCTTGTGTAAAATTTAAGAGGCTAAAAAAGTTGGTGTGCAGATTGGTGGACCGAGACAGGTCACTAGGATTGATCTTCTATCAGTCTGCCACTTAGTAGTTATGGGTCAAGAACCAATGAAACAGTAATCAGGGCATAGAGGTCTAAGTCAAGCCTATATACCTCAATACACAATGCTAACCCCACCCAAATCATTGCAACCCTCAAACATAGAGGCATAGGTTAAAATCTTATTAAGGTTCATATGGTGACTGGTAAGAGTCCTAATGTTACAGATTATGGTCTTTTAATATTCTATTAAGAACTTAAAATAGGATGTGCATATATGCTTTTTCTTTCTAATAACAAAATTTTGTGAATACATTTAACAGAGAATACAACTGCATGCATATGAACTTGTTAAATTAAGTGATCCATAACATGCTTTACAAGTTTGGGAATAAGATGGTAAAATTGCATCCACTCAAGGAGTGAACAGTATTTGAAATCTTTTGGTTATTCTAACTTGAAGTACCCTACGTTAAAAGTTAAACTCTTGCAAAGGTTCATGTCAATAAGCGATATTTGATGCTTGCATTATAAAGTTTGAGATTTCAGTATATGATGAGGGTAACAACAACAATAATAGCAGTAACAATGATAAATCTCAGTTTGAAATACTTCCTTTCATAAAACTTAGTAGCATTATTCAACCAAATATATGGAAAATATAGTTTTAAGTACACAAATAACCAGGACACCTGCTGCATAAGAATATTCAACACAACGCACAGGAGCTTCATGTCGTCCCAAAATATCCTCCTTGCCAGCACCAAAAACAAACCTGAAATAAGACAGTTGCTACAACTTAAACAAATTTCAAACAACATATGGTTAAATTTGAAAGATGGGCTATATGAGAGATATAGCTACAATTGAACATTTGTTGCAAAACAGATAGGCAACCAAGCACCAGACAATGCCTCATTAGCAAATCTCTATGGAGAATTATGTGTGAGAAAGTTTTTTCTATTAAGACTCGATGCAAAATTTTTGCAAGAAAAGAAAAGGACAGCTATTCATCACATGCTGCCACTAAAAGGGAAACAAATCTCAAAGGGTCATAAAGTGTCTTTCCGCTATTTCAAATTTAAAATGCAACTCTCAGAAAACAAAGTACCAGCTTAAGACTTCATAATTGCCTGAGATTGATGAAGGGAGGACGAAATTTGAAGATAAAATTTGCCAAAAGTAAGGAGTAGCATCTTCCCATAGTTTTTTATGGTTTCCACTAATGATTTGCTTGAATTGCAAGCAGGAATGAAGTGATGGAGGTGCGAGCAGGTCCTTTAAAAAATAATTAAGAAAAAACCAATGAAGTGCTCAGAAAGCAGAAGTGTCATCACAAGCAACTCCTAGACACCCAAATGGCCCACTTCCTAGGCAAGGCCCAACTAAAGCCCCTAGCCCATTTAGCCTTTAGTTAATCTCTTTTCCCTTTTTTCTTGCGCCCCATGTCAGTGACACAAGATATGGGTTGCTGACCAAATTCAAACCAGACAGAAGCAAAGACCCAATAAATAAGAGACAACATTCTTAATTTTTCCCCTATTTTTCTCTGTTCTATTTCTTCTTTTTCTGCTTCCCTTCCTATTTATCTGCTTGCTGCTTGTTGGCTACTTGTCCACAGCCAGCTTCTTCTTCTTCCTCCTTTGTCTCCTGTGTTGCTCTGTGCCTGGTGATGTCGAAGCTAGCCGGCAGCCTGCTGCTTCTTCTGCTCTTATTCTTCTGTTCCTCTCGTGTTGCTGTGTCCTAAATGGATACATCTTTTAATGTTTTAAAAGCTTTCCTCCTATGCTGCCACCTAGTCATGGAAGGTCCAGCACTAGGCCTCACCAAGGTAAGTTCACAATCTTTTATAAAGGGGGCACTAAAGTAAATTTCCAGGGAAATTCTAAAGCAAGTTAAAGTGGGTAAAAGTCTGCTACTACTAAAATAGTTCATGATAATAGGTATCTGAAGAAGGTGGTTCCACCTACCTTTATTCTTCTTATCTTTTTTACTAATACTACGACATATGACTTATAATTGGCACAGGCAGCTGTTGATATCTTATGGTAAGTTTCTGATGAAAGGTTTTTCCACCTGAACAATCAAATAATTGATAGCATTAGACAAATGGTTGTTGTAACATTTATTAGAGACAGTGACATAACCAAAAATGTTTGATTAGTGATGCTAATTTTTGATCTAAACCTTCCACTCCATCCAAACCCAACCAAAATAAATGGGTGCGACTAGGGATTTCTTTTGATAATTGGGTTGGGTATAGGTTAGCCAAGATCAACTCAGTTTCAAATGACTCAGGCATGGATTTGGGCCTTCCTACGCGATGAGCTACCATAGGAAGAACAGTCCCTAGTAGCGGGAATTTTCTACCTAGAGTGGCACACCACCTTTGAAAGCTTCCTATAATTACAAACACTAGCTTCCCTAGGTGATTCCTTACTAAAAGTATTCTAAAGCATCTGTTTCCCTGCATTCACACCCACATCCACTCCCACACCTACTTTCAATTCTAGCAACTAATGAACAGTCCTTTAAAATCAACCCCTAGGATGGTGTTAATTTTCCAATGGATATGGTCTAGTTAAGGATTGGTTCAAATAATTAGAGATGTTGCATGGTTAATGATAAGAGAATTAAAAAAAAAAAAATCAATAAAAGTGGAGGAAATGGCATATTTGATTATATAACATTTTCTCCTCCACTTTATTTTTTTTTCTTTTTTCTCCTCACTTTATTTGAATGGAAATTCTAAAGCCTCTATTTTGACCATATTTTTTTTCCATTTACTAAGATATATAGTTAACAAGGGAGGCAAAAAAAATAGGATTGAGTGTGACTTTATACTTTTCAACTTGAATATAAATGGGTTGGTAATGGCTTGAGGATTTTTTGAATCAACTAGAATTCGACCTACCCAAAATCCAATCCAACCCAAACCATCGTTAACACCATGTCTGAAACTAACACTGTTTCTGTTGTAGGCTTGATGACTCAGCATTGTTATATTTCAAATGTTGTTGAATTAAAGTATCTGAAAATAGCATTCTTATCCATGTCCACAAAACTAGCATTGAAAATTATACCAATATGGTGCGGTCAGGTATGGTATGGTATGGTATGGTATAAATCTCATGCCAACATGAGCTTCCAATACTTTTCCTCACTCCTAGCCACTATATTTCCTGAAACCAGGTGACACAAGTCAATATCAAGTAGCATAGGATAGTTCTACTTGGTTTAGAGTAGTACAAATAAGTTCAGTTCACAGACTAAATGAAAGCTCGTACCCATATCAACACCTTATCAGTACAATACAGTATGGTCTGTACAAGATGGTATAGGTCAATACTGCAGTCTTTGTTCCTATCACCAGCATGCAAAACAATAAAACAATATGAGCCCTAAATCTAGATTAAAGTGATGGAAGGTTGAGCATAGGTTTAGAGTTTATTGTAGAAAATGAGGTTCAAGATATGAAACCTTGGAAAAATTATGTAAATGGAAAAAGATTCACAGAGCCAGTGCTAAATATCCAGGACATGGCTTGCTAAATATGATCACAGTATCTAACATCATATCTTTCCAGCAATTCCTTAGGTACATATGGAGAAGACAAAACAATGACTAAGGAAGAGTTATGCATTGAAAATCTTTCAGGTAAAGCCGGTGGTGTCACCATCCTCGTGACAACATATTGCACGTTGCAAGTAACACTAGCGAAGGCTCTACTTCCCCAACGAGAATGGTGACACATACAAAGCATGAAAGCAGTAGAAACACAGCTGAGCCAAAACTAAATCACAATCAACCCCATTATATGAAAGCTTATATTTGTTCAGTTACCATCAATCACAAAGGGGGAAGTAAACCCATTCCAGTTCCTACTTAAACAGAACAATGAGTCATGACAAATATAGCAAAATGAGATCCAACTTTTTTCCATCTGAAATTCGCGGGGTTCTATATGCAAGGATTTTGTCACTTCTACTTGCAAATTCGAGCTCTCTCAATGCTATTTCTAAGAACTGATATTTAAATTATGAAGTACACAAGACAAATATACCAAATCCCAGGTTATGTCAATGCCATTCAACGGAACACCAATCCATCAACCTCTTTTTACAGGCTTGTCAAATTCGCCTTACCAACTAAAGATGGGGAAAGTGCTAATGCGTATACATTTGAGCTTCTCGTTACCATAGCATTGATTACTTCCATGGCCTACGGGATACAGATGCAAAAATACACTAAAACAGCTAAAGAAAACAAAGTTTTTGATGATAGAACCAAAAAAAAAAAAAAAAAACGGTTTTGATTGCAATAGATCATTGTTTCAATCTCATCAAATGATCAGCATACCATAAAAGTTCAGAAAGAACTCCACATCAGAACACTAGCGTTAAAATTTGGGCCCTACCTCCGGACCGTGTTATCAGCACTCGCACTGAAACCAGAGCAATCATCATGGAAGCAGCAATCGAGAACGGGCCCCCCATGCATGAACTCCCCCTTCAGGACATTGGCGCTCGCATCATAGAGTCGGACGGTCTGATCCGAGGACAAGGATTGAGATCCAGTGGTAGTCAAGAAGAAACCATTGAACGAAACCCTAGCGGGATAGGGTTAGGGTTTTCGGAGGAGGAGATGAGAAAAGGATTGAAGGGAGCTTACTTTGTCCCAGGAGGAGACGAGGAGGTGGTCGCTGTGGTTTGAGAAACGGAGGTTGGAGATGCCGTCGGAGGGGGTGTTGGAGAGCTCCCTCCCGCCGCTGCTAGTAGGAAGGACGGTGGCGCTCATGGCGGCTGCCGGAGATCGGAGCGGCCACGGTATGGCGTTTTGAGCCGTTGGAGAAGAGGAGAAGGAATTTCGAATTAGAAGGAAGCTTTGAAAAAGAGAATAGATCCTCTTTGTAGACAAGAGAGTGATGGCTGGGAGAGGAGCGCGGGCATTCGAAAGAGGTTCAAAATTTCGGAATTCAAATTGGGGAGGAGCGGTCCTCCGGTAATACCATACTTCCCTCTTTCGTACTTATCGTAGATAATATTGGATTGCTACTCACATCCTATACTGAAGGGAAATTGGATTGCGAATCCAATCCTAAGCCTTTCTTTTGATTTGGCAATCCGGTGTATTTTTAGGTATACCCAACATTTTTATGAGGCCCAGGGTATGTATACAACTCCATCTCCTTTCCTTTTGAACACTGGATCTGATCCAATTCCATCCAATATCTCAAACACGGTCTGAACGAGGCGGGTGGGCATAGCCTAGGCATGAGACATTTGGGTCAGGCTGAAGCAAGACTAATAGTAAAAAACATAGCCCGACAAATTAGGTCAAGCCGACCTAGCCTGAGCCAGAACTTGGACCAAATATCACCAGCTCGGGCCTGGCTCAATGTGACTCTCCAAAGGGCTGAGCCCAATTGAACTCCACATACTTTTTTATATTATAATTATATAACAAACAAAAATATGTATGATATATTATGTATGGTGGGATGGTAGGTACGTTAGCTATTCCCATCCCAAACCATTTCCAAAAAAATTATTTTATATTCAAATATATATATATTATAGATTGGGCCAAGTCCAGTTTAATTTTCTTAAGCTCGGGCCTAGTTTGAAATTTGAATAAACTTAAAAATTTAGGCTCGGCCCCAACTCTATGGACTAAAATCAAGGCCTAAGCCTTAAAATTTTTCGAACCAACCCATGCCCACCCCTATTGAGCACAAGGCACAAACTTCCAAAAGAAAGTATTAATGATTATTAGGGTTAGATTCAATTTGAACCTAACCTGGCAATGGTGCATAGTGAGAATAAAAAAAAGATACCTCCATATTTATACTCATCAAAAAAGGTTTATGTACACTACAAATATAAAATTTTATATCTATATCCATACTCATGAGAATTATATTAAGATAGCTCCATATTCATATCGTCAAAAAAGTTTATATACACTATAAGTATAAAATTTTATATCTATCTCTGTACCCCTAAGAATTATATAATATTTATACACATCTCAGTACCCATACTCATCCCAAACATGCTTCGCACCCACTACCCATTATTTTAAAATATTTTTTAGAATAAAATATGTTTGATTAATTCCTAGCTATTAGTTTCAACAAATTTAAAATTTAAACACACAAAAATCATGTAATTTTAATATTAACGAAACATAATTAAATATCAATCACTAATAATAACATCAACATAATTATAATCAAAAACTTAAATCATACTTAAATGTATTTCAAGTTTTCATAATATCAATAAAAAATATTAAATAGAGAAAGAAATATTTCGTAGACAGGCTCCACAACCAAGTCACATAGAACTGAAGTCAAGATGTCTAATAGCACACTATAAACATTAGCATAAAATATAAAACAAATTGTTGTTCTTTTTAAATTTAAGCAAGTTCATCAATCATTTTATCTTTTCAAACTCATACACTATCTTCTAGTCTTTTCTTCTTTTCAATACATAAAAAATATTTAAAATTATAAGTTGAACAACTCAAAAAATATGTAAGCTTAAACTCTTCCAGTAAATAATTTTATTAGTGGGTATAATAGGTACAAGGTGGGGTAGGGTAGAAAAGTCTCAATATCCATACTCCTAATACTCATGATAGATATTGCCACATGTCCTTATATCCATACCCATACCCGTTTTTTGACCTCCATGCCCAATTCAAATGAAGCAAAGGTAGGCAAGTATTCATAGTTTTGGAGGGAATTGCCATCCTTACCAGCTAGCCTAATTTGCTAGGTTTTATGTAAGGGTGTAAAATGGGTACTAGGTCATGTCAAGCACGGCTTGGACTCTAAGTTGTGCTAGGCTAAGGGTTCAAGGCTTGCCACCTTTTACGGTTAACACGGCATGGTTAGCTCACAAGCCAACACAACCTAGTAATAATGGCTTAGGGTGGTTTGCCAAAATATCTCCTCCAATAGTCATAAACAACTATATTTTGAGGGTATTTTATTTAATTTAGCAAATAAATTCTATTTCTAATTAAATTGATGAAAAAGACCAAAATATCTCGTCCAATGAACTTTCTTTTTATTTACAAAATAACTTCACTAGCTTTCTCATCTACGAAGAGTTAAAAAATTTTGATATTTTAGCCTAATGAAAAATACATGAAAATAATTGTCTTATGCTTGCCATTATTGCACATGATCTTCTAACACCTCTGATGTCTATAGTAACATTGAAGTCTATTTTTTCTCTAAACGAATAGGGGATTGCAAGATAAAAGAAGCTAATTAATGCCTGAACCGGTAGAGATTTTCATAAATTTGAAAGATTAGTTAAATGCTAAAGAAAGAATACAAGATTAAAAATAAAGACTGTAACAAGACACTAGTCTTGAAGAATGAAAAATAATTTTATCCAAATTAGTTATAATTATCTCTTAATTTTTTATAAATGTTTTTCAAAGTAATTGGAATCTGTAAATTATAATTTTCAAGTATAATTTTATAATCATGTGTAATTTGAGAAATACTCATTTCTCAAATAAAATTCTAATTTATTTTATTTCATTATTTATAATTTTGTATACATTATCATTCATCAATAATATATAATAAAGTGTCATATTTTTTCATTATTCTCAGTCAACTTTACTTATTTTTCAAATAAATGATTAATTATTAATAATAATTTAAAAAAGGTTAGAAAAACAAAAAAAGGTTAGCCCATGCATTATGGGCCATGAGCTATGCCGAAACAAAGGTTTGGCTCAGTAGGCCATGTTGACATGGCCTATGAAATCATAGACCAATTTTGCACCTTTAGTTTTATGAACATGGGCTAGTTTTGGGCTTAAAATTCCAGCATAATTATAAGTTGATTTGCATTAATGTTGACATTTAGAATCTAATCCAATCCCATCGATACATAAATAATTAAATAAATTGATATCCATATTATATTTAATTAAATCTTTAATTCTTTTCGGTTGCAAGATGGAGTAAATGCATCACAATAAGATCCCTACTACTCTAATATTGATCCAACAAAGTTGTTTGAGAATATTTCACATGTATTGTAGAGGTGAAAGTCTAAAAATTGCTAAAAAATATCAATAAAGCTTGATTTTACAAATTTTAATCAAAGATAACAAAAGTAAATTGAAAAAAAGGAATATGCCTAGATCGAGGCTATGTTACACGGCCCTAAGGACTAATTTTGTCCCCCAAAAGCTCCTTCATATGCCCAAAAAAGACTCAAAAAAGAGGAATAAAATTAAATACCAATGGAACTCTGTGCAAGATTAGAAAGCAAAGAAAAGTTGTTGTCATAGGTCTTGAACCTAGAGTCTATTTTAAGGCTTGGTCCAACGGCCATGTTGACAAATATCGCCCCTGACCATGTGCCCATGTGAATTTCTCTCGTGAAAGCACCTCATCACCATACTACATTCATGCTCGCAGATGCGTGCATGATGGCTGCTGGCTAGAAAGCAGTGTCCCTTTTTTTCTCTTCCTTCATTTCACAACACATGGCCATGTGATTTTAATGCCAAGACCACATGTGCTAGTCACCCTGGGTTAACAAATTCTAAAACTTTTCTTAAAATAATTTTTTATCCAATAATTTCTCACAAAAGTTTTAAACTTTTGAAAGCTATAAAAATCAAACAACATAAATTTTGGGCAACTTATACTATATAATAGATGAGGTGTCCAATAGACTTGAACCTCACTTAGTATTCATTGCATCCATCCAAAGGAATCATAGTAAACTAGACATCGAATTAGATCCGTGACTTAAACTTTAGTATATCACACACATAGTATGGATTTATTGGGTTATTGTGGTTTATGTATATTAAAAGCCTTGCACTTAGTATCTTAATTTTTCATTAAAATTTCTCAGAATTAGCCCAAACTTTTAGTTGCAGCCTTATACGATAATTCTCATATAGGTGAGTTCTCCAAGGATATTTGTGATATAATGTCTTAAAAACATCCTACCTCACACCCATTAATAGTATGCCTCAACCTTTTATTTATTTTAAAAATTTATAAGAGCACTCATTATAAAGATAGGAGAAGATATTTCTCTAAGATGTGTTCTAATACAATCACTCAGTCATCTTTGTTTCTACTACATTGAATCTTTTTATAAGATCTCCGGTCATAAAAGTTAGGTATCCATTGTGGGTAACCTAGTAATGGGCTTAAGACTCATCCTTCTTCATGATCTAGGATTCCACTTCTAGATAATCCTTGGTCAATTAATCTACCAAGTTCTTCTTAGACTTGACATATTCTAAGAAAATTTTATTACTTTTTATATTATCTTATATATTTATGATGAAGCTAGATATATCAATTCATCTTTTTATTAGTACTCTTTTGATCAAGTAGTTGAATCATAGTCTTATTATCACAATGGATTGAAAAAGTTGAAACTAACCTAAGTACCAAAAGTAGCTCTAACATAAGATTTTTAATTTATTCAACCTTAGTATAAATGGTATCTAGAGCAATCAATTTGGCATCCATGGTACTTTAAGATATAATAGTTTGCCTAAATGAACCCAAGGCTATAGTAGCACTACTGAGAAGAAAAAGATATCCAATGGTTGATTTAAGATCTAGAGAATATGTGACCTAATTTATATCACTATAACCCTCAATCACCTCAGGGTATCTAGTAAACAAAAAAGTAAGATTAAGAATTCCTTTAAAATATTAAAATATCCTTTCTAAAATAATCCAATGAGATTGATCAGGATTTTGGGTATACCTATTTAATCTTCCTACAACATAGATAATATTGGTCTGATCCTATTTATCACGTATATGAGAGATCCAATGATATGATTTGAAAATATTTTAATTAATCAATTGGTCACCTAATTTTTTTTAGATGAATATTAAGATCATATAGAGTGAACATAGATTTTTTTATTAGGAAAATTATTTTTTTTTATTTTCTTTCCTATTGAATAAGAAAGAGATAGAGCTATCCCTTCATGGGATTCAATCAGCTTTATCCCTAAGGTTACTTCTACTTCACCTAGATTTTTTATAATCTAGTTGAAAGAAGGACCTTAATTCATATATGATTTTTAGAGATGCACCAAAACCAAGATATCATCAACGTATAAACAAAGAATCACACAATGATTGTTAATAATTTGAGCAAACATACTTGTCATGATTATTGACCTTAAAACTAAAAGATATGATAATTTGATATGACAATTTGATTAAAACCATACAAGGATTTAACATGCTTACAAACTTTATTTTCTTATCCCTTTATAACAAAGCCTTCAAGCTATTTCATGTAAATCTCCTCTTCAAGATCTCCATTTAAGAAAGCTATCTTTATATTAATTTGATGAATAATTAACTTATAGATGGAAGCAATGGTAAGAAAGGATTTAAGGGTTATTATTCTAGCTATAAGAGAATAGGTGTGTCCAAATAATCTAACTCTTTCTTTTGGTTATATCCCTTAACTACTAATCTAGCATTATATTTTTTTTATGGATCCATCAGGTCTAATCTTCTTTTTAAAAATCCACTGATATCCTAAAAGTTTGCTCCCATGGGGTAGATTAGATAAGATCTAGGTTTGATTTTAAATGATTGAATTAAACTGAGAATGAATAACTTCCTTCCAAATTGAGGCGTTAGGTAATGTCTTTTAATATATGGATGATTCACCCTTAACAAGAAAAGTGAAGAATTCTTTACCAAAGTCTTTTGTTTTTCTTTCCCTTACGCTTCTCTTTAATTTACAAGGTTCACTTTCAGAATTAGATCTTTTACTTTTCCTTGACTCATCAAAGGATCCAGATTCAAGAGGATCAGGAACAAAGAATGGATCAGAAGTAACTTGATTTGAGACTTGGCTTTTAAAGGAAAATATATTTTCAAAGTGACATTCTTTGTTTCAATAAGGTGTATTATTTAAGATGTCACTTATTTCTGAATTTATCATAAGAAATGTATTAGTACTACTATCTAGCAAATACCCTACAATGATAGCATCTATGGTTTTAGGGCCTATCTTCTTTCTTTTAGGTTCAAATTTTCTTACTTTAGCTAGGCATTCCTACACTTTGAGGTAATCTAACTTTAGAGTTCTATCCTTCCAAAGTTTAAAAGGTGTATTGATGTTATCCTTAAAAGGTAAACTATTTAGGATATAACGGGTTGCTAATAAGGCTTCCCCCATAAGTTTTTGAGTGCATTAGAATTGATTAATATTGAGTTAACCATATCCATTAGGGTATAATTTTTTATTTTGCTGTGCCATTAGTTCGAGTAGAGAGGTGTGGCCTCATAAATGATTCCATGATTTAGGCAAAATAGGATTATCTCATTTTAGGTATATTCACCACCTTGATCAGACATAAGTCTTTTTAAGGGTTTTTTTGGTTTAGGTTTTAGTTTTTACCTTATAGATTTTGAATCTCTTTAAGACTTTATCCTTTGGTTTGATTAGATATATGTAATAATAATGGGAGAAATAATCAATAAATGTTACAAAGTAATGATTTTTTTCTCAAGTTGGTAATTTTGTAAAATCACATATATTTCTATGAACTAGGTTAAGTAGGTTTGAACTCTTGTTTACAAACTTAAAAAGGTTTTTTAGGGAATTTGACTTGAATATAGATCTTACACTTGAACTTTTTATCAAGATGGACTTTTGGAATTAAATTAATTAGATTAGACATGTCATGGATTCAATCAAGATTCAGGTGACCAAATCTACCATGCCAAATATTAGAAGATTGAAGATTGAGAGCTAAGGAAGAAACCTTATTAGATGATTTAGAAAGTATACTTAATTTGAAGGGTTAATTCCACTTAGCCCCCCTAACCCTAGGGGTATTTGCACTTTCTTCCTAAAACTAAAAATTTTTACAATCAACACCATAATTTTGATTTTGGTTGCAATTGATCCCCGCCGTCTAAGTCTAGGGTTAAACTAAATGAAGTTGTCATGTGACTATCATGTGACTACTAAAGGCTCGGTTTGGTGCGAAAGAAGTTTAGGAGGATGATTTTACCCCTTGAGCTCCTTTAAAAGCTCCTTGGTTCACTCATTTCTGTCTTCTTCCCGGTGCAACACCCCTTGAGCTTCCCATCCTCTCCTTAGAATAGGTAACTATTCTTCTCCTCTCCCTTATGCCTTTAAGTCATGTTTCTCACCTGAGCTCCTTTAACTCTAATTCAACATGCCCCAGTTCAAGTGGCTCTTAATGCATAACAAGCTCTAATCCATCCTCCCTTCCATACTAATGCTACTATAGCAATCATTCTCTTTTACAGATATTCTTCACCGACAACAACTTTGAAAGATGGTTTGTTAATTGTTTGAGCCGATATGTCATCTTTTTCTTTGGATTAATGCACCGATGTGCTATATAGTGCAAGGGTATTACAACTACTATGGGAGAGACAACAAAGGGTGAAAATGGTAGAAAACTTGGTTAAGGAAAATGAAAAAATGAAGAAAGCAATGAAGCAACTAAGGAAGCAACTAGAGAAAGAGAAGAAATTAGCTACCAAGCTATTAGAGAAAGAGAAGGTCATCAAATTCGAAGAAAGAGGGAAAAATTAAAGCATGCTCTGCTAATTTCTTAGGCAATTTTTGTTATAGGCATCATTGTGTTGTGTGTGAAGGAGAATGAGGGAATGATAAGGCAACTTGTAAGATGCTCGTATAGGAGATGTTAAGAATATTTTAATAATGGAACGACTGTGCTATGTTATGTATTAAAGTTATGGTCAGTTTTGTAAGTTAAAACCTGCTATCATATTCATAATAATTGTATTTATGTGTTATGACCATTTGTAAGTTATATGTTATAGTTGGCTTCTACTAGCAGCTGACTTTTACATTGCTAAAGTTTACATAGTAAGATTGCGGACAAAATTAGAAAAGATTGAACAAGACCATTGGGCAGATGAAATAGATCTTCATTGAACATTCGTAACTTAAGTCAAAATTTAGAGTCCACATATTAGGATTGCTCTTATGTGTCATTACAAGATAAAATATCATAATGTCAAATTTTAAAAGGCTAACAAGATTGTCACATATCCTAACCTAAAACAAAGGTTGATTGTTAATTACTCCAGTCCTAGATACAAGGATATTGAGTCAATGCTGTCATAAGTTCTTTAATGCGTATGGTTCAGTTGTTCAACTTCTGACTAGCAGCAGCTTAGTTTTAATATTATCCAAGGAAACAAATAGTGAAATAATCAGACGGACCTCCACTACAAAATATTATTTATTGCACTATATATTTGATCCTATAGCATATGTACATTTTATTGGAGTTATTTGGAATATATATGCCATAAATACCATAAACTATCTACATCTTCTACTACTTTGACATATGCACCATAAACACATATATTCATAAACAGCCATTGCATTCATAGCCATTGCATTTACAAAGTATCATTGCATTCATAAACATATATTAACTTTCAAATATAAATAAATGTTAAATTGAAACCAATTGTTAAACCAAATACAACTTAAATTGGATTCTTCCCCTAAGTATATAACTAGTTCATTCCCAACACTTAAATTAAATACAGTATATAACTGGTTCATTATCCAAATACAACAAGTAGTAGATAATAGAGCTTGTGCTGGTTGTGTAGTTATGCTACTGAATCAAACTGCAGTTGTGCCGATCCAATTGTGTCAGTCTAAAATTTAGTCATGCTTAAACAATGCATGTTCAAAAGAGAAGGAAATGTTCAAAGCATGTTCAAAACAACCCATGAATTGTAATAGTGGCCACCTAACCAAAAAGAGGACAAAAACCAATCAAAAAACAACTGGCTATCAAATCATCCCCTCTGCAGTCAAGAATTTGTATGCTTCTTCAGATGTATGAACCTTACTTGGATTGGGCTGGATGGGTGTAGGCTTCAACCACTAAGACTTGGTTGTTGCCCCCCTTGTCTTAAACTTAGCTGCTGCCCCTCTTGTCTCAAACTTGATTGCTGCCCTCTTGTCTCAATCCTCTCTATATGTTCAATAACTATCTTTGCTCCCCTAGCCGTAGCCATTTTTGTAGTGGATTTTTTAAGAAGCCTTGTCACTTCATCAACCTTCCTTTTATCAATCCTACCATCAATGTTACTTGAAGTATCCTGTAAAACAATCAAAACATAAGCAAACCCTTAGTCACCCTACACTATAAAAATGAAAAACTTTAGTATATTTACATGTTTAACTACTATCTTTGCTCACTTAGCCTCAGCCCTTTTTGCAGTAGATTCTTTATAAAGCCTCGTTGCTTCATTAGCTTTTCTTTTACCAATCCTACCACCAGTATTGCTTGAAGTACCCTACAAAATAATCAAAATATAAGGAAACCCTTCATCACCCTACACTACAAAAATGAAAAGGTCTAGTACATTTAATGTGTTTATAAGCTAATATTACATAGGTTTGGTTGCTACCTCTAGCACTTGATTGAGTGCTTGAACCCTCAATCCCCTAAACCTTATAAATGGAAACTCACCTCCACGTACATACAAAGCCACATGGCCACAAGAAATGTCAGTACTACCCATCTTCTTAATTTCTTCTTTTTTATTGCTTTTGATTTCCTAGCTTGAGGATAGGTCCTAGTATTGTGCCCAAGGATAAGCCCTGATATCGTGCCCAAGCCGTCTGCAATGTGAATATCTCAAGACCACATTAGTCTCTCTCAACTTATTTGGATTTTTAGGCTCATCTTCAGCTCTCTTTCTATGAAGTTTTCATCTCTCAAATGCCCTCCTATATATAGGTGGATGTATATCTTCTCTACCAATCTTCAACCATTACCTCTCACTAGGTACTGGGTATATTATTGGCCCATAAGCTCTTATATATGCCTCCTTACTATAGCACCTATCCACATTCTGTTCAGGATTCCCTCCATCATAAAGAATTGCTGATACAATATGACTACATGGAATTCCCATTAGATCCCACTTTTTATAGCCACATATCCTATTACTAGACTTATGACATAAGTGTTTCCTCTATAATGAATCTCAAACCATCCATTGCTAGCATACTCTGATGTACAATCCATAGACTCCTTAATGAATTTATCTAGCTTCTTAAGTATTCCTTGCCAAATATCCTTTTCTTACTTGCTCATCCCCTTTCTTTTACTTTGGTATCTCTTTATCAACCTCCTCCTTATCATCTCAATCATTATCATAATTGGCTTATCTCTTGCCTCCATAATATAAGCATTAAAGTTTTTACTTAGTTTATTTACAACCAAGTCACACTTAACCCCATAACCAAAGAAGGCTCTACCACATTGAGGGATCTATTTTTTGCAAGTCGTTGTAGGCAGGCTTACTCACACTCTTCAAATTCTTCATTATAACTTCATAATCCCTATCTATGTATGCAAAAATTGCAATTAAAAGTAGATCCTTCAGTGCCTTGTCCTTATACCCCTATCTCTAAAATTGGCATATAGATGCGTGACACAGAATTTATGGTTTGCAAAATGAATGACTTACTAAAAGGCAGGTAACGAATCTTAGATATAAAAAATTAACATGTTATATTCATAGATAGAAGTACTTGAAAGACATATAAAAGGCAAATAATAGTAATAAACAAGATTTTATCTTCTGTCTATCCAATATAACCGTTCATCCATGCTACTCCAAATCTTCAGTATCAGCCAATAGGGTTTCAAAAAACCAAATCCAAGAATCTTTGGTCTCGGCCTCAACTGCAGCTATGGTTATGAGACGTATGTTTTTATTTAGATCCCTACCCATAGCCGATAACAACTGACTTTTTTAAGAGCCCTTCAACAATCATCTAGCCCAATTAGTGGCCTATACTCTACCTTGAACCCAGTCTTCATAGTATCAAATGAAACATACAACCTAACCCAAAAACTCTTTCAAGTACCTAGAAAAGACCCAAGAAAGAAAGAAAATTAAATAGTAGTAAAATAATGTGCAAGTTCATAAAGTAGAGAAAAGTTGGTATCATAGGCCTTAAATTTAAAGCCTATTTATAGGCTTAGTTCAATAGCCATATTGCCCCTAATTATATCCCACATAAATTATTCTCATGAAAGCATCTCATCATTGTGCTATATTTATGCTTGTGGATGTATTCGTATCATGTATGTGATAGCCATGTAAAAGGCTGGAAAGGAGTGCTCACTGATCATACAACTCAAACTTGTATCGAGATGAGCAATAGAGCATTATCCTTTTTTTTTCCTCTTCCTTTTAAAATCATTCCCAATGTATGACCATGCAATTTTAAGTCCAATTTCACATGCCCTAATCATGCTGGGTTAACAAATTTTAAGATTTTTCTTGAAACGATTTTTTATCCAATATATATTGGTTATGATATACTTGCTTTTGCACTTCATCCACTAAAAATAGTTATTTGTAAATTTGTAGAATAAACATCCTTGACCTAGTTTGTATTAAAACAAACTATATCATAGATGCAAAAGAAAAATATCAAATAAAAATAGAGAATTTTGCAAGCAAATATATGCACTTTTTTTAGTTTGGATATTCTCCTTTTTCTCATATTCAAGATAGTTTTTATGCAATGGGACAAAAACCAAACCTTCAAGTAGAGTTTTTCAACCATTCAATTACAATGTCAAAGCCTTAGGCTCTTTATCTTTCCAATTAGGATCCTTATTTTACTCACCAAACCCCTCCCCTAATGCCCAACTCTTTCACCAATCAATTTTTCACATTTTTTACCTCTTATTTCTTTATTATCATCAACCACGATTATATCTTGACCTTCCCTCTGTCCTCTCTCCTTCTCTAGATAAGTCTAACCCATTGGCATGTAGTGAATAATATAAAGAAGAGCATATGGTTTTCATAGTCTCTAACCAGGCTCATGGCAAGAGTTCTCATCCTATCATTTTTTCACTCGCTCTTCTTTGGCTTATCTTCCATTTCTGAGAAATTTGTCATTCTAGCATTTGTGTTAAGTAGCCTTATCTTGCTATCTTGTTCACACTTCTATGACCTTTTCCTTTGATTATGTAAGAATTAATAAGTTTGTTCTCTTCTTAGAAAAAAAAAAAAAAAATTACTCATGTAGTAACCTTTACTTGTGCAAGCAATCTTACCCTTTTTTGTTTTTTTAAATTGCTCTTCATTTTCTTCTTTTACCTCAAGAGTTTTGATGAATGCACCCCCTCCTATGAAGAATGGAAGCAAAAAGAAAAAATTTAATGAATGAAACTCTCTATAAAAGAGATATGATCTAAAAAATAATAAAATAGTTATTACATTATTCTAATGACTCCAACTTTTTATGCTTGAAAATATTTTTATATGTTAGATGGACAAATTTAGGGTAATTATACAAATCTATATAGGCTAATTCTAGTATATAATTGATATCAATATAACAACAAGCTTGTATAAGTTCCAAAAGAAATATGAATAACTTTTGAAAGATTAATTTCTAAATAGAATTAGGATTATTGCAAAATTATATAGGTTTTAGCATGTTTGCGAACACACTAGATTTATTCTCTTTCATCATATTATAATAAGTCATGTAGTCTATTTATCATCCTACTTTATTATTGTTTAGTTATGCATGATTATTATCATATTACATTAGTTCTAAATCATTTTCTCTATGAGTTTGTTTATTCTTTTATTCAAGAGTTATCTATATAATATTTTAAATATATATAAGTTCTTCCATATGGCAAATTCTTTCTTAAGTCTTTGAGAAATTTATATACTTTTGCCCAAAACCTCTACAACTATTATCAACATCTTATACAATTAGTAAATAATAGACAATCATAATATACAAACATTATTGCAACTTGTTACAACATGGTAAACAAATAGAGTCTAAACTTTCAATATTAAAAACTTGCACCAATTTTAAATTTAGAATGCTTAATTTTTGAATCAAATTGACCTCATAATATATATAAAGGAAATGTGATGTTTAACTTGCATTAATGATAAATATTTCTTTTAAACTATACAAATATTATCTTGTAGAAAAATAGTGCAAATGTTATTACTAATTTTAGCCCTCTATTAGTGATTAATTATACACATCATTTCACAACTTTGTATAAGAGTTTTAGAAATTCATAGAAGTTTGTCAACAAACCAAGCTTATAATGAACTTGGTCTTTGAGATATTTGAGTAATTTATTTTAAGCTTTAGAATATAGCACTGAAACTTGGACAAATTTGTCATCTAAGTATGCTATGAACTTTGCCTTTCATAAATTTTTGTCAACTAGTAAAATTTGAACTTGCATATTCACATTAAGCATAAAAAATAACTTATTTTCTAATAACAAGGATAGTGTAATTTTAGAAAATCATCAATAATTTAAATGGTGGAGGTTTGTGACCACATAATTAAGTGGTTTTATATTAAGATCACAAATTTTCTAATACTCAAAGTTTGAGATATTGACTTATATAGGTTTTTAAAATGGGTGTTTCCTTATGAATAGGAAGCTCTTGATTAGGAGTGCCTTAATCCAAAAAGCCTAATATAGACCTTGATACAGAATTTACAACCAATATAATATAAAACAAAGGGAAATTTCTCTTTTTAACTCCTTTTAAGTCATAAAATCTCATAACATCTCTTACCATTCTTTATAACTATATTTAATTGAAGAAAAATAATATAAAGAGCATAAGTTGTATTAGTGTCACATTATTTTACTAGGCCTTGGATCTATGTTTACCAAAATCTATATTCAAAATTAAAGGTTATATTAATTATGAGAAATATAACCCTCCTTTGGCTATGCAAGCTTTCCAATATAATAACTATACCATGAAATAAATTTTTTTATAAATATATTTAATTTTAATTGTCAACTTATACATGTAATGTTTGTGCAAGCATATCATTTATGAAAAACTTGTGAATTATGGGATAATTACTTTATTTTGTAAATTAATATCTACAATATATAGAGAAGTAGACAACATTAGATTTGGGTCCTTAAGTACTATCACGCCTCAGACCTAATGATGGATCTAAGACTTAACAATCTATCGCACACTTGAAAAATAATTTCACAGCATGCAATGCATCTTACCAAAACATTAAATTTAACTAATAGTAATAAACTAATTTGTCCTTGAATTAACTAATAAGTTCAAACATAATATCCAAACTAAATAATGTCAATAATTGAAAGATTACATAGGGTTCAAAAACACTAAATGTTCTTAAATCATAACTAGAATAGGTAGATCCTCGTTCTTAGATATATGTCTCGGAAAAAGACAACAAATTTTTTATAAGCAATGCTTAGTAAATATCCTAAACATAAATTGGATGAATCAAGTAAGTATAACAATGCAGTTTCAAATATATTTATAATGCAAAAATATTTTTATAAATAATTTTAATATTGCATAACATTGTAAACAATAATATTGATTTTTAAAACAATAAATTTTATGTTTATATATTAATATCTGTGATAATAACTCTATAGTTGTTAAACTACAGTTACATATAGTCCTTGTGATAAGGTTAGTACACTTCATATAACACCGTGGATGAAGGTTAGATCATCGCATATATCCTTTGTAGAGGTGAGTTCCAGTATCTATCATCTGTCATCAATCATATTGTAGTAGATTGAGAGTTTTCATATGTAATAGTTTATTTATCAATAATTTTAGTCATTTTTACAGTCATTGAACATAACTTGTTTAGGATGGAAGAGCTACTAAAGGTTCAAGTTTGCCTAAGATGGGAAGAGCTCGATCTAAAATGTTACCGAAGATGAGAAAGCAAAGAGATTGTAACTTGTCAAGGTTAAAAGATTCTTAGCTTCTAAGTCTAATGATAGTTAAATATAATGTTTATGCATGAGAATAAGTTCTAATTGGCATACTGGAGCTTGAAGAAGCCTACGTGCAAACGTTTTAAAAGACCTCATTTAATTTCAAGGTAAATCTCAACTGTCACGAACTAATACTCAGAAATTTTCTTCTACTCGGTTAACCTCAACCTTGGAAGCTAACTTATTGTTGACCTACTACTTAAAAGATTTGGCCTCTTAGAAATTGATCTTTAATTAAAGTAATAGCACTCAGAAATGTTCAGCTTGTGAGAAGATGAGCTCAATTGGTAAAACATAAAATATGAGCTGCAAATAGTGGCGGAAAATATTCTTTCATTCGTACTCAAAAAAGTTCATACAATCATAACCCAAAAAGAGTTTCTACAGTCATAAATAAGGCAAAAGATAACAAGCCCAAGATAGACAAAGGTTGAGGGCATGCTCGGCCTTGACTGCTTCCTCAATAACTTTGATCATTTCAGGAGTGCTATCCTTTATAGTTGTAGCAGCTTCAATAATGACTCCGGCATCCTTACTCATGTCTCTGGCATTCTTATCCATACCTCTAGCGTCTACGCCATCATCATCAGCCACAACAACTACGCCATCACCTATCTCTCCTTATCATCAATGTTCATAAAGGAGAGGTTGAGGTTGAGGTTGAGGTATCAAGCAAGGATCTTCTTGGTGTCCTTTTGACTCTTGTAGAAGGCTCTAGTAGCATATATCACTAAGGCATTATTGTACTCAACCCAAACCTTGTAGTCATCAATCACCTTGATTACTTATTGCTCGACTTAACCTGATCTACTAGTCTCATCCTAGCCTCAAGTTTCTCTATGGCCTTAGAGAGGTCTCGCCTTAACCTCTTCATTTCATGCTTGGAGGTCACTTTAACTTTCTTAACCTGAGCATAGGTAACCTTCATATTTTTCTTCATATCTTTCATGAGACTCATCATCTTATGGAAGTTGATGGAGACTCAACCATACTTTTTAGCCATGGTCTCCACCTGCATGACCTGTGCAATAAAAAAGAGGCTATCAGTAATAAGAAAAATATCGAGAAAAGAAAAATTAAAAGATTACTTACAGAGACTCTATGCACAAAGACCTTCTTGATCAATTTCACATTGTTGAGGTCTTTCAAAATTGCTTGATCTTTTGCAATGATGATTCTGAAGCCAGTGTGTTAAGCTATATTAACTTCTCAAGTGGAATCTCTTATGTTGAGGCCCCATTTGGGGACTTATCTTGCCTTATCAAAGTGAGGCCTTTTTAAGACCTTGTCAGAAGGGAGAAGGGAGTCTACGGTACCCTAAAGGTAGACTTCTACTATACGGCCATTGTTAGCCATTATTTTGAGCTCCTGCTTATGACCTTCGTCGCTACGAAGAGCAAGAGTGGTGGTACGAGTAGCTGCTGGCACTACACGAATAGCTGCTAGCAATACTGGATGAGCAGTTGAAGATGTATGCCTCTTTGATATAGGGTTGGATTGGCTAGTAGACCCTTCACATGGTCTTTTCATCTACTACTGCTACTATTGTGCAACATACTCCCTAAGCTTTGCCACATTTACATGGTATTGATTCATGTCCTTTGCAAGGAAAAAGAAAAAGGGGTTAGCTCAACAAAAAAACAAAGAGAATATGAAAAAAAAAATGACTACAAGCTAATTACTCTATACTTCCTCAGATATTGGAGTTTCCTCGAATATGGAGTCCTCGAATATTAAAAGAGTCAGGTTATACTTGATGAGCTTCAACTCCTTAAGAAGTTTGTGGATTGTAATCTTAGGTTTCTCATCAAATTGGCAAACACATCCCTTTCCTTATTACCAAGAGGAGGGACTTTACCTCAGCCTTCAAGGGGATCTCTCCATATAATGAGGAAGCTATCAAGCCTGTCTCATGAATTAAATAAGAACTTTCTCTTCTATCTATGAATGAAGGTGGAAAGGTCCATAAAGATAGCATAGTCCTTCGGGCTCAGATACCACCACATGTGGCTCTTCGAGTGATGCTTTAAAGCGAAAAAATTCTTAAAAACATTGGGGTAGTGCTCTAAGAACCTCCTTTTCTTAGGAAGGATAATATATCTCAATAGAAAATACTAGGAATTGGGGATGCAATGGAAAGGAGAAATCCCTAAATATCTCCAAAGTAAAGGAAGGTATAAGGAGTCCAAGCTTGGTTGCTCGTGGTTCCACATGGATGCGCTATTTGTTGGGAGGAGTAGAAGCTCTTTTTTGACTTGTGGGCACTCTGATACACACCTTCAGCAGAACCCTAAAATGAACCTAATGGACAACTGACATTAATCGATGAAGATTGATGGTTAAGGACAAGAGCTGCCATTAGCTCTCCTTTACATGCATCATGTCCCTATGGCCCGAGTAGCATGCCTTGATAGCTAATGAGTGGTGCATGCATTTAATGCAATGTCATTGTTAAGCAAATAATTGTATTAGTAGATGAAGAGTCCTAATGCATGGACTTTCTGCATAGAAATTTGAAACTTAAAATGAATTCTTTGCTGTCCCTTAAGTTCCCCTATGTATCTCTTTGAACAAATCAACTTAGATGCCAACCTTTTTGGTTGGATAAAGAGATTAAATCCAACCTGACTCACCTTGGAAGCTTTTAGCTTGGGAACTCTAAACTTAAAATATATTACTTCGATGCTCAATATAGCTCATCACCTCAAAGCTCAAATTAACTTTCTTTCGTCCATGTTAGTCACGACAACTTCGAAAGTTTGGGGCACACGATAATGTGATTTTTTACTAACCTTTAATGGGAGGACACTTGGCAACTGAATCCACGATGGTTGAATAGATTACTGATTATGATACCTCTTATCAAAACATAGAAGGAACATATTTGATTCAATCCACGAGAATCCTCTCTTCTATCTTTTTCATATCTTTTAGAAATCTTAGGATAGCGTAGCATTTATATGAAGCCGCCACAAAAAAATATCTCTTAAATCAGAGAAGCCTTGTTGGGATAGATTTTTATTATCCTTTTCTTTTGTTTATTCTTTTTTTGCTATGCAGATTCTCTCAATTTCTGATTCTACCATTGTCATATATTTTCTATCGGTCTTGATGACATCATCGAACTAGGCAATATCATAATCATATAACAACATGCTTGATGATGTCACCTTCAAGAATCAAATTTAGTTCCTATTTGTTAAGATAAGTAAGCATGATTATAATTGAGTTTATTCAAGTTGTTTTTTAATATTTTTTGAGAAATTAAGCTTTAATTCTGCCTCTTTAAAGCTCTATTAAAAAAACTTTTCACTTTTTTTATCATCTCTTTATATCCTAAAACTCCTCTTTACTTACGGGACCGTTCACATACAATCCATGTTATAATTTACCTGATTATAATTGAAAAGGCTAATATTACATATGCTCTAACCGTTGCGCATGCACCAAAATTCGTCTCGACACCATCCATATAACACTAATACCCCAAAGTTACAGATACTGTATTCCTTACAAACCATTGGATGTAAATTCAACGGTCCAGTGACACGCGCCGTTCGGCTACGCCGCTTAAAACGGGCACCATGGTATTCACATCAGTCGACCAACCGCAGCCGTCCAATGAAAAACGGACGACCGTAATTGCAATCCCCCGACCCACATCTAAACCGCATCAGCTGTCTCCAAGGGGGGCCACATATCTCAGCCTCACGATCTCCAATCAACGGATCCGGTCTCTCTCTTTCGTTGCTTTTAGATTGATGCACCGTTTTCCTTTGATAATTATAAATTTATTTTTAATATATATATATATATATATATATATATTTTCGCGAAATGGCACTCTCCGCTCGGAGTCCCTAACCTCTGCTCTCCTCCCCAGATCTCTCTCTCCCGTTCACGAATCAATACATATCTCCGATCCCTCGTCGATTCTCGCAGCCCCAGTTTTCGGTAACTCGTCTTGAGATCTTTGCTAGAAGAGATGGTTGTTTGCAAATGCCGCAAGGTATTGCCGATCCAAATTCCTCAGCTCTCTTCTTCGCCTAACTCTAGTATTAGAGTCGATTTTAATTGATCGTTTTCTCATTCTGAAATTTTAAATGGGTTGCGGAGAACTGGTAAGGGAGATTTCTTTCATGCGAAGAAACCGTGTGTGCTGGGGTTTGATGAGTTATGGCTGTTCTAGTGTTGAAATCGATGACTTTGTTTTGTTGTCGTCCTGCTGGATTGGTTCTTCGTTGATTGGTAGCTGTTTGACTGGATTTGGTTCCAATTGTGTTTGCCAGTGGTTGAGATCGGCCAGTTTTGTCAGAATTGATTCAGTTAGGGCGTAAATTCAGCTAATTTTCAATGTGGTAATCGTGTTTGAGAAAGGGTGGCGGAAGTCTGGGTTTCTAGGGAATTATTTGTTGGTTATTTGGTTTTTCTATAATGAAAGAGAAACCCATGGACCTGTGAAATGACTTCTGGTATTAGTGAGTGGATTTTAGCATTGATTGGTCCTTAATCTGAAGAATGGAATGATTAGTAATACTTGATGTTTTTGTTAATTTTATTTGATATGAGATCCTTTTTGTTTTCTTGTCTTTAATTTTTTTTAGGATCACTAATAATGGAGGTTTTTCGGTTTCAGGCTACCAGGCTTTATTGCTTTGTTCACAAGGTGCCTGTTTGTGGGGAATGCATCTGTTTTCCAGAGCACCAAATCTGTGTGGTAACCATCTGGATTTTTCATACTATGCGCTTAGATACATTTTTTTAAAAAAAACCCTGGTATATAATAATTGCAAGAAAAAAATGGTACATATGGACTCGTGATTCATGGACAAAATCATCATATCCTGAATAATATTATAATATTCTGTTATGAATGAAAAGTTGGCATTCCATAGAAGATAAATTATATTTATGAAAGTAATCAACCATGTAGCTTGGTCCGTCTACTTAATTCACCTGATCTATAAAGACTTTATGGAGGGAACATCATGGATAATATGTCTAAAATCTGAAATGTTGCATCATGCGAGTGTATATTGCATGCTCCCTTTACTCTGTATGTTGGTCAATACAAAATTTTTGCAATGTATGTATTTCTTTCAGTTTTATCCTTTCTACTGTAGGACCCAAAATTTGAAGAGAAGTGCATTTGTAATGCCTTGTGCCTTTTTGATTTCATGTTTCTATGGCAACATACATTGCATTGAAATTCAGAATAAGATCAGATCGCTAGTCTTCATCTCTGGAAAGCATCATGGTTGCCACCTGAGATTATTGAGATTACTTGAAGCAGAGACTTTTATTATGGTTTTATTCAAATACTTAAATCATAGCTAGTGTAAAGGTTTTATTCAAATACTTAAATCATAGCTAGTGCTGGAGAATGGTTTTTTTACTTTTCTTTTGGTGGTGGGGACAATAACTACCGATAATCCTGAGATACAGTTTCTATTTGAATATCAGAGATATACAATGCAATTTTAGTTGGGAGTAATAACTACTGAGAATCTAGAAACACAGTTTCTATTTAAATATAATATAAAATACAATTTTAGTTATCCCATCAACCACCTAGAAGAAACTTACTACAACAGAATCCACAAAGTCTGATATGGAGTTGATTGACAAAACTCTTGTTCTTTATGTTTACATTTATAGAAAATATTTACACCAATATTGAGCTCATGTATTGAACCATAACCTCTTAAAAATTCATGATTATGGTCTCTTAATAGCTATGGACTTATTCATATGGCAAGAAGAAGAAAGGTTTTTGGTCTTTTGGATTAAAAATAAGGCATCTTACAGGCCCGAAAGACATGAAAGTGTTAAGGAGCTTTTTTGACTCATTATGTGATTTGGCAGTGGCAATATCAGTACTTCAAAATCTTTCAAAGTCATTAAGTTCTGCACAGCACAGAACACATTGAGGCAACTACCCAACTGCTCACACCTTGTCATGTTTAAAACTTCTCTCCTCCAGCAATAGAAGGAGAGCTTTTCTTCAAATTTTCAGTTATCTCTTGACCCATGTTTTCTGCTCTCTCTTTGATAGTTTTCTCTCAGATATGGAATTGTTTTCTCATAAATGGAATCATTTCCTCATAAACCTACCAGACATGTTTTAGTGGAGGGTTCATAAGAGAAAAGTTATAGAAACAGAAGGAAATTTTCTGTTCAATCCAATAGTTTGCTGCATGAATAGTGAACAGAAGACTCATTACAACAACCCGATTTCATCTCCCTTGTGCTTTTTAACCGTTTCCTAGATGGGTGTGTTCTTTATGAATTTGGGAGAGAAAAAAACTTAAGTTCATGTTCTGAAATTCTCACATTGGAAGCTAAAAGAAAAAAAAGGGTAGGTGATAATGAGGATGAAAAAAGAAAAAGGAAAAAAAAACCCTTATCCAGATTGTTAGAGAAACTATTTACTATTATTCCTCCTCCTCCTCTTCTTCCTTAATTTCTTCTTTCTTGTATTCTCTTCCACCAGGATTTTCATTTCTGAGCTAAGGTTGTCAACAAAAACCTGCTTGGGAGTAGAGTTCAGCACTCAAGAACTTGGGATTCATGAAATTAGAGAATAGAAAATTAAGGGCACAAGTTCAATGTTTTCTCACTAATCACCAAGGAAGTGTTCAATTGATCTTAATTATTCATTTGTGAGTGGATGGTGATCATCTTCTCTTTTTTAAATTTTTTAATCTAGTAAAAAGCAGCTAACCTAGAGCCAATGATACATCCTGCAATTATATGGAGCAATTCTATCACCTAACCTTGTAAGCTGGAGGAAAGGAAAATTGGGAGAGGGTAACAGGATTTGCCAAACCATGGTTATATTATATTGAAGCATTTTGGGCTGGGGGGATATTCTACAAAAAGCTTGCGAATATAGGTTATTTGACCCCATGAATACTTGTGTTGCCTAGACACTCATGTCCAACTTAAAGAATTCAAGTCCGTTGTGTATCCAAATTAGATACATGTTAGACACTTGAATTCTTATTAAGTTCTTTGGTTGCCTTCTAAAGATTGGTGGAGAGTTTGACTCTTCCAATGGTGATTTTGACCCTCCATTTTCATTGTTAAAGGTGTGTTTTTGTTCTTTTTAGAGACTGGTTAAGAATGTAGAGCTAAATATTTTTTTTCTTATTTTCCTAAGTTAATCAAGAAATTTGGATGAGAAACGTGTATACGAAAAGACCTTAACAAACATTTTTCTTGAATATCTAAACAAACAATATTTAAATGTATAAGGATTTATAATTTAGTTAAAATGCATATTATCCTATGTATTATTTTCTTTTCCCCCTCTTGTGGAGTCAAATGCTTGGATAAGCATCCAAATTATATTCTCATGTTTGTGTCCATGTAACATTGTTTGATACAGCCCATTCCAAAATTTTATGAAATAGTTCCAATCAATATTTTATATCGGTCCTATACTCATGTGGCAAGATGAGTTGTGCTATAAAAATGCTGATCCTAAGTTCCCATTGAAGTCATTTCTTACTTGAACTTGCAAGTGCCCAAGGACTGCAAAAATGACCCAAATCATCCAATTCAAGGTATACTATACTGAATTGATGTAGAACTAGCTCGATTTACTTCATTGTCATATGAATCGGTTTGTACTGACCCGTTTAGATCTACATCAGTTCAAATCAACCTATTGACCCATACCTCCTGGTTTTGATAGGTACCGTCAAAGTGTTTGAGATTTATGTTGGTATAGGGTGTATACCTATGATACTAATTGTATCATACCAAATTAATAACGTACTGTATGGCAGTGATTTAAGTCTCGGCAGGATGGGGGCTGAGATGGTTGAGACATTTCGTCTTAGAGAGATTTTGAGACCGATCTTGGCCGTTCCGTCTTGTCTCGACCATAATACATTATAGTGTCAATTTTAAATATATCTAATTTATCATAAGAATATAATTTTTGAAGTTCAAATATGTTTAAAAATCAAATAAAAACACAAAAGCTTCATAAATAATTTTTTTTAAGAAAAGAATCATTTCAAGTACTAGCATGCATGACTAAGTTGGAGATTGAGATAGGATGGAATGCAGGGCATCTCATTCTATAGAAAATCAGGACACCTTTGTCCCACGAGATTTGAGACCTTGCTGTATGATACTTGGCACCGAAATTATGGACCTTGCGAGACCTTGTGAGTGTCTAAAATGCACCAATTAGCTTCATCCTTTGAAGATAAATGGTCTTTGAAGCATGTTTATTGTCTATCACAATTATGTGAATATCTTGATACTGTCATCGAAGTATGACAATTTTATACACCCTACTTCCCTTTCTTTTGTAACTTTAAATTTTTGCTTGTATCTTTTAACAGGATATTGTGCATTCTCTTTATAATTTGTAATGATACATTTTTTTGCACATGTAACGTGTATAGATGAGGCTTGGATGTGTATAAACAGATCTGCACTTACATAGCATAAAAAATTTCTTATTAGCGTTCTATGATGGGTCAGGATCACACTTGATTTTTCTCGATCTTTTAGGTAAAAAAATACTCTGATTGGGTCGTTGATGGAGAGTATGATTGGCCTCCTACATGCTCGTTCTGTAATGCTGCTCTCGAAGCAGGAAGTGATCAGACAACACGGTTGGGTTGTTTGCGTATGTGATACTTCACCTGTACATTTATAATTTTACTTTTCAAGAAAGTTGTGTTACTACCATATACAGTAAACCTAAAATGCTTCTCTTTTTCTCATCTCAGATCTTATGCACACAAATTGTTTGGTGTCACATATTCAAAGCTATCCACCACAAACTACGTCAGCAGGATATGTGTGTCCTGCATGTTCTTCACCTGTAAGATGCATTGGAAGAAACTTTGCGTACATTTGTCTTGTTTATTTAATTACAATTTTCTTTTCTCTTGGCAAGCAGTAGTTCAACAGTGTTTTCTTATTTCTTGTATGGCCAAATTAAAAGAGAGAGAAAATACATTTTGTTCCACAATCCACACAACTTGAGCTGGGTAGAGGGTGCTGTGGGAGGTAACAAGTTGGCTTTTGTAGAAAATTCATGTCAGCTGGCAACATGCTGCATCATGGTATCATTTAGGAATATCTGTTCTGAATTGGTATCCAAATGAGGTCAGCTATTGTCTTACTTATACAGACCAAAACCTAAAAGATACTTTGGGTAAAAGATAAGAAAAGGATAGAAAATACTGTACCATAAAATATTAAAAATTAGACAAAAATATAGAAAACTTTATAGGTTTACCAGTATTTCATCATAAGGTTCAATTCACTATTAAAAAGGACATTCTAATGCATTAGGCTTCCGCCACTGCAGGATTTAGGGAGGGTCAAATGTGCACAGCCTTATCTCTTGTACGAAGAAATTGTTTCTGTGATTCGAGCCCATGACACTTAGGTCATAATTAAGCAGCCTTACCATTGCACGAAGGCCTGCCCTCTTCAATTTATTACCAAAACTGTTATTTCTTTTAGTTGATCTGTAAAATTATGAAGGAAGATAATTTTTTAATCCAAAGTAAATTGTGATGTAGAAAACTTGGTAGTGAAAGGGTAAACATGCCACAGGTAATGAATACAATATCCATCAAGTGTATATTATCTTTTATTAATAGATTACCCATAGCTATCGATATCGAATAATTCATTATGACACATTCCATGTTGTTTTCCCAATTTTTGTTGAAATCTAGTATAAGATCAGCTACTGCTTGAAGCCAAAGGCTTTTGCATCACTGTATTTGCTTCCCTTAGTGCTTGCAATCATTAGATTTGCTAGCTGTTTATCTGCTACTAATTGGAGAAATATGTACTCCATCTGCTAGTGCCATCATCATGAAGACCAAGACCATCATCATTGACATCATCATTGTCCTCTCCTCGTTTCTGATATAGTTTATGGTGAGGTTTTAAGTTTCAGCTGAAACCAATCCATTTCGGCTGAGAATGAACCAAAAATGATCCCAGTTTTGGATTTTAGTTAGTTTCAGCAGTTTTGGCCAAAACTAACCATTTTCGGTCAGTTTCAGCTGAAATTGTTTGAATCCAAAAGTATATATTTTCTTTGAGTTTTCTTTTGGTGTCATATCATATTGGAGTCCTTTAGTTATTACTTGAATATATAGGTTTTATGTTTTGAACTTTCAATATATTTTCTTTCTTGTTCTTGAATAAAATTAAGGTAAACATGACAACTACAGGTTGAGGTCTCTAAATATAGCCCTTATTGTCATCCCTATGAAGACTAGCGTAAACAACTAAATACAATTTATTTCATGAGAATAACATTTTTTTTATATAAAATAAATAAGGAATCTATAACTATAGCCCTTATTGTCATCCCTATGAAGACTAGCGTAAACAACTAAATACAATTTATTTCATGAGAATAACATTTTTTTTATATAAAATAAATAAGGAATCTATAACTATAGGTATTTGATTATATAGTCACTTAACCATGAAATAGTGAGTAAGCCTGCCTAAATTCAATATATATGTGAATTATACTAAAAAATGAACAAATATTTGTACTAGGCATTTAAATGCCTCACAGTTGCTAGCAAAATGAATTTCCAACCAACTCAAGTTCAAGAAGGAAATTATATACATCCTGTATCCATAATATGAAATACTAGTATGCTAAATGAATTTTACTTATATGCAATATTAACTTAAGCTTCAAATTGTCAAAATTACACTATAAAGAACATATACAACAACAAAGCCTTAATCCCAAACTAGTTGGGATCGGCTATATAAATTTTTTTTCTTCATTCAGCTCTATTCTAAGTTATATTTTTTGTAAGATGCAACAATTCTAGGTTTTTCTTTATCACTTCCTCCCATATGATTTTCGGTCTACCTCTACCTCTTTTTTTCTTTACATGTGTTAAGTCACTCTTCCGTACATGTGCATCTCTAGGTTTAGGATGCATATGTCCAAACCATTTAAGTCGTCCTTCCCTTAATTTATCTTCAATTGGAGCTATTTTTACCTTTTTACGAATGGTTTCATTTCTTATTCTATTTTTTTTTTTATTACTACACATCCATTTTAACATTCTCATTTCTGCCACATTCATCTTATATACATTTATTTTGCTAACTGTTCAACATTCTATGTCATAAAGCATATATGGTCTTATAGTTATCCTATAAAACTTTTCCTTCAACTTGATAGGTAATTTACGATCCCATAATATTTCAATTGCATTTCTCTATTTTATCCAACCTGCTTTAATCCTATGGACATCATCATCCTCAATCTCTTATTTCTTATTAATAATCGATCATAAATACCGAAAATGATCATTTTTAGTAACTTCATAGTCCCTAATTTATACTCTTCATTCATCTTCATTTTTAATTGTACTAAAACTGTATTCCATGTGTCCTGTCTTTGTTCTACTTAACATAAAACCTTTAGATTTTAGTGCATTTTGCTATAGTTCTAACTTACGATTAACTCTAGCCTTAGTTTCATCTACTAGTAATATATTATCTGCAAATAACATGTATCATGAAATATCATCCTTAATATGTCTAGTAAGCTCATTTATAATTAAAGTAAAAAGATAGGAATTAAGAACAGTTCCCTAATGTAAGCCTATTATAATAGAAAATTCACTAGTATTATCACTAATAGTTCTTACACTAGTAACTACCCCATCATATATATCTTTTATTATGTTAATATTATAACAAATACTTCTTTCTTTTCTAACACCTAACATAAGATTTTTCTAGGAACCCTATCATATGGTTTCTCTAAATCAATAAAAACCATGTGAAGATCTTGTTTCTTTGCTCTACACATCTTCATTAACATTCTAAGGAAGAAAATAGCTTCTATAGTCAACCTTTCTGGTATAAAACCAAATTAATTATCTGATGTTTTTGTAGTACATCTCAATTTATGTTCAATTACTCTCTTCCAAAGTTTTATAATATGATTTATGAGTTTGATACCATGATAATTAGAGCAGTTTTGAATATCTTCTTTATTTTTATAAATTAATACTATAATGCTCTTCCTTCATTCATTATGTATCTTTTTAGTTTCTAAAATCCTATTAAATAAATTTATCACCCACTTTACTCCAGCATCACATAAATATTTTCAAACTTCTAAAGGAATCTTATCAGGTCCCACAACTCTTTTTACTTTTATTTTTTTTATAGCTTCATTTATTTTAGATGTACTAATTCTATGAGTATACACTATAACTTTATCCTCAATGGAGTTAATAAGGCATCCTAAATTATTTACATGATTTTTATTTAATAATTTATTAAAATAGCTTCTTTATCTTTCTTTGATCTCTTTTTTCTTAACCAAAACTTTTTGATCATCATCATTAATGCATTTAACCTGAAACATATCTCTAGTTTTTCTGTTTCTTATTCTTGCAATTCTTTATATGTCTTTCTCTCCATCTTTAATTTCTAACTTATGATATAATTCCTCATATGTTTTACATTTAGCCTTCTATACCATTTTTTTAACTTTTTTTTAGCCATTTTATAGTTTTCATATTCTTCTTAATTTTAAATTTAGGTAATTTTCTATAGTACTCTCTTTTAGCCTTAACTCCTAATTGAACTTTTTCATTCTACCATTAATTTTTTTTATGATATGGTCTTTTTTTCTTTTGACTCTCCTAATACCTATGTATCTACTTTTCTAATACTATTAACCATCTCTTTCCATATGGTATTAATTTGTTCATGTATACTCCATTTTTCTTTTTTTATAACTCTATCTTTAAAAGTTATTAGTTTATCTTCTTTCAAATTACACCACCTAATTCTTGCATTCTTATACCTTGTAGTCTTTCTCCTTTATTTTGGAATGCATACATTCATAATCATTAATTTATATTATGTTGTTAGACCCTCATTTGATATAACCTTGCAATCTTTACAAAACACTCAATTAATCTTTTAGTAAGGAAGAAATCTATTTGACTAGCATTATATCCACTTTTAAAAATTATCAAATGAAAGTCCCTCTTTTTAAGATATGTATTGGCTAATACTAAATTATATATCATCGCAAACTTTAAAATGGCATTTTCCTCATTATTTCTATTTTCAAATCCATAACCTCCATAGACTCTTTCAAAACCTATATTATACTTTCCTATATGTCTATTTAAATCTCTTTCAATAAATATTTTTTTTTCCAGCAGGAATCTTTTGAATTAGTCCATCCATATCCTCCCAAAAACTTTCTTTGTCACATTATCTAAACCTACTTAATGAGCATAATACTAATAATATTTATTGACTCCTCATCTATCACTAATTTAATTAAAATTATTCTATCTTCTATTATCTTAATGTTTACAGCTTCATCTTTTAGGCTTTTATCTATAATATTCACTTCATTTTTATTCATATATTTGTCTGTATATCAAAGTTTAAAACCATCAACCTTTTTTTCTTTTTCACCTATCCACTTGGTCTTCTGTAAGTTATGTTAATTCTTCTTCTAAACATTGTATTTATTAGTTCCATTAATTTTCCTATTAAGGACCCTATATTACACAAAATGTTCTAGATTGTCATGTGATAACTTTCTTGACTCCTTTATTTTTTCTTCTCCCGGCCCCCCTCCTCTCTCTCTCTCTCTCTCTCTTTCTCTTTTTGTTGTTGTGATTTTGCTTGATTTTTTGAGTAAATCTCGAAAAAGTGGAGTGAAACTTCTGACATCACCAGAACTGCCTAAACTAAACTCCACAAGCCAGACTAAAACCAAAACTAAAACTGAGTTTTTAAACCATGGTCAAGTGTTGTCATCAAGACTGCCTAATTGCAATTCATCTCCAACCTTGGGATCAATTGTCGATATTCTACTGTTACGACTACCATTGCTATCATTATCATTATTATCATCATTGTCCTTGCATTGTAATTCATTGGTATATTCGGACACTTTTACCAAAATTTACTTATGTGATCCAGGTTGACAATTCCTCGCCTTATATTTCAACACTGATCTTCATGTTCTTAGCTTCACTAGTCCTAAACCTAGTGTAGTGGCTTATTTGTGCATCATTGATATTGTTCAAGTATTCACTATCTTATCCATTTAAAAGTAGATGCTTCTTCATTGTTAGTCCAGTTATATACAGGGATAATTTTTCCAAGATGAAAACTGGGCTGATGGGCTTCTTGATAACAGAGTGGTGTACAACAGGATCACAATTATTATCATTTGGATGATGTGATGTATTGATTTTAAAAGCTTAAACATAGATGGCCAGCTAAAAGGTGCTCCCCTTATTTGTTTTTGCCCTGATGTTAGGGTCTATATAGTAATGGGCTGCTTGGTAATGTATTTCCATGGAATCCTTCTCAGGGTTTCAATATTGATCCACATAACTATCATGATGCTATATATTGTTGTTCAAGGAGAGCCCTGTTTAGATTTCTATTTTGGACTGGGTTGCAGTATTAGGTGTGTCAGGTGGGTGAATTACAATCCCTTCTTTCTTATTAGTGCTCAAGTGCCTTAGGCCCCGTTTGGGACAGCTGTTGAGAGGGGCCAACAATAGCTGTTCACCATTAGCTACCCGAGGTAGCTCTCTCCCAACAGCTGGTGCTAACAGCTTCCCCAAATAAGCCTTAGTTTTACAGCCCACAAGTTTCACTAAAATTTGTTTTTATTTTCTAATTTTTCATTAAATATTTGTCATTTGACTTTTATTGAGTTGCTTGTTGTTCTAGGTCACTAGCATTATGGATCATATCTCTTGTCAATAATGCTATTGGAATTTTTGAATACTTAGAGGCTGACATGTCATATTACACATGACTAGTTCTTAAATAAATATAAAAAATATCTCCTTATTTGCCTAGTTTTGGTTAAATTTATTTTGATAATTTCTAATGTCTTTTAGTTATGTTTGCCTTTTTAATATGATCCTCCTAGGCATCCACTTATGAGTCCACCTTTTCTCTAAGTGCTATGCAGGTTCCATGGCTGCCCTTACACTGCAACCACCTTTTAAAACATTGTTAAGTTGAACTCGTCCTTATTATTGCTATCATTTAATTGAAGCCACCGTTCCTATCACAGAACTATTTTTGATTGTTATCCATCAACTCATCATTTGTGGCATCCCATTTTCCTTCCACTTCATTTGCCTTTATCTGTGAACATTATACTTGATCTTTTCTTATTTTAGGATGAATACTGGGACATGAATTCAGTTTTCCTTTTCTTTCATCAAAGTATTTTTAGGCTAGTAACCCCTATATATCCTTCTGACAATTATTTGTGCTAACAGTCACAGGTTGAATTGTCTCTGATACATGTGCAATTTGCCTTTCATCTCATGCCTTATTCTGATGATGTCAATAAGATGGACCATATGACCTACAACTGTTAGATCTGGGGAAAACAGAAAAAAAATTATGTAATCAGGAAAAAGCGAAACCTATGTACCCCTTGTATCTGAGAAGCAAATATGGACAAGTGTCATTTGAAAGAGATGTAAATCAGCCAAAACAAATTTAAGATTGCTTATTCTACAAATGTGTATCATGACCAGCTTCCTTGGATGTATTCTTTTCTGTAAGAAAAGTTGACATGGTTTATGGATTAACTGAGGTTGGTTGACAAGAATGGTGGATGTACTTTTTTTTTTTTCTTTTTTCTTTACCTTAATGAGAATGTTTATAGCTTTGATACCACACCTGTATCATTCTCATACTTCTACTCTTGAACTATACTCTTTAAACCTTGATCTTTGTCTGCTAAGTTTTGTAGATCATGTACTTTTGAACCCTTCTAGCAATTCCTTTTCTGCTCTGTACTTAAGATTGCTGCACTTAAAATAAACATCAAAACATTGCATATTAGAAAATCTGAAAAAAATTATCATATGACTGGGAAACCATGTACTTAAAAGCACTAGGTGCCTCAATACAGACATCTTGAGTTGAGGTGGAAACCTTCACCGATTACTTTGAACCATATGGAGGGAAGAATGCTTTTTTCCTACAGATTAGGGTATTGATCCAATTTAGCTTTAAATTATCAACTATGAAATTATTCTACTTTTATGCAAGCCTATCCTGAAAATCAATGCATGAATTTGTTTCACATCAAGTAGCACTTTGTTGTTGCAGATATGGCCTCCTATTAGCATTAAAGATACAGGTTCTCGCCTCCACTCAAAACTCAAGGAAGCAGTAATCCAGGTAAGACCATCATAATTTTCTTTTTTGAATTATCAATATATTTCTGTTTTCTTTTAATACCATTACTTTATCTCACAAAATCTTACTACAATATTTCTAACTTTAGAATCTTTTCCCACCTATATGGTTTGGCCTTATGATCTGTTTATTCTACCCAAGCGCTAAATCCTTGATTAGCATAGGCAACAATTAATGAAAATTATATATTCTAGTTGGCATCAGTAAAAAAGTATACTTTTTAATGACATGGTACA
Organism: Metroxylon sagu; assembly: GCA_017589505.3. Lineage (NCBI taxonomy): Eukaryota > Viridiplantae > Streptophyta > Magnoliopsida > Arecales > Arecaceae > Metroxylon > Metroxylon sagu. The sequence continues at coordinate 833,923 of JACVBY030000659.1, read as the reverse complement.
TTCTGATTATTAGTGACTATCTATTCATAATTGCATATTATTGTCCTAGTTTTTCCTTTTTTTAGTAATTTTAACCAATTGACATAGTAGTTGCAATGAAATTATATTATTTATTTCCAGGTGTGCCTAACCACATAAACCAGTGTAAACTTGCTCTTTATAAACATGTGGAATCATGCTGAATATCTGATTTGTTGGATAATCTTAAGGCTTGATCCTTAAAGTTTTGGATGCCTATTCAATAATTCTAGATTAGAGTGTGAGCCTTGGTGCAATGGTGAGGTTGCTCTATTGTGATCTAAAGGTCATAGGTTCAAAATGCAGAAATAGCCTCTTTGCATGACGGTGCAAGGCTAGTATAAGGCTGTGCACATCTAAGCCTTTTCAGGTCCTGCAATGACAGGAATCTCATGCAGTAGGCAGCCTTTTTTTATTTCTTGCATTATGAGTAAAACTTTTGGTGTCCTGTTTATCTCCCTTGCAGGCTTAATCTTATTCCTAACCTTCAGATATCCGGTGTTTTAGATATCATATAAAGCTTCCAGAAGCTAGATATAGCATAAATCTGGCTGTTCAAATCCGTGAACTAAAACTAGCCTTTTTAGATTCCATTTTAGGCTTTAACATTTTGGTTCTAGTTCCCTCTGTGATCTGGCTTCTTTGGGTGTTCCTTCTAACATCCAGAAGTTCTCAAGGACACTAGATCTTTTCCTGCCTTTTTCATTCAGTAGTAGTGTTTTTCTACCTCACGATCCCTTTTCTTTTCTTTTTTTTAATGGTTTTCTAGAGCTTTGATGTCAAGTAGATTCACCAGCTTACTCATGAAAGGTTGTATTGGAATCTTGTTTATAATAAATTAAAATAATGGAATTGTTAATCAGCTTACTGAACTAAATGCAAAGTTTTCAACTGCACCACTTCTATCCTGTTAATAGTGCGTGGAAATTTATACTAGTAACTGCTTCAGCAACTGAAGATGAACCTAGTGTTTTTTATATTTTATGAAGCAGTGAACATTTAGGTTCAAAATTCCAAAAAAGAACAAAGCTTGTCAAAACTTTAATATGATTATATTTCATACATTTTTTTCTTCCCGTTTTAAATGAATATGCAAGAAAAGTGATCTAAGCAATACTTAAGCTGCATTTGTTTATACTTAAGCTGCATTTGTTTAAATTCAAATGACCTTTCGTCTGAATATTTTGTTTCCTCTTCAAGTTTTAGTTATGTTAATCATCTTGCATTTCGAGCTGTTGCTTAGCATGTTTTAGTTGCTGCGACCCTGAGCTATAATGGGGTCAAGACATTTTGCACTCAACTCAGTAACAGTTGTTTGGACTCTTGAAACTTATTCTGCATAGTTTCTGATGTATTGCAGAGTGGTTTGGAGAAAAACGTATTTGGAAACCACCTTGTTTCATTACCTGCAGCAGAGAGCCGTGTACCTCCTCCTCCTTTTGCTTCAGATCCACTTATGCATGTATCTGGTGTCGAAGATAGAGATAAAAGCAGTGCAGATTCATTTACCAAAGAAGGAAACTACTCAGATGAAGTATACTCATCTGTTGTTGGAACGGGTTCTACTAAACTTTCAGAACCAGAGATTGTTGAAATAGAATGTCCTAGTTCGTTAGGAGACCAATTTAAGCCAGACCAAGAGCCCAACTTCATGAATAGTGCGAGCCCCATGGGTGTAAGCAATATCTGAATCAATAATCAGCCTTCTTTTAGTTCTTTTAATGTGAAATTTAAATTCATAGACTCTTCTTTCATACAAACCTAAATGGTGTCTGACACTGTGATCTTGTTTTATAACATATGCAGCCTGGTGCTACCACAAGAAAGGGTACTTACCATGTTGACAGGCAAAATTCAGAAATATCATATTATGCTGATGATGAAGATGGAACGCATAAAAAGTACACAAGAAGGGGTAAGTTATATGGCAAAAAGCTATTTCCCTAATCATATTTTCTCTCTGCTAGGTATTCAACGTGCCCCTGGCTCAATAAGCTTCATCCTGCTTACAATTATTAATGTGGACACTAAGCCTCACTTCATCTATATGGGATTTGTCTATCAGTCATATTTTCCAATTGGTTCCTGATAATAACCAAACCCAAGTATTTAAAAATCGGTGGGTCAGTACAGTAGAGTTGGTATTATATTGTTTCGACACACAAAATCTGTACTGGTATGGGTGCCAGGATGATGCTGAAACCATATACACTGGTACGTATTTTACTGATTGGTCCACACCAGCATGTACTGGTGGTACCATACCAATTTTACGTATCAATACCAATGGTTTTGTATTCTCTGTCTTGTTATTTTTCGGTATGTTTTGTCAATACCAGTACTGTATCAATACCCTACTGTTCTGATGGAAATATTGTACAGGATTCGGTACCAGTATTTAAAACCTTGAACTAATTAGTCTGAAGTGCAATTTGGTTGTCCATCTATGATCATTATGGACATGACAAAACCATGACCAGTACATATTTTGTTAGCATGCTTCTTTGCTTATGGTAATTTACATTTTTATTCAATTTAGTTCATTGTAAATCATGTTTATGTTTAATTTGATTCATCATAAAATTGTAAAAAGTTAAGTTCTTTTAGTGCAGCATATATTAAACATGTAGTTATCAAAAGAATTTGCTTTTTTTCTTTTTTTCCATCATCTGACGGTATCCTTTTTGCTTGAATTACTTCTAGAAATTCCTGTTCTCTTTTGGTTCTTTTGCTCTTTTACTGCCTTCATAGCTTTGCGTCTTGTCTTCATGTTTATGCCCTTCTTCAAATACTACAATGGCATCCTATGGTTGAGCAATTGCACTCATTGCATATATGCGGCTGAGATTGGTTTGACTTGTTATGGACCAAGGCTGTTTTTGTGTGGTGGATATTGCATGGCCTAGCGCAGGAAGCTTTCACCATTGTCAGGTCTAAGGAAGGGTTAGATATATGCAGCCTTACCTTACCTCCATGTGTGAAGAGGCTGTTTTTATGTTTGGTATTGCAGTCTCTTATCATGTCCATGTGCAGAACATGCAATATTATGAATCTCTGAATATAGGGTTTGGTCCACTCTTATTCCGCTAGTTCTTCTGTATATGTTTGGTCATATATTGGTTTTAGACCATTGCCATGGCCTATGATATAACCTTGAATTTGATGAGGCCTTCCTGGCCCAGGCTGGACCTGATATGCTTCTATGCGAACCCATGTCCAGTGCAGTCTAGACTTGAGTACTGCCTGTGCCAGATCTATGTGCTCCCACAGGACCATCCCCGGTGTGGCCAAGGGCTGGATGCTCTACTTGGGGTGGTCAGGGGTTGCCAAGGAGGTCTTCCCTACCTTTGGCAGGACCCAAATTCTGGTGTGGGCTGGACTAGAGTCCTGCCCTTGCAAGATCCATAAGATTCTAGTATTTTTGGACCCTTGGGGTGGCCAAGTGCTCAATGCCCTTCTGGGGGGCAGGGGGTTGCCGGGAAGGTCTTTATCCATTTTTATTCTAGGCTGATGTGAACTCCTTATAATAAGAATTAAGGTTGTCCAACATAGGATCCATTTATATGCACTAAGGCTTGATATGATCAAATGCAAAATCCTGGCCCTGAGTCTTTTATTGTTATTTTGCATTAATTTAGAGACTTGATTACTGGTATCTCTTTTTTTGTAAATAGATGTATGTGTGGTTTTTTGTGTTTGATAATTTGGGACCCTGATAGTGCTTGTGCCTGCTGGCCAGCTATGGCTTGATAAATATCAACATTTTTCCTAGAACCTTATTGGATCCAGGGAGCATGGAATAACTAAAATACAACTATCATGTGCACAAGGGGCTTCCATGAATATAATATCCTTCATGGACCTCTCTCTCTCTCTCTCTCTCTCCTCCCCCCCCACCCTCTCTTTATTTATATGTATGTATGTGTATATATGAATGATAACTTAGAGAGAAAGGGAAAGTTTCCTCCCAGCTACTGTTGTACGATAACTTAGAGAGAAAGGGAGAGTTTCCTCCCAGCTACTGTTGTCAAACACATGCCTTAGCTATTAGTGCTAAAGAGAGGGATAATAAGTAACAAGAAAATTCTTGCAAGACTCAAGATCTTGGAGTGATCCTGTAAGAGTTTGTGAATTATTGGAGCCTCACCAATGGTCCCTAAAAGAAGCTGTTTGTGTATTTGTCCCAACACAGATAAATTTCCAATAAATATGCATTTGTAAAATTTCATAATCACGTGGGATGTTATTGTTGTTCTGCACTGATGGTGCATATGATTCAGCAGTCCAATCAATTAAATCCACTGCATGTACACTAATTCCATCTTATTTTGATGCACTTACTAGCTATTGCATTCATATAAAGCAAAGACTGCTGCGATGTTTGTGAAACTTGTCATCAACAAATATCTAGCACTTAATTGGTAGAATTGAAAGCTGTACATCCATACAATATAAAACTTAATGTGGTTTAAGTGTTGATTGCATCTTATAATATGTGAAAAGCAATTTTATTTTGTAAGTTATGCTGCCCATGCGTGCGTGCATGTGAAAGAGAGAGAGGAGTGGATTTGTTAGCCATATACCTATCAATCAAAAGGAAAACTTCACATATCATCTCATAAATACTTAATTGTTACATAAATAAGGTTGCACATGCGATTCAATTTGTCATGGTGAACTCTATCCGAGCTCCTTTTTTTTTTAAAAAAAAAAGTTTCTACATTGTAGTCATTCCTCGACTCTTGAGATACATGCAAAGCATGCTGGTGAGATCCAGTGAGGCGCATTAGGCCAGAAAGTAGCTTCATGATTATTTTTAAATTAGTTTTAGTTTACAAATTGAGTGGCTACAATTAGCAGATTATTTTGGCTGAGCTAAAGCAAATAGTTAGAATGTGCTAATTGTTTTAAGGTGAACCTTAGTTATCTTGCAAAGATGGAATAACATTATTTGAAAAAAATTTCACTCTGATCCTCTTGACTTTGCTCAAGTTGCACTCCCACCACCTCAAGTTTAAAATTTTTTTGACCGGGTCCTTTAAGTTAGCAAATTGACATAATATGATCTTGCCATCAATCTCTATTAATTGGCTTCGATAAAAGCCTCATATGATGGTCATACGAGTATTAAAATTTGCTAAAATCTCTAATATACTCTTCTGCATGTCTAATTAAAGAAAATCTATCAATACTCTTCGCTCTTTCCAACTCCTTCTACACTTGCCCTTTGTTGCCTCATTGATGTCCCCCTTCTGCCATCGATGTCCCTATGGCTGACATCTCCTCCATGGTGATCATCATAGTGCGAGCCTCCATCATCATCCTTGTCATGTTCGGTCCCACTATCTCTAGAAAGAACCCTTGCTTTGCTAAGATGCTCCGAGTCTCCTCCATTACTGCCGATGATGAGATCTACCTTTAAAACCTTATCATGTCATCATTCTCGTGACCTCTACTCTTACCCATGCCCCTTCTTTCTTATTCTCTCTTCCCTTATTTTTCTTCTCCTCTTTTTTTAGTTCATGTCCTCGACCTTACAGCACATCATCACTGATCTGATGGTCCTTTATCCCCTCTAGAATCCTCTATATATATTATCCCACTCTCTACTTCCATTTCCTCATAAAAATCATGCCTTTTTCCTTTGATCATGAACCTAAAGCCCTCATCATCATCATCATTGCTATGGATCTCCTTATGGAGAAGACCTTTGGGTGTAAGTATAAGGTGAAGGACTTCTCCCAGAATTACTTTGGCCATCTTGAGATCAAGCTAGCTAAGGTTGAGATGCAGGGGCTCATGGCTTGCCACGTCAAATTTAACCGTTCCTAGCCTTTTAAGGGTGTTTGCATGTTCGACTCCCTCCACATGACCATCTAGATCTCCATCTTTACGAGGACACCATCCTAGATGCCAAGTGTCATGGGTACTTTTGCAACATATTCTCCACCTAGGATCACATCGCCTCCATTGCCGGCAACTCTACTATCAGCTATGTCTAGAAGGGTGAGACCCTCGGGAATTATTAGTGATGCACTGATTGTTGCCTCGAGTAAGACTCAACCAATGGCCTTGACCCTCATTGTTGATGGTAGCTACAACACCCTCCTCATCCACAAGAAAGTCAACACGAAGGAGTACAAGAGGACTAGTAAGATTCCTGACTAGGCATTCATTAATGATGTCGAGTTCTAGATTGTGCCAGGACCAATTAGAGATAGCCTTAAGGTGGATCCAAAGTACACTAAGATGAAAAGGCTTATCAGAGTCTCTAAGGAAACAATCAATGGTGTCAAGAGGGAGACCATGGAAGTCATGCTAGAGTAGTAGTCGTCGAAGGAGAAGGGGAAGAGGTAGCGGGTGAGAAATAGCTTAAGCTTTGATAAGAGGCTAGGCTTGATGAGGTTGAAAGTGTTGTAGTTGGCAAGCTCATGTTTGATTTAATGGAGCCAATGCTCTAAGGCCTCGATCTTATGGAGGATGATGGAGACATATCTAGAGATGATGAAGAGGTTCTTATGGCTATTGGCAATGGGGGAGGGGGGAAGGTGAAGGCATGGAGGGCAAAAAAGGTTGATGGAGATGATAGAGACGAGCACGAAGAGATGGAGGGTGGAGTAGGGCAAGGCATGGTAAAGGTGGATGATGTCATTGTCAATCTTGAAGGAGATGGAGCCCATGGGAATAGAGGGGAGGATGGGTGAGCTTAGAGTCATGACAGGACTCATCGGGATCTCTGATTTCTTTGACCTTGATCTGATTGAGGATAGCATAGGTTGTGTTCAGAGATGGGAGAGAAGCACTCTTCATGCCTCCAAGATGGGGTTGGATAACTTCTTGGGCTGGCCGGATGCCAAATGCCCACTCAGGATCGTTGGAGAATCACCACAAAGGGGAGATGAGGTGGAGGATTGGAATGGAATGGTACTATTTAGGAAAGGTAAAGGGCTTTGTAAAGGGCTTAAGAGGGAGAAGGAATATTTGTCATTTGCGATGACACACTAACAGTTTTGGACAGTGGATTGGCTGCAAGATCACATTAAGTCAAACTACTTAAAAGGACTTAAACTCAAAGGTGTTGGTGTGCAATTGGGGGGAACTTGAAGGGGTCAAAGTGTAATTTTCCTTTTTTTGGGTCTGAAACAAACAATTAGGGTATGTGTTAGTTGATTTTAAATGGATCTTGATGATCTTGCAAAGATGGATTGATTCACCGAATCAACATATATTAGCTTTCAAGTAGAATTTATGGTTAATTTTCTGCAAGCTATGCCAAGTTACATATGGAACATGTGGAACCTTATGAAAAGTGTTGTTATTTGTGGGTTGCAGGTCCTTTCCGCCATAAGTTTCTGAGGATGTTGCTACCTTTCTGGTCTAATGCACTGCCTACTCTACCTGTGACTGCACCACCACGCAAAGATCTAACTAATACAAATGATGTTCCAGAAGGGCGTCTTCGGCATCAAAGATCATCAAGGATGGACCCAAGGAAAATATTACTTTTGATGGCGATCATGTAATGTTCTAAATTCTTTTAGCGTTAAAATTTACTCTTTATTTGTTGGCTATTGTTGAGTGCAAAACCTTGGTCTAATATTGCAGTTGAAAATTTTGCTACTATGACCATGCAATAGCCTTCATTCTAGATGAACATTTGAACTTGTCCTGCTTATTTTGCTGCTCTTAATTGACCTTTACATGTGATGTCAGCATTCCATTCTTGAATTCATGTATTGCAATCACAACTTGCAGAATGTCATTTGCATCATAGTTTAAAGACACTAGTTATCATTAATCTGGTTTGGTCTTTTTCATGTTACAATGCTAGGATTTCTTAGTAACTAGCAGACATTAGTAGGAGCTCATCTCTTCATATATTGCCGCATTCATATGCTTGCTGGTTCATTCCAAATTGATCAATGCTTAATTGCCTAACATGATCCAGGCTGCTTTCTGACATGATTAGCGTTTATGCAGTCATTTTTTATTTTATGACCTGACTGTATCAATGTATAACGGCATCTTGTGCTAACAAGTAGCCCAGAGAGAGCTTGATGGTTATGGTTAAGGTTTTTCAGTCTCATGCTGGAATATCAATCTTTTATCCAGCACAAGCTTCTTTCTCCCCGGCATTTATTATTATAAGAAGAAATCAAACCAAACAGGCTTAATGTGAAATCTGTGTGTATCTGCAGGGCATGTGTGGCAACGATGGGCATCTTATACTATCGGTTGTCACAGCGCAGTCTTGGTGAAGAACTGCCAGAAGATGAACCCCAGTAGGTACTGATTAGCCATTTCCCATGCTAGTTTAATTTGTTATCATTTCATAGACTTTCTGGTTTCTGGGCATTTGTTCCAGCCCATTTCCCTTCCTGTGAATTTTTTGAGGTGTAGCAAACATAGTCATGAAACTGCTCCTTAGGGATTACCAGTGATGTTGAAAGAACTTCTGCTTGCTAAAGCATTATCTACTCTTTCTAGCCGTTTCTTTCCCTTGGAAACCATGAACAACTTTTGGATACATGTTATCTGTTGATAGCCCAATCTCTTGTGCTCCTAGGTTGGTTTGTATGATGTCTTCCTTACAATTGCCATAACAGTATGAAGAGAATGCTAGCTGTTCCTTGCTTTGCTGTTTGAGATGCCATAAACTCCGGCCTGAAACATATGTTTGCCAATTTTTTTTTCCCAAGGTTGTTGACAAGGACCGTAACAGATGTGATGTAAGTTCTCGTTGATTTGGTCCTCACTCTCTTGGACATGTCAACTTTTTCTCAAGTGAGGTTCAGAGCCAGGCCCTCAGTTTGGAACAATGTGTGACCATGGTGATTTCAGTGATGTGGAGATGGTTTTGTATTTGTCATTTAACAGTTGGCGCTCAATGTTTTCTTTATATTTTTGTTGCCGACTAAGAATGTGTCTTTTGTACTTGTGCAAATTGATATTTATCGAGAATAGCTCCTTTCCACAATGAGTGCTTCCATTCATCGACAATTGAAGCTGATGATGTTTGGGTTGCGGTTAACATGGTGTGTGTGTGTGTATGTAACTTGGCCCTATGTTGCGATGGTTTTTCCATCTATATAAGTATTCTTCAGTCAGGAATTTTTTATGCGAGTTAAGGGAGAAACCATGAATCCAACTGATAAATGTTTCTGTTCTTCACCAAGGCAGTTGAGTCTAGTGGGCGTGGGAAAATGAACCCAGAAAGTCAACTGTTCGGTATTGGAAAATAAAGCTTCATGGTCAACTAGTGATATTATTTTCTGTTTGACTTTCACTTATTCCTCTATGGCTTCGGTACCTCTATTTGTTTGACTGTTCATCAATGTGGGATTTATTGGTCAAGTTCAAACATTCATTTGTTTGTATGAATTAAGAGAGCCATAAATCCAAGCTGCAATAGCGACCAGCGTCTCAGATGGTATTTCAGGTTGGATTGTCCTCTTGTCCCTCTGTTTCTGTTGGTTGCTTTCCGTGAACCCTACACAATTTCCTCTTTGTTTCCAGGGTGCAGAGGATACAGACTATTGTGAGTCTCATACATTCTACATCTAGATCAGGTAATGTGGACGCTAATGTCATCAGGATCTACACTTACTTACAAGAGGTATTTCTCTCTCTCACAGCCAGTTCCAAATCCTTAAGACGAGGTGACAGTGGAACATAGGGGTACCACAGCTCTTTGCTTTTGGGTTTACAAGGCTTACTAAATGTTGATTAGTTTTAAGATTTAACGTATCATAATTTTAGGTCCTTTACATGTTCATCAGTTCAGATGATCATAATTCTAGTTTCCTTCAGGGCTCGTTGGGGCTCTTTCTTGTCACCAGTTGGAAGGATAAACCACTTTTATCACATTGCTGGTATCCAGCACCGCTTGCTTAGCTCGTTCAGATATTTGGAATATAGAGGGACCCTAGGCTGCAGGTGGGAAAACTCTCCTGGACAAAACTGGGTGGAGTTCGGTAGGTATTTGGCATCAGGTTTTCAACTCGCAAAATTTTAAACTAAGAGGCTTCGTTAGAAAATGATAGTAAATATATATCACTGGTTAAGTATAATGGTTGCACATATGTCTTTTGTTAAGTGAAAAACTGGATGATAAACAATTAATGACATCCAATCAATGATGCTTTGATAATAAGGAAGTAAGTGCTTTTTCTAGCATGGTATCATGCGTCCAAATATCCTGAAGTCTTTGCTTTGTGAAGAAATTCATATCATATGACTACAAAGTGAGTGAATTGTATCAATTAAAAAAAAAAAAAAAAACTTGACAAAAATATTTGGCAAGAGTTTTAGGAGTCTCATGGGAAGAGGACTAGTGAAAATAAAGTTAGGTGAGAGCCTTTAGCATGAACCTGACCTTAAACAAGGTAAGAAAGGCATATTTTTATGTAATTAAGAAGCATTATTTTTGGGCACGGAAGAACGATAAAAAGCTCGGTGTTTAAAATTACATTACAAGTAAAATAAATAAATAAATAAAACTTAAGAAATCTAGCTTGGTGTTTAAAATTATATTACAAGTAAAAAAAAAAAATAAATAAAACTTAAGAAATCCCCACCACCGCATCCTCTCACACGTGCGCCCCATCCTACGTGGTCCCAAGATGTCACTGAGAGGGCGCAGGTACGAGCGTATCTCGTATGGAGGTATTCGAGTATCATCTATCACCTTCTTCCTTTAGGTCGGCAAATTAAGTGATCTCTTAAGCCTAAAAAGTCCCAACTTCTCAAGTTCTTTAAGACCATCCTTTCATCTAAAAGCTTAAAATATTATCCCTAATCCCAAATACAAACAAAACCCCATGTAGATACCGACTAGCAATGCACACCGTATCACCGCATCATAAGATACATGTTGTTTTAAAATCATCTTTTACTATATATATATATATATATATATAATCTTAGTATATGCCCCACGAGCATACACGCTTTGTGACATCGAGTGATGAGTCATCCATTTGAAAACCTCTCTCACATGCATGAAAGTTAATAAAATAAGTGAACCTTTGTCCTTTGAGGAAACAAAAGGACCGGAGGCAGCGGCCTTAAACTTTCCCTCGAGTTGAACAAATTTTTTGCGTTCTTGCACATTCTCTACGACAAATAATATGATATTTTTGATTGACTCGTGTGTTCCTCTGCGTCACCTGGGAATACTCGTACTACCGAACAGGTCCTCCACGGGGAAGGGTTAGGTGACATTTTGACCCATAAGAGTTCATTGGTTGGAATTATACGATGAGGAAGGGCTCGGCTTGCTCCAAATAGCTCATAGCCATTTGTTGGGACATGTCATGTCTTTTATGGACCACAAGATGGCTACCATCCAGCCTTGTAGATGTGTTTGGAGGACCTGCATTGCTTCCTAAGATGGGAGATAGTTTAGTAGGACATGAAATGGCTACCATGTTTTTGGACTCCTTGAGTTGGTGCAGATTAGATATTTTTCAAAGTGAAAATTGTGCTTCTGTTTTTGGTGCCATGGATAGAGGACTTTGAGATCTGGAAGTGGCTCTTTGATTAGATTTTGATGCACCGGTTATGTTTTAGACTCTCAAATCTTTAATGTATGATATGTTGGTCGAAGATGAAAACTTTACTTCTACAAATTGCTTTTCTGACTTGTATGAAAATATTATTTAAACTCGGATTAAGCTTTGATCCGAACTATAAATAAGAGTACCATATCATTAAATCTTATTTGGAATGGTTGCGGGAAGAAATCAGCAGTAGTTATTCGCCATCAACTGAGATAGCTGTTATTCAATAATTTGATTCAATAGCTTTTTCGAAGCAAAGCTTAAGTTGATAAATACATTAGATATTAATAACAATGGCTAGACTTCAATTTTGCCCTCACCTAAATTTGGTAATTTGGCTAGACTTTCCCATCCTATCCTCCCATCCCTCCAATTGGAAAAGAAAAAGCTTAACTGTAAATAATTAGCCTTAGTTCAGTCCCTAGCTGAATGAGGTTGAATGAACCAATTATCGAACGGAATTTGAACCTACTTACTATTTTGCAAACCTAAAGTGTTTGCCTTGTCAAATAAAGCTTTAAATGAGTCTTGAGCTTGTTTTGTTTCTTACGCATGTTAATGACCAAGAATGCTTTGGTTTATTTATGGCCTAGCGTGCTCGGTTAATCTTGTTCAACCAGATCGTGAACAATGTAATAATCTTCTTGAAATGATATAAAAAAAATTCTTTAATCATCAACAAGTCTATCAAATTAAACACTATATCAAATATGCATGAATGTTTTTAATTTATTCATGACAGGTGTTGTTGCCTCTCATTTAGGAGGATACATCCTGACAAATCATCACTTGGCATGGAGAAATAAATATTGAGCAAGTTCTACTTCAAAGATACGCTAAGATCTCACCTAAGACAAGGCCAAATTCAATTGAGTATAAATAAAACCACTATGTAATCTATGATCTTATAGTCTCCTGGTCAAATGTAGGTATTTAGTAAATGAGAGAGCCAACATCAAGAAGTGGCGTCCAACCGGGTGACAGCTCTCAAACCGAACCGAAGCCACGCACTTCCAGGCGCTCTCTAGCAAAAATTTAGGAACAAAGGACAAGCTCAAGACCATTAATCTGAACTAATTTAGTAATAGTAGGTGGTGCGTGGTGCCTATAATGTGGGAAAAATACTTCTCTTTCGCACAAGACCCAAGAAATTTCGTGTACTTTGAAGTATTTTCCACTTTAATTTATTAGGTTGTCAAATAATCTAACCCATTTGGCTCTCAAACTCTAGGATTTTGGCTTTTATATACCAAAGGCGAGATCTTAGCATCTAATCTCGGCACTTAATCTCCATTAAATATATAGTGCATTTGCCATGCACGAACTAAAGTACTAAAAGCAGCAGACAATCTCTGCCACTAATTAGTGCGAAGATATCGCTGGCATCTCTTATCTTAATGTGTTGTTATGTTGTCCAAATAAGGTCTTCTAACACTTACTGTATCAATGATTCTTTCTTTCTTTTCTTTTTTTTCAATATATATATATATATATATATATATATATATATATAAAGACAACAAGCTTCCCAATCAGGCTGTCTTCATGCACTTCAATGGGTCATGCTTCATTCTTTTACTTCTGGTAGGAAACCAAGCTGAATCATTGAGGATTTAAGTAAGAGAGATTAGCTAGATACTTGTATTAGGTCATTTGCTACAAAACTAAACATATACAAGGCCATCTTTTATGCCGGTTTTGTAGTCAAATAAAAAGGAAAATGGAAGATCACACAATCTTTGTAAAGATTTAGAGAGCTAGATGGAGGTGGCCATGGCTGCAGAGTTAAGATCTATATAACTGTTCGGATGAAGCTAATCACAATCCGTGCTATTTGTCTCAAGAGACCAGTAGCATTAATACTAGTAGTTTCTCTCTTCCCCTTGCTAGCAATGGAGGCTACTGCTTGACTGATTCTAATGTTGTTCCACAGATCAGCACGAGCTCCACCCCAATGGATTTCAGCATTGGGGGAGAGCAAATTTTTGCTCAATCGCTTCCAGATGTTTTTTTATGATCAATTCAGCGAGCCAATTTGCATGACCGAGGAGACAAGCAGGGATGAATTCAGAGGAACAAAGCAGAGATCATCAGTGCTTGCTGTTCCTCCTCATCAGACCTCTCAAGCCATTAAGAAAAGTTGTAGGTGATTCCGAGCAGCCCATGACAAGTGAAAAAGATGGCAACTCTATTGAAACATATTGCCAAGTTTCCATTGGTGCACTTTCTAGACATCCTGATTAAGAGATTGTACATATGATGTACCTAAGAAGGGGAAGAATGCTCAGTCTAAGAAGACCAAGACTGTCAGTAGTGGCAATGAGGAGAACAATAGCTCCATCTGCTACAGCTCAGAGGATGATTCAAATGCCTCCCAGGAGCTGAATGGAGGAGGCAGCACAAGCTCCAGCTCCAAAGGAGAAGCTCTGAGTCCAAGTGGGCAAAGGAGAGGAGGTCGGGGCTCAGTAACCGATCCCCAAAGCCTCAATGCGAGGGTGAGTACTTGTTTTGAATTATACTACAAGCTATGCAGTATTACCGCTGCCAACTTCTTGGGCTTCTGATGTTATTGCCACCTCAATAATTTCACAGAAGAGGAGAGAAAGAATCAATGAGAGATTAAGGATTCTGCAGAACTTGGTTCCCAATGGGACAGTTTTGTTTAATGCATCAGTTCTCCTTTGCTACAAGATTTTTCAGAGTGAAAATGTTAGATAGCTAATGAGTCTATATTGACATAATCTTACAGGTAAGACATTAGCACAATGCTTGAAGAAGCATTTCACTATGTGAAGTTTCTGCAGCTCCAAATTAAGGTGAAGATTCTTGGCCTCATGTTATAGAGTATATACAATATAGTTTGTTATAATTAGCGTTTAACCAAGTTTAAAGGAGATATCTGAATGTAATTTTGTCACTGATTTATCTGTGCAGCTTCTGAGCTCAGATGAGCTGTGGATGTACGCTCCCATCGCTTACAATGGGATAAACATTGGACTTGACCTAAAGATATCTCCACCTCAACAATGAGATCTAAATGGGACTCGGATTTGGAGATTGCACCAACACTAACGCTTAGAAATCTGGATCTGAGTTGTTCAAACAAGTCTTTATTTTTTTTTCAATAGATTCATTACACAGTAATGGGTTTATCTAAATTAGCTATTCTGCCATTCGAGGAATGACCTTGAGGATTACATTGATCGGTTATCATGTTCTTCTCAACTTTTCTGGTATCTGTTCATTGTGAAGCAGAAGATGACATTGGTATATAGATTCTTGACACCCATCTCAGGGAACAGGAGATGCAAATGGGGTGAATCCCAATATTCAAAACATAGACAGCAATTCGTCTGCCTATTATATGTAATATTTTCTATTGAAATGAGTTTGGGTACTGCCAAATTATTCTCCAAGCTAGCAACGAGCTGTGGAAGCTAATCAAAATTTTAGCTCTGCACTGTATAGCACAAGGGCTACTATTCTTTCAGATATCATGAACCGGACCGAAAAGGGTGTTTCTTATGGTCCAGAATTTGGCCCGGTTATCCATCTGGCACCATTTCGGTTGAACAGTTGTCTTGCTGGACCCATATATACCAGGTCAAAGAAAAATCAGGTGGAATCTGAAGAAGCCTAAAGTCCACTACTGTGTTCAATTGTTATGTAATATGTGTGCTCGGTAAATGGGATGGACCAACATGGGGGTTATCCCTCTTCTAAATACCCATAGTTAACTCTTAACTCAATATTAATACTTCAAATGGGTTGATAATTCCCCAATTCAGTAAAATTCATTAGAATATTAGCAAAACATGCGTCTCAGGCTGGCTTCAGCCTGAGTCTATTTTGTTATACAATTATCAGGCCAAGCCTATGTCCATGTAACTCAATGTGTCTTAATTATTTTAGCCATAGGTCTTAGCTTAATAAATGAAAAATGGTTCAGCCAAACCGCGAGTAAACCAGAGGAATGAACGTGAGGATATCTTCATATTGGAAGCTGACCTTCACATAGCAGTATAATGGCAGCATTAGAAGTCATGAGATTTTAATGGTACTTACGGTTTGCACAATTCCAACTTGAGTTCAATATGGATGGAGAAACCCACCCAATATGGAGAACTAGAGCGAAGTAGGCAGTGGGTGGGCCACCATGATGGAGGAAATGGCTAGAGGAAATAAATTTAACAAGGGAGAGCTGGAAACTGCAAGGAGAGATTCCCTGAAATCAGATTATAACAGAGGTCAGCTCCCAAGGCAATCTGACAAGAGCTCAGTATGAAAGTCTACATGGCTAGCTAGCAAGGAGGAAAATTTGGTTTAATCATTGCAAATTTAAACTTGCGTACAAGAAGGCAAACTACAATACTTTCCTAGGCCCACAGAAATTAGAGCACAATGCAAAACAAAAGTTAAGTGTGAATAGATCAATGCAGATGAAATAGAAACCGTCACATCAAGCACCGTCTTTAAATTTTCCATGGCTGGAGCGTGCTGTCAAACCACATATTTAGAGGGTGCTTAGTCGTCCAAATAGGACCACCGCTAAATTTTTCATACCTTTGGTGTGCTGTCAAACCATATATTTAGAATCTGTTTCATAACCTAAATAAGATCATCTTACTGTTCATAGTAATTTTAGATCATGATCCTTATTCTCCAAAGTTTTTTTTTTTTTTTTATGATAATTTTTATTTTCTATGATGTAAGATTGTCACATTTGATAAGACCGTTATGTTTGATATCTTAGATAAGTTATTTGACATATTATAAAAATTTAAGATCATTATTCATGTATTATTAATATATTTTACAACTATCATAATAATTTTATATTATTTATTATTATAATATTAAATTAAATTATATTTATAATATAATAATATTATATTATATTATCATTGCTTAAGATGATTTTAGATAACCATCGTTAAAGATGGATATAGAATAATTAAAATAAAACTAAACACAATGATTTCATTATCTTCGTCCAAGTTTGCTAGATCACTCTGTTCCCCTCCATTTCCAGAAAATAGAGACAATGTTAAACAAAATATTAAACAAATTGTCGCTAGGTAGTCCATCGAATTAAAAAGGCTATCATACTAAGCGTCATCTCTGTTAATTTTTCATGCCTTGGGCTATGTTATCAAACGACAAGACCTCTGGAACATGAGGTGCACAGAAATCTATACATGAACTTTGTTGATAAAAAAAATTTTCCTCAGCCCCTGTAGATCTACTTTGATGTTAAAATGTTCCTTCCGCGGGCAATCCCCCCATTCATCTTTTATTTGTCCACCAAGCGCTGTATGTCTTCATGCTGGGGCAGAGAGTGATTAAGTAGAGCTTCCTAAACCAAACCTCCATTTCAGGCATGATCTTCTTCAGGGGCATGATTAGGGACCTCTCCTTGACTGTCTAGTGGCATGTACTGTGCCATAATAGCTCTGATCTCTGAGTCCATGTATGACTGCACCGAAAAGCAAAACAAATGCAGTGTCAAGAATTATCTAAATAGACGGCCTAAATACAACAATTCTCAGACTAGCAAAAAGTAAATGCTATGTGGTTGGGGTGGGGGGGGGGGGTGTGGTTTGGAATGCTAAATACAACAATATCCAGGGGCTAGTCAAAATTTTTCAGTAGGCATCGAGAAAATTGATGCAGGAGAAAAAAGTCAGTTATCAGAATCACGATCATGCTAATAAAATAAATTCATTAAAAAAATAAATAAAGCATGGACATGCTAACTTGCAGTTACTTGATTCTAAAGTGCTAATGTCAGAAGCCAAGGATTTTTTTTTATTTTATCTACTGTCAAAAATGTGATATTGGCCAACTTCACACAAAGATGGCTCTTGCATTTACTCCAGGCCAGTTGGCAGATAGAAAAACTTTCCTTACTTGCTATTTATGTTCATGTTATGCTAATACAAACAAGTAAATTCCAATTTGAGGTTTTCAAGATGAAATAGTTCACATGAAGTAAAAAGAAGGAAGGATTTGATATAGTGATCTGCATCTAATTTTAAGGTCCATAAACTATAAGCCAAAGAGAGACTTCAAACAAAATCCATCATAGAGACTAGAAAACAAATGGATCTAAATATAATGGACCGGAAATTATCAACTTACCCTCAATCTATATTTGTACACAAGATATGCTCCAAAAGCAGCAAAAGCCAAAACTATTAAGATCAACCAAACAGCAGCCCATGTTGCCTTGGCTTCACTTGCACTCTTAACTGCATATAAACCATCAAAACAATATCAAGCAACACAATTTTAGCAGGACCTAACGATTAGTCATGCTAAATTACAGCTCTTACCTATACAAGTGTCATGTTCTCTGATGTACAAAAGGTTTTCTCTGCAAGTGCACTCATAACTTCCCCATGTATTTTTGCAGCTGCATTCAGGGCATTGACATGCGGTCTTCTTCTTGCATTCATCAATATCTGTGGATGAAAAAGGGAAGGGTCACCTATAATGAAGAATTTGTCAAAGTTTGATCATCTGACACATATAGGAAGATTTTTTTTTTTTTTTTTTTTTTTTTTGTGGCAATATTAAATGCTGATATGGAGGGTGGACTTTAGCACAATGGTAATGTTGCTCCATAATAACTTGAGTGTTACGAAAACCACCTCTCCACGACCCTCCCTATGCCCTGCCATGGCAGGAGCTTCTTGTACCAGGGCATCTTATTTTAAATGCTGATATGATTTCTTGAGACATAATGCACATAAATTTACATGATTTTGAGCAACATTTTTAACAAGACTGCAATATATGTTTTATCTGATACAACACTATTGTAATAAATTTACATGAATTTACCTTCACAAGTTTTGATACCATCACCTTCGAATCCAGGGGGGCACGTGCACTTGCTGTCTCCAGTACCCTGTGCACACCAACAAAATGAATTTGCTGAAATCACTTCAAAACAAAAAAGTATATCATGAAGATAGAGCAGTCAATGTCCCCAACCCATGTATTTGATTAATGGTATTTTGCAACCTAGAGCTCCCAGAACCAACCTGACAAGCAGAGAAGGTCCTGCCATCACGTGTTTTTTGCCAACAACCTCCATTATTTATCCTGCACCTTCCAGGACCAGTTGCTGCAGAGAACATTAAGAGTTAATTGAAAAGGTGTCACAGTGTAGAATGTTTTTTTGATAGAGAAAGCATGCGTCCCAAAAAATCAGGATAGCCGTTGTTTTCTATGATATGGCTATATAAATAGGCAATTTCCTTCTCTTAATCAACTGAGCTGAAATTTTCTAGCCTCTATGACTAGTGTCATTATGACATTTTAATTGCCATTCAAACAGTTTATGGGTTAGGTTGAAGAATTCAAGAGAAAATTTGAAAGAAGTTTAAAAAGGAAAAATAAAAGAAGCCAGGAAAAGTTATCTCAATATTTCAGAGTATTATGTGTTATATAGGTTATTTGTTTGCGTAGTTTTGATAGTTTTAGGCTGAAGTTAATATTACTTCCTAAGCTTTAGCTGTTCAAACATTCATTAAGCCTTTTACTACATATAGTACAGTTGCTTGTCTGCAATCATATGTTATATTTAGTTTTCAGTAGAACTCACAAATATATTATATTTAGGTATTATCTTCTTCTCATATCTTTTAGGTGAAAAGGCTTTTAATCAAATGCGTGTAGCTATGGTTCTCTCTCTCTCTCTGGGGAGGTGGAGGGGATTGTCGGGTCAGGACAGGAGTAAGGTTGGACCAAAATCAACAAGAAGGCAGGCTCGTTTATTTTATAATAATAACAAAAAAACGTAGACAGGCTCAAAATCAAGTCACTAGAATCCAACACCTAGAAACTTTACCAATTGAACCAATTCACATGCCCTCAAAGGTAATCATGGAAGGTTATATTTATTTTATATAAAAAATATCATTCCTTGATACGCACTGTAGTTCAAAATAACCTTAGTAAAGTATTGCAATATGGGCCTTTTCAGAGGCCTTGGCCCATCAAACGTTATCCTTAATACCTACCACCCCCCCCACCTCTCCCTTTTTTAACTCAAGAAAAGAAAAACCATTTAAATCGATCCTGCATAGCTTATGTACTTAAATAAATAAATAATGGCAACAAAATAATAGCTGACACTAAACAAAGCTTTAAAACAACATCTATGTTAAGTTTTAACCAAAACTAAATGAATCCACCAAAACTGGGCTACAATCCAAAACTAGTCATGAAACCACCAAAACTGGAATGAAATCCAAAACTAGAGGTGAATTTTAATTCAATCTTGATTGAAACTGATCCACTTCGGCTGAAACTTAAAACCTTACATCTAATATATGCATCTCACTAAAGCACCTTAAAAAGTTATGACCGTAGTAATTTTGAAAATAGAGAAAAATTTTAAATCGAAGAATCATCTAACTCCATATTATTAACTAACCTATCTTAAAACATTTTACAAGAAAAGGTTGATGCAGCCCAAAAAAGCCCAGAAAAGAAAGAATAAGAGGAATTTTAAGTGAAATAGAAAATTTTAATAAGTACCTCTTTAGGAGTCTTATTTTCGTTAGCATTGAATAAGTTTATGATTAGTATTCTCTTATTTTAAGAAATATTTTGATTTTAGTCTGATTTTTTTCGGGCCACTATTGCTCTATAAATAATCCCCTGGTGCACCTCAATTAAAAATTCAATTCAGTAATAAAATTTGAGAGTTTTCTCCTTTCCTTACTTGAAGTGATTCTCCGCTTGAGTGGTGCGAGGCAATAACTCTAAAGTAATCGAAGATATTTAATTGAAGACCCTCGAAGAACTGATGCAAAACTAGTAATTATCCCCTTCAACATCCTGTCTGTATAAGATTTGATATCAGAATGGCTTGCCTGTATCAGATTTTGTATCAAAGCGGTTTATTTACATCATATTTGATATCAAAGCTAAATCCAGTAACTATCCCTCCGCTATCATTTTATGTTCTTTTGGTTTTGTTATTGCAAAACCCTAGTACACGAGAGAGAGAGAGAGAGAGAGAGAGAGAGAGAGAGAGAGAGAGAGAGAGAGAGTAAAAAAAGAGAGTGAAAAAAGAAAGAAAAGGAAAAAAAAGAGAAAAGAAGACGAGTAAATATAAGCTCTTCTTCCCCCAAGCCTGACATTCGTTCAAACTAGGAATGCCATCCTTGCTATTTGGTTACTATCCATCCACCATCCACTATTGCCACCGCCACTGCCAATCCTCCATGCCCGACCATCCCACGCTCAATCTTCACGACTGGCACCGCTTTAAGCCATGCCACTCCATGCCCAATCACAATCCTATTCCAAGATATGCTAACACTGCCTCTTGATTCCTCAATCGACCCCACTACGGCCATTACTCACTCGACTAGCCCCCTGCCACCCACACAGAGAAACTATTGCTAGCCAGCCTATCCACACATGAACCTAAGGGCATCTGTTCATAACCAAGGATAGAAGCTGATAGAAGCAGCTTTTGAACCTCTATTCTAGGCTGTGCTGAGCACGTGCTCCACCCTGTGCCACCATCCCCTACCATGCCACCACGGCCAACACTAGCCCGACAACCCAACCATGCCCTGATGTGGCACCTATCTGGCACTCCTTGCCACAAATCCCTTGTTTCAAGACCTCAAAACAAAGGCGAGAGTGAAAGAGAAGGAACCACCCTTCCACAGCCGTCTCTTCCACCAAGCCAGTTGGACTGCATTCAGATTTGGAAGGATTCTTCTCGGTTTGATTACAGTCTCCTCACTAGAAAACATCAAGCTAGATATCTCACCCAATCACTATGAGATTTGGTGAAGAAGATGCCTAGAATAAATCAAGAATAAGGCTAGAATAATATTGGAATGAATGAAATAACTATTCCACCCTTATTTCACTCTAAAATAACTATTCACTATAGATGATTCCTCTTAGATTTAGGAGCA
Organism: Metroxylon sagu; assembly: GCA_017589505.3. Lineage (NCBI taxonomy): Eukaryota > Viridiplantae > Streptophyta > Magnoliopsida > Arecales > Arecaceae > Metroxylon > Metroxylon sagu. The sequence continues at coordinate 812,391 of JACVBY030000659.1, read as the reverse complement.
TTCCTCTATTGATTGTAATTCCTCACTGTAGAGGATCTTTGGGAGGTGTCTAAATTGATGGCCCTCGACAAACTGCAGCCTCTCGTACCTTTCTCAGTGGCCCTGTGCTGCCATGTCAACTTACTGATCAAGACATCAAAAAGGATTCCTTTCAGATTCCACCCTCATATCTGATGCTTTGTATGTGATTGTGCAACAATCATGTACTGCCACCCATGGTGCATGCAAGTAGAAGCATTACTGCCACTTTCACCAAGATTCTGTTTTGATGATCATGTTGCCCAATTAGAGCAACAGTGTAATAATCAAATTGCTCGATTGGAACAGCAAATGGATGAGATATTAGTCACCTTCCAAACATGGACAACTCAAGCTAGTGCCAATCAGCTACAGCAATACAATAAAATTGCAGAGATTCCTCAACTCTAAGAGCTCAATCAAGAATTCATGACATTAATGAAGATGTTAAAAGTACCTATTTTAGTCCTACTTGCTCCACCAAAGGTGAAAGACGACTGGTGCCAAAATCAAATCTTCCATAGTAATATGGATTGTTGTGGTAGGAAAGTTTCTTTGATCATTGCTAGAGGAAGTAGCACAAATGTCGCATCCACGGAGCTTGTAGAGAAACTTAACTTAAAGACCATACTGCATCTAAAGCCCTACAAGGTCTCTTAGTTCAATAGTTCTGCACTTCCTATGAGCCAAAAGTATCTCATCACTTTTAGATGGGGTAAAAGGTATATTGATAAAGCTTGATGTGATGTTCTGTCGATGAACATCAGCCATATCCTATTAGGTCGTCCTTGGATTTATGATAAGGATGGCATTCACCGAGGAAGAGAACACATGTACTTTCAAAATAAATGGAACAAGCCTCACTTTGTGCCCTCAAAGAGAGCTTCCTAGTCTTAAGAAGTAGAAAGCTGATCAAGAAGTCCAGCAGAGAGCTGATGAGGAAGCAAAAAATTCAAAATATGAAGATGAAATAAGTGCAATTCTGAATAAAAAAAATTCCATCAGGATAAGAGCTTATTTTTGATGCCTTGCATATGCCCCTGTTATTTGGTTTGAAGAATGCTAATAGAAAAGTAGAAAGGCAAATAAGGAGTCAGTAAAATGTGTCCCTAAGGTGTTGGATTACTCAAAGAAACCAAAGAAGATAATAGTGAAGGGAAGAATACATTTGCTTGATATAGTTAAGGACAAATAATTGGAGTCAGTTGAAAGCATGGAAAATAATAGCACTGGCAATTTAGGGAACGAAGAAAAAGAATTAAAAGAAAATCTTAACTCTAAAACTATGGTGGCCAAGAAGGCCTTAAAAAACAAAATATAAGTAGCCATAAGGGCTATTCTTTTAATTCACAAAGAGAAGATGGAAGCAAAGTTGAGAGAAGTTATGATCTAAACAATAATAGGAAAATCGATAACACTCCAATCTCTAATCTTATTGCTAATTAGCCTATAACTATGAATTTGATGAGTAATGTCTCTACTTCAGATGCAGTTATCACCAACTATGCTTCTATTGGGAAGAGAAAGAATGAATCCAAAAAAGCCTCTAACATCCCTCATCAGTCAATTCAGTTTTCAAATCTTAAAAAAAGGAATCAACAGGCCTCCAACAGAAACCAAAGTTTGAAAAATGTAAGCCAGTATTCTTTCAAAACAAACTCGTTAGACAAAGTTAGGCTCAAACATGCAGGCAAATCAACTGACTTAAATATCAGAAAGCAAAAATTCAAACAAAAAGACAAGCATAGAATTCTTGGTTGTTATTCCATTAGAAGTGATTATTTCGAAAAGACACGAAAAAAAATTAAGCCAAAGAGCAAAAGAAAGGTTGAGCAAAATGGTTTTGCAGCATATAAGAAAAGAAGATCATATGCTTTTTAAGATTGTAGGCAGATAGCTTACACGAGCTTAATTTGAATCTCTATAGATGGCAAAGCATTTATCAGAAGCTGAATTCAAGTTGGGGAGAGTTGATATAGCTAAAAAAAGCTCAGAAAAGCCCAGAAAATAAAGAATAAGAGGAATTTTGATCAAAATAGGAAATTTTAATAAGTGTATCTCTAGGAGACTTATTTTTGTTAATAGGAGTCTTGTTTTTATTAACTTTGAATAAGTTTAGGATTAGCATCCTCTTATTTTAGAAAATATTCAGATTCTAATCTGATTTCTTTAGGGCCAGTATTAATCTATAAGTAAGCCTCTGATGTACCACATTGAAAAAATCAATTTAGCAATAAAGTATAAGAATTTTCTCTTTTTCTATCTTGGAGTAATTCCTTGCTTCAGTAGTGCAAGGCTAAAAATTTCTATGGAGTGGTCGGAGATGTTTAATCAAAGATCCTCAAGAAGCTAGTTGGAGACTAGTAGTTATCTCCTTCGGTATACCATATGCACCAAATTTGGTATCATAGCAGCTTGCTTACATCAAATTTGATATCAGAGTGGTTTGCCTCCATCAAAAGTATACCACATGCTGTACTCTTTTGTGAGACACCAGAAAGATTTTTTTTTTTTTTTTATTCACTTGGTTTCTTGCTTGACTTGAAAATTTAGTTGCTATCTTCATATTTCCACTGTTATCAATTACAGTCTTATATTTTTGAATAATATTGTCATTTCACCACCACATCTTAATTTTCCATTATAATAGCTAATAATGATAATTACAACACAAAAATAACTACCAATTTTTTTAATAATGGTATGTTTTACTGTTATCTTTATGTAAGCAATCCAATGGTGTGATTAAAACTGTGGACTTCTCATATGTGGCAAGTGTGGCAAGCGTTCAGGTGCTTCACAAAATCCAAAACTTCAACCTCTAAAATATCCAAGGAGGGACACTTCTATATGAATACACAATATAATCATTCAAACAAAAATAAATAAATTTACTAGAAAGTGTTGATTAATATATGTCGTCCTTAGTGAAAAAGATGCATTATTTGTGCCATATAATATTAATCAAAAAAAGGAAAAGGTCTCATATTTTGTAATGATCGATGCTTAAAGAAAATTTTGTTTAATGCTTGAAATGTTTTTGAGTCAAAGTGACAACTTGCATATATTATTTTTGTCAAAGAGCCCAAGTGACCATGGGCAAGTGATCGGCTTGCCTACAAGCGCTCAAACATATTTCACTTCAACTATGTCATTTATATTATTGGATTTTCATACTATGTCACCAGATAACATTTTAACAAGGCATAGACAATGAAGTAACCATTAAAAAATTTCAAGATATAACATAGTCTGTGAAATTCATACTAAACTCATAAACTAACATAATGAGGAAAATAATATGTATCACGGTTGTCTTTGATAGTGGTAGACCATGTTAACTTGTTAAGCTTCCTCAATCGTCCATCTTACTAGAGGCTGAACCTTGGGTCTAGGGTTTCAATAAAAGATATTTCATGTTCACCTGTTTAAAAAACTTCAACTTGAGTTTATTATATTTTATTCTATTACCATCTGATTTTCACCAAAGGATCCATATACATATATGCAAGTGTTTATATCCATAAATACACACACAGATATATAAATAACACAAACACACACTTATGCATACACATAATCTTTAAACAAAAATGCATTTACAATTACCATATATACACGTCTGTCTCTATATGTAGATGTACTTGTATATATAATTAGACTGACATATCTACATGGATATACCTACATAGACATCGTGTCTGTCTCCATATGATGGTGTAGGTGAAGGCTGCCTAAGGCATTTTTATCACCCAGGCAGTTGGCCAGCCATAGTGCCAGCTGCTTGCAACAACTACGGCTCAGAAATTTCTTTTATGGCTACTTTTAAAAAAATGCGCCAATTGCTAACAGTTTCTGCTGGCATAACCAGGCACTCTGATTTTGTGGTGTCCAAGAGTATTGTGCTGTGTTGTGTTATGGCCAAGTTCTTTATGTGCTAGCACTTAATGATTCTTGAAAAGTAAACTGTCCATGCAACACCAACCTTAACCATGGGGTAGGCAGTTGCCACTGTACACATAATATGATGGGGCGAAAAAAATCCAAGCACTGGTAAATCCTTTGATAGTGTGCCTCAATGAACTTGCAACACTTCCTGAAGTTTATAAAAGAATCTCTAAAATCTAAATGGTCAAACATTTCAACAGCAAGGAGGGGAGGATTCTAGGGCAAGCTCTTAGAGTGTTGAGACTTCTAATATAATTATGTGGTCCTCCTTCAGCCACTCTTCAATATGATAGAGCCATAATTCACAACCTTCAGAGTCAACTCAAACTGTGCTGAAAATGAAGGAAACTAAACTAGAACATGCAAGGATCATTGATATCGAACCTCCACCTTCCAATTCACTTTGAATATAACAATTTCACAAGACTCATTGCTTTTGTTTCCTCATATCCTTTCATATCCAAGAACCTAATAAGTGAAGCCACTTGGATATTGTTGTTAAGATCATCACTGTCATCCCTGAATAGCAAGCTATGTCAGTAGGCCTCATCAAAATCCCACCCTCTAGATCCATCTGGACCCATTATTCAGCAAGTCCCCAGCAAACTAGATTCCTAAAGGTAAGCAATTGTCGACCATATGTTCATAGCAACAGTATCCCACTATCGCTTATATAGTCTTTGATGAGAGTAACATGAGTGACAATAATAGATTACATCCACATAAATACCTCTATAAAATTGGCATCATTGGACTTAGCAACAGCCCAAAAATTTACTGTCCCTTGCACAACAATCTATTTAGTATTCTAGCTGGATTTACCTTTCATCTACTAAGTTGTCTTCCCACACAATCAAGTTAGAGGTCACTAAGTATCAAATCAAACCTCCTCTTTCTTCTAAACTAATGATAATATTTCTCCAAAAATGTTCTTTCCAAAGGTTCCATGACTGTTTAAAAGGAATTATGCATATGCTTCCAACATTGGCCACCTAATTCTCCCCCTCTGCACCTACGAATTGTTACCTACATGATTAGGAAATGACCTCTCATTGACTTTCCTAGCTCTACGAAGAAAATCTATTCTAAAGCCTTCAAATCTATAATGTGAATTGATATGGAATTGATTCTAACAGTAACAGTTCAATCCTGAAATGTAAATTCAGGTATGAAATTTTGCCGAGAGGATCAATTCAACAATTCCAAGAGCAAATTTTATCCTGAAGGTAAGAGAAAAAAATTTAGATATAAAAGGAAAAGAGTGAAGATATGCAACCTTTCTACCTGAAGAAGAAAGAAAATGATAGAGTTTTTTCTTCCTAGATTTTTAACATGACTCTAGACATGTTTACAAATACTGGACTTCTACCATGCAAGGGCTAAGACTAAAATAGTGAGAAGACCAAAACAATATAAATGAATGAGAGCAAAGGGTGCGATGGTTTCATGTTTTGCAGGTCTTTCTCTCTAGCCTCTTTTCTTACTCACACTTCTACATCAAATGGAGAAGAAAATTAGTTTACCTTAAAATTTTACTATATTTTCCAACATTTTCTTTAGGTAATATATTGCATTAGTTCTATAATTCAATTTTAAGTAGGATTGTTGTACAAAGGTCATATAAGTATACATTGGGTTGGGAAAATCCTAAAGTCATTTTTTTAAAGACTAGAAGGGGCTAATCCCACTTGCTACCCATACCCACCCCACCTCAACCTAATGTCAAAGCCTGCGCTCCTAGGTGTGAGATTGAGTCAAAGATTATGGAATCGATGCTTCGTTAATCAGGAGTCAAAGTGGGGGTCTAAGCAATGGCCAATGCCCCTCAGAATCAAAACCCCTACCATCTTGCCCTTGGGCAAGAGTTTAGAAGGCCCAAAAAACCATTATGGTCATCAGTGAGGATGAGCTAGTTGTAGAACAGGAGTTTAGTTGTCCAGGGAAACTTTGGGAGCATCCAATCTCAAAAAAACTGGGATATCATATCACCTCTGAGGAACCTAGCATCCTACTTTCATGGATAGGGTAATCCAAGAAATTCCTCCATTGCATTAATTTACTCTCTCATGTTTCTCATCTTCTTTTCACCTTCAACCATTTGTGAGTATTATCTATAGATAGATTATTCCTAAACCCAAATGAGCCATCTGTTTTCTCTATATAACAGGTTTTATAAGGATCCTAATTTTGCATATTAGAAAAGGTTTTAAGTATCAATTTAGACATTGAACCAATAAGCGATTACCTATATGGTATCACCCCTTGCCACTTGGGCAAGGGAGTAGGCATTCAATTCCTATTGGAGCCAGCCCTCGAGAGGCAAGGTAGGTATAGGGTAGAGGTGGAGATTTCCCTCCTAATCTGAAAAAAAAGGAAGATTGATTATTATGATATTAAGAGTCCTAGATTATTAGTAGAACAAGTCACAAAGTGACTATAAAAAGGCTCCATGACTAGCCACTAGAGAAGCCATTATACATGAATTGTTTGATGAATTAAAAGACCTCTTGAGCTGGCAGCTTTCTTAGTTCCGTATAAATAATTTGTTAAATTTCAGTTATACATAAACAATGGACCCTCTTTTTTTTTTTTTTAACCAAATCCCTTTAGAACATTGTTTCTCCTATCTCAGGGTAGGTCAATTTGACCTTCTATTTTCCCTTCATCTCAAAATCACTGCTGACCATATATAAGTTTAGAATGGTAAGCAGTGCAATTAGCTCTAAACCTAATTTAGGCCCTATTTGGATTGACTGCTAGGATGCCTTTAAATGACTGTTTCTCAACAGCTATGTGAGATAGTTGTTGGCCACATAGCTATTGGCCAAGAGCTGAGGTCAATAGCTAATTCAAACAAGCCCTTAATCCTTTTTGTAGTTCCTCACACATATCATAAAGCATCCCTAATTAGTCCCACGTATCATCCCTTTATTCTTTCTCATTTCCTCCCCTTATCTTGTTTATTTTGTGCTCAAAATCTATGGTTGAAAGGAGGGGCTTACATTCACTCCCCACATGAGGACTCTTTCATTCCTTGCAATATAAGCAAGCCCCACTATGGTATTTGGTCATATAATTATGTTAAATAGATAAGTTCTAGCACCCACAAAAGCATAGTTTTAAGTCTTAGTGGCACTTCCCATGGAACACCTAGATGGGTTACCATCCCAAGTGTCAGGATAAGGCCATCCCAGCATCGCCTCTGCATCCCAATCGGAGCGTCCCAATCAATGCACTTTGTGACAACTCCCATCCCAAGTGTTGGGGATAGGGTGGGATGTCAGCACACCTCATTCCATTGAAAAAGCAAAATAGCTACGTCTGGGATTTAAAACCTTGCACAAAAGTATGGAGCAAAAGAAAAGAAAGAACCAGAGTTTATTCTTAATCTCAATATTGGATAAAAATATAATTCCCTTGTATTGGAAAAAAATACCCAACAACTTAAAAGACCAAAAAAGGACATCCCAGTTCACAAGACTCACTATTGTGAGCTCTGGGGAGGGTCAGATGTATGCAGACTTGTCCACATATGAGGAGAGGTTTGTTTTCATGTTTTGAACACCCAAGTTACTATAGAAAAAACTTACCGTTATGCTGAGGCCTGCCCTCTACCCAATAACTTAAAAGACAGAGGATATGAATTCTAGTTTAGCCTTCTTTCTTCCCAATTATGTGATCTTTTGCCTAAACTACATCAACTATCAAATATAAATATCAAAATCCCAAATGTTGACGATAAGCACATATGTAATAAATTGAGACCAACCTAACAATGGAGTTTTTCCCACCCGCAAGGGAAAGAAAATGCGTACACATAGCCAACAATAAAATGATAATAGCTATTCCACTAGGTTCCTTCATTTCTCATGGTCATCCATGCCCTTAGACAATCCAAATATTAATACACTTTGACTATTTATATAAAAAACACAGCTTTGTCATCTGGTTGCTAATACAGTCTGGTACTACTTAGCAAAATTAATCCTAAAGACACCTTTAACATTCTGAAATCCATTGCTGATAATCATGCCATGAAAAGACAATTTATTCCTATAGACACCTTTAACATTCTGATATCCCAAAAGGAGATCGCAATACACCACATGACAAGACATCTTACTAGAAGTTCCCATCATAAAAGCATATACAATAACAAGGGGGTTAGCAATCCTGTTTGAATCATTTCCAATCCTTTCAGCCCTTTGGGCAACATAATATGAAGAATCAGAATATGCAATTCTGCTACAAATGTCATCCAAAACTAGCTCTTCCATTTTTCTCCCACAACTGATTATACAAAATGTACTATAGTTGACTTGGGTACCCTGTGAAACTTTTCTGCTTTTATTCTCCTGCAAGACTTTCCCCTTATTCCCATTTTCTTCTTCTTCTCGATTGTGAAATGAATATCAACATCAATAGAGTACTAGATCACTATATGCTTGTTTTCCTATGCCACACGATCATCTAATCTCTTTTTCCACTTTGTACTTTTCTTCAAATTAGATCCCTTGATCTGTGAGTTGGTAATCATAATTTGATTGATCATAAGTTACAGCTCTTAGATTGGTTTGGGCCTTTGTGAGATTAGTGTAGTCGTTCAGAACTAACAAATGTCCAGTGATAATATATATTTTATTAATCAAGTGGTTTTGTCACAATAAATTTTTGAGAAACCTGCAAAGCATTTGAATTGTAATTTTTAGGCATTTCAGATTTTAGATATCCTGTTTAAAAGGTGAGTCCCATAACACCATAAAAAACGGCTATATTTCCCAACTCTAAAGTACTCATTATAAGCCTAATTAAATTTCTCTTTTAGAGATTTGAATCATGCTAAACTTCTTTCTTAGAGAGAGAGAGAGAGAGAGATCCTAACACTGGTGAACTCTAAAATGAAGGCCAAGGGGAAAAACCCTCCTCAATTTGGGATTTCTAAGATTCTACACATAACAAGAGCCCCACATCCTCCAAAATCTAAATTCATAATGATTTATTCATCATAGTAAGCTTATCAACACTAAGAACATAACATAGCAAATAAATCTAATTTCTTATGAGACAAGCAAATTAAAATCTTATAAAATTATCCTAGTTACCTGCCCGTCCATTATAACTAGTTAATTAAATGGCCAAACATATGATTTGCATTGGTAGGTTCCTCCCCCTTCCCCCTCCCTCCAACCAAATTAATGAGCTTCATCTCATATGGGTGATCATATGCTTAAGCATCACCTTCCACTTATTGTTAGATTTCAGAAGCACAATGCCAACAAAATTCGCACTACACCCATGATACCATCTTTTATCCTTCAAATAGACATTTCAGATCTTGATAACTCAAAACACTAGTTCTCCAACAAAAATGTCCCTTCTTTCTCAAACCCAAGGCTCTAAAACATCTGGATTAGTTACTGACTGCTCTGTAACTAATCAGAGCTTCAACAAAACCACATATAAATATAAATAGCAGCAGCAGTATTGTATCACATATGAGATACACATCCTAAGATTATCTGGCTCAGGTTGCATTCAATTTTAGAAAGGTTAGTCTCAAAAAATTAGTTAATAAGAATGATCTCTGTTCTACCTAACATGTAAACAACAGAGATGAATTTATGCCTCAGGGAATTCTTTACAGTATTTTAGTGTCCATCTGGTATTGTTGTTGTTCTTGTTTTGGTCAAATATCTTATGGAGATTGATGTTGAAGATAACATTTGAACAACACTTCTACTCTTTGCTTTTATTTTCGCTCTTTGTTGAAAGCAGTAGATCTTTACCACCAAAAGTTTTAAAGAGTTTACAAACAGTTAAAAAGAACAAGAGGGTTTCATCATACACATTGTTCGGTTTTTATTTTTCTTTTGTGTTTTTGAAAACCAAAACATAAAAAAAAAAAGAAATACCAAACAGGCCCTTAGTTATTCTTGTAAGGCTTTTTCCTTTTCATGAGTTCATAGACAAATCATGCATGGTTCATCTGCCCAGTTTACAAGAAACAAAATACATGGATTCAATGAAGTACCACCATTCAGTTGTTGCAACATGAGAAGATCCTTTTTCAGGAGATAATCAACATCACCTAGCATGCACCAGCAGTTGAGGGATACATTCACAGGTAAAAAGAAAGAACTGAAGAAGTGATCAAAAGATGCAACAGAAAGAATAATGTAATAGCTTCCTCAAATCAAAAGTTGCCTATCAATTAAATCCGCAGGCTTTAACCCAAGTATAACTTGAATTTTTTACATATACACTCGGTTTTACTTTGACAAGCAATCATTTGTAAAAATAAAATGAGAATGATGTTCAAATGATATAGCATTACTCTATAGCATACTACTGATATTTAAACCATCAGATTTCAATTGAGATGGGGAAAACAAAATTATCACCTTCACAATGGTTATAACCATCACCCTTAAAATGCACACCATCAACCACCGGACACTCACAAACTCTGCCACGGAATGTGTCCTGAAAGATAATCCAGCCATTAGAACAGAGACAACCAGAACATTTGAATTATATACTTGTTCACTTGAGACCTTGCAGGCAGTGATGTTGGAGGCTTTATCTTGCCAGCAACCCCCATTATTGTCCAGGCATTCATTTGTTTCTATATCTGTATTGAAAGCATACATGAATCAGAAACCTATCCTTCAAATAGAAAAATCTATCACAAGTATGGAAAAACGTCTTCAGAATAACTTGGCAGCCACTGAATCCTACCATCACTTAAACAAGCAGCTGGCTCTGTAGTTTCCTCAAAGCCAGCACAAACAGCTTTCAAGACAGCTTTTTTCTCTAATTTTCCTGCAGTTTTATATGTCAGCAACAGTAATGACCTAAAATTAGAAATATAACATATCCGAGACTAACCTCGATATTGTCGATTATTAACCACAAGCGTAGGCAATATGGTAACATCTCCCCTCGAACCTTTTCCAATCTGTACAGAAAATTTTCATCATCTAACATTTAGGTGTGGAATTGAGCTAGCAATACAGACTGAGAAGGAATGTATAAAGGCATCCATTTCAGAGTATGAAATTCATCATAACAGATTTGATAGATCAATCTTCCAAACAAATAATGAGATACTGACCTGGGCATCTTGCTCTGCTTTCAAAATTGGATTGTCAGAATCTGCATTTGTATCTCCCATGCACTTTTCTATCTTCTTAACATCCAGGCCTGCTAAAATGCAAGAACATTACAATCGTCCTTCTAAATGATAAACTGATGTTTTTTTTAATTCTAAATGATAAACTGATGCTTTCACATATGGTTATGAAAATTGCAGGCCCACTTAGATACAAATTGTTATCATCATTTGGACAAACCTAGTACATCAACTTATTCAACCATCTTTAATATATCTACATATGTGAATTGTGAAGTATGAAAGAGGATCTATTATGATGCAGAACAATAAAACTAGAATTATAGCATCTTCCTATCATGTTAAATCAGCAACTAATTAAAGTATATTTGTAAACTTTGAAAATAAACCTTACCTAATGACTTGATAACAGCATCTGCACACTCTTTGTTATATTTTTTCTCCTTCATAGGACACCTGATGTGAAAATCGGTCACATAATCCCACCAGATCCAAGGTTTTTTAATCTCATTTGCAACTTTAAACACACAGAGTTGCCTCAGATTCTCAGCAACCACATCTTTTCCATCATAACCAGTGCTGAAATCCTGTTCAGGGTCAGGTGCACAATACCTCCCATGATTGATGCACTGGGATTTGCACTGTTTGCTCACAATGAATGCTTTAGGACAGAACCATGTTATATAATGGGGTGTAAACTGGCTGTACCCACCTTTCTCAAGTAATTGAGCTGCACCCTTAAATTCCTTTAAAAAATCCATCAGCATGTCACATTTAGGCCCACACTCATCATTGCTATTAGTCCACAACTCATACTCCACACGATCATCTGGATGTGGGACAGATTCTCTCCAGTCAAGGTTCACATTGACCATTTCACCAGTATGAAAAGCCTTCTTTAATTTTTCACCAAAATTTTTATCAATGAGTGCAGAGGGAATCGTTATGTTCTGGATATATTTTGCAGCTTCATCATCCTCTCGAGGCAGATCCATTGTAATCAGTGGTTCATACTTGTCATCAACAACAAGCACTGCTGAGGCGCCAGCATTCTGTGCATTCCAAACCTTCTTAGCAAAAATGCATTCTGTCAAAAAATACAGTAGTCAACACAAGTATAATGCATAAGAAACACGTTCAAAAAAAAAAAAAAAAACTTGCTAGAATTTAAAACCTGGGTTGAAATATGAAAAGGTGATATGCATCACAGAACAATGCCTAATATTTGGGGTTACCAAATATCAACATTATATTGAGCTCTAGCTTAATTATATAGCAAAATACCAGTAAGAATATGCAATTAAAAATAAAATATGCAGTTTAGCACAGTCAATGCTAAATTATTTATGCAAGAAAAAGCTAATTTGTTCTTTAGTCCCTTTTTCCGTTTGAGATTTACAAAAACTTGTTTTTTTAACAATGACTGAATCAATCGGAAATTTATATTGAATCTAGAATCTAAGATTGATTTTAAAAAAATACTTCTTTTAAAAAATGTTTATAAGATAGTATTAAATTAGACAATGATAGGCATAATTTAAAGAAGAAAAATGAGTTCTTTTCAAAAAATTTATATACATTTTCAAATAAGCTGATTAATTCTTTTTAAATATACTCATGATTATATATAAATAAATATGTGTACATATGCGTGTATGTGTGCATGCATGCATGCATGTATATGCATCTGTACACACTATTATATGGATGATTTTCCAGGTTTGTCAACTTAACCTAGTCTTTCTTGAAGTGAATTGCAACTACAATGCATGTTATAAAAGCCCTAAAAAGATATTTTTAACAAAATTGGGGCCCTAATAATTTTGCAAAATGCAGTTATTGGCCATACCATTATACATGGAACAAAGATATAATAGAGATGCAACTCTGATAGTAAACATAAAGGAGTTTAACTTTATCAGCAGATTTGTTGTACCCTCAAATGTGGAACAAAAACATGATACACATGCAACACCCTCCAAATATGGATAGTAGACATCATTATATCATCATCCAAGATTTTCTCATCAACCATGAGGTTAGTTATGGAACATTCATCCAAGTTAAGAAGAATCCATTTAAAGCAGACTTTTACACCTTGTAGTCACAATGTCTGACCTTCATATGAAACTTAAAAAGGCCAGTCGACAACTAGGGAGCTTGGCTCCATCCATGCTAACAAATCAAGCTCGTGAAATCAAGAAGCAACCCTTCAATAAAACCAGCAGACTTGGCTTTGATCTCCTGACTCCAAATACAAGAATTGTTCTTGCCTCACCAGTCTTGATGAAAGAAAACATAGCAATTGTTCTCCCACTTCATTTATAATCCACATCAATGCCATAGCAGATAAAAGCCTAGGGGCAAATGACGTCAAGGAGAACCATATACATCATCAGTCAAGCCAGATTTACGCTGTCACGCAACCCCCCCCCCCGCCCCGCTTTTCGGGGGGTCTTGTGGTCACTTAATTCCACCCAAAGATCATTTTTTTCTTACAATATAGATAGTTGGGACAGAGACTGTCCTACAACGCACCGATTGGAATACTAGGATGATAGTGAAACAATTCCATCCCAACACTTAGGATAACAACCCATCTAGGCGTCCCATGGGACGTCCTGCTGAGACCTGAAACCCTGTATAAAACCACTGAAGGCCAATCCATTTGTATATTCCTAAATACTAATATCGTACAAACCTTTCTTCCCAATATCATATCTCAGCCGCCATTGGCATAATATATGTCATTTATTCATTCCTTCCCGATATCCAAATTTATGAAAGATAATCCTCATGAAGATAAGGGCATCATTTCCATTTACAGATAGGATACTTGAATGTCTCTGCAATTAGAAAGCTCCCATTGAGAACTTTTATTTAATCCTTTCCTCCTTGACCACGATGAAATCAACATATTAGTGACCATAATAAAGAAAATGAAGAGGAAATAAGATTCTTTTGTTAGAGAAATCTGTGGATGGGTCATTTTCAAGCTCTTTGTCCACCTTGGTTCCCTTCATCCAAAACCCATTTTTCATTCATGAATCATGGATACAAAGATTAATTCCAACTTTGCCTTTCTTGACTTTAGCAGTAATGCAACCCCAAGTGATAGAAATGTGTTTGGCATGCATCTAACTTCAGCAAGGCAGTTTGTCTCACAGACCCAAACTCCTCAACCTCTTCCTGATACTTTGCTTAACTAACATATTGGGACTTTTTTCTTCTTCCTCTCTAGAGAAATTATTAAGTGGAAATTCCCTCACGGGAACTTCTATTGTTTAAAGTACAAGAAGACATCTCACGTTTATCTTTCATATTACTTAAAGTTTTAGATTAGACAACAAGTGTACAGACATATTGGGACTTTTTTTGCCTAAAATATGAAACATGTATCTTTCATCTACTCTGACTTAAAATCCTCTCTCTCGTTGTTGTCCCTTCAGCTCAAAGTTTATAGCTAAATACCCTTTTCTCTATATCGAAGCAAATATTTAAGTAGAATTTCCTGATCTTCCATCCACCTTTTCGCCATATCGTTTCATGTTCTCTCTCATTATACATTAAATTAAGTTTGATTTACACCTCAAAGCAACTTCTTCCTGTTTAGACCACTTTCATTGTTCCTCCCTTTTGGGTCTCTCCAAGTCTGAAAACGTCGGCATCTCCACCTAAATGTCAAATTCATGAATGTTCTAAAAAATTCTACTTCAAATTCCATTGACACCTTAAACACATCCAACTCCTTCAACTTGCTCTTAGCATATCTCAGCTTTCTAAGTAAAAGACAAATTGAGCTTCCAATTTCTTAATGCACACCTACTTACCACTATTTTTAGCAATCAATATCAGATTCTCAAACCACCTTAATTTCTTTTCAGCCCCAACCCTTCCTCAAGGAGTAACGAGGTCAAAAAAAAAAAAAAAAAAAAAAAACAGTAATCTAAACTTACTCAGAATCATGAATAAATTCACTTCAACATTTCACTTAAAAGTCTCAAAGAAGATAACCAATCACTAAGTCCTGCAACTCCGTGCTTTCTGCTTATAAAAATACTAGACAACGTTACAAACCCAACACCTTGTCCCCACAATTTTGCCAGCAATATTCTTTCTCTATCAAAAGCAAATTCCAACAATTGGGCATTTTAGGCACTTAATAAGACAAGTTTACTTTTTGAAAACTGCAGAAATGAAGAGATTTATTAATATTTTCAACAAAAAAAAATACCATCATATGAAAGCAAAATGAAGTGATTATATGTAAGTAAAGCAACCACATATGTGCCTTAAAATTTTCCATTTATCATCTAATCTACAACAGGTATGAACTCTCCTTCTTAAATAACCATCTAACCATCTCACTTCCTATTAGATCCTCCTAAGACCCAGTATTGCAAGAAATTATTATGAATTAACCCTTCAAGTTCAAACCATTCCCCACCATAGAATCTCATACTGATTAAATTAACTATTCATCCTCTCAATATTCTTTGAAATTACATGCTCTCACCTTCCCATCCTTTTCTTCTTGATTGTTACTTGTAGCAATATTCCCAGGAATATCAGAATGCAGCAAAAGTTTCTTTTTCTTTTTTTAAATGGGGGTATCTATCCACAAACAGACATGATCTGTCTAGCAAAACAACAGCTAAGCATTTACAGCATCTCTAGATATCCCATTCATTGAATTAGACCAGACATAGAATGCACCATCCCTTCCGTAAATGCAGTTACACAAAAAAGAGTGATTGCCCTTTTAACCTCGTAACTTATAGAAAATGGAGACAATCAAACTTCTTTTTCTGAGATATGATGAAGGAACGATAGTTTCCTGAGCCCCACTTTTGTAAAATAAAGCTTCTAAATCTCCATGAAAGTTTTATTGATTTGTGTTAAACCGTGATAAAGTAAGGTAAGATTACTTACTTTTAATGAATAAAGTGTAGGGCTTAGGTACATGAACATATCAATTTTTAAGTTCTCACAATGGATAATTTTCTCAATCATCTGGTTAGTATAGTTACTTGCATGGTTATGCCCTTCAGTCCAAATTCATATAGCTATTTAGATAGTATGATAGGTAGTTTCTGAACTCACAACTGCTGGCATGATATGTGATTAATGCCACTAATGCCAACTGCTACAGAACTTTTTCTTGTTAAATGGAAGAAGACAAATGCACCATCGCTCCAGCACTGATTCTTTATGTATAACTAGTTCACAATGATAAGCAACATAAGAATCCTATGTTCAGGCGCCACCACCTGCCCCATCCCATTCTTATGCATTAATAAAATCAGAAATAATAAAAATATAAGCATCCTATGTCGGTTGACAAGGACTGTAGTCCATGATTAACCTAATGCAACAGTAAATGTCACTCCATTCAATTTCCACGTGTTGCAGATCACTTTGACAGCTAAAATGTGATTTGGATATCAACTTCCCAATAAACGAACTGAAAGGAAATTCGAGTATAATCAAACTTTTTCAGCGTTGAGTATTAGACTTCAATTAAAAAGAGGGGAAGAAAATTAGCATAATGAAATTAACTGTGCTTATCATGGAACATCTTACAAAATCTCACTCATCGTATTACAGTTCGTGAACATCTTTCCGATCCCAAAAAAGACTATGCCTTTCAGATGGACTAAATTAAATGCAAACATAAATCTGAACAAAATTTAAATTTCAATGGTTCTCTTTTCAGGACACGAGGGAATCGGGAAGGGGTTACCTCCACGATCGATAAGAATAAATTTGGGGAGCGCCCCCGGATGGGGCTTGAACAAATCCGAAGCCGAGAACTGCTCGCAGGCGTAATTATTCGTCTTGGGGTACACCACCGTGCCAGCCATGCTCCCACCGTACTGCGGGATGCCAAAGTTGCCGATGGCGCTGTCGTGCTTCCCCCGGAGCTCGGACGGCGACGTCACCATCAGGCTGTTCTTCTCCACCACGAATCTCCCCGCCGCCGGCGAGGCCAGAAACCCGAGCCCCCACACCGCAAAGAGGAACCCTACGAGGATGCCATCCGATCGCCCCATCTCCCCCAACCCGAGGCCGAAGCCGAAGAGAAGGAGAGCGACGGGATGAAGAGAAGGAGAAGCGGAGGCGTGGATCGAAAAAAAGAGTACGAGGGAGAGGGGGAGGAAAGAGTTTTGGAGCTGGTGCACGGGGCTTGGGGTTTACTGATGGAGCTTCTGACAGGTGTTTGTTGCTATTACTTTCGGTCTCGAGAGTGGATCAAACGGGCCCTCGGGGGTCTCCGCTGGGACAGAGGGCGAAGCAGCTTCGAAAGGCGCAGGGGAGGTGATGGGAGGCAGGGTGGTGGCATAATTAGAGAGGGTGGGACAGAGAGCGGTGATTGGATCAGCGGGGAAGTGGGGTTGTTTTGTTTGTTTAGGACTGAGGAAAGGCTACGGACTGTTCGTGGCTCGCGTTTTGCGCATGTTGACGGTGAGAGGTCTGAATTTTTTTATTTCACAGTCTGAAATATTTTTTTTATATTTATTTTAAAATTATTTTCTGTCTACGTTCCTAAACTCTTCTATACTTGTATAAATATTTTATTAGTTATTAAATAATAACTGAAATGCTTGGAATATCTTGTTTGTTATGTAGACAAGCTGTTGCTTGTTTGCTTGTCTCCATCTCTGTTATGACCATGTATGTCCCATCTCTATCAATTTTATAATTTAATTTTTAAAATAGTTATTATAGTGTCATTTTCTTAAGTGAATGATTAATTTAATCAAAAATTAAAGCTATTATAGCCCACTAAATGTTTGACATCTGATTTTTTTTTAACTAATAAACGGCATATGTACAACTATCTTCTTTTCCACTTAATAATGACAACATTATCAAGTGAAATTATTACACACCACTTTAAAAAAAAAACGAATAGCAAATAATTAGTGGACTGCATCTAATATTATTATTTAACTAAGTTATCCATTTTTAGGCTTTTAATTTTTATTATGTTTTAATTTTTTGTTACCATTTTTTAATTCATCCTCACTTTTAGAGATAAAAATAAGAGAAGTGCAGCACCCAAAAAAAAAAAAAAAAAAAAAAAAGCTGCATGCAACAAATTCTTTCCCACTATGTTTTAAGAGTTGCATTAATATTTTAAAAACTTTCTTCCCCTCTTTATTTTATGGGAAAGATAGTGATAGCAGCAATGTTTTAATTTTCTTCAATCTCATCTCTTTTATCTTATCTACGTATGGTTAATGTTTGTGTTCTTTACTTGCCTCAGTTTCCTTATCTCATTGGAGATATAAAAATGAGCATTACAATTTGCCTTACCATACCAGCTTCATGAGAGGGTAAAGCTAGGAATTAGATTCTCCTTACTTCCTCTATTCTTCAAAGGAATAAAGCTAGGGCTTTCATTTAACTAATATAAACCAATATTTTCATTTGATGGTAAGATGAGTACAAAATTATTTGCAATCCACAACTTGTGAAACAGTATTCGATTCCAATCACACATTTAAAAGCTCGTCATGTGTCAAGAAGATATATTCAATAATCAAAAGTTTAAAGTTTTTTCTTTTTATGTTTGCAATATCATGCAAAATAATTTTATTAATACGTCATGCGCACGGCACCTTATAAAAAAGATCTTAATCTTGTAGATAATTCATTTGTTTTCTAATTAGGAAAGATGAAGGAAGAATTGTTCCTAAGCAAAAGTCAAAACCTTTATGTAAATATAATTTTGATTGTAAAATTTAAAATAAGAGGTGGTTTACTCAGTAAAGATGCAGGAATTCTTTGAATTTCAACAAGGCTTTGTCTGGGTTGGAAACATGTTTGGTTGGCTTTGACTTCAATCAAAACGAAACTTATGGTGACAACCCAGTATTCAAAGTTCGTAGATATCAAGCCAAATTGAATTGTTACCCACAAAAGTCAAACAAGAGTTTGATTGAAATTTAGTATTCAATAGATGATAGATAGCTTACCAAAAAGTATTTTGATAGATGACAGAAGGCCAGACCAATTGGATTTTCTCTTAAGAGGAGGAAATGGTCAGCTATCCTGTCACCTTCTTTCAAATTGAGGAATTTTTGAGGTTGCGGTGATTGCGCTGGATTGATACGTCGTGGTGTTCCAAGACAAGTTCTCATCATAATTGTCGGTGTTTGTTATGAGCCATGTGGGTTGTGGGTCATCTCCTAGCTATATCCATCATGGAAATGGACTTTTACATCATAGGAGAAAATATTTACGGGTTTTGTGCTGGTATTTCTATGTTTTGATGATGGTTGTCACGGATTTGAACTAAAAGCGGTGATTATTTGGTGGAAAAATGCATTCATTACTAAGTTTCTGCTGTGGTTCAAATGGATTTTGATCCATATATCTCTAAATTGTGCCTATTTAAATGTCCTCGCAAGGTTGGTTCCAACTAGGGTTGGGGCATACACAAGGCTGCGTCAAGAGTAAAAAAGAGGATAGTTCAAGACATGTGGCCGAACCAAACGGAGACCAAACTTAGATTGAGTATTGTTGGCTCAAGCTCAATCCAATGAAAATCTATCAAGATCCAGTCCCAGGCTAAATTGACCCATATTTATATTATATTATATAAGGTAGAATTAACTACATTCAAATATAACCAAGTCTAAATCCGATCACTTTCTATATGCTTGAATTCATACAATTTATGAATTCCAAAGTTGAAAAAAGTGAAAAAAATGGAATGGCTTTGGATTCCATATGGATTTAAGAATGGAGAAGGTGATTGACCCTTTCTACCTCATATTATATTATATTATATTCATACTCTTTTCTATCTTATTTGAGGGTTCAGTTATTATGCTTTTTTATCTTTTCTTTTTTGAAATAGAGCTCCAATCTTACTCTACAATGTCTTTATACCTTTATACAATGCCCATGTATTTTTGAAGACCCACAAACAATTATATTAATTCATGATAATGTTAATATTTTATGCATACATTGATCATCCGACCATGCTCCTTTAGACTCATTTCTAATCTCTTTTCTTGTAAGCATTCATATGAAGACCCTTTGGGATGAGCATGCTCTTATCCAGGAGGAGAAACCCAAAATCGCATCCCCTACGAACTGTAAATAAAGAACATATTTTGGCATCTAATGGTTGGGAGGTGATCAGATGACTTCGGTAGTATGGTAGGACCCAACAATAGAGTCGAGTTTCACATCATACATCAGTAACCATTTGTCAAGCATAGAAAGCAATGCACTAGATCCTAAATATTCTATTGGTACTAGACAACGAAACATTTACGAACTATCAATATGATCAAAGACTAAAGCTAATGAGATAATTAAAGAGTCTAGCAAGTGATTGCTTATTTCTATCTAAATCCCTATTTTATTTCTCTACATCAGAAACAAAAAAATAATAATAAAGTTTTATAAGCCTAAGCATAAATTAGTGGATTAAGTAAGTAAAAATTTATAAGGCTTTTATCAAACAATGTATATCATTAATTAAAAACTAATAACTTACAGTTCACAACTTTATATGTCATTGATATACTAATACTTATAAATTTCGAGGTATCTTTAACTAATACTCAAAATTTTTAATGTAACAACTTTCATATTATCATATTCAAAATTTTCAAGTTATCCATCATTAATAATTTTCATATCATTATATTGTTAATACTCTACAATCACAAACTATTACCACATATATCCCACATATATCTTTTTAATAGGATCAGAATACCACATTTAATCCTAGCCTTGTGGATGAGGTCAAAACATCACATTTAACCCTATAAATGAGGGCCAGAACACCAGAACGCTACATTTAATCCGATGGATGAGGGTTTCTCCTCCCATATATCCCCTATGGAGGTCGATTATAGTATCAGTCATCAATCATTACATAATAGATCGAGAGTTATATATTTTTAATTATATTTTATAATCAATAGTTTTATATTCATTAATATTTATTTATTCATATAATCATGTAAATTTCATGTTTATTTTCTTTCAACAAAATTCTTGTCATAATAATAATTTTTGACATTCTTAATTTACTTACTTAATCCTGTATTTGCAAAAAATAGCTATACAAAAATAATTGTAGTAGGCATTAAAACATTAATTGCACAAAAAAAATAAAATGCTAATATTTAACAAGTAATTTATAAATTCTTGAATAGATATTTATAAATAAGCAATTTACATAAATTTTCTAATTTATAATTAGCCTACTTACTTGATCCAGATTTGTAATAAATATGCTATGCAGAATTTAAACCTTTAATAATATTTCAGAAATAATTACAAAATCTCATTATTTCATAATAACTAATTATATCAAAGTTGAGTAATTATTTAATTTAAATAATCATTCATCAATTATAAAATAAATTTTTGGTAATTATGCAACATTATAAAAATCCTAATTTATGGTCAGGTTACTTACCTAAGTTTAAAATTCTTTTAGTAATTATAAATAATTTATAAAATACTCTAACTTATGATTAAGTTACTTATCTCCTTCAAATAAAATTGAAGAGAATAAATAAATTAATGGAAACTAATCCTCACACTTTAGGACTCCATCAATCTTCTTGATCTTTCAACCTTTATCTTTTTTACCTTTCTGAACTATTAATTTATTATCAAAAGACCTCAATTGAGCCATATTTATAAAGAGATTTTCTAAGCAAGTAGGTTTCTTACTCTTTATATTAATCTCCTAAAACTAATAAACTTTTCAATTCTTATAGGATACTAATTTTTTTAAGAAAATTAAAGAGATAAATATCCATTAAATATTTAAAAATAGATTTTTGACTCAAAGCTAACTTCTAATTCATTCAACATAATTTTAAGATATAATAATTTAGATAAAAACATCAAAAATCATCCTTAATTACCACCACTGGCATTTTTATAATTTAATAAAAATTCATCAGCAATGATATACGTTTATAAAATTTCCTCGAACTTCTTTAATTGACCTCTGATTTGAGTGTCAATATGCGTTAGAAAGCTAACTTAATATCAAACATTATGAATATAAACTCAATCAAAAATTCTAATTATATTATTTTTAAAAAATTTTTTAGCTCAATTTAGTTAAATTGCATCTTAATTTAAAGTGAGCTAGCCCAAAAGGACTATCTCACAACTAGACAACCATTATAGCCACTCCATTTCGTTAATGAGTTCAGCTGTGATCTTTTCTTTTAATATTTTTCTTAGAAATTGAACTTCAATCCTAATCATCCATGCCACCATTCAAAGCCTTCAACCCTTACCTAATGCACTCATATTCTTGGATTTTTCATTATTTATAGCACTACCCACATACAGCCTGAAGCATAGTAGAAAAAGCATTCATTAATATTTGAAGGAAGGAGCATGAAGAATTATGTTAATTTTTTTCTTTTTTTATTGCTATATTTATATGAACCTACGTAAGAGTTTAAGCCATTCATATTTCCTGCTTTCATATATGTTGTGTTCTTTTCACATGGTTATGGTTGGTCTAGTAAACGAGGACTTTGGGTTGGATGGACTTATAAATAGAACCATTGGTGGGCGATATGGTGAGAAAAGGATAATTTCTTTTGACATCTTTTCAAGAATAACAATGCAATAGGATTAATGGGTAAGAGATTCAAAGTGGCATATAGTTATACAAGACATGTTAGGAGGTAAAGGTGAAAGTCCTCCTCTGTGCATTATTTTCTTAATTTTACTTAATAAATACAAGCTCAAATATCTCAATAGAAATCACTTGATTTTATCATGTTAAGCAATAGCAATCTTAAGAAAGAGATTGCTGACCTCGCATTGATTTTGATGATCACAAAATAATTAAGTAGGTTACTAATGATTTTGGTGAATAATCACTATGATATGCAGAGATACAAGAGTCACTAAGAACATATAAATGAATTCCAAGCTTCAAAATGAACCTATGGTTCAAGAGAGAGAGTTCCAAGATCTGAGAAGGATAATTAATCTCAAATTAAGTGAAACTCAGATGTTTGACAAAGTTTTCAAATGAAGAAAGTCCAAGTTTTGAAAGCTATGATACTTATTCTCCTTGGTACAATGAGTTTTCTTATCCATGAAATGATTTTTTCAAGTTTTAGAGACATTAGTCAACTCCCACGGCAGCTACTGAAACTTGGAATGAAAGTTTGAAGCCTTTAGCTGACCCACATGCAAGCTATCAAGTCAAAAATGTGTCACAGAAGGCCTTACAGAGAAAATTCATGGGTTAGTCGGCTCTATAGCCGACTACTGTGGCCATACAGTGAAGATCCACAAGTTAGCCGGCTCTAGAGCCGACTACTGTGGCAACCACAGAAGGTTTACCTATGTTAGTCAAGGTTTACCTATGTTAGTCGACTCTAGAGCCGACTAACTTGGCCTAGGATGGAAAAAATTTCAGGTTAGTCAGCTCTGGAGCCGACTAACACCTTGGGAAGACTTGTAACGGCTAGTTCTGACATTCCAATGGTCAAAAACGGCTACTCCAATGGTCCAATTCTTTAACAAACTATAAATACAAGTTAATGGGATGGATTATTAAGAGATTAAATGGATTTTTGAAAGATTACAAGTGAGAAAAAGTGAAATTTATCAAGTCAAATCCAAAGAGATTTCAGCCTGTTCTATTTTGAAAAGTTCCTATTGCTGAAGTTTGAAAATTCATTGAAGCCTATTCAAAGCTCCCACCAACCACTCTAGAAGCTTCATCAAGTGCTCTTAACTCAAGCATTTAAAGAAATGAAGCTCATTTAAGGAAGAAAAGCTTCAAATCTGTAAAGTTTTTATTATTGCCTTTATTTGCTCATTAAGGAGCTGTATTTGCTGAATTTGTTTCATCTTGTATCTTGTTGAGTTTCAACTTGGTTGAAACTTGTGTAGGGTGTGCCAAACCCTTGATTGGTGGTTTATAAAGGCTCCCTTGTGCCTGGAAACAGGAAGCTAACTGAGTAAGCTATGCTGTAATTGTTGAAAAAACGATTAGTGGAGAAAATTTTCAAGGGATTATTGGGGAGTGGACATAGGTGCAAGGGTTAGCACCGAACCACTATAAATCTTTATGTTTGTGTGTGTGCCTACTGTTGATCTTGTGGTTTGTTTTTAGTTTGACACTTCACTCTCACACTATTTAATTGTTTTGAAAATATTGTACATTCTTGTTAAAATTTTTCAAAAAACCCAATTCACCCCCCCTCTTGGATTGCTTAGTTGAGCAACAGAGATACTAGCTGATTGGTGGTTGTGAAAATTAATGATGGTGAAAAGTAAGTGATCTATATTATATAATTCATATCCTTGGTTTAATACAGTCATATCAACTAAAAATAATGTCTAATATTAATCATGCTATTTTTGAAAATGTAAAAATGTAACTAGACACTACACCCTTCCCTCTCCTTCATTGTCCATCATTTCCATCATTTTTGTGTAAAAACTAAATATTATAATGAAAATAATTAATAAAGTGAAGATCTTATTTAATAAAATATTTATCATAATTTAAGTAATTCAAAAAAGGATGGTAAGAATGATCCAAAATGAGAGTAGGGTGATCTCTAATGATAATATCAAATTAAATCACATCAAATCTGTTGCCATAATGACTCCTCATATCAAGTAGAATGAGCCGCTATAATTGCTACTCATATCAAGAAGAATGCCTAATGATTAATGACTCCTCATATCAAGTAGAATGAGCCGCTATAATTGCTACTCATGTCAAGAAGAATGCCTAATGAGCCGTTATAATCGCTTCTTATATCAAGGAGAATGACTAATCTTCTATTTTATAATTGTTGTATCATTAAGATTATGCCATAATTTTTGAGATTTATATTTGTTCGGTTGTTATACCATGAAAACAAATTAGACTAAGATTGAAAATGAAGAACTATATCAAAAGATAATTTAGTCATATCAAGTTTCTCAACCAACTGCAATAACTCTTATGAAGGACTTCATAAATAATGCAATAATCAGGGAAATCATCAAGACTTTGATCTAGACCTTTTGGCAACAACTAGTGAGTTCCACCAAATTCTATCAATCAAGCATCTTTTATCCTACAAAACAAAATTTAGTAATCTGTTAGATTTGTAATCACACCAATCATACTACAATAGACTACTATTTTCATTTACATTCATACTAATCATCTTTTATTAGATTTGTAATCACTATATTAGAAAAATAACCTTCTGAAAAACTTCAAGCTATAGTTACTGCAAAATGTAGCACAAAAATTTGGTGCCCAAATACATGCGCTTCTATTTACATTCTTACAGATTTAAATAATCTCTCCATTCATTTAGAATACTTAAGACCTAACTCCATAGGTGTTGGTAATGGCAATACCTTCTCAATTTCTTATATTGGGTCCACTTCATTCATACATAACAACTCTAAATATTATTTAACAAAAATTCTATATGTTCCACAAATAAATAATTATTTGTTCAAAAATTTTGCTAAGACAATAATTATTCCTTTGTTTTCACTAATATTGATTTTTTTTGTTGTTTTAAACTAGTTGAAGAAGATCCTATTTTGTGAGACGAGCAATGATAGACTTTACTCTCTTCGGCTTCCTTTTCAATGTTCACAGAAACTTATCAACTTTATCTTATCTTCTCACTCAAAAAGTTTCAAACAAGCATTATTTGGCATCATAGATAAAGACATCCTAGTCATCAAACTTATCAATCAATTTATCTTTCATTTGTATTTCAGGGTTTAATAAATTGTTGAATTCTTGTCAAATGGGAAATATCAAGTTGCCTTTCAATCTTTCTGAGTCTATTTTGAAATTTCTCTTAAAATTAATTCACACGAACAGATGAAGACCTCTACCCCGTCTTTCCTTGAATAAATTTTGTTACAACATAATTTTCATTGATGATTTTAGTTGGCTCCTTTCACTCTCTTAAATCAAAAGCTTTTGAAATTTTGTTAAGTTTAAAGCCTTGCTGAAAATAAATTTATTTACCAAATTAAATCCATTTAAACTGGCGGGGGCATGGAACATAAAAAAAGCTACTTTTTTAACTTATCTCTCTCATGAGGATATTTTCCATTGAATTTCTTGTCTTAACACACTTAAGCAAAATGGGATTACCAAATAAAAGCATAGGTACGTTGTTGATACAAGTCTCTCACTTAGCTCATTCTAGCATGTCTGATCAATTTTGGGCTAATGCTTTCTTTACTATCATTTTTCTATTTAATAAAATGCTCATTTGATTACTTAGCAAAAATTTTATTTAGCCAAAAACCAAATTATAGCATCTTGCATAGCTTTGGATGTGCTAGTTATCCATACCTTCGTCCATACCTCCATCCCTATGCTTAAACTAAAATTTCATTTTGATCAACCACACATATTTTTATTGGTTACAGTCTTAATTATAAAGGTTATAAGTGTGTTGATTTTTTTACTAGTCGTGTTTATCTCTCAGGACAGGTGATTTTTTATAAAACTAAGTTTCCTTTTGTTAAGAAGGTAACTAAACTATATGCTACCAAGTTTGATCTTTCCTGAAATTCAGTGAGCTCTTCCATCATTTCCTTGACCATCGATCCTCATATTTCTACTTCTCCGATCAATTTATCTTAACTTACCACCCTTTCTCCTCCACTAGCCAACCAAACCATTAAGTCTGCTCAACTTTCTTTCGAAAATCTTTTAGATAATAATTAGCTTGCACCAAATGTCTCTACCACTCAAACCAATATTGAATCTACTATGTTGTTTAAAATAACAAATGTCCATCCAATGCAAACACGCTCCAAGTCTAGAATTTTCAAACCTAAAGCCCTAGCTAGTACCAAGCATCCATTACCAATAGCTCTAGTGCCACTTCTAAGCATTTCTAAACTAGCATATTTCTCCCAAACTATTCATCATTCTAAATGAAGAGAAGCATGGTTGTAAAGTTTAATGCCTTGCAAAAAAAATGGTGCATGGTCCTTAGTCCCTCCTAAGCCTAGGTAAAATGTGGTTGGTTGTCGATGAGCCTATTATATCAAATGCAAATCTAATTGCTCTATTGAACAGTACAAAGCCTATTTGGTTGTAAAAAGATTTCATCAACAATTTGGTATAGATAGAATTTTCAGTCCAGTCATAAAATCCAGGACCATATGAATGGTTCTTTCATTTGCTATTTCTGATGGCTGGCCTATATGAGAAATGAGCATTAATAATGTAAAAAAGCCTATATGAGAAATGGGCATTAATAATGCATTTTTGCATTACATACTCAATAAAGAAGTTTATATGTTGTAGCCTCTTGAATTTGTAGATCTTTTTTGGTCTAATCATGTTTGTAAACTTCATAAGGCCATTTATGGCCTCAAGCAAGCTCCTCAAGTCGGTTTCTTTGGATCACTTCTTGTCTTCAAGATTTAGGATTCATTGCTTCTTTTGCTGAAAGTCCATTATTTATTCATCACACTAGCACCTATATTATTATTCTTCTTCTTTATATGAATGATATCATTGTAACTAGCACTCATAAATTTGCAATTCTTTACTTTATGAAGAAATTAGATTGTCTTTTTGCAATAAAAGATCCCGATCCTCTAAATTATTTTCTTGATATTGAAGCTATTTGAAAATCTCATGGTTTGTATCTTTGTTAATCCAAGTATGTGCGTTATCTTTTGCATAAAACTTGCAAAGTTAATATAAAGCCAATAAGCTTATCTATGGCTCTTAGTTCAAAGCTTTCCTTCTATAATGAAGATAAATCTTTTTGAGTACCGTAGTATAGTGCTATAATATCTTATTTTAACTAAGCTTGATATAGCTATTGCTATAAATTAAGTTAATTAATTTATGCATACTCTATGAACTACTCACTAGGCTGCAATTAAGCATATCTTGCATGATCTTAAAGGCTCTATTATACATGGGTTATAATTTTCTTTCAGTTGTTTATAACTAATTGCCTATTCTGATGCCAACTGGGCTAGGGATCTAGATAATCGCTGCTCTACCAATGGATATTGTATGTTTTTTATGCCAAATTTAATTTCATAAAATGCTAAAAGAAGGTTATTATGACACGATCTAGCACTAAATCTAAATATCATTCCTTAGTTCATACAGTTGCTAAACTTTTATGGATTCGTATTTTTTTTAAGAATTAGAGTATTTTCTTAGCTTCTCCACCTATTATTCATTATGATAATATTAGTGCCATATTTCTTGCTTTCAATCCTCTTTGTCATACTTGCACAAAACATGTAGAAGTTTACTATCATTTCATTTGGAGGCATGTTATTCATGGAGACATCACTGTTAGTTTCATTAGCTCTATTGATCAATTAACTGATATATTTACCGAAGGCCTTTTCATACCTTGCTTTGTCATGGAGATAATACTCTTCATAGCAAGCTTTATGTTTATCATGTGTCGCTTAGCTTGAAAAGCATGATACCAATATTAGATTCAAGTCATATCAAATCTGATAACAATGTCAGATTAGTTCATATAAAATCTGCTGCCATAATCACTCCTCATGTTAAGAAGAGTGAGCTTTCATAATCATTCCTCATATAAGGAAAATGAGTAATGTCCTATTTTATAGTTACTGTATCACTAAGATTGTGCCATAATATTTAGGATTTATATTTATGAGATTATGCCGTAATTTTTGGGATTTATATTTGCACAACTTTATATATCGAATATAAAGTCATAGCATCGTTTGTTGCCCTTTCATCAAACTGAATTATCTTTTATGGTAGTTTTCATTTTCAACTTTAGTTTTATTTGTTTTCAATCTCTCCTTAACCAAAGTTCTAATCAAACAATAGAGGAAATTAGAAGTTCGAGCTTCACCTTTCTGTAACCAAATATCTAAAATCTCAAAGCTCCATAATGCTTTTTCAAAACTAAATGTCCAAAATCTTAAAGCTATACATTTTAGCATTCATTCCTCAATAAATGAAATAGTAAGTTTGTCCACTTTTAATAAAAATCACTTTTTAAAAAGTCAATTTTGAGAAAGTAATCTATTTCAATCACTTCCATGCAACTAAAGATCCCATTAACCTAAGAATACTTAAAACTTGCAACTCAAACGTTAAGATAATTTTGACAACACCTAAATCTACAAAAACCACATATTCTAGATTTTAAAACTATCCCATGTCTTTGATCACCCCATGTGCATGAATATGAAGCCTTTGTCCAATAATATATTTTCTTTAACTAGGGGTATGATCAAGATTAGTTTAGTTAACGAATATTGTAATCCATTCTAAGCTTAAAATTCAAGTTAAAGCTTCATATCTTGCATAACTAAGCCAAATTTCAAATAGATAAAATCATAAAGATAGCCATTTTGAACAATTGTCTTTAATCAAAGTTAACTCTAATCAAAACACAATCCATTCAAGTTAGTTTAACTTGAAATTCAATGCCTTATTTTTGAAATCCTTGATCCATTGCACCACCAAAATATCAAAAATCTATAACCATATAACCTACATATCATAAATTAAATGAAAATATAATTAAGGCATTAAATTATTTAAAAAAGCCATTATGATGATATTTTAGTCTAGGAAGTGACTCCCACTTATGTATAAGTGTCTCATTGGTTTGTAATTTGAACCTAATTTTTATTTGGAGGAATTTCTACCTATATTTTGGGATAAAATCTTGAAGATAACACCCTTCAAAATTTGAATATTAAACCCTCCATTTGAAATGAAAGGGCATGCCCATTTTCCACTAAGATATCATATTAATTATAGTTATTCAACTATTTCTCACAAGTAATTTCAAAAATATATATTATTCACACAAAATATAACATTTAAATTTTTCATATTTTTTTCTTTTTAATAGAAAAATAATTGAATTGATACTAAATGGTTTGAGTTATAATATTAGAATGGAGTATGCTAGCTAAAAATTTAAGATTCTAAAATATACTAATCCTTATCATGTTGAGTATAATCTAGTCAAAATCTATTCAAGTTGACTTAAACTAACATGAAGTCTAAATATCAAAATTGATCTTTACCAAGTCTAGAATCATTCTAGGCATAGCCATTTGCAAAACAACTTAAATCAATTACTAATCCCAATACTTCTGCAACCCTTTCCTCGCTCCAAACTTTTTGTCCCTTTTCTCCATGGGCTTGAGCTTTATTATGGGTCCTTGATATCTAATTTGGGTGAAGCTAAGCCTTGTTAAGGGCAAATATCATGACTTTTTTTCTTAGATTTATTTTAACCAAGGTTTCGATAATATTATCATTCTATCTTAATAGACCTTTAAGATATTGTCATTGATCATTGTACTACTTAAAATCTTTAATATTCATATATAGAGGACCTTGAGGATTCATAATTAACAAGTGATCAAGTGTTAAAAGTCCAAGTGTTATATGGCTTGAATTGATCTATATCTTCAAAATCTTTCCTTACTTTCTTCAAACTAATCAACTCTTCTTATTTAAACTAAACTTCAATTGGTTAAAAATCCAATCATATTTCACCTTCAATTGATTCGTTTTAACCCTAAATATATCTAATCAAGCCTGAATACATCAAATGAGTAAAAGTTCCTTAACTTTAGTCAGTTTCTTACTTTTTTATCTAGTGCATCTTAAAACTTCATTGTAAATATCAATTGATCTTTTTGTAACCTAAATCTGACTCCAATTGACCATTTAATATAATTGACCCTTTTTTAGCCTAAATCTAACTTTGATTGACCATTTATGAATTTAGTTAAGAAGAATCCTCGCAAAATTTTTTAAAATCTTTGAACTAGCTGGTCTATTTCTTTAATCCAACCTTGTTTACTAATTTGACTCTATTTTTCCTTCAATTGACCCTCATTCTCACTATCCCTCTATCATAATTAATAGCTAATGAGTCATATTAAACTCTATCATGCTCAATTCGATCAAATTTTTATATTTACAAGTCTGCTTGACCCAACATGATATAAATTTAAGCTTAATCTAGCTATTTTTAACATTCTATTAATTGACCTTTAATTGGATTGAAATTTGGACCGTAGACTTCTCTTACGACCAAAGTATCCCATGTACAATTTTTATATTTCCTTGACATTTCTAACCCCTCAACTAAAATCATCCTAAAATATCTAATAATTATCTAAAAATGTTCAAAAAAAACTAGAAAATGGATGAGAATATATCTAGATCTGAAACTTTTTTATCCTAATATTTCTTTTAAAATCACATATAAGGAAAGTGTTTAAACTTCCGATTATAGAAGAGAGCATCCAAGCCCTTTAGTTTTGAATTTAAAAGGCTATAATCCATGACTCTCTCAAAGATCTTATCATTAGATGTCATATATTATCATTTCAACCTCTCATCAAATTCAAAATTTTGAATTTCATCTATTGATCCCCCCTCATAACCTCTATGAGTAGCCCCCAATTGAAGACATGATCTTTTTCTTCAAATATATTAGATTCCCTTTTAATTCTCCACCTCTTCCCATCTTTCTCCAAGTTTTCCTCTTTCCCAAGCTATTTCTCTTCCCTAATCAATGTACATCTAAATCAATTAAAGCCAAGAAGCATTAGATATTTAGATCTATTTAGGATTTAAGGAGGTCAAAGAGTTAGAAGATGACCATATCGAATCGTACTGAGACATTATATTAAAAATTTCTCTTATGCAATCTTTTATTTTGCTTTATTCTTTATATATTTGAATTCCAACATATAATTTTTCATATAAGTTGATGGAGACTTTTAACTTATTTTCTATTATTTTTAGCAATAGCATATATATCTTTATTTTTTCTTTATATAAGGGATCAAGGTGAGAGGGGATGGTAAAAGATCTATTGATTTGGATCAACTCTAAATATAAGCAAATCTCAATATAATCAAGTTTGGATTCTTCATTTCTATAACCTGCACACTAAATGCATATCTATTAGATGTATATTGTGGGCATCCTAAACTAGCCACATTTGAATGAGTACGATCCTAAATCTTCATACTTATAATTAGAGGATTGCCCTACTTCCCTAAAAGTAGCCTTAAATATTATTGAAGGCTAAGATTTTATTAAATTACCCTTGTTCTTCCTTTTTAATTTTTTTAATTTTTGTTTCTTGAAAAAATGGTGGTGACTTCAAACCCTTCTTGATTGTATCGTAACCTTCTCTGAAATGCTTATGACATTAAAATAATAATTATTATTACTATTCTTATAATGATTCCAATAAAAACTAACATATAATTATGAAAACAATAATGATGTTTTTGAAACAATTATTTATTTAATAAAAAGTATTGCCTTTTACGTGGTGCAACCACTCACAAAGAAAATTTAATAAAAAAATAAAATTTAATGAATATATTTGATTTAGAAAAATAGTTCAAAAATAAATAATTATGATTATTTATATCATAACAAATAGTTGTAATACTAAATAATCCATAATAATGGTCATTATTTTTTCTTCGATCATTGCATGGCCCGTAAAAGACATCTAAATTAGATAAAAAGAATAGACTTGATTAATTATTAATAATTACAATTCTATTATAATTTAGTTCTAGCTTCCAACTTTATAGCATTGCAAGGTATTTTTTTATTATTGAAGAAATTCAAAAATCTCAAAATCTCTATGAAAAGTCCACATTGCTTGAGTATTAAGAAAAACAAAGAAAAGAATTTCTGTATAAAAATAATAATAATAATACCAACATTTCCACCTAAGAGATCAGAATGGCTAAAATCAAACTTCTTTCAACTTAATTGTTTATGTCTTTTGCTTTATCTCATACCAATCATAGACCTGTGCAGTGTGCGATGCATATAAATCTCATGTTAAAATCTATGAAGTTTAATTAATTAAGCATAGCTACAAAATTATTTTAACAAATTAAATTTCACAATCTAAACATATTAGTATTTATTCAATCAAATACATACCATAAATTCATAGGAAAAAAATTTATTCAAATATGTGCCTACTTCAAGTTTTAATTAGAAATTGCTTGCCAATAATTCAAAGAGAGTCCACGGTGTTTACTAGCTCATGCAATATTATGGTCATTAAATTCTTTCTTTTTTTTTGATAAAAATTTAGAATTCCTTCTTTAGCCAGCAAAACATAAAGCATATCATCGAACTTTTTCGAGAGCCCAATAGCTTTTAGTGTTTACTAGTGTAAGAATAGCTTGTGTTCTATTCCTTCTTCTCCCATCTTTATTTGTAACAATTTTTTCTTTTGGAAAGCTATTTTTTCACATGCTTTTGTCTTATTATCCAACCTAAAGTGGGCAATTGGAGATGGAATATCTATCAATATATTGGAGGCGTATAGAAAAGGTTTCTCTCTTTTGTTTCTACTTTTTCCCTCACTTCATGTAATGATAAAAATGATGTGCTCCTCCATCTGTCGCTTCATAAAATGACTATGCCATGTGAAAGAAGAGAGAAAAATCATACAAATAACTCTAAAATTACAACCTTATCCAGTATTATCTAACTTTCATATTTGAAATGTCACTTTAATATATGGTAGAAGTCAACTTACATAAGCCTTGAAACTTGAATAGATAAGAAACTCATGTATGAATTTGTGAAACAATAATGATAAATTAAATAACATTAAAAGTATATGGATAGTTATTTGATTGTATGAACAAATAGGTCCAAAAATAAAAGCAACTATAACTTATAAATCTTAGAACCAATAATTCTTTCAAAAAATTAGAAACATAAGATATATGAACTCCTATTTCCTAGGTTAAAGCATAGTATCTATATTCAAGCTCCAATTTTTTTCCATCACAAAAGTGCAATATATTCATCGTTATAGGATAATCAAGAGATGACAACTGCTTAAAAAAGAAGCAAGCAGTGCAATATAAATATTAAGATGAGCAACGTTGATACTGCAAAGTATAAATCAATGAAATCAAAAGTAATAATTAAATTAAAATTTTTGAAATCTACTCATTCACTACAATAGAAGAATAGATAATTTTATGTTCATTAAATCATTTATTACTATTATCATCATGACCATGACTTCCAATTATAACCCAACAAAAGAAAAGCAATAAAAGCACAAATTAGAGGAATAAAAGATCACTGCAAAAAAATAAGTAGTTGAAGTAGATCAAAGACAAATAGATTACATCTAAGCAATAAAAGATAGATACTGTACAACCAAGATAGAATCACAAAACAACCTAAACCAAAAGACAGAATACCAATGTTATAATGTGCAATAGCATATTTTCATGCGAAGTAATAGGAGCAGGATAGAACCATTCATCAGAATTAATATAACATTGTTGAGATTAATATGCTTTAACTATTTACACAAGTCCAGTCTAACAAACAAAGATCTCATGCTTATTTATCAATCTTCACTTTGTTCTAAATAAACTATCCCTAATCATTCTACAAACTCCTTTGAAGTGCTTGTCGTAAAGGGCTCAATCCATGATAGCTTTTCTTCTTTCGATTGTCTTTCTTTTAAAATTCAAATTGTTCAAAGTGAAGTGAAAGAAAAGGCAAAAAGTCCCATGATTCAAAAGTCACATATGAAGCAGTTAATTCAATTAATCGAGCAGATCAAATGATTACCAAAAAAATTGTTTAAACTCTAAAAATAATATAAAAAGGAGATACATTAATATTTTTGAAACTAAGGAAAATATTAATACCTGTAAGACAAAAAATTACAAGGTTAGAACCCTTTGTCCACAATAACCACACAAAATAACCTAACCCATTACAATATCCAACCCTCTAGATTCAGAAGATTCATTCATTTAACTCCTATATCATATAAAACAATAATCCAATGAAAGAAGGATAACTGAAGGAAACCAAAGCATTAAACTATTGTAGGGCCTACCTTTTTCTTGGAACAGCCATGAGCTACATGGATGTGCTAAAAGAGAAGTGGGGAATGGAGGGACCTATGGGGAAGGGAGGAGCTGTGCATTAAGCCTAAGTGAAGAGATTCTCGAGAAAAATAGAAAGAAGGATAGGATAAGGAAGATGCATGAAGTGGGATGAAACTCACTGGAACAAAGATATCTCCATCACTTTCTTTGCTCATTTTAATACCATGGTGATGGTTACACAAGAATGAGAAAGAAGAAAGAGTTAAGACTGGCTAAAACTTAGACTCTTCGAATGCCTCCATTTTATATAAATATGACTTATGTGTGTAAGATATTTTATAAAGGTTTCATAGAGATCTCTTTTTTTGAGAAGTGCCACATGAAAACAAGAAGAAATTTTCTCTCTGCTTCTACTTTATATTTATACTAGTCATAAACTCATGCAATTCATGGGGCACATATGAATGCTAATATAATAACATAAAATATAATATCAAAATATACTACTGATCTAAACATAGTTAATGCTGATTCAACTAAATATTTATCACATGATTAGAGATTTTAAAATATCTTCAAGTATATATGATAGTAGAAAAATATATAGATATTAAGGCTAAAGTAAATTAGAGTTTACTCAAGCCTATTTCTAGGCGGTTACTCCCCTTCTCTACCTCCATCCTCCATCATGATTTTTAGTTTTATCAATTTAGAGTTTACCCAAGCCTTTTTCAAGGTGGTTGCTCCCTTTCTCTACCTCCATCATGATTTTTACTTTTATCAGTTACCTTATCATGTTAAGCATCTGTATTGCGTTCCTGTTTTGAATCATGATCTTCTCTATCTTGACCTTGATCTGTAGCAATCTCTCACTCAATCAAAGCCATGTCCATGATCGTAGTCTCTCTCTTTTCTTATCATGATCCTGAGATCGGTCATTATTTCTATCTTGATATAGGTCCTTATCAGAGATGTAATTCCTTTCTCTATCCGATCCCTATCCCGATCATCATCCCTCACTGCATTCTGATAGAAATTTTCAAGATAAAAATTTAGTCTTGCACCTCATCATTTACTCACACAACTCTTAATTGAAAAACAGAAGGGTTTCATCACACATGTTTTAGTTTATTTCTAGAAAATAACACTCAACATTAAATAAATACCAAAATAAACCATATATCAAAAGCAGATGAAACTCATAAACCCAATTGGATTAACCAACAACTTAAAGAATAGAAAAGAAAACAAAAAAAATATTAATCTAATATTACTTGAGATTGTGACTTTTTGTAATATTATATTAGATGTGTGATACTAATACAAACTGGGCCATAAACCTTGGTATGTGATAATTAGAGCCATTTGATCCTATATATATATAGGAGGTTGGTCATGAAAGGATCTTTTATTTTATAATTGATTAATTTTGTAACCAAGGTAACTTCGTATGTTTCATAGAATGATATTATATGACATTCCTTTCTACTTAAAAGAAAAAAAGAAACTAGTTCATGATGTTAAATATAAAAAGCATTTTTTTAGAGAATTCTAGTAGAGGTGGCAATCTGATTAAGTCATTTCAGATCAAGTTAGTTTGGATTTAGGCCACTTTTAGGTTTAGATTATTTTTATATTTAATTCGTTAAAGTTACACTTTAACCCTAAATGATCGAATTAGGATCAACCCATATATCATTTTAGATTAGCTTTTTTTTCTTTTAAAAAATTCAATACACGCTTTTTTTTTTCTTATTCTTTTAAATAATTTATTATATCAATTCAATCCTTTCTTTCTTTCCTTTTACTAATTTATTATGCTGTAGTTGGACATAAAATTATAGCATGATGAGATATTAATAGAAATAATAGTATAAACTTATAAAACATTAAGATACTATAATTAAGCAATAGTATAAAAATATAATTTTAAAATTAAATAAAAATAAATATCAATTTATCGATAAGATTACAAAATAAAATGAATAAATGTTAAAAATATGTTTAATCTCATATAAAAAGAGAGTAAAGTCATGTCTAATTCTACCCTTCCATCTCTTTCTCAAGGATGTTATAATTCATAAAATTATATAATACTATGTAGATAAAATTTTAAAATTAAAAATAAATAAAATTAAAAATATATTTTATCCTCATATTTAAATAAATAATTATGAGTGATGATTAAAATTTATATATTTTATGGAAAATATCATTCTTAGATCCTTTCGGATCATCCTTGATACGATTTAATAATTTTTTTTGAATATTTTTAGTTTGGATCATTTTGGATTTGAATTTTTTAACAAAAAAAAAACTTTAATCTCATCTTTTCGGATTGGATAGGTTCGGGTTCACGGTTGGTTAGGTCTCCGCCGCAACCACATTCCAACAAGTCGGCAGCCCATTGGTGCCCAACGAGAACGTTATAACGATCGTTGTTATAAACCTTGGTCTCAGCTTTCAGCCGAAGCACGACCGCCGTGCACGCTGGGGCGCGTCGGTGCACGAAACCCAGATTGGCGCTTCCTCGGGTGCGCCCGGAGCCCTGAGATCGCGAAGCGGTGCGCTTTTTAGAATCCTTTGGCAGGCCAGATCGGTTTCCTTTCAGAGTTCGATCGGGGTCCTCCTTGCCGAAGAAGTCCTCGAAGCTTTTCTCCCTGGGACTCGCAGCAGGCCTCGTAATTTAGTCCTACGAAGGACGGCGCCCGACGTCGCAAAGCCTCACGAAACCTCTCCTCCTCCACTCGGAGCCGTCTTTCGGAGGTTACGTCTCTTCTCTGGTAGATTCCTGGTGCCCAGGTCTAATTTTTGTGGCACATTGCCTTTTTTTTTTTTTTTTTCCTTTTCTTTAGGTTACTATCTAAAGTTGATTAATGTTTTGTTTTTATCTAGAGCGGTGATTCGTGAATTTGATTGAATATATCATTGCATTTCTTTTTATATAATGACTGACCAATTATTTGTGATTTCATATCTAGCATAGTTGATCTTTTCTTGTTTTTTGATACATGGATCGGATGTCGGAGTAGGGAGAATGGGTCGCAGGCGCTTGGAAAATCTTGAAGAAGCATATATTGAGGAACATAGAAATTGAAGTTCACCCACACTTCTTCTACCATTAGGCTGTCTAGTATAAATCCTAGTAAATTCTGTTGTGTCTTGGGCTGGATGTGAGAATTCTCATTTGAACCTCAACGAAAGAAATACATATTCTTGTGGATATGGTATTGAGGATATCCGATTCTCTATATACATCCTCTACTTCTTGTGTCATTAAAGTACATATTCTATTGCTTCTTCTTCATCATCTTCTTCTTCTTCTTTTTGTTGGGGGGAGTGCTTATGGGGGTGGCAGATTCGACTACCTATATGATATTATTAGGCAAATCATAGTTAATTAATCTAAAATTGACTAGTATATGGTTAGCATATTGTTATTGGGAAGAGAAATAGGTCGGGCAACTTAAGGGATGGTTTGTAGTTTTAAGAAGTCCTAGGAAAGCCTAATATGGTACCTAGGGCTTAAAAGTTATGGCATATGAAGTATAAAGCTTAGATTTTTGAGACTTAAAGAGTCAGAGGTCCACTTTTAGTCGTATATGTTTAAGTCTAGAATTTATCATAGATTAATTTAGAGTATGACAACTATAGAAATCTTTCTTGAGGGGAAGTCAGTGTGTAATAGTTTGCTTATAAAAATTATTAAATTCAAGACTTATGAACTTCATCATAATTTATTTCTTTGACAGTGGATGCTCTATATATTTCCTTTAAAGCTAAAAAGCTAAGAGTTCTCTTTTTTGCAATCATATATCTCTCTTTAATATTTCCCAAATTGTGTACATGCTACATATTATTGCCATTATCCTAAATACTTAAACAACAGATGGGTGGCCAACGGGAACCTAGTGTGTAGGCACTGGGTAGACACTCAATAGTCAGTGGCTCAAAAATAATAAATTAGACAGCTAATAAAAATATGGGGAAAATCTAAGAATAGAGTTTAATCAGCAGATGAATGTAACGTATCCAATAAGATTAGCAGGCAAATGATAGGTATCAATTTGGCACCATCCTTTACTAATTTATAAATTAATCTCATTCTTCATACTAAATGATGAAACAAAATGTTAGTTGGCACCCATGAAGCTCCACCTAGGTGGGCCATCTAGGCAACCAAGATGGTTATCTTTGAAAATAGTGATTATTGCTTTTCTCTAAAGTCAAATTAAATCCCCAACAAATAAATTTTCAACTTCTGTTGGTTGACTTCCCCACCCTCTTATAATCAAGGTGTTTTCATCGATCCCCGTGAATTTTAAATTCCTTTGTCATGATTGCCATCTCTTTTGATCATGGTAGTGCTTGAACATTGATTTTATTCTTACAACCTTGTTCAGAGCTTATTTTCTTTATGTTTTCTCTGAGCAATAGGAATATATTTATTTTGTCTTTGCAAGATATACTCCATTTGCTCTGCTCGACATACAAATTAGGAAGCATCCTTTTTGGTTAGGTATATGACTCAATTCAAGAAGCTCTCAAGTCACATCAGTTCTTTCTATAACTTTGGCAAAGTGCATATCTCAAGCTACTACTTTATCATGCCATTTTAAATGCTTTAGTTTTTAACCTCTATGAGGTTCTTGAAGTAGTTCTTGATGCTCACCATTGGGAAACTTTTCATATATGCTGCTATACTGAGAAAAGGTTATAACAAAATAACCTTTAATCTGAAGCCTCCTAGAATTGAAATTTTCTCAAATTGGATATTCTTTCATGCTCATTTCACTTTTGTGGAAACAAAATATTGTGAACTTGAAGTGTTGCATCGTGTGAACTTGATTTGTGTGAGTTGGTACTTTTGTCATAGATATAAATACTTCCTTGGTTGTCTTTTAATTCATCTCCTCATCAAACTTGTCCATTTCATTATGTGTTCCTTTTTTTATGAAGACTTTTGCTTAGCTTCTTGATAATATTTATGTTTGCGAGCTTAAGGTTTTCTGCACAAGGTTTTGGATGAAGGAATTGATAGGCAGCTAAGCATCTGATCCTAGGCATTGGGCAAAGCATTGGCCCAAAGATTAGGGCGACCTTGAAGAGAACATTTTCACCCATTTTCAATAACCATAGTAGTAACATCCTTGCATCTATTGGATGTTGCATTAATGGGCTAATCACAAGGTGGTGGCTGCATTAGTAGCATTCCATGCATGCAATGACCACTATGGTTGCCATATCCACCATCCTTAAGGAATACTATGTCAAAAAAAAAAAAAAAAATGGTGCAATGATGGGTGAAAACTGCTACCATGATGTAGAGTATTGGCAACACCCAAGGATCTTATTACTATAAGGCCTGGTCCATTCTTGTTAGTTTTCTTTTTCTCTCTCCTCCAACTTTATCTTGAGCAAGGATTTGGGTCCTGCTGTGTCTTGACACATACTACTAGTACCATACCTAAATAATGAGAAAATGATACCTCGGTGCACCAGAGACAGTAATTCTTTCATGGACCAGGATGCTGCAACTATCTTGGTTGGGTTCAGATGGTATTGTTGTGTCCTAAAACTTGAAATATTGTAGCATGTTGAGAAATAGGTTTCTTTCTTTTCTTTTTTTTCTCTACATTTTTCTGCTCCTAATGATTATCTTGGTCTATCTGGATACCGTACTGACTCGACCAAATTGGGATAGGCACCACTCTCAAGACTTTAATCCTTAATCTTGAGGTTATGAAACTTGAGAAACTAAAGGCTTATAAATAATAGTTTGGGCATTTGTGTTTCAACTTGTGCACTTAGCTTGAGCATCAACCTAGGTGCCCATATAAGGGTTGGTGAGCCACCTATATGATAGCCCAATATCAGGCCATTTGGATTAATTACACATGCCCTAAGCTAGGTGCCCTAGTGGCCACCTCTTACTAGTAAGAAATGCCTACTCCCCCTCTTGAACCCATCTCAGATCTGCTTTTTTGTGTTTCTGAACCATATTCAGTGAGGAACTGTGGTTCAGAAGAGAAAGAGATGCGGTGATGGGAAGGGGCCAAGACAGGAGAGGGAGAGAGAGAGAGAGACAGAGAGAGACAGAGAGAGAGCATGCGATAACCGATCATGAGATCAAAGATGGTTAGGGAAAGTAGAAGGTGGCCAGATATTGCGAGATCAAAATCGACATGGCTAGATCTCATGGGAACAATAGTGGGGAGAGAGATCAACCTTTTGGTTACCCATTATAATGCACCTATTGGGCCAATCCCATGCAAGCAAGCAAATCACAACATGAACCATTGGATTGAGATATAAGCGGATGACTAGATTCCATATGCTTGGCTTAATTGTTTTATATAGTATAGCGCATTAGTTTAATTATTTTTTTGTTTATGAGCCAATAAAGGTTGCTGCTTTGCTTGTGCAGTTAAGGAGAAAATCTAGGAACTTATACTCACTAGTTTGAATCACAGCCTTAACGTATCTTCAAAAAAATATTACATATTTTATATTATCTATTTTTTATACAGATGTTTGCTAGGCACTTCCACATCCTAACTTTTTTAGCCTTGTTGTTTCCTCATACCTGCACTTGCTTCAGGCTACTAAGATTTGGAAACATGGACACTGTAAAATGATTTTGATAGCAAGCTTCAAAGGGATTTGTTGTTGAGCCAACTGGATAAAGAGTGACAATGATAGTGTGCATGAAATGTGGAACACAAGCAAAGAGGTTGGAAGGTGTTAGATGGGCTCTCCCTTGATGTTTATATATTGCAAATCACAAAAAGGACTATTAGATCAACATGTAATGGATAGCTTGATTGTGAGGGGATTTCAATTTATATTTTAATAGGCAGATTGTTTTGATAGTTTCGACTTTAAATATATCATTTTCTTTCATGAAGCAAACTTGTTATCTAGCTTGGCTGGTTGAGGGTAGAGTTAAAAATCTAAGCATGGGTTCAAAACACTTAGCATAATTTTTCCCTCAATAAAGAAATATTATATTTTATATGATTATTTTCATGCAAATGCTCCATGGGTGCTTCTATATCCTAACTTTTTTTTAACCTTGATGCCTTCAGACACATTCTCCTGCTCCCTTATATCAGGAGTACCTTGCATGAAAGCTATAAGCAATCAATAAAACCTAATATACATATCTGAATATTAGAGAGCATAGATCATGTTTTGTCATGTCACCTTATATTGGGCATACAGTCCTATACTAGCAATACTCAGTATGGTATTGAGGTTTAGTATGATGTAAGGGCTGAACTGACCTATATTGAGTGGAAACAATATTCCACCTAGTTTCATGTTGTACCAACTTATACTTTCCAGTCTCAAGCAGCACCATGGTTAGGCATGAGATAAGGGTTTCTCAGTCCCATATCATGTATATGTATCATATTAGTAAAGTATTGGTATGGTACCTAGTATACAACAAACCATGGCAGAGATAGAAGGATAACCTTGAAATCATGGTATATCACTTGCAAACAACTTTTTCTTTTATGGCAATAGGGCAAATCCAAGTAAAAGGGGAGAAACTCAAAAGTTTATGAGAAATGGAACTTCCATGTCTATAGATACTACCCTTACCTGCTTATAGAGGAGAGATAACGCTCCATCCATTGGAAGAGAAAATGGTTGATCTCTTGAAAGAATAAAGACTAGTTCCATCATACTAGCTATGTTACATATATCTCTGGCCCAATCCATCTCATGCCTATCTCTTGAATAAGGGTAAGAACTTTATAATAGGGCTTATGCACATCTTAAATAAATGTGGTTTTCTAATCAACGTTTTAAATTCTGTAGGATGGGTCCTGGTTTTTCGATGGGACTGGACACGCCACCATCCCGTCACGTGAGACAGGAGGTATCCTGAGACATGTCAATTCGGATGCTGTGACAATAATGGGACGGTTCCATTTCAACACTTGGGATGACCTATCTCAATGTCCCATAGGATGCCTTGTCAAGACTTGAAACTATGCTCCTAAGAAGGATAGTCAATGGTGAGATTAAGAATTTAAGCTCGTCAACACTCATCCTAGTTTGTTTCTTGGTCACTATAGTATCAAGATGGACTGGGATTGACTGAAATGACCATTAACAACAAGAGTGAAGCAAAAAAAAGGTCCCGAGATGCTAGGCAATCCCAAGTGTTAGGACACATCTATCTTAATTTATCTTAGCTAGTACTAGTTGAGATGGACTTTACATTCTAGTTTAGAAGAGAGTTGGTGTCTTGGGTGTGCCTCAGGCTCCATTCTTTTATTGGAATGGTTTGATACTATCAAGATATGCTGGGATACATTGGAACTGAAATCCTTGGATGAAAACCTGTTGCCAAAAAGTAAATCAATAATTTATGATGTTTCACCATCATAGAGAAAATCAATCAAGGCAGGGAGCAGAAATAAAAGAAATTGCTCTATTAGGATCCCTTACGTTAAACAAAGTATAATGGGCAACTCCCACTACTATTCCATAATTTTCTGGTCAAGTGAATTTGCATAAAGAAAATCAAAACAAAAAGGATTTGTACTCTAATTAGTCTATAAGGCCATAATAATATCTAACATATCTATATTTGGTGTGTATATAACCTTTGAGTGAATAGACAACTGTTATGCAAGTTTCATCTGCATTTCAACTTGTTGCTGAATTTGGCCAAAGTCCATACATTACAAGCTCCCTTAGGGCATGTTTGCATGCCATGGTATTAATGCAAGTCCCAATGTTTTTAAAATTACATGGCATCCCAATCCTAAGAATGGAAAAATGCTTTTTTGGACTCGTTTTGAGTGGTTGCAAGTTGTTGGTTTAGACAACACACATGGAATAATTTTCCTTTCACTCCATATAATCAAGCAAGACCTCAACTCCCCAGCTCCAATTTCTCTTGCAAAG
The DNA here is from genome assembly GCA_017589505.3 of Metroxylon sagu. NCBI lineage: Eukaryota > Viridiplantae > Streptophyta > Magnoliopsida > Arecales > Arecaceae > Metroxylon > Metroxylon sagu. Next base: position 768,446 of record JACVBY030000659.1, on the reverse strand, counting down.
GCATAGGGACCCCATCTCCACTGTTGTCCCATTTACCTTGTGCTCATGCCCTCCACCAGCAACCACGTGTCGAGTACTACTCTTTTCTATGATTATGTTATCGGGAAAGTTCCCTGGCCTCCCTCCCTCTCTTTGTGTTCTTGTTTCCTGTTTGAACAAGATTTGATGCAGGTTTTGAAAGACCAACAAAGGAGAAAGGGTTTATTGGTATTGTGGATGAGTCTATTGGGGCTTTATTCTCATTTCTTCATCCACTGTTTTGGATTTGGTCATGGAAATGTTATGTCTAATGATGTATGTCTAATGAAGAATGATCATGCTTGGAATATGGCATTCAACTTCCATATCCATGTGTAACCCAGTTATGCATAAGGCTATCATACCCATTGTTGATGAAATAGTCTCTTCGACCTTGAACCCTCTCAATCTTCCTAGAGCCCAAGGTCCATATCTATAGTGGACAAGATGGGGACCTTAGTGGTGATCAATGTCAATTTCCTGGAAAAGTAGGACAGCCTATTTGCTTCCCAATCTTTAGCTTTCTAATCAAATTCACCAACCATAGTCTTTGAGAAATCCCTTCAAAGTTAACAGTAGAAGCACACCTAGCTTTAGTAACATGCAAAGGCCTGGGTCATAAAAGACTGGCATCTCTTCTAACAATTGATTTTTGTGTTCTTTGGCCATGGTTCCTTGGTAGATATAGCTCATTTAACCATGAGAAGATCCTGGGAACAATAGCTTGACTATCATTTGCCCCCCAGCCTCGTTCCATGCATGCATGCCTTGTTTTTTATGTAGTTCAAAATTGATGACCTCAATATTTCTAATTATTTTTTTTTTCACTAGTTACCTGCTATAACTGAGAACATCTATTTATGGGGCCATCTATTATGATGAATATATGAGACATGGTGCTAGTGCTATTCGATCTTCAACGACCATGAAACAAGTTCAAGCAATAAAACTTGAGGTTGATTGGACTGTTTAAATTAATTCCAAAGGTTATGGCAACATCTGAAGGGTCTCTTGGACCAAATAAAAGGATGATTATAAGAATAAAATAGGCTATTATACATTTGTACTCAAGAGTGACTTATTCATAGCACAACTATTAAAGGCACAAATCCAAAAAGTTGAGAATAAATCATGAAACTTAAAGAGCATTGATATTTTTGGGGCATCCTTTTTTTTATAAGTCAAAGTTACAACCACAATATACTGTATCAGTGCGTACCATCTTGGATGAGGCATACCATACTATACCAGTACTAACCAAGACTCAGTACTGATGTGTACCAAGTCTTGGTAAGCTAAACCGACCCATGTACTGGGCATATGATACTATGCCAGTGTGGTATTGGTATGGGGTCTGATGTTGAGACAACAAACCTTGGTTACCACACTTTATTAAATCATTGGTCTTCTACAACCATGTGGCTAATATTTGAAGGGCTATAGATACTGCTATGATACAGCTATTTGTTTTGGGTTTGGCTAGCACTTAGTTTGATGAGTTTACCCTTAATATAAGGGAAAATCATTATTAATCATTATTTTTGGATCCATCTAGCACCTAAAATTGTTAGTCTCGTTCATTTTAAGAGGCTAGAAAGTATTAAACCAGACTAGAAATTTGAGGTCTAGCCTGATAGCTAGAATTAGTTTTATTTAACTCAAGAGTGGAGATTAATTGTATCATTTTCTTTTATCATGTAAAACTTAATTTGAAGAACTTATCTTTTTCCTTGATTAAATCAAGGGTTCAAGAAATTAAATAAGGTTAAAGTTAAGTTTTGGTTTTGGTGGAATCTTATTTACCTGAAGCAGGAGCAGATGCAGGTGTGAGTTTGCAGATCTCTTAAAAGAATTTTGGATAAAAAAACACTTAGGAAGTGGGTGCAGGGACAAGTTTCTGAAGAGATCCTATAGCCAGTGAAACACCTGAAGTGAAGTTTCCAGCTACCAAGGGTTGAATCAATTATTTATTCTTTATTCTTCCCTTTTCTTTTTCCCCCCTGCTATTCATACTTGACACATAATCACAGGTTAAAAAAAAAAAAAATGCTGCACAGGTGTTTAATTATTGTTGTTGAAAACTCATTGGTCTTGACTAGAATATGTGAAATGTGCCATGAATTTTCTGAAAAACTGTTACTCATAGCTCTGAAACCTTATATTTCAGGATCATTTTCTGTCTGAAAATGGATGCAAGTCACTCAACTGAAATGTTCAAGTGAGCTTTTTGCATGCAACTCCTCTCTGAACTTGTAGCACCATTATATCTATTTATACCATCTTTTTGATGTCAGTCCATGTTTTGCAGACATCTGGAGAAGCAAAGTGAAGTCCTTATGGAAGCCTATCGTGCAATGTCCCATGAGCTACATAGACTTCAGGTTGATATATCCGTTCCAGTAGTTCTTCTGTTAGGTTCTATATGCTAGCTATGTCGAATTTCTTTGACGATTATTTTTCATGATCTTGTTGATTTTACTCCTTTTGCTGTGAAGGTGGAAGAAGAAATGCTTATGCATAAATTGTATGAGCTCATGTCTGCTGAAGGTCTAATTAAAAAGGTATATTGTGTTGTCATTTTGTTAAAAACTCTGAGCTATGAATGCAATTTATTTTTGCTTTAATTAGTTTGCCGATCTCTTTTTCTGCTGGCAGTTTGAAACTAAAGTGGAATCTATGTGTTATAAACATAGGTGAACATCCTAGTTTCATTTGTTAAATTCTGATTATTGTTATCTCTAAATATACATGTCAACAATCAAAGCTTAATGATATGAAATGGAATACTTGTTTGCTAAAGCCTTAGCACTTTGCTGACTTAATGATAGCTGAAATTTCCATTGACCCATTGAAGTATTAAATCTTTTCTGACAGTTTTCTGAATTTGTTTTACTCTTAGCACCTAAACATTAGGCCTATTGTGAGGTCACGGTTGAATTTTTGTTGAAAATGTGAGTCTCAAGTTAGATTATTCAGGTGGATAATAAGCTTTTATGATATCAGAGTAAGACAAGTACTCTTTTGAAATACATGAGAAATAATACATGGATCAATAGGGGTACCCTTAATGCTCTAAACATTATATATTTTGTACCATACTATTGGTAAAAGATGCATTTATAAATTACTAGTCAGAGCAGGGTTTGCTGGGGCTGGCTCTGTGCACTTGTGATTCACTTTAATCAGTTCTAATTTCTATCCATGTAACTCTGATATCAAGTGTACTATAATTGTTTGCTGATTAACAGCACTGTTGATGTAACCATGTCTTGACTTTTAGAAAGCCTTGAAAGAAGCCTGTGTGATTGTCTATTTTGATCCATGATACTTGGAGAGTCTGCCTATGTATACATATACAGTTCCTTCTCTTGCTTTGGCAATGAGCATTTGCAATTCGAGCGGGTTGCTTTTTCATGTTTATCTTGATCAGCAATGCAATGTATAAGCTTGTGGAGTCCAAACATCTTTGGGTAGGGGAAACTTGGTTGCATGCATGTCTGAACTATACCTGCTTGTAATATGGAGTCTTCAATTAATTACTAGGACAATTTTGGTATGGATGTTCCCTGTAATTAAACTAATATAGCTATATTTTTATGCAAACATTTAAGCTAGGGGTTGTGCATATTTTACATATCATACGAAGCTTGTCAAATGAGATTAATTACCATGCCTCTAAGATAAGGCAATAGTTATTAGCTGGGGATTATGCATGTGGGTGGTATTCTATCTATTAAATTATCTTTCTGACTATCTATTAGTGTGCATGGATAGATACAGTGATTCAAGTCCCAGAAGAATGGGGGCCGTCTCAGCCATCCCGGAGAGATTTCGGGAGCAGTCTTGACCATTCCATCCTATCTTGTTTCAGTCATAATACATTATAGTGTTAATTTTAAATAAATTTAATTTATCATAAAAGTATAACTTTTAAAGTTCAAATATGTTTAAAAATCAAATAAAACACAAAAGCTTCATAAATATTTTTTTTAAGAAAAATACGTTTCAAGCAAGTACCAGAATGCTTGACTAGGTTAGGGATTGGGACGGGATGGGATGGGACGTAGGGCATCTTGTTTCATGAGAAAATCAGGAATCTCCTAAGATTTAAAATCTTAGATAGATATATATGTGTACATCTACTCCTCTTCCTCTTACAAATATTTTGATGAGGTCTATGGTTCTCTCAAACATGTTATATATATTTTGCATTCTTTTCAAATTTCTATTTTTTTCCAGAAAAGATATATCTAGACACTGGATTTGTAATGCATAGTTTCATGTGCTAAGGCTCTTAAGGTATCAGTCATTTCTATTAATTTTTCTTTAGAAAAACCATCGCATAATGTTGCTAGAAAATTTGAAAAAGGAAAACGAATATGTGACCATTTCAAGTCATAATCCTGTAAAAATATCTTGTCACAGTCCAACACGATTGACCATGTTATCATGATCACTGTATCACAAAGAGAAGCTCTTGCTTATTCCGTTAGAACCCCTGGACTTGCCTCTTCAAACCACCATTTAATCACCAATTGGTTCGACAGATCTGTTGCAATCACCTCTTCGGATAACATAGACTACTGATGAGCTTGCATACATGGATATAGGATCTCCATTGTATAGCGCAATGGGAAGGATCTGAACGTTTGAAGATATTGCAAAAGTGACTGGATTATACATACAAGCAGTTATTTGCATGCCAGTCTGTTTCCACAGAATGGGATTGGAAGATGCAGAATATTTTAATAATTTTGATACAAAACTTCTTGTTTCTTAGTTCTGTCTAGTTTTCATGTTCTCTGTCAATTATTTTACTTGTTCCCATTCTCGTTTGCAGGGGAATAAAGGAGAGAGTGATACAAAAAAAGATGCAAATATATCACCACAGGTGCCGTGATACACTGGAGAATCACAGTGGTGCTCTTGCTCCTGGACTTAACCTTTCATAAGGCTCAACCATTGAAATTGAGCATTTGTCCCCAGCTCGTCGATGCGGTGCTGTTGCTCTTTGAGGAATCAATTGTCATGATGATGGAGTTGCTTAAACTGTGTTCTCCCCTGAACCCTAGGTTCATATATTTTTTTTTTATTCTCTTGGAGGAACAAAGGGAGTGCAAGAAAAAGAGGGTCCATTCATCAATTAACATGAATGATAAGAGATCTTTTATCAAATGCTTGTAAGTTTGCAACCATCCTCCTTTCCAGATCATGCTTGGCAGGTGAAGGAATACAGTAGATCTGCCGTGGGCGTTTACCACTCATAAATTATAGGAAAAAGAAGAGAAACAGTTTGCATCTCATTGGATTTATGTGCTTCTTTATGCGCATTGTGCATGACTATTACGAACTTTCTTTCATATCTCACCAGGAGCGCCCATAAAACTGATGAGATGCTTGTAAGATAGCTAGTCTTGTGACTTTCTCTTATGGAAGTTTTGGCGTTTAAGAATAATATAGCTGAGATTTATCAGGTCGTTTGTTTCCCTCCGTTTGCGAGGGTCATTCCTTCTGTCTTGTTTTCAGGACCTTGATATGGTGCAGTATGTTGGCAAGATATACTCTCCCTGATATAAACCATATCATGTGCATGACGGATTTCAAGACATGTATCAGTAGTACTGTGGTGCACCAATGCAAATGATCAGTGCACCAATGCAAATGATCCTGATCTTTGATGGTGCACAAACATGCAAGGTTGCTGTTTGGTGTTTGGGAGCCGCTAAGCAAGGTGAAGAGATCTGGAATTCTGAAGAATCCAAAGAGCTCGCCAAAAAATTCAAAAAGGATTTCAGAGAGCTTAACTTAGAAAAGAAATTAGATAGAAAAATAATTTACTTGTCACATTTTTTCTGATATTAGTAAAGTCATATCTTAAACAGATGAGAAAGTCAAATGCTTGGAGCAATGCCACCATCACCAGCAACACAGCATCGTCTTTGTAAATGTTTAAGTTACCATGAGTAACCATTGGATGAATATTAAAATTCATAAATAACTATAAATCTTGATCAAATTTGATTGCAAACCGAGAATAATTTAAGAAATTTTCAAAGAACATTTTTACAATTCCTTCAGTTCTCCTAGAACCTTTAGACTGGTTGCTCTATATGACCACAAAGGGCCAGTGGCTTCAAGATGGTTCAAAACAAAAATCACAATACCATTATAAAAATCCTGCAGAACTCTCTCAAATAATTGTCTTCCGAGTTTTTGCTTTCGAACACCATAGTGCAAGTCCCCAGTGACCAACCATGATCTCTTGATGTGCTTCAACACTTGAGCCCCGGAGACGTTTCTCAGATACAAGGTTTGAAGCATAGACAGCAGTAAGACAAAGTTTCTCAATTCTTTTGTCCCCGTAGCTACAATATAAAGCCTGATAAGATCCCTGCATCTTGTTCTTTTGATCGCAATCTCTATTCCAAATTAACCAAATTCCGCTGTTCCCAGCTGCGTCCTCCGCATTAATGGCTTTACCATCCTTTCCTAAGCATCTGATCATTCTTGCTGCCTTTCCACTCCTAACTTCACTTTCATCAGCTCAGTGGTGAATTCATGCACTTCACAGCCAGAAGACCTCCCCAGCAACACCCCTAAGCAATAAGAGAGACCAGAGGAAACACCAGCAACATTGCAGCTTTCCACGATTCCAGGCTCTAAAGAAATAAATTAGAAATCTGCCCTGAAGAAGGCAAGCACTTAAAATTAAGCAGGAAGCTACGAATCTAGACCACTTGATGCAAATTCAGACCGTAAGATTTCTAGTCCTTTGTAAGTCCCCTAGTGATTTTCTCCATCTGCTTTGGTATCTTTTCTGAGGGAATCATGTGCTTCATCACCCATTTCCCACCCTTCAGCTTTAGGGCCCACTCTGTTTCAATGATCCTTGGCATTATATAAACTAAATTGAATGCACTGAAATTTACCAACTCCAACTATGCGTCATAACAGCCAAAATAGGCAGCATGATTGGACAAGCATCAAGTAGATTGCTTCATAGGCAATTAGACAAGGTAGCAAACCAATAAATCAGCAATCATCTTCCAATATTTTCAGTCTCCCTTGAGAACCTTCAGTTATAGCCCCTGGAACTGCCATTCTCACGGGCAATAACATAGGAGATCAGTTCTAAACCCACTGGAACTATTTCTGATTCCAATGAAGTGAAGAATAAAACTAAGCATTAGCAAGTTGGTCTGCTCACATCAACCATAATTGTTACCAACCAGCCCTATTCTATAAGTAGGCAGATCCATCAGAATGCAAATCAAGAAAAATTATTTAGAAAAATAAGGCAGTTATCAACTTTCTGGCTGCTATCAGGAATTCTCCTGTGAGGAGTGATTGCGTACGAAAAATCTGAGTGCAGACCATTAAGAAGCAGCATATCACCACTCACTGTTACAGTATCCTTGGCATACTTTCCAGCGAGTCCACTGACAATCATTGCTTCCATTCGAGTCTGTAAAGAACAACAATCCATCTTCCACAACCCAGTTTCCCTTGGAACAGCCATGGCCTTTGAAAGAAACAATTCACATTTTCTCAGGAAGAAAACATAACTATAAATTGAAATAAAGGTTTTATAGGAGCATAGCAATGAGAAATTTTATAGATTGAAATTTAGAAATATCATATTTCTGAAATCATCCAGATGATGGGTGTTCAAGACTAAAATTCAATACATAGCATCCCTTATTTGGAAAAAATGGCACATTAATAAGCATCAAAGAAAAGATAAAATCAAATACAGAGAATAAGATACATATTTCATGTTTTTTATAGAAGAATTAATGAAAACCATATTCTCTCATCTTTATAGAAGAGCTTGTTCATGTGAAGCTCCTAACAGCAACATCAAATGTTTAAAGAATAAGATCTTACAGGATAAATTCTTCAACCAGAACAAACGTGACTTTTAATACTGTCTATATGTACGAGGTCATATTGTTAAAACTAAATCATGACCTAATCTTGCAGTTTTCTAGGTTTTGATTGATGCTTGAATGGGCCATGGGCAAGCAACAGAGGATGGCACTTTAGTTAAACCCAGTCTTTAATTGAATCAGTTTTACAAGATCCAAGCTGGACCTATTGTAGACCTAGATCTTGACACCACAAACCAGATCCAACTTTAAACAGATCAATAAAGCAGATTAAGGCTAACTAGCCCAACCGAGGTAACCAACCTCTTTTATTTTCAGTAAATCAGAGCATGGTTTTAAATCTCATGGAACAAAGGTGTCTTAATTTTTTCACGAGACAAGACGCCCTACATCCCATCTCATCTCGATCTTCGACCCAGACAAACATCTCACTACTTGCTTGAGATGTTTTTTCTTTAAAAAAATTATTTGTGAAGCTTTAGTGTTTTATTCGTTTTTTAAACATATTTTAACTTCAAAAGTTATATCTTTATGATAAATTAGATCTATTTAAAATTGACACTACAATATATTATGGCCGAGATAGGATGGAACAAGAGCACCGAGATCAGTCCCGAAGCACCGAGATCAGTCCCGAAATCTCTTTGGGATAAGATGTTTTAGTCGTCTTGGTCCCTATCCCGCCAAGACTTGAATCACTAAATCAGAGTAATGTTGAGTTAGTATATTGGCACTACTTGTTCAAAGCCGGCTGTGGGTCCACAAATTTGAACATGTTTTCACCTACACTCCTTATCACCATATAATTATATCCATTATACAGGCATTCTTGCTCTCAAGTTTTCCGGATTTCAAGGCATGACCAATTTCCTCTCCTTGGAGTCATGTTTGCCCACTCTCATTCCAACTTGCATGATTTCCTTTGCTCCTCACAACTAGTACATGATACCTCCATAACAACTTGGAAAGAACCTCAACCAAAAAAGTCACATTTTTCTTTTGCTCTACCCTCATAGGCAAACAACTGCTTCATGAATGAGCAAGACTATCGATATTTTTCTTAGTTATGTATATCTTCCTATGAGTTAATACTTGTTATGATATAACGAACCATAACAACTATCTCTACAATTTGATCAGCACATAAGAGTATGTGCATAAAAGAGTAGCATGAGTGTTTACTAATACTTGAAACCTTTTGTTCTGATCTAAACTATTTTGAGTAGTTTTATGATGATGATCTAGCTCGTTTTAAATCAATTGTGCACATGTTTAGCAAGTCATAGACACTGGAAAATCCTGGATATGCATTATGTATCCAGCCAAAACACTACACAATGTTAATTATTTTAATCAACAAAATAACATGGGAAGGCAAGGTATAAAGTTATTCTCATACGCTGTGGGTCCAATATGCATTCATGCACCGACATCTTAGCATATTATTGACACACTACCAGGATAAAATACACAACATACTTGAAGACATGCTACCTCTATATAACATAACTCTTTTCCAAATTTATGCTTCAAACTGAAATCAATACAGAAAAAATTAAGACAATATACTGCATTAAGAAACTCCCATGGAACCAGTGGTTAATGTCAATTTCATTAACAAAGAATGATAAACATATGAATCAATAATGCTAGAGTGAACACTGAATACTAGTAAGTTGGTATGATTCACAGGAGATAGCACTGTCTTTGTACCATCTCCAAGCTGCCTCCAAACATTTGGTGAGTTTGGTAAAACTCATCTCTTCTGTGGTGAGCTAGGCCTCAGCAATCTTGATGAACCTGCATTAAACTTCCAGTGTCAACATAACAATAGGCAAGTCTGAAAGTTTCAAGTCTCTGATAAAGTTATTATTTAATCAATTGGCACATCCTAAAAATCTTACTCACTGATGCAACAACATAAAGATTGTCAGATCTGTAGGATGCCAAACGGTGAGTTTAGAATCTAAGCTAAGCTTTAGTTGTGAACTTGTTCACCGTTGGAATGTATTCAAAAATTATTCCAACAGCTTGAGAGGTGGCACCATTTTTAAGTTTTAGAGAATGTGCCACTCAGATAAATTAAACGAGTTTTCACCAATAATTCCCACAAGAACACTCTCCATTCTTGAAATGGTGAAACCGTTTAACATCTCTGACAATTATCTCCCTGTCAAGTGCCATCGACATGAACATGATCGCAGCATGGCAATCCCCACAAATTCTCAAGTTCTTAAGAACTCTAATTGTAGCCCAAACAGGCAATTTTATAAGCCCATATCCAACGGCTAACTTCTCGCTGTGAGTGGATAATACATATTCCTTTATATCAGACTCAACATCATGCAGAACAAACTTGGTAGCAGGGACATATCCCAGTTTCCTCATCTTGACTCCAAGTATCTCGAGGAACTTGTATACTTCTTGCACCTCAGGGTGTCTTGCATCATTGACAAGGAAAACATGAACCTTATTTGCAACTTCAATCCAGCTGCATCCAGGCTCCTTCTTCACCCCACGATCTTTCATCAATTTCCTAACCCTTGCAACATCTTCCCACCGCCCAATAGCGGCATAGATGTTGGATAAAAGGACATATGTTCCATCATGCTGTGGTATCATCTTAAAGAGCTGCTCTGCTGCATAAATTCCAAAATCCATGTCCCCATGAATTCTGCAGCCTGATAAAACAGCCTCCCAAATGGATGGACCAGGTTCAAAGGGCATGGATTTAATCACATCCCTAGCTTCTCCAATACGCCCAGCCCTGCCTAGTAAATCAATCAACCGGGCATAATGATCTTCCCCTGGGCTAATACCAAAATCATGTTTCATGGATTCAAAGTACCGAAAGCCTTCATCTACCAAGCCCGCATGATTGCAGGCTGATAGGACTGTGAGGAAAGCAATGCGATCTGGAAATATGCCCTCCCCAATCATGCGGTCAAAGAACTCAATTGCCTCTCTCCCATGTCCGTGATGCCCAAGGGCAGCAATCATTGCATTCCAAGATACAAGGTCTGCATTGCGCATCACAAGGAACACGAGGCGTGCTTCCTCTGCTGCTCCACACTTTGCATACATTGTCAAAAGAGCATTTCCTGCCGAGTTGCTTGATTCATAGCCAAATTGGATGAGCTGTGCATGGAGCTGCCGTCCATGCTGCAATGCTCCAAGCTCACCACATGCAGCAATTGTGCTTGCATATGTATAGTCGCAAGGCTTGGTGCCCTCAGCCCTCATTCGATTGAAAAACTTCAGCCCTTCCTCAGCAAGCCCATTGTGGACAAACCCTGAGATCATCACCATCCACGCCAACTCATTCTTATGAGGCATAACCTGAAAAATTGCAAGCGCATCATCAATGCAACCACAATTCACATACCCTGTCAAGATGGCATTCCATGAAACAGGATCTTTTCTTGTAACATCATCAAAAATTCTTTTTGCAACATCAATCTTTCCACACTTCGAATACAGGGTGACCAACACATTCTCAACGGGCAATGCTGATTCAGGATTGAAATCAGGCCCTGAACGAATGATATGGGCATGAACAGATTTTCCGTGATTGAAAAGCCCGGCATTTGCACAAGCACTGAGCACACTGGTGTAAGTGAATTCATCAAGTGGGATGCCAATTGAATTCATCCTTTTAAACATCTCCAATGCTTCCGAGAAAAGCCCGCAATGCACATACCCAGAAATCATTGCATTCCAAACGACATCAAACCTTCCTTCCATCTTGTCAAAGACTTGGCGAGCTTCATTTATATCACCTCTCCTGACATATCCGACAACCACCGTGGTCCAAGTGAGCTCATCTCTCTCGATCATTATATCAAACAACTCCCGAGCGATTACCGCTGTCTCGGGTGAATCGCTCTTGAAGTGCAGGGCAATTAAGGCATTTGAAACAGAGATGGCATGCCCCGTGCCAGACTTCACCACGGCGCAATGGAGCTGCCCGCAGTGGGAGAGCTCGAGTCCAATGATGGTGGCTGCGGCGCTGAGAACTCCGGTGAAGGTGTAGTTATCCGGCCGGCTGCCATCCTGGAGCATGTCGCGGAAGATGGAGAGGGCCAGCGAGCCGTCGCCAGCCCGGGCGTAGACGGAGATCATGGCGTTGTAGAAGACGGTGTCGCGAGCAGGGAGAGGGACGCGGTCGAAGATCCGGCGGGCGAGGGGAAGTTGGCCAGCGGCAGCATAGGCATTGATGAGGGAGGTGGCGGCAGCAGCGTCGTTGGGGGCGGCGGCGTCGAAGAGGTGTCGGGCGGAGGCGAGGTCGCCGGACTTGGCGTAGAGGTCGACGAGGCGGTTGAGGATGTGGGCGCGGGGCTTGAAGCCGGAGGCGAGGATGTGGGCATGGAGGGCGCGGAGGCGGAGGAGGACGGGGGAGGGGGCGGTAGCGGCGGTGGGGGCTTTAGGGAGGGCGGTGGCGAGAAGTTGGAGGTGGGCGGCGAAGCCGTTGGCGAGTTTGCGGACGTCGACGGGTTGGAGAGAGAGGAGAGAAGAGAGAGACGAAGGGGGCATCCCTCACCTTCGCGCGAACGCGCCCACACGAGTCCGGGCTTTTAAAAATAAATAAATAAATAACAATTATTAGACAACGGTCTTGTACCTTAGAATTCAATAAAAAAACAAATGGTATTTGACTCCGTGAAGACTCGTTCGAAGCGCGGTTAATCGAATATATGATATGCCGAAGCCCAAAGAAAAAAAGTTTTATGTAAATTTTTTTTTATTTTTTTTAAACCCTATATAAAACTTGATAGAAAAGTAAATGCATAAGGCTTAATATATCTTAAAAATAATTAAATGAGATTTTGAATCATAATAAAAGTAAAATAATTATAAAAATTTAAAATCAAATCTTATTATAGTTTTTTATATGATAGTTAACCAAGCTTAATAAATCAGAAAAAAAGCCCAAATAGACACTCTTTGTTAAAACTTGATGGTCAAGAGCCCTAGCTAGCGATCAACCAGCTAACAACTTTTCATATGGTCATTGGAGCTATCTAAAAGCCCCAATAACCATATTTTTGGATACCTATATATTTGAGGGGTTTTGACTGGCATTGGCACAAAATTTTGGATTAAAAATTATTGGGAAACACTTAGAAATAACTTCTTGAGCCTTAAGTACATATCCTTTTCTAATTCAAATTTAGAACCTCATTAAAAAATCTACATCTATTGGATGTTATTTTAAGAGTTTTCTTTAAGTGAAAAGTATTTGAAGAAAAGAAGAAAGTATAAAAGAATTTGGTCTTTAATCAGAAACAAGATCGGATGGTGGAATACCTAAGTAAAAGACTTGAGAAGTGGATATAAGCAAGGAGTGATGAATCTCTTACCTCATTTACTTTTTCATACTTTATTTACTTATTATTATTTTGCTTTCATCTTGTTCTAATTATCTTACATTGCTTAAGTTTTTCATTGCATTTTTCTTTGAGTTAGGCTTTAAATTCTTAAAACCCAATTCACCCTCCCCTTTTTTTGGGTTGCCCCTTAGGCCTTCACTCGAAAGATGAGATTATAACTTTTAGTTCTGTTATCCCTCTTACTCCAAATGTTAAAATGACCTATATACACACCTATCCATCCAATGTACACATCTATCCATCCAATGTGCACACTTATTTATCAAATATGTATATATATATTCTCAATGTATATACTTATTTTATCAAGTGTACACACTTATTATCCTAATGTACATACTTCTTAATGTTATAATGGTTATTTTGAACATTACTAAGGGCTGGAGAAGTACAACTTATTAAAGATAACTTCAGTGCAGAAGATTTGAAAAAATAGTAATGAGATATTTTATTAAGGCACAATCACTAAAGGGATTTGTTACTAAGTCTCTAATATATTTTTTTCTTCTTCCAGTTATATACTATATATATATATATAATAGATGACTATAGCAAAAGTTATTGTCTTGCGTTTGCTTAATGAAAGAAAGGAAAGAAAAAGAAAAAAAATATGATCCACATTGGGAGTATGAAACATCTTTATGCTTTTTTCTTTTTTTTAAAGATAACCAGTGCAATGTAGTATGTAATTAGTGATAAGATATGGTTGCTAGTTGCAACTCTTTTTAGATGGTGGGATTAAAGTGGTTGAATTTAGTAGTGATAAATCTAAATATATATTATATTGTAACATAATTAAAAATATTCATAAAAACTTTGTAGAATTTATTGATCTAATGTGTATATAATTTGTTAAAAAAATAATTTAAAGTTACTAATGAAAGATATGGATGGTTGGCATCTACAATATATGTGATTGAAAGCATGGACGGTTCTGAATTGCAATTTCTTTACATAATGAAAGAGGAGTACAACTTCATCATCAAAGCTATTCTACTATTCATGCTTCTCAAACGTTCTCATCAAGAATCAACATCGTCTCTTCCTCCTTAACCTTCATAAAGTTCATCTCATGTTTTCGATCACCATTTTTTTTTTTTTCAAATTGATAAAAGTTCTATAAGAATTTTTTTTTTTAATTTTTATTCTTGGCACTTGAGGGTGATTGATATGGCTCTACCGCGGGCCTTAACCTCAGTGTGTCTCTTTTCTGAACTTGAACCCATCCACTAGTTTCCTTCCTTCCACATGCATAACAAGTGCATGAATCTAATGATCAGAAGAGAGAATCATACCTCTAAAGTCTTTCTTATTGGGTTATCGCGTCACGAGATAATCAAATCAAATGCATATGTCTTGATAAGGAGTTTATATTATATATACTTTAATGGTATAATACTTGTTGAGAAAATCTTTGTGGAAAATGTTAGGTTGTATTGATGCACAAGCAGTGTAGGAAAGTTTCAAATATAGGGTTTAGAAGTAAAGAAGTTGGCAAATATTCAAAGGCTTCTATCTCAAATCCCAAACTTCTCTTGCAAGAGACATTTGGTTGAGGACATTTAAAATAGGCTGCTGTGTTTGGTAAATTTTTCATTCATCCATGTGAGATCTGAGAATGCTTTGGTGCAGTCTCTTTACAAGAAAAGCTCAATCCTTCCATTCTGAAATGATTGTGGATGGCAAATCCTCCATAGTATTCCATTGATCTAATTCATGCATAAATTGTAACTCAACTAGATTAATGTTCACATGATCTTTTTTTTTTTTTTTTTTTTTGTTCGTGGAGAGTGAAGACATATGGATTACTTTTGTCTGTTCTTTTCTTTCTGCATGGTTCAAGACACATTTTGATCTGTTCTGATCTGTATGAGGTTCAACTTACACTAAACATTTTGGATCATCTTTATTGCTGAAGATTATGATAAAAATAATGATGAAAGGGGTCAGAAAATTCTGAACAAATTGCCAATAGGGCTTCAGTTGGCTAATTGGTGCCACTCTCCTCAGTGTTTGCACTGAGAAGAGACTCCAAGTTGCATTCTGAATGCTGGCTTTCCAAACATTAATCTAAATTTGTCTCAGAAAAATGGCAATAAAAGGGAGTAGAGAGGGAAAAAGAGATGGAGAGGTTACAGATCTATTTGTTAAAATTCATCTCTCTGATAAGAAGGGAAGGGCAAAACTCCCCTCAAATTTATTAGATTAAAATTCATCTTTTTGTTAAATGTCATCCAATGGTACAAAAATCAGTGAAAATGCATGCATGTCAACATGCGAATGCAAATCATTTTGAGTATCATCAAGCCTTGTCCATAAATCTTTCAAACATTTTCTTGGAGTTGCCGTTGCTGTAGCAAAAACCTATTTAATCTGCAATGAAGAACATAGGGCGCCTGAATTTGCTCCTGACCAGTATTTTACAGCCGGCTTGTTTTTCCAAGTCAGAGATTAGCAAAATATATGGTCGACAGTGTATGTTGACAAGTGCCACTGAAACAAAATTCCATGAAAGAATTCATATTCAACAAAAAATGACTTCAATAGTATTACATCAAACTGAAAAAATCTAAGATATTTATGTGGCTCACATTAAGAAGCCGGAATGTCTCGTTAGGAAATGCTGGATGTTGGATCAGAGTTGCACTCTTTATGGAGCTAGCTGTGAGGAACATCTGGAGAGCTCTCTAACAGTGCCTTGGGATCAAAGGACAATTTGGGACCTACTCTCGGCATGGAATTGTTGGAGCAAAAGCAAAAATATACAGTGGCAGAGGGCAACTTGGGACCAGCTCAGTATGTCCATTTGCTGGCAGGTCTGCCAAGAACACAGTGACAGTGTACTCTTGAACAAGAAATATTCCTACACCGCGCTGTCTCAATTGATAGATTTTTTAGTTCTTGGGTATGTTGTGTTCGATGAAGAATACTGGTGTCATAGCATAATACTACAGATTCTGAATTGAATTTATTCTCTACAAATTTATTATATTCTTATAAATTATCTCTTTTTATATATAAATCTTTAACTTGAGAAGACATGAAAAGAAATTATAAGAATATATATGTAAATAGCAAATTTGGAAGGATATACACATAATATTAGATATTTATAAGGATATGCATCTGAAAATAAATAATTATAAGGGCATACATGTAAATAAAAAAATTGTAAGCGTATATGTGTGTGTGTATATATATATATATATATATATATATATATATATATATATATATAATTACAGACACTTAAAATTACTCTGTCTATGAACAAATAAGCCCTGAATGACTAATTGACACCTTTCAATCTTGAATTATTGGAATTCATGGCTCCCCAGCAAAAATATACAATTTAATTTAAGAGGAAGTTATTTAGTTATGAATCAAAGGCAAAAATATACAAAATATACTAGCAAACACCTAGGTAGCTGAGCTACACCAAATTCTGTTACTTGGACCTCAACATCGTACCATCATTTAGCAATCCCTGCTATTTGTCCTCATCAGTTGCACTCATGGTTTCCAGAGCAAAGGCTGCACTTGTTATATGGCTTAGAAGGATGCTGTATATCTTCTTCCTCACCCTTTCACAAGCTTCAGTATCTTCTTCCTCTGAAAACATGCCGTCTTTATTTCGATCACTTGGCCAGGCCCTCTCTCTACCAGTAATTGTGTTTAACCAGTCATCAACTCTTTTCAACTGGCAAAGTAAGCTAGCAACCTGAGACTCACATGCAACATAATCAGGTTCACTCTCAACAATATCTAGAAACTTCTCAATATATTTTAAGAACCATCTATTGCTTTCAGACTGCAATATATTTGCCAAATCATCAGCCATCAACAGATTGATCCCCTTATGCAAAATATTGTTGCTCTTTCTGGTGGTTTGAAGCTTTCCATCTGTCGTGGAGTCCTCTATTATTTCAGATGATGCCTTCACTTGGGTGGGAAATTGTGAAAGATCTGACTCCAAAGCTGCCTTGACCCATGAGACTGCATATTTTTTCCTCTCCAGCCCAACTTTAGCTGCTGCTTTGATAGAAGCTGAACTCACTGAGCTACGACCACATGTTCTTGATGAGCTTGGTCTAGTTAATGATTGAATAATCGATCTGGCTTGTGCAAGGTCTTGATGAAAATTGAAGAACCTACCGACCACGTACTGTGGATCACCCTCCTTTTCAGACTGTAATTCTGAATACATTCTGAAAATAGCAAAAATATAGAGTATTAGAAGATGTTACAGAGGAGTTCAAAGTATATTGCATGCTTCCACAAAATATGCACCTATCCTATATGCATGCTTAACAGATTTATTATGTACCTCTCTGTCTAATTGGTCCATCTGAAATAAAGACAAGACGGTTGAGAATGAATATAGACTTCTAAGTTTGAGACTGCCATGGTAGTTATGCTCAATTAATATATGGCTGTCTTTATGGCAGCATTTGATGGTTAGAAAAGCATGAAGTCGTATACAAGATAATGCAAGGTAATCAGAAAGCAAATCACCACAGCCTTCTTCAAGGGTAAGAATTGTCAAGGAGTTTCAAAGTTTGAATTACAAATAATATAGTGCCCGGTTATGTCATTTTGGCTTTTCTTGATGAGAAAGCTAATGGAATTGGTTTGACGATAGAAATTAAGATTAATTGAAGGTGTATCACCTCTCTTTTTGATCAGGAACTCAGGATAAGACTAAGGTTTCAGGTTCTTCCTTTTTGAGATTGCTTTGGTGGGGCTCTGGCTGGAGGTGACTTCACAAGCGCAAGGTTCATAAGCGGTAGGTCCTTGCAGGAGTGTTATTGGAAGCTCCAACATTTTTGGTGACGTAAATTTGTTGTAGTTTTCCTGGACCTTGGCTGGGCCCTTTTTCGTTCCTTAACCGTTCATGAATGGAAACAAGGTGAGCAATTGCTTTCTAACAAGCAGAAAGAACACTAGTACCTGGAGCAAGGTTTTGCTGGAATTGCACCATGAGAGGATATTGGAGACTGCAGAAGGGGTCTCATTTCTTAGGACAAAAAAAGTTTTCTCCAATACCCAGTTTTCCCCTTCCATTTGATGATGATGGTGGATCAATTGGAGAAGTGGTCTCTACAAGTTGTGCTCAAGAAAATGTTATCTTCTTATTGGTGAATATGACCAGAAACAAAAATAAAAAAAATGTGTAGATGATTAACATAGGTGATGTTGGTGTGAGCATATTTATAGCATAGTTGGTACATGGTGGTCCAAGAGAAGGATCAGACTCAACATATATTACAGGAGAGGTGCGGCCTTCTGGAGCAGGAACTACAGCACAAGTCTTAAAATATTCATTCGAGTACTAAAAGCTTACTGCAGGCTGATTACATAGCAAGAAATATAAGTCACAGAAAATCCAAATATGAATCATAGCTTACAATCATCTACACAGGTTAGATCTATTCTAGACCAAGAGCTAATGCCATTTTTATAACATGTTTCACATTGCTAAGCATGAATCACTAAAAGATGTGTGCTTATGAGCCCTTCTACTTCTATGCGCAGATTGCTTTCACATTTTACAGTGAGGAGAAATCTAGAACCGCCTTAGCAACAATCCAGCAACACCAAAATTGGAAAGAAAAAAGGATTAAAAAAGAAAAAACAAATAAATTGAATAACAACAACTGACCTCAAGCATTGAATCAGTCGTTCTGAAGCACATGCCTCTTGCAATGCATCCACAGCAGCATGAAGCGCCAAATCTCTTTGCCTCAGGATGTCCTGAAAATCTAATTGTTGGAACCATCATTGCCACCAAGAGTAAGCTCTTCCTATCACAAAGTATACAGCAGTCCCAATACCTTCCCATGCTTCACTAGGGTCGATGGAAGTGATGCCAATACCAAATTGCTCTCGGGCCACTTTATATCATTGGATTGACTGGAAGTATTTGCAGTACATGAGCTTTCTGTGCAAGATTTGCGCGAAACACAGGGCTTCTGCTTTCTGGTACCACATAGTACTTTAAAAGCCCTTTCAGTGTCTCTTTTGCTTGTCAGTAAGTTATCCGAAGTATCATCTCTGAATATCTTTGAATTAGATGGAGTAAATCTATCAGGAGAAACCTATCAGAGCAAGAGAACAGAAAACAATCAAATCAACATGGGTTGACCTAAAGTTAACAAATTTAGCAAACTTTTCTAAAGAAAGATGGAAAAGTTGCTGTCATTGGTGAACCCATAATTGCAAGCATATCTGACAGTTTGCACAAATTAAAAATCAACATGTGTCTCATTGCACCAATTTTTAGAACAGCTTGAGTTATATTTCATATGTTCGGCTGCTGACCAAAATTTTTGATTCCATAGAACACTTAATGTGGAGCCCAGAAAACCAGAAACTAAATCGTTAAGAATATTTAAAGCCATGGTTGAAAAATACTATTTTTTTTTTATCAAATGAGAAAGTTAAGGGCAAACTCACATTGGCACTCCGACTCCGGGATAGAGATCTTGGTCCCCACCTCCTCTCTTTAATCATACTAGGGGCCTCCCAGCTTTTTCCCATCATCTTTGGCCTCAAAACGCAGGATGAAGAAGAAGATGAGGAGGTGCAAGAGATCGTCGATTCATCAGAATCGGAGCAATCCTCATCCACACACATCACACTAATCTTCTTCAGCTCGCTCAAAACATCGGAGCTTTTCCTTTCTAGCTCCCTCCTCTTCACCCTTCCATTTTCCGGCGAAGTAGGAATGGACCGGGACCGTGAGCCAATGTCACCATTCTTCCTCTCCCACGTTCTTGAAGCGCTCATCGAGAGCTGCTGCTTCCTCCTATCTGACAGACGTTGCGGCGGAAGAGGTGGAGTGAAACTTGGAGTGAAAAGATCACTAGGATCCAAGGTCGAACAGGTGGCCGGGCCGGCAGTGAGGAGGTCAGTGGCACCTTGATGGAAAGGATGGCGGCCTCGAAAGACTCGCAGGCTGCGGAGGATGGGGACAGGGGAGGCAGGCGTGAGGCGACGGACTTGGATTAGCTGGCCGAGCTGGAGGCTGTCGGAGAGGATGAGATCATTGTAGTCTTGAGAAAGTGAGACAAAGGCAGAGTGGGAGGAGTCGGAGACTTTGAGGTAGAAGCCGTGGTCAGGGGAGAGGTCGGGACCGGCAAGGGCAGGGACAATGGCTGTGACCTGGAGGAGCGCCGAGGGCGAGGGCTTGGGCTTGTCATGAGAGACCTCGTCATCAGAGGCCGCGGAGGATTCCATGTCTTGGAGGAGCTTCTCGAGGACTCCGGCGCTTAGGGACGCCATAGGAGGATCAAAGCCTGCTCCTTGGGCTGCAGGAATGGAGAGAGAGAGCGAGAGAGGGGAAAGGGATTGACCTTTTCTTCAGCGGTTTTGGCCACAAGAGCTGGGTGGAGAGGATGGCGGGAAGGAAAACCGGAACCCGAGGGCAAGGCTCCGATGTTGGTGGCGGGAAGCGCGTGGATTCAAAAGAAAGTTGGAGGCGGAAATTTAGAACCGTCACGAAAACAAGCAGGTTAACCAGAACCGACCACCATGCCATTCTTTGACTTGCGAGGCATAGAAACCCAAAAATTAGCATAACTAAAATAAAGGTATTTGCATCCACTTCATTGCATCAATTTTTTAAAATATATTCTTATATCTTAGCTCAGATACATATTTCGATTAGGTTTAACATGTGCCATCAAATTAAAGATATCATGAATTGAAAAGTAAAAGCATGTTTTCCAATGTTAATGTATTCACTTCGTGCTTATGGGAATACAATTGCTCATTTATATGTTAATAATTTAAATCATGTATACATCCCGCAATACTTTCTTTTATTATTTACTAAAATAAAAAAATAATTATATAAATAACATAAAAGTGGAAACTGAATATACTTTATTGCATTCGATGGCATTTCTAGGATAAATATTTTGGATTAAGAGGTATTTTATTAAGGATAAAATACAGATTACCATTCTATTATTTAAGTATTATTAAATTGCATCTATGTGATTTGAAATGTTACACTTAATTATCATATGTTTTAAATTTTATCAAATTATGCCCATGTGGTTTGATATGTTACACTTCACTACTATATATTTTAAATCCTATTAAATTATACTCATATGTTTTGAAATGTTACACTTAACCATTCATATATTTTAAACCTACTCAAGCTTTACTTAATATGCTTAAACTTTCACATGAGTATAATTTAATGGTGTTTAAAACAGATGATCATTCAGTGTAACATATCAATCCATATAGGTGTAATTTGATAAAACTTAAAACATATGATAGTTAAATGTAATATTTTAAATCATATGGGTATAATTTGATAATGCTTAAATCATAGTGTAGTAATTTGTGTTTTATTCTTTTATATACAAAAAAAAATGATTGAATGATATAGTCGTTAATTAAAAGATTGCATCATATGAATGGCATTAACTGATCCAAATTATCACCAAACTCATCGTTGACCACCGTGACCACTTTAAATAGATTTGGATAGGATTCAAGAATAAGATCTACCATATCTAAAAATTGCATAGTATCTATCATTTTTTTAAAGTTAAGTGGCGTTTAACTTTTACATAGTGTCCATCTTTTTTTTGTTAAGAAAGGATAATTTTTTGAGAACTACAATACAACAACTAGCCATAGACCCATTTTAGATGGTTCCATTTCAAGGCCTTTTAGACCTCCAAAAAAAAAAAATGTAGCCCATTAGATATTTGCCATCAAGTTCTTCATTTAATAAATGACATATATACAACTATCATACTTAACAAATAATACGTATTTGTCATCATTTTTTTAATAGACGCATCTCACTTGTCAAGTATGATGGTTGTACATATATCACTTATTAAATAAAGAATCCAATGATAAACACCTAATGAATAGTACCTATGATTTGTCCTTTTTGTAATCTTTGATTGGACAATATTGTGTAATCTATAAGAAATTTGGTAATGTAATAGAAGGCGAAGTTGATATAAGAATAGAACAAGCTTATGACTAAATTTAAAATTTTTTGTTATATTTTATCTAAAAAAAGTTTCAACTAGAAAAAGGATCTAAATTAGATTATGAGATGGAGTTGATTATTTAAATAGAGACTAATACTCTAGCTTATAAACATTGATTAAAAGAATATAAAAAGGGATTTACCCTATTTTCTTTATCATCTCTTTATGCTTTATTTTTTTGTTTAATTTTGTCAAGTTATTAAGTTGAAGTTTCTTTTGCTTGATCAATATATAAATAGAAAGTTCAATACACCTACATATTATCTATTATTATACTTACTTTGAATTTATAGGAGCTACTTATAAAAGTGTCAAATGAGCTGGGCAATATCAACAGAGCCCATGTATGGATAGGCCCAACAGATTATTGTGTCTTGCTAGCATAGCTCGCAATCCATGTCAGAAGGCCTAGCATGGCCCCAGATCCATAGGCAAGCTAGGCCACCATATCATGCTGGCTCGAGCCTATCTAACTCACTGACCTAGAATGTGGGCTTGGCAAGCCAAGCCATTTTTTAAAATTTTTTTAAACTAATTCTATAGAAATTAAACACGCATACCTTTATTTGTGGCTTGCCATCATAACCGCACTATCCCACCATTATATTGGTTGTTGGAAAAGATAAATAGTTTTTTTAAGTAATAAACAATAATATCCTTAAAAACTAATCTTTTAGGTTGTTGAAAAGAACAAAAAAATATTTTCTCATAAAATGGGCAATAATACCCTTCAAACTAATTATTCATGGATGTTACAAGAAAATAAAAATATAAAAACATGCAAATAGACTATAAGTGATCCATCATGTGCTTGGCCTATGCTGGGCTGGTACAGCTTGGCTTGGCCTGGTCTAAGGGGTCATGCTGTGCTTGGCCTAATATGGTTAATATAGTAGGATACGGCTTGTGTCATGCTATGCTACAAGCCAACGATTTATTTGACATTTCTAGTTATATGAAGCTAATAACAAAGGACCTCAAAAATACATCATATACATATTAGATTTTTTTGCATACAACCTCATTCAAATCCAATTTTGTTCTTACATCCAAAAAGTGAAAAATGAAAAAAAAAAAGCCATGGACACAAAAGACTTGAAATTATTAAGATCTTAATGCTTGTGCTCATCTATTTTACTATATAATGCCAAATACCTTAATATGTTTACATGTGATACGTATCTAATCATCCATATTTTCCTAGTTGCCCTCTTTTTTTCCTTCCTTGTATTTCCTAACCTTGTGTTTATTTCATTATGTTAAACCGGTGTAGGTAAGCTGAGCATGCTGTTATTAACTACAAGATTGAATGTTCATCTTTTCTCTAACATTTATTGGTTATTTAAATATTTTTGTTTTTATTAAAATAAAAAATACATGTGTTACATGTGCCACAATCTAGTACTCAAAAAACTATATCTTGACACATGAAATGCACATGGCAAACGGTTGATTGTGGTGATCAATGTTGAACACGTCATAGTATAATTATGGTTTTCCCTGATCCAATCAAATGAAGTATATTTTTATTAGTAAAGCTTGATAGATATCCTCAATAAAAGTTGTGCCTCCGAGTGAATTCTTAACTATGGCAAATGTGTCACAAAATATGGTTAAAATCTTTATTTTTTTTTATTGGGACTCATACATATTTGAAAGATCTAATTCATGATTTGAAAAATTAGGGTACTAAAAATTCTTTCACAATTAGAAGTGATTGGAAGAGAAAAATTGCTATGTATTGCGCTATTTCTTTCTAAGTAACTTGACCATTCAAACAAGATAAGACTGGAGTTGCTACCACTCAGTGCTTGAAAAAACTGCAAAGATTGCTGGAAAGCATAATTAGTATAGTTACCTTGTATCTCATTATATGACCATGTGAGATAGTTCAATAAACAAATGACGGATATAGCTCAAAAGTTCTCATTATATATAATGAAGAATATTTTTAAATATATAAATAGTTCAAGATAGATATTATATGGTACATTTTTGCTCTCGTAGGTTATCCCTATTTTGATAATAAAAAGGATGGAGCAGAATTGGTCATTGTTTTAGCATTTTTAAATACTTACAATTTGGTGCACAACACCGTCGCCAGCAAATAATGAGGAAGAGAATAGAGAAGAACCTAATAGGATGGAAATTTTTTACATAGATCAGGTGCACGATATTTTAATATTTCGTTTCTATACTAAATACAAGTCATCAGAGTGGCGCAGCGGAAGCGTGGTGGGCCCATAACCCACAGGACCCAGGATCGAAACCTGGCTCTGATAAAGAGAGGCTTCCTTTTTTCTTTTTTTTTGGTTTTTTTTTTAAGATAAAGACACCTAGCAGATCAAAATACCCAAAAAAAAAAAAAAAAAAACCATGCTAACTTTAACCATCCACTGGAATGACAGTGGTTTCCACTTAATAAATTCTACATTTAAGTTTTTCTTAGAATTCTGAATTGATAAATATTGGACTTCTAAATGAAGTCTTAAATGCTCAAGTTATCCAAGCTAAAAGGCCAGTTTCGCCCTACTTGATAAGTAGCCAATTGCCATAATAAAAAACTTTTTTTTAACTTTAGGCTTATGAAAAAGGTATAAGAATGTCCATCTCTCATTGTTCAAAAGCCATGAATTAATGATCGATGAGAGTATGTGGCAGGTTGGTGCAAGAGAAAAGAATATTTTGATCTCTCTTATTTGGGTTAAAGACAGAAATAAAAAAAGTCCTTTTGATTTTTGAGGACACCTAAGCAGACAGTTTTTGTTTGTTTTCTAAAGACACCTAGCAGACCGAAATACCAAAAAGAAAAAAACTATATAATAACTTTTAATCATCCACTGGAATGACAGTGGTTTCCACTTGGTAAATTCTACATTTTAGTTTTTCTTAGTTCTGCAAAATATCATGAGCATGCGACCAGTTCCCTTTGCTAGCAGCTCCCCACTCAACTGATACTACTACAACCTGGGCTCCAAAGCCTAAATTTTTGACAGTGTCGAGTTACCTAGCAACATCCATTAAGAAAGACATATAATCTCATAATACTTCATAACAAACTTGCAATAAAGCTTCCATCTCCTCCTCAAATGAACACAGATCAACAGTAGGCACAGCCTGCAAAACAAAAACAATCACTCATCAGATACCTACCTATCTTCATGTCCTTTTTCCTGTCCCAACCAATAATAAATTGCGCTTACAGCAGCAACAAGACATCTAGTGGAAAAATAGTTTTGTAGCATCTCTTTAAAGAAAGCATCCAAAGAAAAAAATAATAAATAAGATAATAAATTTCAGAGAGTTCCTTCTAACATCAAGGCTCGATCTTAGGGTGCGACCTGAGGGCTATAGCTGAAATTGGTGAGAGGTCCATCTATATCACATCTAAAATTTGTGTCCCACCCAATCATTAGTCTATGCCTTTTGTGATACTTTAATGCTCTAAAATATGCTTCTGAACTATTTTCATTTTGTCCAACATCTAGCTCATTTGAACTATTTGTTGGAGTTTAATTAGATCAAGGCCAGCTCTACCAAACTTATTCTTACCTGTTTTCTGTTTAGAAAATCAGGTCTATACTATGTTTGGATTAGGTCAATTTTGTGTCTGATCTCTACCTACTTAACCCACTTGTACCCCTAGGGGCAGCCAACATCATTTCACTCTTTGATCTTTGGACTGGTCTTTGATAAAATAGAAGGAATAAAACTATATTAGCAACATCAGAGCAGCTGAGTGGAAGCGTGATGGAACCATAACCCATAGGTCCCGGTATTGAAAGCTAGGCTCTGATATTTAGAGTAGCTTTCAAACATTTTCTTTTCGACAATGTTAAACCTGAAAGAGATAGTATATTGTGAAGCACTATTTCTCCTTAGTAATGTTATCAGGCCTCTAGGCATTTAAAAGGATGCCACATTAATTCTAAATTTCTTACCAGATGCTGCTAGAACTTACAACCACCCACAAATCAAAAACTTGCCTGGATTCATCGGCATATATACAGCACCGAAGCACTGATCCATCCTCAAACGAGTTCGAAATGACACTGGAGAAAGCCTGCAAAAGCATCATGGACTACATTACAAAGGGTCCACAAAAAGTACAGGTTTGATCTAAATCACAACTCTCTCACAGTAAATAATGAGGCTTGGGCATGAAGAGTTTTTCATAAAAATGCTATATATGCTATCATCTGGTGGCCTCTTCAACCTGGTTTCAAATGTTAAAGAAAAATATTATAAAAGGAATAAACTATGCAAGCCTGACTACAGCATATAATTTAAGGAACGGATCCTCTGTGGTATAAGTTTTGCAATGCAAAGTGTTGTGCAAATTTGGATACAGCAATGTGTGCTATTTCAACACAGATGGCTGTGACATATTTGAAAATAGAAAAGTTTTTATCAGGTACCATGTAGGCAGTGGACTGTGGATGAGGAATAGCCATCCATATCCAAGATGGGTCACCTGGTGACCATCCAAATATGCATGACACTGCAGTACAAAGCCTGTACCATAGAGGATCTTGTTCCTATAATTTATCACAAAACCTACTAACTGCAGGATCTACACTCATTTATAATTCATAATATTTCTAATTCATTACAATTTGCAATGCAATCTGTCACTACTGCAAAGATGAAACTTCATTTCAAACATCGCATGCGGCCACTGCAAGGAAAGATGCATCGGGCATTATGAGTCTAAAATCATTAAGCCCCATCCTGGTCTGATAATAAAAAAGGCTGCTAATCAGCCTTCATATTTCTTTTTCTCCTTTTCAACAAAGGTCATGTCATCTTGATCCAGTATTACTTCGCTATGTAACAGATATTAGCAAAGATTTAAGATGCAAACCATCACAAGATTCAAATTTTTTACACTTAAAATATCATCCAGTCCTAAGTTTGGCCACCAAGCCACAAGCAAAACAATATCAGTCAAGTCTCCATGATCCTATGATTCAGAGCATATAAATGTTTCTGTATTAAAATAGATAAATATTTTGGTGGCATCAGGTCAGAGCCAGAACTTCTCTACCAGGTGAGTGGGAGAGAGGCGGGCTCTAAGCAACAAAAAGAAAGTATGACATTGAAAGTTGTATCAAAACATCAATTATGAAGTGCTAGAAGATATTGTAGCTGAGTTTGCTGTCCTTTTGTACGATGAAAATCATATAAAATAGTTCCCTAATCTTCTCACCTATGCATATATAGAATTGTATTGCTAATTTAAATTCTTAAATATATGCTTCTCACTTTAAATCTATAATTTATACTTTAAGAACTAAAATAAGAAAGAAGTTAGATGCTAGTTAAAATAAAAAATAATATGTGCTGCATTATATTTTTGCAATTCACTGAGAATAAATATCATGGCTATGTGAAACTCAGTACTAGGAGCAACTAAAATTACTAAAAATAAGCATAAAAATAAGAGGCATGTGATTAATAAAATCTGGAAAAAAGAAAGATTTGGACATGCCTAACCAAAAGATGAATATAATATGTCATGAGTCATCATAGAATGAATGCCTTAATTCTAAATCAAGATTTTTCAATCTTATATATTCCAAGTAACCCTGATGTTAATCACTGTGACCCATAAATCAACTTGGATGATATTTGTGAATGGGGAAGGTGTGATATTCAATAGAAGCCAAAAGGGTGAGATGTGAGAGGGAGAGGAAGGGATATAATGGAGAGTTCGACATAATGGGCTGCATTCTTCCTTTATCCTTCTCCATCTACTTTCTTTCTTTTCTTGAGGAGAGTGCAATTTCAATGGAAATAATGGGTTCTAGTTTTCATCCCTTCTTTATTTGCATGCACTAAATGAATCAATGGTCAAGTCTCAGATTTTAGGACAGCCACTCTGTTTGGAGGGGGGGTGCCCCCCACACCACCCCTCCACTTGACTGGCATAGAGAAGAAGAGATGATTCTCAACCTGACAGTGGAGATGGTTAAGTCAATTTCCTGCTAATGTTGTCCATATCTCTTATCATGCTATAAAGAGCTACTGCTATTTCATTTGCAGGAAGTGTCAGGAAAATGCAATTACCCATATCATCCACTATGAAGCAGTAGCAAAGACAAAATATACATATAAAATGATCTAAAAGTGCTTTCATCACTAGCAATGCACCTTAGCATAACTTCTATAAGATACAATCATGTCAATACACATTTAACTATGAATGTATGATGGCTCATCATCTTTCAATCTTGTAACCATCAGACTGGTTGCATCAACAGTCAAGGATCAACCTTTTTCCTCTCTTAAGTAAAGATATGAAAATTTGTTGAGATAAGAAAGGACCACAAAAGTAAAACAGCAGAGAAAGTGTAAAAAGTGACACAGAATGGATGCAGGACTACATAATTCGAGTTCAACTAACACCATAACCCAAGAAGCAGATAGCAAGATATTCCAAACAAAAAGCAACAGTGCATTGATAACTTAATCATTGAACTTTTAGGAACACCATCACAATCAACCTATGAGCCACTCCAGAATAGGGATGGGAATGGGGTGGACCCAAAGCAGAGGATGATATCCCCATCCTCAACCCCCATCCTCTATCTCCGTCTCTGCCCTCAACCCCCACCTCACCCTCATCCACAAATACAGGATGATATCCCCCATCCCTGCCCTTCTCCATTTCTCATGGGGAATCCCCAATACCTTTTTTCCTTTTTAGAATTAACTATCAACTTTAGGCCCAATTTTATTGTTAAAAAAAAAGAAAAAAAAAACTATTTGAAGCCTAAAATCTATTATAAATTGGTGGTTATTTAAAATACATTAAAGGACCAAAATTTAAGAGCTTAAACACAATATTGAGAATACAATAAGAGACTCAAATTTGTATAATTGCACCTATTAACATTTGAGAAAAATGACAAGATTTCAGAAATGGGTTTGGTGATGGAGACCCTGGTACCCATTCCTATCACTGAACCTGAAGGATTTTCAAAAATTCTTCATATCTCCACCTCCATCCCCATTTAATCACTTCAAACCTATCCCTACCGGGACGATTCTCCATGGGAACCAGGTTTGCCCATCCCCACTGTCATCCCTACTCCAGAAGGTAACAACAGAATCAACCAAAGAAGAGCTAACTAGCAAAAAACCAAAACTGGCAAGCAGTATCCTCAACCACAAAAGAGGCCACTTCCAGCTACTTATACAACTTTGTTACTTCCTTGAGAGATAATAAAAAGCAATACCCAAAATACTCAACCAGCAAGTTCCTCCAATTTTAACAGCCTAATTTCTATAAAATTTTGGGGGAAAAAATGAAAGTATTTTTTAAAGTATTTTTTTTTTTTTTTGGAGAAAATAACTACAATTTCCTCCTCCCTACTTAGCCAAAATGAGAGAGGGGGTGTACCACTTAGAGTTTACCAATAACTAAGCACATGAAACTAGTTAATAATCAATAAACTTTAGAGCTTAAAGAAACATAGCTATATCGCAAATAACTTTACGGCTGCACAATTTAAGATAAAGATAATAAACAAAAAGATAATTCACAGTATCACAGACACATATCACAAATGGCAGAGCTTTGCAAGCTAATCTTCATTTTCCTAAAGACTTTTCAGTTCAGATTTCATTATATAAACCAGTGAATTATAAAAATAGCAAATTGATTTCATCCGCTAATAGTCTGCACTATTCAACTACATTACATGTTAAAGTGTTTGGGCATAATTTAAAATTTTAAAGGATTAATCCACCTACATGAGGTCTAGCAACCCTCAAACAAATACTAATAACATTAGCATTGCTTTATCGTAGGTATAGATCAAGGACAGAGGGGAAAAAGTATTGAGATGAAAAATTGCAAGCAAAACCATTGAACTCTCAAATGAATTCACATACTTGGATCAGAGTTGATCAGTACTGCGGTTCCATCGAAGTTGCAGCTGCCTCCACTCTGCTTCGTCTTCTGCCAGTAGCTATTGAAAGCATAGGACGCATGAGCCACAACGTTATTGGGGTAATAACAGCTCCCATTTGGTCCAATCTCCTCACAGTCAGCGCCACCATCCCCACAAGCATAGTCCATCGCCTCTTGCAGTTTCTCCGCCGGAACTGTCGGCTTCGCTACACACCACAATCCCCCCTTCTGCTCCTCCCCTGACCCCGGCGCAGAGGCCGCCGGCGCTGCCAAGCACGGCGGTGGAGGGACAGCAAACACATCAGGTGGGCTGGCAGAGGCCACCGACGGCGCAGCATTGGGCGCAAAGGAGAAAGAGGCATCAGGCGGCGTTGGCACTAATTTGACGGATAGGAGCCTTGGGCTTTTAGCTAAATAAGAAGGGACCCGAACACCCAACGTCTTCGGCTCCTCCACGAACGATGGGGAGCCCAAAGAAGCGAGCCTTCTCACCACCCTGATGTCTCTAAGCCTGGAAAGACCCAACCTTTCCAAAGCTTCTCTGTGAGCAGAGGACACCAGGTTGGCTCTTTTGGACAGATGCGAGGAATAAGAAGAATGGTCTATAGTGTAAGCTGAGCTAGTCTCTTGCAGGAAACTCAGCAAAGGTTTGAGTGTGTCCTGAGCTATATCATCTCGAAATCTCGAGTAAAAGGAGGGGGTGGTACAAGCAATCAGAAGAGAAGGCGGCAGAGACTTTGATCTCTTTCACCAGACCCCATCTCACAAGAGAGTAGTGAAGGTTCTTCACAGAGGGCAGGAGCAAGCCCCAAAGGAGCTCCTGCGCTCTGTTGCAGAGGACTCCATTTCCTACCACTATGGTGGTGATATTTGTGGATGGGAAGTGAGCTAAGACATGGGTTTTTAGCCACTCTTCTGCTGCTGAGATACTGGAAGACACCACAGGGAGATCTACTTCACTCACTGTGACCCCAATGGATGGCTTGCTTGTGGTGTGGGGAAGTAACGGAAGGCTAACTTCTTGGAGGTGTGCCATCTCAGTGGCTTCTTGACCTGCAACTGAAACAGAATAACAGCCCAATAGCATCTAGAGAGTGGCAGAGAGAAAACAGAGGGAAAAAAAACCAGAGCTAGTGTTCATTTTTACCAGTAAGACCCAGGAGAGGGAGAAGTGAGAGAAGGAAGAAGCCCACCATCTTCTTATTCTTTTATCCTCGTCGTGAGGTTTGGAAGGGAAAGGTAGATAGTGATAAACCCTGCGCTAAACCCTTGGGAAGGTTGAAGAGGAGTGCGGGTCGTTGGGGTATGAGATGGCGTTCTTAACGGAAGCGATGGCTTGTCCAAGGTGGCAAGCGTCGCTTCTGTTCTCAGAGGGTATCGGAAAGCGTGCCTCCGAGAGAAAGGACGGGCGCGAGGGAAGCGTGCCCCTCACGGCCAAAACAAAGGACGCGAGGCAGTTCTTTGCGCCGTGCCCGACCGTTCGATCACCGATGTTGAAATTTTAGCCCCTCGCTTTTCAAACTTTAGGGTCCGTAGGTGTCGCAGGGGTTAGAAAACTTTAGAAATTTTTTTTTGATTTTTTACCCTTATGCGGTGCTCCAGACTCATCCCAAGCTGCCTTCCATCTCGATACCTTCCCCACTCACGGGATAAATCAAGTCATTCGCTTGCCCTCGCAAGTGCTTCGTAGCTTGGGTCGCAGCGAAATCAATCCAACGCATAATAAATATACCAGCAACAAAATATATTTATAAAAAAGTTTTTTAATTTTTTTATATTCACTAGCACACAAAAAATAAGATTACTGTCGTAGGATATAACCTTGTTGCACTCATCCATTCCATACAAGAAATAACTACAAGAACTTACTTTTCCTAGCTTCTAACCCTCTCTTATGTGATAGTTTTCTTCCCTTAAAGAACTGCCTTTGAAGATACAAGACCTTCCCTAGCTTTACAATCACTCGAGCCTCAACGAGGTTCCTCCACTCTTCATTGGTTTGCCCCTGATTTGCCCCTTTGCACATGTCTTGGCTTTAAAGACTTCCGTAGCCCACAAACGACGTCCCTAAATCCATCCGGAGGTTTGAAAGTGCCCACCAACCGAATGCCTCTTTGAAATTCAAAATCAAAATTTGAAACTTCATCCTATGCCTATTGGCCTGGCCGCGCGCGCCTGGCCCGCTTGGCCAGCTCTCGCGCGCCTACCCTGGCCAACAGCACCGCCCAGCTGCTCAGCTCAGCGGCACGCTCAGATTCGTGCGCCTAGGTGGCAACGCGCCCACGCGCCCTGCTTGGTTAGCCGGGTTGCGCGCACCTGGCCCGCTTCGCCAGATCCTGCTCGATTGCTTAGGCCAACAGGCGCTTCCAGCTTCTCGGCCCGGCTCCTGTGCGTTCGCCCAGATCCGCTCGCCCATATGGAAACGCACCGGCGCGCCCTTGCCTGGCTAGCAGGGTCGCGCACGCTTGGCCTGCCTGGTAAGATCCCGCGCAACAGCCCAGGCCAGCAGCGCTCCCAACTGCTCGGCCTAGTTCCTGCGCGCCCGCCCGGATCTGCACGATCATGTGGCAGCATGCTCGCGTGCCCGCTTGGCACCCGTCGCCATGATTTCCTCCGCCAGGGCGTAACGCCTGCGCCTAGCCTGGCTGCATGCCCAGACTGCTCTGCACGCGGCCCTCGCCTGGTTCCACCCAAATGGCAACGAGCGCCTCGCGCGCCCATCTGGCGCTGGCGTTACCCTGCATCGCGCCACGTGCGGCTGCCCGTACGCCCAGTGAAGCTTGCGCGCCTTAGTCTCCGCGCATGGCCACACGGCCATGGTTCGGTCGACCCTCGACCTAGTCCTGCCAATCCGGACGGCCTCGTCCTGCGTGCATCTGCGCTGCCTTGCCTTGACGCCCAACTTTGGTTTGGCCTCACAATAGAGTCCCAACTGACTACTTTGGCTCGCTGCTCTTGCCCAGCAAGCCGCGTGCCCATGGGCACCCATTCACCCAAGTGCCTGCTTAGGCCCTCTGCATGCACCAGCCTTGTGTCTGTCACGTCCCCAAAGGCCAATTTGATGGAATTTGGTTTTATCCAACTGGGTAGCGCACGGGTGCGCTACGAACTCGAAAATCACGGCGCGGAGATTACGGCGCGATGGTTGAGCGAACGGTGCAGAATATTCATCGGAAGAATCGGGGCGGACCGAGCAGGACGGATAGCACCGCGCGCACATGATTTGGTTGAGCAGGCGGTGTGAAATATTCGCTTGGAGAATCAGGGTAGACCGAGCAAGGCGGATAGCACCGCGCGCATGATTTGCAAAGATTCAAATTAATCAGATAACTCTTCGTTTGGTTGGAGATTTGGGCGTGATTCAAGGGGAGACGCGGCTCTATATAAGAGGACTCCCAGGTGATGCACCGATCATCAATCCCATCGTCATCCACTTGAGAGTTGGAGAGGAACTTCAACGAAGAGAAGGCTGCAGGCACGCTAGGAAAGAAAGAAGGTGCCATCTTGTACTGGAGTAGAGTTCCGGTAGGGAGAAAAGAAAGGCTTTCTTGAGTGCTTGTGGGTAGGGTTGTGAGGCAATCATTGAGGGTTATGTCCTACCATTTGTACGGCCTTATATTCCTGCTTTGAGGAAATAAAGTGGGCTGGGAAGTTTTCCTGTATATGCTGTGTTTGTGCATTGAGGCTTGATGTGTGAAGGCATCACAGATCTGGGTGCGTGGTGTTGGATCAGGGCGTGCAGATCCACTCTAGGAGGGAGGCCGTGTGAGTTTGCATCTCTTGGTTTCTATTGTGCTCGTCTAGGGATAATTCTGAAAGAGAAGGCTACTGGTAGTACCCTGGATTATTAGACCCAACGGGCGTGTGATAGGGATATCAGGGGCGCACCAAAGAGGGAGGCTACTGGTAGTACCTCGATGCGTTTTTTCAACTATCTACGATCCTGGAGTGCCATAGGCTGCTGAGATAGTTGCGCACGGCTGCCGCAGGTGTAGGCTAACTTGGGAGGAGTCCAAGTGCCGCATGGAGGAAAAAAAAAAAAATAGGGAGAGTTTTTCCCACCCCCGTGTCAGAGGTATCAGAGCCAGGTTGCTCTGTGTTTGAAGCCTTTTGTGAAGCCAAAGCACTTAAAACACACAACAGAAGATGACGCTGACGGATCGAGTAGTGAAATTGGAAGAGTTGATGGGCAAGGACCCAGGAGAGGAGTTCCCGGGTCTCGTTCCCATGACCCTGGAAAATGCAAAGCGAATCATTGATCTTCATCAGAACCTCACTGAGTCAAGGAGTGACTTAGAGGGCTGATTGGTTGCGCAAAGGGTAACGCAGTCCAATCTGCTGGAGGAGTTGGCTACCAAAGTTCGGGGTTGGAAGGAGTGGCGGCCAAAGTCTCGGCACTAGAGGAAGAGCTCACCTTCGTGAAGCGGGGCTTCAGTCGTCAACACCTTGCCAAGGAGACGCCCCTACAAAAGGTGCGAGTCCCTGAGCCAAAGCAGTTCAATAGCATCCGGAATGCCAAAGAACTGAAAAACTTTGTTTGGGACATGGAGCAGTACTTCAAGGCCGCCAAAATCCCAGATCTGGAGCAGGTGAACCTAGTCGGCATGTTCTTGGCTCGGGATGCCAAGTTGTGGTGGCGCACGAAGGTGATGGATAACCACAACGCCGGGCGTCCAAAGATCACAGATTGGGAGATGATGAAGAGGGAACTGAAAGAGCAGTTCCTACCGCATAATGCTTCTTGGGTGGCAAGAGAGTCTTTGAAGAAACTCAGGCAGACGGGGTCTATGAGACACTAGGTCAAGGAGTTTAGCTCTCTCCTTCTAGACATCCACAATATGTCTGAGGAGGATAAGCTTTTCAATTTCATGTCCGGGTTGCAAGTTTGGGCACGGACGGAACTCCGAAGACAGGGAGTCAAGGATGTCCCTTCGGTGATGGTGGCAGCAGAGGGCCTCACCGACTTCAGAGTTAATCACCCACACTCCCATGGCGAGCGGAAGAAGGCCGTGGCGAGCAAGCCCTCTTCTTCCAAGGGTGGGAAGGAGAAGGCGACAACCCAAAAGAAGGAAGCGTCAACCCGTGCTGCACCTAGTTCAAAGAAGAAGCAAGTGACATATGGAGGATGTTTCATTTGCGGAGGTCCCCATCGGGCAAGGGAGTGCCCAAAGAAGGAGAAGATCAATGCGCTGATCTCTCAGTCGGATGAGGAGTCCGATGGTGCTGATGGTCCATCCCGTGTGAACCCACTACAGTTATTGAATGCCCTCTCCATGAAGAAGCCCCCATCCTGCAGGAATCTTATGTACGTGATGGTCCGTATCAATGGCCATGAGGTGAAGGCCATGCTCGACACAGGCGCAACCAACAATTTCATGGCGCAACAACAGGCGAATGAGTTGGGGTTGCAGATAGCCAATAGCACCAATCTAATCAAAGCCGTTAACTCCAAGGCGGAGCGGATCCACAGCTTGGCAGAAGCCACGGTTCAGGTGGGATCGTGGTCGGGGATGTGCAGCCTAATGGTAATCCCTCTTGATGATTTCAAGATGATTCTTGGCATTGAGTTCTTCCTAAGTGCCAAGGTCATGATCATGCCTTACCTTCGAGGCGTACTGATCGGGGATGAGAAGAGCCCGTGTTTCATTTCAATAGTTAGAGGAAGTCAAGGCGCAAGGAAGGAGAAGGAGTCAACGCTCATGCCCAAACAGGTGAGCTGAGGAGTGAAGAAAGGGCTTACCACTTATGTGGCTGCCCTTGTTCAAGTCCAGCCAAATGTGGTGGCGAAAGTGCCAAATGAGATTGAGGAGGTGTTGCAAGAGTATGCAGACATCATGCCATCGGAGCTTCCTAGGGAGCTTCCGCCCCGAAGAGAAATTGACCACCGCATCGAGTTGGAGCCAGGGGTGCTACCACCAGCCAAGGCGCCCTACCGAATGTCACCCTCGGAGTTGGCTGAGCTACGCAAGCAGTTGGATGAACTGCTAGCTTCGGGCCTGATCCAACCCTCGAAGGCTCCTTATGGTGCGCCAGTTTTGTTTCAGAGGAAACAAGATGGTTCGTTGAGAATGTGCATCGACTATCGGGCGCTGAACAAGGTCACCGTAAAGAATAAGTACCCGATGCCCAACGCTGCAGAGTTATTTGATCGGCTGACTAAGGCCGAGTTCTTCACCAAACTCAACCTGCGCTCCGGATACTGATAGGTGAGGATTGCAGCCGGAGATGAGTCCAAGACGACGTGCGTGACAAGGTATGGATCATTTGAGTTTCTTGTCATGCCGTTTGGTCTCACAAATGCACCAGCCACTTTCTGCAATTTGATGACGAACGTTCTTTATGACTTCCTAGATGAATTTGTGGTTGTCTACCTTGATGACATAGTGGTCTACAGCAAAACGTTAGCCCAGCACGTCGACCACTTACGGCGTGTTCTCTCACGGTTGAGGGAGCACAAGCTTTTCGTGAAAAAAGAAAAGTGTGAATTTTGCCGCCAGGAGGTTCTCTTCTTGGGGCACTAGGTCGGCCAGGGGAAGATCCGGATGGACGAGAGGAAGGTCCAGGTGATCCGGGAATGGCCGACTCCCACCAAGGTGACCGAACTGAGATCTTTTCTTGGTTTAGCTAATTATTATCGGAGGTTTATTCAGGGATATTCTACAAGAGTCAGCCCACTGACAAATCTGCTGAAGAAGGACCAACGGTGGGAATGGTCCGAGTCTTGTCAGGAAGCCTTCGATGAGCTGAAGATGGTGATGTCCTCCGAACCAGTTTTTCAGCTACCCAACTTTGACCATCCTTTTGAAGTACATACGGATGCATCTGACCAAGCCCTAGGAGGAGTCTTGGTATAGATGGAGCATCCAGTGGCCTACGAGAGTCGCAAGTTCAAGGATGCTGAGCAGAGATACTCAGTCCACGAGAAGGAGATGACAGCTGTCATTCATTGCTTGGACGCGTGGTGACATTACTTGCTCGGGACGAAGTTCACTATCATCACCGACAATGTGGCCAATACATACTTCAAAACCCAAAAAAAGCTCACACCTAAGCAGGCCCGATGGCAAGAATTCTTGGCCGAATTTGATTTTAATTGGGTACACCAATCGGGGAGACAGAATCAGGTGGCGGACGCACTCAGTCAGAAGGAGGTCCAAGAGTACGTCGTAGTACTGACAACCCTACAGTCATCTTTCTCGAAGCGGGTATGCCAAGCAGCCAGGGAGGATCCCAGTTATGCCAAGTTGAAGGCAGACGTGGTGAGCGGCATAGTGAGGCGATTCTGGATAGAAGGGGATCTACTGTTCACAACAGGCAGTAGGATGGTCATACCGTAGAATGTAAAGCTGCGGAGGGAGTTGTTGAAAGAAACCCATGACTTTAGATGGGCCGGACATCCTGGTGTGGAGAGGATGTTCACTCTGATTTTCTGAAGCTACTATTGGTCGAAGATGCGAGAGGATATTGAGGCGTACGTTCGGACGTGCATGGTTTGTCAGATGGACAAAACCAAACGGTGGAAGCAAGCGGGTCTACTCTAGCCTTTACCAATTCCAAAGAAGCCTTAGGCATCCATTTCCATGGATTTTATTACAGGCTTCCCGGAGGTGAGTGGAATGAACACCATCTTTGTGGTAGTTGATAGATTTTCCAAATACGCGGTGTTCATGGCCGCGCCACACACCTGCACCGCCGAGCAAGCGGCATCTCTCTTCTTTGCAGGCGTGGTGAAGGTCTTTGGAATGCCGATCGACATAGTCAGCGACCGAGATGGGCGGTTCACAGGCAAGTTCTGGACGACCTTGTTTCAACTCATGGGGTCCGAGCTGAAGTTTTTCATCACCTACCATCCTCAAACAGATGGCCAGACCGAGCGAGTGAATGCGCTATTGGAGGAGTATCTGCGGTACTTTGTGGCCCTGCCGGCGCAACCGGTTGGAGTTGTCGGATGCAAAGACAGCTTTTCCTACAACCTACACCGATCCTCAGCAACAACCTTTAGCCCAGCGGAGGTGTGCTTAGGGTTCCAACCCATATCGCCGGTGAAAGTCGCGCAACAGGACCAAGGGAACTGTCTCGCGGCACACAGGTTTGCACGGGACAAGTCTGAGCTATGGGCAATGGCACGAGACAGCCTCGCTAAGGCAGCGTGGCGAATGAAGGAGCAAGCCGACTTGCGGAGGCATCCCTTGGAGTTCAATGTTGGGGACTTGGTAATGCTGCGGATCACGCCCCACATTTGGAGGAGGGCCGCTAAGCGCAAGTACCACAAAGGGTTGATGCCAAGGTTTGACAGACCCTTTAAAGTGGTAAAGAGGGTCGGCACTATGGCTTACCAGCTTGCGTTGCCAGATCGACTTCGAATTTATCCGACCTTTCATGTAAGTTTTCTCTAACCATATCATGAAGACTCGAATGAGGGGAGACAACAGGGACCGAAGCGGGTGTTTCCGGTGGTCCAAGAGGAGTTACACAAGGAGGTGGAAAGGGTCTTAGCCCACAGGGAGGTAGGAACCGGCAGGAAAAAATACACTGAATTTTTAATTTAGTGGAAAGAGGAGGAAGTTTATGATGCTACATGAATCCGGGCAGAGAAGCTGTGGCGATTTGAAGACGTGATCAAGGCCTACTTGGAGAGCAACTCGACGAGGGCATCGACATCTTCAGGTGGGAGAGGATTGTCATGTCCCCAAGGCCAATCTGAAGGGATTTGGCCTTATCCAACTGGGTGGCACACGGGCGCGCTACGAACTCGAAGATCACGGCGTAGAGATAGCGGCGCGATGGTTGAGTGGACGGTGCAGAATATTCGCCGGGAGAATCAAAGCGGACCTAGCAGGGCGGATATCACCGTGCGCACATGATTTGGTTGAGCGGGCGGTGCAAAATATTCGCTTGGAGAATCGGGGTAGACCGAGCAGGGCGGATAGCGCCGCGTGCATGATTTGCGGAGATTCAAATCAATCAGATAACTCTTCGTTTGGTTGGACATTTGGGCGTGATTCAAGGGGAGACGCGGCTCTATATAAGAGGACTCCCAGGTGATGCACCGATCATCAATCCCATCGTCATCTACTTGAGAGTTGGAGAGGAACCTCAATGAAGAGAAGGCTGCAGGCATGCTAGAAAAGAAAGAAGGTGCCATCTTGTACTGGAGTGGAGTTCCAGAGGCAATCATTGAGGGTTATGTCCTACCATTTGTACGGCCTTATATTCCTGCTTTGAGGAAATAAAGTGGGTTGGAAAGTTTTTCCGTATATGATGTGTTTGTGCATTGGGGCTTGGTGTGTGAAGGTATCACAAATTTGGTCGTGCGGTGTTGGATCGGGGCGTGCAGATCCACTCCAGGAGAGAGGCCGTGTGAGTTTGCATCTCTTGATTTTTATTGT
The DNA here is from genome assembly GCA_017589505.3 of Metroxylon sagu. Classification (NCBI taxonomy): domain Eukaryota; kingdom Viridiplantae; phylum Streptophyta; class Magnoliopsida; order Arecales; family Arecaceae; genus Metroxylon; species Metroxylon sagu. Next base: position 728,813 of record JACVBY030000659.1, on the reverse strand, counting down.
GCTCATCTAGGGATAGTCCTGAAAGAACCCTACCCTGACCATGCGCTACTACTGTGGGGCTGACAATCCTCCCCCACCTGAAGCCACCGATGTACTCATATCCTCGACTCGTCCTCACCTTCCTGTCTACTAGGATCATGGCTATCTTCCTTGCAAACTTGGGCCGAAGGGTGGGGCATACCTTTCCAGGTTGCTCCCTCACATCTCCACCGAGATCTCCATGGTAGGGCTTCAAGAAGCTCACGTGGAAGGTCGAGTGGATCTTCAATCGGGCCGGCAAAGCCAACCGGTAAGCCACCTCCCCCACGCGACGAATCACTTTGAAAGGACCATCATACCTTGGCATGAGGCCGTGATGATACTTCTTGGTTGCTTTCCTCCAGAGATAGGGCGTGAGCCTCAGCATTACCAGATCTCCCACCTGGAACTCTACTGGCCTCCTGTGCGCGTCCGTGCGCTGCTTCATCTCTCAAGCCACCCGCGCGAGGCTATCCCTTGCCTTGGCAATGCAATCGGCCATGTCCTACGCATACTGGTGTGCCGCGAGGCAGGGGCCATCGTACTACTGCGCCACCTCCAAGGGCATCCTAGTCTGGTAACCTAGGTACACTTCGCTAGACTCTGCGATGTTGCTGAAGACCAGTTGATGTTGTATGAAAATTGGGCCATGTCCGGCAACTCCAGCCAGTTGCGTTGGCTTGCGATCACAAAGTGCCGCAAGTATTCCTCTAGAAGCGCGTTCACTCGCTCGATCTGTCCATCCGTCTGTGAATCGGCCATCGCGATCGCTAATGATGTCGCCTAGCATGCCAAACACCTTGACCATGTTGGCGAATAATAGGGTCACGCACAGTTCGATGAAGTAGGTCTCCGGCACCGCCATGAAGACAGCATACTTGGAGAACCTGTCGACCACCACAAAGACCGCACGCTTCCCTTCCACCTTCGGGAACCCCGTGATGAAGTCCATGGAGATGGATGCCCATGGTCGGTCCGAGACGGGCAATGTTGGAGAAGGCCCGCCGGCCGTCTGCGCTCCACCTTGTCCATCTGGCACGTCAAACAGCTCCGCACATAGGCCTCCACATCGCTCCACATCTTGGGCCAATAGAAGTCTTTAGAGAGCAGGGTGTACATCCGCTCCATGCTTAGATGTCTCACCCACCTTGAGTCGTGCGACTCCTTGAGCAAGTCGTGCCTCAAAGCCTCGCTCCGCGGCATGACCAGACGCCTCCATGCGTCCGCAACATGCCGTCTTGGATCCAAAAGCGTCGCACCATGCCCCTCGTCACGTCCGCACGCAGCTTGGCGTAGGCCACATCCCGCTCAACCGCACGCTTGATGTGCTCAGTGATACTGGCTTGCAGGGTTATCACGGTGGTGACATACTCCTGGATGGTCTGGCAGCTGAGGGCATCGGCCACCTAGTTCTGACACCCATGCCAATGCTCCCACTCAAAGTCAAACTCTGCCATGTACTATTGCCAGCAAGCTTACTTGGGCGTTAGCTTCTTCTGAGTCTTGAAATAGGTGTTAGCCACATTGTCAGTGACGATCTTGAACTTGGTCCCCAACATATTGTGCCTCCACACCTCCAAGCAATGGATCACGACGGTCATTTCCTTCTCATGCGCCGAGTACCGCATCTCGGCATCCTTGAACTTTCTGTTTTCATAGGCCATCGAGTGTCCCTCCTGGATCAAAACTCGTCCTAGTGCATGATCGGATGCATCCGTGTGCACCTCAAATAGATCCTCGAATCTTGGTAGTCTCAAGACCGGCTCAGTAGACAACGTCATCTTGAGTTTGTCAAAGGCATCCTCACAACTAAAGGACCAATCCCACCTTTGCTCCTTCTTGAGCAGATCGGTCAAGGGACTTACAATTGCCGAGTAGCCCTTGATGAACCTTCTGTAGTAGTTGACAAGCCCCAAGAATGATCTCCGCTCTGTTACTGCAGTAGAGGTCGGCCAGTCCAAGATGGCTCGGACCTTGGCGCCATCCATCCTGATTGCACCGTGGCCGATCCAGTGTCCAAGAAAGTGGACCTCAGTGCGACCGAACTCGCACTTCTTCCTTTTGATATAAAGGCGGTGCTCTCTTAGCCTTTGGAGCACCCGCCTCAAATGCACCACATGTTGCTCCATGCTATTGCTGTAGATGACGATGTCGTCAAGGTAGACAACGATGAAGTCATCCAAGAAATCTTACAGGACATCCGTCATCATGTTACAAAAAGTGGCCGGTGCGTTGGTCAAGCCGAAGGGTATGACCAAGAACTTGAACGACCCGTAGCGGGTTATGCACGTCATCTTCGCCTCATCGTCCGCTGCGATGCGCACCTGCCAATAGCCTGAGCGCAGGTCGAGCTTGCTAAAGTACTCGGTCTTCACCAATCGGTAGAACAAATCCGCTGCGTTGGGGACCAGATACTTGTTCTTCACGGTCACCTTGTTGAGTGCACGGTAGTCCACGCACATCCGTAGCGTGCCATCTTGCTTCTAGCTCAATGTGATGATCGTGCGTGCACCGAGGTGGAAGCTCCTTTGCGGGCACCTCCTCTTCAAAATTTGGCTAAACCTCGACAAGCGCTGCAACATAAGTTTGTCAGCCCTTCCGAACGCCGCCACGAAGCCAGGGCACTCTTTGGCCCCGATCAGCATTCCATCCAAGTGTGATGCGATCATTCCCTTGGCTGCCTTGAAGAACTCTAGGCCAAGGATGATCTGGAAATCATCCAGAGGGATAATTATGAGGCTGCATGACCCCCTCCATGGGCCGACTTCCAATGTAACCTCAGCAAAGCCGTTCACTTTTGCTGCCTTCGAGTTGACGGCCTTAATCAAGGTTGAGCTGGTGGTAGTCTCCAACCCTAACTCCTTTAAAACATCTTCAGCAAGAAAGTTGTTGGTGGCACCCGTGTCGAGCATGGCCTTGAGCTCTCGGCTATTGGTCTTCACCGCAACATATAGAAGCCCCTTGCAGAGTGTAGGCTCCTTGGTGACAAGCGCATTAAGCGCCTGCAACGGGTTCACCCTCGAAGGCTCCGCCTCTGAGCCACTTGAGTCCTTGGTCAGTTGGGAAATTAGGGCTATCAATTTCTCCCTCTTTTGGCAATCGCATGCCCGATGTCCACCTCTGCATATGAAACACCGCTGGGCATGATCGGGTCCGGCCATGGAATCGCTGGCTAGCTGGGTGGATTCCTTCTCTTTGTGGGCAGCGGGCCTCTTCTTCTTCCCTTTCTTCTTCTTGGGAGAGGCCGGCCTGCCCTCCTTGGCTTTAGCCTTTTGCTTTCCGCCAAGGGTGAGGTTGGGCGCTGTACGGAAGTCGACGAGGCTCTCGGCAACAGCCATCGCTGAAGGGAGATCTTTCACCCCTTGTCTACGCAACTCCACTTGCACCTAGTTCTGCAACCCCGACTGAAAGTTGAAGAGTATATCTGCTTCTGACATGTCTTGGATATCGAGCAGCAGTGAGCTAAACTCCTTGACGTAGTCCCGGATGGACCCCGTCTATCATAGCTTCTTCAACTGTTCCCTCGTAACCCATGCGACATTGTGAGGAAGGAACTGCACCTTCAGTTTCGACTTTAGGGACTCCCAATCCGCAATGCCTGGTCGACCGGTGTTGCGGTCCTTCGCGTTGCATGTGCGCCACCACAGTTTGGCGTTGCTAGCCAGGAACATGCTGGCGAGGTTGACGCGCTCCGTATCTGGCACCTTTGCCGCGAGGAAATATTGCTCCACATCCCATACAAGTTCTCCAGCTCCTTGGCGTTACGCGCGCCGCTGAAGGGCTTTGGCTTGGAGATGCGGATCTTGGGCGGAGGTGCCTGATCCGAAAGGGGCTGGCGTGCGCAGACTTGCCGCAGCAAGCCCACCTTGTCCTCCAACTCCTTCAAGCAATTTAGAACCACCTTGTCCTCCAACTCCTTCAAGCAATTTAGAACCCCTTCAGCAAAACATCCCGCTCATCAGGCGATGCACCCCTTCAGCAAAACATCCCGCTCGTCAGGCGATGCACTCAGGCCGACCTGATTGGCCATCAAGGTCGCCTCCAATTGAGTCGCCTCCAATTGAGTCAGTCGTTGCTCATGCTCCAAGGATCGGGTGATCAGATCCGAAAAATCGTCACTAGGGCAATCCCCAATCAGGGTCTCCAATCTTATCACTCGATCCGTCAGCATCGTCTTGTGTTTCTGCATCAAAGCTTGGAAGAAGAACCCTACTTTGCTGTTGGGTGGTGGTACTCCGACACCACTTTTTGCTTTGATACCCTTTTGTTACCTCGGCTAGGTACTTAGGTTTTTTTTTTTTTCCAAACTCACAGAAGCGTCCTAATCGTGCAACCGGCCTTGGTGCGCCACGCGCCCCAAGTCAGCTTCACATAGTCGGCCACGCATTATGCCCTTGGTGGCCTATTGCGCTCTTCGGATAGCGGATAGTTGGGTACAATGAACCGGAGTACTACCAGTAGCCTCCCCATGGATCAACTTTAATATGCCCTACCACACGTCCGTTGGGAAAGGGCCCAAGGTACTACCAGAAGCCTTCCTCTTGGGCCGTCCCTAGATAGAACATGATAGAGGCCAAGCACATACACAAATGCATGACCTTGCGCATACAAACACCCACATAGAGACCTTGCGCATACAAACACCCACACAGAGGACACAAGCAGATACGAAAAAAATCCCAATCTTTATAGTGTGTATACAACAACTATAAAGAATCACAAAACTTTCGTGCTAAAGCACTTACAAGACAACGCTCACCAAGCCCTTTTCTCTCTTTAGCCTTGCGATGGGTTGCAGGAAGACTCCTCGGCAACCTTGTTCGGATGCAGGATGACTCCTCAGCGCCAAGCACTCTTCTTCTTCCTTTAGATTAAGTCTGAAGAAGACTCATCATCCCCTCTAAGGTGATCCAGGTCACCTCTTTATAGACGCGCGGCGCAATCAGCTAGTCGTGCGCCCTCCTTGATTCACGACGTGAATCGTGGCAGCAATCTCGTGCTAGCACGTGCCTGCGCTAACTGGCAGCCTGGGTGCGCTGGGCCCTGCCTGGGCGTGCGCCGCACCCTGCCTGGGCATGCGCCGTGCCCGCCTAGTACGTGCTGCTCTCGCTTGGCGCGTGCCGCGCCACGTCTAGACCTATGTCAGGCCCTGCTTGGACCTGTGCCATGCCTCGCCTGGGCGTGTGCCACGCTGCACCTGGCGTGTGCCGCGCCTCGCCTGGGCGCGGGCTGTCGCGAGCGATCTACACCACCAATCGTGGACCGGCCAAATAAAGCGTGCCCCCTGATGCATGCCGCAACTCTCGGTCGATCGGATGAGGGCGCGCGTGCCGTGATGCACGCCACAATTTTCGGAGCGATCACGCTCGACGTGCCTACCCGATTCGGCGCTGTGTGCGCGCGCATGCCCCTGCGCGCACCTCTGCCTAGCCCTTTGCGCGTGCCTGGCGCCACCTGCGTCGTGACTGCGCGCGCTACTCTGCATGGTCAACACTTGCCTGCGCGCGTTCGGCGCCACCTGCGTCGTCCCTACGCGCGCAGTGCTACTACCTCCCAGATCCTCTGGTCAACTTTGCCCTGCTCCATCAAGCGAGGTTCGTGCTAAGACAATGCGCTGCCGTCCACACCTGGAGTGTGTTCCGGTCCTGGCCTCGACGCACGGCCCGCGCATGGATACTCACCCTCGCACGCCTCCCGCCTGGCTGTCCCTTTGCACGCGCATGGATGCCCAACCTCGTGCGCCACTTGGCCATCGGCTTGCGTCGTCGTGCTCAGTTCTTGCGCGCCTCGCACTGGCCGGTCTGTGCGTATCCTACTATGCATCCTATTTTTTGGTCTGACAGGCCCTTGGTTTTCTATCTTGCCAGTGTGTGCGCCCACCTGCGCTGTGGGCTACGCCATGGTCCTATTCTAATCGTGGATTGACACCTTGTGGAGTAATCCTGTGCGCCCATGCGCCGCTGGCCTGCGTACCCGCGCGCTTTTTGCCTACGCAATCTGTGCGCGCTGTGCTGCGCACCATTGCGTCCCTCATGCCTTGACTCGGTGCGCGCACCCCCTGCGCATCGCACGGCTAAGTGCGCAACCTTTCGTGCGCTGATTCGTAGCTCGACATCCTTCTTCCGGTGCTAGTTATATGGTCAACCTCGCTGGCCGACTTTTAGCTAATTAGTTCCAAGTTGCGCGGACCTCCTTCGCGCGAAGCATGCCCTTCTGCTTCACCTTGGCTGCGCCCATAGCTAAGTCCGCCGAGTCTGCATGGACCCCTTTTGCGTGGAGCCTGTCTCGGTCTGCCAAGCCCTGTCCGGCCTGCCAAGCCTGCCGCTGCCTACATGTAGGCTGTGCCTCGGCCCTCCGACCTAGGCACGCTGTTGGGGCTATAACAATTAGTTGGGCAATTGTACCCTCGGCTCTGATCCTTTACATTTATTGTTCAAGCAAATTACATCCAATTGAATAAGCTATAAAAGAAAGAAAAATATTAAAATCACCGTTACATCCCTCACAACTGATGGTCAGGTCCACAAACGCTAACAGCATGCTGTGGAACGCTCCTATAATTCTTCTTTATTGCATTAATTCTTCTTTGTTGCATAAAGGTCAAGGAACTAAATTGCACCCAAGTGGACACGCGGGGAGAGAAGTTTTATCATATAAATTCTAACGAAAATTTCTGAGCAATTTATTCATTAACCGTACCTTAAAACGACCTCTAAAGTTTCTTAAAGTTTCTCTATAATATGTGATCATTCTTCCATTACTCATAACTATTTTCACATTGTATAAAATCGTACAACCATTCTCTTACCGTACAAAATTAATCAGTTAGTAAGGAACATAATTATATTTTTAATACATAATTATTAAGAAATAAAAAAAATTAAAATTAAAAAGAATTGATATGATATTCTCAATATATAATTATAATCTGATTCACTGGAGAATTGATTATTAATTTATGCTTAATTATTATATTTTGATCGATTTTAACTAAAATAATTGGACATAAATTATATGTTGGAAAAGATTCAAATGAAGATAAAACAACAAATGGTGCGCGTAAACAAAAAAAAGTTTAGCCTGAAATCCTCAATAGCTTTGGGCACTTTCATGCTAACAAGAACCACAATACGAGAGCAGTCAAATGGCGTAGTTCGTGGCACGTGGCATGCGTTGCAGTTGCAATCCAAACAATAATAAAGTTAGAGTTTTGCTGGCAATATGATGTAGTGGATTTACTTATGGAGCAGAGCTTTAGGAGGGGTAAATGAAAAAAAAAAAAAAAAAAAAAAAATCTCTTATCTGTTCTTGGGCACCAAGGTGGGAAGGTGTGAGGTGACGAGAGTGTTTGGAATCTAACGGTCAAAAAAGCCCTGATTGCAAGACAATGAACCGTAGACCGGCTCAGCGGCTGGCTTCCTGGTTTGAGTCGTTTTGAGACTCCTGTAACCCTCTTCATGCACGGCCGCTTCCGACCGAAGTGGGGAAGGGAGCGCGATGGTACGCAGGATTGCAGCAGCGATATCACGCAATCGATTGTTGAATTATGGCTTGTTTATTGCTGTGTGGTCAGAACAAACTCAACCTAAGTTGGCCTGCAAACATATCATACTGGATCAAGGTTTAAAATGACAGCGTCATAACCATTCTACGGCTATTATAGTGCTTTCTCTGCTCTAACGTAATGCTAAAATAATCTGTTATAACATAAATAGTGATTATACAATAATCTTAATTTATTGTTTATCAAATTTTTCTTTTTTTTTTTTTGAAAAGAAATTATGCCTGATGAGAATAAACCTTATCAATCATGGGAGGGAAACGCGTAATCCATTCCATACAAGCATTGCCTACATCTATACTATGACAACATATCCAAAAAAAAAAAAAAAAAAAATTGAATTATGATATATACCCAATTAAAAATGGTTATGTTTACCTTCTATTAAACGAAATCATTAAAAATAAGTAAGAATCAGACTGAATTAGATTGATTCTGAATCAAACTTAAAGTCAGATTTAGTTTAGCTAACCTAAGCTTAACCTAATAAAAATTTATTAGGACAATAGTTTAATCTAAATTATAAATATATATTTAATTTATATTAATTATATTATATATAATATATATATTAATAAATGTAATTATTTGTCGAATGGTGGAAGAAAAAAAAAGAAAAGGGCACGCTGAACCGTCCATCCTCATGTCGGAAAAAAATTAAGCTATATATTTTTTTTCTTTGAAAAAAGTAGCGACATTGTATGGCCGTCTGATGCTTTATTAATGGCCATGATATCATCAATCTGAGGGTTCTTTATTCGATGTGCACACGACTTGCCTCCTCGTGCTGACTTCATGGAGAGCACCACCGATTCCCTGCATTGCGGGTTGCGTGACGCATCACGACACATGCTGTGCTTCCCACGTCTTTTATTTTTTATAAATTAAAATATTTAATTTATTTTTTTAAAATTCATTCATAAAAATATTTTATTTTTACGTGATTTAAATTTTTATATTTTATAAAAAATAAAACTTTTATCATGGGGTTTACTTTCTCACGGCAGCATGTTGGATATTTTTTTTTTATTGTATACCTTTTGTTTTTTTTTTTCTTTCTCTTCCCAACATATTTTTTTTTTTTTTTTCATTATATACTTTTTTTTTTCTTTCTTTCTTTTTCCAACATACCTTTCTTTTCCGTTGTATACCTTCTTTTTTTTTCAAAATCAATAACCGAGAAGAAAAAAAAAAAACACTTCGCTTCAGATTTATAGGGTGCCAACTGAATCTAAAATTTTTTATCTTGATTTAAAATTTTACTATCTTAATTTTTTGATCATTTTTTATAACCCATATAAAAGTTAAAAAAATTAGATGATAAAAAAAAAATTAAGAACTAAAGGATATAATTGGTATTTTACATTATTTTTTTTAAAAAAAAAAACTATTTAACGTTTAACTTTATTTTTTTAAAAAAAATATTTATTTTTTATAATTAATCAAATATGATAGTTTAAATATTTTATGTTTAAAAATTTAATTTTCAAATATACCTCCCTCCTCTCGGCCCTTTATTTACCGCCCAGCATGGCTCATCATACGTAACCAAACAAAGGACTCGCCCCCTCTCTTTCCCTCGAGCAAAGAACGACCAACCATTCTCCCTTTGGACCTCTCTCTTTCCAGCTGTATCACGTGCCAGAAGCTGCGCTGCTGTTGTATCTCTCCGGCACGGTTGAATGTAAAAAAATTTGTGACGTAACAAATATTTACTGCCGCCTCTCTCTCTCTCCCTTCCGTTCGGTAAGGTGTATGGACTCGCTCTTCCCAATAGAGGAGATAAATAGGTTAGTAAATTGACCTTCGGATTAGTATTCTCTTTTATATTAAATTTAGAAAATTGAATGTAGAGGAATTTAAAAATTTAATTACATATATTAGCATGATACTGATTAAATGTCATATGATCTTGAATTTTTAGGCCTCAAAAAGTTTTCCAATGAAGTGATTGATTTAACTTATTATGGCATCCGTAAGAAAAGTATCATTATTTGCTATTTTAATTTTTTAAACAAATCAATAGATTTTATATATAATTATTTCTCTTATAAATAAGATATTACAATAAAATAATCTTTTTAATATTTACGATAAGAATTATTGTTTTAGATTAAGATGAAGTTTTAGTCTGTAATTAATATTTTAATTGTATTATGAATCCTATCATTATTTAGTTGTCGATTGATTTGATTATGTTAAGTTGGTCATAACATATGCATGTCTGTTGATAACTAGTTTTATTAAATACTTTGTCAAAAGCTAAAAAATGTTATATTGCTCCATCACATACTGAAATGTGATATGGGAGTATTACTTCGTCATAGGTTGAAACATGATAATCTAATCACAAAGTAAGTGTGACCCATGCCGAATTATCAAAAAAGAATTTATATTGTGAAAAGTGAAAGTTGAATTAGAATTAAATAAAATTTTGTAGCCTATTAATTGTTTATAGTTAGGTTGCTAATGTTTATGTGATTGTATCATTAGAAACTTTGGATATTCATGAAATTTATTGCGTATTCCATAAGTAATTAAATTTAAATTAACTTATTAGAGTATATATTAATAAGGATACACATAGATCAGATCAAGTTGGGTCATGCTTACTCCTAATTTGACTTAATTTGATATACAAGTCTTAATTTTAGATGCAGATCGAACCTATTTGCTAAGCGAGTCGAATTGGATCAATAGAAGGAATTTTAAACCCAATACATTATTTGGGTTCAATTAAAAATATTGCATTTGAGTCAAGCATTTAACTTTTTTTATTACTAAAGTCTAGTAATTGATTATCAAGTATAAATCAATTAAAAAAGTTAAATGAGATTAAAAAGAATTAACTTAAACTTAAATTTTTATTCAAAAACTCTTAATTCTATCAAAAAAATTATTATCCTTATGGCTATAAATTATGATATCTAAATATTTATTAATAAACTTAAAGACATTATAAATAAGATCCATCAATATAAATAATAAAATATAAATATTTAGATATAATTAAAGAAGAAAGAATGATATTTAATTATTAAGATGAAAAGAAAAATTAGTTTAAATTAAAGTTCATTCAATGAATTTATAAAGATAATTAGAATAAAAAAATAATAAATTTTGTATAATTAAGATTTATGAATCATGATAAATTAGGTTTAAGTTAAGTCAGGACAAAAATTATAAGACTCAGGTCTGATCTGAAATTTAGAACAAGTCTAATTTTTAAACCGATCTAAATCACATGTCTCTAAATATGGAATGGATTAAATTTAATTGGATCAAAATTAAATTGGATTACGGATCAATCTAATCCATTTATAGCATTATGTATTGATACTTATTAAGATTTTAGTGTCTATTAAATTATTATTATTATTATTATTATTATTTTACAAATATAACGACTTAAAGGATGGTAGGTTGTTATTTTGGGAAGTTCTCCGCAAGAAAGATTATTTGTTCCGTAAAATAAACTAGATATGATTTTTGATTAGAAAAAGGTTTGCAAACTAAGTTGTAGTAAATTAGTTTAGTTTACCATTAGTGATAGGTACTTCAATTTGAAGTGACGGTTTATTGTAATCTAATGTTATGCGAATACTTTGGAACTTTTTGTTTACTGAGGAGTCGACGTTCTATGTTTTGATTCAATAACACATTTAGTGATAGCTCTGATATGTATATATAGCTTTATAAAATACATCAATACGAGTTGGTAATAGATATTTTGGAAATCTTACATATTTTAAAAAATTAATTGAAAAAAAAAAAAATGCAGCGATGACACGCGTTTAATTATCATGAATGGGACTGGACGCAACAGTGAACGAGGGGACAGCGGTTCCAGGATGGTTTTCGCTGCGCTGGCACGCAAGCGTGGCAGTCGAGTGGACGTACGATCAGATATCGGCCAAAGGCTAAAAAGAAGGATGAGGACGCAAGAGCCTTGACCTTGTGGCCCACGGTACGTCCAGTTCCAGCGGCGGAATCCTGACCCAAGGAAGAAAAGCCGAAAGAGAAACCGAAGAGCTTTCGGGATGACGCCACTTTTTTCGTACGCCTCCGGGATGGACGATTGAGGGAGAAAGCCAGCCAGCAAGCAAGCGAGCAGGCCGTGATTTAGAGTTCGAGAAGGATGTAGCGATCCTCGCCCGTCCCCTTCCTTCTGCCTTGCGTGCTGCTCCCAGGTACCAATCCCCTCTCTGTTTCTTATTTTTCTGAATCAAAATTCTTGAGTGATTAGTGTTAGGGTATTTATCTTGATCCTTGATTTTGAAGATTTCCTTCGCTACGATCGGCATGCTTCCCAATAAGCGGTGCCGAGAAGAGAGATTAGAGATTTGTGATGACTCGTTCTTAAGATCTGAACAAAAGTTCGTATAGTAGCAGAGATCATCAAGTTTGGTTGTTTTCACTTTTTGATGCATCATTCTTCGGAGAGCCTTCATGTGGATGCGTCTGAGAGAACCTTAAATTGTGGCTGCAGCTTCTGAACCCAGTAGGTCACCTGTCGCCTGTGGCCTGAACTTCCCACTTGATGCAAGAGAGATTATACCATGTACATCTCTTTCAACTATTGTACATGATATCACCAAATAGACTGGAGATATTTGCTGAAGATTATAGGGTAACTCTTCCGTTGAAATGAAATAGTTTCTCTATAATTGAAGGCTTTTATCGGATTTTAGAAGCATGTCATAATCTGTATGATCCTTTGCCTATCTTAGTGAACCCTGACTTGATTGCTAGAACATCGACACATATAAAAACCATTACTAGAATCATGATTTATGCAATTGGCCATCTATGTCTTTTGAGTGCTTCGATGAACCCAAATGTTAGTGGGATTCATTCTGGCCCAGTTGTTGTAAGTCTTTGTTTATACTTTCTCATGTAGTGCGTGTTTCATGGACCTTTTCTTTCTTTTCTTCTTCCCTCTTTGGGTTATCTGCTTGTTGAGAGTTGTTTATCATCCTTCTCTATGGCCTGCTCTCTTTGTGGTTGGGAGGTCATGCTTCATTTGCTAACAACTGAAACGTTTTGTCTCATGCCTCTGGTTTTTTTTTTTTCCCCCTTTCTGTAGGAGAAGATCACCGGAAGCAAGATGACTTCTGCTCAAGATCCATTTTATATTGTTAAAGATGAAATTCAGGAATCTGTAAGTCATGTTTTTCTATCTACTTCAGTGCATTTGAAGTGAAACAGGTTTTTTGATATGGTCTGCTCTATATGTTATGACTGTTCATTTACACCATGTAATTATATTCTACTTGACTGTCCTAAACTCTGAGAAGTTTTTTGTTTTTGTTTATGTTTTTTTGTTTTTTTTAATATCTTGACCCTTTTGCAGATTCCAACAGGAATGAGTTATATTGAATAGTTTGTAATTCCTGTGATAACAGCTCTGAATATGGGCTCAAGAAGCAATAGATTGGCTTTAGATTTGATTGGTGGTCTTGGGCATTGCAAGCTCTGTTCTATTATAATTTCAAGACCAAATCTCTATCTCCATCTTGGCTTTATTAATAATCTGAACCTACTCCATTCATAAGCAGTTTGTTAAGGGTTTCATCACTCTTGATGATCCTTTATACCATGTCTCTTTTCGTAACAACATCTCAGCTGTTCTGCCAATAAATCCTGACATTTAGGTTCTAAGATTCTCTTCTACCTTTTCTCATTGGAGAAGTAACCCTGGCTGTTAGATCTCAGTCCAGTGCATGAAATATTTGTTAAACTATGAAGCATAAAGGACATTTGATTTAATAGGTAAGAAAAATAATATTCAACAAGTTCTTGGAGAGCACATAATATTGACATTGTCTCAATTGTAAATTAGAGATCCTTGTCATGAAAAAATTTCTAATATAAAAAATAAAATAGCTGGTGATTTTTGATAACTATGTGTGTAGTCCAAGGTTGCCAAACCGGATGATTCAAGGCGTATCAAACAGAACTGGTGTGGATTTGGAATGGTTTGGAGTTCCAATTTGTCCCCAAGGCTGGATTGAGATGAATTAGGCTAAACGGCATAAACTGCTCTGGTTTTGAGCAATTTTGGGTAGTTCTAAGGTTACAGACTGAATTGATTCCTTTCCTATTTACCTTCTCCTGATGGCCTGATCAAAACCCTAAGAACCTCATCTCTACTCGCCTCTCTGTCTCTCAATCTTGATCAATCTCTCCTTGCCTCTCTCTTGTAAGCATGCCGCCCATGCCGAACTCCCCCTCTACCAAAAAAAAAAAAAAAACCCACCCACCAATGTATCTTCGATCTACTCACTGAGTTCACCTAACACCTCCAGTGTCACTATCTATATCCATCTTGGCTTTGTTGATTTGCCTTTGATGATTGCCAGACCATATACCATGCCCTTTGCAATGCCTTCTTTGGGGACCAAACACCCCCCGCTGCTGTAGACAGGGCTGCCAAAGAGGACATGATTAAGAAGGTAAAGGCAGTGGCATGGCTGATACTTGACCAAACGACACTGTGTAACGTGTGTCAATGAATCAGCCCACCACTTGACCAGCAAGGGTCATGGTACCAGCACTACCATCATAGTGTGTGTACATTTGTGCATATGTATATGTATGTACATATGTACCTAAGCCCTTATGCATGTATGTTTATATGTATGTACTTATGTTCATGTGCTTCTATGCATGTAATGCAATATAATACATTGAGCTTAATTTAGCCAAGTTGAAGCAAGCCACCCTTGGCTTTGTTTCATCTTAAAACCATTTAGATTTTAGACCATTGTTTTAACCTGCCTTTTACTAATTGAATAGATTCCATTGAGGCAAATTTGGGCTGCTGACAAACAGTTCATTCAATTGATAGAGTAGAAGGTAGTTATCAGCAGTAAATTTGCATCAGAAATCATCTACAAACCCCATCTTTATTTAATTTTTAGCATTTTATGAATGCTTTAATTGCTAATTTTTAATAGTATGGTCCTTGGTGTATCGTTGGTTGCTGAGATCAGATGAGGATGTGTTAGATTCAACTTATGGTGAAATGGTAGAAATTACAGTTTAAAAAGTATTTGGAAAAAATGTGGTTAGAATTAACAAAGGTAGGATTCCAAGTTCTCACTATCTTGGTGGCGTTCATGCAAGTAGATGGAGATAGAAATAAGGATATGTGAAATGATATTTAAGGAGAGTAGTGATGGCTAGAATTAACAAAGGTAGGATTCCAAATTCTCACTATCTTGGTGGCATTCATGCAAGTGGATGGAGATAGAAATAAGGATATGTGAAATGATATTTAAGGAGAGTGATGATGTGTAAAATCAGCTGTGTTTTGTTCTTCTCATCTGAGGTGTAGGATCTGCAGAACTGAAATCAAACAGATATAATAAGGATAGTTGTTTATATTTATCTTTTATTTCTCAATACTTAATTTTGTTCCTTGTTGAGACAATCTTTTGTCATTAATATCTGTTGTGTAATTAAACTTGTTTACTTTTTCAGACACTTATTTTCAGTTGCTAATCTTAAATTTTTTATGGGCGGTGTGCAAGAAAATGCCTTATTTTAAAATGCCTTATTTTAAAATGCTTTATTTTACTAATCAATAATATATTTTCTTCCTATAGGAATATTTATCAGTGGCATACTACCATTTTGTCCATGATATGAGATGTGAAGTTCTAAGTTAACATGCTTTTTTTTTTAAATTTTTTTTTTGCAGATTGATAAAGTGCATGATATTCTCCATCAATGGGAACAGACCCCTTATAACAGTGGAGAGCATCTTCATCTAACCAAACAGCTTCTTGCCAACTGTGAAAGCATTAAATGGCAGGTATCATGGCCAACACTACTGATGTTGTGACGCCATGCTTTTCCTATCCTAAGTTTCAGATGCTCTCTACTAAATCATTTAGATTTATGGCATCATTTTTACCATATAAACATGGGTTATGAAGAAGCAAGTGTCACCTCAACTTGGCATGAGTCATCATTCTTCCAAATTAAGTGGACCTCTGTCTGTGGCTATCCTTTTTTAGTTAAAACAGAGCCTTCATGCCAGTTCCTCCTTACTGCTTCTGCTGCTAAACTAGTATTTTTCCTGTAGAAAGGTAGATGAACTGGATAAGGCAATTGCAGTTGCTGCAAGAGATCCAGCTTGGTATGGCCTTGATGAAGTTGAGCTTGAGAAAAGGAGGAGATGGACAAAAATTGCTCATAATCAGGTATATGATATTTCTCAGTTTAATAAACCTTCAAATATATTTCTGTGATACTGTCTTTTTGTTCTTAAGACTTTTATCTCAATGATTTTCTTGCCGTTTGTACAAATCTAATTTAAAGCTCGTAAGTTGACCTGAAGAGAATCTATTTTGGACTGCGAATTTGGATTGCTGATTAATCTTTCTTTTGACTTATTGTTTGGAGGTTTCTTGGATATTTTGACAAATGTAGTAATTATTAGGTGGGTACTGTGAGAAAAACAGTAGAAGATCGAAGGAAGAAGAGCAACTCAATCAAATTGGGTCCCAGTGGGATGCATAGGGAGCTTATGAGGCTTCCAAATGATCATGCTTCTCAAGCAGGAAGATCAAACAACTATGCTGCTGAGGACAATGATGATTTCATATCTTCAGAATCAGATCGACAGCTGCTCCTTGTTAGGTATTGTTATTTGCCAACTCTTTTATTCATTTTGCCATGATAAAAGTTTTGTTCAACCATATGGATGTAGCTCCATATCAAAAGTGCCTTGTGCCATAGTGTTCCTCTACAACCACGGTATATGGGCCAATGTGGCATGGAGGCTGATCAATTAGTAACCTTTGGTATACGGATTTGAACAATAGTAGCCAATATACACTTCAAATTGATGAACAACAATCAAGATACTTCATGGAAATATGAAAGAAACAAATAAGCTATCAAGTTTCCTTCAACAAGGTGAGATATGGTTCTTCTCATCTTAGGTCAGTTCAATACTAAAAAGGTGTGGAGGAGCAGTCCCACATATATTCCCCACAAAGCATTGAAAATGTTTTTAAAATCTTGTAGTCATTTGCTTGTAGATTTTTTTCTTCTGTGACAAAGGAACTGCAAACCATGGTCATGCTGAAGCTATGTAGAGGAATAAAGAGTATTATTTGAATGATAAAAGCACATGGTTATTCAAGCGGGTGCTTTTATTTTGTAACTGTATTTTTACTAGTTTCTCATACCAGCCAAGTGATGCTGCAGGCAACAAGATGAGGAGCTGGATGATCTTAGTGCAAGTGTTCAGAGAATTGGAGACGTAGGGCTTACTATAAATGAAGAGCTTGTTGGACAGGTAACATTTATCAAAACATGCTAGGTTTCATTACAATTTATGAATAATCAACTAATTACGGATAATGTGCATCCTTATTTACCTTCTTTGCATAGAGTGGTTATGGTTGATTAGCTGGTACATTAGTGATTTGAGATGAGGATGGAATTCATGTTGACTACAAAACTATTCAAAACTGTCCTAATCATTTGGTGGAATGGAATGATATATTCTGTATAAACTATCTAACAAAGATTGAATCCCCCCCCCCCCCCCCCCCCCCATGTTTTCTAAATAAAATAAAATAAAATTAGCATATATGGGTTTTTACATATCTCCAATTGCTAGTGTGCAACTTCCTTTTATTTTTTCCACCCTTCAAGCGGATTTGGTACTACCATTAATCCATCCAATAGCAGTTTTGGTATACATTTCAAGCCAAAGACTAATTCCAACTTGTAGGTTCTATATTTTTGTGACAAATCTGTCATTTAGTAAATCTTCATCCATCTTGCGAGAAAGATCCAAGGGTAATATGCAGAGCTGATTTTTCTCTGTTAGTGACCTTTATGATACTTTTTACCATCCAATAAAGAACATTATAATATGAAATCAGAGATACTTCTTCTCAGATATCTGGAGATATGATTAGATATTATTAAAGTCAGGAGAACAAGTAGCTCCATTTTATAGGCAGGGCCATCTAACTCTAATTAATTGTGGAACCTACTTTACAAGTCTCTCATTGAGGGCCTTGCCTATTTAGTGGCTAAATCTGAGTTCATAAACCATCTTTTCGACCAGGGAAATGTTTGTAAGACTAGAACCCCAAGGTAAGTAGATGTAGAAATTATGAATTGGTAAAAGACAAATAGGAAAGTAACCAAAGATTTTTTTAAAAAATAAAGATTACCATGTAGAATGATTTACTAGGCTGTGGTTCGGAGGTATATATACTTTCAAAAACAAGCCTTTTGTACATACTCATAAACAATAAAAGCATGCTGACTTAAGCAACTATTAGTTAAGTTCTTGTAGACAGACTTTGTAATCAGCCTAGGAGGAGGAGGAGCAAGAACAGGTTTGAACATGTATAAGAATCGCAAGATACGAGTATGTAAAGATGGTACTGGATGCAATGTTGAAGAAGATTAAAGAAAGGGAGATAAAAAAATAGAGGGAGGAAAAGGGTTCTCAATCTTTATGTTGAGGGAGAAAAACCTTTTTCATCCATGGAGTTATCAAAATTGCTTGCTTAAAATAATTGGGTGCGATATCCAAATACACTTAAAGTTGTTTGGAGCTATATAGTTGGACTTACATTGCAATTCAATGGACATTGCACCTCACATTGCAATTCAATATACACTGCAACTCAGTTAGATAATTGAATGCATTTGAATTTCATGTGACTCAATACCCTCTGGGTAGGGCAAAGAAGGCAAGACGGGTGAGGGGGATGGGATGGAGGTCGGCTAGGGTAAGAGAGAGAGCAGAAGTTGTGCAAGATGAGGGAAGGCGAGGTTAGTGAAGGAGATGGGTGAAGATCTGATAGGGTGAGGGAGACAAGACAGAAGTCAAGCAAGAAAGGAAGGTAAGGGGTGGAGCTCTGATGGGGCGAGGGAGGTAAATCAGGACGGATAGATGGGGAGTGAGGAGGGGTGTGGCTTAGGAGGTTGATGGGGGAGTTGAGGGGTTAGATAGAAAGGAGATATAGGCAGGTAGGGATTTGAGAGAGCTCAACTCAAGCTTGTAGCTTTTCCCTCAACCATTTTATTTGCAAGTTGAGCTATAGCTTTTGAGGTCTGAGTTGCAATGCCTACAACTTGACCTTTAGCTTGTGATCCAGCTACAAGGCCTCCAAATGAGTGGGTTGGCCCCCTTGCAGTAGGACGTACAAACAAGCGTGAAGGACAGGGCCAATCCTTTTACAGAATCATGTTATGTGATAGAATAAAACATGAAGCATGAAACATGGCCGCTGTTTTTTGATAAATCATCATGATAACATAATTATATATGTAATATGATAGAAATATATCTACTAGAAGATATTAAGGCTGTGAAAGCATGCGGACTTTTTGAAAATTATTATCCCATCTAGTTTAGCCCATGTATCTATCTAGAGCTTTTCATAGCTTTGAATCTCCAATATCATTGGCCAAGGGGATGCTTTGCAAAATAAACTTACAATCCATTTTTTTTTTCCCCACCCTAGGATTTTTGGAAAAGAAGAAATCTTAACCTTTTTGTCCCTTTCTTTCTTGATGTGTGAGTATATGAGATTTTTTCATATCTCAATCTAGAGCCGCCCCTTTTTATTTATAGAAAAGGGAAAGCTCCATCATCTTGGAGACCTAAAGGGACTCATCTAGCAAAGGTGGCATCCTTTTCTTAGATGCCCCTCTCCAGAGTCCATGATGAACCACATTTGAGAGAGAAAAGGGATGGGGGTGCCGGCCCTAGGGGCTGGGTGCACATTTGTGCCTCCTTTGGGGCATTTTAGAAGGTAGGATGCTAGCTTCAGGGCCACCCTCTCATCTCCTATATGCACCCTCAGTTAGGGCACTATAATAGGGGTGGTAAAATTAAACATAACATGGGAAAATGACTCGAACCCAACATGAAATAAGTGGGTTTGGATTGACTTTAAGTGGGGGTTTGTGTTGTAATTATGTTAATATGATTATGGCACGAAATAATCGTATTGTCACGTGTTGACCCACCAAAACTCAAAAATGATACAGTTAGGATCCGTTTAATTAATGACTTGTATAGCTTTCGCATTTTTTTTCCTATTATATAAATGGTACTTAGTAATTATGAAAAAGGGGAATGTTACTTTTGTCTTGTTAAGTGGGTTATGTTTATTTGTGTTAAGTGAATGTTAAACGAACTATATCTATTCGTGCGAGCAAATCGTGTTGTATCCATCCAACATGATCTATTTATTAAATGGGTTATGCGTCTCATATTGTGTGACCCGTTTAATAATTGAGTCGTATTTGTGTTTGGATTTTTGACATGATTAATTAATCGTATCGTGTTTGTGTCGGACTCATATAGTGTTATACCTTAGCTTAGATATGACACGGGAATACGAATTGCCACCTTTAATTATAATTTAACACGATCTGCAATCACCTTTCCTGGTTGGCTGCCTCCATGTGAATCCAGTCCAAGTGGCCCTTGGGTTAATGTAGGTCCGGCCTTACTTGATCCAACCTAACCCAATCCTTTTATTCAGACTATTTCTTTAGCTCAATTTCTTCTCCAATTAAATCTAGGTCTTATTTGATCCAATGCATGAGAGAATAAGCAACTAGAATCTCATTTTCAATTGACTTGGAGACAGATGACACGTGCTAGATGCATTACTGGGATTGGTCAACTAAAATTCCTTCTCATCAAAGACCTCTCTTTACGTTCATTCGGTCATATTTCAACTACATGGTTTAGTCATATTTCAACTACATGGTCCAGCATTGGTATATAGAGCCCATTATTGATTACTGGATCTTTTAGTGTGTAGGATGAAGCCAATTAGTCATCCTGTTCTTGCACAAGTCATGTCCTGTAATTCAATGAATGAAGATGGTGGTGGTGGTGAAGGGGCTTGGTCATGAATGAAGATGGTGGTTGAAGGTAGAGAGAGAGAGCTGCGTGCTAATGGCCACCAACACGAGTCTGGCTTTGGTGTGCTCAAAAGAGAGATGTATTCTAGTCAATGGATTAGTAGAGTTGATGATGGTCTAGCTACTGGTGCCAGAGAGCGGAGGAGTTTTGTTCGCTAGAGGAGAATGGAAAGGGCTTGAAAATTCCATGACTAACCTCATCTTTTATGCATTAGTATTTACTTTTATTTTTAGGTTTGAATTTTAATTCAAAATGGGTTATGACTTATGGTTTCTAAAAACTTATTATATAAATTTTGTATTTTTAACGTTATGTATATTATATTAATTATATATAATTATATGTATGTTTTGTATATAAGACCTATCTATTGAGTTGTCCTAGCATGGCTAGGCTAAAATTTAGCAAACTTGGACTTGATCTGAATCCTGGTGGAGCCTGAAATCTTTAGTCCACTTGCCACAGATTGGCTGGGTTGGGCTAGGCTAGATTTACCCAAGTTTTACTGATTGGCACCCTTAGCATCTTGTAGGTCAATCGGTACAAATACTTGTTGGTGCATGAGGTTGCTGCTTTTTATTTGGGGATATCATTGATGAAGATTTTATTTAAACAAAAAAACTTACTGGTGTTCCCCTTCTGTTGGGCTTCTCCTTCATCATGATGTGACAAACTTAAAGAAAATTGATTAAAGAGGCTAAAAAGAAATAGTCTATAGTAAGTATTGTTTTGGAGTTTATTTGGCAGATAAAATTGAATTGTATGTGTAACAACCTATTACTCTGGGCGTAACTATAATATTTTTCAGTGTTGAGTTAAAACTTTGGGGGCTATTTCCCTATTTACCTTTAATTGAGGGATCCTGCACCTTCTCCTTTCGAAACATTCCGCCTGTCTTGTTCCCTCTATTCTCCTGATTCTTATCTTTGTTCTTTCTACTCCCCATATATCTTTATAAATTTCTCAACTTTTTTAACTTTATCGGGTTCCTGGACAAGTTTTGATTATCTGGACTGCATTTCTCTTCAAAAAAGATTACCTTATTAGCCTGTTAAGTTATTTTGATTAAAATTTTCTATATCTTGTTTCTTTTTAATTTTTAATCAATTCTTCTAACCTTCTTCAAAGAAACGATAAAGGAAGTATGGATAGATTACCAAATATAACACCCGTCATTAATATTGACACTCTGTCTCATGATAGCAGCAGCAGATTGCATCCAAACTTATTGCTTTATGATATCTTTATCAAAAAGGCTGATACTTGTTTGGTAACACAGGAGAGGATTTTGGATGATCTGAGCATGGAAACGGAAACTACTTCAAATCGGCTTGACTTTGTTCAGGTCAGTTGATCGGTTGTGTTTATCTATTAGATGCTTGTATATTCTTTTGTTCTATCTTAAATTTCTGCAAGAGAAAAGCATTTGGTTGTGTGCATTGCTTACAATTGGAGGTGCCACCTCCATTATTAATCTTTCTGACTTTTCTCTTTTGGCATCAACAGGCAACAACAACCAAAACTCAGATTTTTCTTTTCCCCCCTTCTCTTAATTTATGAGTTTGTCGTATCATCTACAGATATTTCTGTTTGTTATATCTTCATTTATTTTGATTTGGATGTGTTAAATCTTGTATATCACTTTTATTGGCTTTTCCTATATGTTGCAGTGATAAAAATGATTTCAATACTAAGCCTGGATAGTCTTATTCTTTGTAGTTTTACTGGAAAATTAAAATAAAAAACTTTTAACTATCTTTTTGTTTTCTTGTAGTCCGAATTATCTTTCCTTCATCTTTTTTATGTGAAAAATTTTATTAACATCCTTGTGCAGAAAAAAGTTGCTGCGGTTATGAACAAGGCTGGTGCAAAGGGACAAATTATGTTGATACTATTCTTGGTGGTTCTTTTTATTATTCTTTTTGTTCTGGTTTTCTTTACCTAGGAAGCATGTGATGGTTGTGTGATTATGTGCTCTGTAAAAAACTGAGTGAGAAAACTTTGGCAGGCTCTTGAACAAATTATAGCTGCATAAATATATGTTCAGATAAATAGCCAAGTGCTGAAGGATCATCCATTTCTTTTTTTCATTCTGTATGAGGACAAGTAAATTTGGTCTTTGATCAGCAACATAGGGTTACTGACCAGGAAAATGTCACTGCCGCCACACAAGGTTCAATCCAAGGAATGCATTTGAGACTCACATATGATGGTTTTCTTCAAAGCATTCTTTGAAATTGTGAGGTAATGACAATCAGCTCTTGTAATAAGCTAGGCTCGTTCTTGTTCTGATTATCCATGATCTTAGCCATCAAAAATCATTTATTTTGATATATTAAATTTTTGGTTTAGACAAGTTTAAATTTGGTTATAACCAAGAGATTATCATAAATTTGGATTTCGGATGATTTGGAACTTATATCATTATTATATTCTTGCAAATTCTAACGGTAGGAGAGAGTTTCTCTCGAACTCCTTAGGGTTTAATAATGTTAGAATCATTTATTTTAGACTTCTAAGGGACAATCTAATCAATGTTATTGCTAACTGAAAAATCTAAAAAGTATATCAACTTTTATATGGTGTTGGGATATACAAGTAGGGGTGCTAACTAGGATTGAGTGGGCAGGTTTGCTTTGAGCCACACTCAAACCACTCGCAGCTTTTTTAGGATATTTATGGTACGACTGAGCTCTCTTAAGATATATGCACACATTTGAGTTTATTTTCACTATAATATTTCGTTATTATAGTAAAAACTATAATAATCAAGCTGAACTTGAGTCACCCAAGCCTAGCCTTTGCTTGACTTACTCACTAATCAAGAAATTTAAATTAGAACTAAATTACAAGCTAAGAAAATTGCTCATTAAAAGCATAGTTACAGTTCACAATGACAAGAATATAATGAGTACCTATTTAAACCATACATGCATCTTAATAAATAAAATTATATACATAGTATATCTTCACCTACATATGATTGGATGATGCAGATTTATCATCGATGATCAATTATTGGATATGATATATTATTTTTAAACTACTTATACGTTAAAAATTATGTGATTTAAAGATTTATAATATCTGCATTAAGTAGTCACTAACCACTTAAAAGTGTATTTTTATTCAAATTTGATTAGATGATGAAATGAATGATTGGAGGTTCAATCTAAATGATTCAAGTTATTAGATGTGATCTACTATCTTTAAATCGTCGATATACTTAAAAATTATGTAATTTGAAGATCCTTAGTCTATGTATTAAATGTTAAAAAATTTTCATATGTGGCTACTATTAATTGCTAGTAATTTTGGATTTTATAAAATTGACTTAGCAAATTTGGTTCAATGATATAAGTGAGATGAGCCCATTGTTAATAAATGTGGTTTATATGGTTTGAATTTGAGTGTATCCATGTTAGGAGATGTGGTTGGCGATTTGTGTGGGCCTGAAGCTCGATAGGGACTCGTGATAAGAAAGACATGTTATAAATAGGTTAGGTTCGTCCCCTCTTCTCTCGTTATATTGCAATTAGTTTTTTCAATTAAAAACATTGTTTAGAGGAGTAAGAAGAGAAAGATTCAGGCCTTCATGTTTCTAATGAGTGCTTTTCAGTGTATTTTACATAAATCATAATGGCACAAATAAATATGGTTGTAAATATTATATTATGTTTTGATGTTCTAAATTACACATATACAATTCTTAAAAATTTCTATATTAAGTAATACATTTTTATAAATAATATATTTTTTTACCACTTAACATACAGGCTAGGAGTTTTCAAATTATATAATTTTTGATGATTAAGTAGTTTAGAGGTATCATTATCACATGTAATGACTTGAATCAATGATATTAAATTTTTATTACTTAATTATGATTTAATTAGATTTAAGTGTAGATACAATGGAGTTAATCCTAATCTATCCGTTCCTCACCCTTTTTCTCTTGCCATATATACACATATAAATACATCTTCTTTATTCTTGGATCTAAACAGTTCAAGGATTCTAAAGATGAAAAAAATAAGAAAGATAAAATGACTTTAGAATTCATGTAGATTAAAAAGATAATCGAGTTTTAGGCTTAGCTATGCAGCTAAGTCTACTATATATATATATATATATATATATATATATATATATATATATATATATATATAAAAAGAGAGAGAGAGAGAGAGAGAGAGTTGGTTTAACCATCCTTTTCTTAAGGGTTCCTATATTGGACTCTGAACTGGTTAAATTATGGAAGGTTGGAATGTGGATCTTTCGACAAAAAGTACCATCGGGATGCAGGATGTAGGCTCATGCAAGCCGTTTCTGAACCATAAAGCATGGTTAGTCGCATCATGAAGCCAAATCCTTTGCCCGTTATGAAGCAAACTTTGGGTATTGGCTGGGTTAACGAGCAGCCGTGTCATTAATCCAGTATAGGACAGACATGTCCAGACAAATAAATCCCAGATCTATTAACCATTGTTCATGACATTCATTGTATTTTATAACTAGTCACATGCCCATCCATAGCTCGGATTATTTTTAAATATTAATTATTTTCATAATATATTCTTTAATTTTTTTTAAAAAAAAATGAAAAATAGTTTCTGTCTTTATGTTATATATATTTTTACACTGTAATTATTTTAGAAAATATTTTTCTTTGCAATTATATATATATATATATATATATATATATATTAGTTTCATATTATGTGGTATAGTATTATATTATTATTATAATATTATATATCATGTATTATGTATTATAATATTGTAATTATATTTATAGTATGAATTGATACTATTAGTGAAAACTCTCGCTACTCATAAACATCGCTGAGAAAGCTTTTGGAAATGGTGCTCTGCTCCCTTCCTCAAATAATAATCCGCCTCCATCGAACTGAGGGATGGCCTCGACCACGCCACCGCCTGTCTTCCATCCCGGTGCTGCGAAGCCCTCTCAAGAGGATTCACCAGTATCAACAGCGATCTTGAAGCCGGCAAAATCACCACCGATTTGGACTGGCTTGTGCTAGAGCTCACGAAGGTCGAGCTACCGTTCGAGATAAGAGGCATCGAAGTGAAGAATTGATTGAAAATAATATCGCAATGCAATAAAACTCTCTTTGAAACCCATAACCTATCCATCTTGCTTTGCGTCAAAACTGGCAACCAGGAGAACTTTAACTTCCAATTTTCAAATGAACGATATTCTCAAGTATTTTAGAATCTTCGTGTTAGCGAAGTAACGTGGCAGCTATGTATCCCGTCCTTCATCCATTTCCGTCAGTTTTAGAAGCTGAGAAGATCCGTGTTCTCTCGCTGTGTCTTAATACATAATATTTCAAATTTAGTCTTATATTGAATTGAAAAGAAATATGTTATGTACTTATAACTTAAATCCACATACTACCCATTAATTTTTATTCAAGTTTTTGGACCATATGATTTTGACCTGCTAAGGAAGTTAATTGGATCAGTAAGTAGATTTGAGACGTTACAAATGATATTAGAGCCGATCCAAGTATCCGAAAGTTGATGGACATGAGACGGTAGAGTCCTGCCCGATCTGGCGCCTCTGCCGTGCGCGCCTCTCCTCTGTGCACGTGCTCTGCTGTGTGATCAACCTCGCCCTGGGCGCGCTCGGTGCCACCTCTGCCATGTTTGCGCGTGCTGTACTACTGCCTTCCGAATCTTTTGGCCAACTTTGCCCTGCTCCATTAGGCGAGGTTCGTGCTGAGACGGTGCGCTGCCATCCGCACCTAGAGTGTTGTCTCGGCCCTGTCCTCGACAAGCGGCCCGCGCGTGGAAACCTACCAGCACGCACTTTCCGCCCGACCGCGACTTGGCCTGTGCATGGATGCCCAACCTTGCACGTCACTTGGCCGTCGGCCCGCATCGTCGTGCTCGGCCCTTGCGCACCTCGCACTGGCCGGTCTGCACGCATCCTGCCACGCAGCCTATTCCCCGACCTGGTAGGCCCTTGGCTGTCAGCCTTGCCCGTGCCTGCGCCCTCCTACGCTGCAGGACGCGGCACACGCCCAGGCGGAGTGCGGCGCACGCCTAGGCTGCCAGCGGTGCGCAAGCGCGCATCGGCCTGAGATTTGCATTAGATTTCACGGCGCAGATCAAGGCAAGCGCGCGGCGGGTTGATTGATGCCGCGTGCCTATAAATGGTGCCCCGGATCGCCATTACGGAGGATGATAAAGCATACCTGAAGCTTGATCCAGAAAGAAGAAGAGTGCCTTTCTTCATCCACGTCGCAAGGCTAGAGAGGAAAAGGGCCCGGAGAGCATTTCTTGTGCTTTAGCACGAATGCTTTGTGATTCCTTATAGTTATGTGTAAGCTATAAAGGTTGGAATTTTTTCCATATCTGTTGGTCCATCTTTGTGTGGGTGATTTTTATACGCAAGGCCGTGCGTTTATGTGTGTACTTGGCCTCTACCGTGCTCAACCTAGGGGCGGCTCAAGAGGGAGGCTACTGGTAGTACCTCAGGTCCCTTTTCCAACGGACGTCTGGTAGGGCATATCAGGGTTGATCCGTGGGGAGGCTATTGGTAGTACCCCGGTTCATTGCACCAAACTAGCCACTATCCGGATAGCGCAATAGAGCGCCAAGGGCATAGCGTGTGGCCGGCTTTGTGAGGCTGACTTGGGGCATGCGGCATATTCCAAGGCCGGTTGCACGGTTAAGATGCTTCCACACTTTGAAAAAAAAAAATACTAAGTCCCTAGCTGGCGTGACAAAGGAGTATCAGAGCAAAAAGTGGTGTCACCACCCAACATTAAAGTAAGGTTCTCCTTCCAAGCTTTGTTGCAAAGACACAAAATAACGTTGACGGATCGAGTGATATGGTTGGAGACCTTGATCAGAGAATGTCCCAATGACGATTTTCCAGATTTGGTCACTCGATCCCTGGAGCATGAGCAGCGGCTGAATCAATTGGAGGTGGCCTCGGCAGCCAATCAGGCCAGCCCAAGCGCACCGCTCACGGGACAGCAGGATGTGTGAGATGTCTTGCTGGAGGAGGTCCTGAACCAAATGAAGGAGTTGGAGGATGAGGTGGGCTTGCTACAGCGAGTCTGCGCACGCCAACCCCTTTCGGATCAGGCCCCTCCGCTCAAGATCCGTGTCCTTGAGCCGATGTCTTGCTGGAGGAGGTCCTGAACCGAATGAAGGAGTTGGAGGATGAGGTGGGCTTGCTACGGCGAGTCTGCGCACGCCAGCCCCTTTCGGATTAGGCCCCTTCGCCCAAGATCCGTATCCTTGAGCCGAAGCCCTTCAGCAATGCACGCAATGCTAAGGAGCTAGAGAATTTCGTATGGGACATGGAGCAGTATTTCCTCGTGGCAAAGGTGCCAGATGTGGAGCGCGTAAACCTTGCCAGCATGTTCCTGACTGGCGATGCCAAGTTGTGGTGGTGCACGTGCAACATGGAAGCCCGCAACACCGACCGATCGGGCATTGCAAATTGAGAGTCTTTGAAGTCGGAACTGAAGGTGCAGTTCCTCCCTCATAACGTTGCATGGGTTGAAGGGAACTGTTGAAAAAGCTAGGCAGATGGGGTCCATTCGGGACTACGTCAAGGAGTTTAGCTCGCTGCTGCTCGATATCCAAGACATGTCAGAGGCAGATAAACTCTTCAACTTCCAGTTAGGATTGCAGAATTAGGCGCAAGTGGAGCTGCGTAGACAAGGGGTGAAAGATCTTCTTTCGGCGATGGCTGCTGCCGAGAGCCTCGTCGACTTCCGTACGATGCCCAATCCCACCCTTAGCTGAAAGCAGAAGGCCAAAGCTAAGGAGGGCAGGCTGGCCTCTCCCAAAAAGAAGAAGGGGAAGAAGAAGAGGCCCGTAGCCCGCAAAGAGAAGGAATCCACTCAGCCAGCCAGGGAATCCATGGCCAGACCCGATCGTGCCCAGGGCACACCGGGCATGCAATTGCTAGAAGAAGGGGAATTTGACAGCCTTGATTTCTCAACTGCAGAGGACTCAAGTAGCTTAGAGGCGGAGCCTTCAAGGGTGAACCCGTTGCAGGCGCTCAATGCGCTTGTCACCAAATAAGCCTACACCCTATAAGGGGCTTCTATATATTACGGTGAAGATCAATGGCCGAGAGCTCAAGGCTATGCTCGACATGGGTGCCACCAACAACTTTCTTGCTGAAGATGTTGCAAGGGAGTTAGGGTTGGAGACTACCACCAGCTCAACCCTGATCAAGGCCGTCAACTCAAAGGCAGCAAGAGTAAATGGTCTTGCCGAGGCTACATTGGAAGTCGGCCCATGGAGGGGGCCATGTAGCCTCATAATCATCCCTCTAGATGACTTTTAGATCATCCTTGGCCTGGAGTTCTTCAAGGCATCCAAGGGAATGATCGCGCCACACCTTGATGGTATGCTGATCGGGGCCGAGGAGTGCCCTGGCTTCGTGCCTGCGTTGCGACCGAGCGCAGTCGCGCACAAGGAGGATGGCGGGCTGCTATCCGCCAAGCAGCTGAGTCATGGCATGTGGAAGGGCCAGCAGACTTATGTTGCGACGCTTGTCCAAGTCCAACCTACTTCTGAAGAGAAGGTGCCCGCACAAGTGGGGGAGGTGCTAACTGAGTTTGTCGACTTAATGTCGACCGAACTCCCGAAAGAGCTCCCATCACGGTGCGCGCACGATCATCACATCGAGCTGGAGCCAGGCGCGCACCCACTAGCCAAAGCGCTCTACCGTATAGCATCGGCCGAGCTGGCCGAGCTGTGCAAGCAGCTGGACAAGTTGCTGATCGCGGGGCTGATCCAGCCGTCCCGCACATCCTTCGGCGCACCGATCTTGTTCCAGCGCAAGCAAGATGGCACGCTGCGGATGTGCATGGACTACCACGCACTCAACAAGGTAACCGTGAAGAATAAATATCCGGTCCTTAATGCAGCGGATCTATTTGATCGGTTGGTGAAAGCCGAGTACTTCAGCAAGCTCGACCTGCGCTTAGGCTATTGGCAGGTGCGCATCGCAGCGGGCGATGAGGCGAAGACGACGTGCGTAACCTGCTACGGATTGTTTGAGTTCCTGGTCATGCCCTTCGGCTTGACCAATGCACCAGTCATTTTTTGCAACTTGATGACGGATGTCCTGTATGACTTCCTGGATGACTTCGTCGTGGTTTACCTTGACGACATGATCATCTACAGCAACAGCATGGAGTAACATGTGACGCATCTAAGGAGGGTTCTGCAAAGATTGAGAGAACATCGCCTCTACATCAAAAGGGAGAAGTGCGAGTTCGATCGCACTGAAGTCCATTTCCTTGGACACTGGATCGGCCACAGCGCAATCAGGATGGATAGCACCAAGGTCCCAGCCATCCTGGACTGGCCGACCCCTGTCACAGTGGCAAAGCTGAGATCATTCTTGGGGCTCGCCAACTATTACAAAAGGTTCATCAAGGGCTACTCGGCAATTGTAAGTCCCTTGATCGATCTGCTCAAGAAAGAGCAAAGGTGGGATTGGTCCTCTAGTTGTGAGGATGCCTTTGACAAACTTAAGACGACATTGTCCACTGAGCTGGTCTTGAGACTATCAAGATTTGAGGATCCATTTGAAGTGCACACGGATGCATCCGACCGTGTGCTAGGAGGAGTTTTGATCCAGGAGGGACACCCGATGGTCTATGAAAGCAGAAAGTTCAAAGACGCCGAGACGCGGTAGTTGGCGCATGAGAAGGAGATGACCGCTGTGATCCATTGCCTAGAGGTGTAGAGACACTATCTGTTGGGGACCAAGTTCAAGATCGTCACCGACAACGTGGCTAACATCTATTTCAAGACTCAGAAGAAGCTAATGCCCAAGCAAGCTCGCTGGCAAGAGTACATGGCGGAGTTTGATTTTGATTGGGAGCACCAGCCTGAACATCAAAACCAGGTAGCCGATGCCCTCAGTTGCCAGGCCGTGCAAGAGTATGTAGCAGCTGTGACGACCCTGTAGACCAGCATCACTGAGCGGATTAGGCGCGCGGCCGAGTGGGATGCGGCCTATGCCAAGTTACGCGCGGACGTGACGAGCGGCCTGGTGCAGCGCTTCTGGATCCAAGACGGCCTATTGCGGGCACGTGGAGGCCATCTGATCGTGCCGCGGAGTGAGGCTCTGAGGCACGACCTGCTCATGGAGTTGCACGACTCAAGGTGGGCGGGACATTCGGGCATGGAGTGGATGTACGCCCTGCTCTCTAGAGACTTCTATTGGCCCAAGATGTAGAGCGATGTGGAGGCCTATGTGCGAAGCTGCTTGACGTGCCAAATGGACAAGGTGGAACGCAAGCTGGCAGGCCTTCTCCAGCCTTTGCCCATCCCAAACCGACCATGGGTGTCTGTCTCCATGGACTTCATCATGGGGCTCCCGGAGGTGGAAGGAAAGTGCATAGTGTTCGTGGTGGTTGACAGGTTTTCCAAGTACGCCATCTTTATGGCCGTGCCGGAAACCTGCTCCACCAAGCTATGCGCGACCCTGTTCTTCACCAACATGGTCAAGGTGTTCGTCATGCCAGGCGACATAATCAGCGATCGCGATGGCCGGTTCACAGGCAAGTTCTGGACCATCCTTTTCCAGATCATGGGTTCGGAGCTAAAGTTCTCTATAGCATATCACCCCCAGACGGATGGCCAAACCGAGAGGGTGAACGTGCTTCTAGAGAAGTACTTGCGGCACTTTGTGACCACAAACTAGCGCAACTGGCTAGAGTTACTGAATGCGGC
This sequence comes from Metroxylon sagu, assembly GCA_017589505.3. NCBI lineage: Eukaryota > Viridiplantae > Streptophyta > Magnoliopsida > Arecales > Arecaceae > Metroxylon > Metroxylon sagu. The sequence goes on along the minus strand of JACVBY030000659.1, from coordinate 697,560 downwards.
CCAGTTTTCTTACAACATCAACCAGTCTTTAGTAACATTCCAAAGTCCAGCCGAAGTGTGCCTAGGTTACCAGCCTAGGACGCCCTTGGAGGTGGCGCGACAGTACGATGGCCCATGGCCTGCGATGCACCAGTTTGCGCAGGACAGGGCCAATCGCGTTGCTAAGGCGCGTGACAGCTTTGTGCGGGCGGCTTGGGAGATGAAGCTGCGTGTGGATGCGCACAGGAGGCCAGTGGAGTTCCAGGTGGGAGATCTGGTCATGTTGAGGCTCACGCCTTATCCCTGAAGGAAAGCGACCAAGAAGTATCATTACGGTCTCATGCCAAGGTACGACGGTCCTTTCAAAGTAATTCAATGCATGGGGGAGGTGGCCTATTGGTTGGCTTCGCCGGTCCGGTTGAAAATCCACCCGACCTTCCATATGAACTTCTTAAAGCCTACCATGGAGATCTCGATGGAGATGAGAGAGAGCAACTCGAAAGGATATGCCCTACCCTTCGGCCCAAGTTTGTGTGGAAGATAGACAGGATCCTAGCAGACAGGAAGGTGGGGATGAGTCATGGACATGAGTATACAGAATACCTGGTACAGTGGAAAGGAGAAGATGTCTCCGATGCTACATGGAGGTGGGTAGAAGAACTATGGCAGTTTGAAGAGGACATCCAAGCCTACTTGAGCACAAACTCGATGGGGATGTCAGCGGCTTCAGGTGGGGGAGGATTGTCAGCCCCTCAGTAGCGGTGCATGGCCAGGGCAGGGCCGTGGCGCAGCCCGTAGCGTAGGAGGGTACAGGCACGGACAAGGTAGGCAGCCGAGGGCCTGCCAGGCCAGGGAACAGGCTGCGCGGTAGGATGGGTGCAGACCGGCTAGTGTGAGGCGCGCAAGGGTTGAGCACGAAGATGCGAACCAATGGCCAAATGGCGCGCGAGGTTAGGCATCCATGCGCGGGCCAAGGCGCGGTCGGGTGGAAGGTGTGTGCTGGTGGGTTTCCACACGCGGGCCGCGCATCGAGGCTAGGACCGGGACGACACTCCAGGTGTGGACGGTAGCGCACCATCTCAGCATGAACCTCGCTTGATGGAGCAGGGCGAGGTTGGTTAGAAGATCCAGGAGGCAGCAGTGCAATACGTGCAAACACAGCGCATGTGGTGCCAGGCGCGCGTAGGACAAGGTTGATCGCGCAGCAGAGTGCGCGCGCAGATAAGGCACTCGCGCGGCAGAGGCGCCGGATCAGGCAGGCACGCCTGGCGCGGCCACTCAAAGATTTATGGCATGCATCACGATGCGCATCCTTATCCGGCCTACCTAAGATTCGCGGTGTAGATCGCGAGATGCGGCCTCATTCGCGCGGGGCGCAGTGTGCGCCCAGGCTGCCAACGGTGCGCAGGTGCACATCGGCCCGAGATTTGCGCCAAATTTCACGGTGCAGATCAAGGCAAGCGCATGGTAGGTTGATTGACGCCACTTGGCCATCGGTTCGCATCGACGTGCTTAGCTCTTGCGCGCCTCCAACTGGCCGGTCTGCGTGCACCCTGCAGTGCAGCCTGTTTGTTTCTCGGCTTGGCAGCCCTCGCCGTCGCGTCTTGCTCCGCACTGCGCCCTTCGTAGGTCGCGCCATGGCCCCCGCCCGCCGTGCACCGCTACTGAGGGACTGACAATCCCAAATGTAGTCTCATATCGAATAAAAAAAAATATTATGTACTTATAATAAGTTCACATGCTGTATGTTTGGGGCGTTACATAAAGCCCTTCTTGATTTTTTGAAACCTAATTTTTGAAAAACATAGCAAAGAGAAACACATATTAAAGGAGAAAATGAATCCTCTGAGCACCAAAAAAAAAAAAAGATAGGCATTAAATTTCCTCTCATTTCTTATCTCGCACTCAACTGGATACAAATCTTTGTAAAAATAGAGTTTAATGTAAAACGGAGCGAAGACAAAAGCATATGATGGAGAATCAATGTGAGCCTTGTGCTAGAATTGACTCCATTTTAGTTATCCAAGAGTTAAAAAGCGTTCAAGCTGTCATTGTGAAGGTAAGCAGCATGGATCCAGCCTTTCGTTTAGACTTCTAGTCCACCACCATATGCATCTAACTCCATCTCCCTGATAAACCGAGTCAAATTAAGATGATTAATCCATCACAAATATTAAGCCACAAAAGTCAATATTCAACAAGCAATTCTATTTTTTTTCAAAAGAAAATGCCAATCAAAGGTGACTTCTTTTGCCAATATATGAAATCGGTTTTCTTGTTGCCGAGAATACAACAAACTCATTTATAGCAACTCTTCCCCTCTCCTCCACTCATTCCGAAATATATTATCAGATACCCCAGTGCAAACTCTACTTTTCCACCTATAAATAGTCCCATCACAAATATTAAGCCACAAAAGTCAATATTCAACAAGCAAATCTATTTTTTTCAAAAAAAAAAAAGAAGAAAAAAAGCCAATCAAAGGTGACTTCTTTTATCTATAAATGAAATCGGTTTTCTTGTTGCCGAGAATACAACAAACTCATTTACAACAACTCTTCCCCTCTCCTCCGCTCATTCCGAAAATCTATTATCAGACACCCACACGCAAACTCTACTCTTCCCACCTATAAATAATCCCATGTTTCATGGCCTTCGCTTTATCTACGGCCACCGTTCTCGCATGGCATCTCAAACTAAGAACAAGGGTAGAGGCACATGCATTGATGGATTTTAGATGTCTTCTGAGCAACAATGAAGGATACTAAAAAAATTTTTTTATTTCCTTAAAGTTATTCTTCAAGAAAAATTTAAGTAATATAGTATATGATAAAAATAATAAGATGAAGTAGACTTACACTGGTTACAAAAAAGTAGTTTGATGTTCAATCAAAATTTGTACTCTATATAAATCCATTATTTGATTAAATGTATCATTTTATGATTAATTATTTTTTATTTGTATAATACATTAGCAATTTATTAACAAAAATATTGCTTAAATAAGATAACGATAAAATTAATTCTTGGCTCCCAAGAGAAAAAAAAAATCCATCCAGCAGCTCCTTGAAGTGCTTGGCCTCTGGAAGGGTCTGCTCGCCCATGAAGGCACTGAGGACAGCCTTTGCGGAGGATCGAAAAAGATGACGAAGATGATGGGTCAAGAAAGATCACCTTCAACGCTTGCACTGGGCGGTCTGACAGCTTCCCAGTGTCAGCTTTTGAGCAAGAATTGTAAGAGAAGAAGAGCATGCAAGGTCAAGAGACCAAGGGAGAAATACAAAATGGAACTCCAATTCCGCATGTAATGTTTTCCAAGGTTTTTGCATGAAATGAAGAAATAAAAAAGAAATAGCATTGTTCTTTATTAAATCTCTTCTCCAGAACTACAACAGCTCTTTTCTCTTTGCTACACCTTGTGTTAGAATAGAATTATCTCTCATGATAGATTTGCAACATCACATAAAATTATGCTAGAATCCTAGTCTGTAAATCTTGACAAACAAAAGTAAACCTAAATGTGTTTGTTTTTGGCTATATCAGCAGACGAGGACGATCTAGAAAAGGCTAGCTGCTTATATGAGTTAAAATATGGCCTGGCAATTAGCACTGAGTCACAGTTCGTGTCCTAAAGATCTTGTTCAAGAAAATGCGGTCACACGCGGAAGTTCTACCGACTGCTTTATGTTTTTCTAAGAGCTGGCTTATAAGTTGTTTGGATCTGGTTTGGTAGAACCTATCACCTCTTCTTTCTTAATCCCCTTAGCCTTGCAACCCCTCCCTTCTCCTTCTCTTATTCTCTAACAAAATTTTGAGTGGGGCTAGCCAACCCCTGCCAAACCTCAGCAGAAGAATAGGGTGGTGGGTTAGTGGATCGAGTCAGATCAAACATAGATCAGTCCAGATCAATGGACCAAATGGATTAACTGAAGCCATTTGATCCATTCCTACCATTTATGGTTGCTCTATGTCCTTTGTACTTTGATTTATCTCTTGAACCAAAAACTCTCTAGGGCCCTACTAATACACCATCTTCCTTTTTCAAACTCAACCATTCTGGTTCACAAGCTTCTCTCCTAGAACCAATATGCCATACCATAAGATTAAAGATTTGAAGCAAAGTACTATAAAAAACTTTCTTCACTACACCTGTGAGCTCTCAAATTCAAAAAGCCCAGGCACATCATTCTCAGTTTCCTTTTCAGTACACAACAAAGTAGAAAAACTACATGAAATGCAAAAAATATTAACCATGAGCAACTCTATTACATGGCAGATGGCTCATGCTTCCTATTCTCCTCCATGTGAATTTTATATTTCCTAGATACTCTCCCCTTTTGGTATACCTATATCTATCTGAGGTGAACAAATGTATATATCACCTTCCACCGCTGTATAATTGCTTATTTTTTCTTTTGTACAGGTGTGAACCTGCCAGTGTCAATAACTTGATTTGTTTTTCTTCACACCTAGTTGTATCATCTTCTCAAAAGGCATGCCACATATTTGCAGTCCACCTAGCATATCTTTAAGCAGTTCAATTATGTTTCTCATCTGTCTATGATGATGAACTGTCATCATCATCATCTGTATTTCGATCTCGCTGTGCTTCATACCTATGGAGAACCGGCAAAGGGGCACTTGCAGAGATGCAGAATGATCTAGCAGACCCCATCACTGTCCTCTCATGCATTCTACCCACTTCTTTGCAGACACCATCTAGTACTGAGAGGAAGTCCCTCACCACCATGAAGATCCTAAGAGGGTGGGCCTCCTCCTTTGCTGCATCCCCATGGAAGTACTCCGTAATCTCTTTTACGAGGGCCAATGCATGCTTCTCCTCAGCCTTAACCCTTTCAATCTCTCCTTCTGCCTCCTTAAGAAACACCTTCATTGTCTCAAAGAACTTCTGACCTTGGTTGCATGACCTCTCAAGCTGCAAGATGGACCTTATCTTCTCAAGTCCCATTTCTAGCTTCGAGACATAACCACTCAGGACGTCTGAGTCCATCCCAGCTGCTTTCTTAACGTTCCCAAGCTCATTGCTCAGCCCAGCAACCACTTTCAAGCCTTGTTTCCTGAATTGCTCCTCTCTGGCATTGTTAGGAGGATTCTCTACTGTTGGTTCAGAACCTGTTCCTTCTGTTCGGATGATCTCTTGAACAACAAAATGGAGCAGTGTTGTCTTCCCATCTGTCCCTTTCACATCTGCGAGCTTTAGGAGAGTATCAAGCTTAAAAGCTTTTGCCTCTCCTCGGTTGGTGCCTACATTCATCCGGTTTCCGGTCCTCAGAACAGCTTCCAGGAGTTTTAAGAACAGTCTACTGCTTCTTAGATCTTCACAAGCTGCCTGAAGCATATTTGACAAAATATTAATCAACTGATGAATGGAGTAATAAATTTTCTTCTTCTTCTTTTGTTGAGAGAGCTAAAAAGAACATAATTGTAAATGTGCAAATTTCAGAGAAGCTTTGGTCTTTTAGAACATTGTTGCTTTTAGAACCTCTGAACTAGCAATACTTTTAAATTTAATTTCTTTTATTTTGGAAAAAAGTTCATGCTGTCCTATACAATGTAGATCACATAGCTATCTCATACTCAAAATATGTAAAAGTATATGGTGTTCTGTTTGCCATGGTTTTAATGAGAGATATTTAGTGTGGATAAAAAAAATATATGTGTGGACAGTTAATTGGAAAAGGTTTTATGTTACATTACCTACTCTGTTTTAACCTCAGATGTTAACTTCTAAAGAAGACCCAGTGAGGAAGAATGGTGTAGCATGAAGGAGATGATTTTATTTTTATTTTTATTTTTATTTTTACCTCTAGAGTTTCAAAAGATCTCCTTAGGTAATTGACCTCTGTCTCAAAATTGGCTCTGTATAGCATTGCATCAACTCTTTTGAAGGCAAAAGGTACATCTAGCACTGCTTTTAGAAAGCGCTCTGCTGAACCAAGCTTTGATATGTCATCGTTGTAGTCTCGGAGTTTTAATTCTTCCTCCTTTGTGGGAGCCATCTTGACCAAAGTCTCCAAAAGCTCAGGGCCTAAACCTTCAGGATTACCTGTAAGAGGTGTCAACTAGAATTATGTAACCGCTAATACAAAGATTCTTGAGTGATTTATAAACGAAAATTGCAAAACTTCAATTAGAATTATGTAACCACCAATACACTGATTCTTGTGTGATTTATAAATGAAAATTGCAGAACACCACTTAGACAAACAATTTACAAAACAAGATATGATAGGCATTGTTTATAAGGTAGTAATCTACTACTTGTCTAAATTTAAAACACTAATAATAGATAATTGTTACAAGAATAGAAATTGATGATAATCAATTAGATGGTCAGAATCATCTTCATGAACAAATAAGTCATCTGATGACTGGAATATGGACCTACAAAAGCAGGTGAATAAAATGGCACAAGATGATGCAACTAAAGTATAGAGAATAAAGCTTGTCCTAAACAGGAGCCTAACAAGTGTGTGAAGTGTCCAGAGTATTGCTAGGCAAACATTTTTTAGATATTTCTACTTGAAGTAAGAACCCAATATTCTAGGTAGGTACCAGTTGCATCCCGAAAAGAATTAAGATAAATATTTTGGTTTGGAGATTTCTTGTAGTTGGATACAAGATTTTAGGTCCCAGTGGAACGTCCTGTGAGATGCCAGGATGAGTTATTATCCCTAGTGTTAGGACAGAATTGTACTGCCATCGTCTCAGCATCCCAATCGCCACATCTTGGGATACTTTCTGCCTTGTGATACCCTTTCTCCTAAGTATCGGAACAGGATGGGATGGCGACACATCCCATTTCATGAAAAAAATGGGATGACCCCATCTCATTGAAAACTTTGGTTGGATATACTTCTTTTTGTTCAAAAGCATCATAAACAAGCAGACAATCACATTTATTCGAAATTAATGCCTAAAAGAACATGACCATTCATGTCATTTTGACCATGAAACCCAAATGAGTAACACCAAAATATGATGTCTAAATTTGCAGTTATTGATTCTAGCATGGCCTAACTAATTGGAGTCAGCTTATGCCATAATTTTTGAGTTTTAAAAATTTCAAATTTTGAATATTGAATTAGCAGTGGAGCTCGGAGGTTTGAATGGATATGGTCTGGTCTTTGGTTGTGCCAGTTTAGTATGTTCTTGGGCTGGTCTTAGTTGGCCAGGCTACAATGATGAGGGTGGATATGGTTCCCTGCTATCTATTTTCTTTCTTCTACTTTCTTTATATTTTGTCTTTCTTTTGTTTCTTCCCTTATATGCTCTTCTTGTCTCATTTCATTTATCAATGAAATAGTAAAGGCTTGCCACCATTTTGCTCAAAAAAAAAAAAAGAAAGATAGAAGTTGCAATTATTGAAGGCTAGAGCTTAATGTTGAAGACTTCATCTTCTACTTATTAAATAAGAATAAGAAAATCTGCCATTATGGAATGATAAGATTTCTCTCCTATAAAATTCGATCATGGCATGTCCTTAGAAATTTGTTTTGCGAACGTCCTCGCAGAGGAGGAAAAAATAATCCAGTGCATGTTCTCAACTCAATAAATTACTAGGGGTTTTTGAACACTTTCTATCACTCCTTTAGAGGCCATTGGCATGGTAGGAAAGTTTCTTTAAAAGTTTTTTTAAGCCTAGGATTGAACCATTTTTGGCTAGTGAAGATCTTATTTGTAAATAGAGAAACTTATAATTCTAGAAACCTATCATGCCCACCCCTAGATGCAGTTAAGAGACCGTATCCGTGTAGGGATCATTTTGCAAATAAAAATGCCTTAATTAGATATAGTTTTCTTTCCACTAAAAACTCTTCCTATTTTTGCCTCTCTCTATGTAGGAAACCATGGTTCTCATCTAGGATGGCATTTGAAGAGATCAAGGTTTGACATACTATATAACAGTTATTTGTCAATGCAATACATAATGCAGTACATTGATGTATCTACTCATGGTTTCCCAAGACAGAATTGTACAAAAGGTACTACTCCTGTACACACCATGATAATAATGGGTTTTCCAAAACTTGGACAAGATTAAAGAACCTATTTAGAACATATAACAATGAAAGCGAGGCAGAAATTAACCTTGATAATGGCACCACAGAGAAGCACCACTAGTTCAAGCTAGGGATAGAGGCAATAGAGGAAATATGTTCCTTGTTCAAAAAGATGCCCTTCTAGGAGCAGGTCTGAAAGATCGTGCAAAATGTCAAAAGCAAACTTTGCTTCTACAGCTCCACTTTTGCCACCTTCCATGAGACAGCAATGTTCTACCTCTTGGGCCTTTTGAGGGACCTTTTTGCCTTATGCTAAGCGTGCAGCCATCAAGTCCAATGAGATCCGACTGGTCCATCATATTGATGGTAAGGCATGGTGGATGTCAAATATTGCTGACTCTACGTTCCTTACCTGATCCATGCTCCTTTGGTGTAAAGGGAATTGGAACAAGAAAGAAACTCCTAAACAAATTTAATAGAGATCAGAGAATTTTGTCTAATGATATTATATTAACCAATATTGCATGATCTATTGATCAATAGTGGCTGAGATGATATACCCCAATATGCTATAGATTTTATATTAGCAATTGCTCAATATATATAGAAGCCAATAACTTAGCTAAGAACTTGGTTGAGATGAAAACGTTTAATTTTACGGAAATACTTCTAAGAGGATAAATTTGTTATACAAATATGCTTACAAAAGTAGAGTGATTTGTAATATCACTATATACCAATATAGCGAATTTTGTTTAGTTCACCAAAGCTGGTTGAAACCTGTGAAACTAGACTAAAACTAGTTAGTTTCAGCCTAAATTTACCAAAGTTGAGTCTCCTGGATTAATTCCAAATTTCAACAGGATTGCAGTCGAAACTTCAAACCTTGAGGTTTAGATTTAGTTTAATATAACCTTCTTTTGAAGGTGCATATCATTAAAACATTACACAGTTTCATTTCGTGTCTCAACAATTATGTAAATTTATAATATACATTGTTAAGTACAATAACATCTCTATGACCCCATCCTCTTTTACACTTATGGCATATCAAAGATTGTGCTAATGTGAATAACAATAAAAAAATATACAATGGTATTGCTCCATGATAGAATCATTTCAGAGATATACAGTCTAGACATAAGGATCAAAATGTCAAAATGAAAGTGGAATTTTCGAAAAAAAAAAAAAAGAGCTTTAAAGATTCCTAAATAGTAAGCACCTTAGGTGCACCCCCAAAAAAAAGGCATAGAACGAAAATGACCATGTTTGAAACAACAATGTCCGATGGACTGTAATGTACGATATACACTAGGACAATGCCTCAGCAAAATGATTTGCATCATCCACATCTTAAGCACATGTACCAAATATGTCGGTTATTCTAGACTATGACTTCAAGTGTCCTTTACTGGACCATATTATATGGTTTGTACCATGCCAGTCAGAAACAGACACATACAAAACTATCTACCTACGTATCTTGCATGCCAATGTATTGGTCAGTGTTGGTGAGTGAAAGTTATTGTATTGGTTTATAGTCTGTACCATATAATTGCAAACAGTGCCAGAGAGTTATGGGCACAATAGAGAGGTACGTGCCTTTATATTACGCATATTAGCTTGTACCAGTCTGTCAATTTAGCATGCACTCACTTGGGTTGGTATGTATTGATATGGAACCCTATTATATGATCAGGCATATTGCTGGCATAGCACAATATTGTTTGACACAATGCCATGCTAGGCCACAATCAGCATAAGTACTAAAACTTGGTCCAAAGTACCTTTTATGCATTAAAAGTTGACTCATTCATGTGCATCACACCTATACCATGCGTTCAGGAATATTAAGGACTAAAACCATGTCTTGGACCATTTTATCCTTTTTTCTTAAAAAAAAAAAAAATCCATTGTTTAAACTAGTCATACAGTCTCTTTCTGTTCTTCATTACTCAAGGATCACTGCTTCATGGCTAAATCTAGACCCCCAGCCCTGCTCAAAAGGCATATAATTGACTCTTGAAGAATATTTCTTACATGTTGGGTGACCTATCAAACTCCCCTTCACCAAACCTGTTCTTAGGCATCTCTGCAGGGAAAAAAAAAAAAAAAAAAAAAAAAATGATTTGCTCTCTTTCTAGAACTTTCTCACTCCAAACGACCCTCTGAACAAAATGCAAATTCCATCTAGTGTATTTCGATTTAATAGCAGCACATAATATCATATAAGGTAGTTGGATATGGATATGGAATTGAATTGAACCCAAGGGAAGGATGTTCTTTTACCACCAGGTGAATCAAGCAATTGCCAACAGAGAAAAATAAGTCATGCAAAATGCTTTAAAAACTCAATTTTGAGAACCATGAGAAAATAACAACTTATAATTACCGCTAAGTTCAACATATATGGACTTATGAGTATTAAGAGGCCCTAAGCTTATGATTTGTTTCTGTTTCATTTTCATTCACTTTAGATTTCCAATAAGCACTGTCAACATAACATGCTCACTGTTTATGTTTCTATTCCATTTCGACATTCTGTTTTTCATCCTAGCAAATTACAGAAAGTTATAAGCAACTAAGCATGCTAAGCAGATCAAAGAATGAAACAAATGAATTGGTACCCTTTTTGGTATGAAAACCACTGGTTCATATAGCTCCTTTTTACATGACTAAATTATTCAAAGGCTATTTCAGTTCCTATTGACTTAGACTATGTTGTGAATCCATTACATGAGACCTAATGTTACATTAATATGATGTTTCTGGCCGATGACTAGAATTTTCTTTAATAGGATTTCCAAAATTTATGAGGTCTTGGTGATGTTCTAAAATAGAAACCTTAACGGTAAGCACCTTCTTAAGTATATCTTAAATAAATAGAAAAACTTTAATGGTAAAATTCAGAAAAAGGTTGACTCATTCACCATCTGCACTCTGGTATCTTTCCAAGCTTAGAATAATTGATAGAAGAATCTGGAGAATCTTACAAATGTTTTTGCAAAATAATCATATTGTTGGCATTTATGTTTCAAAACAATTAACATTGGCATCAGATTTAAAGACAATTTTAAAAATAGCCAAGAATATATGTGCAAAGTTATCAGTCTTTTTGAGCAATATTCATGATTTAAATCCTGAATCTCCTCCAAGGGCAAGCCCTTAGGGAGAGGTGCCAACAAGGGCAAGCCCTTAGGGAGAGGTGCCAACCAACTAAGCTAACAGATTGCGGCATTTGTAATGATATCAATCATAGCCTTAATCCTCTATAAAAGTTGCTGATTTGTATAGGTGGCCAGAGACAAAATGTATGATGAACTAGAAAGCCCTTCACTAGGCCGTACAAATATTAATACCTTTAGTGGAATTTAACATATCATTATAAGGGACTCTGTGTATCAATGCAGGAAGTCGCGTGATATGAAAAGGTCTGAGGTGGTTTGAACTTTAACACTAGCATCTAGATTTTTAGATTGAAATTAAAAGTGGCCTTCAACTCATCAATGCATCAACCAGAGGCTCAGAGAACAGATTCTTTTTTCCATTCTCCCCCTAAGAACCAATTGAATTAACAGAATATTCATGCTTGGACCAATTGCCTGAGCTGATTAAAAGAGACAAAGGACTATTTTTTTACTCCAATACTGTCACAGTTCTTCATGGCTGCAACTGTTACTTGTCTCTGCCCACTTTATGTGTTAGAAGACATCTTTGATGGCAAACTTCTAGCTCTAGATTGAACGCACCAAGAAAGATATTTTATGCCAAGGTAACTATATCACAAACAAACATATTTCAAGTCAATTTGAAAATAACCTCCTACCAACATAGAGTGAACATGAGATAAAATTCCCCTAACTTGAAAACAAAGCACATCGGACAACCTATCATCGTCATTAAATGGAGAAGGGAAAATTATTGCTAACTGACAAAGAAGATTTGATACAAAATGATGCTAACCTTTTTTATTTTTATGAGCAGCATGATATGATCTGAGAAGCAAAGACTAACACTGGATTAATTGAACAGAGAATCAGAACCCTCACCATCTAAAAGTGCTTCAGATACCTCCTCCTGCGTCACGTTCAATGCCCTTAGGAGTATTGCTATGTTCTGTGATTTCTTTGGGTCTAACACTCTCTTCTCCTGCTTGAACTGTGGAAGAACTGGTCTTTTGTTATTCTCTTTAGGAGTTGGAGTTGTGGCATTGTTGACAAACAGAGCCTCAATCATATCTTCATTCAATCTGCCGAAGATAAAACACAAACAGAGCAGAGACCAATCAGTTTGGTTACATACAAACAAGAAAAATGACATAAAAATGGGATTTTTAGGGGCAAGTCTTTACTGGAATGAGCCCGATTTTAATTGGTCCCAGACCATCGGCCGATCCGAACGTGGCCTCACTCGGTCCCAATGCAGGGGCTTCAACTTCGGCTTCGCATCACCCTCCAAATCGTCCCCTGTTCCAACTGGCTCCGACGAAGAACAGCCATCTCCATTGCTAAATTTGGAAAAAAGAATTGGTTTATTAATCGGAGCACCTTCGGGGGGAAGAGGCTTCAACAGCCGACGCCTTTGAGATAGTTCAGCTGGCAATGGCGCATCAGGAGCCTCTGAAGGCAGTTTGATTCTCCCTGCAACATCTAGAGGTGGCGGCGGTGGCCGAGGTGGCCGCGTTCCGACAATCTTTTCCGTTGTTAACGGCGGCGGCGGCGGCGGCGGCGGTGGCGGAGGTTGTCGTGTAATAGGAGGTATCATTTGTTGGGCATGTGACGCCGAATCATTAGAAAGCTGTCTTCTTGAAGGACTTCTCCGCGACCGAGGAGGAGCGGAGGCCACCGTCAGCCCAAACACATCCTTCCCGGCGCTGCCCACGCTCGGGATGCTCCGGCGCGACACCGGACTGCTCGGGCTTCCACTAGCCATCGACGCCACGGACTGCTGCGCGGTGTAAAACGTGTCATCATCGGAGAACGCCACCGAAGGAGGAACGACTTCCCGCCGCAGCGGCGGCCCGGTTAGTGGCGGTAGCGGCCGCAGCTCGGGGCTCGGGTGGCGCACCTCCACCACCCGCTCCGGACTGAGCTTCCGATATGGCGAGCCATTCAGCTCGCCGCTCACCCCCGGGCTCGCCGGCTCCATCGTCCCGAGGTATAGAACCTCCGACGCGGCGGTGGCCGCGGGACGGCCCGGCGTTCGGAACCGCCGGGGGCTGCCATCTTCGCCGGCAATTGGTTTGGCGGAATTCGGCGGCCTTCTGATTCGGAGGCGGTAGAGGAGGAAGCCGGAGAGGAAGAGAATGGCCAGTGCAGCGACGGAGGCGGAGACGGCGATGACGATGTTTTTAGTGCCGGAGGAGTGGGAACTGGAGCTGGTGGAGACATCGGCGGCGGTCGGGGTTTGGCTGGCGGGGGCGGGGGGAGGGTCGGAGAAGTCGAGAGGGGGAGGGGGAGGGGTCCACTGGATGGGGACGAGGGGCTCGTGGAGGTCTCTGCGGCTTCCTTGGCCGTCGGATGAGGAACGGACGGTAGAGAAGAAGAGGAGCGAGGCCAGGAATGGTATCAGCCTCATAGCTTCAGGAATTGGTATAGTTTTGGAGAGAGGAGTGAAAGTGTAGGTTAGAGAGAGGGGGCATGGGGGAGAGAGAGAGAGAGAGAGAGAGAGAGAAAGCTTCTTTGGACGGCAAAGTGCCGGGTTTTCTCCGGCGGAAGGGAGTGACGTCAGAGAAGATGGCCGCCGTTTGGCTCGTAAATTCGATATCGTAAGTCGGAATGCCAGGCGCTCCGATGAACACGTGGCATCAGACCATATTTTTCTTTCTTTTTTTTTTTTTCTAAGCTCTTTGGTTAAACTTTTCTATCATGATCCCTGTGCTCGTTATCAAAAGTCCAAAAAAAAAAAAAAAAAATCTCCACGCTCGTTGTCAGGTAGATGATCAGCTGTACAACCCATAATACGGAACAAGAGAGCAGGGTTGTTTTGAAATCGAGGCGAGGTTTGGATATTGCGTTCGGACGCTGGCACCATCCAGCATCCACCTGCAGCATCATAGCAGATGAATATTTATTTTAAAATAAAAAATTTATTAATTCTAACATGGGTTCCCTTAGTCAAAGTTTGCCTGTTATTATTTACTTTCTAAAATTTAATAGATACGTGGTGACAATCTAAATAATTACCTTGAAATCATCAAATTGCTATCTGAATCTTACGTAGAATGCATTCTATTTGAGTTCAGATATAAACTGTAAAGCTTGGCACATTAGTTACGTCTTTAATAGGCCATTTATTTTCTAAGCTCTTGTTGCCAACTGGATACTTTGGTTTCAAAGATAAATGTTTCTGCTTGTCAAGTCAACAGCTTCAACAAGCATTTCATGAGCTGAGCTTAAACTACTACTGTTGCAAGATTGAGGCTATTTCAAACTTATTAAAATGGCTTAAGACTAATCAAGCAGTTTGGATTGAACCTTACCTCTAATCAGTTTAAAGTTTGAGAACATCTTTCCTGATTTTTTTAAACAACTTGACTCGTGTGTTATCTTAAATAAGGGAAAATACAGCTTGCTTTCACCATGGTTTCTTGCTATCTTAATTTCATCCAAAGCTTCCACCACATAATTTTGCTAAGTTGGATTTCCATTTAGATTCTTGGCATTTAAACAATTTTATCCAAGATGAGAGATATGTTCTTTATTTTTTATAGATTATGCAATAAATTTTATATCCAAAGATGTGTATTTTCACATTGATTTTGACATGTACTTCTACCAGTAACCTAATTTAAGTTTGTTATTAGATATAAAAGTTATTGAGTTGTTAACAATTTTCATCGTTTATGCTGATGTTCGAGGAATTGGTTTTGCAAGCCTAAAACATCTTTATCACTCATGCAAGCAAAAAAAAAAATTAAAAAAATATTCTTTACATTTAGTAAAGAATTAAATTCAGACTCTATTCAAGAAATAATATTGCTAATACATATTTTAAAAAACCATACATCTTATGGTCACCATGAACCACCATGTTGACTAACGCTCCATTTGAAATACAAATCATTATAGAATTTATTTACAAATAAAATGAATTAAATTCATTTGTAAATAAATTTTCATGTTTGATCCTCTATACAGAAAATTCTAGAATTATAATTAATTCCCCTATTTGGAACACATGAATATTGAATTTAATATTTCATTTTCTTAAATTACTTATACTAGATATGTACCAATGCGATGTACGAATGCTAATTTGATTAATAAAATAAATAAAAATATAAATTTATATATTTCTAATTTTATATTATTAACTTTAAATTTTAAAATTATTTTATTTAGACTAAAAATTAAAAATGAGATAAATAAAATATATGTATTAGATTTGAAATTATAGATTAAAAAATAAATGAATTATTTTCTTAAAAATAGAGTTTTTTAAAAATATAAACATAATGCAAAATGGAAAGATAAAAAAGAAAATATTAATTTTTTTAAAATTTAAACAATATAATTGGTTTGAAACTATAGATTAGCAAAGAGTTGAAATATTTTCCTAAAAATATAGTTTTTTTAAAAAATATAAACATACCCCAAAATGGAAAGGTAAAAAAAGGAGTTATCAAATCATTTTAAAATATCAAAATTTCAAAAAAAATAATTGATTTGAAACTATAGATTAACAAATAGATGAATTTTTTTCCTCAAAATAATTTTTTTAAATCTAAAACAAAAATAAGATAAATAAAAATATAAATTTATATAATTCCTTTAATTTTTATATTATTCAAATTGAATTTTAAAATTATTATTTCTAGATTAAAAAATAAAAGTAAGATAAATAAAATATATATTAGATTATTTTTTAAAATTTTAAAAAATCAAGTGATTTTGAACTATAGCTTAAAAATAGTTGAAATATTTTCCAAAAAATAGAGTTTATAAAAAAATATAAACAATATTCAAAATGAAAAATAAAAAAGGAAATATAAATAAAATATAGATTTCTTATAATTTATTTAATTTTATATTATTAAACTAAATTTTAAAATTATTATTTCTAAATTAAAAATAAGATCAATGAAATGTGTATATTAGATTACATTATTTTTAAATTTCAAAATAAAATTAATTGATTCGAAACTATTAATTAAAAAAATAGAAAGATAAGAAAATGGAAAAATAATGTGGGGAATCAAACCCAATCTATATTGGAAAAAAAAATAATTACAATTCCAATGCACTAAATGCAAATTTCAAAAAGTCTTGGAAAGAAGAATCATTTATATGAGGAATAATTTATTACATTATAAATTATTTAATGTAAACATATATATGTGGCAAGAGGAGAGTAACCTTTCTTAGGTTTACTATATTTTATTCGATTTAATAATTAGTTAGAAGTGATAATTGAAGAATTATTGTGTTAATTACATTCTCAAATCACATTTAATTATATTGAATTATAATTAAATATAATTATATTAACTAATAATACAATAATAAATTATTAATAACAATATTATGATTGTAGTTAATTATATTATTAATCAATAATATAAATAATCATATTATTATAATAACTTACAAGAATATTATTAATATAAATTAATATTATAATTATATTAATATCACATTAATAAATGAGAGTATAATATAATATTATTAATATTATGATATCTAATAATATTAATATTATATATTAATGTAATAATACCATTATGTTAATTATTATATTATACATTTATCATAACATTATAAATTTATTACAGTTAATACAGTATATATTATATATTATAATAATTATTAATATAATAATAATTTATTATTATAATAGTATTATAAACAACGTTATTTTTGATAAAAAATTATTAGGATGATTTTGTTTAAAAAATTATGATTTTTTTTCATTCTTTGGAATTTATTTATAAATCCTATAATTTAGAATTTAGGATTTTAAATCCATTTATTATGTTTCCAACCATAGTAAAGAAGAGATTTAAGTAAATGTTTGATGCCGTATGGTCGGCGCCGAGGCCCCTCCGATCCAAAAATCATTCGTTTGGTCCGAAAACAATCGCAGCATTCAACCCTCTTTTACGCCTCCTTTCTATTTATTAATTTCGCACGTCAAGCATCTTTTTCTTTCTCCATCACGTGAAAAAAAAGAAAAAAGAAAAAAAAAAAAATGGAAGAAAAAACCAACGGAGCTCGCGACGCACCAAACTGACTTCTTTGCGACTCCACTGCCATCGAAGCCGTTGCCGCCATGCCGGTGCCGAACTTTCGTTCCAGTGCTCTTTGGACCACGATAAAAGCAGCAAAGCGACGCCTTAGATGGCGGTGAAAAAAACCAATCAGCCGCGGATGACGGATTATTTCCTTTTCCATGCGTCGGAGATATCCTACCCCTCGTTCTAAACAGCGTGAGTTGAGATTTTTATATAATAATAATGGGCACTAAAGTCACGTCCTACGATGCGACTAGCAATACTACTGCCTTCCACGATGGGGAGAAGAGCGAGCAGGGGCGTCGGTGGTGTGGACCCTCCTTTTGTCTCCCCAACGTGGGGGCGTAGCGTTTTGTCGTGGACAAGGCGCGATTCGGTCGCTGTCGGCATTGAATGGGCTGCAGTCATCTTGTAAGTCGTTTAAACCGTCGGTCCCTTCGTGGAGGGTGTTTGTGGTTTTCAGCATGGTTCCAAGCATGCCAGCGTCTCCCAATTGTCGATCCTTCTGGAATCATGGTAAGTTTAATTTGCATAAAATAAGATTTTTTTTTTTTTTTAACAGGAAAAGGAGTATTACGCTCTGAGGAACAAGCCTCAGGCACGGCATCAATCGCAAAATGGAAGAGTTTGCGGCATCTCTAACCAACCAAGTAATGACTTCAAGAAAGAAAAATATTCAATTACTTTAAAAGTAGAGACATTATTAATTATCACAATTATGTAAGCGCATTATTTAAACGCTCTGCATTGAATTTAAGAAATAAAATAATGGTCACAACAACACGCACTAGTAAATTTATCGTATTGTGATCTAAGAATCATGAGTTTAATATAAGAGCAATTTCTCTTTATGATTAAATTATCTTTCTGCTTGCGTATTATGCTAAAAGCACCTAAAACTTAAACAAATTCGAAAAAGATTTGGTACTAATGTAATCGCACGCTTGAAGCTAATATACATACATACATATATATATATATATATATATATATATATATATATATATATATATATATATTATTGAATATTTATTTTATGATATTGACTTTGATTAGCAAATTATTTATATTGTTTGAATCAATTAAATGTTAGTTCAAGCCTGAGCTAAGCTAGAATGAAGCTTGTCATAAGCACAAACTGATTTCAGTAGGGTTTGAGATTGTCAAGTTGATTGAAAGGCATATGTTAGAAATTATGCTCGAAGTAGACTTGATCAAACAACAAGCTAACTTAGTTTGATATCAAACCTCAGGTTCAAAGGTTACAAGCCAAGCTTAATCAAGATCAAGTTTGATCAGGGTTAGCTTGATTACAACTCTACTTAAAGCTGCCATTATTGACAGTTATATAAAAAATTGTATACAATAACTAAAATAAGGTCTTTATTTATTAAAATGCTGTTCACCAAATAAAGTATTACCTTTTCATAGGAAATAGAATTTTAAAAATTGAAATATTATTCATTCTAATTTATTACATCATCATCATCATCATCATCATCATAATTAAGGATTAATTTATCATCATGGCATATCCATAGTTTCTACCTTATTATATATCTTGCTTTTAAATCATAATTAATGCACTCGGAATGGACTAAGAATGCCATGCAAAGGGTCCTCTTCAAACTAAAACATCATTCCCAAATTGCCTAGGGAAGAAGGCTCCTACTTGACTTTAATGGCAGATGTGGTCCAATCGATGGTTCACCCATCTGCACAACTAACCTTGGCACCATGTGACTCATCTTCCAGGTAGATAATACTCCCAAGTTGGGAAAGAATGAAAGAAGAAAAAAGTTTGCCATTGCTCAAGCTTAAATATTCTCCTTTGATGGCCTGGACCCCTTTTTTTTTTTAATAGATATTTGTGAGTGTTGTTTGTTACGCAGCGTTACTCACGTTTAAATAAGATTTCTTTTTTGCTTTAGAAAAATGGTGCCTCTCATGAGTGAGTACTTGATACTTACTCAAAGTTGGATAATAATCACTTAGTACTTCAGTGTTGATTATTAGTTTAATAGATGGGCCTAGACCTCCACTCAAGTTGGCCTCTGGTAAAGTATGAGCCCACGTACCATTTGGTCAATATGCTTCAATTAGTAGGTTGCAAAGTATGTTAAGAGACTCCAAGGAGATAAACCCAATGTTGCAGAGTAAATGCCATCTAACCCATGTATCCCTTTTGCAGCATTCTTTGACCATCCTTTGTCCATGCCAAAACCGAAGTCATTGCACCTTAAAGGCTCCTTCAAAGATGATCCCTATTGGCTCTTCAGCTACAGAAAAATCGATATTGCCCGTCATTATTCCATTAATATGTAAGCATATGTACTGCTAAGTATTTAATCTTTCATTCACTATGCATTGAAAAGATCTTATATTATATGGTACTCTATGCTGAAGAATATTTAATTCTACATCAACTATTTATTGATTTATGAAATTTAAATAATACTTTTTAATTGGCCTTTTTATGTGAGACTCTGAGTTACAAATAATATCGAAGTGAATTCAGCTCATATTTTATGTAAATTAGAAGACATTGCAGATGAACTCTACGTGTTTGTGATTAAATTTAATTAAATTTATTTGAATAAGATCTTAGGTTGTTATAAAATCTTTCAACTCAATGGAAGTGCTATAAGGCTTCTTTTAATATACTTTTCTGTCCCAATTCTTTGCTAATAGCAAGCTGAACGTTGTCTAAGGAAAGAAAAATAAAATAATATATATATATATATATATATATATAATCTATTCACGTCGTTTGGATTTCATTAAGGTTTCTCTCACTTTTTTCATAGGTTGCTTTGCTAATAGCCTGCTGCACGTAATCTAGGGGATAAACCGCTAAAAAATAAAAAAATAAAAAAATCTCAGATTATCAAAACCTCATAATTAAAGAAATTCAGTAGTGAAATTCTCTAAATAGCCTGTTTGGAAAGCATAATGTATTCCAGGAGTATATCCATGCATGGCATCGTAAGGAAAAAGATAGCGGTGGAGGAGAAAGAGGGCAATGACTTTAGCCATTCAGGAAACCTTCCCATTAACCAGCCTCAAAAGCATAGGGATGCAATAAATCACATCTGGGAAGGAATTAATTTAGTATTACTATTTTTCCACTTGCATTGTTTTCGAAACTTATCCTAGGATAATTTATCCCTTCAAACAGGCCATAAAAATAATCTTATAACTGCTTCTGTTAACTAACTAACTGGTGGGCATGATGATTCTTCTAATATGATTAAAATGCTATGTTTCATATTTGGAATGAATCTAAAAGTCTAATAATTTATCGTACACTTAAAAATAAATCTTCAACACGTAAGGCATCATATTCAGAGCAATTACACATAATTAATTAAAATAAAGAACAAGTTTCTACCCAACTTCTGCTTATAACTCGGTTTCTAAAACAAAAAATAATAATAGAGTTTTATTAGCTTTCGCTCATTAAGTAACACTAAGTATAAATTATTGGATCAAGCAAGTAAAGATTTATAAAATTCTTTATGAAGCAATGCATATCATTAAATTAAAACCGAGAACTTCAGTTCATAACTTTACATATCATTGATATACTAGTACTTATAAATTTGAAAGTATCTCAAAATTTTTAATATAATAACTTTCATGTCATTATATTCAAAATTTTCAAATCATCTATCATTAATAATTTTTATATCATTATATTATTAATATTCTATGGTCACAAAGTACGCTGTGACAAAGCCAATACACCATATTTAACCCTATGGATGAGGGTTTCTCCTTCTCTACATTCTTTATGGAGGTAGGTCTCGGTATCTATTATCAATCATCAATCAATCAATCAATGCATAGTCGATCAAGAGTTTATATTTTCAGTTACATTTTATCATCAATAATTCTTTATTCATTGATATTTACTTATTCATATAATCATATAAATTTTATTTTTTTTAAAAACATGAAATTCTCTTTCTTTTCAAAGCTTGAATTTTTTTTTTCTTTCAACAAAATCCTCATAACATTAGTAATTCTTTAGCATTTGTAGTAAATAATTATGCAAAAATAATTATATAATACTGACATTAAAACATTAATTATGCATAAAACAATAAAAATATAATATTTAACTAGTAATTTATAAATTCTTGAATTGATATTTATAAGTAAGCAATTTACAAAAATCTTCTAATTTATAATTAATCTACTTACTTGATCCAGATTTGTAATAAATATGCCATATATAATTTAAACCTTTAATAACATTTTAAAAATAATTGTAAATTCTCATTATTTGAAAATAACTTATTATATAAAAGTTTAGTAATTATTTTAATTCAAATAATCATTCATCAATTATAAAATATATTTTTGGCAATCATGAAACATTATAAAAATCCTAATTTATGAATTTGAAATCTTTTAGTAATTATGAATAATTTATAAAATACTCTAACTTATGATTAGGTTACTTACCCAAGTTTAAATTCTTTGAACAATTATGAATAATTTATAAAATACTCTAACTTCTGATTAGGTTACTTGCATGCTTCAAATAAAATGGGAGAGAATAAATAAAATTGATAAAAACTAATCCTTACCTTTTAGAGCTTCATCAATCTTTTTGATTCTTCAATCTTCACCTTCTTTACTCTTTTGAACTATTGATTTCATATCAAAATACCTCCATTTAATCCTATTTATAAAGAGATTTCTTAGAACCAAGAGGTTTCCCACTCTTTATAGAATACTAATCTTCTAAAACCAATTAACTTCCTAGTTTTTGAAGAATACTGATTTCTTTAAAAAAACTAAAGAGATAAATATCCACCTAATATTTAAAAATAGATTCTTGATTCAAAAAAACTAATATTAACTCATCTAATATAATTTTGAAATATAAAAATTTGGATAAAACATAAAAAATTATTCATAATCACCAATAATGAAATTTTAATAATTTATCAAAAATTCGTCAGTAATAATATATGTTCATAAAATTGCTTTTAACTTCCTTAATTAACCTTCGATTTGAGTAATTTAATATGCATTAGAAAGCTAACTCAATATTAAATATTATGAATATAGATTCAATTAAAAATTTTAATCATATTATTTTTTATATATTTTTAATATAATTCAGTTAAATTGTATTTTAATCTTTAACTAAGCTAGCCAAAATGACTAAGCCTCACAAGAAAATTGCTTCAAAAGGCCTTCACCTGTTCTCTCCTTAAATTTCTTCTATCAAAAAACTTTGATGTTTCAATTCCTCCTATCACATCCAGTCCTTGCACCCAATATCCCTAAGTTTCTCAAAGAGAGGAAGCCTGAACTGACATGTAAAAGGATAAATGTCAGTTTATGTTATAAAGCAAAATTTATCCAACCTTATAAATGAGGTTCTTATCAGGGTCTACAGTGATCTTAAAGGACATAGTTGGACAAACCAAGCTTAAAAATTAAAATGATGTTACCTTAAAAATAATGGGAAAAGCAAGATCAAATCGTGGATAAGAGCCAGGTCCACATCATTGTTGGAGAGTGCCTAATAAACAAAAATATGAATTTAAAGTTCTTATAATGAAATTTACCCAGCTAGACTATTGAATTTCCTTTTTTTTTTTTTTTTTTTTTACGCTGTTGCTTTCTCTCGCTACAAGAAAATTATTTTTTCATAACAATATTTTTATGATCACTAAAAATCTTCCATGATATATTTTGTGATAAGAATTCTTTCCTTACCACCAAATTCGTAAAACAAAGTTCAAGCAGATATATTTGGTTAATATGACCAAAGCAATTGCGGATGAGAGGAAAACTTAATCACTAATCCTCACTTCTTTGGCTGAATGGACAAGAACACCAGTTGTTACAGGATCACATGCAGACTCTTTGTATAATATCAAGGACATACGCCTCTCCCAGGGACATCTGAAATTAATCCACTTTGTTTCAAGTCTAATGACGTGATATACTCGTTTTAGTACATCTTTATACAAGTTCAGAGGTCAGACGGGTAACATATAAATTATTAAGACTACACTAGGTGTGACAATACTTTGATTCAGTGAACCATCAATGGTTGAATTCTATCAGCAAACCAACAACTTATTGATCAAGTAAATAGTAGACTTAGAATATATTTAAATTTTGAGAACAATATTATTTTTTATTTTTATTTTCTTAAAAAATAAAAGTTACTGGTGAAAACATGTTTAGTAAATAAAAATAAAAATAATTTTTTTGAAAAGATAATTCTTGAATGATGGAAAACTTAAAATTATTTAAAAATATTTTTATTTTTTATTAATAAAAAGAAGAAAGTAGAAAATAAATGTCAGAAAATTTGAGAATACAGAAATTAACGGTATTTCATTTAATGTTTTTTTGACTAGCTTTTTAAAAAATATTATTTATAATGATAATAAAAAAATAAAAAATAACTTTTATTTTTACTCAGCAAATATATTTTTTTAGAGTTAGAAAATAAAAAATATTTTTAAAGAGTGGAAACAAAATACATAAATTGAAAATGTTCGAGAACCAAATGCTCTCAAAAACATTTTCAGAGAATGAAAACATAAAATAGTATTTTATTAACGACCATTGCAAAAGCGAGCTGGCCAAGATGGGATATCACCTCCCTTTTCTTTCCTCTTGGGATACTGAAGGGTTATTTGAAATCTGGCAAGTAAAATTGCAGTAAAATCGAATGACTAAGCCAAGGAATCAGCTGATATCCTGTGACTGAATCTTTAAAAAACCATGTGATACACGGGCTCTTTCCGTGGATAACACAAGACAAATCATTAGTCAATCAAAGACCATTGTGAAGATTTAATTACAAGAAGAAAACATGAAAGGCGTGCACATCTCATGGAACAAATTTGCCTCGTTCCTTCCCTCTCTTGGACCTTCCAGCGAAAAGTCCTTGGTAGTTTGCAATTGCATGTACATTTCGTTGCAAATTGGTAGTTTGCAACAATGCTATTTTAAATATACTTCTTAATATAAATTGTAATACTTTAAGCTCACATGTTAATTTAATTAACTTCATTAGCGGATCGAAACCATGTGACCCAAAAACTCGAGTGAAGGTGGATAGCAAATGTTATTTTAAATATACTTCTTAACATAAATTGTAATGCCTCAAGTTGCTGACTCAATTAACTCTGTTAACGAACCGAAACTATTAATTAACTCCGTTAGCGAATCAAAATCACATGGCCTAAAAATTTGAGTGAAAGTTAATGGCCTCTATGAATAGCTCTTTTTTTTATGTTCTTTGTTCGTGCTGATCTAAATAACTTGTTAGCAAATCGAAATTATATGGTTTAAAAACTTTAATAAAAATTAATTGAACTTAAGTAAAAGTCTACAACATTTTTTTTTAAAATTTATTATGAAACTATTTTTGAGGCTTGGCGCTCCCACTGGTTGCTTATTAGGCAAATAAATTGTCTGTTACCATGCAAAGAGTACAAGAGTCCAGCACCAGGTCACCAAATGTGTGGATCCAAAGTATTCGAACCGCAAGCTCAAGGAGAATTTGAATGAATGATATAATTCACTAAAGACATATATAACAACAAGACCATTAGCTGAACATTTATTCGATACAGTGGCACCTCATTAGGTGAAAAATAAATCAGAAGAAACTATTTCTTAGCACGAAAGGAGAACTCCTTGATCCCATTCTCAGGCTGAAAAAGGACCAAGAAGAACCTCTAGTCCCTCCAACCTCTTCCCTCTCTCAAACTACTCGAGCTCGAAAGCAGACACCGGGAAGCTGTCAGAGAGTCCGGTGCCAGTCTTGAAGGTGATTTTCTCAGACGAGGGGTCGTCGATGTACACCTCGACGACAGAGAGCCACAGCAGCAGCTCCTTCGTCTTCACCCCAGTTATCTTCTTCATCTTGCGCTGCTCGACAAAAGCCGTCACCTCGGTGGCATACGACACCGTCTGCTTGATCTTCTTAAACGTGTGCTGCTTCTTCTTCTTCTGGACCAGCCACATGAATCCTGCCGCACGGTTGTAGCCAAACTCCTCGATGTCGTCGAGGGGCAGCAGACCCTCTGGGAGGCCGAGCTCTTTGAGCAAACGGGCCGAATTCTTCTTGCATTGGTCGTCGCCACGGCAGACCTCGGCGCCATCGCGATAGCTCTGGACGGTCTGGGATGCCATCTTATCACTGGAAAGGATTGGAGGGGAAGTTTATGGAAGTGTTAGGAGCCTAACGGCGGTGGTGATGGAGAGATGAGATGGAGAGGAAGTGTTTATAGATGTGGAGGTGGTGAAGGAGTGGTAGAGAGTTTGAACGGGTGAAGAGGGAGGCTTTGACATTGGTGGGGGGTTGGGCAGCGCCGTCCGCTAGACGCGGTTGGAAGACGCGCAGAGATAAATGATGGTCGTGGAAATTGGAGTGGTGAAGAGAGATGGTCAACAAAGACGGACAGCCTTCTATATTGGCATGCTTTGTGGTTGACCTTGTACCTACCGTAGCTTTGTTTAGAGAGGGTGTTGTGCCTTGAGGCATACGTTGGGTCTTTGACAGCAGGGCCAAGGAACCAAGTAACAAACTCATATCTCTCTGTCTTAAATCTTTCAAAAACCATCAGACACAGGGGCTGTTCCAATCTATACAATACACCATGTCATTGGCTAATCATAGTACCAAAAGGAATAAAAATAATAAAAACCATGAGGAAGTTATGCAAGGGATAAATGCTATTGTGAAAGACGTCTATTGTTTCTACCTTTTTTAGGCCTTGTTTGGACCAGCTGTTGTTTTCTATTATTAAGAAATAGCTACTCAGGTAAACTATCAAATTACTTATGGTGCTCATGGAATGCAGCTATAATTGATTTAGAATTAGATCTCTATTGTTATAACTTATAATGCAAATTGTTTGGCCATCTACACTTCTGTTAATATCCTCATCTCTAATACTATGCCACCATGAGATCTGCCTGCATGAAAAATAAAGAAAAAGAAGAAAAGGAAGAAACCTAACGATATAATTGAGTTCCATTTTCTTTTTAATTGCTAGAATTATAGATTGCAATGGAATGGGTCAAAAAAAAATAAGCTTGAAAAAGAAAAAAGAATCGCATCCTTTCAAATCCATCCCCCAGACCAAGCCCGACCTGCATACTGTTTGGTTTCAGAGACTGGTTCAGCATTAACTGGCCCAACCCTATCTATCTATGACTTTAAAATCATAAGACCCTTTACCATCTATCCAATATTTAGATTTGTAGGTCAGATATTATGGCTATTTATCTGTAGGCTGAAGTTTCATTAAAGTTGAATCCTGGGATCATATTCTTGCTGACGACATTAGCAACAGAGATCCACATATTATTAATGTCTATTCTAATTATATTAACAATAACCTTGAATGCATTAGGTTGGTCAATAACCTTGAGCTGAAAGGACAAGCAGAATCCATATATACTGATTATCATAAACTACAGATGGAGGCTTATTTGCATTACCATAATATATCATAGAGAAATTTGCGATCGACAAAAGATTCTAAAAGGCCTCATTGTCTATTGGTTAGCATCTACTAGCATCAGCAGTGGAATGAAATAACACACGAAGTCCTTCTATATCATTCTTTTTATCTCAAAGAAAAAGAAAAAGTTCAAAGTCTAGGAGGTGATAAGCATAATCAGACTTAGGTAAGATGACCCTCATAATTTAAATCCATATTGAACCCCTGAAACATTGTGCATGCCACATTGCCACAAGCAATGAATTAAGAGTTCGAGAGTACACTTCCATGAGTTCAGCTAGCCATCTATTGATACTGCTCGAGTATTTATTCATTCATGTACATTATATTATATACTTCACAGTGCATTTGTAATATATGATGAAGATAACTGGCCAGAAAAAAACCATTAGAAGTGACACTACGTTAGGCGCAAACAGAAACCATAGATTGTAGGAAGGGTGCTCCAGATAAGTTCTTGGCTTCTAGCACTTTGCTCACCAACAGCTTCCACTTCACCTCATCTTTTTTGTTCTGATGCCTCGACTTCTCCTTGAAATGCCTGCAATAGAAGGCAGCATTGTTTAGCACTCTATACTGGTACTGTCCAAACCAAAAGAATTCAGCTGATGATTTTGCTGACGAGTAGATTTATGGTTGGTTATGAAGAACACCTGCAGAGGGGAACTTTGCACCCATCAACTTGTGGACATAGCCGAGAGTGGAGTTCAAGCAGTTGCCACATCCTCTTGCAATGAGTGCAGCCACCAAGGACTCTCTTCTTGCAGCCAGCGAAGTGTCGAACGAGTGCTTCAAGTCCTCTGCAAGCTGGGAAGTCACAAGGGGTTGCACTTCGCCTTAGAACCTTGTCATGAGGCCCAATTGTCCGGCATCCATCTCTGCATATGTGAACAAGGGCCTCCATTGCCTCATGTAGCTGGAGATAGATCTTCCTCTCCTCCAATCTCTTCAATCTTTCATTCTTTCTCTGAAAGAATTTAATAGGAATGAATTCAGATGCACTTTTGGCTAGGAATCAAAATTAGAACCTAACATCTTTTCCCCTCATGAATCATTTGTGGCGAAGTATGCGTGACTTTGATAGCAACCATCACTCCAAATTGACCGTTAGTTTCTCTTAGAAACCTACTTTCTTTCACAAAATTGGAATTACCTTTCTACCATGTCATATATAAGTATCAGAAGAGGCGTGCCATCCAGAATGTTCTATGATGAATTAAATTGGTTCTTGAAAGTAGTACCAAATGAACAGCTGAGACAGAAGAGAAGCTCTTACAGAACACATGAAAACTCAAAGGTGGTGCATTAGAACTCACCATATCAGCTTTGGCCACTGATTCCAGAAGTTCCTTCTCCAGCCTTGGGTTGCTTTGCTTCATCACCATCCACCCCTCAGAGGCAGACACCTCCTTGAAGTTCTTCACTATCATGCGGTGGCAGAGGAGGTCGAGCCGCGAAGCATCAACAAGCCTTGCTAGCTGGAAGACATCAACCACGTTCTCAGTAGTCAGCAGGCCTCTCTCCAGCTGCTGCACACACTCATTCTTCAGCGCGGCGATCACGAACACATGCGATAGCACCAGCAGGTGCAGCACAAATTGGTTCATCTCTTCCTGCTCGTAGCTGATACCAATCCAAAACAAAAGTAAGGAATAGTTTTCAGAGTATTGACTCATACATCCAAAATGCGGCTTCAAGTCTTTTTAGTTACCATGACGAGTAAAGGAAGCGAAGGAAGACTCTGACAGCATGATGAGGAACCCCACGGATAGAGATGGCCTTCCGACAGCCTCCCCGGCTCCTCTTTTGTTTCAACATGTTCTTCATCACCGGCGAAGCCATGCCCTGCACAATTTAAGAAGCTAGACCAACTTAGAACATGAGGTTGTATCATAAAAACATCGAATCAGATAAACCTTATTCATTGCAGTTAAAACTTCTAACAAGCTAAGCTTGTAAGCAAAGGTGTGAGGGGGGAGTGAACCAACAAGAATGCTTGCATGAGCTGGGATGGTGCCCTCATTCGTGTGCACAAAAACATCAGCTTGGTAGCCTTCAATGAAGAGTTTGTCCCACATCTCTCTGGCGGCGTTTGTAACCATGCAGCAGTCGCATGCTGCAAACCGCTTGCAAGGGTTACACACAGTCATTAGGCCTGGAAATGGGGGCGCCTGTGGGGAGCATTGTTGACCATTAAAATTTCCCATCCTCTGCGTTGCCATTCTTTCTTTCTCCTTCTCCCTGCATATATTTTACATTAAAATTGTTATTATCTTTTAGGATGAAGTAATTGAGGTGAAGAGAATTGATAGGCTAAGCTAGTAGACTACACGGCCACTCAAGGAACATTTCAGCTAGAGGCAAGAAAGACTTGGAAATTCATCTCAAAACGTTTCCAAATATTTGTTATAGAATAAAAAAAGGGCATGAATAGGATTTTTATAAAAGAATATAAAATTAAGCCTCAACAAGCAAGGCAGCAGCAAAAGAGAGAGAATCATTGAGGCATCGAGCTGCAATTCAGTAGTGTTCCTCGATCAAGATGTGAATAATTCATGAGTAAATCATAAGATCCTGAGATAGTTAAATGGCGCCTATTGAAAATTGTATTGAATATAAAGAAGTATTTGGAGATGAAAAGTTTGGAATAATTAGAAAAACTTTCCATACTTTGGATAAGAATTCCACTATGAGCTTTGGCATATATGCAAGCTTCAAATACTTGATGAAAAAATATTAGTTTGCTAATTACTCAAAAAAAAAAAAAAAAAGCTTGCAAGCTCATCATAGCATGTTGTGCATTGGCTCTCATATATAGTTCATCAATGTTATTTAGAAAAAAGAAAAAGGAATTTGACCATAAAGAAAGACAAATTCAATACAGTAATGAAAATTACCTTGACGTGGAGCGAACAATCTATCAACCTTGAGGAACGGTAGATACAAGACCCCTTCCCAGCCTCCAACTCCAGTGAATGAACCGGGAAAGATTTGAGACCCCGTTCTTTCCTTCCCACCCCAAATAAAAAACAAAGAAGAGATATGGATTTGGGGAGGCCTGGAGGAGGGGAAGGAGTCTGTCCAAGTGCTTTAAATGATCAAATAAGCAATGGAACACAGAAACCGGAAACAGACAATGGATGGATTTATTGTTAGTAGTGGGATCTCTTGTTTCCTTCATCAAGATGGTTCAGAAGGCTTTATTCCCTTCCCTCTAACAGAGCAAGATCATCCCAAGAGTTGATATCTCTTGGTCCAGCGCTCTCCAGGCCAGCGATTCTGTCGCTTGGCCAACCGTTCTTGAGCTCCAACGGCGTAGCATCTAACCGCGGGCTGTCATTCTTCCCTCCTATTCCTTTGGGGCATTCAACAACTGTTCCTTCTAGGTGGATATCCATCTAGAGAGATTCTAGCATAGCGCTTTTGTCACCCCTTGCCGTTGCCTTGGTGTTGATTGTCTGCAATTCTCTCCTAAAATTTAGGTGAGAGTTCGGCATTTGCTTTCTCGGTGCTGATGGAGGGACTTGTGGTTCGCTGGAGGTGGTGATCCCGTCAATAAGACCTACTATTAATGCAATGTGACAGCGTTAAAGGTTGTTTGGTTCATAAATTAGAAGGCTTTATCCTGCCATTGCGTTGCCAAGCGTATGATTCCTCGATTTTAAACGTTTGAACACATAAAATATTTATATTTGATTTACACAATAATCTATGACTACAGATTATCAGATATCTCACCTTGATACATTTGATTAACAAATCAGATTACCAAGATTTTAAGTGAAAAACTTATTAAAATTTTAAAAATACTTCTATTTTATAAATTGAAAAAAAATCAAGATAAAGCAATATTTTTAAATATAGTTATTATTATTATTATTATATAAAATATAATAATTAATTATATTATTTTTATACAATACGATACAAATTATTATTAACAATGTTATATAAAATATATAATTAACACACAATAATAAAATATATTATAAATATATAATATTATATTATATTATATAAAAAATGATGTAATAATATATTTTAATATAAATAATTATTTAAAATTTATTATTATAATTAAATAATTATTATAAATATTTAATATAATTAAATATTGTAAAATATTATTATTAATAAAATTAATAATAATTTATAATATCATAATTAATATAAAATATCATCATAATGATCATAGCAATAGTAATATACATTTATTACATTAAACATATTAATATATATATTTATAATATAAAACAATGATTATATAAATATAATTACATTGAATATTCAATTATTATATATAAATTAACATAATATTTTTATTGTTTGCATTAATATAATAAAATTAAAATTAAAATTTTAATATAACATATTATTTTATCAAAAATTATAATATTATATATATATGTGCGTGTTTCGCAATAATTTTTATATATAATTAATTTATAATTACATAATATACAAGTTACTTGAGGGTTTTTTTATCTGAAAATTTTAATGATACATTTCCCATCGCAATTTCATATTATCATCCCTTTAGCCTCCGTTCTTCAGTAAAAAAATTTTATGAGAAAGTTTATCAACTTTTTCATTAACCAACTTATTTATGTTCTTTTGCTTTGGTCAAAAAAGTCAAAAGAGTAAGTTGCATTCCCAAGTTATTATTTACTTGTTAAATTAGGATAACACTTAACTATAGATGTCTAAATTGATTTTACATTGGATAATTTTTTTAATCTTCCTCAAATATTCCAGTATGATCACGATTCTTCTTGTTAATACTCCTTGATTCTTCCTTTCATTTACCTTTTTAGTCTTGATATATTTTGGAAAGAAAAAGTAAGAAGACAATATTTATGAAAGATTTCATAGTTGAAATAAAAATATCTTCTTATAATAGAATCTATGTTTTATAAAGCGATATAATACCATTATTTAATTAGTAAATAGTAACTATAAAAATTTATATTTATTTAAAAATTAAAATTTATATATGATTAATGTAATATTGAAAGTATAATTGAAAATATAGTTTGATAAGAAAAAATTGAGATTTAATTGCAGAAAGATAGTAAATAATTAGCATACAAATTAAGTTTGATAGCATAAAGGATATTATGAGAAGATAAATAAATTTTAACAACTTATCCAAGAAAGTATAATGTAAAAGAATATAAATAATAGATTCCAGAGTTACTTTTTGATATATAAAAGAATATAGGTAAATTATTTTTTCATCTAAGTATTAGGTAACACTTACTTGAAAATTATGGATTCCTAAGTAACTTTGATACCTCTCAAAATATAGGTTCCTAAGTAACTTTGATACCTCTTAAAGAATGAAGCCTTAGTGGTAATCAAATATCAAGATCCTAAAACATTTGTATAGAATGTTGAGAAATCTTTTAAGATTCCATAAATCAAACACCCCTAACATTTTTGGTTTTATATGGCACACTTTCAAATTGGCTAAGGATAGTAGGAAAACATGGCTCTACTGGTTTTTTTCAATGATATCGTTACCTAATCTTTGTGATTTCTTATACTATCTTTAAAGGCTTTAAAAAACCAATATCATAATTCATCTACTTCTTGAACTTGATTTTTGTGTGTCGTAAAATTTCAGAAGATTTTAGTTGTTTAAAAAGAAGGTTTGAAAATGAAATATATTGAATGATAAGGGAGAATTGTGGATTTAATAATTTCTATCAACATACAAATTTTGATTTCATGATTATGTGAACTCAGTTTCTTCTTATGAAGCTGTCCTGGATAAATTCAGAACGCTAGTAGAACCCTATTCTTTTTCTCAATTCAATGCATAGAGCCTTTCACAAAATTTGAATGATTTTCATAATTCATATGAGATAGCCTTGAGTCTTTCACAAAATCGGAATGATATTCATAATTCATATGAGATGGAGATTGTCACAACCTAACATTTTACTCAAAAAAGCTAGTCAAAAGGTACCATTTGGACTTTTTGAACCTGTATAAATACTCAGGATCTTCTTAATGTATAGTAAGATTAAATGTTTATCAACATGTATTCTCACATACAGAGATGGTAATGAGATAGAGCCAAAACTAAAAAAAATATTTTCATGCCCATACCTATTAGAATAATTTATACCCATACCTATTCTATACCCACTATAGGTATAAAATTTTATACTCGTATATATGAAAATTATAGAAATCTATACCCACTTCATTTTCTGTATCCACTCTGTACCCATCACCTGTTGTTTTAAAATAATTTTTCTTAAATTAAATAAATTTGATTAATTTCTAACTATTAATTTTAACAAAATATAAAATTAAAAAACAAAAAAATCATATAATTTTAATATTAATGAAGTATAATTAAATATCTATCACTAATAATAACATCAACATAATTAGTAAATAAAGACAATTAAATAATTTTACTAATGAATGTTATTGGTATGAGATGGAGTACCTTTTTTTTTTTTTTTTTTGACCTCTATAGTTGCTCCAAATAGATAGGTACCCATGGATTTGAAAGAAATTATCACCCACATGGTTCCCGAGGCTTTAGCATTCATATGTCATAAACCAAAGCCTCATAAAAACTAAAGCCATAAAATTTTATTTATCCTCAATCCTAACAAGTATCAAAAAAATTCTCAGTATGAAGCTAAACACTTTTAGATATATACTCTCATATATATATTTTCTATTAATGGCTCTCACATACTCATTATCACCCCACATTTGTTATGTACCGAAGTCCCGCATGGTGCTAAAGAAAGATTCTAATTAGTCACCTACCAGGCAGCTATTTTTAGATGAGATCCTGAAACATTGCACATGATATCAAAATAAATCCAACACAGAACCCTTCTGAGTTCACTGGATCCCAGCTTGGCAGAAATCTCGATCACAAACAGCAAGCCCTGCAACGTCTTCATGTTCTACAGCACCTTTTGTTGCATTAAACAGCTAAATTGAGACTAGGTATTGAGAATATTAAACAGCTATTTCTACGACCTCAAATCAAGCTGTCATGCCTTCAGACACATACCAGAGCTACTCATGGTTCATACCATAACAAAGAATGAGTTGATACACAACTCACTGGCTCGGGCACAGTAACAGGAGAAATTATGCAAGGTTTATTGGGATGCCGATTGGCACCTTTTACACAACTGAGAAGAGTCCTCCGACAAGCTGCCCATATAACCCTAGACAGTTGAGCCAGCTGGCTTTATCCATAAAAAGATACATATAAAGTGTATTATTCCTTGCAATTGACATTTCTAGAGTTTACAAGGAGATAAATCAGTCAACCAACAGTCGTGCAGTCACTGCAAATGGTTCCAACATTGAAACTGAGGAAATGGGGGTGTGAAGCAACGCAGCCCTCAGAATAAATCCGTCTTCTATTCTTGAAGCAATCACGCCATCTCTATGCATCTTGAGCAATTAAGTTACCCTGTTTCCTTAGCTGCACACGCCATAGGAATAAAAATGTATGAGGAACTAAGCAGCAGTATCTCTCTCATAGATTCTGGCAACACTGAGCATTATTTCTAAGTTTGCTAGTGTCTAGATTCTGAATTCTCTACTAATCCACATTTCCCAGCATCCTTAAAACAACAATATATGTCAGCTGATAAGCAGGAAGTCTCATATACCATCGATCATATAGAAGTTTCCTTGCATTTAACCTATGCTATAATCAACATCTCACAAGATCTTAGCAGCCATACAAATGAACAACTCCCAAAATGCAAGACTGCTAATGATAATAAAAGGCCATTTCATGTATATGGTTCACCCATCATAACAATGAGGCGTAAGTGATAATAATCATGAAGGGGAAGAGTTCAGATCTGTGCAGCAAATAGTACCTGGGCCATCCTACGGTCCTTTTTCAACTTTTGAGTCCGTCCTTTTTCGTCCTCTGACCTTGAAATTTTCTGCATGTATTTAGTTTACAAGTTAGCAGAACACATGCATAAGATTATTTATCTTTGAAAAGAGCAAAGTTGCCACAACTTATCCTTAAGCCCATAAGGTACGCAACCATAAAAAACCAAAAGAAAGATCAAGCATCAAAGATAGTCATACACATGTTCAGAAATAAAGTTAATTTTTTTAAAAAAAATAAAGTCAACCATATTATTCCTACTAACACAGCTTCTCTTTCCCATGCAAGACTGTACAGGAGCCAAACTGATACTCAATCTTTTAGCCAAACTCTAAAAAAATATTTTGCAAACATATAATTTCCTACGTCATAAAGAATTAGTGATCATATTGATTCAAATTACATATCACTGCAACAAGGAGCAAAGTCTTCAGAGTGTGTGTGTGTGTGTGTGTGTGTGTGTGTGGGTGAGAGAGAGAGAGAGAGAGAGGACCTATTAAACTGGCATAAAGCCCCATAAATAAATGCCTAATTTCTAGTAATGGAGTTCCCCTTTCCTTTTTTTTTTTTTTTTTGGTTATTTGTGTGCAGAAGAGGTGATGTTTTTGGTGGACTTGCAAGTTCTGGTGGGCTTACTAGGGAATTGGCTTGTGTCAATGTCAACCCTCTATGGAGAAGAGAGTTTAATAATCTAATGAAACTGTGAAGCAATGCACCAAAGTTACTCTACAATTGGAAAGAATCTACACTAGTAAGGAAATAAGAATAAAAGATTTGAGTAGGAAATTCCATTTGTTCAACTTTGAGGAACAGGTCAGAAGCCAAAGAGCAATCTTGAAACGCAGTCTCAATGGTGGAATGCATTTAGAACAACCAGCCTTCAAAATGGCCTGTAACAAAAGCAATGAAAATAGATCTTGAACTTGGGAAACAAACTTGTCATCCCACTCAAAAGGCATGCCACAAACACTTCTGCAGTGTAACAAACAAGATGCTCCCAAGTGAGCTGACAAAGCTTATTCATGCATAGTGCAGGATCATTCACCAAGTACTGTTTTACACAGGTCACAAATGCATTCTAGAGCAACCCAAAAAGAAAAACAAAATTTACAGGTTTGGTGCATTCTTGTTGATGTAACTAATTGGAAGCAAACAAAGGACGGGGGAGGGGAGGGGAGAGGAGAGATCATGGTGTCATATCTCATACCAAAACGTTTGTTTGCCATAAATAAAATAAAAATAGTCATATAAATTAAAAAAAAAAATCTGTGGATCATATGATTAATAAAACAGGAAAAAAAAAATCTGAAAATGAGTTTTGAATCCTGATTGAAGTCAAAAGCCCACCTTCTCCTTCGCCGATAGACTTTCTGTTTTATCTACTGTATACTCGAAAACATCATGAAGCAATTCGTTTTCCTGTATATTCGAAGACATTGGAAGAAACATCCGGCATCAGGTGACATAATTTATGGGCTTATTATAAAAATCAGTAAGAACATAGAATAGAAAATAACCTGTGAATGCTTGAGAAAACCTTTTCCAAGGTAACGCTTGAAGAAGTTCAGCTGTTAAGAAACCAAGTTAGCAGATGCTTTATGACATGTTAAGCAAACAAATCAACAGATGCTCTAAAGAATGCATTCCATGCCAGTCAGAAGAGGGAAGACCAATACCTGTATCAATTGGCTCCATGTTGAAGTTCTCAGAATGATGCGCTTACCTGAAATCTTCAATGATACTTCTGGGCACTCACCCATCTGAATTCAAATATAAGTTAAAATAAGAAAGCTGGTCATGACAGCCATTACCAGATGCACTACATCAGAGACGAAAGAAGTACCTCAATAAAATCCCAAATTTTCTGAAACAACTCTCGCTGCTCATTAAGATTTTTCTTGTCAGCACCTTTACCCCCTGCCTCCATAGAAAGGTTATAAACTTGACCTGATATTTTTGCCTTCATTGATTGCATGTATGTAACCATACGGCGCTTTGAGGTCTCATCATCAAAATTCTCAACACTACTCTCCTCACTATGGGACATGTTCAGTATTCCTAGCTCGAACAAAAGGGCTATTGCTTCACCAGCAGCAATACGAACAGAACGATCATATCGATCATCCACTTCCAAAAGAGTAGAAAGGAATGAAATCGGCCTGTGATAATCATATAAAAATAATCAATCCATTATTACAAATAAGCAAAAAATAAGTAATAGAGTTGGACCCAATTTCCACTTACTCCTTCCAAGTATCAGGATTAATTCTCCAGCTACCGATGGTTGTCAGAAGAAACGACCATGCAGATATGGCTGCTGCTAATACAGCAGAACTAGGTCTTTTCAAAGGCCCAACCTGAAGGTAAAAGCACAAATCAGTGTTATTTTAAATATGCAAAGCACACAGCAAGATGGGACAAATGTAATATCATTTATTAAAATTTTTGATGTGTCCATATGAACCTAAACAGCGCTGCACAATGCACAAATTTGCAACCTCACTCAAGTGGATACCAATAACATGCTTACGTACATTGGAGACTGATTTTGGATGAATCACTTCCCACATAATTTTCAAAGATGTTTCAGTTTCAGCCAAATCATTTGCACCAACAAAGGAGATGGCAGCCAAGCAATCCAGTACCTACAACAGGAAATCAATTTTAGTTTTGGATAAAGTAAACAGCATATATATGAACAGTCCACAAATTACTAGAGAAAAGCGGTATGGAGTTGAAAACTGGGCATACGGATATCTTGCATGCATCAGACCCAGATATAAGGGCTCGAGAGAGTTGCGGCACTGATTCTTCCATTATTTCATGTGCACTGCTTCCAGCACCAACAGTAATGGCCAGTAAGCCTTCAAACAAGAGCGCCACACGGTAAGGAAAAGTTGGCAGTTGGTAAAGGTAAAAAAGTACTACTTCAAAAGGAGTAGAGGAATACCAATGGCCCGAGAAGCTAAGGAAATCTCCTTAGTAGATCCCCGTTTGATTGAATTGATGTATTGGTGCAACAAAGTAATGTATCTGCAGCAAAGCACAAAGATGCAGATAAGTACAAGATAGGTACCCAAATTATAGAATCACATAATGTATCTAGGTAACTGAAAACTTATCTCATATTCGTTAATAAAATACTCCCACATGACAGAAAAAAGAGATGTTAAAACAAGACAACAATTAAAATATATTACCAGCATGGTATGCCATATCAGTCTGTACCAGTACATACTGAGACTAATACTAATACCAAACTAGTACATGAAACAAGAGATCCATATGTTGAACCAACCCCATACCAAGCATACTAATACCGTGACAGGATGGTACCAGTGCAGGATCTGGTGCCAAGATTGCTAACCTAGATTACAAAGATGCACTATTGCAAAACATCATGCTAACTTCAGGTCACTATGCAGTATTGTGCAAACAGAAGCTTCCACATTGCACTACTGGTTGGCATCCAATACATGAGATGGTTACACCAGATGTATCTCCACAGCTAGGGTGGATACAAGGTGGACCTCTATGTGGTCAAAGCAGTCTCAAACAGCAGATGGAATCAGAAAATCCAGAATATAAAAAACTAACAGCATATCCGTATGTCCAATTCTCTGCTTTCCCATCTTACATTCTAGCTAGGGGTGCAAACAAGCCCAATAGCTGGCTCCACAAGAACAGCTCCGAGTGCGTGAGTGCGTGTGCGCACGCGCGCTCAAACTCAGCTCTAGCTCAAGCTGCCCTTGACTTTAGCTGTTCAAGCTCAGCTTGTAGAAGCTCCAAGCCGAGCTTTTATCAAGCCAAGCAAAAATTCTTTATTGTTTTTGCAACCAGCTCATGTTAGCCAAGCTCCAAAAGCTGTTTGAACTCAACTTGTTTTCTGGCTGAACTGAGCTTGAACTAGGCCTGGACCAAGCCAAGCCCAAGCCCTTCATTAGCAGCTCAAATCATTTGCACCTCTAATTCTTGCTAGTTAGCTTCCATAGACTCAACAAATTATGTAACAAGTCATCTATATTATTACCAGTGAAATATCATGAAAGCTTGATTGAATAAGACCAACTCACTTGTTTTCCACAAATGTAAGAAGCATATGAACTTCGAAGGCATCAACAAGTCCCAACAAAGCTGTCTCTCTTGCAGATCCTCTTTATCATATAACAAATGAATTTCTTTTTGTCAGTTCCAACTAATAAAAGGCAGCAATCATTACATGAATTTAAATATCAATATAAAGAAATGATACATCATGCAAAATCACATATACAAAAATGATCACAAGTACACCATGCAATAAATTCGATAAAGAATAGAATGCTAGTATTACATTCACACACAAGTAGTGAATCTGAACAGTGGCTGGTGAGGTGGGAAAAGATGCACAAGCAGAATAGATGGTTGGCCAAAATAAATGGATCATATCTGCAGATGGATAATACTGGGAATGTCTTTTAGGCATGAAATTACATTAAGCTTTTTGTCTTTGAAAAAATATAAATTAAAAAGAAAAGTAGAAAGAAAGCATCATATATGTTGAAAATGTATGCATAAACTCATGCAGAAGGGATGTGTTGCTTTACTGCAGTATAGCTAATAACTAGCATGAATTGCATGTCTTCTCTGCCTACTAGTTCAGATGAAATTTTACTTTAACAAACAAAAGTAATTGGAAACTAACAGTGTTCTGTCTATATTATTAGAAAAACATACCACTAATACTAACACAAATAAAATAAATTCCAAAGAGTATCCATAAATGCTTTGATGCAGGATATCCCAGATCTAGGTAGGATAGCTTCATGATACTTCTAAGAAACTTTATGACCATAAAAATTTGTTGTGTTTAGTAAAATCAAAGTATAAAGAAACAACTAACATAAGTTTTGCATGGTCAATAATCTATGACGAATGAATTAACCTACTTCCATATAGCTTCTTGACTCACTTGACAAATCAAGCAAAGCACCCTTGACTTTCAAAAGAATACCAACCCATTATTAAAGGTCATGGCAGTAGTGGAGAAAACAAATATTAGATCAGAAGAACTGAATCATCCCTCTTAGACTTCTATTGAAAAGTTTAATTGCTTTTATTCAATCCATCCAACTGGTAGAAATTAGCAGCAAGATACTTTCCTTTTAACTACCTAGTCTTGGAAATTTACTCATCCAAACAATTTAATTGCTAAGTATCTTAAGATCATGCCCAACCAGGATGTTTTCATCTATGTACAAACTTCAAAAGCGACAAAGAGGAGAGAACATGAGAATCGGAAATTCAAGTTGGATGTAGAACCTACTTGTCCATATCACATCAACATTCTATGTTTCAGATGCACGATTTCACAATTCGAAAGGCTCCTCCTCTTCCAGTCTTTTCAGATCACAGTGCATGTCAAATAGATATATGTTTGATAGATGTATTTGAAAATATTTCTAAAACTCAAGGGTCCTTCAAGCTTTTTGGATTTAGCGTTCCCTATATTCTACTAAGTGGGAGATGGAAGAATATAAATCCAAAGTCATTCAAAACATGGTACTAGGTACAGGGATCTAGATCATTCAGAATTATGTTTCTTACAGATACATTGTTAGTCAAGAACTATTGTTGTCCAGGTGATAACAGATTCCATTCTCTATGCAATCTTTATTTTCCATGCTACTCTTCAGTTTGTACATAAATCACCCTCTTTTTATTGTGCTGAATGATTATATAATATAAGCCCTTTGAAAATTGTCAAAAACTAGAAAATGCTAATATTTATTTCTATAGTTATTTAGTGTCATTTTAGTGCTACTGGTCCTTAATCACTTATAACCTAAAGTGCACACCCAAAGTTGGAGAATGTTGTAGCTCTGCACCACATTAAACAAGCAATCAAAGAGTAGATTTGATATTTATATAGAACCAAACCTTCCCCCTGTGAGATAGAGCAAGGAACAGAGACTCCTAGTACTTTATTAGAAGAGAGGTGATATCTATAACTCGTATTCATGCAACAAGCATCAATATCAAGATATCGAAGAACATACCCTAATTTCGTAGTAGGCTTCTTATATGTCATATGTTGTAACACTAACCTATGCTGCAGTATGAATTCAAATAATACTAATCCAAAAATAATAACCACCATGCTCCCCCTTAAACAGTTTGCATCCGAACACCCAAAACAACATAATCAATCTACTTCAATTTGAAAGCAGATTCAAAGCAGATTATCAGTAGGGTTCAACCCCCAAAAAATGGGGGCTCGAAATGACCAAAGAATGTTTTAAAAAATACCTCTTTTCATAGAGAGCATCGATGCACTTCTCGAGCACGAACTCCAGAGAGTTCACGTGTTCGGTCTCGTTCGCCAGCGTTAGGTCAGACAAAGCTGTCGAAGTAGAACTCACGCTATCCGCATCACTGCTGTCAAACTGATCAGCAGCAGCCTTACGTCGATTGCCTGAAAAATTAACATCTCCATCAAAAGCCACCTTTTTTCTAATCATCAAAAAAACCACCCAAACGAACACAACACAGAAAAAGGGGAACCTATGCCAGTACCCAATTCAACAAATCTAAGACCCAACCCGAATGAATAAAAAAAAAAAAAAACAAATTTTTAGCCCAAAAAAAATCCGATCTTTTCCAAAAAGAAGCCATCGAACAGTAGAATTCAATCGATCGGGCGAGAATTTAAAGCGATTCACTCACTCTTTCCCATGGAGAGAGCACCGGGACGTCAGAACCAGGGTTTGGAGCGATGGATCCGAAACGAGAAAGCGGGGGACAATCTAGGGCTACAGAGGAGAGAACCGGAGGCGATGGAGAATAGCTGAGAGGAGAGATTGGAGATCAGAAAAGGGCAGAGGGCATCGAATCGATCGGAGAAGGGCAGAGCCATGCGGGAAGGGATCGGAGGAGAAGGGAATTGGAGAGGAATCGGGGGAAAGAAACCGAGGAGGAAAACGAGAGGCAGCGGCCGGGGTGGACAAAATATATAAAACCCTAGGGAGTCCAATTTGGAGAACCTACCCATTGCTTCGCCGCGTTATTTGTGGTCAGAGGTCGGCGGATTTTTTTTTTTTTTTTTTTAAGTGAAATTATGGCTATACTAGTTTTACATGAAACACCCTGACGTTTAAATATTTACGCCACACTTCGGGACTTTATTTTTATTTTATTTTTATCTTTAGAAATTACTTTTTTTATAAAATATTATTGTTCTATCCAGTATGTTATCATAACTGCCATCAAATATAAAATAAAGTAATTTTATTATATTTTTATTTTTTATTTAATTATATTCTTTGTTTTATCTAATTTTATTCTACATCTTGTATATTCTTTTTTTTTTTTATCCTATTCTATTTTGTAAATCAAATGTAGACTGGTACTGAATGTAATCTTGTGCATCTTTTCTTTTAATCAATCCTATTCTATATATCAAACGCAGTGTTGTGCAATGAAATTATGGATACATGGAGGCTTGTTGAATTTATATATGCCAGCTAGGTAATATAGAAAAATATTTTAAAAATATGTTAATAATTTATTAATATTTATAAATTAAAAAGATTATGAGAAGCATACGCTTAATGCCGAATTGAACAGCGCACGCATGTAGTAACCAATTCAAAACCCTCATCGCTTAAATAGATCTGAACATATTGGATGAATCTACGTGCAATTAATATCCTACGGAAGTTTTCAAATTACGAATATTTAAAAATTTAAATATTTTTAAAAACATAAAAATAAAACAAACTGTTTCTTTAAAAAAAAAAAATAGATAAAAAGTTCGATAAACACAACACTGCTTTTTTGAAATCAAATGAGAAGATACGCGATGGGCCGCTAATTTTTGAGGTTACCTTTTCATTTAGTATATTCTTTGATTCAATAAGCCACCGGGAGTAGTGGGTTGAGTCAAGAAAAAAGTATTAATGGTGAAAAGATTTTATCTTTCTAATTTTAATTTTAATTTTTTTTCATTCCTTTCATTAGCTATTAACAAGATTCATATATACTACATGTATTGAAAAAAAAAAAAATATTCATGTAAAAAAAAAAAAAAAAAAGAAAGCAAGAGAAAAAGAAAGCAATTAAAATTAACAAGTTCGTACGATTAATATGATGTCATTGGACATGAATATTTTATCTAATTAGAGATAAGTCAAGGGGTTATTTGAAAATAAAACCTAATTTTTGGCTTCGGTCTGGCTCGTCAAGGAGCCTGTCCAGAATATTCCAGTCGATGCTTCTTGTATGCCGAATATTCCGAGAATTTTATAACGTAGGAGAGAGAAATTGAAATTTTCCTTTCGAAGAAGGGCGAGCAATGACAAGGGGCGCTCTCGTTCGGGATCATGGGACCGTTCGCCTGTCCGCATCCTAATAACAGCTGGCAACCTTGCCAAAGTGCCGTAACGCACGTGTAGTATGAGTAAAGACAAGCACATCTAATCTACCAGACTTAATAAAATGGATTGCACTCCTAAATTAACATGAACAATATAAGGTAGCAGATGTCATTGTACTTAAAATAAAAAAAAAAAAAAATTAAAATATAAATGCCCAACATGTGATTTAATCAATACCAAAATTACATTCATGTGATTTTAAAATATTATATGATTTTAAAATATTACACTTAACCATCATTTTTTTAAAAAATTCTATAAAATTATATCTATATATTTTAAAATATTTTACTTAATTATTCATGTATTTTAAATCCTCTCAAGCCCCAGATTTTAAGGTAGATTCAATTTATGGCGACCCATTTTATGTAGAGCATGCAAAGCATCTAATACAATAGAAATTATTCAATAAATTAAAATTTTTATTCCGTAATCATTTCATCAAATAAATATTCATATAACTAGAAAATAAATAAAAATATCTAGCACAACGGTTTATTCAAAGATAACTAAAAAGAATATCTCACATATGCTGTTTCTATCCAAAGTCCCTATCTCATTTTTTTTGAATATAAAAATAAACAATACGATGTTTTATGAGCTCATGCTCAGTAAATAAGATTAACTATAAATTATTAGATCAAT
Source organism: Metroxylon sagu (assembly GCA_017589505.3). Taxonomy (NCBI): domain Eukaryota; kingdom Viridiplantae; phylum Streptophyta; class Magnoliopsida; order Arecales; family Arecaceae; genus Metroxylon; species Metroxylon sagu. Next base: position 653,851 of record JACVBY030000659.1, on the reverse strand, counting down.
TAGGTGAGAACTACAAGTTAATAAGAAATTGATATTCTATAGGTTATATAAATCTTGAGATGATTAAGTTCATAATTAGTTTTTTATAAGCAGTTCATGTCATAAAATTTTTGAATAGTTTAAATGGTTTCTATATCTTCTTCGTTCATTAAATAGTCCTCGTATCATCTTTTGATAAATAATTTCATGTCATCATTTATTAAATAGTTTTCATGCTATCTTTTGTTAAATAATTTCATATCATCATTTATTAAACAGTATATATATCATCATTTAATTAATTCTTTATAGTCACGAGCTACGGTCATATATCCCTGTGAAGGAACAGTGCACCATATTTAAATTCTGGATGAGGGTTTAGATTTCCGTATATATTTAAATCATCTCATTATATCATTACATAGCGGACCAAGAGTTTATATCTTACTAAATCTTTAATTAATAACTTTTTATTTACCAGTAATTACTTATTCATATGATCATATAATTTTATTGTTTCTTCTTTATTATAATATGGAATTAAGGTATAAATACAGTAAGGATGGTGACCAACATAATAAGGTTATATAATTTGTTTTGTCTATTTGTATTATTTAGATTATGCAAAATCATAACTATTTATATAGGACATTATTCAATGCAATTTTTACTTTACATAGCATTTTTTTTAAAAAATGCTAATACTTTTTCCCTTTAACCCATTTTGCTTTAAAAGCTGATCTTTTTTTTTAAAAAAAAAACTAGACTTCCATTTTATTTTAGCACATTTTCCCTTTTAACAATTTTTTTTAAGCTGATCAATTTTTTTAAAAGCTGGCATTTTTCCCTTTTCTCGTGATGAACATTTTTTTAATCAAAATTTTTGTTACATCAAACTATTTTTTTTAGCCAATCAAATTTTTTTAGCTAGTTTAATTTTTTTAGTTGATCAAAGTACTAATTATTTTTAGTTTGTTCTTTTTTTTTTCCATAGGAAACATTTTTTTTAGTTGGAAACTATTTTTTCTTTATATCAACTAATATTCTTTTAGTTAATTCCTTTTCTTTTTCTATGGAAAACATTTTTTTCCAACCTGAATCTTTTTTTTACATCAAACTATTATTTTTTAACTGGATTTTTTTATTTTTTTCTCATCAGAATAATTTCTTTTCAATCGAAAACTTCTTAACAATAAAACCATTAATTTTTATTAGCATGCTCTTTTCCTTTTTTTTCCCTTTTTCTATTATTTTTTAAACATATCAAACCATTAATTTTTTTTAGCTAGTTAAATTTTTATAGCCGATAAAACTATTAATTTTTTTAATTGATTCTTTTTCTCTTTTCTAATGGAGAATATTTTTTTTCAGTTAAAAATATTTTTTATCAATCTATTAATCATTTTTAGCTTATTGTTTTTCCTTTTTTTTCCTCGGGAACATTATTTTTTTTGGTTAGAAATATTTTTTACATTAAACTATTAATTTTTTTGGCCAACTCTTTTTCTTTTTTCAATGGAGAATATTTTTTTTATCATCAGAAACTTTTTTATATCAAACTATTAATTTTTTAAAATCGATTCTTTTTCTTTTTTCTCATGGAGAACATTTTTTAAGTTAAGAACTATTTATGTTTTTACTTCAAAATAGTAATTTATTTTTTAGTCTGAAATTTTTAAATGAAATTATTTTTTTTAGCCTGTTCTTTTCTTTTTTCCATGGGAAATAATTTTTTTCTAGTTGGAAGCTTTTTTTTCTTAGAACAAATTATTAATTTTTATTAGCAGATCAAACTATTTATTTTTTTAGCTGGCTAAATTTTTTAGTTGATCAAACTATTAATTTAAAACTAATTCTTTTTTTACATCAAACTATTGATTTTTTTTAACCAATTCTTTTTTTCTTGTAGGGAACTTTTTTATTTTTAGGCAGGAAATTTTTTTTGTTTACATTAAACAATTATTTTTATTTTAGTAGGCTCTTTTCTTTTCTCTCATAAAGAACATTTTTTAGTTAATTTTTTTTTTACACCAAACTATTAATTTTTTAAGTGATTTTTTTCTTTTTTCCGTGAAGAATATTTCTTTCAGTTGGTAACTATTATTTTTTTATATGAAATTATTAGTACATTTTGATATAATTTTTTTTAATGACAATGACAAATCAAATACATATTAATAGTCTTAAAAAAATAAATTATTTATACTCGATAAAATTTAATTTACTGCACTTTTACATTAGTATTTGTATAAGATTTAGCTGCTGTGTTTTCTTAATATTTTTTCTTGAGAAATTGTCTCTAATCATATTTGTTTAAGATCATGTTAAATTTCTTCATGCATTTATCTAATGTCTTATGCCTTTAAATTTCTTATAAATTACGGCACTATCTATATACAGTAAAAAAAAAAAATGTGAGAGTAAAAGCCATTTATATATATCCTGGTTGTTAATTACGCTACTTAACCAAAAGGTATCACCATGGGATTAAAAAATTTGAGGAAAACTTTAGACCCTGTCCACAAATACGTCATATGTGTTTCGTTTTGGGCATCGTTTTCGTGAAGGTGATATGCGAGTTAGAGGCCAAGAATTGGTCAAGCGGCGCAAAAAGGTTGGAGCTATCAAGGATAATTAGCTGCTTGGAATGATTAGTCAATAAATAAGGCTTTCCGGAATGTCGTATACTTGTTTAAAATTACAATATATTTGACAAATATTGGACCTTTCAAGAATAATTAGTTGAATAGGGCCTGATGTATTTGGCATAATTTGTTAAGGTATATCTATGATAATATTATTCATTAGTTTCAATATTAGTCATTGATAGAGTCAAATTAAGCTAGCACCAAGCTGATATCCTGTTGCAAGGGTACATGGTCCTTAAGCCATGTCATGACCATATGTGATGACTGAATGATGCTAGAAGGACATAATTAGCATTGCTCTTGACCATTCCAGTTGGCTGAATTATGGATCAGATTAAATGATAATTACTCCTATGTATGTCCCTATATCAAAAGTATTACAAATAGTAGATGGAGCAGTCCCATCACTAATCTTATCACATCCACAAAACATGCTACCATAATGTGGGTAGCTTCCTATAAGCTCCAAACCCTCACATTATCCTCCATCCACTTAGAACAAGAAGGTTACAAAGCTTGCCCTTGGCCTTCTCAATCCTTCTCCCTCACTGATTTGAGCATTAGATGGTCTTAGCTAGGTAACTCTTAGTATCTCTTACGCTTTTCTTTCATTCTCATAGGAGTGTTAGCTTAAGTGTGGAATTCTTTTTTATAGGAACGAATAGATTAAATTCTATCTCATCATTTCTATTGTCGCTCAGAGTTCCGAAGTGAAGGCTAAACCATCCAAGCCATGTGAGGTGGCTCTTAACAATAGCTATGACACTATTTAGGCTAGGTTAGGAATTGGAACCCCTCTCTCTAGCCTGACTGAAGGTTGAGACGATTGATCCACTATAGTCAAATCTCATGGTATATGCCGTATTAATGCCTTAAGCATGAGGGTTTGAAAAGGAGCAGTCTAACTCAGAAGCTGGATGAGTGCCATAGAATCCTCCCTCACTTTTAGGGGTAGGAGATAAGGAGACCTCAATGATTCGAGGTCTTGGATGAGCACTTCGAATCATTCTATATCACCTCAAAAGTGTACCCAGGGTCTTGAGAGCTTATCCGGCAAGTTGGAAATGTTGGCTCCTTTCATCGTGCTAGCTTTTGATGGTTGTCAACTCACTACCAAAAAAGTTGGTGCAATCTCTTACGAATTTGTAGTTAGTAGAGAAAGCTTTTTGACAACAAAGACATAAGCCTAGCAGTACAGAGGAGAGGTATTGAAGAGGCAATAGACAAAAAATTATGCCAACTTGAAAGGGATCCAAATCCCTCATGATGACATGTTGGAAATCCCCATGATTATTACAAACTGTCATGAGGAGGTTCCCGCTTCTTCCCTATCTCTCTCTTTTGGCAACCTCGCTTGACTGTAAACCTTAGTTCTTCATATCATCCTCCATCCTCTTAAAACATGAAGGCTACAAAGTCTATCCTTGGCCTCCTTAATCCTTCACAATTACTAACTTGAACATCGGGAGGATCTTAGTCGGATAGCCCTCAGCAACCCTCGACGTTCTTCTTCTCTTACAAGAGTGTCCGCTCAGGTATGAAGCTCTTCTTAATAGGATCGAGTAGATCGAGTTCTATCTTATCATTCTTGTTGATGCTTAGGGTCCTTCAACTTGATCCTGACACCATTAGTCATCATACCATAAATCTTAGAAATATTTTATTGCATGAATTGGACAAATTTTATGCAAAAGAAATATTCAAAAATCATATTGGTGGGGACACCAAGATTAGATCATGGTTCCAAGATCTATGAATGATGTTTTGATTGTATTTGAGTCTTGATTGTCATTAGAGTCCTGTTTGACTCAATCTAGTCAAATTAATTGAGTTCTGCAATAAAGTTGACTAGGTCAACTGAGTCCATTGCATCTTGTTAGTTGTCTACAATCGAGTCTGTAGTCCTATTGGACCTTTAAGTTATAGTTCAGTTGAGTCGTGTTGACTCAGTCTTTTTTTTATTCTTGAGTCTTGTAATTTGAGTGCAAGAGGAGCCAACTCACCATCCACATGGAGTCCAGTCAAAATCCACATCCCAGCAGCAGTCCAGCCCACCTTGGAAGCTAGTTGGCGCCCCTTGACAGAGATGGAAGCTTCTTGGCGCCAACCAAGTGGTCCCCTCTCTTCTTCATAACCGCCCAGACAAAATTGGCAACATTAATTAGTGCCCCAAAGAGTCCTCAAGAAATCTTTATGCTGCCCTAACAAGTGGTCCTCTTGTTTCCTTTTTCAGCCGAACAAATATGGAAGCTAGTGGACATCTCATTCTCTTTTGGCCGACCCATCCAAACAAGGCAGACATCATGGCTCCCTCCATTATTTCATGATTATTTTCTCCTTAATTTTTCATGTATGAGAATTGACTCTATGATGATTTTATTCCTTGTATGACTAGGGGCCTTTGAGCAATTATAAAAGGACCCCTCCTCTTGTAGTTTAAAAAAAAGAGAAAAACAATGAATGAAATTTGAGAGTTTCTTCTTCCTTTGCCTTTGCTTTTTGAAACATCAAACTCCGTGAGGGAGCGGGCGTAAGCCTAATTATTCAAGATCCCTCGAACTTCACGATCTGAAGAGGAGGTTCTCTTTGCCACCGAACCATCAAGCCAGGAGCCGAAGGTCCAAAGAACTGAGCCTCATCATCCAAGGCGCATCCTTCGAGATACTGTGCAAGACCATCGTTCCAGAGAAAAAAAAAAAAAAAATCATCGCTGCCAGGTATTATAAACCCCCCCTTCTCCTAGTTCTGTTTTATTGAAGGATCAGAGACGTGTAATTGTTGATCATCACATGTTTAATCATAGCATGTTTTGTTATGTTTTCGGAAAAGGTTTAATTTGAACAAAACTAAAATCATCCAATCTGAAAGCACACTTTCATGATGATCACACTCTCATTTCGCACCCATTTCTGCATCAATTTTGGTATCAAAGCCAAGTTTATGACATATTCTTTGCATGATATCTTATTTGTTATCCTGCTGTATTTTCTGTGCACAAACTGCAACTCTACCGGCATAGAAACCCATCTGATCTACATTATTTCAGCTGAAATCTATTTTTCTGATAACATACAGTGCCTCTGCTATCTGCATATAAACCTTCATTATTAGATCATTTTCTATTATTTTCTGAGATTTTTTGCAACCAGCATGTGCTGAAGTTTCAGCTTGCTGAAATTTTTGCACCTTCTCATTCTATCTTATTTCATTGCATAAAAAAAAGAAGAAGAAAAAAATATTTATTTGTTGCATTCTTTGATTTAGGACCTCTCACGCCTCCTGAGCGGTTATACGCAAGTATAACTCTTGTCCCATGAAAGTAATGAGCTACGGCCGAACATGAGAACCTAGGTTGAAGACCCGACTTGCTACTTCAAGTCTTGAGTGTTGCATCATGTTGCATTAATTTAATTTTAAGGGCACTCATTGTTGTCAGATAAGGGAGGGATTGAGACCCCTTCCTTGGCCCAAAACCACCACCCGAGCATCCCGATCCCAAGCCATTAATCATTTAAAATTGAGTAGTACTTAATTGAGCATTAGGGACACCCACGATCGGGTTCACATATTTTGTCGAAACTGGTGTGAGTCTTTCTCCATGTACGATTGGAACCTGGTGTCTAAGGCTGGAGGTCAAATGTCAAACGACTTAAGTGGAGTGACGGGGTTACTCTAATTAGGCCCCTGCGATTAGCAGGAAGAACCTCCCCCCTCCCACCTGCCACCTGGCCAGCTACAGGGTACTTGGTGATTGATTAGTATTTGGTTGACACACTTTATTTGAGCTCTAGGTCTAGGAGACACTAGTACGAATCCTTTGTGTGCTTGTTTGCATGTCTACTAGGTCAGGAGTTCCATATCAACCGAGTCAGTCCCAACCTGAGGTAACCATGGAGGCTAATTACAAAGCCATGCTAAGGACCATAACCAAGAAGTTGGACCAGTTGAATGATAGATTTGATCGAATTAATAAACGTACCGGAACCCTTCAAAAGACCCCTCGGACCCATACTGTGCCTAGATCTATATCATACAGTCCTAGAGCCCATCAGTATGATCCCGCCCCAGAACCATATCCTAGGTGTTCACCCTATGACTATGCTGAACTTGACAAAGCCATTAGATTTGACAGGGCCCTTAGGAGCAGTAATACTAAGCCATATCCACATGATCAATACCTTAAGCCTAGGAGAGCCCAATGCTATGACCCAGTCCTAGAACTCCACCAAGGGAGATCCAGTTATGACCATATGAACCAATCTCAGAGAGCCACCAGGAACCAAGATTTAGAGGCACCTACTTTTAGTGGCAATCGTGATCCTTATGTGTACCTTGATTGGGAAATTAAGATGGATCAATACTTTGATTGGGATAAAATGTTCGAGGATTGCAAAGTTAGGTTTGCCCAAAGGAGATTACTAGATCAAGCCAGGATATATTGGAACCGTGTTCTAGCAAAAACATATTGGGATAACCCTATCAGGACCTGGAAGTGGATGAAGGACAAGTTACGTGAAGAATATCTACCTGTGTCCTATCAAATGACCCCACACTATGAGAGATCCTTAAGGCATGTGAAACCCTTCAATCGATCCAAGCTTCCTAGGTCAAAACAGTTGAGCATAAATCAGACAACTTTGAGACCTAGCTTGAACCATATTGACCCGATACCTAGTGTGACCCAGTCTTTTGTTGGTCAACCCTCACATGCATCACCTCCAGCCCAGATTGACATTGAACCTGAGAAACTACTAGAGGAGACAAAGTCTGAATTGATCGAGGTAGAAAATCCTGAAACCATTTTGGAAGGTCAATTAAAAAGTGAAGACATTGAGGAAGAAGTATATGAGGATGACCCAGTCTTAGTTGATGAGTATGAAAGAGAAAATTATGATGAATATGAGGAGATTACTCAGGCTGAATCCATTTTGGAAGAACAGTTAGAGGGAAACAACTATAAGGAGAATAATACTGAGATCTTACTTAAGGAAATATTAAAGAATGATCCAATCATAGAACATAGTCCTGAACTTCAAGAACAACCAAAAATTAGTGAAAACTTGGTTCCATCAATTGAGTACCCTCAGGAAGAATTCTTATCTTTAGTTCTCTACAAAGATTCCTTTCTTGAAATGGTTGATTCACCCATCCATAAGGTAGACCCTTTTTTACCTGTTGATATAAATCAAGGGTTAAACCTTAAGGTCAGCCACACTTACCAAAGCCCAATCCTGATTAGATTCCAGATCTACCGAAATAGAGTTTGGCATGATGTATTACCCATAGAGGTTGGTAGGACTATCCTTGATAAATTTTTCCTTGATCAACATGTTACCTTCCATGATCAAACCCATAACCATATATTTATGAGCCCTAGCAGAAATACCAATCTACATCTTTTACCTCTCCGAGCCACTAAGGAACTGGAATTAGATCACGAGATAGAATGTAGGTTCTCCATCACGTGATAGAATGTAGGTTCCCCAAAACGGCCCATCCCTATTTCCTACATTTTTCTAAGGCTCCCAAGACCATCCAGTTACACTTTGATGAGGTCGTTAAGTTACATAAATTCTTTGAGCATATTAAGTTTGCAACCTATTTTTAGAAGACCTTATGGAACCTGTTAGGAGTCCATGTGTATGCCAACCACCAACCCAGGGCAAACCTAGAGAGTCAGTAGTCTGTTAGGTTTAGGCCTAAAGAGTCTAATACAATTTCCTTTACATAAGAGTGCATTAGTGAGTCTGCATTTTGGTTCGAGTCTCATGCATAGCACGATTTGTATCAAGACATCTACACATTAGCTTAACAAATCTTCCCAAAAATAGGTTAAAAATTTTGCTAAGGAAGAATATATGATGGTTAAGTTACATTCCCTAGAGTCAGACCCCTTAGAATAATTAAGGAAGTTGGATTTAATGCTTATGTGCTCGAGTTACCATCCGGATTAGGCATTGGTTCCACCTTCAATATCCCAGACCTAGCAGAGTATAGGGACCCGGCAGTGACAACTAGTGAGATATTTGAGCCTAACCCTATTCTTGGAAGTGAACTCACCCCAGAATGTCCACCTATAAATTAGCCTGAGAGAAAAGAAAGGATCGAGCGTATTCTGAATGACCAGGCTTCTACTACAACAGCCCCTAGGTTATCAGTGCTACTTGGTTCCTTGGCAAGGTCGATCGAATCTGAGGACTCGTGGATCATCCGAGTGGATCTGTGACACATTGACCCGGGCCTAGTAGAGAGGTACTTGAGCTATATTGACCTTTACTCGATAGGGTCGAGTTTCTCCCACTCCCGGGAGAATTGGTGGGGATACCAAGATCAGATCATGGTTCCAGGATCTATGAATGATGTTTTGATTGTATTTGAGTCTTGATTGTCATTAGAGTCCTGTTTGACTCAGTCTAGTCAAATTAATTAAGTCCTGCAATAAAGTTGACTAGGTCAACTAAGTCCATTGCATCTTGTTAGTTGTCTACAATCGAGTCTGTAGTCATATTGGACCTTTAAGTTATAATTCAGTTGAGTCGTGTTGACTCAGTCTTTTTTTTATTCTTGAGTCCTGTAATTTGAGTGCAAGAGGAGCCAACTCACCATCCACATGGAGTCCAGTCAAAATCCACATCCTAGCAGCAGTCCAGCCCACCTTGGAAGCTAGTTGGCGCCCTCTGACAGAGATGGAAGCTTCTTGGCGCCAACCAAGTGGTCCCCTTTCTTCTTCATAACCGTCCAGACAAAATTGGCAACATTAATTAGCGCTCCAAAGAGTCCTCAAGAAATCTTTATGCTGTCCCAACAAGTGGTCCCCCTATTTCCTTTTTCAGCCGAACAAATATGGAAGCTAATAGACATTTCCTTCTCTTTTGGCCGATCCATCCAAACAAGGCAGACATCATGGCTCCCTCCATTATTTCATGATTATTTTCTCCTTAATTTTTCATGTATGAGAATTGACTCTATGATGATTTTATTCCTTGTATGACTAGGGGCCTTTGAGCAATTATAAAAGGACCCCTCCTCTTGTAGTTTAAAAAAAAGAGAAAAACAATGAATGAAATTTAAGAGTTTTTTCTTCCTTTGCCTTTGCTTTTCGAAGCATCGAACTCTATAAGGGAGCGGGCGTAAGCCTAATTATCCAAGATCCCTCGAACTTCACGATCTGAAGAGGAGGTCCTCTTTGCCACCGAACCATCAAGCCAGGAGCCGAAGGTCCAATGAACTAAGCCTCATCATCCAAGGCGCATCATTCGAGATATTATGCGAGATCATCGTTCCAGAGAAAAAGAAGAAAAAAATCATCGTTGCTAGGTATTGTAAACCCTCCCTTCTCCTAGTTCTGCTTTATTGAAGGATCAGGGACGTGTCCTAATCTAGGGATTTTCTAATCCCTACGGTTCTGACTCCCTTAATCTCTTTAAGGGTCTATTTAGGGGAATAAATTGTTGATCATCACATATTTAATCCTAGCATGTTTTGTTATGTTTTTCGGAAAGGTTTAATCTGAACAAAACTAAAATCATCCAATCTGATCCAATCTGAAAGCATACTTTCATGATGAACACACTCTCATCCCGCATCTGTTTCTGCATCACATATCAAGTGTGTAATGAGAATGTAATTTCAATGTATGTGTGATCATGCATGTAGATTGTAGCAATATTCACAACGCGGATGTTGAAACATTATTCTGTCATATAATATAATTATGAGTTAAAAGAAGATGTAATTTCAATGTATATATGATCATGCAGGCAGATTGCACCAATATTCACACGGTAGATGTTGAAACATTATTCTATCATATAATATAATTATGAGTCAAGAGAAGATGCCATTTCAATGTACGTACAATCATGCATGTGGATCGTAGCAATATTCACGTGGCGTTTGTTGAAACATTATTCTATCATATAATATATTTATGAGTTAAGAGAAGAGAGGTGGGTCAAAACCATCAACCACCCTACAATCTTGATCTAAGTATAGCAACCCTCTCCATTATATTGGATTTGTTTTTATTGAACATATTTAGCTCTCTTTCCACTGCTGCATAAAGATCCTAGAATATGACAATATCATTAGCATGGTTCAGAGAGGTAGTTTTGCTGCTTTCTCAATTCAATTAGCATAACACTTAGCTAGGAAGATATTGGATGGAAAAATAAAATAAAATTCTAAATTATTGTCTTGATACATCATGTTACTACAGTATTTCGAATGTGTAGCGTAGCTCCTCTTACTTATTTCTAAGCTTCAACTAATTTAACTTATCATTATATTTGTGATCATAATTAAATTGAATTAGATGTAAATTTAGATTTTTAGCCCAGCAAGGATGATAAAACTTAAAATAATAATAATAATAAATAAAAGTAAGAACTCATGTTGACATATCTTTCATTTAATATTAGCTATATAATAGATAGATTTTAAATATTTATATAGAATCCAAGAATTTAAGTAGCATCCTAAGTTGTTGAAATTTTTTAATATTTTTTTACTTTTAATTCATTTCTATAAATGTTGAACTTTGAGATACGAAAGAAGTTCTTATATTTAATCAAAATACTTTAAGACACCTACTATATGCACAGGAAAAGTGTATTAGGCCCACAATTTCACAAATAATCCTAATGTTTGACACTAAATTTTACAAATTGCATCGATCCTTTCTTACCATATGATTGAAAAAATATATATTTGTACTAACAACAGCCTAGTAGCATGTTTCTATTCAATTACAAAACTAGCAGACGTTAGACGAATCCAAGCACGGAATGCTATGTGGAGGTTACTATTTAATTAAGGCCAGGTTGATCCAATAAGATATGTGTGCAGGCATTCTTGTGCATTACTTTTCTTTTATTCTAACTTTTTATTTGGGTAGATTAGATGTTGGGTTGTGTCGCCAATACATGGCCAATACAATCTAAGTTTTGATAATCAATTTATTACAATCGGCTATATAAATTATTTTTCACTATTTCAACCGATTTGGAATCAAAAATAGTTTTTACTGTAGCTAAATATAACTGTATGTTTAGACCGTAAATACTATTGGATGTCTAGATTAATGAAAATAGTTCAAGTATTAGTTTTGACACGTAACACTCAGATCAAAGTTAACAGCAGGTAGTATGCTTTTTCTCAACAAAAAAAAAAAAAAAAAAAAAAAAAAAATGGCAGTGGGATGGCATGCTTGAAATGAAACAAAAGCTAGTACTAGCCTACCCAGATTGGTCCAATGGCCCAGGACCGGCACTGGGCTGATCATACTTTGGGCTTAATAAGCGTGAGATGATTTTACCTAGAATCTAATCTAATCTAATCTAATCTAATAGAGCAAATCTTCTAAGATTTACTTTGCTTTTGCTATGTGTATGCCTAAATTAAATAGTATTTAGTGGAGCAAGTTTTCCTCACTTAAAATAATATTCCTTCAAAAGGCCTTTTATAATTTTAATTGGTGTAGTGTTATTATAGCAAGCTTTCATCACTTTTGGCTTTTTTTTTTCATTTTTTTCTTTTGATTTTATTTTATACTTTTTTTTACTTTTATTTTATATTGTTTGGCTTTTTTTCCCCTTTTTTCCCCCATTTGTTAGCTTTTATTTTATAATGAAGGTTTGCCCTTTTTTTTTTTCCTTTTTCTTTTTTTTCTACTTCCATTTTATTTTTTTTCCATTTTTTTCTTTCATTTTATAACCATTTTTTCACTTTCATTTTATATCCAATGTTTGACTTTTTTTTTATTTTTTTCACTTTCATTTTATAATGAATGTTTGGCCTTTTTTTTTTTTGCTTTCATTTTATAACTTTTCATTTTTTTTCACTTTCATTTTAAACCTAACGGTAGACCTTTTTTTTCTTTTTTTTTTAATTTTTTCACTTTCATTTTATAACAAATGTTTGGCTTTTTTTTTTCTTTTTTATTTTTTATTTTACTTTCATTTCATAACAAACTTTTGACCTTTTGTTTTCATTTTTTTTGCTTTCATTTTATAACTTTTCTTTTTTTAAAACTTTTATTTTATAATGAGTCATAATTTTTCTTTATAATTTCAACTTATATTTGGCTCTTTTTTTTAAATTTTTTCTATTTCATTTGTAACTTCTCCCTTTTTTTTTTTGTCCTCATCTTATAATGAATCATAATTTTTTCTTTTTTTATTTCAACTCATGTTCGATTTTTTTTTTTCTGTTTTTTCCCCATTTTTCGCTTTCATTTTACAATGAATGTTGGGGTTTTTTTTCTTTTTTTTATTTACATTTTATTAGGAGTCATAGTTTATCTTTTTATCTCAACTTACATTTGGCTCTTTTCTTTTTCTTCCCTTTTTTTTCTTTTCATTTTATAAAAAACAAATCTCCATAATTAAGATTTTTCTCCTACTTGAAAAACAAGAAAGCCGGGCGTATGCTTAGAAAAAAGTACACAGCCTAAGAATTTATATTTATATATATTTATAAATATATATTAGTTATTATTAAATATATATTTAATATTAAAATAATATTTAGCTATTTAAAATAAAATTAATATTATGAAAAAATATGATAAATAAATGATAGACAATGAAATGTTTTGAAAATTAATTTCTTTTCTTTTATATCTTATGAAATTAAAACATTAGCTAAAGAGAATATTATAGTGAGAACCTTTTTTAAGACCATAGTAGTCATTTTTATAATAATCATACCTCTATTATAAAGAAATTTATCTCATTTTAATTATATATTTTTTTTAAAGACTTAAAAATATTTCATCTATTTCTTAATCTATGTTTCAAATCAATTATTTTTAAAAAATTAAAAATAATTCAATCTAATACATATATTCTATTTATCTTACCTTTTATTTCAATTTTAAAAAAATATAATTTAAAATTAAAAATATATATTTTTTATTTTACTAATCATACCAATGCCCATGAATATTATTTAACTATGAAATCAAAATATTATATAAGGAGAACATTATAATGAGAAGCTTTCTTAAGATTATAGCAGCAATTTTCATAATAATCACACATCTATCACAAATAATTTTATTTCATTTTGATTATACTTTTTATTTTTTTAAAAAATCAAAAATATTTTATTTTTTTTAATCTATGGTTTCAAATTAATTATTTTTAAAAAATTTTAAATAATTCAATCTAATACATATATTTTATTTATCTTATCCTTAATTTTAAATTTAAAAAATCAAATTTATAATTTTGATTTAATAAAAATATATATATATATATATAAATTATTTTTTATTTTTTATTAATCATACCAATGCATTGCATCATATGGGCACATATCTAGTTTATATATGGTAAAGCCAAGAGATTTGCATCTATAAAGTTTATATTTGCTACGTGTCAAGCTTTATTTAATAATTTTATTAACTTTGATAACTTATGGATGTGTGTAAAGTTTTTGAAGCGTTTATAGCAATGTATAAAGCTTCATTTAATATCTTTTAAATTTTATTAACTCTGATAGCTTTTATATATGTGTAAACCTTTTAACTTTGATAATTAAAAAACTAGTGTCCATGCATGGTAGGGGTATATAATTTGTTTATCTTTTGAAAATGGTACTAAGATTTCGGTTTTTTTGCTGAAGATTTCTAAGCCAGGACTGGCCACATAGATTAACCATACGATCTTCAAATTATTGCTTAACAAACGCGGGCCTGATTCAATCACAACAAGACTAGAGGCTCTAGCAGCAGTCTTGGAAGAAGCTGTCACAAAAATGGGCCTTCACTAACTTGAATCACAAATTCTGAAACTCTTGAACTAATTCAAGTTGATTTTGCACATGCTTGATGAGGTGTGACCAATTTGTAACCTAATTTTCACAACATCTCTTGGCATCAAAGTTTGTTGTGATCCAAGGACTTGGTCCATTGCAGAACCAAAACAATTCTTCTACAAGGGCATCACTAGATCCAACACTTGATGTCTACCGTCTCCATCTCCAACAAAGGCTTGCCTCAGGCAGCTACCAACAAAGAGAATGCCAACTTTGATGCCATTCAGTCATATAACCCCAAAATATTAATGGCACAGTTCAAGAGGTAATGCTATTATAGCTACATTACAATCACTGTTGAAACTCTCATTTACTTATAAACCACTATTGCTCTAGAATTAGGATGCAAGTTGGGCCGGGCCCTTCCATGACCTCCAATTGAAAACAGGATATGGGTCAGATGGAGCCTGCATCATAAAATTGAAGTTTGCCCTAAAATTTGGCCTCTTGTCAGCAAGTAATCCGCATGTTATAAAGCACCGAATCTTAGCACATAATTTAAGTAATGGCTAGTGTAAGAATTATTCTTTCAAGCTAGCACTAAATGTAAATCAATAATGCAATCTTTTAACATTATCATATAATTTTGAATGAATTTGTCTTTGATTGAAGAGAAAATTCCTTTCCGATTCATCAGCTAAAGTTCAAAGTCCCAATGCTTTCAACTCCAAACTCAGAGGCCTGAGTTCATTGGGCTCCTCTTGTGTGCTTAGTTACTGTCGAAGCATAAATAAGCTCAAGCGAGCTATCTCATATATTGCTAAATAAAAAATATCTCATGCGTAGGCTATTATTAATTATTTATAATTTTAGATATACAAAACAGATCGAACAAATTTAACCCAATGATACATGATTTATATCAATTGAAGTTATGCGTACCTTTTGTTAAGTGATGCAGATTAATGATTTGTGTAGGCATAAGATCCAATAGTAGCCTATGAGCCTATTAGAATTCCATTACAAATACGCTAGATTCCAATTTTTTTTTTTTTTTTTTCATCGATATTCAATTTCTTCCTATTAAGAACATTATCTATTGGAGGAGCAAGCAAAGAAAGATCTAAATCCTAACGTCCTCGGTACCTTCTGCACAAATTAAAAATGATAAAAATAAATATAATATTTAAAATTTAATTATTATTTGATATTTTAAAATTTTTATATGTGATCCTATAATTTTTAAGAATTTTTGATTAAGCCCATCTAACTCTTCAGCTAATTTCATTACAAATACGTTAGATTTCATCGTTTTTTTTTTCATATCGATATACAATTTCTTTATATTAAGAACATTGTCTATTGAAGAAATAAGCATAAAGAAAGATCTAAATCCTAACGTCCTAGTAGCTTCTGCATGAATTAAAAATGATACAAATAAATATAATATTTAAATTTTAATTATCATTTGATATTTTAAAATTTATACATGGGATCCTATAATTCTTAAGAACTTCTGGCTGAGCTCATCTAACGCTTGTCCCCAGCCCGAATGGACAACTCTTTAGCTAAATAAAAATTACTAAAATGTTCTCTGTCGTTGCTACAGCGCCATGATCACAATCTTATAGAATAAAACATCCGCCTCTGTGGTACTACTCTGATCGAATCGTCCCGTACTTGCACGTTCCACATTGCTCCATGTGCCTGCACTGCTTCCGTCCCCAAGCTTGGGGTGGTCATACGCCTGGGAAACTGCCCATCAGCAGCCCTCTCCCCTCACCTTCTGACCAAAGAATTCGAGCAGTGGTCGTTTGGTTTCAGAAAAAGAGAAAAAGTTAGCCGGCAATGCACTCCAAGCCGCTGCAGTTCACCAGAAGACCCACCGTCCCACTACGACTCCCCCCTTCTGCCCCTGTCCCAATTCGGTTTACATAAAGTGGTGAAGAACAAACAGTGGCATGGAAAGGCGCAACTGACGTCGTTTTCCCAGATGAGAGCTGTTGCAGTGCAGAAGCTGTCAAGAATTCTCAATATCTTATCGAGTAGTAAGACACTGTGGCATTGGAGAGATGATATTTAATGGAGGTTGTCAACTAAGTATGTACGTACTACAGTAAGTATGGCTGGTTATGAATCATGTGGGCTGGGTCTCACCCCACCGTTTTGCTCAAAGAGATCGTCAGCCATGTGAGCAGCAGGAGAGAGGAAAAAAATGGTGCGTCTTTACTCAGTGTAATAGCTAGGAGGTTGTGAATCATGCAGGACCATGCATCTGTCCTAGCTGGCATGTGGCATGCATTGCATCTAACCGTGATGGAAGGTACTCATCACCATTATTTCACTTTATGAGTAGAGGAGAATCCACCATGGAGTTTGGATGATAGATGTGCACTTAGTTGATAGATGAAGAAGAGAAACGCTAAGGAAAAAGATGGTGGCATTTGAACACCCGACCATATAAGAGCTACCGGGCTAGTGGTTCCACTAAAACGTTTTGATCTTGGGGTATATGGTCATTTCTTAATGGGGGATGAAGATAAATTACCGGATCTAAGTTTATGTTCGACAGTGGATTTCTCTCCGCTTTGTTGAATGAAGCTGCAGATACTTTTTGACGTGTTGAAGAGTCTTGCACATTGGCGCTATTTCCCAAGGTGCTGAAAGGACCCACGACATGACAATCCTTGATACTTTATCAAAGTCTTCCAAGGAGCTGAGTGGTAACTTGGAAGGTAAGAAAGTAGAGCCTTGGAATCATTGCTTCTTCTTTACTAACATTCAAGGAGGTTGATCGATGCTCAGGAAACCAAAGAAAAAAGAGATAACAGTGGCTCTTGGTCTGACTTTTTCCACATGATTTGGCAAATGGCCGAGGGCATTTGCCTCTCTCTCTCTCTCTTTTTCTTTCTTACGCGTATTGGAATTTGATTGGGTGAGTTCCTTTCTCTCTTTAGATGGGACTGATTCCAAAGTTGACAATGACTAGTCCTTGCTAGCCCATTATTAACAGGCAACTGGGTCAATGGGGTCACGACGTTTAGCTCAATAAGGAAGCTAAAACAAGGCAGGGGTTTTTGGCTAAGCCCTGGACCATCACCAGCCTTTGGATTAAGTGACCTTTAGCTATTGCTGCACCCAAAAAGAAAGTCTATTTTAGTGTGCGTCATCATGCCACTGTTGGATTGTCCTGCCATCGTACCAGGCCACTTGGGGTTCAATATTCGATAGTACACCCAGTGGCCGTTTTGAGTCGGCCTAATGGTTTAAGCCAGATACGGACGTTCAAGTTTCCACGTACGACTCTAAATACGATAACGATCCTCTTTATCAAATGTTTGGCTCTTTGATCCTTTCTGTGCCATGGTTTTTTTTTTTTCTTTTTATTTTTATTGACCCTATACATGTATATTTGTATATAAATGTCATGCGCGCGCTGCAGTCATAAAAGCATTTTTTTTTTCTTATCAAAGAAAAAGAATTTTAATATATTTTCATATGTTAAGAATCCAAATAAAAGATCAATAATAAAAAAACTCTTTGACACTTTATAACCATCTGAATGAGATAAGAAAGGATGCTTCATTAAAGCATTATACGAAAGATGGATGAGAATAATCTAATAAACCAATTTTCTAACGAGTTTTTGTAGTGTTCATTGTTATTTTTTCTGTCTCTGTGCCCTTTAATTGAAATCTAAATGATGATTATATACATTTATAATCTTATAATTATCAATAAAAATATCATTTCTTTTGCCCATTATTATGTGTGCCTCATTGCCTATTTTGATGCATTTCATTTAACTTTGCCTTGATTTTGGACAATAAGTTACTTGGTGTATTATAATTGAAGTAAAAATATAATTCTGATCCTCAAACCTTCATTCAAAATTCATTTTTATACTTAAACTTTTGATTGCTAGAGTTTAATTTCTTATATATTTTTTAGAATGTTGCATTTCTAATGCTCTGTTATATAATTATAAGTGACGGAATAACTGATATGTGTTATCCTACCTAAGATTTATGTTCTACCATAGTGATTCTTAAATTAGATTAAAGTTTTAACATGAAATTAATTAAAAATGGGAAAGTATTTAACAAATAGACATGATTCTATCAACTAGTTAGGCATAACGTGAGAGGTGATAATGTTTTTTTTTTATAAAATGTTTTTATGGGGTAATGGAGACTTTTTTTAATTGAGATAACAAAGTAATAAAATTTATAAGAATATTTAAAAAATAGAAAAAAGAGAAAAAGAGATGGTTTAGAGATTTGGAGGTGCATCAATCTTTAATTGGTGTTGAGCTGCATAGGCAAAGATAGAAGTATAAGGTAGCTAAAAGATTTTGATGGCTGTCCAATCTTGCTGGAGGAGAATTTTTATTAAAATTACAAATTATGATGAATTTTGTGAATAATCGAGATAATGGAAGTTTTTTCCCAAGAAGTTTGGCGATTTCTCTTCAATAAAATGTGCCAATAAAAAGTAGCCTCTAAAAGGTCCAAAGGTCTTGTAGAGTTGGAGGCCAACATCTGAACTTGAGGTACACCTTCAAAGAAAACCATAAACTTCTAGTGAAGAGATCTATGGTTATTTATATGTTAGTACTATATAAAGAGTAACCCAAATTGATAATCCAAACCTTCTTTGCAAGTTCTTCGACAATGTATCACCTATTTTTTAAAGTAAGAAGAAGGAATAAATTTATTTTCTCTCGAGCAACTACCTTCTAAATTACTTAATAAAATTAACATTATTGATGAATTTACAATAGGCATCTACTTGAAAATACCAATTTTGGTGAGATTCCACACCAGAATACATGGTGATTTTAGAAGGTCAAATAGTGGCAAATAAATCTTGTAGTGCCCCTGATTGTCCTGTTTCATTAAAAGTGAGCAGACCTTGAAGATTGATGTTCCACTTTATGAATCTCTGACTCCATTGGGATGCTATTGAAGACTTAGAATTAACAGCTATGCAAAATAATTTTTTAAAGTGAGAAAAAGGTACAAATCCAACCTAGATGTCTTTTCAAAATTGAATGTTTTTGCTATTGGCAATTTGAAGTTAGTATGTCTCCAAAAATATATAGGTTTTTCATGCCGTCCTTTCATATGGGAGAGAGATTAACTAATGATTGCTTAGCCTGCATCGTAAATGATTGCTTAACTAATGATTACATAATTTGTTTCATACATGGTACACTCGAATTTTTAGTCAATTTTTAAGCTCATTTTGCAAGCACTAAGACATTTATAATTCTTGATGTTCTTAAAACATAAGTGCCCTTCTTTCTTTTCCCAACGGATATAATCCTAGCTAAAGCCACTAGCCTATTCTTTCCTAGTCCATAAGAATGTTGTGGAATGAGCACTACGTTGATCAAAATGATGCTTCCACCCAAAGAAAAAAAATTTCTTTCTTCAAGTGCAAGTTTTAAACCTATTTTCAAAAGAAGACTTCCAATAATACTTGGAGATTCTCATCACTCACAGAAAAAATAAGTGCTTACCTTCCTTGCAATTTGGTAAGGTGGGTATACTAAATGCTTCCTTATCATCCATGTCGATGCAAAAGATCAAGTTCTTATGGAAGTTGATTCTAAGTTTATATACATTCTCCAAAGTAAGAAAGACTATTTTAACTATCACAAGACTTTTTTCTACATAATGAATAGGAGAGTATCATCTTAAACGGTACTCTTTCAATATGAGGAATATATTGGTTGTTTTTGAAACCTTCAATTAGACTAATCGCACCAACTTATTGAAGTGACTAGAACGAAGAACACAAGAGACAATAAATCACCCTACCTTAGGCCTTGATTACATTGAATCCATTTACCCAATGGCTCATTTATCAACAAAACAATCATAGAAAAAGATAAAAAAAGTTTGAATCCAATTAACACATTGACTTGGAAAGCCTTTTGCTAGCATCACAAAGAGAAAAAAGTTTTAACCGATTTATCAAAAGCCTTTCAAAGTCTATTTATGTATGATTCTTTTGTGCCTCTATTCTTTGTTGCATGATAAAGTTTTATGGGCATTCAAGAAATTATTGATGATTGATCAATCTTTGATAAATATGAATTCATATTCATCAACTAGGAAAGGAAAAAAAATTGCCAAATGAATGACTACAATCTTAGAAATGATTTCATATAGAATATTTAATATACTGGTAGTCTTAAGATCTTGAACAGTAAGAACTCCATCTTTTTTGAGGATTAAAGTAAAATAGGCAAAGTTGAACCTTGATATATCTAATCAGCTATTGTGGAATCCTGTAAGGATAAATAAATCATCATTAATTAAGTTCTAACACTTTTAGAAGAAAATAAAGAAGAAATCATTAGGTCTAAGAGCCTCAGTACTACTAGGAGAGAAAACAAGTTTGAATGCATGATTAGTTCAATAGAAAAAGTAATCAAGGATAGTTATCCCAATTGATGAATTATCTTCATCCATTAAGCACTCCTTCCTTAAGAGTCACAAGTGCTAATTTGGTGATGTCATCATCATCTCTTTCGTACACTTAATTACCTACAAAGTTCATTCATTTATGTTGAAAAATGTACTCTTCCTCACTTTTCTTCAAAAATTCAAGAAAATAAAGACAGTTATTCTTTACACCTGGAAGGCCCCAATTATATTCCAATAAAACTCTAATGGATGCTTCTAACCATCCTTAGCTATTATAAATCAACTTGTGATTGGTGTGTTTATGTGATTTATAATATTAACCCTTGGATTGAGGGCTATGTTGTATATGCTATTATTTCAAGTAATATACCAAGGACTTTAACCCTAATTAATCGACTGGACTATTTTGCAAACACTCTCATGGGATCAAATGCAAGGCTTGAGTAATCTCCTTCTTCCTCTTTATTTGTTCTCAATGTTGTAGCTACCTTCTTGTTAAACCATCACCATATATGCTTTGTCTTCTAACTCAAATCTTGACATGGCTATGATTGAGGTTTCTTCCAATCGATTTAATCACTACTTTTGTCTGCATCTCTCTGTACTATGACAGCAATCACAATGGCATTTGGATTAGCTTTTTTTGATTCTTTTCTAGTGGTCATTAGAGTGTCATCAAGTCACATTCCTAACAACTTACATTCGATGTGGCTTCATCATTATGATTGATCCTTCTCTTTCTTCATTATTCTATTTTTCCTCATGCACTTCTTTTGATTCTTCTCTAGTGGTTATTAGAGTGTCATCAAGTCACATCCCTAACCACTTACATTCGATGTGGCTTCATCATTATGATTCATCCTCTCCCTTCTTTATTATTCTATTTCTCCTCATGCACTTCTTCCTTAATCATTTCATCTCTACTACCTAAATCTCCATGACTTAGCTACCTTCTTTTTAATAAATAGGGAGTGCTACTTACTTCATAGATACTCACAACAAATTAAACTAATCACTTCACTAGGATCCTTTGAAACCTAATAATCTAAGATCATCCAGAGATCAAATCAATATCATGCTAACATGTCTAAAAAATTTTCTAAAATCCTCCAAAGTTTGAATTCCTAAATAGTAATTATTTAACACTTGAATACCACTCTAACGATCAATACACTAACTTGGTCTTCCTCTTTTCACAAGAAGGAGATCTGATTATGCCTTAAATGGGGATGATTGAGAGAAAGAGAAAGAAAAGTGATAAGTAATGAGAGAACAGGAGGAAAAGAAGGATAGTGAGAGAAAAGCTTAGTCTCTTCCTTCTTTTCTTTTCACGGAAGGTGAGAGATAAAGGGAGAGGGGCGAGTGAGAGGGAGGGAGAGAGAGCGAGTGGACAAGAGCACGCATAAGAGAAGAAAAAAACAAGGAGGGATGAACTAGCATCTCAGAGGGGATGCAAGGTTCCATTTTTTAGAAAAGAGGCTAGTGTTTTGTTTTGGGTAAGAAAAGGGGCTAAGGTGATGGAAAGATGGTAGGCCCAGGTGACTTCACATCCTCACCTCCCCTACGCTAATTAAATTTTGTCCTCAAAATTTACATAGCAACATCATCAAATAACTAAGGATATTTATTTCTCATTTCCTTCTCTAACTCTTGAGTGGCCTCTCACACAGAATGGTTATTCCACTACACTTTAACATATGGAATAACATATTGCTACAAAGCCTGATCCTTTTGGCCTACAATTTGCATTGGATATTCTTTATATATCACACCTTCTCTAAGTTGCAAAGGTTTATGCGTTATTACATGATTAGGGTCTGCTATATGCTTTCTCAGTATAGACACATGAAATACATTGTGAATATCCATAAGTGCTAGCGGCAAGGTGCAGCAAGGCAAGTCTACATGATATTTCACCAACCCTTTCTAGTATTTCAAATGGACTAATATATCTAGGGCTAAGTTAACCATGAATCCTAAATTTGGTAATTCCTTTAGTGGGAGACACATTTATAAACACATGATTAGGAACTTAAAACTCTAATTCTCACCTTTTATTATTTATATAACTTTTCTATCTACTTTGGACTATGCGATGCGTTCTTTGATTAGTTGAATCTTTGCTATAGTTTGTTGTATTAATTCAAATTCTAGCAATCTTTTCTTACCAACATCATCCCAACGTATAGGTGATTTATATTTTCTTCCATATAATACTTCTTAAGGTGTCGTTTGAATGCTTGCCTAATAACTATTATTATAAGTAAATTGTACTAAAGCCAGATGTTCTTTCTAAGAACCTTTTAGATCAATGACACAAGCTCTCAATATATCTTTCAATATCTAAATAATTCTTTCTGATTGTCCACTATTAAAATTAAGTTTAGTTTCCAAAGCTTTATATAATCCTTTCCAAAAACTATGACACAAATTTACTATCCCTATCTGGTACAATGGTTACTAGAACATTATATAGTCTTACAATTTCTTTAATATAAAATTTAACTAACCTTTCAAGAAAATGACCAACCTTGAATGCTAGGAAATGAGGTAATTTTATTAGTTTGTTCATAATCACCCAAATTGCATCACTACCATTAGGGGTTTTAGGCAAACCTATCATAAAATCCATGATAATATGCTGTCATTTTTATTTAGGAATAGGTAGAGGCTGTAATAGTCCTCTTAGACTATGGTGCTCAGCTTTCACTTGCTGACATACTAAGTATTATGCCACAAACCTATCATAAAATGCAACATGTTATTTTGTAATTGCAACTAAAAAGACATATTATGCATCGGTAACCAAATTATATTCAACAAATCCCAAATTGCTAATCAGATCACATTCAATAAATCCCAAATTGCAAACCAATCACTAACAAATCATAATAACATTGAAGGCCATATCATTTGATTCTTTTTGAGAATAAAGAAGATGAACAGAGAATATACTAACCTTCCATCAACCAACTACAAAATTGGATTCTCTAATCTTTCTACTAGGCTGTGTCACTCCAATTCTCGATCATCTTGGCCCCCTCTTGGATGAATGCCGTTGGATTTTTTGTTTTAAGGCTTTGATTGAAGAGGTTGATAGATTAGGCAATCGGGCCCTTATGGGATACAAATGGATATAAGAAGTTACCAAAAAATACTTAGCACATGTAATGCACGTTCTAACACAGATTACATGTGGTAACATAGTAATAGCGTCATAGAATGCACATACTGATACAATAACAACATCATAGGTCCAAGTAGACAAAAGGTTTCAAATATAACATGTTATAAACTATAGGATTTATTTTGATACTTTGTTAACTTTAGAATTTAAGTTGCAAACTCTCCAAAATTATGGGGTTTAAACTATAATTATTGTCATGCCCTTCTTAAATCAAACTACCTAATCGTAAAAAAGTAACTAAATCTTGAACCAACTTCTACTTGAAATCTTGTTTATTTCTTAGTCTTTGACCAAAAAATAAAAAATAACTTTTATAAGCAAGGCTTAATAAGTAACCCCTAACTATGCTTAGAGAGATCAAGTAAGCAACTTAATTCAATTTAAAATACATAATAATATAATATTTAACTATCATTTTAATAAACAATTTTAATAGAAAATAATTCATATCATTTATAGTAACAATATCAAATTTAAAAACTTAAAGCTTTCATTTTAAAATTATGATAATAACTCTACAGTCATAACCATAGCTATATATAAATCATGTGGCAAGGTTAGAACACATCGCCGTATTTAACTCTGTGGAGGTGAGTTAGATATAGGCCACCGCATATATCTCCTACAAAGATGGGTTTCGATATTAGAAGTTTTCATACAAGTCTCAAGAGACAAGAACAATATGTCATGAATTATAGCTGATAGAGTCTATAGCTTATGATATAGATTTCGTAGCTTATCATAAGTTGTTTCATATCATATAACTTATAATTTGCCTAGGTATCATACAAATTCCTATAACTTAAAATTTAAGTTTCAGATATAATGAATTTAAAAGTAAATTATAACATGAACTAAGAAATCATCAAAAAGTTAACATACATATGAGCAACATTCATAACATATATGTTTTCTTAAGCCAATTTTTGATATATTGACAAAAAATTTACAAAATTCATTATTCAATTTTTTGTCATAAAATTCTATCACATATCATAAATTCATAATAACATTTCAAATAATTCTTATAAAACTAGCAATAATACTAAATTCTAATCATTTAAATTTTTAAAATAAAATATTTAATCAACTAAACCAGGTCTTTCAAGTAATTAACTAGAATATTTATAAAATATGAGATTTAACTATTTAATAATTTTATGAATTATTCTAATCATGATTGGATTTACTTATCTCTTTAGATAAAATTGACGATAACTAATCCTCAAATTTTGACACAAAAGGATTCCATCATCCTTCTTAATCCTTCAGCGTCCACCTATTGATTTGATACTAAAAGATCTCCATTGCACCCTATTTATAGAGAGATTTTCTAAAATAAATAGGTTTCCTATTTTTTGTAAGATACTAATTTTCTAAAACTAATAAATTTCTCATACTATATTAATTTCTTTAAGAAATCAAAAAGATAAATATTCATTAAATATTTAAAATAGATTTTTAACTCAAAACAAACTTCTAACTCATTGAACATAATTTTAAAATATAAAAATTCAGATAAGAAAATAAAAATCATCCTTATCATCATTGCCTTTTCATAATTCATTAAAATTTCATTAGCACTAATATATGTTTCAAAAATTGCTCTCGACTTCCTCAATTTAACTTCAATTTGAGTGATTCAAAATACGTTATAAAGCTAATTTAATACCAAACATTATATATATATATTCAATTTAAAATTCTAACTATGTAATTTTTTATAATTTTTAGTTTAATCTAGTTAAATTGGATCTTAATATAAAGTGAGCTAATCAAAAGGGCTGAGCCTCATAATTATCCTCTTTATTATATAAAAGAACGTGCAATAATAATCTAGAAAGAAAGTTGAAGAGTTGCTAAGGATGCAACTCTTCCCGATCTATCTAAGAGATGCCAAAGCCATCAATGAAACTTTGTTGCTATTTGATTTTCCATTACTGCCATGATCTTGCGACCCCATGCACTTGCTACCATGCCATCATAGTATTAGTCCTTGGAGACAACCATCACCAATGAGCATGTCATTAGCTTCAATGCTCTCCATTCTTGGCTCATGAAAAAATAATGAGCAGCTACCTTCCTCAAAAATAGTCATCACCATCAACCCGAAATGGTTCGCCCACAAAGGCCATGGAAGTAGCAACAATACTTGAGCGTGACGGCCGCTCCTTCATCCAAGCCTAATTCCATGAATGCCATTTTCATTAGATTCATGATCGTCATGGGCACAGTGCTCCTCGGTGATATCATCATTACAATGAGGCCTATACTATATATGACCTTAATTAAGATTTGATGAGATACAAATTGATGATGGTCCTCTACTGCCTATGTCTAATATTGGCCACACTACTCCTTCCATGCCTTCCAAGCATGTTTACTTTTGATACTGATGAATTTGTTATGAAGGATGATGACGTATCAAAGATAGCTCTACTATAGCTTGCGTACTACAACCATCGGAGAGACAATTATTAATCTTTTCAATAACATCATCATAACGCTATCAGCTGACTTCTAACAAATGTATCAAATTAGTTTGAGCATTATTATTGATTTGCTTGGCAATTCATCTCTTTCATCTTGTATCAACTGACTTCTAAGAACTGTATCAAACAAGTTAGGCACTATTATTGATTTGTTTGGCAATTCAACTCTTTCATCTTGCGTTGATGATTCATGTGATCATTTTCAAAAGGAGAGCATCAGCCTGTTGATTTTGTTAATGGAAAGCTCTATTAGTCCATTTTATTTAGCACACTTGGATTTTTGGCCAGCACCTATAACTTTTTTATTTAGTTGTTGTTGTTACTTATTATTTAATAATTATCATTCTCGCATCTCTTGAATTTTAGAGTCTAAAAGTTTTATTCATCTCTGCAGATTTGAACCTTTCGTTGAGAATCTATTCTCTACTGGCGTTGAGATTCTCCGAACTGACAACGGTATTGAGTGCGCTAGTAATAAATTCATACTTTTCTCCAGTAATAAATTCATACTTTTCTCCATTTTCACGGCATTCGTTCTCTGCGCTTCTTCTCGCTTGCTCGTAGGTGGAAGCCAACTACATTGCTGCCACACTATAAACCGCCTTCCCTCGCCTCTTTTGGATGGCAAAAATCTATTTTTTTAGTTATTATTTGTCACAAAGTTCCATAATATGTCACGTTTCATGTGGAGCCCAATCTATTTAGTTCAGACAAAAGTTGAAATTGAAATCAAGAAATTTAGATAAACCAAATTTTCAAATGAATATGCTAAAAATACATCACAAATTATAAAGATATCTATAAAATTAAAATTAATTTATTTAAAGAAATACTATGAAGATTTTATGATAACTTATCGAAATTTAATAAATAGTTAGAAATATCAATATACAGGAACCAGTTTACCTCTACTTGCAATATGATTGAAAGGCATACAGTATCGGATGGAAAGAGAATAAAGGTATCGAATGAGAAAAGAATAGAAGGACAGTTGAGAAGCAGAGAGCATTGATGAGAAGAGAAAGGAGTTGACAGATGAAAAGAGGCACAATAGGTTATAGTTAACTGAGATGGATTTATAATCTTAAATGAGAAATCTAATTTTTATATTTTTTAATATATAATTTGGATTCTAAATAAAATTAAAGTTAGATTTTAATTTCATCCAAACAAATACTCAAAATTAAAATCACTAATTTTAATTTTAATTCTAAAAGATTATTCTCACAAATCAATAAGATCCAAGATTATTTTTTCCACATTATTTGGCTTTCTTCACCAATCTCCTCTGCATAGGCACCTCTCCTTCCATTGTTCCACCTCCTCAACATTCCCGTCTCTTTCTTCACAATGTGTATTTTCACTCCTCCTAACCCTTCACTGTCTCAATGATCCCCACCTAAATATGCTCATCAAGTCATTCTATGCATCATGGTTGCAAGATTGTATAATCAAATCGATGAAAATTTCAACCTTTATGCCTCCCTTCTACCCGCGAACTTCCTTATCTAAGGATCTGCATGAGTTAGATCAGATTGATTTAGAGATACTTTTAAAATTAAATCAATTTAAATTTAAATTAATTTCTTAAAATTAAAACTAAAACTAAACCATTTGTTCCAGTAAATTTAACTAAATTGAACCATGAAATTTAGTTTGATTTTGGTTTGATTTATCGGTTTGCATATGCCTACTTTAAATAATCATGAGATTGATTTTCATAACAAATTTTATGTGATCAAATAATAACCTAATTATTGAATATAGTTTTCAAGTAGCACAATTATTTACATATATTTGTAGTAAGTTAATTTTAACTATAATACGAATTTAAACCCTTCCATCCCTTCTTGGATACTTTACTAGCATCTAGTAATGAGTTCCCTACGATCCAACCATATTCCAGCTTGAAGTACATAGATATATAAGCTACATTGGATGCACTAAACGAGATAGAATATATATATATATATATAGAGTCGTATCTCATATTTGATGTAAAACAGAATAATAAATAAGATAGAATAAAAATTATGCTATCTTATATTTTAATATTAAATAGAATTGGATAGAATTATAAATATATTTTTTTACTTTAATAATTATATTTTTATAAAAAAAAAGTAGCTAAGTATTATTTTGTTGTTGAGTACGAGGGCAACAGAGAAAAAATAAAATAGTAGCCAGACAAGATAAAAATAAAGATGACTATTTTAATGTGATAAATTATTTTACCTTCAATGAAATTAATAATTTTATTGGATAAAATTTTATTTTATTTTTTTAGATAATAAACATAAGAAAAAACTAAAATAATCTTATCTTCTTTCTTATCTGTTGTACCAAATGTATCTATAAATAAAGTCAAAGAAATGTACGATAGTCTTTCTAGATGTAAAGCGTTACTAGATGCAAGACGCTTTAATTAAATTCATGGAGTGGACTTTTAGTCCCACGGCCAAATCGACTACTAACGGAGTAGTTTTCTCTACAGCACTAACATATGGCTGAGAGATTAAGCAATTAGATGTCATCCATATCTTTTTGCATGGGCAACTACAAGGTTCTATGGATCCCAAATTCCAGATCATATCTGCAAGCTTCAGGACATCTGTGGTCTTTAACAGGCTCCCAGAGCTTGGTTCTCCAGGTCCTGATCATCTCTTTTTCCACTGGATTTGCCAGCAGTAAGATTGGCACGGCACGTCAGAGCTTTTCTAAACTTGACCTCATTTTTATATAATTTCCTTTGATGACCTGAGCCAACTCTTCTGACATATCTCACGTCATACATAAAAACTTTCTTTTTAGTTTGCCGTGAAGAATTTGGACAGTCTGCATCATGTTGTTTGGCATTGAGGTTGCAAGCAATGCTCAAACCGCATAGTTGTCGAAAAAGTATTATGTTTTTGAGCTTCTTGATCATCTTTAATGTAGCGATCCTATTCAAAGTTCGGATCTGAACTCAAATCTAATAGTAAATACTACAAGCTTGCTTGCAATGTCTTCTACTCCTTATGTGGGACTAAACAAATATTAACATGGGCTCTCATAGTTATTTCATGGATTTGACCAGTTTCTATATCAGCCTTGTCCCAAAACTATATCTTATTGTTTCAAGTGGTATACATACTAAGGACTCCAACCCTAATTGGTTTAGCAGTCCACTTCACGAATATTCTTGTCTGTTATTGCATTGTTTTTTTGGAGTTATTTTTTTTCGTAGCTTCAATTATATATGCGTAAGAACACTTGCAACTCAACTACAATGTATCACCATCAGTCGCAAGACCATGTGCATTTAGGATTACATTCAAAGGGGCCAATTTTAAGCCTTAATGTATACAACCACAGCCAAAGATAACTAAATTATTTTCTTCTTTGCTTAAATTTTGCCTTTGTTTTCACCAATAACTTTGAGAATTGTTTGAAAGGTGACAGAAATAATTGTTGGGCTGAAGTAAGAGATCTAGAATATTTTCTTATGACAGTGGATATAATTACAAATTGGAAAGGAATATAGGATTATTGATGAACAAAGGAATCAGCCTTTGAGAGTAAAGGCTTGTTTTTCTTCGTTCAGAGAATTTCTTTATTTGTTGTTCTGATATATATCATCACCACAACCAATAAAGATACAACTTACAACTGCTCTATTATGTACCTTGATCATCTTTTTCACAAAAATCATCAGCATTATTGAATACAACTACATATTATTCAGGTCACCACTCAGGGTTTATGAAGATATAAATGGGGTTAACTTAAGTAATTCTATCTTATAGAATGAAATAAATCATGTCTACCACCTAAATTTCAAACTGGTGTGGGGGAGAATTTGGCCAGCCCGACAGCAAAACTGGTCAAATTTAGACAATATCCATTGACAAGCAAGGAAAGGGGGACCATTTTTATCTTTGTATTAATTAGCCTATCAGAAAGTAGACATAACCATCCAATCTTCAAAGCCAATTAAACACTAGCATCAGCAATTTCAGAGGAAGATCTGATCAAAGACCAGTTTTATATTTCATTTGGATCTTAGGCCCCAATTAATTAGAACCTGCAGCAGAAGCAAGTAGTGAAAATAATCCAATCTAATCAGGACTGAAGTAAAAAAAAAAAAGACTAAAATAGTAATGCTATCAAGATGGGAAATCTCAAAGGGCTAAGGTCTTGGTGCATAGGCTTTGCATTGTCCAAGGCCACCAAATCAGAGTGATGGCAACCTGGGTTGGTTTTGGATCTTGTGTAGGCCTTCAGATTTTTCAATTACCAATGCATCTCTGATGCCTCTGAACCCATTCTTTCCTCAGATTCCCGTCAGTCAAGTCCTTGCAGGCTCATGACATCCAACATGAAGACAACCCATCAAAGCCTGTGAGCAAGATCTACTGCATTACTTTCATTAGCTCTTTCAGATGCCATGGCATCTAGAAATAGATGTTGGGGGACTAAAACAAATAGTATAATTAAGGTTCATAGCCTTCCCTTAAATTCTGACCAACTTGGGATTCACGAGATCAATGAGAGGCTCATCTGGTACAATGGTTCAGATTATTGAATTCCAATTTTACAAGTCACATTAAAATTGGTCATGTGAGTGAATCAGTTGAAGTGACTTCCTGGAGTCCTATTGGAGGAGGACGAATCGCCTCAGTTACAAAAAAAGCAGCCCATCTTTCATGAATGATTCTATAGGTTTGGAAAGATTCCCATGGGAGAGAAATAAAGAGAAGGATGCTTTGGGGCACCAGTTTTGTGCACACAAAAGCTCTTGATTGTTGCTGGCTTAGCAACTCACATTCAAGTATGGCACCAAGTCCCATGAGAGATGCCAGTCCTCCAATATCTTGGCAGGAGGAACTTATCAAAGTGAACAAAACAAGGAAGATAAGAAAAAAATACCAACAATAGATAAAATTATAGGAGATCAAGGTCCTCAAAGGGGAGAAAAGATAATTAGAGAAAATTTCAAATGTGCTTACCTTAATGTAGGAAAACAGAACACAAAATTAGCAATGGGAAGAATACTCCACAAGAACAACCCACATTTGTGATTACAAGTCTAAAGTCACTTATCTTTTATTATCAGGTTATCATCAAAATGAGTGAATATTCTTAAAACAGTTATGTATTGTTAACAATTTATGGTAGCATTTAATGAATAAAAATATCATCATTTATTAAAATTTTTTTATAGAAGGAAAATTATATGATGGTGTTTATTGCCACCATGTTTTGTAGTAGTTATGTTTTGGAAAATACATGAAAAGGATTATTAGGAGAGGATTTCTGATCTCATTTTGGATTTGATAGATCAGTGTGCATTAATTTTGGATTCAATGGTTGTATCCTTACAATTATTATTCCTAAAAGATTTTTTTTCCTGAATGCATGTAAGTGAGAGAGTGAGAAGAGAGAGTATACATAATATTTAGATCAATAATAGCTGCATATTGGATTTTTAAAGAACTAAGATAGGAGAAAGCTCTATCAAAACTTGATGAGGGCAAGACTCAAACCCAAGCCACTAGTATCAATAACTAGTTACTTTATCAATTTAGTCAACTAATATTGGATTCAATATATCATCACTCTCTTGGCACTTGCTATATACATATGGGCTATGTCTTTATTTAATAGAAAACAGGAGAATCTCTGATTGCTTTCCTTCTTTAATGTGTCATTTTATGATAGTACTTCTGAGACCGGCTAGAAGAACATAGCTGGAAACTTTGGTGTACCTATGAGAAAATGGTAAAAACTTGCAACCCAATCTATATCCCACATGATGAGTGATCTTAGTAGGAAAATGAAAATTGTGCATAGACATATCAATAATTATCTATTTGATAGTGTGACCATGCATCCTAATCTTAAAAGAAAAAAATCTTTTATCTAAGTTACCTCACTTGTTTTGGAGATTCGATAAAAGCTCAAATCTATTTCAGCTTCCTAGGGACCTCGATAGTTCAAGTGTTATAATTCACTTCGTTGCACTCGCGCTGATGTCAGCACCGGCTCACACCGCCAATTCTATCCACTGAACCTCAAACTAAATCAAATCTCTAATAATTCATCAAAGAAACTATTGGGTCTTAATTAGGTGCCTATGATGAGCTAGCCCAATTTAGACATAAACCCTTAGGTTAGACCCAAATATAGTTGGAGAGTTAGTTTCTAGAACCATAGGAAACCATCTCGCATAAGCTCCTCCTTCTCTCTCTTCTGCAAATGTATTCAGGTGTGGGAAAGAATTAGAGAGAGAATACTCATCTCTTCATTTTCCTTTGCTCTACTTTTCATGATTGGCCTCAGCGGCGACAACATACTTAGACCATGGATTGAGGAGGTCTTTTGTTTTGTGATTATCTCTCAAGTAATGTGATATTCCTTGAGATCTCAGGAGCAGTGTTTCAAGCCATCCTAGTAAATCCTTCTTGTTCTGTATGCCTTCGGATGCAAATCTCATGGTTGACTAAATAATACAAGTTTTTTTTTTTTTTTTTCTTACAAGAAATTATTTAGTCAACTATGAGATGATATGCCTTTCTTAAAGGCTATGAGATGACCTGGTTTCGTACCATTTTATGGCATGTTGAAGCATCCAAGCCCCCCTAAAGTATTGGACCCAAAAAGGCGTAGCTTCAATCATGTTAGATCCATGTCCAAAAATCTTCTTTCTACTAAATGATGAAAGTAGCTTTTCATGCAGAAAAGAGTAATAGTTTATGAAGTCTAAAACACTAAATCATGTGTCCTGGCAATTGGCACCTTGGTGAACATAATATGCATTCATTGCCAACTTATATTCTATTAGTCAACTTGTCTGGCCACCACCCAAGCAACTGATCCACATAGAGATCTCCATGAGAATTTTGTGAGCTTTGCTGGTACTCCTTTGTTTCTTTTTATTTTACATGTAAATTAATCATTAGGCCAATTTTTAGGCATACAATTGGGTTAACCTTTTTCTAATTAGCCAATGGTCTGCTCTACATGTATAACCCATCCCCAGCATGCGCCACGTTCGTATACAAAGACTATGCTACAGAAAAGAAGGCAAATTATATTAAACTACATTTTGAGTAAACAATGGGTAATTCCATCAACTTCATCTCGTTAACAACATGAAAGAAGAAAACATATTTGGGAGAACATCTTCCAGCCAAAAGTCTGCTGCCAAGGTAGCTCCTCAACAAGATCAAACAGAATACTATCTTCAAATCTTGCACCAATCCAGTCTACACATTAGCAGCCAGACCCAAAACAAAACTAAACCCCATCATAAGATCAGCCCTGCAGCACCTAATATAAGGGGCTGATAAGAAATTTAGGCTAGTCTTTCTCCTTGTTGGCATCTGTTGGTGAATTAGCAGTCCCTCAAAACAGCTTTCTTCCTGTGAGATCGGTACGTGTACAAACACCCTAACATCCTCGTACGCTGAGAAGACCTCAGCATGTCTCCGTGAATCATGATCAATTGTCCTTCTGAGTACTGTACGTCTACAGAGCATCCCCATGAGTCCACTCTTTGGTGCATTTCATGTTGAATGCTCGAATGTTGATTTGGAGTTAAAACATCAACTTTGCAACGAGATGTTGCCCCAAAAATTCAAGTTTACGACCTTCTCATGTGCATCCTTGAGAGATGCATCACATCTTTCATGTCCATGCATTAGCATGAAGCAGGCGTATCCCACGAGTTACAGTACCAAATTATTCTGGATTCCTTTAATGACCATTCTGATTTAATCCAGAGGCTGTGATAACCCAACATGATGCGAAATCCCTGTGAGCTTGTGCATGCTTGATACAAGAAGATGGTCACTTATGGTGTGGCAAATTATATCAATAAATCATAAATGAGTCGTTCCAACTTAAGAATATGACAACAAATGCATCAATTCAAATCCAATCAATTTATTAATCGTATTAAAAATTTTGACTTGAACCCAATCATTGCATTATAAAAGTTACAAGACATAATCTATACAACCCATTTAATAAACATATCATGTTTGGGTTGATATAAATGTATGACCTATTTTCAACTCGTGCAACTTGAAATCAAGTTTTACTCCATTTAATCCATCTAATCCATATTTTAGATTTGATAATAGAGTATTCAAATACTTAAAACATCCTTCACCTTTTTTTTTTAAAATTATTTTGCTATATTTTATAATGCTTAGTTTATATATTAATTTAAGTAATTTCTAACATAAGTTAAATAATTTAAATGGATAATATTTAAAAATTTATATATTTAATAATTATATCAATCACGAGATAATCGTAGATTAGTGGATCGATTTGATATAAGATATATTTATTAATTATGTTTAATAGATTGATTCCATTTTGTTCTGAATTTATTTTACATCCAATTCAAATCATGTCACATTCAAATTGTATTTACGATCATGCCCAAGCCCAAAATTACCATCACCGGTCGTAAAACCCTTCCTCTCTAAAACCCACAGTGATCACTCTCAAAGGGGCGGCCACCCACATTTTCGCTTCCAAGGTAGCACTTGCCTCATCTCTCTGTAGCCGCTGGAGCGAGAGAACTCCGCCAGAGTCCACTCCCATCGCCACTCTCTATTTTTGGGGGCCGAGGCCCAGTTCACTCGCCGTCTACTTCCAGCCGGCAGTTAAATCCCACGAGATTTTGACCGACCGCGGGGAATGGACTCTCCTTTCCTCCATTCCAAACAACTCTCTTGAAACCTCTCCACTTAGATTTTAAGAACACAGCTCCAAACTACTCCGATGGGGGATTCAGATTGCTCCGTTTCTCTCTCTAACCTCATCTGCCAAGAGGATGGAACAACTCTTCTTCTTGGCGATGATGACGACGAGGAAAATAGTGACATGGTAACGGTTTATAACAACGCCTATATTCTATCAGAAACAGAGCATGATTACATTGAGATGCTGGTCTCCAAAGAGAGCGGCTTCTTCGAGAGCGGAACCTATGACTATTTTTCTGAAGATTGGCTGAAATGTGCTCGCTCTAATGCTGTCCGATGGATTCTGAAAGTTAGTATCAAACTATTTAAATTTATTATTCTCTTTATGCTCCAATTGTTGTCTTCTAATTGCAAGCTTTTTTCTTTTTTTTATCGTGTACTTTGAATGCAACAGACTCAGACTTTCTTTGGCTTCTGCTCCAAGACAGCATACATGGCCGTTACTTATCTTGATCGGTTTCTCATGCACCGAAAAATTGATGTAATGATTTGTTTCATTTTCTAATTCTGTCTTGCTATCTGGCTCTGATTCTTTAGTTCCGTCTATTGAATTATTTTAGTGTATTTGATCAGAAGGGGAAGATTTGGGCGGTTCAATTACTGTCAGTAGCTTGTTTGTCACTGGCAGCAAAGATGGAGGAATGCAAGGTCCCAACATTGTCGCAGTTCGCATTAGAAGAATATGATTTTAGTAGCAATGCGATACAGAGGATGGAGGTTTTTGTTTTGAATACATTGGAATGGAGGTTGAGTTCGGTAACTCCATTTGCATACTTAAGTTATTTTGCATTCAAGTTACAAGAACACAAGTGGAATAAATTGATGGCAAAAGCCATTGAATTTATTTTTGCAGCAACTAGAGGTTGGTCACCATCAATTCATTAAATTCTTTAGCATATTGTATTTGAGTTTATACGCTAAGGAGTCATAAGATTCTCCCTTTTTTTCTGTTTTTAACTTGTTTTCGATGAATGCAGTGATGAATTTGGTGGATTATCGCCCATCAGTCATAGCAGCTGCAGCAATTCTGGCAGCCCTTGATGAAAGATTAACTCAAAATTTAGTGGAGTATAAGATGAGAATAATCTCTCTACGTGGATCACTGGATACTGTAAGTTTTGACTTCTGATTGGAATTTGTGTTAATTTAATAGCTCCATAAGTTAGGAGAAAAAGTTAAGTGTTGAGTAAATGCACTATTATTATCCTGTGTCAGGAGCATGTGTTTTCCTGCTATAGCCTGATGATTCAGGAGTCACGCAAGGAGAAGCTGAAGCCATCAAAGAATTTGATTTCCTCGGAGCCATCGGCAGCCAATTGTGTGAGAGCCAACAGCTCTGTTGATGCCAATGCCACCTCCCCTTTCACAGCAAGAAGAAGTAAAAGGAGGAGATCAGAATCACAGCTTGCCAAGTAGAAATCAGGTGGAATTGAGATGGAGTTCAGAGACCCAGGACTGGTTCTTTGTTTAGCTGTCAATGGGGCATGATTTGATTCTCTACTTAAGTACGATTTGCAATTGATTGATCACTTTGCTTGAAAAAAGTTTGGTTTTGAGTTTTTGAGGACATCTTTCCCACGCTAGTTTGTGTAAAAAGAAGGGAAAGATAACATAAAGAGAGGCAAAAGCTACAGCTCAAAGTAAAAACCAGAAAAAGGCTGACCGAATTTAAAAAAAGCTAGGAAGAGATCACCTCCAACAGTCCACAGCGCAGTGATTTTTGTGAATAGGATTGCGAGTAGTCCTTTTGATTTGTAGACCTTGTCATTCATTCATGAATATTTACCAACATTCATTGTAATTACTGTTCTGTATTCCCTTTTCTTAACGTGTGATTTGGTGAGACCCATGGGACCAGTGGAGGGAGCCTTCTAAACGGTAGTCTACGAAGTACCATTGCTATGGTTGAAGGTGTTTCGAGACGCTTTCATGAGCCTTTGAAAGGCAATGAGAGAGTGCTGGTATGATCTGATGCACTTGGGTTGCATGCTGGCCAGCTGAAAGTTTGTAAAGTGGATGAAACTCTGATTGGATTTGCTTGAGATGATGCTGGCTTCATTGCTTTGCTTTGCGTTGTGTTGTCAAATGAGAACCCAGATTTGCTTGTGGAATCCAAATGACTGTTCATGAATGCGGACTGGTTGTCTCTTTTGTGATGCACGGCATCTTTCATGATGCCTCATCAAAACATAGTCCGTATAGACATCGATTTTTTGTTTTTTAAGTCCCACAAACAGATAAAACGATAGCGAAAGCCATTTAAAGTTCACAAGGGGGGGAGGGACAAAAGAAAGACATGCAAAAAGACTATCAACTTTATAGAATTATGTGATACAAATATCTCTCTCTCTGGCTCAAAAAAAAAAAAAATAAAGTACTGCCCTTCAAAACATTGCACATATCATCCATGTTATGATTACACATAATTTCGTAGAGCTTTGCGTAGACAAGGGATGATAAATCCTTGCCACATAAAAAAGAAATTCAAGAATGTTTTTTTGAAAAGAACTCAACTTTATCTTTGATACTGTACTCATTGCTAGCTTAATTTTATAGGGTAATTGGATTCTCATAAAAACTTTTGTAATCTTCTCTTTAATACTGTAACCCCAACTTTCTTATAATTTTTTAAGGGAAAGTACTCCTCTCTCATGGTTCCCTCAAAAATAAAGATAAAATCTATACGTAGC
The DNA here is from genome assembly GCA_017589505.3 of Metroxylon sagu. Classification (NCBI taxonomy): domain Eukaryota; kingdom Viridiplantae; phylum Streptophyta; class Magnoliopsida; order Arecales; family Arecaceae; genus Metroxylon; species Metroxylon sagu. The sequence continues at coordinate 615,899 of JACVBY030000659.1, read as the reverse complement.
GCTAGTTATTAGTTTGCATCTAATCTTCTGAATGGTCCAAGGGCTTAATCTACTTATCAACCTCAGTCAGGCCAAATCAAATATTTAAAGTATAGTTAAAAACATGAATATAAGTTGGATGATTAAATTTTTTTATCATCAAGTGAATGATAAATTATCAATACTATATTAATATAATCATTTACATTTTTTAAAAAATTATAAGTGTTATATAAGATTAAATATAATTACTTGTAGAATTGAATAGTGAGATCCTAATCAAATAATTGCCTTGGAAAAATAAATATAAATATAGATATTTGAAGAATGCTCAAATTTATCTCTATATCATGATAGTTTCAAAATGGATTTGATGGATCTTATCTGGTCCACATTGACTACTAGTCTCATCCTTCATCTTTGTTTACAACACATTAAAGGTCTACAGTTTCTCCCACGTGCTGCCAAGTTTCTTTTCTTATGAGATTTACTGACCAGTTCAGCATGTGGGTGGTGCTTTTTTTTTTTACTTGCTTCGATGAGGAAGGGGACACTATGTGAGTCTTCCATGCCTCAAAGTTGCTGTGAGGTCTTATCCCTCACCACTCTCTGGTCTCCGATGAGATGGTTGGCAATGAGATGGGCTTCTTTGATTCCTATGAGATCCCTCTAATCCATGCAGTCAAAAACAAGACAGACTTCTTTTTTAAAGGAAAAAGACAGACATGATTTGGTAAAATGGCTGGTTCAATGGAGTACCACCTCGGTAGTGAATGGTACCTCTCTTGCTGGGCTGGCTGGCTCTGGCACAGCAGAAGGGCAAAAATAAATAAATAAATAAATAAAAGAGGTGCTTGACCTGTGGCAGTTGGAATTTACGCATGAAACCTGTGGCTCTCAACAAAAGGTTCTTCAAATGGTGACCTGCCCATCCCTGCAGGCTAAGGATCTCTCCCCCATAGGAACAGTAAATAAACAAGCAAATCCATCCAAGGCTCAAGGAAAAAAAAAATAGAGTGCCTCCTCTTGACTTGGTCAACAAAATATTTCTATGGACATCAAAGAATGATGAGCTGTCATTGTGTAATGATTCAGCAAAAGGGGAGGCAAGGACCAGCAATCCAGTGGAGCGTATGAAGTACACCAGTACAGAGCCATCAGTGTATTTTGTTGTGCTAGCTTTTGGATTGGACATAGACTGCAAGAATGTCAGACAATTTTATTTATTTTTATGGCAACATCATTAGAGGACCTGCAGCGATAAAGTAAAGATTGGGTTTTCTTTTCAACCGACGGTGTAACATCAATGGGCATCCCCTAAAATGCTCTATTTAGCCAAATCAAGTGCAATTGGAGTGCCCACTTTGCCACGTACAAGTTTCCTCACAACTCAAGGCTTTGTCCCTTGAAGCATTCTAAAGTTCATCAGCGAGAGCATGACACTTGGGTGGTTAAAGGTTAGCTTGAATGGTGCAGTAGTGCCATAGGTGTTTGTTTGTCTTTACATTGATTGAGATGAAAGAGGTGACACTCATCATGCAAAATATTTTAAAAAATATCTCTCATGAGTAAAATTCGTCACTTAACAAAAGAAAAGAATGTGTTATAGGGAAATTTGACCCTTATTTTATGAATAGCTGCTTTAAAAATCTAAAGCTGTTAGATTTCTAGGCCTGGATCCACTACAGAAAAAGCACAGATGGTATGCCATTTCATATAGATCATTAAGACAAGCTCAAAATTACAAGCAGACTATTTTCTTTGTTTTCATGGCCTTTATACATGACTTGCTTCATAATTGTTTCTAGTACACCAGTCCTCAAAAAGCCTGTGGGGCTGGCCATCTGAAAAAGCTTTGAAAACATGAGAACACTTCGTAGACACCAGTTTTTCTCATAGTTAATTTTTCACTTGGATCCCACAGGAATCATTTTGATGGCAGCAGCAATAACCATGCCAAGAAAGCCAATGAACACACTAAAAAACCACTGTTTGAATGTAAGTGGGGTTGTGTTGGCAAAATCTCCAAGGAATTGAACGATAACAAATTGCAAGACGACGGTGCCCGTAATGACAGCCACAAACACATAGTTCTCCAAGATGCCCTGAAACACATCTATTTTCTCCATCTCCCTTGAGCTAATCTCATTGAAAACCTGGACAAGAAGCTCCAGAAATCAGTGTAACTTTAGAGTCTTGGTTTAAAATATGAGGAACCACTTGCCAACTTTTACTGAGTAAATGCATGTAATAAGATAATAATATGAAGATAGCTTCTACAAGGGTGAACATATAAGATGATGTGCTTAGAGTATTTTCTAATCAGGTCAACAGCTCAGCAATTCTCATGTCCATCTAAACTGTGTTCAGGTTCCAAATGACGTAATAATAGCAAGGCATCTACCTAAGGCAAAAGCTAAACTAATGGTTTATCAAAGAGCCTTTAAGATTCATTATCTATTGCATTTATTTGGTTTAAGCACCGTTGAATGGAATTTTGATAATGGAAAATGAATTCTATGTTGGACTTCAGAACTAAGGTTCTAAGCATATGGAGCATATCTTTTGTTAACCATTCACCATAATTTGGCCAAACTGATAGGTCTAAATTAAAAACAAGGCAAAGTTCCTAAAAGAAAGCACAGATGTCATGATTTACCTGACAAAAGACAAATGAATTGAAGATAAGCGTATTAAGCGTGATATCAGAATCAGGGTCCTCAAGTTGCAATAGTGCTTTCCCTTCTGTCTGGAGATACCATATTATGATAAACTGATAGAATGCTTGCCCCAGGATATTTCTCCACATTACGTTGCTGATAAAGTTTCCTTTCTTTCCAACAGGAGCTCTTTTCATCAAGCCTTCATTAGGTGGCTCCGTGGCTAATGCAAGAGCTCCAAGTGTATCCATAATCATGTTGACCCAAAGCAGCTGAACAGCCGTTAAAGGAGTATTTCCTACAATGAGACATGGCAAGAGGAAAACAACCATGAGGAATAACTAAAAGCATGCAAATATTCAATAATTATTAAAACATGTATTATATACCTGTTAAGCAGGCTGAGGAGAAATTAACAATGAGAGCAACCACATTAACAGTCAACTGGAACTGCACAAACTTTTGAATATTTATGTACACAGAACGTCCCCATCTTGCCACAGTTACAATAGTTGAAAAGTTGTCATCAAGAATAATTACATCAGCACTCTCTTTTGCCACCTGTATCCAAGAATTCAATTGATGACAAGGTTCAGTAGAATCCTCCTAACCTACTGCACTAAAAGATGCTAGAATTTACTGCATAAATGTAAACTGTGCTTTGTTAGTAAGAAAGCTAATTTCTAAAAAAGTTGAACTGGAAAGTGAACTTTATACATCAAACAAAGGCAGGATTAAATATCCATGATGAACAAATTCACAACATCAACAGTAGCATGCACCCTAGTGCAAGCCATGGTTCGAAAAAGACTAGTGTTAACATAATTGACAAAGTGTGAGGATGCATAAGCAAGTTCCTAGAATTCAAACAATAATTTACAAGGTATAATCGACGCGAAGCAGATAATTATGTAAATAATAGCTGAATGACAGGCATGTCTTCGCTCTACTAGCTGTGCAGATAGGAAAGCTTCCACGCGAGACATACGGCAACAATAACAAACAGGGAAAAAATACCTCAGTTCCTGCAATACCCATAGCAAGTCCAATATCTGCCTCGTGAAGTGCTGGGGCATCATTTGTGCCATCACCAGTCACAGCAACAACTTCATTGAACATTGTGCGCAGGTGTTTTACCAAGGTATGTTTGTCTAAAGGTGAAGATCTAGCCATCACCTGGTAAATTAAAACGTTAGCAAGTTATGAGGACTAATTAACCAATCAAGTGTATGGTACATACGGTAGTATGAAAAATAAGAGAAATAGAACCTGAAGTTTTGGAATTAAATCATTCATTTCCTCTAGACTCTTTTTTCTGAACTCTGGACCTTCAATAGCTACCCCGTCATCAGTAAGAATACCACATTCCCGAGCAATAGCCTTTGCTGTGTTTATGTTATCTCCGGTAACCATTCTCACAGTTACTCCAGCAGACCTGCAAATTGCAACCGACTCCTTCACGCCTGGACGGACAGGATCTTTAATACCCACAATTCCAATACAAGTATATCCTTCAACAGGAATTTGTTCCTCAGGTGAGAAACTACTTCCAATTTCCATATAAGCAAGGCACAATGTACGAAGAGCTTCATTAGCAAAACTTTCTATTGTATTATTGAGATGACAGACCGCTGCCTCATCAAGGGGAACAGCATTACCTGTTGGATCTAAAACCTTATCACAAGCAGCCAATATAATTTCTGAAGCACCTTTAGAATGGGCAAAGAGTCCTCCTTCTGGAAGTTGGAGAACCACCCCCATTCTCTTCTTTGTGGAATTGAAAGGTTCCACTTTCACCAGTTTGGTTTCTTGACGCACTGCCTGAAAATCTCCACCAAGTGACAAGGCAAACTCCAACAAAGCAGTCTCAGTTGGTGTTCCAAGAATTTCAAGCTTTCCGTCTTGGTTGATCACAACTTCTCCACCAGTGTTATTGAAAATAGATTGCAGAAGAATTTTCACTACAACATCTGGAAGTTGCGAGCCCATACTACTCACCTTCTCAGGGTTATTTATTTCCTTAATATCTCCACATATGCAAGCCTTCACAACAGTCATGTGATTGGTTGTCAGCGTACCTGTCTTATCACTGCCAATAGATGTTGCTGAGCCCATAGTCTCACAAGCAGCAAGATGGCGCACCAGCGCTTTATCATTCATCATTTTCTTCATGGCAAAAGCAAGGCTCAACGTCACAGCTAAGGGCAGCCCTTCAGGAACTGCAACTACAACTATCGTCACAGCAATGGCAAAAAACTCCAACAATTCCAATGCATCATCTCCTGACCAGCTCAAGTATGAACCATCTAGAATTTTACGTCTAATTTGGCCTTCTACAAGCACTGCAAATGTCACAACTGCAAAGAACAGACCAATTTTCCCAATGATTGTTGCCACTCCATTCAGTTTGACCTGCAATGGAGTTTCATCATCTCCTCCTTCACTGAGTGTGGCCATCAGCTTACCCCATTGGGTTCTCATACCAACAGTTGTCACCAACATTACACAAGATCCATCTTGGACCTTAGTTCCAGATAATAGAAAAGGATTTTCTTTATTTACAACGACAGGTTCACTCTCTCCTGTTAAACTGGATTCATCTATCAATACAGAGAATCCAGAGACGAACAACCCATCAGCAGGGACTTGATCTCCAATTGCTAAATGCACAATGTCACCTGGAAGAAGGTCGTATATTGACATTTTCTGTCTGAATCCACCCCGCGTAACTTGTATGGATATCTTCTTCTTCTCCTTGTCCAAATCCTTGAACTGTAAAGATTGCCGGTAGTCACTCATTGCAGTGACAAAGACAACTAGAAGAATGCTTGCAACAATGCCAAGGCCATCATGTGCACCTTTTGGCCATCCTTCAGTGGCAATGTCAACAATCAGAGATACAAAGGCACAGACAGCAAGAATAATAAGAGTCATATCATGAAATGCTTCCCATACAAATACCCAAAAACTCCGAGCTGGGCTTTCAGCAAATTTATTTAATCCATAAATCTCTTGCCTGCATTTCAACCTATCCTCAGTAGCAACAAGTCCATTAGTTGTTGATGTGCAAAGCTTGTTTGCAATGCCATCTATACCACCATGCACTTTTAACTTCTTCACATCATGGCCTTCAACAGTGGAACCTAGTTCATCAGCACAAATTTGAAAGCCTGCTGCCTTGACTTCTTCAGGTACAGTGTATTCACTATGTAATGTGACACCTAAACACATATGCCAATGTCAAAACTTACAGGGAGTTTTATACAAAACTAAATAAATATGCCACATTCCTCAACTTCAAGACTAGAACTTTGACAGAAATTACATTCTACCATGTATGAACTTAAGTGCAGCTTTGGAAACCAAAACAGCAACCCGCAACTTCTCCTGAAAAACACCATAGTTATATGTCAGTCTCAGCCAATGGGAAGAAAGACATCTAATTCATACAATAATAACAAGTGTGATAGTATCCTATGGAAAAAAGGCATCCTAATAGTTACTCAAAATAGATCCCTTGTTGATACTGGGAAAAAAAGACTTCTAATTCATGCAGGAGTCAGGCATATCCTTGGTTGATTAGGGCTTATGATGCTAGAATTTTTAAATAAAGATGGAAGATGGGAATTAGGGTTATGAGTTTTATGGAAATGGAAAGTTGAAATCAGGCTCCTTGACTGCTGGGAAAAACAAATTGAATATATTAATATCGGAGCTTCAAAGGGAGGAAAATATAGTAAATGTTTGACCAAGAAAAAAAAATGAAAAAGAAAAGATACCATTGTAGAAGTATAACCATAAAACTGTATCAAATGGATGAAGATGGAGGAGTCACTGCAACCAAAGGATCGGCACTTAGGATCGAAGGAGTCCCCTTCCAGCCATGAAGCCACACCATGAAAGTATTTGTCGATAATATTTGTTTTACATATCTTATATAAAAACTCTAAAACTAATCATAGAATCAACCATAACAGAGGCAGCACATTAGTGACCAAACATTAATAAAACAAAGATTCTCTGGTTGCCTCTTACCCCTTTATTGCAATGATATAACCTTGAATATCAGCAGGGAATTCATGTTGGCCTTTTCTTTATTCACAAATGAATACATAGAAGGAACATTGAAATCCCTTCTGGTTCAGGTTTCACATTAGGAAGCTAATTAGACTTCAAACACTTGATTGTGTTATGACAAATTAACCTTCCAATTATACCACATCTTGATCGCATTCCCATGATAAAAAAGATAGTAACTTCATTGCTTTTATGTGAACTACAGCATATATGATGTATAAGAAAGTACCATCATGCATTTATCTAAGGTATGTTGATGAGGAATCTGTGTATTGACTATTGAAAATTAAGAAGATTGTTAATAGAAGAATTATTCCTTCTTGATGAGCAAAACGTAAAAGACTCAAAGAAGTCCAAAGAAAACTTCACAATGAACTATCAAGTGCCACTTTAGGACCTTTACCAATGGTGCATAAAATTAATTGGCAAGGAGTGCAGGAAGAAGGAATGCAGTGCATGATGATGGTGAACCCACCATTGAATAATAAGCAGCTTAGAGAGTTATTTGATGAAGAAGCCTCACTTATAGATCAGTCAAGGAGATCTTAGAGACAGTATAAGATTCCTGTACATACTTCATATTAAATAACAAATTGATGGATGCAGTTGACAAATAGGCCAGAACATGAAAAATATTACTAAAGAAAATGCAAGGGGGAGATGGATACGAACATGGGAGTCACAAATATGAGCTAGTTAAATGGTAAGTAAATAGGTAAGTTAAATGCATGTTACCAAGTAATAATGCATGGCTTTAACTTGAACACTAATGAAAAATTCAACTAGTTGAACTTCATCAAACTTGATGAAAGCATAAATGAGCAAAATTAAGCAATTGTGGGCAGTTTGGAGGGAAATATATGGTGAATCATCCAAAATATTTCAAATCAAAGGCATCCAAATTATTAGAAAGTCTAAGGTCAACAGCATATCACTGGAAACTCAATGCCAAGTCAGTGTCCAATAAACTAATTCAAGTAAAAGAAAAGGTGATCCCTGAGCTTGTAAGTCGTGGTGGTTACAAGATTGGAAGTAGACTGAGTTTCAGTTATATTAGTACATTTATCACCAATTTGACAAAGAACATTTGACAAGAAATAGGCTATAATATCTAAGAGAGCTTCTTGTCTTTGCCTATGTATCGAACAGATAATACAGAGGTACAACTGAAGATCTGAAGTATGAAATATTTACTTCAGTTTTCCATCTAACTTTGCTGAGTAGATCTGTCTTGGCAGTACAAATTGCAAACCATGAATATGTGTGCTGTGTAAGCTTACAAAACGAATTTGTGGAGGCATGATCTTTAACTTGGTTTGAAGGGATACGAATAATATGTCATCATGATAGTCAAACCATTCACTTGTGCAATAGTTCAGGTTTGCATCTGATGATCGCAGCACCTTAATATAGAAAGTACAACAGACAGACAGTTCCACAGATGGGCCGGTGGGCAAGCGTGCGCACGAGAGAGAGAGAGAGAGAGAGAGAGAGAGAGAGAGAGTGAGAGAGAGAGAGAAGCATATATATGAACACAGGATTGTATAATTACACCAGGATGACAGAGATAAAGAATACTAGGGAAGAGAAAGAATGCAAAGAAAAATGATAGACGAGTGAAAAAGAAAGTAAACAGCACTTTATCTTTGAAATATCTCTAGCATCACATTTTGTATCTGAAAGCAGTTTCTCAGGTAATCCTTTAGAACAATCATCGAAATAAGCAATTTCAGGTATCATCTTGAAAAAGAAAGGGTAATTATCCTCAAGTCACTTCCAGTCCGCTTGAGAGAAGGTGGTAAATTCGTGTTATATGATTTAACAGGTACCCATGGTTTGATCTCGATCATTGACATGTTTTCCAGGAAAAGTTTCAATATGCTTGTTGCTTTAATTTCATCCATTCTTTTATTAGTTTTCATTCTCCATGCTACCACTTGATTTTCAATTTGAACGGAAAGGATACATATAGAAAAACTCGATTTCCAGTCACTAGAAAATTAGTAAGGACTGATTTCATAAATCCCCAGAAAAAAAGCTTTAAACCAAAGATCAGACCCCTCAAGAAGCTGATATTAGATCAGCCTGCACATCAGTGCCTATGCCAAGACAATATTATAGAGACCATCTCATACCATTCACAACCTGACAAAATAGGCAACAAGTCCAATTTGCCAACTTGTTTTCTATTGACTCATAAATCGCATCGAAATCCAAACCACAGTAAATGGAGTCACGAGGCACTAAATATCTCGTGATAAATCCACACCAACCTAACGATCCAGAACCAAATAAACCATAGCAGCACAGAGGCGAGGCATGATCCAAACCTTGTTAGTTTTCTTCATGGCGGCGGCCTCGTAGCGCTTCGACAGGTTGGCGGTGAAGCGGAACCGGCGCTTGGGGTTCTTGACGACGCCGCAGAGCCTCCGCCATCGCTCGAGCGCCTCCGCGGACGAGTTCTTGGATTTGACCCCACCAAAGTTTTGGTTCAGGTAGGTCTCCATTCCTACTCCCCCTTCCCAAAATCCAATCTTTCTTCCACCCCTCCACCTCTTCTCGGGTGCTGAGCTCTTGTAGCAGCGCTCCGCCTCCTTTTCAAAACGGCTTGCAGGAAAGATGGGCAAAGCGCGTCGAATGGACGCAAAATGGCTTCTCGTCAGAGGCCTCCATGTCAAAGTGATGACGCCACCTTGAAGTTGCGGGTTGCTTAAGGAGCTGGTGGGAAGTGGCAAGGAGAAGCCTCTTCAGGAGAGAGAAGAGAGGATATGGGAGATGGGATCCGAAATAAGTTGGGGGAAAGGGATGGTGGCGAGTTTCCTTCGATTTTGAAAACAGACCGAATGGTATCTGGCGTGTTTCAAGGCGAACGGTCTCAAGATAGAAGTAAAAATAAAAATAAAAAATAAGAGGACGTTGGTAGGTGTGGAGTTGATGACACCTTTTCTAGTACCTTTGGGCCTGCTTCCATTCCTTCCTGCGCGTGGTGAGTGCAAAAGAGCAGGCAATTATACCGTCGGGTTCATGCGAGCAAGATATTTTATATTAGTTTAGTCAAAAAAAAAAAGAAGTCACAATGTCTTGCATCTATGAAGCTTATTCTAATAGTCAAATATCTCTCCGCAAAGTCTGGCGAGTTTGGCAATGTATCGTATCAAGATGACTGTAGCAGAGGTGAGTTCATCTCTTTTTGAAAAAAAAAAAAAAAAAAAGTCTACCTATCACTTTATTTTACAGAGATTTCAAGAATACTTTTAAACCTATAGTATTAATGGTGTCAATGAATGGCCTGACCTCTTCGGACATCTGGTACATGCTTGGTTGTCCTTGTGCCTGTTCTTATTTTTAATGTCACTATTGAAATTTTAAGAACAGGTTCAGACCTATTTAAGTTGAATGGTGAGAAGCTGTAGCTATTTTTCAAGAATTATATGAGACAACTGTTAGAGCACTCTCTTAATAACATTAAGTTATAGCTGAAGCAATTTTTGTTTTAATTACAGAGAGAGAATAGGTATACAACATCAGTAATTATGGAGACACAATAAATAGCCTGCTGTTTACAGTGGTTTAGAACAGCAATTGGAGCAAAACATTCATAAAGTATCAGTCAACGTTCACCATGAGAGAGTCCATTGTGAACAATCTTATATGTTTAGTTTAATTCTTCCTAACAGCTCTTGTTCCTCAACTCTTCTGTGGCCCGTCAAAGGAGTTGAGATACTTTCTGATCCTAAATTGAAGTGCCGTAACAAATCCAAAAAAAAAAAAAAGCTCACCTTGCAAGCTGCATCACACTTTTAAATATCCAGAATTAAGTATCCTAACCATTTACTAATTTGCCTGCATTGGGATGATAAACTTAATTTCTAGAGTTGCCAGGAATTTTTTTTTTTAAAAAAAAAGAGAACTTCCTTCAATGAGAGTTGAAGCAATGGAAGTCGTGCCAGATATCTTATCCAGCATTTACTGTTCGAAGATGGTCAGATCTGATTCTTAGTGTTCAAGTCACACGTATCCACACGCGCGTGGATGCTCTGGGTGCGGGAGCGAAACCAAATATCATAACTTATTTAGCTATTTTTATTTTTTTTATTTTTTAACGTTAAAGCAGACTGAAGTGGGAGAGATCTAACGTGAGTTGGATTACTTTTCTTGCTCAACGTGGTTGCATGGCATCAGTTGCATGTCTCGCCGGCCTTGGCATGCATGAGATGTAGAACACGTCAAGGCCCCAACCATATCATGGGTTCTACGTGTGATAAACGCTAAGAACTGGTAACCAACGTAGTCCAGAGTGCGTTCAACCTCCACGAGACCTTCTAACTAAATAATCCAAGAAAAAAAAAAAAAGAAATCAATGAGCCTTCGCAGTGCTTAACTAACATTACATTTGTACAGGCAAAACTAAGAAATTTATTAGGGAAATCCATTTGCCAGGAAGTAGATTTTTTATGTTATTTTTTTCACTTTAAGAATCAAAATGGAGACCCGGTGGTAAGTCGCCAAGGTTTAGGTCAGTCTGGATTGACGATCGGACCAGAACAACTTTATTTTCTCCATTTCTGGTTTTTTTTTAAAAAATATATATAAATAAATTGTGATGAGAATTGATTTGGACCTTGGATCAGGTTCGCTAGTTGCCACTAGCTAGGTTACATGCCAAAGTGTTGGAGTTTGATCAGGTTTGTTAGACTACTTGGAGGTACGTGACACCCAGGGGAGCTAGAATTTCTTATAGCGATTATGCTCAGCATGCTTAATATTTGAAGATGGTAGGAAAAAACAAAAACTAGATTTTTCTAAAAGCTTCTCATATTTTTTATTATTTTTTCTTTTTATAGAATTATACGTCGGTGTTATTATCAAATTTTTTTTTTTCAAAAGATACTTTTTTAACTTAAAAATTAAAAAAATATTTTTTAAATAATTGCATAGAACACAAAATCTTATGCTCATTGGATATAATATCCTTTTGTTTTCTTTCATAGCTAATCCTTTCGCTTGTATAGCAAGCATCCAACTAGAAGGCATTCGATATCGGATGATCCACCCAGGATCATCAAGTGATGTCGGTAGAGGTAATAAATTCATAATATTTGATGCATTTTGATGATCCTACATGGCGGTGATTATAAATCATCCTCATCTCAGATATCATTGTCCATCTAGTGATCACAATCCTACCTCTGAGGATGGGTATATATCCTGCATTATCATAAAGCAGTAATCCTATAGTAATTATTTGAGACAAAATTGCCCCTCATATTATATTCAAAATCATTCCAATCATGATCCTTTTTTCTGAAGCTCCACTCATTCATCTCTAACCTCTCTCATCTTCGAAGACGACATCACCTCTTATTTCTTCTTCATTAGAATCCGAATGAGACAAGCCCATCTCCTCCTAGATAGAGATCAATCACTTGCTACCTCCCCCACCTCTATCATCTGGGCAAAGATCGATCATCTTCAACTTATCTAGAAAAAAGGCTAGGGTTTCTTTCTTGCATATATCATCTCTTCTCTACTTCTATTCTTTTTATTTTTATTTTCTATTATTTTTATGCTCTTTTTTTCTTTTTTTTTTTTAAATTTGGACTAGGATGAGGGTTAGGGGTTTTGAATCTTGGAGGAAGAACTTGGATGCCTGTCCGGTTACACCTTCCCCATCTGGTATTTGATAGACTTCACTATTCTATTTTTCTTCCAAAATCTCAAAAAAAGGGAGAAAAAAAATCCTTTGTAGTTCTGTTGTAATTTAATTTTCCAAGTGTTCTAAGATTTTGTTGTATGATTTTCTACTACTTCACTATTTTGAGGAAAAATATCCTCCATTTGCATTGTCACGGCTCTGATATTCCTCTTCTTCATTCACCTCTTCTTTCTATTTACCAACCACACTTCAATTCTCCAATGGCTTCCATCTTCAAAATTAATATGCTAGGAAAATAGAAATGAAAAAGATGAATGGAATGTATAGTTTTTGTGGTTTCATGAGGTTTGATTAATGTGTTGAAATATGTGCATAAGCTGTATGTAGGATGATATGGTATGCAAAAGAAAATTTGTTTGAGTCCTGCGTCTTCTCAATGGCTGCTTTTTTTTAAGTGATATAGGATCCAGATTTTTAATAGATGCAAATACTCATTAATAATTACTACTACCTTAGGGGATATGAAACTTCCGATTAAGATATCACAGTCCTTATTAGCCTTGTAACACAGATACATGCATATGTGAGCAAGAGAATTTTGTTATTATTATCATTTATTTTTATTTTGGGTTCCAATGTGGCATTATTTTGTTATTATTATCATTTATTGTTATTTTGGGTTCCAATGTGGCATTATTATTTTTTTCATAATTTAATTTTAATGTCACATGTTCGTCCTCCTTTATGTCCTTCTTTTTACCTTCATTTTATCCCTCTTTTGGGTTTTAACTTTAACTAAGCAAGTTTTATTCAACACCATGAGTTAAGTTAGTCATCTTTGAAAGAATAAGGCTATAATTTTAAAGAGAGCAAGACTCTAAGTTTTTACTCGAACAAGGTTCTAGGTTTTTAATAGAGCAAGGCTCTAGGATTTTAATGGAGCAAGGCTTCGATTTTTAATGGAGCAGTGCTCCGATTTTTGATAAAGCAAAGCTTTAATGTTCAATAGAGCTAAGCTCTAAGTCTTCAATAGAGTGAAGCTCCTGATCTTCGATGGTATATGGCTCTAGTCTTTAATGGTGCAAGACTCTAATTTTTGATAGAGTAGGGCTTCAAGATTTTCATGAAACAAAGCTTCAAATCGTTGATGGAGCAAGGCTCCAATCTTTAATAGAGCAAGGCTCTGCTTTTTTATGGAGCAAGGCTCCAAAATTGTCATGGAGCAAGGTTTTAATTTTTTATGGAGCAAGGCTCCAACCTTCAATGAATCAAGGCTTCAATTTTTTATGGACAAGGTTATAGGTCTTCAATGGTCTTTAATAAAGCTGGGCTCTAAGTCTTTAATAAAGTAAAGCTTTAATTTTTTATGGAGTAGAGCTCTAAGATTTTGATGCAAAAAGGCTTCAATTTTTGGTAGAGCAAGGCTCTAATTTTTTATGGAACAAGGCTCCAGAATTTTAATGGAGTAAAGCTCCAAGATTTTGATAGAGCAACACTTTGGTCTTTAATAGAGCAAAGCTCTACTTTAGCTTGAATTAGGAGCATAACTCCTTTTTGACTTGAGTTAGGAAATTGGCTCATCCTTGGCTTGAACCAGGAGCATAACCCCTCTTTGGGTTAAGTAAGGAGCATGACTCCTCTTTTGCTTGAAACAGAAGCATGGACTTTTTTTGACTTGAATTAGAAGCAAGGCTCCTCTTTGATTTACATTAGGAACATAGCTCCTCTTTGACTTTGGTTAGGAGTATGGTTCCTCTTTAGCTTGGCTTGAGCTCAATCTAAAAGCAAAACTCTCTTTTAGGCCAACTTGGGCTTAATCTGTGAGCAAAGCTTTCTTTTGAGCTAACCTAGGCTTGAATTAGGAGCAGGGCTCTTCTTTACTTGAGTTGGGCTTAAATTAGGAGTAGGAGTCCTCTTTGACTCAAGTCGCACTTCAATTAGGAGCAAGGCTGCTTTTTGCTTGAATTGGATTCAAATTAGGAGCAAATCTTTTATTTTGGAGTCAAGCTCAAATTAAGAGTAGGGCTCATCTTTAACTCAAGTCGGGCTCACATTAGGAGCAGAGCTCCTCTTTATCTTAAGTTGGGCTCGATCTAAGAGCAAAGCTCCTCTTCGAGCTCGAATTGATCTTGATTTGGGAAGAGTCTCTTTTGGCTTGATCTGAGAGTAGAATTCTCTTTTAAGGCTTGATTTGCGAGTAGGACTTCTCTTTGAGGTTGACTTAGGCTCGATTTGAGAGCAAGGCTTCCCTTTAGGCTCAAATTGGGATTAATGTGGGAGCAAAACTCCCCTTTAGCTTGACCTAGGAGCAGGACTCCTCTTTAAACTTGACTCGGGCTTGATTTGGGAGCAAAGCTCCCCTTTAGACTCGAATCAAGTTCAAACTATGAGCAAAACTCTCCTTTGGCTCGATTTGGGAATAAGACTCTCTTTTGAGCTTGTCTTGGGCTTAATCTATAAGTAGGACTCCCTTTTGAACTTGACTCAGGCTTCATCTAAGAGTAGAATACTCCTTTGAGCTTGACTCTAGCTCGATCTAGGAGTTGAGCTCTTTTTTGCCTTGAATCGAGCTTGATTTGGGAGCCTTCTAGGTTTAATTTGCTTTTGAGTTAGAGGCCAAGCTGCTTTTGCTTCGTAACTAGGGCTTAAGTTGCTTTAGAATTAGAGTCACCAGCATTGTTATGGGCTGCTTGGGTTGCTTCGAATATGGTTCAGAGCTCGAATCTATAGAGAAGTAGAGGATTACTTCTCTTCATCATTTAGATTGCACTTGATGCAAAAGAATTTTTTTTTTTTTTTTTTTGGAGGTAGAACTTTAGAGGTCACTATTCTATGGTAGGCTAGCAAAGATAATTCCTCCTCCTTAGACTACCTTGAGTTTTAGGGTCTTGAAAAGTACTATGGTGGTGGATTTTAAAGCTTTTATGGTGAAGAGAACTTTACCTTAATGGTGAAAGGTTTAACACAAAGTATTTTGTGGGTAGATCTTAAGCTTCCTACTGACTCCATAGGAACTTAAAAGGGAAGGACATGGGGTTTTAACAAAGTTTTTTTTAACATCAATTTTAAGGGACAAAAGAGACTTATTAGGAGGTTATAAGGGCTTGTCAAGGGAGTAATATGGAGCTTTGGTAAAGAAGAACCTTAGGTAGATTAGATTTCTAGTTAATTGGGTTCTCTTAGGGAATTACTTAGGGTCTCCGCAACATGGGGTTGGGTGTTTTAGAGGTGGAGATTTTATTTTTGATTTTTGGGATTCAAAGTCTGGACTAAAGGGTCTTGAAAGACGGAAATAGAGTTTCACTAAGTACTTATTTAGTATTTTTTGAGAAAAAGTTTTGATAGAAAAAGTTTTCTCTCAATTCATTTTCTTAGGAAAAATTTTGCAGAGGAAAATAAATTTTATCATATTTAGTTGATAGAAAATTTATAGGGAAAAATGACTCTAGAAATATTTTCTTACATTGGGTCATGGGTAATTTTACATGAAAAATTATCAATTTGATTATAATACCTCTAAAACAAAGATTACATAGAAATTAATATAATATAACAAATATTATATGAGGTAGACTTGGCTATATTTGAATGTAGCCAAGTCTAAGATCTGATCATCTTTCCTACTCTTGAATTCACATGGATTTTGGAGCTACCCCATCTTTTTCACTTTTTTTATCTTTAGGATTCATGAACTATTTGAATCCAAGGATGGAGAGGTGATCGGATTTAAACTTGGCTACATTCGAACGTAGTGAAGTTTACCTCATATTATATTATAAGTGATAGACTTAGCTTTATTCGAATGTAGTTAAATTCAGGATCCGATCACCTCCTTACCTTTAGATCTACACAGATTCCAAAGCCATTTATTTTTTCTATTTTTTTATCTTTGGAATCCGTGAATTGTGTGATTCAGCGATGAGAAAGATGACCAGATCTAATATAATATAATATAATGTAATATATTATACTATATGATATTACGTATATATAATATTATAATATAATATAATATTAATTTATATATTATAATATATAATATTATATTATATATGGTATAGTAATATAATATAAATATAATAGAGAAGGAAATAAAATAAAGTTAGAAGAGCAATTTTGAACTTTTGGTACTAACAAGTTTTTCCATGAGATCGGAAAACTTAAAATACCACCTCTCTATGAGAAAATTTTCTTAATGAGAGAGGAGAAAATACATGTAGGCCTCGTCATCTATTTTTCTCTCACTTTTCAACCAAACATTGAAAAATAATGGCAAAAAATTTTTCATCCTTATTTTTTTTCCAACCAAGTGAGCACCAAGGAAAACAGGTCATGGGTTTTGAAGCAATAGCGTAGGTTTCTTAGGTGATCGATATGTTTCTTTTGTTTGGATCTTCTCTAGAGGTTTATATAAACCTTTGGGATGTTGATCAAGGCTTCAAATAATCTTGATTTCAGCCTTTTATTTTGTCAAATTTGATGGAGAAGAGGCTGAATTAGGTTTGCGTTCAAAGTGGTCAGCTTAATTGCAACTCAATTGGGTCTAAATAGAATCAGTGCATAAACAAGATTCCTAACACTAATTTGGCTTAATTTCTATCGACCCAATCTCTTCGGATGAAGATTATTTGATCATGGGTGGTTCATACCCAATCAATTAAAGTTGACCCTTAATTGGACGTGGGGAGGGCGAGATGATTTGGAAGGAGTGAGATGATTTAGGCATTCTTTTTGGTCATTAAATGTAGTCCCCGTGAATTGGAGCCTCATTCAGATTCGAATTCAGCAAATCATGGCATCAAATAAGGCTGAGAAAGGTCTCCTCTTACTGTCTCGGACAGCCCTGAGAAATTTTGATGGATGTCTTCGTGCGCCACATGGCTGATTTCCAGTCATTCAAGGCGTCATCTAAGGCGCCAAATTTGATCTTCTATTAGTTAGAGACGTGGATCATAGGACTTCTTGTTGGGATTCAAAAAAAAAAACAAGCGAACAGGGCATGTGACTCCTCCACGCGTCATGGCGTTGTACGAGGCATTTCCTGTCGTTGAATAATTCGAGTTGCCTTCAAAGAGTCTTTAACTTCCTTCTATAGAATGCTTGAATGAAGTGAAGGAAAACTTGGAATGAGGGGCCATGTTGTTTTGTGCGGTATTAAGGGATGTGGATGGAGACTTTTTTTATTTTAATTCCCACTCTTGGAATAGGAGAGTTTTCTTTAAAATTTTCGATTTAGAAAGAGGCACTCGATGAGGGGAACGTAAGAGTCTTGAATGGAAGATGAGAGGAAGGTTAAGGGTATTGAAATGGAGATGAGTAGCGGGCGTGAGATCGTTTAAAAAGGTTTTGAATAGAAGATGAGAGGAAGCTAAGAGTTTTGAATGCAAGATGATTAGGGGGCGTGGGATCATTTAAATAATGAAGGTAATCTGGAAAGTGGCGCTAGATGAGATGGGTTTAGCTTCTTTAATCTAGACTCCCTCCATTTGGCTATGACTTTGAATTTTAAATTTTAAATTTTAATCAAATAATTTATTGGGAGTGGGGCTTCAATCCACTTTTGAACCAGAACCTTAATCTAGTTTTCTTAAAATAATTCAATCATTTGAATCTAATGTCATAAATATTTCTTTATTTCTTTTTGATCACATGTCATATCCTAAATTAGGTATTCAAGATATCAGACTACATGTGGCTCAAATCCATCCGGAACAAAGTTGACTTACTCAATAATAACTATAATTGGGTATAGAACAAATAAGGCTATAAATGGGTCTGGTCGACCCATGATCTGGCCAAGTCTTAATCCGATTAGATCTAACCCGATTTATATTTAAAGATTTATAAATTGAATTAGATCTAAAAATTGGACCCGATCTAAACTCCGAATTGGGTCTGAATCTTATATTTTTGATCCGATCAGATTTGAACCTAATTTATCCGATCCATAAATCTTAATTATAAATCTTGTTCTCCTTTACTCTAATTATTTTTATAAATTCATTGAATGAACTCTAATTTAAACTAATTCTTCTTTTCATCTTAACGACTCCCATATTTTTTCTCTAATTATATCTAAATATTTATATTTTATTATTTATTTTGATAGATTCTTATTTGTAATGTCTTTAAGTATATCAATAAATATTGTAAATATCATAATTTATAAACATAAAGATAATCATTTATTTGAATAGAATTAAGAGTTTTTGAATAAAAATTTAAGTTTAAGTTGATTATTTTTAATCTAATTTAATTTTTTTAATGGATCTATGTTTGATGATTAATTACTATATTTTAGCAATAAAAAATAGTTAAATGCTTGACTCAAATGTAATATTTTGAGTTGGACCCGAATAAACCTAAATGATCTGTTGGGTCTAAAATTCCTTCCATGAACTCGATCCGATTCGACTCACTCAACAAATGAATTGGATCCGAGTCCAAAATCAAGATTTAAATATAAAACTGGGTTAGATTGGTATTAAGGATGATCCGACCTAACTTGTTTGTAGCCCTAAGAAGAGGATTAAAAATTGAACCATGTGGCTTGAGTCAAAATGTTGCATTTGATTAAATCATTGGCATTAGACTTGCTATATGAGTCCAAACCTTAAATTTGACTCAATTATTGCTGGTCAAAGTCCATTGATTGAACCCAAGACTTGGGATTTACCCAATTAGTGTCAACTAGGCTTATTAATCAAGCCTGAGTATTAGATTTGATCTAACTATGAAGCTTTTGACTCAATTAGTGGTTGGATGCTGCTAATCAAACTAGGTCATTGATTCCAAACATTGCATTTGGCTCTCAATTGAACCTAATTAGTGAATTTGACCTAATTTACATCAATTGGGTTTTTATTAATATTGGAGTTATTATGGATTAGATCAGCCAACCGAACCCATATATTGCTCTTGACCCAATATGCAGCAATATGTGCCAAATAACTAAATTAGGGTATTGGATTAAACTTGATGCTCAAACAATAGGACCTAATTGACATTTTATCGTGATCCAAATCTAAAAATTTTTGAGTTGGTGTCCGAGTCAACCAACTTCGGAGATACTTTCAGCATCCAAACTAAAGACTTTACTTGTCCAATTTATCATAATCCAAATATGAAAACTTTTAGGTTACTATCAAATCAACCTATTTGGTGGTTTCTTCAAAAATGATGCATTTGATGTTTAGCTATAGGCTTTATTTGCCTGATTTATCATAGACCAAATATAGAAACTTTTAAATCAATGCCCAAATCAACCCATTTTATAATTTCCTCAAAAATAATGCATTTAGAGTCCCAACTACTTATCTTTTTTGTCAAAGTCCAAATATGAAAAGTTTTGATTTGTTGCCCGAATCAATCTATTTGAAAGTTTCTTTAAAGATAGCACACTTGGTATTCAGATTACAAGCTTTATATGCTTATTTTATCATATTTTAAATATAAAAAGTTTTAAGTTGATATCCGAGTCAATCCATTTTATAGTTTTTTCAAAGACAATGCATCCAGATTCCCAACTATAGGCTCTACTTGCCTTTTTTATCATAAATCAAATATAAAAAGTTTAGGGTTTGGACCTAAGTTAACCCATTCTATAAGTAAAGTGCCCTTTATCACCATGGCTTACTAATGTTTTGTAATTGTGACTAAAATCACCTTAAATAATAGTATTTTTGAACTGGCAAATAAATTCCATCCAAGTGATTTTACAGAGCAAGTAAAAAATGCATTTGAATATTTAACTTTATGAGCTTGATGTTCCTTAACATTCAAAGTTGAAGCATTTGTCAATAATTTCTGAATTGTGCCAAGGGTTGATGAAAATAAGAAAATGTATGTCTATCCTTTAATTGGTTGTTTGATTTCACTTGGTGCGGACTCTTTTAGTCTCAACTACAACTACTGAAGGATGATTTTAAGTTATGAATATTGTAAAAAATTAGACTTAAAAATAAGATGGAAGATGAGTACCTTACATATTACTTGCTTACATATATTAAGAGAAAATTTACCGAAACTTTTGATACAGATTCCATTATAGATAAATTTTATGACAGGCAAGAATGTCAAGCACGATAAATTTTGTGACGAATTAGTTGGTTTTAAGTGGTACATGTAGGTTGATATATGAAAATTTTCTCTTTTTTTTTTTTGCTATGTATTTTGTCTGCAATTCTATGTTATGTCTACTTTGATAAATTTTTATGATCAAATAATTATTGTACAAAGAATTGATCAAATATTTTATCCCCCCAAGATATTGATCCTAGATTCATCCTTGGTTTGAGGAAATAATGAAGATTGAAAATTTGAGTGAGGACGATATGTTGTTTACAGGCAAGCTAATCGGCTAAGACAAGTCAAAAATTGACTTCTTTTCTACCCTTTCTCCACAATTCAAAAAGAGATATGTGATGAAACAATAAGAGGGAAGGATAGGGTTTGACTATAGGCCCTCATTTGACTTCAATACAATGTGATTCAGGGATGCAAGATTGTGCCGAGCTTATTAGAGTAATATCAGTAATGTTATTTTATTTATAGACTTGAGCTAGATATTCAATTATAGACTTGATCTAAATATTTACACACTGTTATTTTCTTTTTACCATGCTTTGAAAATTGACTCTGTGATATTATATGTCACAGACTAGTTCTGATAACTGATACATTTTGGCTTATGATGTGATGTTGCACATCTTAATTTGAAAGAAAGGCAGCTATCGACCCGGAGAATCATCTAATGCATGACTTAGAGCAATGTTACTGCCCTTTTTTTTCCTTTGTTTTTGTTTGGTCATCTTGTCATTTGCCCTCTTTTTCAGGCTTGCAGTGGCATTTTTTCCACTACTTATGAATGTATGTGAGAGTTGATAATGCAAACTATTTATGGATATTTTCTTGCTTCATTCATTGATATAGAAGGCTAGCCAGTTGTTAATTTGATTATTGATTTATCTGTATTGAGAGCAGGCTACATATGTTTTCATAATTGCAACTTCTTCTCAAGGAAGAAATACTTTATGAAAGAGAGAATGCCCATCGCGCTGCTGCAGGCCTTGCTATATTTTGTGTTAGGTTTATGATAGCCTTGGAGAATCTCTTTGCCCAAAAATTAAAAAAAAAGAAAAAAAAAAGAAAAAGAAAAATTATGAGTAGGGAGTAAATTAGACTCTTTTGTTATGGATAATCAAATAGATAATCTACATATGATACATGTTTAATTGTTTGCTGTAATGATACCATAAACTACTGGTGAGCCAAAAGTGCTGGTTAACCGACAGGAAAGATTGATGCTATAAATAATTGATGGTTGATAGTTCTGGTGGCATAAACTACCAGTGGCAATAATTCACTTGGGAAGTCAATTGACAAATATTACAATTTCCATTTTATTCTATTATGACGCTGTTCTGTTTCATGTGCACTTTCTTGATGGTTTGGCCTCACACTTTTATGTTTTACTTGCAGTTTCTGGATGGTTAGGTTATATTTTCCTAGTGGGTTCAATTAGGGTATTGTTATATAATTTTTTTTTAAAAAAAATAAGCTTAAATTTTATCCATTCAATATTCAATACTTTTTAGTCTTTCTACCATTCTTTTATCTTTTTTGTAAATTTTTTTTAGTTAAACTATATTTTTAACCCTTAAAATTAGAAAAGTGTGCCATTTTACTCTCTGAACTTAAAAAGTTACAAAATTGGTCATGAACTTCGTTTTTTGTTTCTCTTTGGTTCCGTTAAAACAAAATAAAGCTGCAAAGAATCCGTGACGTGTCCTCCACCTCATCGCTACGTCAACAAAAAAAAATAAGAGAGAGAAAAATAAGGAGCCCTTCCGCACCGCTCCACAAAAGGAAGGGCCGTGGAAAGCCCGCCTCCCCCCCCTTTCCATGGCGCACGATGAGCGCGAAAGGGAGCCGCGAAAGCTCAGGATCAATTTTATAATTTTTTGAAGTTCAGAAATTAAAATGATACACCCCTTTAAGTTTAAAAATTAAAAATATAATTTATTATTATTTTTTTTAATGGCATTGCATATAGTTAGAAGCATTGCAATATTTATCTTGCTTAATATTTTAGATCTAAACCGCCTTTATCATCGCATTAAACACCTCCATGTGGTTATCGGTAAAGCTTCAAGATATCTGAGAACTATCAACTTAGGTTGGAAATGGTTTGAGCTTTGATTTCCAGGAACTACAGAGTATCGATTGACTTCAACAGGGAAAACGCTTTGTATTCAACTTCAAATTTTGAAAGCAAAACTGGAAACTACTTCTAGAATGGTTGGTGGAAACTACTTCTAGAATGGTTGGTGGAGTAACATTTATGCATTATTTACTTGTTGTCAGCAAATGTACGCCCAAAGCATTGATTCCTTATTTATGACTTCAGGGGACACATTAGTTTTTCATCAACCTACGAGGCTTCTTCCTTGCTTCTAGTTTTCATTGCCATCTAAACTCTCGTACTCCTACACAAGTGGTGCTAGCTTTAAAGTGGTACGTTGGCTAAAGGGATGGGTCAGGCCCTCGGTGGTAGACTCAGGCCTCATTTAGTGAAAGTAAAGTTTTTAAAAATAATTTTTTTTAAAAAATATTTATTATTTAATAATTATATTTTTATCATATTATAAAAATTTAACATCTATTTAGTAACTAAACTAAAAAAATATTTTTAAAATAAAAATAATAAAAATCTTTATGTAATACTTTTAACTATCTAATATATTAAAAATTATTATTATAAACTATTCTAATAATATTATAATATAATAATATCATATTATAATAATATTAAAATATATCAAATTATAGTATTCTAATATAGTATTAAAAAATATAATAATATTATAATATAATAATGATTGTATTGTAAAATTATTATAACATATTATTTTACTATTATTTAATAATGTTATTACAATATATTATTAAAATTATGGTCATTATTATCCAATAATATAATATCATGATATTGCGATATATTATGATAGTAATATTACAAAATTATAGCATTATATAATATAATATAATAACATTATATTTATATATTATATTATAATATTAAATATTATTTTTAAATTTAAATGTATAACCTTTCAGTCTAATGAAAATAGCTTTTTAACACATATTGAGTAGAGCTTTTGAGAAAATGCTTTAAATTATCAAGGAGGGCTCTTAATAATTACTGATGGAACTAGAAAATATTTTTGCAAATTTTATTAAATATCATAAAATAATTGCAAAGTACTTTTACATTTTTAAAGCACTTTTGGGTCCCAAAAGCTCAAACCAAATTAGTCTTTAGATTATTGTATTTGCATTGTTCTTGAAACTTTGGAAACCCTTGGGAACTGGTATCTACCCTCAAAATTCAGCTTGCCAGTTTAGAGTCCTAAAAAGGCTTCGGGTTGATTGATCCCTAATCGAGTTTGGAATGTTTGCTCTTCAAAGAATGATGTAACTGCCTTAATTTATCCATGACATTGCAGAAAAACCACCCTCACTGCCATGCATTATTAAGCCCATGGCCACATTTCATATATCGTAATCCCATGAGTGTATCATTCAGGAGCACCACAAATCCTTCCATTTCGTGTTTTCAGGCTTGAACATTTGGAGTAGTTATTATCATTGAGAAATTGAAATACGAGTAATCATTTATTAATTCAAGCGTGCAACATTATCATCGGCAAAAAAAAGGTTTTATTAATCACAATCTCTCATTTCTCAATCCACTAGAGTTTCGATCATTTGAAGAGACCATAATTTCTATATTTCATGGTTAGTGATCAAAGATTCTTATAATAAATCAAATATGGTAATCTTAAATCATCAAAAATCTCTAATCACCGGCTCATGTCATATTAAATATAGTGATTTTTGATACCGAGAATCAGATCATCCAAGGATCATTAATAACCTAAGATTACTATGATGTTTCTATTTAAATTGCCAAATCTACGCCTTCACCCTACAAACCCCCGCATCCTCTTTTCTATCTCTTAAAACAATAATTAGATGTATGCCTAATAGCCTACTAGGCATGACTAATAAAGGATTACTTCAACAGTAATAGTATAATAAATAAACAAAATGATAGTAAATCTCACATAAAGGATGGCATGCACTTGATTGTAGCATTGCTTATAAAATAAATGGTGCAAATTATATGGTATAAGTTTCTAAATTCAAAGTATAATGACAATAAGAAACACAATCTTCACAACCATTTAAAATTAGGCAGCATGAGTCGGGTTTGATTGACGTATGCCTAACTTCACTAAATTTAGTTTGATTTTTTGATCTTGATTTTAAATCTAAACCTAATCCATTAGCTAATTAGATTAAATTAGGCTCTCAAAAAATATTTTAGATCCAATGGATTAGTTAGTTCGAGACAAGGTTAAGCATGATCTAAACCTAGTCCAAAATAATTGGGTTTACTATAGAATCGGGCTAATGCAGTGCTATAGTTCAAGATAAGTATTTAGTTATCCTTTTTATGGAACTAAATTATAATTATTGGTGGTCAAATAAGATCACTAAAAATTTAAATATGATTTTAAAAAAATGATCAAAGAAAGTCATCATTCTTAAGATGCAAACCAAGCATTAACGTACATGAAAATATCGTAAATAGGAACATACTGAAGCAAATAATGAATGCTTAAATATAATTATGTGGGAGTAATGGGAGAGCTTGGGATAAATAGAAATGGACTAATTTTTAACCAATTCTGATTCAAATTAAGGCTAACTTTCGAACTCGACCCAATCTATTTCCATCATCTTGGACAAGAAGCCAGATCAAATCAAATATAATCAGATTGAGTCATAAATTAACCTAGCCCATTTTTAGCCCTAATTATAACATTAAATTTTAATACCATTGAACCTTTTATAATTAACCACGTAAATCAAAAGGTGCTCCTTTGATAATGCATTTTCTAAAATTGTGATATACTATATTTCTCAAAAATATATTTTCCTTCAAAGAAGCAGCAAATATGCCACATTATATTTATTAATTGCTAATGTATTCCTGAAAATAGAAAGAATTTTAGCCTCTGAAACAACACCTAGAAAAATATATTTACTAGAATAATTTATGGGCCATGAGCACGGCATTAAATCTCTATCAAATTATCCTAATAACCTAACTTAGCTGGTTAACAATAATCAAATTATATACACATATGATCAATTAGACAAAAAGTTCAGATTCCAGCTGAGTAAAGCCAATCTAGAAGTCTTTGCGGGGTGTGTGATTATAATTTTAATGCTTTTCTTTATTATGGAGCTTTTCTAATGAATTATTTTTAAGAAAGGGAAAAGAAGAGAGACTCACCCATCCACAAATATTTATTTAGATTGAAATTCTTAGGATGCACCATCAAAAATCAAACACAGAATCCCTACTTGCTAAGCAGATGAGATAGCTAAGAACACAGACCACTTTGGTGTCAATGATGTTCTCCATCGATGACCAAGCAATATTATACAACCATTTCTGTCGTCCCATGTGTGATCATTTGTATAATCTCAAGATACAGCATGTGAAACAAATCCAATAGCCATTTTTTTGAGGAACCGTTCAACAACCATATTTGTATGTACTAAGTAAATTTCAGAGTTTAATGTTGGTTCCAATAATTTTTACATGCAAAATCTAATCAAAATTCTTTGGGAATCCATCTTTGAAGCCATGCTCAACCCAAAAGTCAAATGGATCCTGGCCAGCAACAGATCTAGATTAGATTCATGAGTCCAAGTCCAGGTGATGGCCACATAAACAAAAAGTCTTGCACTTCGGAGACAGTTGTAGGACATGGACCAAGAAAAGCTCTAGGCCCGTTGGTCTTGTTTAAACTGGATCAGTTAAATTTGGGCCTCAACTCAATCAAAAAAAATCTGCTGTATCTCTTTGAGTTCCACCTCCCATGCAGAGATGATAAAGATTATGGTAACAGTAGTTATATAATAATACAATGATTACAATATCTTATATCAAGTTCAAACCTAACTTCTGTCTCCTCTTCTCTTCTAGCCCACGTTCTCCCCACGGTCCTCTTTTGTTTGCCAACATTCAGCTAAGGCCATATATAACAATTCAGGGTCTTATCTAAAAATAGCTTACTAAAAAGTATTATCTGAGTTCTTTGATTTTATATAAGTATGCAGAATATCTTCAGTGTATAGCTGATATGAAACTAAACACATACCAGCATAAGCTCTCACATACTCTCTTTGTTTAAGTCCTGATGTACTCAGGAGGCTAAAGATTTAAATCCAAATTCCAATCTAATCATAAATACATAAAACTCATCAGCAACATTCCTTGGTTTACATGAATCATGGACTAAGTCAACTCCAATATTATTTATAACAACTCAAGACCTTATCTAAAAAGGCTGGCTAAGAATACATTATTTAAGCTCTTTATCCTATATAAGTACCTAAAATCTTTTCAGTGCATAACTTATATAAAACTAAATACATGCCAGCTTGAGTTCTCACACGTACTTTGATCTAAATTACTACCTTCGTTGCCTTAGGCTTGATCATTCGTCCATTGAAACCCTAGGCATAAAGGCTTTTAATTAGGGGTGAAAATTTTGAATATGATCTATGAACACGACTCGAACCAAACACAAAGTTAATAAGTTTGGGTTTGAACATAAAGAGGTTCGGATCAAAATCGGATTGACTTGTTAAACATGATTAATAAATCGAGTCTCGGATTAATCTGCTAATCCAAAATT
The DNA here is from genome assembly GCA_017589505.3 of Metroxylon sagu. Classification (NCBI taxonomy): domain Eukaryota; kingdom Viridiplantae; phylum Streptophyta; class Magnoliopsida; order Arecales; family Arecaceae; genus Metroxylon; species Metroxylon sagu. The sequence continues at coordinate 588,747 of JACVBY030000659.1, read as the reverse complement.
AATCTACAATTAAACTATTTATTAAATGGGTCAATTTATATAACCGGACCCATCAACCCAAATATGACTTGTCACCTGTTATCCAAGTCAATGTAGCCTTTTAATTAATTATTATTTTATTATTACATAGGATCTAATAATTCGATGGTAATGGATTGGAAACAATTAAAATTATACTAAATGGATATATAATTACTTTAGAGTTATATTTTTGAATATATAATTACTTTATAATTGAATTAGTATAAACAGGTTGTATAGATTACACGGATCAATTTATGCCACACAAGTTATATGGGTCATACGGTTACATATGTCATGTAAGTTAAATAGATTACATAGATTGTGTCGTGTAACCTGTGTAATATATAGGTCGGGTTTAGATTTAGATATCTAATTCAATTAATAAACTGATCAGATTCGAATTGATCCATTTGTTGTTATATTTTGAAGATGATCCAATCTATTTATGATTCATTGACACGATTTACCATTCTACTTTTAATTCTCGTATATAATGAATACCACTTGCAAAAAAGCCTTCAACATAGGGCCACAATTGCCAAAGATTGAAGGCTGTTGGACGTGCTCCTACAACCGTAGAATGGTTCCCCAAACAACTGACCTCGTTGCAACTTGCAAGGCACCATTTGGGACTATTTTGTTCTCTCATGAAGGCATACTGCTGCACCAATCTATCCACCATCCGAATCCCATTGATCCAGGCAATCTCAGCTAATCCGAACTTAAAAGAAAGAGTCACCAATTTCGGCCATTTTACCGTGGGGCTTCCTCATCCCATAAGGAAAGCTTTCCATGGGTCCAGCTCCACACGTGCCGTGAGAGAAATTGGGCCAGGATTTGAAATCATATTGTCCAGAGATGATGAGGAAAACAGTGCTGTTTACCAAATACGAGTTGAGTTAAGCCTAGCTCAAGCTCAGCATTTTTAAGCCAAGATCGGGCTAGCTTGTTTAATTTCTACGTTACCGAGAGCAGCTTGTTGAAGAGAAAGTTTGGAGCTAAACTAATAACCTAAATTATATTTTATTCTTTATAATTAAAATATATTCTATTCTTAATAACTTAATGTCAACTTATAATATATCATTATAAAGAATACTTGAGTCAAGCTTAGATAAACTAATTCTGGCTCTAACCTTGATTCATTTGCCAACCAAGCAAACTACTTGTTTGCTAGCCCAACCAATGGGTTGGGATCGAATTTTACCCAACCCATTTTTAGCGTCAACTTTTCACTCCATCGAGACAAGTATAGTCCCCATACTTGACCCTGCTCCATTTCTTTACTCTCTTTTTTTTATATTTTTTAAATTATCTTTAAAAACACACTTAAATGAATCATGGATATATTTTCAAATTTTATTCAAATCATGAAAATTCTTTTTAAAAAAAGTTAGAAAAATTAAATTTGATTCTTAACTCTTAAGATTGATTATCTATTTCACTATGTAAAAAGAGAGAGAAAGCTGAGCTTGATTATATTCATATGTAGTCAAGCTTAGATCTGATCGTCCTTTCCATCATTAAATCCACATGTGAAAAAAAAATGGAGCTTCAAGATTCGTATGGATTCAAGAGTGGAAAGAATAATCAAATTTGAGACTTGCCTATATGTGAGCGTATCTAAGTTCAACCATATATATATATATATATATATATAGTTCAATGCGAGGAATATATACCAATCTCGTCTTGGTTCTGAATATGTCTTTCGAATGTCTTTAAAATCTATTCCAAACTTGATAAAAGTTTAAATATCTTATTTCAAATACTTATTAGGTTTGGATAAAATTACCATCCCGTCAATTCGATCTTATTCTAATGCAAGAGAGACGCCAATTTCTAGATGCTTGACTAGTTTAAAAGTGGGGAAACGAAAGAACCTAGCCTACGTGGAAGATAAGGCCAATGACTCATCCAACCATTCAAAATCAAAGCCTTGGCTTATATTAAGGCAGGTCCCCCCTCCCTTCCCCCTCTCTCTATATATAAAAACCAGTTGGGTCATCGTCTGGCTAAATGGAAAGGGTGGGGGCTGGGACCCAGTCGGCGAGGTTATCTGCATCTTGAGGCACCTGTCCACTTCGGGAGGCTTAGCCAGCATTATCCAGAAGAGCACCAAAGAACCAATGGGATCTGAAGTCCAAGTCTCCACTTGGTGCACAATCTTGCATTGGATTTCCCTCAGAAGTCTACGGATAAAGGAAACAAGGAAACACGTCCAATCACGTATCAGATCCACAGAAGATACATATAACGGATGGAATTGACTTTAAAAAATGTTGTTTTAATTTCCAAGCTCACACAAGGCACCAAGCGTAATTGCACTATGTACCTTATCTATAAACTATACTATAAACTATACCTCGATAAACTACACTTGATTGAAAGCTGCATGACATGCAACGTGGCCTCATTGCTATGGAGATGGGATTTATGGAAAGATGGTGCCTTAGACGTCGACCACTTTGGATGTGACCACCTCTAACAAATCTGGCCAATGGCATTATATACCCTCCATCTGAAGTCCTTGGTTTTTGGTTAAAGGGATGTCTTTTTTGGACTTATCTCTGGATATCCCCAGCACAGATAAAGGTGCCTTTATTCACCCCGCAAGCCACTACCTTGGTCTGTGCCTACCCTAGAACTTCCTCCAAATCAGTAAATTATTGATGGCACTAAAAGGCTTGCACAGCTTGCCATGTGTCACTGTAAAGAACAAGCACTGAAAGGCAATTTAGTTACCTCTCGTGAAGTTCGCCTTCCCACGCTGTAAATCCAATATAACCAAGAAATATGGTATCATCTGAACTTGAACTTCAATATTAGTTTGGCTTCAAACAGCAGTGGAATTGGTTCTTAACTCTAGTGATGCATGAACTCGCATCTAAAGAATATCAACCATTAAAAAAAGCATCAGCTGCAATGACTGAACTTGAACATTCTCCTACTTCAATGAAAATATTCAAAAAATTATTCTAGTATGGTGGAATTCCCATGTAACAAGTTGCCCAGCTGATAAGTATGGCTCTTTGTGTATAATATTAGGCTGATGCTGCTTCCAGAGTATTTTATCTAGAATGTGAAGGCCCACCTTCCACTATGCTCACTAGTTTAGTTGGTACATATCATGTGATGATTTGCCTGGAGGGATGCCAACCTAGCCTTAGCAGCTGAATCTTGTACTGTTGTACTGCAGACAGTTTAGTGACAAGGAATATGATGGACAAGATTGCATAGCAAGGAGAGGTAGTGGTGGTCCTTCAAGAATCTAATCTACATACACCTACAAAGTAGAAAAGGGGAAGAAGGTGGGGAGAAAAAAGTGAATATGCGAGCAAAGAAGAGAAAGGGCTTGGCGCAGAGAAGGGATGGGAGAGGTTGTGTGGCGTCTGTGCCCGTCAATGGTCATGGGTGATAGAAGGTAGTGGCGAATAAAATAACGAGAAGATGGGAGTGCACCGGTGTCCAGTGGATTTAGGTGGACGCGGCTGCAAGGTTGAGAAGGACCAAAAGCAGTGTCACCGTGATGGAGGGGGCAAGTGGTCAGACCACTGCAAACGTTATCCATTTCCTGCCATCAGTATTCTCTTATTTAGTCTTCTGTCGACGATCTGTTTCACTTTTGATGGATCCTGTGTCCTATGATCGTTTATTTACCATTGTGCCTTTATTGCCATGCATGGTTCACAAGATGGCATGGCTAGATTGTGAGGAAGCAACATAGGATCATGTTAAAGATGAAGTGACTGGATTCAATAGGAGAATTAGAGTGAAACAGGTGTATCAGCACTTGATTGACATCTCTACAGATACCTACAGTAAGCTTTTGAAGCTTCCAACCTACCGCAGAGCTCTTATTTTCGGTGAAAGCTTTCCAACATATCACCATTGTCGGCTAGCAGGTTTAAGTTCATTGAGTCTAATTTGTAAAAGATGTAGTATCAAGATTGAAAGTTTAAATCATTTCTTTTCTAATGTTCAACATTTCAGGAGCTGTGGGGGTTCTCTGGATTGCATCAAATTAGTTCTCTCTTCCCAGCTTATATGTCACTTTTAAATTCGTTGGGCTGATCCCATCATTTCTTCGTGCAATCCTTTTTTGTTTATTTACTATGATTTATTTGGAAAGGAAGGAATAAAAAACATTTTTAAGAAAAAAGTTCTATCTTACTCAAATATCCAAGCAAGCTTTTTATTTATCCATAGAATTTATGAAATCCATCAAGATCTATCTAGCAATACTCTTTGACACTTGAGGCGGCAGTGGTCACTACTAGCATTCGATACCTCATCTCTAACAATTTATTTGTTGGCAGCCTCCTCAATTAGGGTATATAAAAAATTAACCTTGATAGATTAGTTCACCTTAATTCAGCTAGCTCTAGCTTTATTATTCATGACCATTCAGGATAGTCTCTTGTTGTTACTTCAATTCCTCTTCACCAATGCCTATTCCATCTATTAAATGTACAAAAGCCTGGTATGGTCTAAAAACTGAGTCATTCTATCTTTCAAAAATGTTTAGGCAAACAGTGCATAGCATTATCCTAGGAGGTGACTCAGCCATAATAGTAGTTTAAATTAATAGCAACGCTGAGAATCTCTATTTATGGTTGATAGATATCTAATCTAAAATCACTAATTTCTTTTACTTTCATCATTCGCATATATTTTGAAAGGCCAATCAAACAATCGATTTTCTTGCAAAACTTGCTATATCCATCACGACAATCACATATTGGCACAATAATTTTCCTATAAATTTTTATCTACTAAAGCTCGAGGTATAGGCTTTGTAAGGCTGTAATAGCCATCATTTTTGCCCATAAAAAAAAAAAAAAAAGTGATTGCTCTCTCATTTAAGGGTATGCATAAACTTTTGTAAAAGCTAAGCTTATGTGCATTAACATAATATATGCATAGCATGGCCATTTAAAATGAGAAGATCCTTGAGGTACCAAGCAAAATTCTATGAAGAATTCATGATAAATGTTGGAGTTCATAATTCTCATCATTTTGAGCATAATGCTAATAAAAACTTTTACCTACAACATATTTAGTCTTTGTCACACCTTGAACAAGAGTCTCATTTTGTCAACATAATTAGAAATAAAAACATAAAATTTTAATTTTTGATTTTGTTTGGACCTACAACTTCCATAGAGATGGAATTACCAATGGTTCAAGAGGATAGCAATTGCCTCTCCTCTTCTTACAATTACAGAAATCTACTGCTACCATTCCTTTGCTTCGCAGTCAAGGAGAAAATTAAAAGATATTACCATCATCAGAAGAGATTTTAGAATTCTGAATTAATTGTTTGGCATGGATTAGTATGTTTTAATTATTAATTAGTCATCGCATGCATAATCATGATTAATTCTAGCAAAATGGTTATTCTCTAACTTATAGTTATTTCATTTAACAAGTCCTAGGACTCTAGTCCTATAAATTTGTTGGAGATAAATCATTGGGAGAGACTTTGAATCTAGTTAACTATAACAATATAATATAAATAAAAGATTAAATTCACTTACCAAGGATCTGATTGGATTGATTCGTAATACAGACAGAAGAGAAGAAAGTCTCAGAAGCATGCTACGCATCGTGCTAAAGCAAATTCTTAATCCTTATGCTGGCATCATTAGGAATTCTACTTTAAGATACTAACAAAATTCATTGCTTGTGAGTACAATCATCAAGAAGGCTGATAGATCTCTTCTCAATACGTAGTAGAAGGGATCCAAAACAAAATAATAAAGAGAAGCTAAGGAAGGAAACAACTGCTGCGGGACGGTTATTTGACTGTTTGATCAAGAAAATTGAAAGAATAAAAAAAAATTTAATGAGAAGAAAAAAATAATTCAACTAAATAAAGAGAATTTTGAGTATTTTTTTTTTTTTAACTCTAACCAAATTTAGATTACAAGAAGTTGTTCTTCATCTTTGATCACACATTAATTTAGAGTGCACCTTCTATTCTCTTCTTCCAAACACATCCCAACTATTCAGTACCTCTCAACCAGGGGCCTTGAAAAGGAACCAAGGAACCTACTTTAGAGTGTGCTTTTGGTGCTATAGATTCAAAGGATAACGAAAAATAAGTTGCTTATCACAAGAGTGATTCCCATCACACTGGTTCGGTGCCAACAGCAATGTTGACTATAATGCAACTTGCCATAAAATATATGGCATCTACTCAGGGTTGGCTAAAGGCCACTCTGTCCTTCGTTTCATAGACCAGTGGCAGGAGAATTATGTCATTCCAAAATGTTTAAACCGTGGTATTAAAGAAAACAGCTTTCCAGATGTCCTTGCGTCTTCAAACGATCAAATAGACAGCGGTTTTGCTATAATATTTTTTTAATTAATTTTTAATATTAAAAATATCAGCCTTTCCATCCTATTGAAATAAATCTTGATGCATCGTTAGCAACCGATTTTAACTATAGTAAATAAATAATACTTCATGAACAAATTTTAATAGTTATTTCAAAACTCCACTGAGACTCTCCTTTTAGAGGAGGACTTTTAAACCAATCAAAGTATTGCCTAAACATATCATTTTTCATTTAGTTAGAAGGTCAAATACTATTTGTAGTAGTCTATTAGGTCATTTTAAATATATTACACTTCTTTATAGAGAGGATTTAAAGGATCGAGATCCTTTATTAGGTACCATAAAATATTGTGCATATCGTTACTCCTCATTTATGAATGAGAGGAATCTTTCATTCATAATGGATTTTACTATGAAATTAGAAAAAAAAAATTATCACCGATTCATAGATAATTAGCAAGCCTTTATGTGGCATCACTCCTACTTTAAATAATTAATATTCTAAATTTACTTCTCATGCCTCACCTCCCTTTCCAAACCCCAAGAAGCTAAGAAAGCTAGCGGTAACTGTGGACCAGCACTTCAATGACCACATTTTTGTCTGGCCACTCGTATTCTTCCAATCCACACCTGTCTTATGGGAGCTCTAGCGTCTGCATGCCTAACAAAGACACCGAAACTTTGTTTTCAAGTGAATACTTCAAGTAGGACCCTACCACCTGGTAGAATTACTAGTCTTGAAAAATTAGACTGATCAATTCAACTCAATTTAGCTAGACTTCGAGTAAATTTAAATCTAGGCTCACCCTGTGTAAAATCCAGCATGAAAACCAATTTCAAATTAAGTGACTCCCCAATCTTGTTATTTGAAATTTAACATACCAACCTTTTATTTCTATATTCACAATAGCTGACTCTTTGATGCCTTCAATTTGGCAAGACTATACTAACCTTGAAGTTAATTTAAATATTTCTAGGATTTGTAACTCTATTTATGACCACCTTTTAACATCAGACATCTTGTGTTGTGAATATAGTCATGAAAAACACTTCAAAATATTGAAGAAAAAATTATGACTTTTTTTTTTTTTTTTGGAGGCCAATGAATTGAAGAGAATCCAGCTTTTGGCAATCCCCCCTTTCTTTCATTAGGGAACTTCTCCAAAATCATTATTAGACATTTTAATCGAAAGGGGCCATCACTAGTTTGATCAAATCCATTTTTTTTTTTTTAAACAACAATAATGGCCATTTTAATAGAAAAGGGCCATCATTAGCCTGGTCAAATATTCCCTTTTTTTTTAAAAAAAAAAGACCACAATAATGGCTCCTGTGGGGCATTGTTATTAGCTATTGCGGTCATTACTCACTTCTATAAGAGAAGGTTGTCAGTTACCTTTGCAAAATGGGTCGTTTAAGATTGGTAGAGTAGTTGTTGCAATGATAAAGGTTTAAGGCGTTGGTCCTCGTGGAGCTACCCATGACTTTTGTCCACAAAGGAACAAGCAATGGCTGGCCGATGGCGTGAGGGAAAGGAGAAGCTTTGGTCAACCAAGAGATGGCACCTTCGGCTACGCCACGCACGGGAGAAAGAAAAAGAGCGAGAGGTGACGTTGAGTGGCAGCTGATTGATTTGGTACGCCAGGCGGCTTCAAATCGGTGCCGATTCCGACATCCTCGCCAATTTTATGGAGTGACTATAGATTTAAACGCTCACCCTAGAAGCTTAAAATGAGTTCATAAAATGCTTGGATAAAGAGTTAAAAGAAACATAGAAATTTCATCCTTGCCGATCATATAACGTACCTCTCTAGACTCTCAATATCAAAGGTCTTTGAATCTATTTGAATGAGTTATCAGCTTAATTATTAGCTAATAATTATCTCACATAACTGTTGGATACCGACAACTTAAAGATGTTCCAATAAACAAACTAAACATGGCTTTCATGAGTTTCGAATTCCTAATATCTCTATGTTTAGGTTTCATGAGTATTGAGTTCTAAAAGTTGATTATATGGATGCATACTTTTGATCCATAATTTTTGCTCTCAAAATTCATTTTAAGATCTTAATCTTTCAATCGCTACCATTTAACTTTTTATATTTTAATAATATTATATTTTTAACATTTTAAAATTAAAATTGATGGAATAATTGATGTGTCACCTAATTCGAATATTTGAACTAATTAACAGAATATCATATCAACTATTTCATTAATTTCAACCGATTTTATGCAATCAAACATTAGGAATGCAATATCTTTAAAATGAGGAACTAAACTGCATCAACTGAAAGTTTAAGAATCATATATATATATATATATATATATATATATATATATATAAAGAGAGAGAGAAGGATAGACTTAGCTTTCGAATATAGCTAAGTTTACCTTCATACATACATACATATATACATACATACATACATACATACATACATACATACATACATACATATATATATATATATATATATATATATATATATATATATATATATATATATATATATATATTTGACTATATTTACGTGTGGTTAAGCTCAAATCTGTTTACCTTCCTCATTATTAGATTAGATTCACATGGATCTTAAAATCAAAAGTTCACCTATTAACCATCGTTTTTCACTCTTTTTTTTTAAAAAAAAGATATAATTCATATCCTATTATCTTTGTGAATTATAAAAATAAAAGAATAGGAATATAGCCTATATCCTTATCTTTAGTTAAAAGAAAAAGGATATGGCTCATACACCCCTGTTCTTCAGCGAAAAAGTCAATGAGTAATAGAATAGAAACATGACTTATAATTCTATTATTCAATTAAAAGAATAAGAATATATCTTAAATTGTTATTCTTGAGCATAATAGAAACTATTTTATACGTTAACATTTTTGCTTTGAGATATGTGAGAATTTAAGAGTGAGAAAGATGATCGAATTTGGACTTGGCATTCTCTCTCTCTATGTGTAAATATATAATTAATCACCATAAAAATCACACTCAATATATTTAAACCATCCATGCTACGTTATTCTTATTAGCGAATGACTATAGTCTCCAAAAATTCTATGCTAGATTTATGGAGACAATATTATTATTTAATAAAGAATAATTGTGTGAATAATGAACATATTTATTAGCTTTTTACCATTGAATATTATGCTTTTAGGCATTTATCAAAAAACACTGATAACCTAAGTTATGACTCTAATTAATGAAGGAGAGGAAGTTCAATGAGAGAAGGCTAATATTGTTACCTAGATTACTTATTTTTAACCAAGAATGATTAGAACAAGTAGTAAAATCTCACCATCTCTTCATTTTTTCTGTTATAAATACAAGTCTCAAGATGGGAGAATGAACATGCTAGTTTAGATTCCAATATGTGTCTTCCAATATATGAAAGAAAAAAATATATGCACCTTTAAATTTTTAAAAAAATTAAAAATTTGAAGCTGAGTAATTTTTCAAAGCAGCTTACACCCAATAGTTGGTAGGGAAAAATATGGAATGGAAGCACAACCAAAAGGAGGGTAATCAAGCAACGAAGCCAAATAGTTGTCAAACCAGAGCATGTAGTATTTTGATCTAATGATATTTCTCTGGTATTAGTACAGATTCTTAAAGCTGATACACAAGAAGTAATAACAGAAGGCAATAAAAAAAAAAAAGAGCAATATTTTGGATCTCCACGAAAGAGCCCATTCTTCAGAAAAGTCTTAGTCGAGAAAGATGATATAGCTAGTCTAGAATGGAGCATCTTTTTAAACTTCCCCTTGGGTGCAAGAGAATTCTTTGTTATTTAAATATTTTTTTAAGGAGGTGGGGACATGGACCATACCTTAATCTATGGAGCACTATGGGCATAATTTGTTGTGGAATTATGGAGATAAAAATATTACAACCTTGTATATTTTTAATCCAGTGAAATAACAGGAAGAGCTTCCCATGCTTATAAAGATCAAATTGTCCATATGGAATGTCTCTAATACCAATTAATCTTTCATTTCAAGAGGATAAACTCATAAAATGTGGAATGAGGGAAGCTAGCGTAACCTAAACAAAATGTCATTTTAATTTATAACTCATGGACATAGATTTGGATTTGTTGAAAAAAAAAAGGCCTGCTTATTTCAAATGGTATAATACATAAATCAATATAATATAACTCATTCTCTGTATGACTGTCATTAGAAGAAAAGGAGATCAACAAAGATAACCTTATATAGAGTGCAGTCAAAATACACCAAATATCATCCGTTTAGGCAGCATGAGTCCCATTGCATCCGAGAGATCCCATTCGATATATAAAAAAATAGGAAACTAAATTGGCTCCAAAAAGAGGGTTAACTTTTTTGCCTGTTTCTCACGAGCAACACTTTGATTTTTCCTTTGGTTATCCAGCACCATTCTTTTTCCTGCTTGCTTGACATTTAAGCAGCTTGGAAGCCCAGACACTCTTCTCCCATGGCAACACCAGAGAAATCTATTTTTATAATCAGTGGATTAACTGAATCATGCCAGTTGGCAGATTTCTAGGACATCACCGGGAGAGAAAACAACCACTCACCAAACCGCAACTCCTGACAACACCAACCCCTGCTACAATTTTATAAAAATAAAAAGAAAAAAAAAAGAAAAGAAAAGTAGGAGGGACAAAAACAAAAAAGAAAGAGAATAATTTAGAAGATACCGTGGTGCAGAGAGGACAAAGATAAGGAAGATATTGTGGTCCAGATGATTGGCCATCAAAAGGAGGAGGACAAGAATAAAGGGGCAGTGGAGAAGTAGTAGTAGTAGAAGAAGAAGAAGAAGAAGGCCCTCTGAGAGTATATATACCCCATCCCTCCTAATGCCCGCCTGAGTACCATTCAAGCCAGTCCCACATATATCCGATTTAGATCACATCACGTATGTTGCTCCAAAACTAGGCCCCAAATCCACACCAAGGATTTGGGACGAAAAGGGAAAGGAGGGAAGGAGATGGGAGGCAGCAGCAATTGGAGCAGCGGCAGCGGCAGCAGCGCCAGCGCTGGCGCCGGCGCCGGCGCTGGCGGCAGCAAGCTGCTGGAGATGCTGAACGTCAGGGTGGTGGGCAACGCGGAGCGGCCGGTGCTGGTGCTGTCGCACGGCCTCGGCACCGACCAGTCGGCGTGGAACCGTATCGTCCCTTACTTCCAGCGCGACTACCGCATCGTCCTCTACGACCTCGTCTGCGCCGGCAGCGTCAACCCCGACCACTTCGACTTCCGCCGCTACGTCACCCTCGACGCCTACGTCGACGACCTCCTCGCCATCCTCGACGCCCTCCGCATCGACCGCTGCTTCTTCGTCGGTCACTCCGTCTCCGCCATGATCGGCATCCTCGCCGCCATCCGCCGCCCCGACGCCTTCCTCAAGCTCATCCTCATCGGTGCCTCTCCCAGGTACAATAACGATACCACTACTCCCAGTTACGATGTCAGCTCGAAACGAGTCATGGCATTTGGATATGGAAGCTGATGGATTGATCGTTTGGAAAGGTTTTTGAATGACAAGGACTATCACGGAGGATTTGAGAGGGAGGAGATGGAGACGGTGTGCGCGGCGATGGAGTCGAACTACGAGGCGTGGGTGAGGGGGTTCGCGCCGCTGGCGGTGGGGGCGGACGTGCCGGCGGCGGTGAGGGAGTTCAGCCGGACGCTGTTCAACATGCGGCCGGACATCTCGCTGTTCGTGTCGCTGACGGTGTTCAACAGCGACCTGCGAGGGGTGCTGGGGCTGGTGCGGGTGCCCTGCGTCATCGTCCAGACGGCCAAGGACGTGTCGGTGCCGCCCTCCGTCGCCGGCTACCTCAAGGCCCACCTCGGCGGCCGGGCCACCGTCGAGCTCCTCCACAACATCGAGGGCCACCTCCCCCACCTCAGCGCCCCCGCCGCCCTCGTCCCCGTCATCCGCCGCGCCCTCACCCGGTGACCGGCCGCCGCCGCCGCGGCGACCACCGTTGGATCAAGCGTAGCGCTGTTTCGCTGATGACACGTGGAGAATAAGGTGTGGTGTTTCGTGTTGAGTCGTTGCGCTGGATAAATTATCTCGAAGAGTACCCCACGTGGAGGTCACGTGATATCGGCTTTGTCTTTATCCTTTTTTTTTTTTTTCTTAAAAAAATATCTTGGAGTTAAATAAAGGATGAGGAACGGATGGCATTTCCCTTTCGTTCGCTTCAAAGAATCTACGTCACAAAAGAGAAGGAGAGAAATGTTTGTATGTATTTGGTTGCGATTTGATGCCGGGAGACGCGTGTGGTGGGGTTCGCCGCATAAAATTTCCTTCCTTTCTTTCTTTCTTTTCTTTCTTTCTTTGATTTGGAGCGTGTGAGAGAAGGGTTGGAGATGGAAGCAATCAAGTATGGATTAGATGGGTCCCGGGAGAACAACCATTGGTGTGCAAACCTTATCCTTTTGTGGGATTCATTGATAGCTTTGGCTTTGGTGTTGTCCGTTTGGGTTAGGTGATTGGCAAGGACAAATTGTTTCTGTGTTCCAGATTTATTGGGTGCCTACGTGTAACATTGGTACCGTTACTTCGGCTTTGTTTATAATTAGGTTCTATTTGGATTTTTGGGGTGAAGACAATGGGAGAGCAGGGAAAGAAAAAAAAATTATATTTAAAAATTATAAATATATCCTTTATGAGAAATGTAAATCAGATAAAATTAAAAAAATAAGATCGAAAATATAAATTCATTCCCCATCCTTTCCATCCCTGAAGTTAGGATAAATAAATTTAAGCTTTTACAAACCCTGATTGTATTCAAGTGCAAGGAGGCAACATCAAAGAAGTCAAATAAATCTTTAGCCCTAACATTTTAATTTAAATCCAAAAAAATATAATTACCATTTTTTTCTGTTGACTTATAAAGCATATTTGAACAAAAATTTTATTAAAAAAATAAAATTTAAGTATAATTTTACACATGTAGGCACGTAAGTATGATCTTAGCCCCATATGATGCAAAAGTAGGAGAAAGATGGATACAAATCAGATGATTTATATGTGTAAAATCGTAGTTAAGTTTCAATGATGAACGATAAGATAAAGTTGAAATTATACTTGGCCCCTTGCTTTTCTCATGATTTCTTAGGTGAAGGCTTTAAAAGAAGCAGTCCATAATTCTTGTAAATGGATTTTCCTGACCTACTTTTTGGTCTTGAAATTGTATATTATATTCTTTCTTCACCATCTAAATTTTCTGAGCCAGGAAAAAGCAAATATTTGATCAATGTATGGGTTGACTACAAGAAAATAGGATTCGAATGACAGATTTTATAGCCAAAAAAAAAAAGTACTACTTCTCTTTATTTTTAAAAAAACTTGGCATAGCAGAAGAAATAATTATCTTTAAAAATTCATATATTTATGGTGATAAAAATAATTGCCTCACAAAATCTCTACTTATGGTAGTAATTTTTTTTTGCTGGTATAACTATTTTTCGTGTTAGTGTGTGGCTAGTATGCCATTATAAATACTTAAAAGTAAATATATAATTTTTAGCATTTATTTTTTAATCGCTGAAAAATTATGTCTTTATTGTTTGTTTTTGGCATTGATCATACACCTTTGTTCCCAAGTGAGCTGAGCTTGTTTCTAGCTTGGTTTAGCTAAACTTGAGTTATCTTGTAAACAACTTTCTTATTTGACCGACAAAAATTGAATGTGATCACATAAAATTATATGGATAGAGTTTGACACATAAAAAAAAAAAAAAAAGTGACTGATACTAAAATACATGGAATTTGCTTAGAAAAAAGATTATAGAAAATTATATATAATAAATATTTAGATACGTGTGATAATTTTAGGTTTAGGATACTTTAGCTAAATTCTAAATTATAAAAAGATTTGAGAGGGCGTCTGGTTGGCCATAATTTATCTTCATAATCCTAAATTACTATACGTATTACTATGTTTGGTAATTAGTTATGATAATTTTAACAGTACATTTGATTTTTAGTAGTTTAAGATTATTATGACAATTTAAAATTATCAAAGTAATTTCAGATTATGTCTTTGACTTTCCTAGTAGAATAATTTTAAAATAATTAATTATTACTATGGCTAAGATTCAGAATGCCCAATCTTGGGCCGTGGGCTGGTATAGATGCCAATACTGATCCGTGTAAATTTATGATTCTACCAACCTTGCTAAATATTTGGTCAACCCAAATCTAGTCCTATCTTAACAAATATCACATTAGGATATAGAGTTTAGTTCTATGAATAGAAGTTGGCCCAGATGTAGAGCCAGTTTGAACTTGATAGACTGTGGGTTTCCCCATGGTTTACAAGAAGGTTTAAGATACATAAGTTTTTTCAAAAGAAAAGGTCATCAGAAAATTTAACACTAATATTGGAATTTCACTCCTGCCCAGATAAACAATGCAAAGAGGCTTTGAACACCAGATTACCCTCACAAACAAGTCCCATCCTACTCTGTCTTCTTAACTGTATCTTTTTTTTTTTTTTTTCTCCAAGATCACGAGCAGGAAGGCAAAGATTCTAACTTTGATTCCAGAATTAAAATATTCCCAAATACTTTTAATCACTTTGACACACTAAAAACAAGTTAAATCTGATCTCTTGGGCAGAAATGTTCAATATACTAGATGGAGAGAATGGCCAATTTCTTTTATTGGGGCTGTCAGCAGTAGCAACTCAGTTTCTCCTAGCTAAAAATGTGAATATTTTAATCTTTTCAGGAACAGTAGATTTCCAAATCCTAGAGGCACCAGCCAGAGAGACACTCAAATTATGAAATTTATAAGATGATCTAACAACTGAGACTTTCTTGTCCTGTCCATCTTCGTATAATCTTGTCTTAGGCACCAAAGGATTAAAAATATGCATCAGCTGATATATTCCTCTCAAATTATTCTGAAACGGGTCTCCTGGTCTCTGTTTCCCAAATAACCATATCATCAACAGTGGCACATTGACCAAAAACATCAGCTTTACCCTTATAGTTTTGTCATAAAATTTTGGTAAGTTAATACGGTAAAGATGCATGCATTAAAAATACGTGTACATATATAAATATTTGATTAATTAAATTATAACTGAATTCAGTTAAACAAGAACCAAGTTATTCACTCAAGACTTGCGAAAAAAAATCATAAATCATTCAATCTTAAAAAGGCCTAACCTCAAGTTAATATTATAAACTCATCACCAACACCTATCCATACATGATTAAAAGTTTTTATGAAGATTAAGAAAGGACTAATACATGATTCTCTTCGTAATCTTCCTTTCTATTCGCTCTCTCTCACTACTCTCTTTTCTTTTTTTTTTTCTGGAATAATTAAAGACTGATTTGATTGTCAGAGGGGCCCTGAGGAAGAAACCTTGGGTCCTCTAATGAATCTTGGAGATGATTGCAGGCAAACGTTATTATTCTCTTGATTTTTTTAAGGCTAATTGCTAGCTTCTTGGACAAAGATTTTGGAGCTTTTTGAAGTTTCTTAGAGCTAAGGTTGAGTCCAAATTTTTTTCTTAAACATATTTCATTCATTGATATGGTAAGTCAAAAATTAAATCAAAGTCATATTAAGACCATATTATTAGTGACTAATTTTGTGAACACGAAAAAATTTGAGATACCAAATAACAAAATTTGCTTTAAAGAAAACCAGTGCTATTACTGCAAGATCATCTCTAAATCCAAACTTAACTTGATTCTTGGATAAATAAGTTTTACTTTAAAAGTTAGACTTTACTTTCTTGATAGGTGTAAATCATGAATAAGAAAAACTTAAACCCAATTTTATGCTTGAAGTGAAATGTAGAAATTTATATTAAACTCATTTACTTCAGGCTAAAATATACTTGTGGTCTTCAAACTTTTACCCCAAAATCATTTTGGTCCTCAAGCTTTTAGTTACTATAATTTAATTTCTCATATTTTAATATGATGCATTCTTAATGTTTCATTACATTGGATTAGTTAAAATTGATGAAATAACTTATGTGTTACCCTTGTACGAGTACGTGAATAAAATGACATGATAGCCATTCCATCAATTTTACTCAATTCTATATAATAGAATGTTAAGAATACAATATTTTTAGGATACGAGGATTAAAATATAATAACTAAAGGTTTAAAAATTAAAATAAATTTTGAGTGAAAGTTTGAGGACCTAAAGTATATTTTACTTTTACCGCATCCGCTAGCCAACCCAAATAGTATATTGTTTATGAACACAATATTTTAGTAAATGAAACTAAATAAAGCCAAAAATCGAAGATGTAAAGGTGCATATTCAAATAAAATAAGAAAAAAGGGTGAAGAAAATTGAATGGTGAAGTAAATACGGTAAAGTTGTGATTATTTTCAATCAAATGGAGAAGTAAAACATTTATGCCGTTTCTCTCCTTTTCTTCATTGTAATTTATTTTTTCTTTTGATAACTAGTTTTGTAGCTTTTCTAATTACTCTAATTAATCTTTCATTAAGTCAAGATTTAGTAGATTAATTGTTAGAGATTAACCGATAGCTGTTAGCCTCTAATAAGTGATTTAAGGGTGTTTGACAGCAAGCTAATGGGTCTAGCTAATAGTTGTTAGCTTTCTGAAAGCCATTTGATGGAATCAACTAATTAAAATAGGTATTAAACTTTAATAATTAAAATAAAAATTATACATATATAAATACATTCAAGTAAAGCAAATTTTATCTATCTTTTTTTCTTTCGCAAACCCTTGACCTTCTGCTATCTCCTTCTTTCACATGATATATTTTTTTTCCCCCAAATCCTTAATTTTAAGTGATAAAATTGCTTTTTCTTCAATGAAAGCAAGAGTTTAATATTAAAATCTTTTTAAATTTACATGAATTAATTATATCATTCATATTTATGGACATAAAATTATTTATTTATCAATTAGTATTTTTAGCTCCTTTTTTTTCTTTACTTATATAATTTATTAAGCAAAAAAAATATCAAGAAATAATGCATTATATTAAAAATATATATATATTCTTATTGATCTTTTGACATTTTAATAGTAACAACTACAATAGTTGAATCAAATATTTTACTTAAAAAATAGCTAACAGTTACCATCAGCTAATAGCTAACGGTTATCAGTTATCACCTACCAAATACTAGCTATCAGTTGGCTCTTAATATCTGATCAAAATAAGTCCTCAGTATGCGATTACACGGTTTGGTAATGCACCCATTCATCATAGCTTTATTTTAGCCAATACACATCCAAACTAAACCCAATCCACCAAAATCAACCATTTATAGCTGGCCACTTGGACGGTGATGATCAAAACCAAATTGCAGCATTCACTAGTCCCCACGCGAGCGTAAAGAATCACACGTGCGAGCGATCTGTTGAAGCCATAGGCGAGAGGTGAAACCGCAGAGCCCAGTTTCCCTGCAAAGCTGCCGGCGTCGGAGGGCGGTCCGGTCTCGACGAGACTGCCGCTATTCCCGCTCGAAGCGCCTCCGCTCCATTTCCGAACGAGAGCCCAGGTACCCTTCTCTCTCTCTCTAGATCCCAAGTACTCCTGTCTCTCTCTATCTCTGGAGAATTTTTGTTCCTCTCTCGCGGTAGAAGGGCAAGATAGAAAATAAAACCAATCCTAATGGTTTCGAATTACTGAATTCTAGTGAACCCATCTCGTTTTCGGCCACCATATCCGATCTTATTAAAATCCTCAATACAATCGTGGTGAAAATGTACTATTAATTTCCTTTCTCTTAGAATGAAATGCTTCAGCCTTTTAAAGGAGTAATTGTGTAGTAGAGGTCGAAGAGGTTTCATCTCGTCATAGAGTTGTTTGTTTAGTTCATTGTTGCGCAAAGCACTCTTTTTTTTGGCTGGTCAAGTGATTGGTGAGTCTGTTTTGGTGGAACACTGAAGTTGCAACTAAAAAAGTCCTTGGTGATACACAAAATAAAATAATACATAAAATAATATATCTAATAGAAAATGGCCTTGTGCATTATTATGTAATATTATATAGTCACATTAGGCATATAAAATAAAAATAGAGTATATTATATTTAAATATCAAAAATAAATCAAGAAAAATCTTATCTTTCACTTGAAACTAAATTAAGGAAGCTTAAAACCTTAAAAGTATAAAAAAATATTTATTTATTTATTTTTGTTTGTGTGCTGGTATGAGACAGTATGGTATAGTATAATACTGGTACCCCACCGTACCTTTCACCCAATAGTATGAAATCCGTTATGAAGACTACCTGCCTTGCTTTCTACCTCTTTTCCCTCTTCATTTTTTGACTTGTGGTTTCCTAATAAGCATGCTACTGATTATTAAATATATCTTTATTTTTTCCTTTTATTCTCGTTATTCAGCAATGTGCTGGTTTTAATAGAAATTGCCATATTGCATGTTGTAACTTGTTATTTATCAATAGCACAACATTTTGTTATGGTTTGTTTTTAATTTTAGATGGTTTGTTTTTGATCTTAGCCCTCTCCTGAGCACTTTCAACTTTAACACCACAAAACATGATTGTTGTATTAAACTTAATTAAATTTTAATCTGTTCACGTTTTGCACAAGGATGCAGATATTCTGTTTCATATGTGATTGTCGTAGTAATGAAAATTTTGCGTACAGTATCGTATTGAGTTACTGAATCATATATCTATTTATAGGTCAAAGTGTTATAGCTTGTCTTCATTTGCCTCTTCTGTTTATTGGTCCGAGATAGCATGTTACTGAATCATATATCTATTTATAGGTCAAAGTGTTATAGCTTGTCTTCATTTGCCTCTTCTGTTTATTGGTCCGAGATAGCATGCTAAATTGCTGATACTTAATTTTGTATCGGAACCTCTCTCTTGTAAGTCTTGCTCTGCTCAACTCAACTAAGGCTTTATCCCAAACTACTTGGGGTCAGCTATATGAATCCTTTTCCTCCATTTCGCTTGGTTTAGGACCATACTTACTCTCTGAGAGATGTTGAGATTTTAAATCCTTACTACTTCATCCCACCTTGTTGGTCTTGCTACTGAATATCATTGTTAGTACTTTATTTGAAGATTCAGGTATTTTTAATTTATTTTAAGTGATCAGCATGCTGCATGGATTAAACTCTTGATAATGTGTAGAATTTGGATTCTGCTAGGATTTGGGTTAGGCTTCAGAAGATCTTGTGTTTAAACTCAAAAGCACTTTTCATGCCACAAAGTTTTAGAATATGTGGGGGCTTATCTTATGCTACCTATCAAATTAGGATAAGTTCAAATAGTCTTGTAAAACTAATGGGTGACTAAGAATGGTGATCAATGGTTTGTAGATTGTAAAATAAAATTTGCCCCCTCTCTGGAAATCTTTAGGGCTTGTCTATTTTATGCTCTTGCCATCTTTATGCTAACATACACAATTTTCAGAATCAACACCTCAATTAGTGTCTCATTCTCGATCTTACTTTTGAGGTGACATCTATTTCATGCACTTCTGAAATTGTTTCTTTTTTTTCCGTCTAAAGAAACTTTATTCTCCTTCCATTTAATGCAAAAAATTCTTTTGTTTTCTCTCCTTTTGTAATACAGCTGTCTCTAGTGAATTCCTCTGCATTTGCTTTGTCGATTCCTTTAACGTGCTTCTGAGCTAATGTGGTTGGTGTTTCATGAGTATGACTAGTCTAATCTTTGAGTGCTTTTCTCTAGTTCAAGCCAATACATCAGGTAATGGCAATTTATCTATGATTGCATGGACTGTAATGCTAGTGACTGCTAGCTCTGAATTAAGGTTGTTCAATTGTCAAGTGTGGCTTGCTTTTTAAAGCTGTGTTTTGTTGCAAAGTAGGTTAGCCCAGAGTAAATGGGTTAACTTACTCCTGATCCAATTTATGGAATAGACTGATATTTTGAACCTGGTGACCTGGAATAAACTATTATGGTGGCTTTGCCATTAGTTCTCAGTTCTACCATGGATGAACCAAGGTTGCACCGCCCCCCATATATGATCTAACTAGTTCTCTTCCTCCCTTAGCTTCTAGCTGATCCATCTCTTCCTACTAGCAGTCATGGATTGTCCCTCTCCCCCCTCTTCCCTCCCTCACCCCCATACACCTTCCCATGACTTGACCATGCCATCTAGGAGAAGCCTTTTTCTGATGGCTTCATCTCAATATGTTAATACCTCATTTCTTCTTAGATTATTGATGTTGCATGCTTCTAGGGTGGTTGACTGTGCTCTGTCATCTTTTTTTTTTTTTGGAATATCCATTTTTGTTATCTTAGCACTACATTTATTTTCAATATTTTTATAATCATCAACAGTGGCATGTGACAGATGGCTGACTCATCACAGAGGTTATTTAAAACCAAGTTTTTATTCTTCATATTTGCAATTCTACTTCTCTGGTCCTCAATTATTTGTCCTTTTTTTTTTTTTAATGACGATAGGTCTATAATGCAGCACGCTGATGTCAATAGTTGGCTCCCCATAATATTTATATTTTATTAATGAAGCAAACTTTATATTCAACCATTCTTATTGTCAATGGGAAGCAATGTTTCCAAAATCAGTTTTTTTATGCTCTATCTGTCCAAGGTTTTAAGACCATGTTCCAAGACTGTAGGCCATAAAAAACTGAGGTGAGGATTACAAGGCCTGCATAACATGTTTGGATATGTTAATTATGCAATACAACAATAACAACAATAACAACAACAAAGTTTTCATCTTAAACTAGTTGGGGTTGGCTACATAAATCCTTTTTCTCTATTTTTTTTAGTTTTAAGTTATATTTTCTGTAACGTGCAAAGATTTTAGATCTTTCTTTATCACTTTCGCTCGTATAATTTTTAACTACTTTTACCTCTTTTTTTCTCTACATATATCAAATCACCTCTTTACATAGATGCATCTTTAGGTGTACGTTGCGCATATTTATACCATCAAATGTTGTTAAAGCTGCTAGGCGCACTTAGGTGCAAAGAGCTTTTGGAGCCTAGGTGCAAGGTGTAGGCGTGCACCTGACTGAAGTGAGGAGCATATACATGATTAAATCAATTAATGCAAATCAATTAAGCAAAACAGCCATCAAATTATACAAAATTGAAGCATAATATCTTGCATTATTTACTTATGCTTACAAAATATATTCAATCAAATTACCAATAGTTATGGTTTTATCAAACCATACTCCATCATAGTATATCAAAAACATCAAAATGTTCAAAATAGTTATCTCATTCCTAACATAGCATATATAAAGAATATAATCATCATCTTCATCAAGCATAGGATTGACATCATCATCACTGTCATAAGAATCATAACCTTCATCATCTTTCTCATCTACATCATTCTTTATCTTGTTAGAAAAGTGACATGCACTAGAGCTTGAATCCACTACCCTTCCTATTGACTTGCTCACTCCTGTTCTCATATTGAATCTTTCTTCCCAAACTCTAGCAGCTCTAGCAACATTGCCCCATGTCGAATTATCATCATCATCATATGCAAGATAATCCTGAACACATTCTTCTTTAATCTTTTAGGTACTGACATATTCAAAAACACTCCAATTTCACTCACACCCTGATGAGCTGCATATAAGGCTAAGAACTCTCATAGCAAATTGTTGCAGATTTGGAGTTAAAGATCCATATGTAAACCATCATTCCCCTGTTTATCATAATAGACCATACTGTTGGTTAAAATCAAATATATAATAATGTAGTTAATTATTTAATCAATCTACGTTAACATGAAACCATTATAAGCATCCCATAATATATTTTAGTCAAAATCATAATAGAAATCTAAATTGCAAAGAGTTTACCTGGTAACTTTGTCTTTCTTTCTTATAAATCAACTCATCCATTATCTTATCTTGCTTCTTAAGGTCTGGAACTAATCTCTATATGCATTTGTATAGATTGGTTATCACCTCTTCATCTCACTCAATTGTAGGGTTATCATAAAAATATTTAGGATTCAAGAAATATCTAGTTGCATGCAAAGGGCAATGAAGTTGGCATTCCCACCTTCGATCAATAATCTGAAAAATTTTCTTATACTTATCTTCCCTTGCCTTAAATGAGGTCGCAATGGCTTCTTTAGCTCGATCTATAGCCTCATATATGTACCCCATGGCGATTTTTTCTCACCATCATCCAAAGGGCTCAAACAAGAGGACCTTTCACTTTAAGGGCATAAACAATGTCATTCCAAAATGAAGGCATTAAAACAGTTTGAGCTACCCTTTTTCCCACTTGCTCTTTTGCCCATTTGCTGCTTGTCCATTTTTTAGATGTAAACATTTTTCTCAAATTATCACATTGTTTATGTATACTTGATGGTGTGAGAAATGAAGTAGCAAACCTTGTTTTGGGAGGCCCAAGCAAATTTCTTTGTCCTATAAAGCATTTGATCATATTCACCACATCAGAATGGTTATAAATATAACCATTCAGTTCAACTGCTTTTTTGATTGTTCTCATCATGATGGAAAGCTTTCTAATGTCTTCTAACATTAGATTCACACAATGGGCAGCACATGATATCCAATACAAATTTGGATACTTTGCCTCCAAAAGCCATCCTAATTAGTAATCATATAAAGTTTTGACTAATTAGTAACATTTTAAATAGAAGAAGAAATGAAGAAATATAAAAATATTTTACATAAATATAAATTTTTAAATAAAAAACAATATAAATAAAACATATTAACTAAAAATTTATAAAATTCACTTCTTACCAGCCAAGATATAACTTGAGTTATTGTCTATTATGACTTATACAACATTAGCTATTCTAACTTTTTCTATAATTTTTTTTGCAGTAGTTGAAATAACTTCTCTCTAGTCTTCATATACGAAGATGCATCAATAGTTTCAATAAACATACTTCCTTTAGAACAATTCACCAAAAAGTTAATTAATGTTCTTTGACTCCTATCTTACCATCCATTAGACAAAACGGAACTCCCAATTCTTGCGCATTCTCCTGAATGTTCACCATGTGCTGCTCCTTAACAAGACCAGCAAGGTGGAGCTCTACTCAAGCCCAAGTCTTTGAAGAAGCCATAGAAGCTTTTGTTACTTGGGTTTTTGGATACATACGGAAGTATTGCTTTTGAGCACTGTAGTAGTGGAAAAGTAGGCTTTTCTTGTGCCTCACTTCTGATGCAAGGCATGCGCCATTCTTCGCTTCTTTGCACTCCTATTGTTATAATCATGTGTTTTATGCCTTAGGCATGCCTTTGACAATGTTGAAACCGTCTAAGTTGTCTTTCCCTTAATTTGTCCTCAGTTGATGCTATCCCCATCTTTTTATTAATAACTTTATTTTTTATTTTATCTTTTCTTATATTACTATACATCTATTTCAACATTCTTATTTCAACCACATTCATTTTATAGTTTTTCTATAAAATTTTTTCTTTAACTTGGTAGGTACTTTATGATCACATAATATTCCAATTGCACTTTTCATTTCATTTAATCTGCTTTCATCTTGTGGATAACATTATTATCAATCTTTACTTCCTTATGAATAATTGATCCTAAATATCAAAAATTATCATTTTTAAAAACTTTATGGTACTCAATTTTTACTCTTTATTCATGTTTATTTTCAATTGTAGTAAAATTATATTTCATATATTCTGTTTTTATTTTACTTAACCTAAAATTTTTAGATTCTAATGCATTTCTCCATATTTCTAACTTCTGATTAATCCTAACCTAAGTTTTATCTATTAGTACTATATCATCTACAAATAGCATGCACTATAAAATATCATCTTAAATATATCTAGTAAGCTCATTCATAACAAAAACAAAAGGGTAATGATTAAGAGTAGATTACTGATATAAACTTACTGTAATAGAAAATTCACTAGTATTATCATCAACAATTCTTACACTAGTAATTACTCTATCATATATGTTTTTTATTAAATTAACTTTCTATGGAGGAATAGCTTCTATAGTTGATCTTTCTAACATAAAACTAAATTGATTCTTTGATATTTTAGTAGTACATCTCAACTGATACTTAATTACTCTCTTCCAAAATTTCATAGCATGACTCATGAGCTTGAATTCATGATAATTAGAGCAGTCTTGAATATCTCCTTTATTCTTATAAATTAACACTATAGTACTCTTCCTCCATTCATTTGGCATCTTTTTAATCTCTAAAATCTTATTAAATAAATTTGTTATTCAAGTTACTTCATCCTTACCTAAACATTTTCAAACCTCAATGAAAATTTTGTCAGGTCCCATTGCTCTTCCTATTTTTCTCTTTTTCATAGCTTCTTTTATCTTAGATATCTTACTTTTATGAGTATATATGATAATTCTATCCTCAATGGAACTAGTAGGTTAATATGCAACACATTGAATTCTAGAAGGATAAGTATGTAAGAGGGAAAAAATGAAGAAAATAACTTGATGAGTAGATTCTATGGTAGAGTTAGATCACATTGGCAGATACAAGTGTTGTTTGGATAATTTCTCCATGAATAAAAGATGAATTAATACATCTCCTCTGATTCTCAAGGAATAAGCTAAGAAAGAAATGAAGATAGTAAAACTGATATGCTAAGAAAGAAAAATCATGTTCAGCAATTAATAGAAAGTGTAGAAATGAAGATAGTAGTGAAACTGATAAGCTAAGAAAGAAAAACCATGTTCAGCAATTAATGAGAAGTGTAGAAATGAAGATGGTAAACTCTGTAAGCATGCTAAAAACACCTATATGATAGTTATGAAAAAAACAATTCAAGCGATTGGCTTCTCTTCTCTCTTTAAGATCTATATTGTTTCAACAAATTTTTTGGATTTGTTATCTTATATTTGAATATGAATTAGTCTCAAAATCCTAGTTTCATGCTTTTAATGAGTCATAATTTTTGGAATGTGATGAAATTTGGTTAACTTCTCTCTCCATGCCACATATTGCTTAATATTAAAGCATATAGGCTGCATTCGGAAATGGAATAAGTTAACTCGGAGTAAATGGGTTAACTTACTCTTACTCTTTACTGCAGAATAAATTAGTCCACCCACATAGTGGAGTAAATTATTCATGGGATAAGTGGGACAAAGGGGTTTGGAAGGTAAAACTTTTATCCTAATTTTTTAGAGATACTTGTTTTATCCTTCTGAAAAAGAGATTTAACCCAAGTACCCCAACAAGTATTTGGCTTAAAAAGAGTAGAATAACTGGATTAGATGAATTCTACTCCCTCTTATTAGGTATAGTTTGGCATTATTCGGTTTTGAGATGTATATGTCGATGATATCTTGCTTGCCAGCAACGATATAGGCTTATTGCACGAAACCAAGAGATTTCTATCTAAGAATTTTGAGATGAAAGATTTTGGTAACGCCTCTTTTGTGTTAGGCATACAAATACATTGAGATCGCTCTCGAGGTATTCTCGGATTATTACAAAAGAGCTATATCGAAAAGGTTCTCAAAAGATATGGCATGCAGGATTGTAAACCAGGTGATACCCTTATGGCTAAGGGAAACAAGTTTAGTCTCAATCAATGCCTTAAGAATGATTTTGAAAAAAAGAAAATGCAGAAGATTCCCTATGCCTCAGTAGCATGGAGTCTGATGTATGCTCAGATTTGTACGCGTCCGGATATTGCGTACGTTATTGGGATGTTGGGCAGATATTTAAGCAATTCAGGAATAGACCATTGGAAAGCAACTAAACGGGTCTTGTGGTACTTACAGAAAACAAAAGTTTTACATGTAAATAATAAATGGGCCCAAAGGTAGATTCATTATTTGATATGTTCTTATCATCAGTGTTTGATTACTACCAATATCACTCACAAGTTACTATTTTGTCCACAGATAAAATATTAATGAGTGTCTGATATTTTGGGATGGGATTTACCTTTATTTGAATTTATTTTTGCTTTAAGACTAATATGAGTTTGTTTTGTTGTTCTCTGTCCAGCTTACGATCCTGCCTTTAACATTACGCTAATATTAATTCAATTCCTATCTTGAATGGCTCAAAACTTCTGAAGTCTCGAAAAGAAAATCTCTTGATAGTTCTTGGAGTCATGGATCTCGACCTTGCGTTAAGGACTGAATCTCCTTCACCTCTTATGGATAAGAGTACCTCGGATGATAAGAGGGATTCAAAAGGTGATGTGGAAAGGTATAAGGCTCGTCTTGTCGCAAAGGGCTTTACTCGGTGGGCATTGACTATAAAGAAGGCTTTCTTTCCGACTATAAAAAGACTTTTCTCCGAGCTTCTTCAGAAGACTCTTTTAGGATTATAATGGCATGGCATCGGGTGGCGCATTTCAATCTTGAAGTTACATCGGATGGATATGAAGATCGATGTTTGCCAATGGTAACATTGATGAGGGACGATCTATATGGTGCAAGCCGACCGTGCGGCCCGGAAAACTTTGTGTCGGAAGACCCAAAGAATATGGTTTGCAAACTTAAGAAATCCATCTATGGACTCAAACAAGCATATCGACAATGGTATTTTAAGTTTCATCAAGTGATTATCTCAACTGAATAAAGATTATCGTAACCTGACAAAGAATCAGAACCAACCAAATTTGAATCATGAAACAAACTAAATTTTTCATTTTCAAATGAACAAAAAAACCAGATTTGTCCAAAACAAAAATAGAAATCAAATTCCGTCTAAAAAACGGTACAATAAAAGTTTCATCAAGATCCAAATAAAATCCAATCTTTAGATTATTGTTAAAGACTGGATTTTATTTGGTTCTTGATGAAACTTTTATTATACGTCTTTTAGATGGAATTTGATTTCTATTTCTGTTTTGGACAAATCTGATTTTTTTTATTCATTTGAAAATAAAAAATTTAGTTTATATATATATATATATATTATAGAGCTTTTGTTTTTAATAAAAAGTTGTTTCCTTTTTGTTAACTACAATTCTAATGTATCATAGAGCTTTAACATCTTTTTGGTAATCAAATTGAGAAAGTTCTTTTAGTCTCAGAAAATAATAGTAAGGGACATTGCTAGTGCTTTCAATATAGTATCAAAAATTATTATTAGAAAGTATTGTTAATTTATATCATAGTTGTAGGAGATGATGAGGCTACCATGCCGAATCCAACAGAGCTTGTCATAGCTGTTGTGGTGAGATTGTTAGATGCAATGATCATAAGGTTCCTAGAATGGTAGGAGATGGGGAGGCACACATGGCATCTTGAAGTCAGAAAGGTTTAGTGTGGTGGTGGAATAGGTGCTCCATTGTGGGGAAGGGGAAGTTGGTGGTGGCGGCGTCAAAGATAGCAAATGGGGCCTTATTCTGCATCCAGATGCAACCATAATTTCTGCAAATTCATAGTAGTAAGCCATTATGTCAGAGCTTGCATATAAGCATTGTAATACAACCCATGTACGAGCCCATTCAAAGAATAAAATAACACATAAATAGCACATTAAGAATGTGTATGGTGTAACCATATTAGGCTACTGATGCAGAGAGATACTCAAATTTCTTTCCTTTGAGGCCTTGGATTTAGATTTTTTTTTTTTAGACTCTCAGATATGTCTTTGCTGGATTATATTGCTCGAAATCAACAAAGAAAAATGCCAACAGCACCTTGAGGTGACTTTGCAGTCCTCAGGTTTGATCTTAATAAACCAAAATATGAAGAGGAGCAAGGGTAAAAAGGATTTAGAGAAAAAGAAGATTAAACTTGCTTTTTTAAAAATGCCTAAACTTACACCACTTAAATCTCCTAGTTTAAAGCTCAAAAAGCTGACATGGTTAATACTTGATAGAATTGAATGGACTGCTGTCCTATTCAGCCAGTTTTACTTCTCTCCTTTGCCTCCCTTTTGTCTTTACCTTCTTTCCTATTCTTTTTGTGATTTTCTCTTTACTTTCTTTCTTTTCCTTCCCTTCCTCTGTTTCCTCCCCTTCTTTTAAGTACTCCGCATTTGAATTCCATATCTGCAAACCTCCTTGGCTAAAGCATGATATGGCTTCTTATGCTGAAAATGACAGAAGGCATGCCCATAATGCTATCTGGCCTTTTATTGCTAATTCTTGCATGGTTCTGCTCACCTTGACTTAAACCATGGAATCAACCTAGTGAAACCAGTTCCTGCAATATGGTAAGTCTCAATTGTGATCACTGGATGAAAACAGCTTGAATCCTAAAGTTAATTCCCTAAAACATAAACTAAACCACAAAAGGACATTTATAACTCTTGAAATGTCTCTAAAAAGAGGATTCAGTTTCAATTAAAATGAACAAATTAGCCCTAGTTTTGAACTTAGATGCCCATTGTAATCTTTCTCTTGTCCCAAGTGCTTGATCTTTATTCTGGACTGCATCGTCGACACTGGGACATGTTGCAGACTCATTCTAACAATGGTCTGCAAACATGGTTAGAAACAAAACCTCACTCTAACTGTGCTCTGCAAACATGCTTGAAATACTGAAAAGATCCTCCTCATCAAGTCCACAATGTTTGCATGAAAACCTATCAGTGTGCACACCAAGCAAAATTTGAGGGCATTAATGAAGAATAGCCAAGATGTGGAAAATTTGCATCCTGCAAACAATGCTGTTGGCAAACATTGTTTTCAGTTTTCATTACCACTGCCTTCATTGCCAGTCAATTTCCTCTTCCAACATCTAAGAAAAATAATTTTTCTCTGGAACATTGTCTGCCAAGTTCCCTTTTTGATCAAGCAATGATGATTTACCAGGTATCTTTGCCTACCATTCCTTTCTTTTCTTTACACTCAATGATATATGCTTTGACTGGATTTAGTGATGTGGAAGTTCTATTTCTCTTTTCATGTACCTTCCTACAGTCTGATCCTTGAAGTTCCAATAGAATCCTTCCTAACAGGCCCCAAATTTGTTTAAGAGGGAAAAATAGGGGTCTTTGAACTAGTCAAGATTTATCCATTTCATTTGATAAACTTTTTTTTTTAATGTTTTGAAGTTAATTTCATGAGCAGGAGTGCCCCCAAATAGCCTCTGACATTCAGATAACTTTCATATTTATATTTTATCTCTGGTGAGGGATAATGGAGAAGCTGCCATGATGATGCAAACTTCATATTATTACACAACTTCATGATAGTAGGAATGTCCTACCATGCACCATTTTGCTAGCCAGTAATTATCTCTAGGTTTTAATAAAAATAGTTCATGGCTATAATTCTGACTTGGAGAAAAGACTCGTTGTGAGGAGGGGGAATTAAGCCTCCTGCTTGCCTAGGTCTACAAGAAAATATACAATGAGAAGTGTAATTTTCTGTGCAGGAGAGGGCCATACAAGTACCTGTTTCTGTGAGAATACTGTGGTTGTTAGTCACCATTTCAGGGTTCAATCTGAGACCTCTCATTAAAGACAATGTCAAGGCATATGATTTGCAGAAAAAAAAAAAGATGAGAAGACCAAGCACATGCTGTTGACAATAATGCATGGAGACAAGATGGATGATTGGATTCTTTGAACTGGATTCTGAGGCACCACCTGCCCAAAAAAAAACCAGAATTCGGGGAACAGAAGATGCCAGTAGAATTAGTCTACAGCAGCTGCCACAGGGTTAGAATCAAGGTTACCTGGCCATGATCAACCTATCTTGGTCATGTGGGGAAGGGAAAAGTTTAGTGGAAGTTATGATGAGAGAAACGCCTATAGGAGCCCAACTCCAGAGAATGTAGAAGAGAAGATTGAAGGTTGAAGCCTTATTGGCACCATAGTGCTCATTTGTGTGAGGCTAATGGAAGGATGGCGTGCCTAAGGCTCCTTGCAGCAGTTGACAAGTTTGATTGGGTGGCTGGCCTACTCTTTGTTGCCTGTTTGTTCTCTAGTAGTTTTGTGACAGTGATCTATCAGTGCAGTTTTGTGACAAATTCAAAATCATTTTTGTTTTCATGAAGCATTTACAGCACGGAATTTGGTGGATATGTGATTCTAAAGAGGTCACTTCTATTACCAAAAGAATGGATTGTATTGAACTACTTATCACATGTAGATTTTGGTAATCCTATGATTTTTGGCGCTCCAAATCTTCATTCTGAACTGCGATTTCCTTGTACTTGATGAATACCCAAGTGTTTCAGAAGGCAGCCATCTTTGTGAAACACTTGGTTGGGTAGTTATTAATCCTGTAAAGTTGTTTTAAATTTGTGATTCTCTGCATGGTCTTGCATTATAAAAATCTAAGTATAGTTGTCATGGATTTTGAAACCAGAATAAGTTAGAAGCTAAGATTATTTATCATGTATATGTGGATGTTATAAAGGGAGGGGAGCATATATGATTGGGCAAGATGGGATGGTTGGCAAATGGGGGATGGAAGTAAGATCATGCATGGAACCATATTGCTGCCTGATATTTTGAGTTGTTAACATGACATGAGGAATGATATACTCCTATGTTCTCAATTCAGCATGAAGGCCTGGATTGATGAGATCAATCATAGTCAAAGTTTGGGAGGGGTTCGACTTTGAAGATTTGACCACCTGAATCAATGCTAATTGGATCCAATGTTCTTCTAACCCAATGTATCTTATGGATAGCCTGCATTTTATCTTTAGCATCCTACAATTCGATCTTTTATTTAGTGCATTTCATATAAGGGATTTGTTAAGTCTCAGCACAGCTTAAATCAATCCTTTATCAACTTCTTTTAAAACCTAAATCATGGGTTGATTGGTGCAACTAGACTCAACCCAACCCCATCATGATCTAACTTGGGATGGGTTCGACTTTGAAGACTTGACCACCTCGATCAATGCTAATTGGATCCAATGTTCTTCTAACCCAACGTATCTTATGGATAGCCTGCATTTTATCTTTAGCATCCTACAATTCGATCTCTTATTTAGTGCATTTCATATAAGGGATTTGTTAAATCTCAGCACAGCTTAAATCAATCCTTTATCAACTTATGTTAAAACCTAAATCCTGGGTTGATTGGTGCAACTAGACTCAAACCCAACCCCATCATGATCTAACTTGATGCAGCCTAATCTGTGGTTGAAGTAGAATTATGCAACCAAATGTGCTTTGGATTGTGCTGATCAGGTTTTAAGACAAGTATGATCAAATTTGGATTAGATGGTTGAATCCATTGGTATGTAGTTCTTCTCAAGCTCTCACCATAACTAATTCATTCTGTACATAATCTCGTCCTGTAATCCCATCTCTCTCTCTCTCTCTCTCTCTCTCTCTCTCTCTCTCTCTCTCTCGTAGTTCTTCTCAAGCTCTCACCATAGCAAATTCATTCTGTACATAATCTCGTCCTGTAATCCTATCTCCTCTCTCTCTCTCTCTCTCTCACACACACACAGTCATCTTGTATCTCTTTTGTACTACATGGATGAAGTAAAGCAAATGGCATCCTCTCAGGCCAATTTATCATTTAGTACCTTACTCCTTATCTTGATGTGCAGTTAGGAGGAGGAAGGCTATCATTTGCTGATTTCAATAATTTGATGGAGAAAATCCACTCTAAATTTGAGAGCTGGAAGTGGAAGTTGTTGTCCTTTGCTGGCTGATATTGATCCCATCAGCACTCCATTATATCCCTCTATATTGCATATCAAGTTGCCATGTCTCATTTTCTATTCTAAACAAAATGGAAAGAGAATTCAATGCCAGAGTTAGCCTTGGTCTTCTGAAAGCCCTTTTATCCAAACTTGCAAGCCAGCTTATAATGCAACCCAACTCATTGTAGGCTAAAGTGATTAAATGCCATATATCACTTTAAGGGCTCTTTGGAGGCATATAGGATGGCACGTCGATCTCCATGATATGGAGGAAAATTATGCGTTGATGCTAATGGTGTCAAGCATCAACTGGTCATTGGAACCATTATAATGTAAATGTTTACTATGAACCTCGGATCTATAATTTATCTTTGGATGTTTGGCCTTTTTTATAAATATGAATGTTAATATCTAAAAATGAAACATAGAACATGGGATGAAGGCAAAGTTAATTCCATCTTTCTGACTGAAATGATGAGCATTATATTAAATATTCTCTTATTAAAGGAATCCGGTCTGAACAGCTATGTGGGGGTAGAAGTAAAGCTATAAAAGCTCTCAATATTGGTATACATTAAGATCAAGTCAGCATGATGCCATGATACTTTCATCTCTGCTGGAGCTGATCAATTTCATATCCTTGATTCAGGTCAGAAATGACTTGAGTCTTTTATACTCAATTGGAAATAAAGAAATTTTAGACTATTTCATAGTATAACATGCTTACCTATCTATTAACTGCTGAATCCTGCCAGGCTTATTCATTGAAATTTTTAACATCCAATCAAGTTATTGGTGTAGTCAAGGCATTGGATGCCTCTTGTCTATGGATGATGTTAATGTTAAATGGCTGCTCCCTTCCCTTGGTGTGTGAACTTCGATGGTTCTGTGAATGATGTAGCAAGCATAGGATTTGTTCTAAGAAATCACATGGGCCAACTAATTTGCTGGGGGAATAGTGCAACCTTGTACTGTTCCATTTGCTAAATTAACAACAACTTAAGAAGGCATATGTTGTGGTCATCTTCAAATTCAAGGCCCCTTAGGTTTGGCACTCTTATGCAGTTATTTCATGGATTAACTCTGCTTTTGCTAATGGCATCCATTATTGAAACACGTTTTGCAGATAAGAAACGCATTATGGATTTTTTAAGCTACACATACTTATCGAGAGGCTAATCAAGTCGCTGATTGGTTAACATTTTATTCATACCGATCTACAATGGTGATTAAAAATAAAGGAGAGGTATTGGCCGAACTTGCTTATCTATTGAGGTTCAATGCTGCAGGAATATTTTATGCAAGAACTTAACTTAATTTTCACTCTAGTAAATACCTCTTTTTTTTACCAAAAAATAATTGATTAAATAAAAATCATTTTTTAATTGATTTATGTGATTTTGTATTAATTTTTGTTTTAGGTTTGGTAAGAGACATGATACAATTGATATAAGGAATTATTTTAAGAGATAGAATGAGCTAATAAGAAAATTCACTTCTGATGTAGCAAATGAGGTTATCATGGTTCATATCAATTATAGGAAGTCTTTACCTATATGATTATTCTTCCCTTTATCACAAAGAAAAAAAGAAAAAAAAAAAGAAATCTTCTTTGGGTTTTGCAATTAACGTGTTTATATAAGAAAAACTCTTTAACCACAAACTTTATCATATTCATGCATCTTGTTTAATTAATTCAATCCTTGTAAATCACAAAGTTACCTTAATTATACATTTTATTAATTAATGTAATTATAATGAACCATTAATTTTTTTTTATTTTACAATGAATTGCGATATATTGTTTGATCAATGCCTTAAAATCATCCCAACAACTCAAACCAAGCATTGGACCATACCAGGAAACTTCAACCAAACCATGGGCAACAGTGAACCAAGAAAAGTAGTCCTTGGGTGAAAAGGTATAACCAAAATGGATATCAAAGCACACCACAATGCAAGCAGGTAGAGCTTCTCAAAGTACCTTGACAAAAGAATAGAGGATCCTTTAATCATTAAATGTTATTTATGTCTTCAAGAATCATGTGTAGTTAAAAAATATAGGTGCATATATGTGTTGCCCTATTCAATTTAACCATACTAATTCGAAAACTTGATTTACACATCTATGAATACATTGGTAGCTTCTGTTCTTTCTAATAATTTATATTTTTTTCCTTACACCTAACCCAATGTTTCTTATGTGGTAGTTATTATACTCGCATCTAGAAAATAAAATAGTCCAATTAATTGCAACGACAATTGATGATCTCTTGAATCTGCACCCTTATTTACTAGGACATATAAAACATGGAACACAATGAATATAGAAATTTTATATTTTTAAAAATAAAAAATTTAAATCCAAATCTAGCTTCAACAGAACTTGTCCAGTGATAATATATTTTAATAACGATAATTTAAATAATGGGCATTTTTTGGTGACTATTTTGCTATGGTGATTGTTAGATTATAACCCTAAAGATCATTAATTAGTCTTTCATTTTTGTATCTAAAAGAAATAAAATTTTTATAATATGAATCTTTGTATGAATTGAAAAATAAATTTCATTTGATTAATGATCACCTGGACAAATGATACTCATATTTTTAATATTTATTTATTATGATGACAAAAATACATCTTTATTTATTATTTTGATGGTTTAATAATTATGGTGATAACATTATAATTGTCATTGTCATGGCTGCCAAAGGGCTATGTTACGTTACATTACCTATATTAATAATGACTAGTTAAATAACAAGCATTATTTGACCTTTGTGCCAAATAACAAGTGTTATTGGATCATTATCCCAAGATAATGGCCCTTATTTAATGAGCAAAGGTTCTTAACCCAAAAAATGATTTATTTGCATTTGTATTTTAAATAAAATATTATTTTGAAAATTTAAATTTTTTGCTACTTTTTCTTTCAAAAATTTTATGACATCATTAGCATCATATTTTGACCTCCCAAAAATAAAATAAAAGAAATATTAGATTAAAAATTTATTACTAACTTTTGATCAATAGAGACAGTTATTTATCTTTGATTACTATATATGGTTAGACTTTCAGTCATCCAGAAGAGTTTATAGTTTGAATTAAAGAGACCTTGAGGAGTTATCAATAATTGAAGGAAATTTTTTAATGGTTCTCAAATTTGAAAAAAAAAGAGTTGCTAGAAGTTTTAACCCATTGGCCAACATGGTTACAACTAAAATATTATAAATATGACACTTCAAGGAATCTCAACTTGACAACCAAAATCAGAATATCTAGAGTATGCTTAGATTAATCGATAACTTAGTTAGGAATAGCCTTTGTAACTTAATCTTTCTATCTTTCTTATTCTTTCCATCTTCTCTATTCTTTACCGCTTATACTTTATTCTTATATCAAGCAGAAGTGAGAACTAAATCAATTCAGATTTTTAATTATATTAATTTATTTTATATTTTATTGTTTTGTAAATAATAAAGATTGGTTTGGCACATTCGGAATCCTGCCTCTTTGCATCCATCAAAGAAATAATTATGGATCATGTGAATGATGAGTTGGACGATAACAGTCATTTTTTTATTATTATTTATTATTTTTTCTTATAGCTGTCATGGGTCCCCACGGCTCTGGCGGGAGTCCATTATAAGTTCTTAAAGCTCTTATTGAAGTCTTGATCAAAAGGCTTAATAATAGTCGTTATTTTTCATATAAACCATGGATCTTGGTGAAGTCCCTTCCCCCTAAACTCATGCAGTCCCCATTTTCCTCTAAATAAAGCTGTGATCAACGCAGTGACATAATTAAATAAAGTGCGTTCAAAAGCCACCGCAAGAAAGCCCATGAAGATGTGTTCAAATAGATCTCACCCTCTTACACCATTTTCCAAACTCGTCTTCCCTAAACAATCAAATATTGCCCAAGGTCAATTGCTTACTTTTCTCAAAGAGCAACACCACGCTCCAAGGAAACGGACCTTCATGTGATTGGGGATAAGAGAAGACAAAAACCCCCGCTGCAAAAGGGGTACTTTTGGAGTCCCCTATCACACTTTTTATGCATTTAGGGATGACAATTTCAACTATAAAGCGAAGATCAGTCTTACTCCACTTTATTCGATGCAGAGATTTGTTATTTTTATAGAAATAAGGATGAAAATAAAAATTAATTTTGCACCTATTATAAGAAAAAGGTAGAAACGAAATAAGTTATATTGCATCTCATCCTCATCTCGCCGAACCTTATACTTAATTATTATAGTATCGATATTTAGTTTGTGATTTGTAGTTTAATTTAAATTATTGATTATTTTATTAATAAGTATAAATTTAAGGGATAAATATTATATCTATTAATATGCTTAGTGAATTTTGATCAACTATATTATTAATTTAATTATTTTTACTAAAAATTTATATATATATATATGATTCTAGATGAGGTTGGGTGGGATCAGTCGATGATGGAAGGCGAGTGAGGATAAATCAGAAATAAAAATTTATCATTCTTTATGAGATAGATGAAAAATATCTTCATTAAAGGAATGAAATGGAATTATTTTTTTTTTAAAGAGGATGGAGATAAGATTTAGTTTTCCACTTCGTTCCATCCCACTTCATTGCGATCTCTATCTACATGCTCCCATCAAACAGCTTAAAATTATATAACATGGCGTGCGATTCCTTTCTTCACGTTTCTCATGCTAATTTGTTAATTAATTTCAAATGGAATCTTCGATTAAGCAGTCAAACGAACGGGACCAAGCCGCCTCCCCTCCCTTTGGCCTCTATAAGGGAATTTTCTATTTCATCATCTCATTATTTTATTAGTTTTGGAAGAGTTGGTGGGCGGCTTTATCTCAATGATGTCTCACCTAACACACCCAAAGCCGAAAAAGATAGCACTTGAGCACGAACTTACATTTTGGCAACCTACCATTTTGGATGGCCAAAAAGAACAAGTTTATCCCTGGATTCCCATTTCCAAGATCAAATGCATCATATCTATGGATTTTAATATGCTGGAAAGGAAGGCAATCCAACAATTTAATTGATTCCAGCTTCGTCTGTAACATGGACAATTCTTTTTGATGTAAATTAAATGAACAATCCAATCAGATAGCCAAGTGTTTGGCTGTCTTTTGTTCATGTTTGAGTGGCAATAGAATGTTCAGTTAATGATTGGCACCATTCTCCTTGGATTGGCTTGAGCATTGGAAAATTGAATTTGAATGTAGCAGGTGGCAAAATAAAGTTTAAAAACTTTCAGTAAAAAATGTCATTACCAAAGTCATGTTTGGATTAAAATATATGAAAATTAATAACATCATGACATCAGTTCTTATATGAGTTTGCTAGGATAAACTAACTTCTATCATCAAGTAACTTGGATGTTTGCATGAAACTTATGCAAGAGATGGCCTGGTTTTTGGTTTTAGAGTGGAGGATGAGGCCTTCTTTTCTTGCTGCACCTGGACTTTTCTCTACATGTGCTTTTCTCTGTCACAGTTGATCCGTGGAGGACTATCTTATCATTGGGATACTCCATCGTCCCTCTCTTCTTTTTTTCTATGGGCATGGTGACATTTTCCAAAAGAAAGTGACCCCCAATTAGTGAGAGAGAGAGTCTCATATGGGAGTCAATAGCGACTTCAGTGGAAATGATATGAAAAGATATATGGAGAGAGTTAGCTTGGTAGAGAAACAAAGGCACGTTGTCGGCTTTCTTCTTCCGTCTTCTTTGATCTTTCCTTCGTCCTCTCCTCTTTTTCTTTTCAATATCCTATTTATTTGACCGTTTAATTATCATATCATTTTTTAATGAGATGGTGGTGAGTCCTCGTCTAGCTTTCCTCTCAGGGGTTGTTTGTTCTGCTTTGTTAGTAGGGCCTACATTTTTTTTTTTTTTTTCTTTCCATGCTCCATTAGAAAAATTTTTTCATAAAAGAGATATTTTATCTTTTCCTATCCTACTGAAAAAATTTTAACATCAAAAATTTAAAATTATCCTATTATATTTATATTATTTTACTATAATATATATCATATAATATAATATGATTTAATAAATTAGAACATAATATCATATATAATATTATATAATAATATTATATAATGATTATATTATATTAATTCTTATATAATTTTTATTTTAGGGGTATTATAGTTAAATTAATATTTTTCTATATAAAATTATTCCTATCAAACATAGAAATATATTTTCAGAGCTATTTTTTATATAAATTTTTTGCTAACCAAATGTGATAAATTTTTTTTATAGTTTTTTAAGAAAAATGAATCTAGACAAAAATTTTTGAGCAAAAGAATACAGGAGAGAACCAATTTCTATTCCATTGTTTTAGGAAAATATCGTTTTAGGAAAATTTTGTAGTTCACTTCTCAACTTGTTTTGGCCTATCAGATTACTATAAAATCTGTTTGATCCTAAGTCTTAATTTTATGATAACAAATAAGTATCTTTGAATTGAAAGTGTCAGAAAGGATAAAAAAAATCTCATCTTGGTCATATTTATACTGCCTTTCTCAAAAAAAAAAAAAAGAAAAAAAAGCACTTCACTGCCAACAATATTTAACCAATTAAAACCAATTATCCTGACCAACTTCTTAGCCATAAACTCTTTAGTCCTACAACATTTGTCTGCTTCTCTTTCAAAATCTATTTCCATATTTTTATATCAATGGGGACTTAATTGGATGGGTTTTGCCCTGAAGAAGGTTTTGGTGATATGTTAGTGATCATGTTCTTTCTTATCACTAAGTGTTAGATATGTTTGGGAAAGAGTCATTGCCTCTTTCCAATCCGTACTTCGTATGCGGAAGGCGAAGGGCCACCATTTTTTCCGCTGCGATCGGGTGTCTTTTTCATTGCGATCGGATGTTAATTATGGTCCAAAAGTTTAAGCCATTAAGTTTGGTATTTGATGGAAGTACCAGACTAAAAGTTATCTATATATAATTGATCCTCTCTCCACCTGATAAGGAAGTAGTTTTAAAAAATCCATCGAGTTATCTGCTTTGGAAGAGATAAGGTTAAGAGAAAGAAAACTAGTTGTTTTTGTTTACAGAAGAGATTATCAAAACCCTATCAAATTCCAGTCTATCTACGAGTATGATGAGTTCCGCATGAAGTAAGTATTTTATTTTTTATTCGAGTTTATGTAACAAATTACTGCGAGTATGATGAGTTCCGCATCGGGTAAGTATTTTATTTTTTATTCGAGTTTATGTAACAAATTATTTATTGAAGACCCTAAAATTTAACAAAGTGGTATCAGAGCCAGAGTTTTTAAAATAAATAATTTGTTCATATATTATGATTGATTAATTTTTGCATCAAAATGATGGTGAACTTTTAAGTTTTGGCTGGTTGTATTGTTGGCCATTAAAATATATTTAGGGGCATAGTCTCTCTCTTTAATTGATGTCCTCCACCTTCAACTTTGGCATTCGATGCCATGTCGAGGCTCTCTTTAATTTTGTGAGGGTCCATGTCATCAACCAGATTGGGTTAACTATTTTTCGTTGGGTGCATCATCAATCCTATTCATTTCTTGAAATAAAAACATAATTGTGTGCGCTTCCAGCAGCAACATGCAACCCGTCTAAGTCTCAGTTATAAAATATTAATTCTATAAAGAGATTTTTTAATATAATTTATGAAATTTTTTAATTATATGGCATCAAGATTAAATTAGTTAGTTAGTTACCAAAGTGGCCAAACTAGTTTATATTCAGTCATATAATTTATAAGATTTTTTAGTTATATGGCATCAAGATTAAATTAGTTAGTTATTCACCAAAGTGGCCAAACTAGTTTATATTCAGTCATATAATTTATGAAATTTTATAGTTATATGGCATCAAGATTAAATTAGTTAGTTAGTCACCAAAGTGGCCAAACTAGTTTATATTCAGTCATATAATTTA
Source organism: Metroxylon sagu (assembly GCA_017589505.3). Classification (NCBI taxonomy): domain Eukaryota; kingdom Viridiplantae; phylum Streptophyta; class Magnoliopsida; order Arecales; family Arecaceae; genus Metroxylon; species Metroxylon sagu. The sequence continues at coordinate 548,875 of JACVBY030000659.1, read as the reverse complement.
TGAAATTTTTTAGTTATATGGCATCAAGATTAAATTAATTAGTTAGTCATCAAAGTGGCCAAACTAATTTATATTCAGTCATATAATTTATGAATTTTTTTTAGTTATATGGCATCAAGATTAAATTAGTTAGTTAATCACTAAAGTGGCCAAACTAGTTTATATTCAGTCATATAATTTATGAAATTTTATAGTTATATGGCATCAAGATTAACTTAGTTAGTTAGTCACCAAAGTGGCCAAACTAGTTTATATTCAGTCATATAATTTATAAAATTTTATAAAATGCTATTGTTTAAATCATAAAGATTTGTTGGTTGTTAGAAATTAAGAATTTGCCTAAAGGTGGATTGATATTCTATAACTAACAAACATAAAGGAGAAAATCTAATATTCTCTTATCAAATATAATGTGGATATCCAAAGATACTATATATATATATATGATAAGGTTTACGATGATGATGTATATATATTGTTGTGTTTACCCAAAAGAAATCTACAATATATATATTATCTAAATTTGTGAGCATTTATATATATATATATATATTTGCAGCTGTTTCTCTGCATTCACATGCTTCTGCTGTTACTATTTTTAATGGTTTAAATTTTTTTGAGTGGCGTGAGCAAGTCAATTTCCATTTAGGTGTCTTGGATCTTGACTTGGCACTATTAGAAGAAAAGCCTACTGACATTATTGATACGAGCAGTGAGGCAGAAATGTTAAAACATAAAGCATGGGACAGATCTAATAGATTATGTCTTAGTTTCATGCGAATGACAATTGCCAATAACATTAAGTCTACTCTTCCAGAAAGTGTAACCGCTAAAGAATATCTCAAGCATGTGGAAGAGCGCTTTCGTTCCGCTAATAAGTCGCTTGTAGGGACACTAATGGCTGAACTCACGACCATGAAGTATGATGGGTCGCGAAGTATGCAGCAACATGTTCTTGATATGACTAATATTGCAGCAAGACTTAGGACCCTGGGAATGACTGTGGATGACTCCTTTTTGGTACAATTCATTATGAACTCATTACCTTAAGAGTATGGGTCTTTTCAAATTAACTATAATACTATTAAGGATAATAAGTGAGATGTTAATGAATTGGCTAGTAAGTTTACTCAAGAGGAAACGAGATTAAAAGCACAAGGGGTTTATTCAATACACCTAGTGGGTCAAGGAACTGGTAAAGTTATTAAACCAAAATCCAAGAAATTTAAGAAGAAAGCACCCAATAAAGTAACACAGGTTGCTGATAATGATAAGAAGGAAAGAAAGAAAGATAAAGTCACTTCTGTAAGAAAGAAGGACATTATCAGAAAGATTGTCTGAAATGAAAAGCTTGGTTCGAAAAGAAAAGTATCTTTCATTATGCTTCTCCAATTTTTGAATCAAACTTATCTGAAGTTCCTTCTAATACTTGGTGGTTCGATTCTGGTGCCACTACTCATGTTTCTAATGTAATGCAGGGATTCCTTACAATCCAGAGCATAAACCCAAATGAGAACTTCCTGTTCATGGGGAACCGAGAGAAGGCCCCAATTGAAGGCATAGGGACTTATCATCTTACTTTAGATATCGAGCATCACCTGAATCTACTACAAACTCTCTATGTCCCTTCACTTTCAAGAAATTTGGTTTCTGAATCAAAACTTGATGCTAATGGGTTTAGTTTTAAGATTGAAAAAGGATGTTTCAATTTATTTAATAAAGATGGTTCCTTTATTGGTTTTGGAATTCTTATGGATGATTTATATAAATTGAAACTTGATGATAATTTTTCTGCATCCCTGATATGTGTTCATCAAAATATTGGAATTAAACGTAGTATGACAAATGACAAGTCTGCTTACTTGTGGCATAAATATTTGGGTCATGTATCCAAGGAAAGACTACAAAGATTAGTAAAGAATGAAATTCTACCAAATCTAGATTTTACTGATCTTGGATTATGTGTGGATTGCATTAAGGGAAAGCACACCAAGCATAACAAGAAAGGAGTACAAGAAGTACTCAGCTTCTTGAGATTATACACACTGATATATGTGAACCTTTTGATACTCCATCTTTTGGTGGAAAAAAGTTTTTTATCACCTTTATAGATGATTTTTTATGTTATGGATATGTCTATTTGCTTAAAGAAAAATCTCAAGCTGTAAATGCCCTTGAGGCATTTACTAAAGAGGTTGAAAGGCAACTAGACAGAAAAGTGAAAATAGTAAGATCAGATAGAGGTGGTGAGTATTATGGAAAGTATGATGAATCAGGGCAAAATCCAGGTCCATTTGCAAAGTTCCTCGAAAGACATGGCATATGTGCACAGTATATTATGCCAGGCACACCTCAACAAAATGGTGTGACAGAAAGGCGAAATAAAACATTAATGGATATGGTTAGAGTATGATAAGTAATTCCTCATTACCCAAATCCTTGTGGATATATGCCCTTAGAACTGCAGTATATTTACTGAATAGGATTCCTAGTAAAGCAGTTTCTAAAACTCCTTTTGAGTTATGGATTGGAAGGAAACCTAGTTTAAGACACCTGCATGTTTGGGGTTGTCCAGCAGAAGCACGAGTGTATAATCCATATGAAAAGAAATTGGATTCTCAAACTGTCAGTGGTTACTTTATTGGTTACCCAGAGAAATCCAAAGGGTATAAGTTTTATTGTCCAAACCATAGTTCTAGAATTATTGAAACAGGCAATGCCAAATTCATTAAGAATGGTGAAGTTAGTGGGAGTGCTGACAAACAGATTATGGATATCAATGAAATAAGGGTTAATGTTTCATTACCCATAAATGTTCCTGCATCCACAATTATTCCATACATTGTTCCAGAATTGCAAGAACAAAACAATAATGAACAATGTTTGAATGAAAAAGTACCCCATGAAGAGCCTAACCTACCAGTAGCTGACAGAAATGAACCATGTGGAATAGCTTTAAGTAAACCTGTAAGGATAAGAAAATCAGCTATTTCAGATGATTATTTGGTTTATTTGCAAGAGTCAGATTTTGATTGTGGCATTGATGAAGATCCTGTTTCATTTTTACAAGCCATTAACAGTGACAAGTCTGATAAATGGATTAATGCTATGAAAGATGAGTTAAAATCAATGGCTAAAAATAATGTTTGGGATCTTGTCGAATTGTTAGAAGATTCTAAACGAGTTGGATGTAAGTGGGTTTTTAAGACCAAATGTAACATGAATGACAATATCAAACGTTTTAAAGCTAGACTTGTCACCAAGGGATATACTCAAAAGGATGGCATTGATTATAAAGAGATATTTTCATCGGTTTCAAAGAAAGATTCATTAAGGATCATTATGGCTTTGGTAGCTCAATATGATTTAGAGTTACATCAAATGGATGTGAAAACAGCCTTTCTTAATGGGGATATAAAGGAAGAAATTTATATGGATCAACCGAAAGGTGTTTCCATGGAAGGAAAGGATCATATGGTGTGTAAACTTAAGAAATCAATATATGGACTTAAACAAGCTTCCAAACAATGGTATCTTAAGTTCAATGATACTATTACATCTTTTGGTTTTCATGAAAATATCGTTGATCAGTGCATTTACCAAAAGATTTGTGAAAGTAAGTTTATATTTTTGGTTCTATATGTTGATGATATTTTGCTTGCTGCTAATGATTTAAGCATCTTGTATGAGACTAAAATTTTCCTCTCTAAGAATTTTAAGATGAAAGATATGGGAGAGGCATCTTATGTGATTGGAATTTTAATATTCAGAAAGAGATCACATGGATTGATAGGATTGTCTCAGAAAGCTTACATCGAGAAAATTCTTGAGAGATTTAATATGAATAACTGTTCAGCAGGTATTGTCCCAATACAAAAAGGGGATAAATTTAGTCTTATGCAATGTCCAAAGAATGATGTGGAACGTAAGAAAATGGAATCTATTCAATATGCTTCTGCTATGGGTAGCTTGATGTATTTGCAAACTTGCACAAGATCAAATATTAGCTTCGCGATTAGAATGTTGGGCTGATATCAGAGTAACCCTGGTATTGATCATTGGAAAGCTGCAAAGAAAATGATGAGATACCTTCAAGGAACTAAGGATTATATGCTCACATTTAGAAGGTCTGATCAGTTGGAAGTGATTGGATATTCAGATTCAGATTTTGCTGGTTGTGTTGATAGTAGAAAGTTAACATTTGGCTATCTGTTCCTGTTAGGAGAAGGGACAATTTCATGAAAAAGTGCCAAACAATCTATCATTGCCTCATTCACTATGGAAGCAGAGTTTATATCCTGTTATGAAGCTATAATTCACCCATTATGGCTGCGGAACTTTATTTCAGGACTTGGGGTTGTTGACACCATTACCAAGCCACTAAAAATTTATTGTGATAATTTCGCGGCAGTTTTCTTCTTCAAAAATGACAAATATTTCAGAGTTGCTAAACATATGGAACTAAAGTACTTTACTGTCAAGGAGGAGGTTCAGAAATGAAGAGTGTGCATTGAACATATTAGAACGGATCTTATGATTGCAGATCTTTTAGCTAAAAGTTTACAACCAAAGACATTTAAAGAATATGTACATAAAATGGGTCTTGGTTGTATTGAAGATTGATTATGATGATGTTATAACACTCTTGAGCTCATTAATATGATACGTTTCTGGTTTTATAAAATTATTTCTTATTCCTTATGCTTATATATGCTTAATGTTTTGAACAAGAAAATTAATGTGTCTTTAAGACAATTAAGTGGACATTAAGATATATAAATTGTGTGACCTAACGTGATAAGTTGCTAATATAGTAGTATATGGAAGGGAGTATGCAATTGAAACGTGTATGACCGCCATAACTCTTAATATGTAATTTATTATGTTAAAGTCAATCATGATAAAAGCATGGCATTATGAAATTTAATTATGCGCACCTAATGTTTACACTATTAAATATTAATGTCATAAACTAGTGGACCAAGTGGAAGAATGTTAGATATATTTGGGGAAGAGTCGTTGCCTCTTTCCAATCCATACTTCGTATGTGGAAGGCGAAGGGCCACCATCTTTTCCACTGCGATCGGGTGTCTTTTTCGCTGCGATCGGGTGTTAGTTATGGTCCAAAAGTTTAAGCTATTAAGTTTGGTATTTGATGGAAGTACTAGATTGAAAGTTATCTATATATAATTGGTCCTCTCTCCACCTGATAAGAAAGTAGTTTTAAAAAATCCATCGAGTTATCTGCTTTGGAAGAGATAAGGTTAAGAGAAAGAAAACCAGTTATTTTTGTCTACAGAAGAGACTATCAAAACCCTATCAGATTTCAGTCTATCTACGAGTATAATGAGTTCCGCATAAAGTAAGTATTTTATTTTTTATTCGAGTTTATGTAACAAATTACTATGAGTATGATGAGTTCTGCATCAAGTAAGTATTTTATTTTTTATTCGAGTTTATGTAACAAATTACTACGAGTATGATAAGTTTCGCATCAAGTAAGTATTTTATTTTTTATTCGAGTTTATGCAATAAATTATTTATTGAAGACCCTAAAATTTAACACTAAGACCAGGGTGTGTTGTTAAGCATGGATATGCTGATGCCTAATCAATGTTGGAAAATATTACTGTCCCAAAGTACTATGAAGTGATCAACAAATATAATTAACCAATCAATTTCAAAATGTAGATTTTTCTTTTGTTTGAGAGAGTAAAATAATGAAATTTTAAGCCTATCAAACCTAATGGTGAGGGCCTAGACAAACGGTTCAGGATCAACCTTAAGCTGACAATGGTTGACAAGGGTTGTTTGAACTTAACTTTGTCATGCCTGGCTGTAGCCATTTTTTGAGCCAAACCTGCACATAAACTTGTTTTTACTAGCCAATGACTTTTTGAGCTTGAGCTTGATTCATTTCATTGAAGGATAGCAATTCATATTTCCATATCGTTTTTGTATGATGCTAAAGCTAAAATATAATAGTATATGGATCGACACGGATATGATATAATTTATTAATTATATCAAATATCCAAATACAAATTTGACATGATTGTTACATGGGTAATGCAACATGACATGCATAACCTGTTTAATAAACAAATAGCATTGGATTGATATGATATATGACTTCATACAAATAGACACGTTCCGACCCAATTAACATGATCTGCCTAGTATATCATTAACTAAATGGGTTTTAAACATGTCATTTTTAGATTGACGAGTCAACCCGTGATACAACCCGATTATTTTGTATCTTAATCATATTGACATGTTTACGATATGAATCTACTTAAGATCGATTCGAACCGATCTTACTTATTTTATGTTGAATTCAAGTTGTATTCATATATTGCGTTCAATTTTACCATCCCTAATTTTAATGTTCCAAAATAGAAGAAAAGAAAATGAATACTATGAGATAAAAAATAAATACTATGAGGCCTAGCCCGAAGGGCAATCCAATTCAGCCTTCATTAAGTGGGAGAGAGAGAGAGTTAACTCAACCAAGTAACTTGTTTGAAAAGAATAAGGAGATAAAATAGTAAAATTTTCTTGCTGTACTTTTTTTTAATATTTTTTAAAAAAATTAAATTTCAATCTTATCTATTTCAAGCTACCATTCAATGACTTCAGTCTTTATCCAATACCATTATACTCTTAGACTTTTAATTATTTACAACACCATATATATATATATATATATATATATATAGTCAAAAGCATTATAAAAAAAATAAAAAGAATATTAATAGGGTGATAGACACCATCTATCCCAAAAAAAAAAAAAAAGTTTGTTTAAAAAGAGATGCTGCCACTTTTGGATGATTATGGAATAAACATTTGCCAAGTGTATTTTTTAAGACAAGTTTCTCCCACTTGAATCTAAGAAGTAAACATCCAACAACCATAGAATCTCTCTGAAAAAGAGAGACAGAGAGAATCAAATCAAATATTTGTTAGCTAAAGCATCAACAGAATCCGTGCCTCCATCATCAACACAAAGATCCTTGTTACGAAATCAACGCACATGGAGCCAGATATGCATAAATCCCTGAAGGGCCAACCAGAACAAACCCCTCACGTGAACATGTGCAGTCCCTTTGGATCTTCCTTCTCTTTCTCAACCCTCCATAATAAAGAAAAGAATATGTCTGCTTCCTGCCTTCTCTTCCTTAGGACCACCGTGCTCTAAATCACCTCTCTCATCACCCATAAAGTTACAAAGAGATCCCACGAGTCATCAAGTTAGCAGTATATAAAACTTCATAGGGAAGCTCAGTTACACTGCCTCACTCATGGCCTCGCATACCATCCACCCCAAGGCGACCAGAATCTAACAATCATGAAAAAACTAAACTAAACCTAAGATAGAGGAGGGCTTTGTAGGGAGAGAGAGAAGTATTTCATTCTACTAACACTTGTCGTTTTATCCCTATCTTTTAAATAAATTCACAAGCCTTATTTGGATTGTGAACAGCAAAGAAATCAAATATATTTCCCAAACTTCATTCCAGAAAACCACCTTTCTAGTATCAGATTTATGCAGGTTAAAGGGAGAACATTTATTTATATTCAATTTTGGATAAAGTGTTTTGTAGGCAATAAATAACAACAATATCATATTGAACTTCCATTCTTTGCTGCATTTAATCTCTTGTTCTGCTCTCCCACAAGAAGCAAGTGTTTACATCAGAAACTATCATTTGAAAGTCCCAGAGGTTTTCCTCAAAAAAAGAAAAGCTAGAGGTTGCTTACTTGGTTGTATCCAAGTTTTTAAAAAAATAAAAATAAAAATAAAAATATTTTAATTTTGAGCCATATTCATTATAAGTTTAGAGATGGCAGAGAGCCCTGCAATCCTGGACAACAATGAGATAGGTAATGGTTAAGACAATAATTTATTGTATTTAATTTATCCATGTCCATTCTTAAAAAGATAGATGTTTGCCTTCTCTTGCATTAGCAGCATTTTTAAAATTTCTAGACAAAAGTTTAGCTTCATATATAAAATCACAATTCTATTGGCCTAATTGGCACCAAACCACTAACGGATTTCTTCCCCTCCTGTCATGAAATCAGGTGATGCTTGTAGTCTTGTACTACATCGATTGCATACGAAATAATTGTAAAAGTTTAGTTTGGCCTAGGATTATAATCCATATGTTTAGCCAAATGGTTTGCTCCATTATTTTTCTGAGGATCAATAATGTATGCAATTAATCAGCATTTTTAATTACATTTGGTCCCATGCTAGTGTAAGTAACTGCAACATGATGCATCACATTTTGGGGACCACAACCCTAATATAGATCAGGCATAGTGTCCAAGACTATGTACTCGAGATAGGCCTATATTGGTTATTGAAACATTAGATCTTATGAGATCCTTGCAGTGCTAACTCAATACCAGAAGAGCATCTTGATAAACTTTAATATCTAGCTTGTTGATTGTGTCATTAAAAAGATACTTAAACTATGAACCAACCAATCCTTAACTTGACCAAAAACAATTGCTTCCACCCACCTCCCTTGATTCACTAGTTAGTCAAAGTGTAATCGAATAAATCTTTACAAGATAAACAATATGGAAAGGTGATCTCCAATTTAGAAGAGAACCACTCAGACAAAGCTCCACCTATACTATTGGCTGCAACTCTTATGTGTGTAGTCCTATTCATCCATCCTTAAAATTATATATTTAGGGATGTGATTCTTTATTCACACATATCTCACACAAAGGGGTACGGTTTATTTCGTAAAAATACCATTGATTGTTGATCTGATTGACCAAATCAAACAGCCACAGTACCCGTAAGATGATGATATAGTAAGGCAGTGAAATAAAATAAGAAGAGGATGCTCATAAAAGAAGATAAGCTTGCTTACTCTTTCTTTTCACATTTGGCATTCGATCATTCCTTTCGTATTAAGGTATATTGTTTCATATCTTTCCCTTCAAATACTAAATAAAAAATTTTATTCAGCAATCAAACCAAGGAGACCAAAGTTGGTTCTCTATCATTGGCCGTTAAAGGGGAGCTTTCTATTTCGTCTCACTATTCATGAGCTTTGGAAGAGGTGGTTGGCCGCTCCATCTCTTCAACGTCACATTTCTTTACCTAACACGACTAAATTTAAAATAAGATTGTCTAAAAAATCAATATCCCTTTTCACTTTTCTCCAAAGGGAGGAGGGCCCGTGAGGAACCCATTATATTTTTTTGAAATAAAATATTATAATTATTGTGCTACATGAGAAGTGATAGCATCATTTCAAGTCTCTCCTATTGAAATATCTCATTTATTAGGGTAAGATAGTGTGATAGGTCGTAAAGGGCAAATTGCAAGGTTATAAAACAAAGGTGAGTACAAATTAAATTGGATTAATTTTGAATTAGAACCTAAAATCAATTTAACTAGAATTGACTTTAGCATCTTAGATTCCAAATCAGATTGATCATATTTTATCAGTTGTAGATCGATTTTCAAACAGAACCATTTTGTGCAACATATATCTCATTTCTAGTAGCTAAAATTTTTTATCTTAATTGTGTTTAATAACAAGATATATGTAACATCTATTGGCTCATTTAATGATTGAGATTTCTTAATAGAGGTGACAAATAACTCATAAGATTTATGTAAAGTTTCAAGTTTAATTCTTGAAAATATTTTAATAATTTTTTATAAATTTTATCATGAAAATTAAGAAATTGACATTGGAAACTGAAAAAAAAAAAAAAACAACTCAAAGAGAATCAGGATTCAAGCCGGGAATTCAACTGTTTGATTTGCCTTTATGCACGAATGTGCAGGCATGAGCCTATGAAGTGGTCCCAATTATTCTTCCAAATTTCCAATTGGCAGAGTAGAACACGGAAGTAGAAGGTATGATTAGATTCAAGACCGAACCATGCAAGAACCACACCAGATTCATTTGTTCCCACTAAAACGCATGGAAAAATATGAGAACAAGGTCAAATTTTGTGGGTGCATGAGAAAACTATTAAGATAATGCTAAAAGATACCATAGATGTGATTTGCACTTACGTACGCCAGCTAGATATTTAATTTGACAGAAAGTCTCTCGAGTAGAGGTCGATGGGTGCTATTGGTGGTGGGAGCAAGAAAGTGATACGAAGAGGACTTTCTGTTCCAATTCCAAAGAATTTCACCAATGATGGAAAACAATTGCATGGCAGGATTCGTGGCCGGCCCACAAAAATTAATAGAATAAAACTTCTAGTTTATGTTATGTGATCACACGTTTGGCTTCACTGCTCTTAATTTGTTAATGGTAGCATCACTGCTCTTCCTTATTGAAGAAAGGGTGAGTTGGCTGCCAATTTTTTTTTTGAAAGGAGCAAGGGAGCATGCCAGGATTGTAATCTATCGTTAAAATTGTTTTCATCAAATCATTTAATCTTATGATGAGTTGTCTTCTTTTCCAAATTTTTAGATGGATTAAAAACCATGTCTCAGTTGTCACTATGTTATTAAAAATGTTAGCAATTAATAAGTTATTGTCTCTAACAATCATAAATAGGTGATGTATCACCTCAAGCCTATTTACTGACCCACCTAATCTGTTAGTAGGCCGAGTTCATGAGGCCTTAAAAACTTAAGTATAAGTTAATTGGTAGTAGGTAAACTTTAAATTATAACCTTTAAAATTATTCTTTTCTTGTCTAATGTGAAACTATGTATGCATGAAAATATTAGATGTGTCACTCTGCTATCAAAATATTCTTTTTTAATTGAATGGGAATACTCACAAACCGACAAGTTTATTCTTCTTGAAAAGAATAATTCTAAGGTTATTTATACCGAAGGGACTTATTTTATGCATTTTAACTGTTGGAGAATTATTTGCTATATGATCTATCTAAAATTTTCGAAAAGAAGTTTGCCTTATCTTTCAAATCTGGTTCTTAAATTGGGTCTGGACATCCTCTTTGCTTCTAGAGATGACAATTTCAACCTATACATAAGGGACTTATCCTATCCCATTTCATTTGGAGCAGGCATTCCCTACTTTTTACGAGAATAGGGATAGGTATGGGAACAAATATGCCCTTGTCATGCCTCATCTTTGTCCTATTAGCCCTGTACTAAAGCACTACAGTACAATTATATATTTTTATATCTATAAAATTATGGTTATAATTTTTATTAAAAATTTATATATGTTATTAGGGGAGGGCGGGGTCGGTTGGGGCGAGGCGGGGTTAGAATGAAAGGAGATGGGGCATGGATGAAGATTTATTATTTCTCATGGGGTTAGGATATGGAGAAAAAGAATTTCTGTTTATGGAGATAAGACAATAAGGATGATTATTTTCTTTGACGGAGATGACAAAGGGATTGAGGTCCTTCGGTCTATCTCACTTCATTGCCTTCCCTATTTGCTATATAGCTCTTTGCTTAACATCTAATGCCATTAAGTTTCATGTTTAAATCCAACAATCAATTCTTCAGACCCTTTGGTACTGTAACCCTCACTTCCACTAATGAATGAGCCCTCATTTATTTTGTTTTTATAATCTACTCTAAATGTTTTAGTTATAAAAAGTGCTCTATTCTAAAATTCGGCATTATTGATGATAAAATTTTTTGTTTTTCTTTTCAGTTTAAAATTTGTTTTTTTTCACTCTTTAGCTTGTTCCCTCAATGGTTTTAGCTTTCAATGTTTTAATGAATTTTTGGTATAGAAGTGCATCTCTATTCTATTGCACAAACATCTTGTCTAACATCCAACATCGTTATTCAGTTAGCCCTTTACAATAAGTTACATATAAGGGATAACTTAATGAGGAAAGGATGGTTGATGAGCACTGAATGTGTTTCCTGTGAAACTAATTATGAGTTTATAGATCATTTATTAATCAAATACTCTTTAAAATTGATCTTGGTAAGACTGAGTAAATTACCTACTAGTATCTATAATCTCTAGATGGTATGGAGGAGAAAGCTAAAGTTCACCAAATATTCTTTGAATGTGAGGAAGCTAAGGTTGCTTGAAATCTGATTGAGGACAATCTCATCGTGCATATGCTGACAATCCAACAAGTTAGACACTTCCTCCTATCTCAAGTGACATCTTATGAAACCTTATTTTCTTAATCACTCCTAGTCTATGTCTTTTGGTTAATTTGGAAAGTAAGAAATGTGGAGCTATTCCAAAGTACCAAAACCTCACTATTAGTAATTCTTTGTTATGCAAATTGTCAGGCAATGGAGTACCATAGAGTGATAAAAATTAATTATATGTATGAACTTGGCAACTGGGATCATGTCCCTTATGATATGAGGGAATCTACATCTTTAAATAGGTCATCTTAAAATATCCTAGCAACCCCCATAACCAGGTCATCTTAAAATCAACTTCGATAGCTTTGTTCATCCTTACCCAGCTAGAGTTAGATTTTTAATTTATGATTGGTAAGGTAGATGTCTTTATGTAGTAGCCAATCCACTACAAGTTTGCTCCGTCACTCATAGTGAATTGAATGTAGCATGGATTGGTATCTCTAAAGCTATGAAGCTACCCATAGCTCAAGGATTTTTTTTTTGAAGGTGATTCAGTGGTAGTGATTAACTAGTTAAAGGAAGACTAACAATTTTTATTTTCATCTCCTTCTCAAAAAATTAAATCTTTATTGGTCTCTAAACTAGTTAAATGTTGTCACACACTAAGAGAAGGCAATCAAGCTACAAGCTTTTTAGCAAATATGATGGTGTCATTACCTTAAATGCAATTTTGGGATCATGTATTTTTACCTCATCTAGTGTAGCTTCTTTAAGTTGATGCATGAGGGATGATTGATATTGTCTATTGTTACCAAAAAAAGAAAAACAAGAATCATTAAAGACAAAAATCATAAAGGTATTGCGAATGTTCATTTCCCTTCAAACATATCTGGTGATTAGTGATTCTCAAGATTTTTCAAACTTTTGAATTGTTAGTGAATTGTTTGCACAGTCTTCAATTTTGAAAGATATGATAAATTCAGTGTATATGACCCACTTTCTACCTAACTTTTCTTAAAATATACTATTTACAAAATTAATGTTGAAACTTTGTACTATCACTTTCTTAATGGCTAGGTCTTGATCAATAATTATAGATATAGAATGTCTCCCTCCTATAGCTTGAAAACAAGTTTGAAATATTCATACAAAAATAATTATTCGAACAACATCAAATATTCATGATGGTTCACTCCAACAAATAAAAGAAATGATATATTGTATTTATTCATCATATATATTATATCAAAAATTATAACATCCTCAAAGTGATCATGAGCCAATCTTGGCTTTCCATCAACCAATATGCATTGTGCACATTCAAACTCATCAAGAACAATTACATAAAAAGTGTATTTTTAATTTGTAAATATCTAAAAATTTAAATGTGATAGATATATTATTTCTAAATAACTTTCTCATAGTTGCTCTTACTAAGCTACTCATATTTTATAACATAAATGATGCATTACCTAAAAGAATAGTGCTATGAAAGCCAATCATATTTCTTATGTAACAGGGGCTTTTCTATAAATTCTTCCAACTCATGAATGATATTGATAAAATGCATTTTGATTCATCATATGCTGTGTCTTATAACTTTTTATTTTAAGATTATGATGAACCCCATAGATTAGGACAATGGATTTATGGCTATGATGAAGTTCATAACAGTGAGACTTAAGATCTTATAAACCCTAATCTAGAATATTCCTAGTTGAAGGATCATCGAGTAGGGGATCGATGTTTCCAGAAAGACTGGCACATTCTATGTATGCTCAATGGAGAGAGTGGTTGGTCTCACGACTACTTGTGTAGGAACACTAATACAAGGATGTGGGTGCTCATCAATGTATGAGTTCACTGAATTGATCCGTAATGAGAACATCTTATAGAAGTCTTACTTACTTGTCAAAAGATGATTCTCTTAGTGGGAGTTGTGCAAATGATCCTTAGACCTGAAATCACCATGGAATCTTGTACACATGAATCCATATTTTGGTTCATACTCATTCATGACTTAGCCATGTACCGGGTGTTCATGGATATGATGAATTGTGTATGAAGATTGTGAGTAGGCAACAAAGAATCGATCACTCCTAGTAAGAGGAGTATTTATCCTATGTAATCTTATCAAATGATAACTCAGGAAGTCTTTGATCAAAGCATGATGATATTAGAAATGGTTTCTAATATTTCATCGATCGAGTCTTCATTAGTGATTTGAGATTCAAATGAATAAAGTGTTAGGGTTTGACAATTTTCCATACCTATCGCTTATTCAGGATAAAGGGGGATCGAAGGATTGAATTGCATGGTAACTTGCCACTGAAGGGTATTTTGATAATTTTCACCAAATTCCTCATCTTCTGGGTAGGCATGATACGTTGCTAGACGTCAATCATGTCTTGTAGGCTTTTATGAATTAAATTGATTGAATTCATGAGTCAATTTGAAAGATGGTTCAAATTGACAACTAGGATTAGCTCGATTTGACCTAATTTGATTAGTTGATTTCTAATCAAAATAAATCGATATAAGCTTAAACCTATTGCTAGCTGGATAAGGAACCCAAAGGGTCACATACAAAAGAAACTGATCAAGGGTCTAATTGGATTAGATTAAGTTTGCAAGGTAGACATGCTAGCACGTGTTGCAAACCCTAGCTCCTGATTCGAATTGGATTCGAATCTGATTCTTGTATTAGGTTAATCTAATATAATTAGATCATGACCTAATGTATGTTGGCCAAGAGTTGGAACCCAATTGGCTTTATTTAGACCATTGGATATCTCTTTGAATAATGGATCTGGACCATTGGTCAGCGGTTCGATCTGGACCATTTGATGGCTCCCTGGATGAAGGACCTGGACCATTGGTTATTGCTTGAATCTGAACCATTAGTTGGTGCCTGAATCTGAACCATTAGTTGGTATCTGAATATGAACCATTGGTGATGGCGCTTTGCTTCTGGACCATTAGATGGTGCCTTAATCTGGACCATTAGATGGTGCCTTAATCTGGACCATTGATTTATCATGAAAAAGTGTGGGGTGAGGTTATCAGCATGAGCGCATGGGCATGTGGACGGGATGTATCCCTTGGTGATGCATCCCTCCACCTCTTATAAATAGGAGTGCATCCCGGGATTTTATAATATATGAAAATCCCTCTCTTTCTTATTTTATTTCTTTTATATTTTTTGTCCGAAACCAAGACAAGGAGGTCTTCTTTAGGACAAGAGGTTGTCTTGTCCTAAACAAGATAAGGAGGTCTTCTTCAGGACAAGACTTAAACCAGGATAAGGAGGTCTTCTTTAGGACAAGAGGCTTTGAAGGGTTTTTTGTAAGAGAAAGAAAAATTAGAAAGGAAAGAAAGAAAGCCAATCAAATCCTTTGGAAGGATTAAACATCAAGGATCAAAGTTTTGAAGAATGAGCTAGAGTCTTGAACCCAGTTCCTGTGTGGATCACCTCTAGAGGGCATACACTTGTGTGTCTAGTGGAATAAAGGATATTAGCGTTACAGGTATTATTCAATATCTTAATATATTGCCTTGTTAATTGATATAATCAAGGGGTCCTAAGTCTAGGGTTTCGGTTGACTAGAATCTCAAAGTTTAAAAATTTTAAAATTTGGTCTTTCGCTACGCAACCATAACCCAACATTACCTATTAATTCTGTAAAGTTGTATAGAAACAATCGACATTATTTATCAAATAGGCACATATTTATTATGTAAGGCAACCATTATGTCTTTTGCCTCTTGAGATACCTACCTACAAAAGCAAAAAATACTTTATTTATCTTGAGGAAATAAGTCCATGGTTGTCCATTTTTTATTTTTCTTCAACGTTGCATGGCTGTGATCCTTACAATTAGTCCTTATTAGGCCACCTTTCTTTGGAATAAGTTCGTTCTCGTGACCATCATTTACTATTATTTTATCCATATACTCCTTTGATGATTTTGGATTAACTCTACAAGTATGGTAGAAAGAGTGTCACAATCTAGACCTGAGGGCGGATTTAGAACATGATAATCCACCGCATACTTATAGATGTAAGGCATCTATCACAACAAATCATCATTTAAAATTTAAATAAATAAAAATAAAATCTTTATTCAATAAATCAATCTAATGCCAATAACACATTCATAAACACATACAGTAATGTCACTACAATTGTTAGACATGTAGAGACTATCTCCATAATCAAAAACTATAACTAGTATGCTAACTAACTATCAAAACTAAACTCTGAGTTGATTATTAAGTTTGATAGGTATTCGCTTACTTCTACCTAGATTCCTATTTTATTTCGCTATATTTGAAAAAAGACAATAATAAACTTTTATGAGTTTTTGCTCAATAAGTAATGCTAAACATAAATAATGGATTCAATAAAGTGTTACATTATAAAAATTCTTATATCATATCATATAACAACAATAATAGTTAAAATTATTATTTTAACAATAATAGTAATTTATACTTATAGTTTCTAATTTCATATCTACATTATAGTAACTCCTTAATCATTTAACTACAGCTACATACAATTTTTATGATAGGGCTAATGCACCATATTTAACCTTACAGATTGGGTTGGATCTCCATATATATCTCTTGCAAAGGACGGTCCTGGTATCAATTGTCAATAATCAATCATCAATCACTAGTTATTTATAGTGACTGAGGTTTATATATAATATAGTGTTAATCATATTTTGTTGTCAATAATTCAATCATTCGAATTCGATAATCTTATTTTCTATTCTTTATTTTTAATTATTATATTGTTTTATAAAATCATGTGTCACATCACTTCATATTGAAATCATAAATGATTTTCTCATAATAATAATTATAGAAAATAACAATGAAAGTAACCAATTACAAAGAAATCATATTTCATATTTGAATGATAATAATTTGCAGCAAATAACAATAGTACTACATAATTATGGACTACTTGACCCAATTTTTAATAATAAGCCATGTAAGATTTAAACAGCTGATTTCATTTATGACCTTTCAAAAGTAAATATGAAATGCTTTTATTCAAAGTAACTAATTATATGAGAATCATGTCACATAGAATTTATGTAAATTTTTATATTCATTTACTAGTTATAAAATAAATTCTTAGTACTCATACAATATTTATAAAATATTTCAATTTATGCAAAGGTTACTTACTTGCTTCAAATAAAATTAGAAGGAACTAATCTCCAAATTTTGATGCTCAAAAACTTCATCAATCTTCTTGATTTTTCAACCTTCACCTTTTTTATTCTTCTGAACTATTGATTTAATATCATAAGATCTTAATTAAGCTCTATTTATAAAAAATTATTTTAAAGTAATAAGTTTCCTATCCTTCATAAGATACTAACCTCCTAAAACTAATAAACTCCCTTAAATACTAATTTTTTAAAAAACTAAAGAGATAAATATCCATTAAATATTTAAAATAGACGCTTAACTCAAAACTAACATCTAACTCATCCAATATAATTTTGAAATACAAAAATTTGAATAAAAACACTAAAAATTATCTTTATCAGCATCAATGACATTTTTATAATTTATCAAAAATTCGTTCACACTTATATATGTTCATTAAATTGATTTTAACTTTCTTAATTGAATTTTGATTTGAGTGATTCAAAATGCATTAGAAAGCTAACTCAATATCAGACATAATTGATATAGTTAAAAATTCTAATTATATGTTTTTTGATATAACTTGATTCAATTAAATTAGATTTTAATATAAAGTAAGATAGCCCAAAGGATTGGGTCTTACAAGGAATGTGCTGTCAATTTGCCTTTTTTGATAAGCTTGTATGTTAGATCCTCAATACTTCAAAACCTCAATTTCTTAGCATACATATAAAATCTCGAGCATGTTCCTCCAAATTAAACTTTGTACCAAATATAGTATATGTCTTTTGTAAGTGTATTATATATGCATGCATGGCACATCAATTGATGTTCAATATCATTCATATTAGTGGCTATATCATCAATTAGTCATGTAATTCTTCACGTGAGGTAATAACTTTCATCTTCTAAAGGATTCTAAAGGATCATATATACTTGGATTGCAGCTCTTTCCTTTGCCATCAAATGATTCCATGAAAACTTATATTTGTTAAAATAAATAGAAAAAAGTAATAAGATTTAGAAAGAAATATACATAATAACATAGTTGCAATGTGATGGTTATGATAAAACTATAATATTAACTTAACAATCAAAACATAATTCATTACTTTGAAATCTAAAGTCCATGCATAGTAAATATTGAATCTAATCAAATGAATGTCAACAATGAACAAAACAAAATGTAATTACTACTAAAGAAATGGAATAAAATATTGCAATAGCTGAGGTTTTTTTTATAATAACAAATATAGTAAGGACTTTGATCATAAAATTTTGTTTTTGGAGTAGACAGGGGTTCAATTTATTATGATTCCACTGAGTTATGAAATTGATGGATATGTAAATAAAAGAAATAGCATCCATTAAAGAAGATAAAATTCAATAATTACTAGGCCTCACTTTCACAAAACAACACCAGTTTCGAAAAGTTTTATCTTTCATATTGAGTCAAATTTCAAGTAGAGGAGTAGTTTATAGCCAGATTAGTGCACCATGTTGGCTATAAAAGTGGAAAACAAAGTCAAACAATAGGTAAAGATGGTTGACATCTCTTGATTGTCTAAAGGTTTGATTGTGGAATTCAAAAAGAAAACCTAATTGGATAATGCTATAATCAGGTTTGGAATGTGATGCAAGGGTTTGGACAATGATTACAAGAACCAGGGGTGATGGATAGGGTATATATGTAAAGAGACGGCGATCATGGAGCTATCGAGATAGTTTGAAAGATGGGATGAGATTTTGTAATATCAAAAGTGAAAACTAATGGTAACAAAATCTGATTGAGAGGTTTAAGCACTAATAAGGACGATGAGATAAGAACCAGAGTAGTGTTTGACCCACTCGGTCCTACGAAGAAGAGCTCCATACTTAGGCTAATACTCCTGTGAGGATAGAACGAGAGAGTGAGGGGTGTCAAAGGTTGCTCGGCTAAGGTCCTTTGACGCTCAATTCAGTGAGGGAGAAGAATTGGGGAGGTTAAGTGCGGACCTTATAGCCTCCCTATTTCAAAAAGTTAGAAATAGTTTGAGGTTCTAGAGTTTGCAATTCAGTGAGGTCTAGAGGAGAGAGGGAGATTGGAAAGAAGAAGAGAAAAGAATCCTCTCAACTTCAGATGAGATTTCTTCTTATAGGTTAGAGTAATGGAACTGTTCTGCTTGCTATGAACCAAACTTCTAGCATAGGGATGCGCGTAGGAGTGATCATTATCTGTCTCCTCTGTAATTTTGTTAGGCAGAATGGTTAGGGGCTCCATTGGTCAAACTCTTCTAACACCATCCAGTCATCACAGATGACGGTGACATGGCCTGAAGGCTACGTGCCCTTATGGCATGATGTTAGATTGGTGCTAGTTTAATTTGATTTTATCAAAAACCATTCAATGGATCTCAAAAGTAATGAATTATTGTAAAATCATTAATTCCATTGTCCAAATACTATCATGAAGTCTCTCTCTCTTTCTTGTGTGTGTGTGTGTGTTTATATATATACTCAAGTTAGAGTTGTGGTTTTGAAAACAAATATATTTTACACATGATTATCACATTGCATAATAGTTAGGTTACTTGATTATATCGCATTAAAATAATTATATAATTGGATATATACATATAACTATACCCTAGATGGGGTAGGGAGAGATTAGGATCATTGGGCAGGAAGATTACTAAAAGAAATTCAGGCAATAATTGGCCTAGGATTAGGAATAGTGCATCCAGATTAAGAATTAGAATCCCATTTGATAAAGAAATCCCATAAGAATTATAGCAATTGAAACAATTAAAAAATATTCAAAATTTTTATATTATTAAGATAAAGATAATTTTCAATGAGACTTGAAACAAATATAAACTACATGTCTCTATACTGGACGACTTTGAAACAATTCAGCTCATGAGCCGAGATGTATTACTTATTTTTCATTTAATTTATTTTTTTTCTGATAGAAAGAGAGAGATTTATCTAATCTATAATTAACTATGCCCAAATATTCAAGCTTGCACTGCCTAGGACTTGAACATTCAGATGCCAAACAAAGAGTTGTAACCTACACCCTATCTTTGTTGTAGTTGATTGATTGAACTTGTTATACGATCTATCCTTTAATTCAATATTAATCTTCAAGAAGTTTTATTTGGGATGAAAATTTTATTGTTGTTGTTGTACGTTTGCAACCCAAGGTCGTCAAATCAAAAGGAGGGCCACATATATATCAAATGCCACAGCTAGAGCCTATAGAATAGATGCGAGACTTCAGCATTATTCTTGTAAGAGAAGATATTTGCCTTCCAACGTCAACGTTATCAAACAAGGACAAAAAAAATGAACGCCTTTCTAATTCTCAGCACGCTTTCTTCCACCAATCAATTCCCATCTACTGTTCCACAATTGACCAACGGCAAGCTGTGGTTGCATTGTTTTCTTTTCCACTGTCCCCAGATAAACTAATAAGACAGGTCCCCTCAGAGAAAAAGTATTCTAAAAGGGGAAGACGAAGAGGCCCCCTTGGTATCTGTTTAATGGTTTAAGTGAGTGAACCAGTATTTCACTTCTTCCATTGATGTGAGAGGTGAGATATACGCCATCATGTCTTGTTCCCTCGTTTCAGATGCAACAATCATAGAAGAGCGACATGCATGGATGGGAGAAATGGATCAGTGGGTCTCACAAGAATCTACTAAGATACGACCATGATCCCTATTCCACTTACATGAGGTGTTGCAAGTACACGAGAGTACAGGAATATATCACCCTTAGGATAAAAAGTTCAAGTACTTCTAGGTTGAACTTTGTTGAACTTAGGTTCGTAAGTAGACCTCTTACATCAATTTATTGTACAATGTTTTAAAAATTCCCAATGTTGATATCAATCACTAAGGAATGAATAATGAAAAGTCTCTATAACATAAAATCGATTCAGCCATCTATGCATCGATTCAGCCATCTATGCAATATAACCATTTCATATATCATATCTATCAAACATTCATAAAGTTGTTGCTTCTAAAATTTGCTAAGTTAACCTCAATAACATGAAGATCATGATGCCCTTCTCATGCCTTAGAGTCCAAGTATACCAAAGCATATGAGCTAAGCATTAGAAAAGTAGTCATGCCTTTTAAATTACAAGTAAGTCTTGAGTGATGTTATTCCTCAATGCTTTATGGAAATTCTTTTTGAATGAAAATCTTAAATTCAAACCTCAAATCTATCTAAATAGTAATGATGGAACTACCTTTTAACCTCAAATAAAAAGAAAAAAAAAAAGCATAAAAGTACTTTTATGCAATGATAATTTTTAAGATTCATTTTGTATGTGAGAACCCATACTTTACCCTTGTAAAATCCTAAATATTTATATATAACCAAGGAATGCTACTATATTTGGATAAGGTCATGAGCCTTTATAAAGTGCACCGATCTCATTACTCATATAGATTAGGGGATACTATAATATAAGGTCTTCTAAGTTGATCATGAGCTGATTATAGTATTTATTGTTGGATTTGAATTGATTTTTAGTTTTATTAGGATAACTTGAATCTTTAACTTAGTAAGAATGAGAATGCTCTGAAAGAAAATGTGTGAAAATTTATGTTAATGTATGCTCAATGTCAAAGGTGTTACCCTTCTTACCAAATTTGCTATACCATAATCTAATTTAAGAATTGAATGGATTCTTTTCAAAAGAAAAGCCAAAGAATCAAACGCCACGGAACCAAATATCTCATCCAGCCCTCCACCCTTTTTGTCGTAAAATCAACGCGCGTGATGCCCGATACCACGCGTAAGTCCTAAGATACTCGAGCCAAAAACCCATGTGCCGTTCCCTTAGATCTTTCCTTTCCTCCTCTCCACTCCATTCTAAAACGTGACAAAATCCCTTGTCCCAGCCCTCCGCACCCCCTGCCGACCAAGACCCACCTTGTCCCACGGTCAATCAAGAATAAGATAGAGAGAAATCTTTAGAAGAAGTGATGAGTAAAAAAGTATACAAGAATCCTAGCATATGTTCCTGGCTTATTACTAGCGGCACCAATTTCTTTAGAATCTTATTAACCTCCCTACTCCTTCACTTCCCACTATATCTCAACCCATAAACCAAAGTTCACGAAATAATTAAAGATTCAAGAACGTCAAGATAACGTGAAGTCGCAAAGTAACGGCTAAGGTAGGGTAATGGGACAATGGCCACGGCAAGTTCCGCAACCTCCTCAAACAAAACGGGATCCTCTGTAGCTATTGGCTAACAGCGGTCACTTAAAAATATTCTGAGCCAATTCGAACAAACAGGAGGACCTAAACGTCCCCGATGCCTATAGTTTATCAACAATTCCCATTAATAATTCTTTCATTTAAAAAATAATAATAATAAAATTTAATCAGAGCCATTCAAGTCTACATGCAGTATAAGTATGCACGGCGTAGGATCATGCTATTCTCCAGCACCATATAAATTCACCCAATTTTTTTCTTTCTGATTCCAATGCGTAGCAATAACAATAATATTTCAAGACAAAGACACAACAATGAATGGTGGGATCTTCTCAAATTATTTTATTTACAACCTCACACACCAAACATCACCTCACTTGAGTCTTCTTTTTTTTTTTTCCTATCTCTTGTACGGAATTAAAAAGGGGTGATAATGATAATAATAATAACAAGAACACTTCAGCGCACCAGAAATGTACACTCTCTCTGGGACACATGGCTATATCCCAAAGTAACTCATCATCCCATCCTCAAAACCCGCCACGTGGCACCACACCGAGTCGCCGACCCCCCTCATCCCCGCCCCGCGCCGCCGCCGCTGCCGGCCGTTCTTGGCTGCCGTAATAGTTCAATCAACGCCTCCGCCTGTAATTTTCATTCCCAAAAAAAAAAAAAAAAAAATCAGAATCGAAGAAAGAAAGCAATAATGAAGTATAAGTGTTTTTTTTTTTTTCCCGATATTAATAATTAAGGAGTTTCCTTCCGTTTGTTCCGGGTGCTGCCGGACTGAGAGAGGGCGACGAGAGGCGGGATGGCGCCCTCGCGGGACACCATCGTCCGGTAGGCGACGCTTTCCTCACAGATCTCGAGGAGAGTCATCGTCGCGATCTCCTTCTGGCGCTGGGTGCCGACTTCGACCATCTCGACGAGCACCGGGATTCCCCCCTCCTCCACCGCCGCCGACCGGCCCTCCGCCACCGCCACCAGCGAGTACAGCACGTACGCTGCCTTGTCCACCATCCCGGACTCCGGATCAGCCATCAGCTCCAGCAGCGGCCGCACGATCCCCTCCTTGAGGGCACGGATCTTGTTCTCCCGGGTGGAGCACAGCAAGTAGAGCGCCGTCGAGGCGTCCTTCTTCCCCCGCGGCCCGCCGGTCTCGAGGAGCTGGACGAGATGGGGGATCGCGCCGGAGTGGCCGATAGCGATCTTGTGCTCCTCGATCTCGGAGAGGCGGAGCAGGGCGATGGCGGCGTTCTCGCGGGCGGCGGGGGTGCCGGTCTTGAGGGCGCGGACGAGGGGGCGGATGGCTCCGGCGGCGGCGATCGGGTCCTTGTTCTCGTGGCAGAGGGAGAGGTTGAGGATCGCGGTGACGCCGTGCTCCTGAAGCTGGGGGTCCGGGTGGGAGAGGAGGGCGACGAGGGGCCGGACGGCGCCGGCGCGGGCGATCTTGAGGCGGTTCTCCTGGTTGTGCTTGGCCAGGAGACGGATCGCCATGGCGGCGTGGAGCTGGGTTTCGACTGGGGCGGAGGGGGACTCTAAATCGGAGATGAGGCCACGGACGACCTCTTCCGAGTAGTCGACGGCGCAGGACATGAGAAGGCGGTGGAGGGCGGCGCCGCCGTTGGCGGAAGAGACGGGGTTGGAGGGGAAGTCGCCGGAGCGGTCGCTGTTGCAGTCGCTGAAGGTGCTGCAGGTGTCGCTGCCATCGCAGAAGGTCCGACCCATGGGCCTATAGTTCGCCAGTCTCTCCTATTCTTCTATCAGCGAGGGGAAGAGAAGAGGGGGCTTTGCCTTCAATGAAGTCGGAGGGGGAAATATAAGAATGAGAGAGTCTCGGGCCCGAGGTGGGTGTAGGAGGGAGAGTTGACACGAGGGAGGGGGCCGAGCCGTGCGGAATCCCAGTGGCTTGCGCACGTGGGGAGGAGGGGACACGTGGGGTGGGTGCTTGGCCGGGGGTTCTTCGGTTGCCAAGCGATGAGAGAAGGGGGACCAACGGTAGCCGGGTCTCAGTCAAATCTTCAGCTTTTTCTGTTGCAAGATATCCCCCCTCCCTCTAGTTATTCCACCGAGATTTTTCCAAGATTGTTTCTTGGATATTTTATATATATATATATATATATATATGCTTAATTTTTAATTTTAAATTTTGGTCATTAACACTTGACATTAGGCGTTTCGTAAGTGAAAGAAGAGAGCTGAGTTAGAAAAATAGGAGTGGAAGAAACAAAGGCTTGGAACTTTCTGCAGAGAATAAAACCATTTTATTTCCTTCATTTATACCGAGCGAGTTTTATGTTTGAAAAGAAAATATTGACCAGCAAAAAGTTTGACTTTTTATCTCTAATATATTAAATTTTTTTTCATTTCTCAAACTAGCAGACTTTCCAACAAATCAAACATATGAATATTTACTTTTCCATAGATAAAAAGGATTTTCCTTTCCATAATTTTTTTTTTTCCTTTCGTTTTTTTTTTGGGAAGCCAATTGGATTAGAACATTTCATTTCCATGATTTTTGTTATTTATTGACTACGCTACTAAACAATCATTTCAATAGACATCCATAGTTTCATTGTAAATATATGTAAAGTTATCACTGTCATGATTTTTGAGTCTTCTATTTATTTTATTTTATTATATAAAAAGAGATTTTTATGATTGGTATGGTTTAAGTTTTTTATACTACCCCTATGTAAGCTATAAAATTAAAATACTAAAATCTAACCACTTTTTCATATGATTATTTCTAAAAATCACTTGATTAACTACTCACTCATTTATATTCATCCAGATCTCCTTCACACACTTTCAAATCCTACTCTCTTTTTGTTTTTTCTCTCTCTCTCTCTTTCTAATCAATCTCTCTGTTTATTCCATATCAAAGAAAAAAAAAAAAAAATCTTTTTCTAGAAATAATTTTTCTGCTTCTGTCTAATATTTTTTTTTCTCTCTCTGTTTTTTTTAATAACTTAGCCAAAATCATTTGTTGATGGGACTGAGAACTGGACTATCGAATCACACCCAATGCCTTTACTGAGTAAGTCTATTGGCACCATTAATACTTTTTGATTTATTGAAAATTGAATTCAATGTGACTCTTTGTTTGCTAAAAGTTTCAATTATCTTGAATACAATAATTGATTGTTATGTAAAATTACCTATTTCAATCTCTATTCCATGCCTTGTATTTACCTTTCATCATTTAGTGAGTGAGAATTTTATCTAAACATAAATATCAAACCCTCCTTGAAACATATCTTATATGTCAGACTTTAGTTATAAGGAAAACCTTTTAGAGCAATATTATAGTACCTTTTTTTTTTTTTTTTGTGTTTATCTTAGATTTGTAGGATTGGAGGGATTTTTGAGACATATTATAAACATCATCAATTAGCATAAGAAGCTTTTAAGGCAATAAGAGAAAGCGCAAGATGGGGCACTTAAGACAAAAGGACAAGAAATCTTATTAATTTAATGCGAGGTTATGGAATACAAATAACTTAAATAATAAATAATAAATAAAATTTAATTTAATTAAAATATTTTAAAAATATAGTACATACATATGTATGTGCATATATATATATATATATTGACATAGAGTATTCACTTTCTTGATAAGTATTGAAACTTTTATCATACCATAATTATAACTCATAATATAAGTTTTCTATAATTAAATAGACATCTCTATTCTCTACTTAACCTTATTATAGCTGTTGAACATGTAACTTTGTATGAGTGATATATTTAATAGAAAACAACTTAAGAGAGAGAGAGAGAAAAAGATATTTGGCTGAGGAAGTTTTATTCTTTCACAAAATGAAGATTTCATTCGATTTTAATAAGAGATATAATTGCATGAAGTCAAGTCAAACAATATTTATCATTGTGAACCATACCATAAACTTTGACATATTGCAATTACTTAATATATGATTAACTACTGCATTACGCGATGGCATCAATTACTTTTTATGGTAACACATCCTTAGTTATCATAATTAGAGTACTCACAAAATGATACACAATTTGATGAATCCTTTTTATAGATTCATTTGAGTGCTTAGTTTATGTGTATTAAAAGGGTTCTACTACTGTGCTTTTTTTATATTTTTTCTTAAAAAATCAACTTCAATCTCATTTGTTCATGACCATATTTAAACCTTTTCATGCCTTTACCTAATGCCTTATGTTTTTGGGCTTCTTGTAAATTAAGGGCTCGTTTGGTTCACGGTAAAAGAGATCATAGAATTTTATTTTTCATGAATTAGAATATTTAGTTCGCCCTTTAGGACCCATCCGTAGGAATACTCTATTCCCACGTGATTTGAATTCTTGTATTTTATGGAAAATAAAATCTCATCAGTACCATAGGATTTATTTTTCTACCGTGGCGTGTTTCCTTTTTCTTCCCAACATACCCTTCTTTTCCATCGTATACTTTTTTTTCCAAATCAGCGAGCAAGAAGAAAGAAAAAAATGCTTCGCTTTATATCTACGGGGTGTCAACTTGATCTAAAACTTTTTGTCTTCATTTAGAATTTTGGTATTTTAATTTCTTGATCATCTTTTATAACCCATATAGAAGTTAAAAAAATTAGATGGTAAAATAAAAAAAATTTAAGAACTAAAGGATATAATTGGTATTCTGCACTACTTTCCTGGGAAAGAAACTATTCAACCAAACGTGACAGCTTCATTTTTTTCTCAGAAAAATGCCTGTTTTTCATGATCAACCAAACGTGATAGTTCAGATATTTTATGCCTGGGAACCTAATTTTTAGATATCCTATTCCTATCTGTAAGTCACTTCCTGTGAACCAAACGAGCCCTAAGGTGCTATTTATATACAGTCAAAAGTATAATAGCAAAAGTCATGTTCAAATGAAGACTTATATCTTTGGGTTGTGGGGCTAATGTGAAAAGAATTTTCAGGGAAAAGGATTAAGAACCGGGATCTTTGAAGTTGTGCAAAAGACAAAATATTGTTCATTGTATTTATTTTGGAGGCAAGTGGCATTTGAATTTAAGAAATTATATTAAAGATATAAAAATGCAAAGTATTGAATTGGGCAACCATTACTCTGTCGTTATTACTCTATATGTCGATCTACCAACACCCCGATCCAAAAATAAAAAGGGAAGAAAAAGCATAAATAAATGGGCACGGTGTTCTGCAATTTTATTGTTTAATCTAAAGGGTTTATAAAAACCTATATTTGTATTTTCTTGACATTAAAGCGTCTCTCTCATTTTCTTGCAACAAATAATTTATGAAATAACATCTACATCAGTATTTTCACTGAGCTTTCTCTCTTAGAAATATTATTATAAGAAGTGTTGGCGTGATCCGAGCAACAATGCAAAAAAAAGTTTGCAGATTGGCCACCTATTGGCCAAGTTATAAGATTCACATACCTCATATTGATGGATAATTAATATTTTAATAAAAATATAAAAAAGAATGCCTAAGATCTCATGTAAAAAATGAATGAATGCTTGCAAAAGCAAACTGTGTAAGTTGTAGAGATAAAGATGTAGTTTAATAGGCATTATTTTTATGATGCACTTTAATTTGCTAGAAAGTCTGCTATCTAATTTAACTCTTTCTAAATATGTAAACATTTAATCCTTTAGTTAGAAGTGATAACGTAATGAATGTCCCTTAGGAAAAAATGTTCATAGTTTGATTAGCTATTATTCCATGATACTATAGTTGAAGAATGATTCTTTAGAATAATTCTTGAGTTTTGATTCAAATGCATGGCTGCTTTTAATCCAAACTAGGCCTCTATTAGCTCTATAGTAAGCACTGATGAGGTTGTTAGTGGGATGACTAATGCAAGAAGAATCCTTCCTTTATGCTCTCGTATCATTATTCCTATTGTAAATATTTCAGGATGTATTGAACCATCAAAGTTTATCGTCATATATTGTGATTGAAAGGATCATCAAGAAATAAATTTTATAGTAGGTTCCATACTATTGTACATAGAGGGCTCAAAATTTTAGACATACTTGATGAACTAGATGCAAACACATTTGTGAATTTTTTAGGGCAGTAGCCATTCTTGCTATCTAAATTAGGTTAAGAGCACTATTATAAAAATATATCTCATTCTTGTTCTTTCAGATCCATAATTGAATTTCGGAATAAAAAGTATTTAGCACCCTGCAATTGGATTGCACAAGTGCCGGATGATAAGCATCCCTGCCTAAAAATCATTGTTTTGAAATTTGGCCGTCCTTCTGGAAAAATAGGGATGGAAAATTATTGATTTTTTTTGTCTGCATCCACAGTCCTCTTCACCTATTTCTCTACTAAATAAGGCTAATTATATTAGTCAAGCTTGAGCTCCGGCGGAAATTACTGATGAATGACCTTAGATTTAGGACAACCATGAAATCTAATTTATTTCCATCCTTCGGACTTTGACGGAGCTGTTAGTCTACGGATAACCTAGTGTAGTCGGGAAGGGATTTTTATTGACGCCGGAGCCATGGACGAAGTCCTCGACCTCGTCGTCAACCGGCCGTGGCACCTGACCCGACGAGAGCTCACACTCCGAGTTATCTTGGAACTTATAAGCCCGCGTTGACTGGTTGGTGTTGGTGTGGGACCTTACAAAGAGGACATTTTACCATGACCAAAGGTGTGCACTCGTCTTTAGAAGATTCTTAAGAGGCGATGCAACGTGACCGAGGTGGTGATTTAAGGGGACAAAAGCCTAAGTTTGTGCAAAAATCGCAGCGTTGCAAGTGGGTGTGGTTGAGTCGGTCCGCCTCCGAACTTTAATATATTTTAGGCGAGAATACACTCTTGATCCACAAACGTTCACTCAAAATTTACTTTGATCATCAAACTCTTTATCATTTTTTTTTTTATAACAATAAAGGAGAGTAGACTAACTTCTCTGACATTTGCCATGATCGATCATGATGCAGAACATGGATAAGACACAAATGCAATGAAATAATATTATATATATATATATATATATTATGAGATGGCTAATTACCCAGAAAGATCAAAAACTAGTTAAGCTATACTATGCAAGACAGGCAGAAGCATACACTGAAACTAGAACTGTTAGAATATTAACGAAACCAGGAAAGTGAATGTTAGAATATTAACGAAACCAAGAAAGTGAAGGTTAGGAAACCCTCGGTTAGGACATGCTCTCAACATTCACTAAATCAGAGAAAGAGAATTAGAAAAAGGATTTCATACACCAACAGTGATCACTCGAAGATTGAAACAGGAAGATCGCTCTGACAGGTTGAAAGTCCTGGATGAAGAAGCTGTCTACCGGAGAGGATCTTCGAAATATGGTTCAGGGGCAAAGACAACTTCCTCTTCGGCTCGTGAATCCCTGAGAAAACAGCAAGAGGAGATGGGGGCCTGTGGTTGGCAGCAGGGTTGTTTTAGGGTTTCTGGAGGGGGGTCAGCTAGGGTTTGGGTTTGAGGGAGGTTAGAGAAGATGAAAGGAAACACTAAGGGCTTCACACCCACTTTTTTTCGGAGTACCAGAGCCTTCACAGCAATGAAAAAGAACTTCAGAATTTTCTCATTAATGGTTTTTTTTTATTTACAAGAGAAAGGTCTTTTTATAATCCTTTCATGTCAATACAAGTTAAATCATTCATTTTAAGTACATAATTAATATGGATTGTAATGTATGGCATGTGATTCTTCTTGAGGAGGCAGGGATCTCTGCATGCTTTATTTGGGACGGCCAAAAAGAGAGAGTGGTTGTAATTTCTAAGCTTGTAGAGGAGGGGGACCACTTGAGAGAGGGAAAGAATGGGCGCCCCTTGATTTCTCCTGCCATCTTTGACTGGGCGGCAACCTTCTTCCATCTGGGGCGCATGAAGATCTTCCAATTAGAGAGGGGCAGCCAATTTCTTCCATAGATGTTTGCTAGGGGACCACATGATAAGTGTGGAAGTCAATGGGCACCCAAAAGCTTCCATATAAGGGTGGGCGGCATGAAGAAAAGAGGAAGGAGGGTGTTGGCACCTAGATTCCTTCCTAAATTGATGTGGGCCAGCTCCTTGCTTTGCTCTGGTGATGCCATGTGTCCTGGAGTGGTTCAAGACATGGGTCATTGCATGGTTGATGGGTCTTCTCTTGGGTCTTCAAGGTGAACCTTTTCTTGATTTATTACAGGATTCAATGAAAGAAAATAACACTTGACACTTGACCAATTCCTGGATTCCAACAATGAACTAGGCTAACTAGCACAACTGGACTCGACAATGACTCTAAGAATAAAGAAAAAGGACTCTCATAAATCAGAGATCCTCTAGAAACCCTAAAACAACCTTGCCGCCAACCACAAGCCCCCATCTCCTCTTACTGTTTTCTCAGGGATTCACGAGCCGAAGAGGAAGTCGTCTTTGCCCCTGAACCATATTTCGAAGATCCTCTCCGGTAGACAGCTTCTTCATCCAGGACTTTCAACCTGTCAGAGCGATCTTCCTGTTTCAATCTTCGAGTGATCACTGTTGGTATATGAAATCCTTTCTCTAATTCTCTTTCTCTGATTTAGTGAATGTTGAGAGCATGTCCTAATCGAGGGTTTCCTAACCTTCACTTTCCTGGTTTCGTTAATATTCTAACAGTTCTAGTTCCAATGTATGCTTCCGCCTGTCTTGCATAGTATAGCTTAACTAGTTTTTGATTTTTCTAGGTAATTAGCCATCTCATAAAATATATATATATATATATATATATATTATTTCATTGCATTTGTGTCTCATCCACGTTCTGCATCAGGTTGGTTCAGCTGAGATGCAATACCGACTGCAAATCCCAAATGCCTCAAACCCGGTGCTTAGCAACCTAGTTTACTAAGAGATCAGCTAGTTATTTTACTTTTTTTTTAATAGACATATAAACAATTAAAATTTGGAGTAAATGCACAAAAAGACTGTATATTTCTCGGATCGAAATGATGATGATTTATTTTTCTATGAATCCAAACTATCACCGTGAAAGAATCATCTTTTAAAATAATATCTAAGCCTTGCAATCTTTGTTTGTTTTCTTTCGTACCATATTAAGCAGCACACATCTCAGCAAAAGGTACCACAGAAATAGATAGAGGGATTGTAAAAATGCTAAAAGAATCTATCTCATGTGATCTCTAATCGTAACTCCTGCATCACTAGCCTCCTGATAAACTGATTCATCAAAATTTACCTTCTGATTGTAGGGATTCTAAGAGACAAAATTTTTGATGATCGAAAGGACCGTGAAAGGTGAACTACAGTTTAGTCCCTCTTTCTTTAAAAATATTACATTCTTAATACCCTGTTAAATGAGATTAGTTAAAATTGACAGAATAGCTGACATATCATCCTAACATTTTGTTACAAGTTAGATACTAATTTACTGTATAGGATGAGTGACAGTCCATTTGTTCGCATCAAGGTGATATGTTAACTATTTCGTTAATTTTAATCAATTCTATATAATATACAATATTCTTAAAATATAAGAAACTAAATTATAATAATTAAATGTTCAAGAATTAAAATGAATTTTTGATGAAAGTTTATGGATTGAAGTATATTTTAGCCTAAATTTGTATTCCTTTGATTGGAATGTAAGCTTTTCAAAATTTGGACAGATTTGGGTTGTCATCTTGTGTGGAAAAACTCAGAGCCCGAAGAGGCTAAAAGAAGACCTATAATCCATGCATCAACTGAAAAAGAAAGCCAACTAAAAAAAGTTAGATAAAACAAAAGTATGCATTCAGACATGTCCTCACCTTGTGTTGGAAAAAAGATTCACTGACCTCAATTTTCTTAAGATCATGCAAAGAAAAAAGCAGCAGGACCAGGACAGAGAGACTCTCGGAAGTCAATCCTTGACCAACTCGCCGAAGCCCACAAATTTCACATATATTACAACTTTCACTTGCCTATGCAGAGAAAACAAAAATAACAATAAAAATAAAATTTTAACCTCAAATTAGTTAAGATTGACTATATATCATTCATTGTATAATTAAATCTTAAACATAGTCTAATTAGATTATTCTTTTTCTTTTCTTTTTTTTGGGGGGGGAGGGGGGGGGGAGGGGGCGCGGGTGGGTGACACTGCATTTGAAGTAGTATTTGACTAGCAATCTTGTCATAAGATGCTTCAAATCCACAGGTCTGTGGACATATAGCATCTCTGAACATACACATGGTTCTATCAGTTAGAATTTAACTTAAGGCGAGGTCTTATATTATCATGGATGTTTGCATTTGTTTTTAATTAAGTTGGGGTTATGATGGTCCAATTCAGACTTGACATAGCTTGAAGCTCAACTGCAAGTTTGACGATGCCAAAACCACAACCATATATCACGCGTTGCAAACAATCAATGCATAGGAAATGCTTCTAGAAAAGTTTGGATGGAGGTGATTATTGGAAAGTATTTCTTCAAAACAAACAATTCAACTTGATTGAATTTAGACAAGTCAAACGGATCATTAATTAGCATTTAAAAGTTAACACATGCCATGCCTCATAAAATACCTACACATGGAGGGCTTGCTCTTGGTTGGACCATCGATAGCTCCATCAACTAAACCCATAAAACGATGGGTGCAAGCTTTATTGCTACGGACTTTGGTACGCATGTAGGGGCCAGGGGTCCTAGCAAAAATTCTTTATTTTGTGGAGGCATAGGCATGAATAAGGCTCTCCGTAGTGTTAACTAGGGGGTGCTATTAGGTACAGTTAAGTTCAAGTAAATCATAGCTTGATTCTAGACCTCTCAAGAGGTTGGGGTGGACATTTACATTCAAGAACTAGGTTGGGTTCAAGTCTCTTAGGGTTGGATGGAATGGATTTGTGATACCCCAAATTTAGTCTTATATTGAATGGGAAAGAAATGTATTATGTACTTATAACTCAAGTTCACTTGCTACCTATTAACTTCTACTTAAATTTTTGGACCATGTAGTTTCGATCTGCTAAAGGAGTTAATTAGGCCAGCAGGTGCCCAAGTGTGCAAAAGTTAGTGGGCATAAGGAAAGAGTTACCCATGGAACGGTGGTGAAGTTCCGTTATAGCATGGAGCCACTCTTGCAGTACCAATGATTCGGCTCGAGGGTAGATTCTGACTAAACTTGTAGCATATTATTATGATACTCTAAATTTAGTCTCACATTGAATAGGAAAGAAATGTATTATGTGCTTATAACTTAAGTCCAATTACTACCCATTAACTTCTATTCGAGTTGAATCACGTAGTTTCGATCCACTAATAGAGTTAATAGGAATAGCAGGTGGGCTTGGGGCATTTTAGGATTAAGTCCATATTGGATGAAATTTTACAAACTAGATGGAGTAATGGATTAAGAAATGGTCTGTCAAGTGAATATTATTAATTGAGAACCTCAATTCTTATCATGGTTTTAAAACCATTCACTCATGACTCAATATCAAGATATAATTAATTTATTTTGTTTGAAAGCTAGGCAATATTTATTGGATAAGTCAAAACTAAATCTTTGTTGTATTATTTATAAATTTCAAATTATATTCTAACAATAAATGATTGGCTCAGGACAAGCTCAAGCAAGGCTCATACTTGGATATGAAAATTTCACAAGTTTATGTTGGGACTCATACCACATGTCTATTAGTTTGGATTAGGTCAAGTAATATTTTAAGGTACATTGACTTTGTATAAATCACAATAAAAAGCAATTCAACAATATCTTAATGAAATTGACCAGTGATAGAGGTTATACCTTATAGAGGTACAATTTGAGTAAAGCTCAATCCAATTCTGCTTGTGCAATCAATGGACTAGTGTTTTCTGTAGAGCTAATTATGAGTTTATGGATTATTTGTTTATTAAATACTCCTCCTCAAGATTGATCTTGGAATGCCTAGCTCATAGTCTCAGATTGAGTAGATTACCTACTAGTATCTATAATCTCTAGATAGTATAGAGGAGGAAGCTAAAGTTCACCATTTATTCTTTGAATGTGAGGAAGCTAAAGTTGCTTGGAATCTGATTGAGGACAATCTCATCATGCATATGCTGATAATCTAATAAGTTAGACACTTCGTCCTATCTTAAGTGATATCTTATGAAACCTTATTTTCTCAATCACTCCTAATCTATGTTCTTTGGTTAATTTGGGAAGTAAGAAATATGAAGCTATTCCAAAGTACTAAAACCTTGCTATTAGTAATTCTTTGTCATGCAAATAGTCAGGCAATGGAGTACCATAGAGTAAAAAAAATTGATTATACGTATGAACTTGGCAACTAGGTCGTGTCACTTATGATTTGAGGGAATCTGCATCCCTAATCAAGTCATCTTAAAATATCCTAGCAACCCTCATAACCAGGTCATCTTAAAATCAACTTCGATGGCTTTGTTCATCCCTACTCAGCCAGAATTGGATTTTTAATTTATGATTGGTAGGGTAGATGTCTTTATGCAATAGCCATTCCACTACAAGTTTGTTCCATCACTCATACCGAATTGAATATAGCATGGCTTGGTTTCTCTAAAGCTATGGAGCTACCTGTAGCTTGAAGATTTTTTTTTTGAAGGTGATTCAGCGATAGTGATTAACTGGTTAAAGGAAGACTAACAATTCTTGTTTTCATCTCCCTCTTCAGGGAATTAAATCTTTGTTGGTGTCTAAACTAGTTAAATGTTGTCACACACTGAGAGAAGGCAATCAAGCTATAAGCTTTTTAGAAAATATGATGGTATCATTACCTTAAATGTAATTTGGGATCATGTATTTCTACCTCAACTAGTGTAGCTTCTTTAAGTTGATGCACGAGGGGTAATTGATATTGTCTATTGTTATCAAAAAGGTAAATAGGAACCATTAAGACTAAAATCATAAAGGTATTGCATATTTTCATTTCCCCTCAAACATATTTGCTAATTAGTGATTCTCAAGATTCTGCAAACTTTTGAATTGTTAGTGAATTGTTTGCATAGTCTTCAATTTTGAAAGATATGATAAATTCAGTGTACATGGCCTATATTCTTCCTAACTTTTCGTAAAATATACTATTCTCAAAATTGATGTTGAAACTGTGTACTGTCACTTTCTTCATGGCTAGGCCTTGGTCAATTATTATAGATATAGAATGTCTCCCTCCTATAGCTTGAAAACAAGTTTGAAATATTCATAAAAAAATAATTATTCAAATATTATCAAATGTTCATGACGGTTTGCTCAAAAAAATAAAAGAAATAACATATTGTATTTATTCATCGTATATATTATATCAAAAGTTATAACATCCTCAAAGTGATCATGAGCCAATCTTTCCATCGACCACATATGCATTGTGCTCATTCAAACTCGTCAAGAACAATTACATAAAAAACATATATATTTTCATTTGTAAATATCTAAAAATTTAAATGTGACAAATATATTATTTCTAAATAACTTTCTCATAGTTGTCCTACAAAGTTGCTCACATTTTATAAAATAAATGATGCATTACCTATTAATTCTATAAAGTTGAACAGAAACAATCGACATTATTTATCAAATAGGCATATATTCATTATGTACGGCAACCATCGTATCTTTTGCCTCTTGAGATACGTACCTGCAAAAGCAAAAAAATATTTTATTTATCTTAGGGAAATAAGTTCATGATTGTCCATTTTTTATTTTTCTCTAACTTCACATGGCTGTGATCCTTACAATTAGTCTTTATTAGGCCACCTTTCTTTGGAATAAGTTCATTCTCATGATCATCATTTACTATTATTTTATCCATATACTCCTTTGATGATTTTGGATTAACTGTA
Organism: Metroxylon sagu; assembly: GCA_017589505.3. Lineage (NCBI taxonomy): Eukaryota > Viridiplantae > Streptophyta > Magnoliopsida > Arecales > Arecaceae > Metroxylon > Metroxylon sagu. The sequence continues at coordinate 512,635 of JACVBY030000659.1, read as the reverse complement.
CAAGTCTGGTAGAAGGAGTGTCACAACCTAGACCTGAGGGTGGATCCAGGATGTGTGGTTCTGACAATCCACCACATATTTATAGCATGCAAGATGTCTATCACAACAAATCATTATTAAAAATTTAAATAAATAAAAATTAAATCTTTATTCAATAAATCAATCTAATGCCAATAATATATTTATAAACACATACTGTAATGTCACTATAATTGTTAGACATATAGAGATTATCTCCATAACCAAAAACTATAACTAGCATACTAACTAACCATCAAAACTAAACTACTGAGTTGACCTTTGAGTTTGACAGGTACTCGATTTCTCCTACCCATATTCCTATTTTATTTTGCTATATTTGAAAAAAAAAAATAAAAAACTTTCATGAGTTTTCACTCAGTAAATAATGCTAAACATAAATTAGTGGATTAAGTAAAGTATTATATTATAAAAATTCTTGTATCTATCATATAACAACAATAATAGTTAAAATTATTGTTTTAATAATAATAATAATTTATACTTATATTTTTTAATTTTATATCTGTATTATACTAACTCCTTAGTCCTTTAACTATGACCACATACAATTCCTATGATAGAGTAAGCGTACCATATTTAACCTTATAGATTGGGGTTGGATCTCCTCATATATCTCCTATAGAAGAGGGTCCCAGTATCAATCATCAATAATCAATCATCAATCACTAATCATTTATAGTGACTGAGAGTTTATGTATACTATAATATCAATCATGTTTCATTGTCAATAATTCAATCATTCGCATCCGATAATCTTATTTTCTATTCTTTATTTTTAATTATTATATTATTTCATAAAATCATTTAACGTATTGCTTCATATTGAAATCATAAATGATTTTCTTATAATAATAATTATAGAAAATAACAGTGATAGTAACCAATCATAAAGAGATCATATTTCATTTTTAGATGATAATAATTTACAGCAAATAACAATGTGACTTTATAATTATGGATTACTTGATCTAATTTTTAATAATAAGCCATGTAAGATTTAAACACTTGATTTCATTTATGACTTTCAAAAGTAAATACCAAACGCTTTTATTCAAAATAACTGATCATTTGTGAATTATGTCACATAGAATTTATGTAAATTTCCATATTTGTTTACTAGTTATAAAATAAATTCTCAGTAGTCATATAATATTTATAAAATATTTCAATTTATGAATAGTTTACTTACTTGCTTTAAATAAAATTAGATAGAACTAATCTTCAAATTTTGATACTCAAGGACTTCATTAACCTTCTTTGATTCTTCAACTTTCATCTTCTTTATCCTTCTAAACTATTGATTGGATACCATAAGATTTTAATTGAGCTCTATTTATAAAGAGATTTTCTAAAGTAGATAGGTTTCTTATTCTTCATAAGATACTAATCTCCTAAAACTAATAAACTTTCCTAAATACCAATTTATTTAAGAAAACTAAAGAGACAAATATCCATTAAATATTTAAAATAGATTCTTAACTCAAAAATAACTTCTAACTCATCCAACATAATTTTAAAATATAAAAATTTGGATAAAAATGCTAAAAATTATCTGTATCACCATGAATAACATTTTCATAATTTATGAAAAATTAGTTAACACTTATATATATGTTCATAAAATTGATTCTAACTTTCTTAATTGAATTCCAATTTGAGTGATTCAAAATGCATTAGAAAGCTAACTCGATATCAGACATCATGAATATAGTTAAAAATTCTAATTATATATTTTTTGATATTTTTAACTCGATCCATTTAAATTAGATTTTAATCCAAAGTGAGCTAGCCCAAATCAAAGGGTTAAGTCTCACAAGGAGCATGCTATTACGTTTGCTTTTTCTGATAAGCTTGTACGTTGGATCTTTAATATTTCAAAACCTCAATTTCTTAGCATACATATAAATCTCTAGCATATTCCTCCAAATTAAACTTGGTACCTAATACAATATATGTCCTTTGTAAGTGAACTATATATGCACACATGGCACATTAATTGATGTACAAAATCATTCATATTAGTGGATATACAATCAACTAGTCATGTAATGCTTCGTGTGGCATAATAACTTTTCTTCTGTAGGATCATATATATTTGGATTGCAGCTCTTTCCTTTGCCATCAAATGATTACATCAAAACTTATACTCGCTAAAATAAATAGAAAAAAGTAATGAGATTTAGAAAGAAATATACATAATAACATAGTTGCAATGTGATGGTTAGGATAAAACTATAATATTAAATTAACAATCAAAACATAATTCATTAATTTGAAATCTAATGTCCATGCATACTAAATATTGGATCTAATCAAATGAATATCAACAATACAATTACTACTAAAGAAATGGAATAAAATATTGCAATAGGTGAGGTTTCTTTATAATAACAAATATAGTAAGAATTTTGATCATAGTATTTTGTTTTTGAAGTAGACAGGGGTTCAATTTATCAAGATTCGACCGAGTTATGAAATTGATGGATATGTAAATAAAAGAAATAACATCCATTAAAGAAGAGAAAATTCAATAATTACTAGGCTTCACTTTCACTAAACAACACCCATTTCGAAAAAGTTTCATCTTTCATATTGAGTCAAATTTTAAGTAGAGGAGTAGTTTATAGCCAGATTAGTGCACCATGTGGGCTATAAAAGTGGAAAACAAAGTCAAACGATAGGAAAAGGTGGTTGACATCTTTTGATTGTCTAAAGGTTTGATTGTGGAATTCAAAAAGAAAACCTAATTGGATGATGCTAGAATTAGCTTGGCAATGTGGTGCAAGGGTTTGGACAATGATTATAAGAACCAGGGGTAATGGATAGGGTACATATATGTAAAGAGATGGCTATCATAGAGCTATCGAGATGGTTTGAAAGATGGGACGAGATTTTGTAATATCAAAAGTGAAAACCAATGGTAACAAAATCTGATTAAGAAACTCTAAGCACTAATAGGGGTGATGAGATAGATGATGAGTTAAGAATCAAATTAGTGTTTGATCCACCCGATTCTATGAAGAAGATCTCTGTACTTGGGCTAATACACCAGCGAGGATAGAATGAGAGTGCGAGGAATGCCAAAGGCTACTCGGCTAAGATCCTTCAATGCTCCATTCAGTAAGGGAGAAGAGTTGAGAAAGCTAAGCATAGCCTTCTTATTTTAAGAAGCCAAAAATAATGTGAGGCTTTAGAGCTTGCAATCTACTGAGGTCTGAAGGAGACAAGGAGATTAGAAAGAAGAAGAAAAAAGAACCATCTCAACTTTAGATGAAATTTTTTTTTATAGATAAGCTCTGGCCTTAGTGCCAGATGCTGCTCCTATGGCGATGGTATGTCTTGTTGCGGTGATAAGATTAGTTAGTGATGAGAATGCTCTACTTACTATGGACCATACTTTTGGCATAGTGACGGGACTGCTCTACTTACTACGGACTATACAACTGGCATAGAGATGTGCGTAAGAGTAGTCACCATCCAGTCTCGTCCATAATTTTGTCAGGCAGAATGGTTAGAGGTTTCGCTAGCCATACTCTTTTAACACCATCCAGTCATCACAGATGACAGTAACATGGCCTAAAGGCCACATGCCCTTATAGCAAGGTATTAGATTGGCGCTAGTTTAATTTGATTCTATCAAAAACCGTCCAAAGGAAACTTTAATTTTAATTTTCTGATGTGGATGGATCTCAAAAATAATGAATTGTTGTAAAATCATTAATTCCAATGTTCGAACACTATCATGAAGCGTCTAGTGTCTCTCTATTTATGTATATATTCAAGTTAGAGTTGTGGTTTTGGAAACAAATTTATTTTACATATGATTATTACATTACATAATAGTCAGGTTACTTGATTATATCACATTAAAATCATTATATAATTGGATATATACATGTAATTACACCCTAGATGGGGTAGGGAGTGATTAGGATCATTGGGCAGGAAGATTACTAAAAGAAATCCAGCCAATAATAGGCCTAGGATTAGGAATAGTGCGTCCAGTTTAAGAATTAGAATCCCATTTGATAAAGAAATCCCATAAGAATTATAGGAATTGAAACAATTAAAAAATATTCAAACTTTTTATATTATTAAGATAAAAATAATTTTCGATGAGACTTAAAACCAATATAAATTGCATGTCTCTATACTGGACAACTTTGAAACAATTTGTCTCACGAGTCCAGATGTATTACTTATTTTTCATTTAATTTACTTTTTTTCTGATAGAAAGAGAGAGAGAGAGAGAGAGAGAGAGAGAGAGAGAGATTTACCCACTCTATAATTAACTATGCCCAAATATTCAATCTTGCACTACCTAGGACTTGAACATTTAGATGCTAAACAAAGGGTTGTAACCCGCACCCTATCTTTGTTGCACACGAATGATTGAACTTGTTATATGATCTATCCTTTAATTCAATATTAATCTTCAAGAAGTTTTATTTGGGATTAAAATTTTGTTGTTGTTGTATGATTGCAACCCAAGGTCGTCAAATCAAAAGGAGGGCCACATATATATCAAATGCTGCAGCTACAGCCTATGGAATAGATGCGAGACTTCAGCATTATTCTTGTAAGAGAAGATACTTGCCTTCCAACGTCAATGTTATAAAACAAGGGCAAAAAAAAATGAATACCTTTCTAATTCTCTGCACGCATTCTTCCACTAATCAATTCCCATCTATTGTTCCACAATTGAAACCAACGGCAAGTAGCGGTTGCTTTTTCTTTTCCACTGTTCCCAGATAAACTAATAAGATAGGTGTCATGCCTCAAACTCAATGATGAATCCAGAAGATGGCAATTTACCGCATACCAAGCATACAAGGCATTCAGTAACAAAAAAATCATCAAATGGAGGGACAATAAACAACTATATCATTCAAATTCATAATATTCTTAGTATAAATCCATATAAAGCAAATGTCTAGGCTATATGCACAACTGATAAATATAAACTTCATCTAAGCTAGATTGATAGGAGCTTCATTCTACTTATCACAGTTCATTTTCTTGGCTCTGAAAAATATCAATGAGAGTTTAATGAGCTCACACTCAATAAGTAAGCCTAATATAAATATGATTATAAACATATCATATTAACTTCAAAAATATAGCATATCATGAATCTCTTGCTTTTATATGTTAAAATATACATATCATCTTATTATTTGAAGATACTTATACTTTTAAAATATGTTGAAATCATATTCACTTATACTCTTGAAATATGTTGAAAATATATGCCATATTATGTCTCAAAAATTCAATTTTAGATTTTTCAAGCATCACAGCCAAAATTTAATACCATTAACATTTATATTTTATCTTGTTATGAATACAATAAGGTTACACACTATGGCCACATATATCCCTGTGATAGGCCAGAATAGAGCATCACATGAGGGTGTAATAGAACAGAACACCACATAGGGTATATCCTCCATATATATCTCCTATGGAGGAAAGGTTCCGGTACCAAAATCATATAAAAAAATCATATCGTATTACATAATAGAATACCACATGAGGTGTGTATCTTCTATATATATCCTCTGTAGAGAAAGGGTCTTGATACTAGAGTCATATCAGAAAGTCATATCGTATTATAGAACAGAACATCACATGGGGTGTGTCCTTTACATATATTCCCTGTAAGGTGGGTCCCGAAATTATTAATTATATCATATCATAGCAACCATGAGTGACACATTTTCTTATTCAAAACTTACTTCCATATCTTATTCAAATGCTGACCATAATATTCTTACATAAATACATATTAAATACTATCATCATTTTTTGTAATATGAACATCTTATAAATACTCACTTGCATAAGTAATATTAATGCACTATTCTTTTCATTTATTTATTTTTATTTTTTAAATTATACAAAAAATAATAATATGAGATATTCAAATGCATATATTGAAACAACAGAATTCATTTTACGTATTTTGCAAGATAATCACACACAATAAGCTGTATCTAAGTAGATATAGCATTTCATTCAAAAATAGTATATTTTAATAATTTACTAAAATCACTAATGATAAATGGCTTACTTACCTTGTGTCGCTAATCCACAAATTCAAATTTAAGTTCAAATCAACTATTTAGACTCTTAGCACCTACAATACAATATTTATAATTTTTAATTTTTAAAATTATGATGCCAAAATAAATCCTATCACTCTATCAAGTTTAGTCTTAGATCTAACTTCGGACTTGATTATCTCAACATATATCAGCTCAAATAGAGAAATAAAAATTTTTCGATAAATTAGGATCATTCTAAATTTAAACTTATACCTCAACATATTGTGCTAAGACCAATTTAGACTTCAAAAATTGAACCCAACTGGGCTCAAAAGACCAATTTAGACTTCAAATTGAACCCAACTGGGCTCAAAGGGCTAACCCAGGGCCTAAGCCCATCTTTCTCTGCTTCTCTCTCCTCCCGTCTCTGAAACAGGTCGTGCCTATGCTCGCCGGCAGCCTAGGGATGCCATCGGCCCTTCCTCGGTCGACCGGCCGGCCGCCGCCGGCAGCCACCTCCTTCTCCCTCTTTCTCTTTCTTTTCTTCTTTCTTTCCACCCGTTTCCTTCTCTTCCGCAGCCGACGGCTTGGCCGGCCCTCCCCGGCCGACGCTGTCGGACCTCGTCCAACGCCGGCCACCTGGCGGACCCGACGAGTCGCCAGGTCCCAACCGAGAGCGGGAACCGCACTCATGCGGCTGCCAGCTCCCCCCAATCGAGGGTCACTGAGGTGACCCTCCCCCTTCTCCGACCAGCTACGGCCTTCCCCTCCCCCGCCGGCGGAGGAGGGGCTCAGAAGTTGCCGGTGCCCGCGGCTAAGCCGTGGGCACATCCCTGCCGCGGCGCCTCAACCGCGGCAAGGGCGACTCCTCCCGCACGCCCATCAACACTCTCTCACTCCTCTCCACACTCCGGTGAAGGGAATACCTAGGGGGGTAGTCGGCGATGAGGGCGACGAAGAGGAGGCCGACCGGAAGGGGAAAATATAACGGCAAGGAGAGGGGTTGAACCCTTCCCTGCTTTGCGCGCAGGGCGACCTGCGTGCCTGCGCTGCACGTTGGCACGCGCGCGGGCGCTGCGCGCAGGCGTGTGCACATTGGGCCTCGCAATTTTTTTTTTTAATTTTTTAATTTTTATTATTATTTTTTTGATAGGAGTTACAACAGATTCCACCAGAGAAAAAGTATTCTAGAAGGAGAAGACTAAGAGGACCCCTTCGTATAACAGTTTAATGGTTTAAGCGAGTGAACCAGGATTTCATTTCTTCCATTGATGTGAGATATGGGCCATCATGTCTTGTTCCCTCGTTTCAGATGCAACAACCACAGAAGAGCGACATGCATGGATGGGAGAAATGGATCAGTGGGTCTCATAAGAATCTAAATCTACCAAGATAAGACCATGATCCCTATTCCACTTACATGATGTGTTGCAAGTACATGAGAGTGCAGGAGTATATCACACTTAGGATAAAAAGTTCAAATACTTCTAGGTTAGACTTAGTTGAACTTGGGTTCCTAAGTAAGCCTCTTGCATCAATTTATTGTACAATGTTTTAAAAATTCTCGCTATTAATATCAATCACTAAAAAATTAGTACAATTTTTTTTTATCAATGCTTTTGATTGTATATGAGCAGTATCATGAATAATGATATTATGCTTCTAACTATATGTGAGTGGTATCAATGAATAATGAAAAGTTTCAAAAACATAAAATTGATTCAACCATATATACAATATAATCATTTCATATATCTCATCTATTAACAAAGTTGTTGCTTCTAAAAATTACTAAATTAACTTCAACAACATGAACATCCTAGTAGCCCCCTCATGCCATGGAGCCCAAGTGTAGCAAAGCATATGAGCTAAGCGTTAAAATAGCAGTCGATGCTTCATGGATATTCTTTTTGAATGAAAATCTTAAATTTAAACCTCAAACCTATCTAGATAATAATGATAGAATTACCTTTTAACCTTCAATAAAAAGGAGAAAAAAAAAAAAGCATAAAAGTACTTCTATGCAATGGTAATTTTGAAGATTCGTTTTGTATGTGAGAACTCATACTTTACCCTTGCAAAATTCTAAATATTTATAAATAAATAAGGAATGCTACTCTATTTGGATAAGGTCATGAGTCGCACCCATCTCATTATCTATATAAACCAGGGACATTATAACATAGGTCTTTTGAGTTGATCATGAACTAATTATAATATTTATGGTTAGACTTTATTTTATTTTTAGTCTTGTTAGAATAATTTGGATCCTTAACTTAGTGAGAATGAGAATACTCTGAAAGAGAATATGTGAGAATTTTTGTTAATGTGTGCTAAATGCCTAAAATGTTGCCCTTCTTACCAAATTTACTATAGCATACTCCAATTTAAGAATTGAATTTTGCCAAAAAATCAAATGCCACATAATCAAATATCTGCTGGCAAATTCACCATCGGCATCCCGCCCTCCACCCTCTTTTGTCATAAAATCAACGCACTGATGCCCGATACAACCCGTTAAGTCCTAAGATACTTGGACTAAGTCCTAACATACTCGAATCAAAGGCCCACATGAACGTACCATTTCCTTGCATCTTTCCTTTCCTCCTCCCCAGTCCATTCTACAACGAGACAAAATCCCTTGTCCCAGCCCTCCGCACCCCGACCAAGACCCACATTGTCCCAAGTCAATCAAGAATAAGATAGAAAGAAATCTTTAGAAGAAGTGATGAGTAAAAAAGTATACAAGAATCCTAGTATATGTTCCTAGCTTATTACTAGCGGCACCAATCTCCTTAGAATCTTATTAACCCCTCCCTATGCCTTCACTTGCCTTCACTTCCCCCTGCATTTCAACTCTTAATCCAAAAGTTCAGGAAATAATTAAAGATTCAACAACGTCAAGATGACGTGAAGTCCCAAAATAACAGCTAAGGTAAGGTAATGGAGCAATAACCAAGGCAAGTTCCCCAACCTTCTCCAACGAAACGGGATCCTCTGTAGCCAACAAGGGTCGCTTAAAAATATTCTAAGCCAATTCAAACAAACAGGACCTAAACGCGCCCGACGCCTATAGTTTATCAACAATTCCCATTAATATTTCTTTCATTTTTTTTAAAAAAATAAAATTTAATCAGAGCCATTCAAGTCTACATGCAGCATAAAGTATGCACAGCGGAGGATTCATGCTATTCTCCAACATCACATAAATTCACCCAATTTTTTTCTTCTGATTCCAATGAGTAGCAATAACAATAATATTTCAAGACAAAGACACAACAATGAACGGTGGGATCTTCTCAAACTATTTTATTTACAACCTCACACACCGAACATCACCTCACTTGAGTATTTTTTTTCCCCTATCTCATGTATAGAAATTTTTTTTTTATTTTAAAAATGATAATAATAATAATAATAATAATAACATTTCAGCGCTCTAGAAATGTACACTCTCTCTTGGACGCAAAGTTGCATCCTAGAGTCACCGATCATGCCATCCTCGAAATCCGCCACGTGGCACCACATCGAGTCGCCGGCCCCCTCATCCCCGTCCAGCGTCGGGGCCGCCGGCCGTTCTTGGCTGCCGTAATAGGTCAATCAACACCTCCGCCTGTAATTTTCATTCCCAAAAAAAATTTTAAAAAATCAGAACCGAAGAAAGAAAGCAATAAAGAAGTATAAGTGTTTTTTTTTTTTCTGATATTAATAATTAATGAGTTACCTTCCGTTTGTTCCGAGTGCTGCTGGACTGGGAGAGGGCGACGAGGGGCGGGATGGCGCCCTCGCGGGACACCACCGTCCGGTAGGCAACGCTTTCCTTACAGATGTCGAGGAGGGTTATCGTCGCGATATCCTTCTGGCGCTGGGTGCCGACTTCGACCATCTCGACGAGCACCGGGATTCCCCCCTCCTCCACCGCCGCCGACCGGCCCTCCGCCACCGCCACCAGCGAGTACAGCACGTAAGCCGCCTTGTCCACCATCCCGGACTCCGAATCAGCCATCAGCTCCAGCAGCGGCCGCACGATCCCCTCCTTGAGGGCACGGATCTTGTTCTCCTGGGTGGAGCACAGCAAGTAGAGCGCCGTCGAGGCGTCCTTCTTTCCCCCCGGACCGCCGGTCTCGAGGAGCTGGACGAGATGGGGGATCGCGCCAGAGCGGCCGATAGCGATCTTGTGCTCCTCGATCTCGGAGAGGCGGAGCAGGGCGATGGCGGCGTTCTCGCGGGCGGCGGGGGTGCCGGTCTTGAGGGCGTGGACGAGGGGGCGGATGGCGCCGGCGGCGGCGATCGGGTCCTTGTTCTCGTGGCAGATGGAGAGGTTGAGAATCGCGGTGACGCCGTGCTCCTGGAGCTGGGGGTCCGGGTGGGAGAGGAGGGCGACGAGGGGCTGGACGGCGCCGGCGCGGGCGATCTTGAGGCGGTTCTCCTGGCTGTGCTTAGCCAGGAGACGGAGCGCCATGACGGCGTGGAGCTGGGTTTCGACTGGGGTGGAGGGGGACTCTAAATCGGAGATGAGGCCACGGACGACCTCTTCGGAGTAGTCGACGGCGCAGCAGATGAGGAGGCGGTGGAGGGCGGCGCCACCGTTGGCGGAAGAGACCGCGGTGGAGGGGAACTCGCCGGAGCGGTCGCTCTTGCAGTCGCTGAAGGGGCCGGAGGTGTTGCTGCCATCGCAGAAGGTGCGACCCATGTGCCTATAGTTCGCGAGTCTCTCCTCTTCTTCTATCGGCGAGCACAAGAGAAGAGAAGAGAAGAGAAGAGAAGAAAAGAGAAGAGGGGGCTTTGCCTTCAAAGAAGGGGGTGGGGGAAATATAGGAATGAGAGAGGATCGGGGCAGGGGAGGGTGTGGGAGGGAGAGCTGACACGAGGGGAAACGTGGGGTGGGTGTTGGGTGGTGGTTCTTCGGTTGCCAAGCGATAAGAGAAGGGGACTAACGGTAGCCGGGTCTCAAGCAAACATCTTCAGCTTTCTCCTCTCTCTCTCTCTCTCTCTCTCTCCCCACCGAGACTTTTCAAAGACTGTTTCTTGAAATTTTATATATATATTTGGTTGATTTCTAATTTTAAATTTTGGTCGTCAACACTTGACGTTAGGCTTCCCGTGAGTGAAAGAACAGAGCTGAGGAGTCGAAAAATCGGAGTGGAAGAAACAAAGGCTGGAACTTTCTGCGAAGAATAAAAAGTTTGAAAAGAAAATATTGACCAATAAAAAGTTTGACTTTTTATCTCTAATATATTAAAAATCTTCTCATTTCTCAAACTAGCAGACTTTTCAACAAATCAAACATGTGGATATTTACTTTTCCATAGATAGAAAGGATTTTCCTTTCCATGATTTTTTTTTTCCTTCTTCTTTTTTTTTTGAAAGCCAATTGGATTAGAACATTTCATTTCCATAATTTTTGTTATTTATTGATTACCTACTAAACAATCATTTCAATAGACATCCATAGTTTCATTGTAAATATATGTAGAGTTATCAGTATCATGGTTTTTGAGCCTTCTATTTATTTCCTTTTATTATATAAAAAAAAAATTTTATGATTGCTATGGTTTAAGTTTTTTATACTATCCCTATGTAAGCTATAAAACTAAAATATTAAAATCTAACCACTTTTCCACGTGATTACTTCTAAAAATCACTTGATTAACTACTCACTCATCTATATCCATCCAGATCTCCTTCATGCACTCTCAAATCCTACTCTGTTTTTTTTTTTCCCCTCTTTCTAATCAATCTTTCTGTTTATCTCATATCCAAGAAAATGAAAAAAAAAATATATCTTTTTCTAGAAATCATTGTCCTGCTTCTCTCTAATATATATTTTTTTCTCTCTCTATTTTCTTTTAGTAACTTAGCCAAAATCAGTTGTTATTAGCGGGACTTGGAACTAAACAGTTGAATCAAACCCAATGCTTTTACTGGCTAAGTCTGTTGACACCATTAATACTTTTCGATTTATTAAAAATTGAATTCAATGTGACTCTTTGTTTGATAAAAATTTCATTTATATTAAATACAACAATTGATTTTTATGTATTTCAATCTCTATTCCATGCTTTGTATTTACCTTTCATCATTTAGTGAGTGAGAATTTTATTTGAACATAAATATCAAACCCTTCTAGAAACATATCTTATATGCTGACTTTTGTTATAAAGAAAATCTTTAAAAGTAGCATTATGGTACCCTTTTTTTTTTTTTTTTTTTTTTTTGTTCATCTTAGATTTGTAAGAATGGAGGGATTTATGGGACATTTTATAAACATCATCAATTAGTATAAGAAGCTTTTAAGGCAAAAAGAGAAAGCGGAACATGGAACACGGGGCATTTAAGACAAATGGACAAGGAATCCCATTGGTTACTTTAAAATACAAGATGCCAAGTGATGGAGTACAAATAACTAAAATAGTAAATAATAAATTACATAAAATTTAATTTAAATATTTAAGAGATATAATACATATATGTATGTATGTATATATAGACATAAAGAATTTTTTTTCTTGATAAATATTTAAACTTTTATCATACCAGCGTTACAACCCACAATATAAGTTTTCTATAATTAAATAGGCATCTCTACTTTCTACTTAACCTTAGATTTTGAACATGTAACTTTGTATGGGCAACATATTTGATGGAAAACACCTCCCTAGAGATTTGACTAAAAGAGTTTTATTCTTTCATAAAATGAAGATTCCACTCGTTTTTAATAAGAGATATAATTGCATGAAGTCAAATCAAATAATGATTATCGTTGTGAACAATAAACTTTGACACGTTGCAATTACTTAACATATAGTTAGCTATTGTATTACACGATGGCATCAATTACTTTACGTGGTAATACACCCATAGTTACCATAATTAGAGTACTTATAAAATGATACATAATTTAATAAATCTTCTTTACGGATCCACTTGAGTGCTTAGTTCATGTATGTTAAAAGGGTCCTACTATCATGCTTTCTTAATATTTTTTCTGAAAAAATCCGTTTAAGACCATGTTTAAACCTTTTCATGCCTTTATCTAATGCCTTATATTTTTAAACTTTTTATAAATTACGGCACCATCCATATACAGCCAAAAGTATAATAGCAAAAGCCATGTTAAAATGAAGGCTTACATTTTTGGGTTATGGGGTTAATGTGAAAAGAATTTTCAGAGGAAAAGGATTAAGAATCAAGATCTTTGAAGTTGTGCAAAAGACAAAATATTGTTCATTGTGTTTAACTTGCAGGTAAATGGCATTCATATTGAAGACATAAAAATGCAAAGTGTTGAATTGGGCAACCATTACTCTGTCGTTGTTACTCTATATATCTATTTACCAACACCCCCATCCAAAAATAAAAAGGGAAGAAAAAGCATAAATAAATGGGCACGGTGTTCTGCAATTTTATTGTCTAATCTAAAGGGTTTACAAAATCCTATATTTGTATTTTCTTGACATTAAAACATCTCTCTCATTTTCTTGCAACAAATAATTTATGAAATAACATCTACATCAGTATTTTCACTGAGCTTTCTCTCTTAGAAATATTTTTATAAAAAGTGTTGGCGTGATACGAGCAGCAATGCAAAAAAGAAGTGCTGCAGATTGAGCACCATTGCCCAATTTATAAGATTCATTGAGCGTTATAGGAGGGTAGAAAGACAAACAACCGACCTATAAGTATTTTTCAAAAAAATATATATAAAGAAGAATGCCTAAGGTCTCATGAATAAAACCAACGAACGATTGCAAAAGTAAGCCATGAAAGGTGTAGAGGTAAAGTTGTAGTAGTTCAATAAGCATTCTTTCTATAATGCAGTTCAATTTGCTAGAAAGCCTGTTGTCTAATTTATCTTTCTATAAATATATAAACATTTAATTTTTTAGTTAGAAGTAATAACATAATGTATGCCTCTTAGAAAAAGATGTTTATAGTCTAATTAGTCATTAATCTATAATACCATAATCAAAGAATCATCCTTTAAAATAATTCTTGAGTTTTGATTCAAATTCATAACTGCTTTTAATCCAAGCCAGGCCCTTATTAACTCTGTAATAGGAACTATTGCAGTTATTAAGGGGATGACTAATGCAAGAATAATCCTTTCTTCATAGCCTCTTATCACTACTTATATTCTGAATATTTTAGGATATACTAAATCATCAAAGTTTATCTTAATATATGGTGATTGAGAGGACCATCAAGAAAAAAAATTTGCAGCAGGTTTGGTAATGGAGGGGGCTCCTAATTTTAGACATAGTAAGTGAGCTAGATGTAAACACATCTGTAAATTTTTTGGCTTAAACAATAGCCATCTTGCTATCTAGATTGGATTAAGAGCATTATTATAAAAATATATCTCATTCCTCCTCACCTTTCAGGTCCAGAAATGAATTTCTGGACAATAAGTATTTAGCACCCTGCAATTGGATTGCACAAGTGCCAGATAATAAATAAAGAAAATGATAAGCATCGCTGCCGCACGAGCAGTTTAAAAAATCATTGGCTTGAAATTTGGCCGTGATTTGGAAACATAGGGATGGAAAATTATAGAGTTTTTTTTTGTCCGGCATCCAAAGTCCTCTCCATCTATTTCTCCACCAAATAAGGCTAATCATACTAGTCAAGCCTGAGCTCCAGCGGAAGTTACTGATGAATGACCTTAGATTTAGGACAACTATAAAATCTAATTTATTTCCATCCTCTGGGCTTTGACCGAGCTGTTAGCCTACGGATACCTGACGCCGGCGCCATGGACGAAGAAGTCGACCTCGTCGTCAACCAGCCGCGGCAACTGGCCCGACGAGACGTCATACTCCGAGTAATATTGGAACTTATATGCGCGGGCGTTGACTGTTTGCTGTTGGAACTTATATTGACCGTGAGCAAAGGCGTGTACATGTCTTTAGATTTTCAGGAGGCGATGCAACGTGACGGAGATGGTGATTTAAGGAGACAAATGTCTAAGTTTGTGATAAACTCGCAGCGTTGCAAGTGGGTCTGGTTGAGTCGGCCCGCCTCTGAAATTTAACATATTTTAGGCGAGAATACACGCTTGATCCTCAAACCTTCACTCAAAATTTACTTTGCTCATCGAACTCTACCATTATTTTTTTATAACAATAAAGGAGGGTTGACTAACTTCTCTGACATCTGCCATGATCAGTTGGTTGAGCTCAGATGGCAATACCGACGGCAAATTTTAGCAACCCAGTTTACTAAGAAATTAATAACTTTTTTTTTTTTTTTTAAAGACGTGCAAACAATTAAAATTTAAAGTAAATGTACAAAAAAACTGCATATTTCTCGTATAGAAATGATGATGATTTATTTTTCTATGAATCCAAACTATCATTATAAAAGAATTATCTTTTAAAATAATATCTAAGCCCTGCAAGTTTTGCATGACCTCTTTCGTACCATACCATACAGCACACATTTTAGTAAATGATATCATAAAAAGTAGATAGAGGAATTGCCAAAGCTAAAAGAATCCATCCCATATGATTTCTAATCGTAACTCCTGCACCAGCAGTCTCCTGATAAACTGATTCATCAAAATTTATTTTTTGATTATGAAAATTCTAAGAGATAAATTTATGATGATCCAAAGGACCATGAAAGAAAAAGTACAGTTTAATTTTTTTTAAAAAAAAATATATATATTCTTGACATTCTCTTAGATGAAATTAATTAAAATTAATAGAATAGTTGACATGTCACTCTGATATTGTATTACAAGCTGGATACTAATTTATTATATAAGATAAATGACAGCTCATCTATTACATTAAGATAATACATAAACTATTTTATTAATTTTAATCAGTTCCATGCAATATGTAATAATCTTAAAACATCAAGGACTAAATTATAATAACTGAATGTTTGAGGATCAAAATGAATTTTGGATGAATATTTGAGGACCAAAGCATATTTTAGCCTAAATTTTGTATTCATCTGTTTGAAGTGTAAGCTTTTCAAATTTGGACTGCTCTGGATTGTCATCTTGTGTGGAAAAGCGCTGAGCCCGAAGAGGTTAAAAGAAGACATATAATCCATGCATCAACTGAAAACGAAAGCCAAATAAAAACGTAAGTTAAATAATAAAAAAAAAATGTATGCATTCAAACATGACCTCACCTTGCATTGGAAAAAAGATTCAGTAACCTCAATTTTCTTAAGGTCATGAAAAGAAAAGTAGCAAGAGGACCAGGACAGAGAGAGGCTTTCTAAAGTCAATCCTTGACTAATACCACGAAACCCGCAAATTTCGCATATATTACAACTTTCATTTGGCCTTTGCAGAGAAGAGAAAAACAACAATAAAAATGAAATCTTAATCTCAAATTAAACATCATACAATTGAACCTTAAACATCAGTTCGAGCCTAATTAGATTTTTCTTTCTTTTTTTTTTTTTTTTTTGTTGGGGGGGGGGGGGGGGGGGGGGGGGGGGGGGTTTGGGTTGGGGGTAGAGACTGCGTTTGAAGCAGTATTTGACTAGCAATCTTGTCATAAGATACTTCAAATCCACAGGTCTGTGGACATATAACATCTCTGAACATACACATAGTTCTATCAGTTAAGAGTTTAACTTAAGGTGAAGTCTTATATTATCATGGATGTTTGTATTTGTTTTTAATTAAGTTGGGGTTATGATAGTCCATTCCAGACTTGCCGTAGCTTGAAGCTCAACTGCAAGTTTGACGATGCCAGAACCACAACCATGTATCACGCGTCTGCAAACAGTCAACGCATAGGAAATGCTTTCAGAAAAGTTTGGATGGAGGTGGTTCTTGGAAAGTATTTCTTCAAAACAAACAATTCAACTCGATTGAATTTAGACAAGTCAAACGGATCATTAATTGGCATTTAAAAGTTAACACATGCCATGCCTGATAAAATACCTGCACATAGAGGGCTTGCTCTTGGTTGGACCATTGAAAGCTCCAACAACTAAGCCCATAAAACGATAGGTGCAAGCTTTATTGCTACGGAGTTTGGTACAGGTGTAGGCGCTAGGGTCCTAGCAAAATTCTTTATGTTGTGGAGGCACAGGGATAAGTAAGGCTCTCTGCAGTGTTAACTAGGGTGTGAGATGGGTAGAGTTAAGTTCAAGTAAATCCTAGCTTAAATCTGGACATCTCAGGAGGTTGGGGTGGACATTTACATTCAAGAACTAGGTTGGGTTCAAGTTTGTCTGGGTTGGATGGAATGGATTGAGTCCATGTTGAATGAAATTTTACGGACTAGATGGAGTAATGGATTGAGAAATGGTCTGTCAAGTGAATACTATTAATTGAGAACCTCAATTCTCATCATGGTTTTAAAACTATTCACTCATGACTTGGTATCAAGATATAATTAATTTATTTTATCTGAAAACTAAGCAATATTTATTGGATAAGTAAAAACTAGATCTTCTTTGTATTATTTATAAATTTCAAATTCATATTCTAACAATAAATTATTGGCTTAGATCAAGCTCAAGCAAGGCTCATACTTGGATATGAAAATTTCACAAGTTTATGTTGAGACTCATACCACATGTCTATAAGTTAGGATTAGGTCAAGTAATATTTTAAAGCAGACTGACTTTGTATAAATCATAATAAAAAGCAATCAAACAACATCTTAATGAAATTGATCAATGATAGAGGATATACCTTATAAAAGTTCAGCTTGAGTGAAGTTTAATTCAAATTTTCTTGTGCAATCTATTGATTAAGGTAGATTAAGGTTCATCTACAACCCAACTTGAACTCAACCTAACCCTAGCTTAAATCGTGTCTAACCTAATAGAACTTGATTTGTCAAGTTACTATTAATTTAGAAGCTCAATTCTCATATTAATTTAGAAGCTCAATTCTCACCATGATTTTAAAATATTCACTCGTAACCTGATTCAAGATATAATTAATATATTTTGTTTCAAAACTACCCAATATTTATTGGATAAACAAAAACTAGTTCTTCATTGTATTATTTATAAATTTCAAATTCATATCCTAACACTACATGATTGGCTCAAGTCAGGCTCAAGCAATGTAAACTTTTAATAGACTTGCACTTACATATGAAAATTTTGCAAGTTTATAATTAAACTGATCCCGCAAATCTACAAGTTTGGATTGAGTCAAGTCATGTCTTAATACTGGACAATTATATACAAATCATAATAAAAAGTAATTCTTAAATATCTTTAAAAAAATTGACTAGTGATAGAAGGTATATCTTTGAGAGGTGCAACTTGAGATAAGCTCAATCCAAATTTGCTTGTGCAATCTACTATCCAGGGTAGGTTTTAATTTTTTTTAAATTTGGATTAGGTAGCTGAAGATCTCATCTCAATCTCAAGTAGGATTCGATTAAGGTTGACCTTCAATTTAACTTGAACTCAACGTAACCTAACTTTAATCAAGTCTCACCTAATAGAACCTGACTCAACTTGATATATATATATAAGTAAATAAAAAAAATTGATATGGTTATCTTTGTATTTCCAATTAGTTACATTTTATATATTATTTATATGCTTGCATATGTAGTTATATCTTTAGCCTTGAAGTGTATCATTAAAATTGATGCATGACCGAGACTTCGATTCTACCATTAAAATATCCTAAATTTTTTTTGTCCAACTCAAAATTCTCATTTAACCTTATCCAATTAATGTATTACAACCCAACCTAATCCAAGTAACTCAACTCAACCTAAGTTTAGCTTAAGATGAAGTCTAATTAAGTTAGTATCTCAATTAGAGATTAGGTTAGGAGATTTAAAGGTTAGATTGTGTTAGATTGCCCTCAACCAGATCCAAGTCACAGCTCTAATACTTTGCTTTTAATTCACTGAATATGAAATGTAAAATCCAACTTACATACACTTGAGCAACTTGTATGAGTATGTATACATACACAAGTACGTATATATGTAGGCATGCTCAAATTTTCTTTGACATCTTTTAAGACACAATGTTATTTCATTTCTTTCAACACTGCTCGAGGATTTCTCTTCACCAAAAATAATAATAATAATAATAATAATAAGATTGCAACTTATAACTTTAGAATCTTTTGTAAAATAGATATGCATGGTTAGAAATAATTATATATAAAACCATTACAATAGATGATTCAACTGGAATACTGGCCAATCAAACTCTACTATCAAGCCGGATTTCCAGTAGATAAATACAAGAAAACCTTAACAAACTTTTAAGGTCGATGTCTTTGCTTTTGGTGCTTGAGTTCCAAAATTACATGCCAACCACATGTCCTCCTACAGCCCATGCAAGACTTCGATGCTTTGGGCTTCATCAACGTCAACGTCACGGGCCTGCGGTCCCCTCCTCCAAAGTCCTATTCACAGCTTTTGCTTCATTGCTCGCTTGCTTCTGCCGAAAGGCCAACCCAAGATAGAGCTAGCTCTCGCCACTTTTTCCACACCAGAAAGCTCCCTTGGAGGTTGTAGTCTTCCCACCCGCGCCCCACTCCTGCCCTTAGACTGGAGCAAAGTCCAAGGTATGACCTCCTCACCATCCAGGATCGATATCTCTGACGAAATCTAGACCCTAAAATGTGGTAGTGCCAACTCGACTCAGCTATCCGGTGACGAACTGACGATTTCTTTGTTGGTACTCACTAATCAGTCCAAAGGCGAGGAGTCGGTCGTTGTTGGGACCTTTTGTTTTGCGTGCAGCTGGACTCAGAATGCAACAATCCTGGTACCATTGAATCAATCCAAGATGCCGTGGGTTACAACCAGAGAATCCTGCACGCGTTTTGACGGGCACTGGATTGCTTTTGGATTGTGGCTGCATTTCCCCATCGTGTTTTAGTTTCTTGTTTGTTTCTTCTGTAGTCATTCAGTGCAGGTCGTTTTCCCTTGTCTGCATGTGTTCAGAGATGTCCGTTGTGGAGATTTCTCTGTTTCTTTGCTTGTTTGCCTCCCATGTGCTATAGTTTCATGGAAGGAATCAACGAGGTCAAGATGGTTATACTTGTCTAAGATCTGGTAGGATGGCTTTGGTGTCTCTTTCACTAAATTTCGATTTGGAATCTATGAACTCAGTGATTGGCCATGATGTGGCTTCTATTGACTGGTGATGCCATATTCCAGTTTGTGGTTGTTTCCAGTGGTATCGCCAGAGGTCGTAACCTGAGTTGGGATAGCAATATTATACTGGTTTTACCATCTTATCCCGGATAGGTGTTCTGTCTCTAAAAGAACCATACCCGGTGTTGAGACTAGCAGCAAAATGCAACATGTTCGGTTCAATAATATAGAATGTCTGCACTTTGGAATTTTTTGATTGTCTAATGCATCATTGATTCTAGATCGTGGTCTGTGAAGCTGATAAGAGGTGGGGATAAGAGAGTTATCCCATCTTATCCTAGGTAATAAGTGACGATTATGATGAAATTGCAATGTCACTATG
Source organism: Metroxylon sagu (assembly GCA_017589505.3). NCBI lineage: Eukaryota > Viridiplantae > Streptophyta > Magnoliopsida > Arecales > Arecaceae > Metroxylon > Metroxylon sagu. The sequence goes on along the minus strand of JACVBY030000659.1, from coordinate 492,101 downwards.
GAACATTAGTTCGAATGGCATGACCTCTAGCCAGTCGACACCATTATAAGCACCTTCACAAACGCTAAAGAACAAAGCTAGCGTTGCCTCGCACTCCGTCTTATGGCCTTTGTATCTTTTGTGCAATTTCATCCAACGATGAATCAATATATATACATATATATGCATGTATGTATATATAAATGAATAAATGAATAAATGAATGTATCTACCTTATTCAAAGAAGTGTGCTTTTAATTGCCTAGATGTGCTACTTATATCCGAACTTAATTGACCTAATTTGAGTTTCCAGATCATGACTTATGGCTAAAAAGAAATGGATCTCTCACGCGGCAACTACAACAAAATTCAACAAGTGACTGGCAAGGGTAGGTTAATACAGCACATTAATTGCGTGACTTTGATTCTTTGGCTTAGCTTAATCATGCATCATGTCATGGGACGAAATTGAGCAGAGAACCTGGAGGGCATCTAATGCATCTGGATAACGTGATGACCAATTGAAACGTCCAAGAAATCCTTCGTATTCTTGTGACAAGTACGTGCACCACTTCTTAGTGCCAAAACCTAGCCCACTCATTCTGCTCAATATTTGACATTAATCCTTGAGTTCAACTTCTCTTTGAAGTTGATTTCTGGACGCCCTCTCTTACACCGGCGGTAAGACCTGAACTTGTCTGTATACTCTATCCATTCCTCTTTTTTGCAGTGTAAGACGGAGAGAAAAAAATGAAAGACTTCAAGAGAGAGGATCGCAAACCAAAGTCATCGTGAGATAGGAGATTTCTATGATGCTAAAATGATTTAGGAAAAGTTTTACTTGTTAGGATCAATCTACATTGTCCTTTCTCTTGTAGAGTTCTTCTAATGTTCAGATGCCATATCATAGAAAAAGCATGTAATGATTCAATCTTTTAATGGATACCATAGAAAAATATGGCTCTTCATAATGCCATTCCATCCATTCATTCATTGGGTTTCATAGCCACATCAGCCAACATCTCCTACATGAATATGAAAGCTAAAATTTCTCCAACTATTGCCAGTATATATATATATATATATATTATGTTGCTTAGGATTTTACATGCTTAAACTAATTTACCCAACATAGTCAAATTAGAATGAGAGTTTTATGTTTGATTGATATATCTCTAAGTATAAATTTTAAATTTGAACTTAGATATTTCAGTCTTATCATATCAATATATTTATAAATTAAATACTTCTGTACTAAAACCCTTTGTTAGATGATCAGTTATCATACCAAGTAAATAGCTAATACTGATTTCTTTGCTTTGAATAAAATCTTATATATAATGATATTCAACTTGAATATGTTTACATCTTGAGCTATTTAGTCCACTACTAATTAGTGCAATTGCTGCTTGGCTATCACAATATATATAAAGAGGTCTGATAAGAATACCTAATTTTATATTATTTATAAATCTTTGAATCTAACTGCATAAATAAATGCTACACTGTAAGTAATATATTCTGCCCCTTGTGTATACCTGACAACACAACCTTATTTCTTGCTAGACTAAGAAATGGTGGCACCACCAAAGGTTAAAATATATTTGGATGCTGATTTACAATCCTCCACATCCCTAACAAAATTGATAATATAATTTAAGAATTTTAGTACCTTTAATATATTTAAATATTCTAGTTACTACTTTCTATTGAGATATAATAGGATTATTATTATATCTACTAATTAGACCTACAGCATAAGGTATATCAAGCCTAATGCAAAGCATAGCATCCATTAAACTTTCTATTGCTTGTGCAAACACATTTTAATTCTTTTTGTCCTTCAGTTGGATAATTTTTCTTAATTTAAAATTTTTTCAAGAAGTATATTTGATGGTTTATAATTATATATACATTTTAAATCTTTTACGAATATGATCGAGATACCATTCTTGACTTAAACATAACATCTTAGATTTTCTATCCCAAATTATTTTGATTCCTAAAACTTAGGATGCTTCTCTTATATCTCTTATCTCAAATTAAGAACTCAACCATGATTTGGTCTAGTCAATTATTTCTAAAATATTTTTAGCAGGTAACATATCATCTACATATAAATAAAGAATTGTAAAATAGCTCCCACTCTTCATAACATATACACAATGATCTAATTTATTAACGATATATCCTAACTTTAAATCTGTATTATGAAAAGTAAAATATCATTGGTAAGATGATTCTTTCGATTCATATAAAGATTTCTTTAAATGATATACTTTATCTTTTTATCCTTTTATTATGAAGCTCTCAAGCTGTTCTATATAAATTGTTTCATTTAATTTACCATTAAGAATTTTTTAGTGAAGCATTAAACTTAGGATTAGGGACTACATATACTAAAGGCTTAAAAGACTCATTTTCAAGATTTTTCTAATGATATTCAATTCGAAATTTCATATCCAAATCAACCTAAAACCCCTCATAATATAAGCATAAAAAAATATGGCTGTTGGAGCTTCAAGGTAGTTCCAATATTCATCTAAAATCTAACCATTGAGGCTGTCTGAAGTTCAACAATCGACTGCCTAGATTACGCCGATCAATTGCTAGGCCTAGCTCGATTGACTATCCTAGCTTGTAGCGATCGACTGCTAGGCATAAGCAGAGAGTAGATTTTTGAGCATTTCTTTGGCATGATCTAGTCTGATCAATTGTTCTCTGGTCCAGTCAACTGCACTCTCAATTTTAGATTTTTATAATTATTTTTAATTAATTTTAATCTAAAACCTAATTTAAATCATTTTTAAAATGTTTTGAGCCTTCTGCACCTACTTTCCTATTAAATCTTACACAAGATCCTAAGGAAAAATAAAATTTACATATGAAACCTCTTCATTTAGGCTTTAACAAGTTGGATGCTCTTTGAGTTTACTAATTACCCTGCTTTAACTTCCATCTTTAAGCAAACCTTGAGCTTTCATCAAATTAATTGCGTTCAAGATTTAATTTAGCAATTTTAACTCAAACGAACTTGCGCACCTGTTTTAGTCATAACAAATTCTAATATACTATTAGTTTCTTAATTAATATCTTGTTATCATCAAGATATTTATTATTTGAATCCTAAGGTTCAACACTTATTTCTTAGATGTTTTGGTATTAACACATAAGCTAGTGAACCCTATTTTCTTAAATTGCTTAGATCAAGTTTCCTATTTGTCCATAATTCATACAATATTGACCTTGCAGCCTTTTAGGAATCCTATTTAGTATATACATTACGGTATTTAATGCTTTACCTTAAAAAATTTAGGTAAGATATCATGTGCAAACATAGACATAGTTATATCTAAAAGAGTTTTGTTACGCCTTTCTGCAATACTATTTTATTGTGGAAAGTAGGGCATGGTGGTTTGATAAATTATTCTATTTTTCTTACAAAATTAATCAAACTCTATTGAGCTATATTTACCACTTCTGTCTATTCTAAGGACTTTAATTTGTTTGCTTAATTGATTTTCTGGTCTCTTTTATTTTCTTTAAATAATTCTAAGGCTTTTGATTTTCTGATAATCAAATAAATATATTATATCTAGAATAATCATCAATAAATGTAGAAAAATATTCTTTATTCCTATGTGTTTTTACATATAGAGGTCCACATATGTTAAAATGAACTATATTGGATAATTCCTTTGCTCTAATTCTTTTCGGAAAAGGAAGCCTAAATATTTTATCAGATAAGCAATGTTCACATGTTTGAAATTCAGTTTGTTTTTAGATTAGGTATTAAACCTTGCTAATCATTTTTTTTTTTTTTTTTTTACCTACACCTATGTACCAAGTCTTAGATGCCAAGTGTAACAATCAACAAACAAAGCACCATTAATACAAGTAGAAGAAGATGCATTATTATTATCATCAATTATATGAGACGAAAACAAATTATAGCCATCAACAAGTCAACCTATACTTTTTGATGGTTATTTTTTCCGATCAAAAGTGTGCATCAAAGTCCTTCTGGACTAATATAAGGGCAGAAGTAAAATTATGCCTTATGTTAGTTATAAAATATACACCAATCAACATAAAATTAACTAGACCAATATTTAATCTATAGGTTCCTATACTTAGTACATTCGAATAGGCACTATTTCTTATATAGATTTTCTTTTCATCTTCTCTAAACTCCTTAAAGTTTTTGAAAAGATTTTTTGAGCACGCAGTATGGTGATTTGCCCCCGAATCAATCTACCAACCTTTGACATCTTGGTCAATGAATAGGCATTTGGAGATAAATTTTCTTCTATTATTTGGTTTATTCTTTTTTGACCCTTTTTTTGATTTATAGATGGTTAAATTTTAAATGTTTAGGACTTTCATAAATTAAGTAATATTTCTTGGCTTGATTTAATTAGGGTTTTTAGCAAAAGTTTGTTTTCCTTCATTTTTGAAATGTTTTTGATTTTTATTGAATTCTCTTTTGAATGTGTTATTACTAGAGTATTTATTATTTTTTTTTAGGGGCTTCTCGAGCAACCATTAACTCTTTTCTTTTATCTTTATTTATATGTTTGTTCAAGTTCTGGTTGCATAGGTAAGTTTATTGAATTTAATGATTTAGCATTAAGTCTTAAAGCTATTGTCACCATTATCCATGAAGGAGCCAAACAATTTAGGATGGTTGAGACTTACATTTTTTCAGAAATTTTATGTCCAACAATTGCAAGATTTTTGGTGATCACAAACATCTTATTTATCTATTCTACTACATTATCTCCATCTTTCATTTTATATGAATTATATTTATCAAGGAGAAATTGAACATGAGTATGAGAATAAGTATCATATTTTTTAGCTAAGACCTTCATCATTATTTTGTGGTTTCATATTTTTTAAAAACTTTAGTTAAATCATCTTGTATGAATGTTAATGATGAAGACATAGCAATTAAATCATTTTTTTCAAGTTTTTCTGATTTCTTTTCTGATATTTTTGCAATACATCTCAACCTATGTTTAATTACTCTCTTCCAAAGTTTCATAATATGGCTCACGAGTTTGATACCATGATAATTGGAATAGTTTTGAATACTTTCTTTATTCTTATAAATTGGTACTATGATACTCTTCCTTAATTCATTAAGCATCTTTTAATTTTCTAAAATTCTATTAAATAAATTGTTACCCACTTTACTCTAGCATCACCTAAATATTTCTAAACTTCCATAAGAATCTTATCAAATTTCACAGCTTTTCCTACTTTTATTTTTTTTCTAACCTCATTTTACTTCAGATGTCCTAATGCTATGAGTATATACTAGAATTTTATTCTTACTAGAGCTAATAATGCATCCTAAATTATCTATATAATTTTTATTTAATAATTTATTAAAATAACTTCTACATCTTTCTTTGATCTCTTTTTCTTAACAAAAACTTTTTTATCATCATCTTTAATGCATTTAACTCGAAACATATCTCTAGTTTTCTATCTCTTACTCTTATAATTCTATATATGTCTTTTTCTCTATCTTTAGTTTCTAACTTGTGATATAATTTCTCATATACCTTACATATAGCCTTTTGTACCGCCTTTTTAACTTCTTTCTTAACCATCTTATAGTTTTCATATGCTTCTCTATTCTTATATTTATATAGTTTTTTATAGCACTCTCTTTTAAACTTAACTACTAATTAAACTTTATCATTCCACCATCAAATTTTCTTATTATATAGTCCTTTTTCTTTTGACTCTCTTAATACCTTTATAGCCACTTTTCTAATACTATTAGCCATCTCTTCCTATATAGTATTAATCTTTCTATCTATACTCTATTTTTCTTCTTTCATCATTCTATTTTTAAAAGTTATTAATTTCTCTTTTTTGAAATTTCACTACCTAATCCTTAAATTCTTATACCTTGTAGTTTTTTTCCTTTATTTTTGAATACTTATATCCATAACTATTAATCTATATTGTCTAGTTAAACCCTCACCTGATATAACCTTACAATCTTAATAAAACACTTGATCAAATTTTCTAGTAAAGAAAAAAATATATTTGACTAGCATTATATCCACTTTTAAAAGTTATCAAATGAGAGTCCCTCTTTTTAAAATATGTATTCGCTAATATTAAATCATATGCCATCGCAAACTGTAAAATGATATTTTTCTCGTTATTTCTATTTCGAAATTCATAACCTCCATATACTCTTTCAAAACCTATATATACTTTTTAATATGTCTATTCAAATCTTTTTCAATAAATATTTTTTTTCTAATAGAAATTTCTTAAATTAGTCCATCATATCCTCTCAAAAACTTTGCTTTTTTACAATATCTAAACCTACTTGAGGAGTATAAGCACTAATAATATTTATTGACTCCTTATTTATCACTAATTTAATTAAAATTATTATATCTCCTATCATCTTAACATCTACAATTTCATCTTTGAATTTTATTTACAATAATTCCTACTCCATTTTTATTTCTATTTTGGTATGTATACAAAAGTTTAAAACAATCAACCTCTTTTGCTTTTTTACCTATCTACCTGATCTCTTACAAGTAAGCTACGTTAATTCTTCTTTTAGTCATTGTATGTATTAGTTCCATTAATTTTTCTATTAATGATCCTATATTCCAAGTGGCTAAATATATTTTACTTTTTTTATTTTTATTTTTATTTTTTTGGACTAACTTATTTATCCATACCCATCCATGAAGGTGTAGGAACCCTTGCTTATTTTTTATCACACCTGAGTGCCGATGTGATGCGTTACTTTCGGGGACTGCTCTAACTACCCCTGCCATTTTCACTACATCTAAGGTCTGATGCAGCGTGTGCTTGTAGAGAACATACTAACTTTATCAATTTTCTCTATTGGATCATATTCATAGGATATAACTATAGTTTTACGCTGGTCGTCAACCTACCGCAACCCTCCTCTTTTATCCAGACTTGAGACCGACTATGTATAAAAAAACTCATACATAGGCAAAGTTATTAATATTAACTATATAATGTATAAATTATATTATTATTTATTATAATAATATTACTATATTATATATTATATTATTTTATAATTTAATATTATAATATTGTGTATAATAAATATATTATTATATTTATAGGATGCATAGGGTTATGATTGACTGAAATGGAATTGTAAAAAAATAACAATAACTGTGAAATATATTTCTGTTATCAAAATTATTTAAAAAATAAAAGAAAAACAGAATTTCTTTCCCTGATCATAAAATGCTAGAAAATTAATGAACTCTTTTATGATCGTGTTTGAATCCTGAATTTTCAACATATTTGCAAGTACCATATTAAGTAGCTTTAGGTCCAGGATACTCTTAGCATGGTTAAATGTTGTATTTAGAAGTAATTGAACATGAAATATTTTTTAATTTGATGCCTGGAGTATAGAAAGAAAAAGACTTTCTATTTGAATATCTTTTATCTCTTTATATATTTTTTCCTTTCTTTCTGTAATCTCTGATCTTAGAGATGGATTGGATTAAACCACCTGTTCTATGGTTGTCCTGCCATGTCTTATAAAATTGCTTCCATTAAGAGGTTGGTCCATCCTTTTTTCTTACTCCTACATAAACTATCAGACTGCCATTCACACTTTCTCTGATATCATATTGATTACTGGGGACATTTAGTAATTTTTAGATGCCCTTTTTATCCTTTTTTTTTTTTTTTTTTCCTTGAGATTACATTCTTATCCAGTTTCTTTTGCCTCACTGCCAATTCTTGTTCATTTAAGTTAGTTGTGAAGAGTTAGAGGTTGCATGGATTTCTTGTAGTTGTGAAGAGCATAATATTCCAAGATACATCAGGTCTGAAATAAAGTAATGATGGTTTTCAGAAGGTTGCAGTTTTTCAAGCTCAGGATAGTTTCATAAGGCTCAAGGATGGTTTAGAATAGGTTTTATCCAGTCTTGGTATATAATGGATTGAGAAACTGTGGAATCCAGTAGCATTGGGTTTTCGTAGCCTTAGAATATTTGCATATAAAAAATCATGGATTATGGTTGGTGACAGTGGAGTTTGATAAATGATTAGAATATATTCATATGAAGAAACACTGCTTTCTCTCTCTCTCTCTGCATGCATGATTGATTTCTTTTGCCACTTCTTTATGTTCAACATCTCATTACAGGATGGTTAATCAACACATGCTGCAACCTCTTATTCTTTTTCTTTCTTAGCTTAAACAGTTGAAGTTCATTAAAGGAAGGAACCTCTCTGTCTAGGATGTGCAGTTCTTTTCTTTGGCACAATTTGATACACTTCCTGAAGTAATAGAAAGAGAACAACCTTTGATCCAATCTTTTGAGTAGAGCAATATATTATGTTTGAGCATGGAGGACAACCATAGAACTAGGCAAGCATTTAAGAGTTCATATTGCAGTTAAACTAATCTGCTCTGTTGATGGATCAAAAAAAAAAAAAAAATTTCATCATGTTGTATGATATGATATTAAATATCAGGGTAGATTGCCAGAATAAACTAGAGTTTAAACTCCATGCATTTAACAAATTTTGGATTAACTGCTTGCTTATCACTTTTTAAATCAGGAATTTGGATTGTCTACTTTTGGAATTGGTTGGGATCTTCAAGTGGGGGAAAAATCAATAAAAGGAAAAGGGAAAAATGAAGGGCCCTACCGGGTTCGAACCGGTGACCTCTTGATCTGCAGTCAAATGCTCTACCACTGAGCTAAGGACCCTAACGTGGAAATTCTTTTCAATTATTATAATCATGCTAAAATAGAAAGAAACAAGCACATTTTGGTATATCGGATCCATTTACAAGAATAAATAAACAGGTAGAGAAATCTAAATTTAAAGCCGACGTAGAAAGATGTAGCTTCAATTTCATCAAATTAATCTATTCCTTGGGAGTCATGGACAATTTTGTTAGATGGTAGCAAGGCCCACGATGTTGTATGGCTCAGAATGTTTGGAATGAAATCATATGCCATGAACACGACTAAAATATGATTTTTGGGATAAATGCAAAGTCAAACCTACAAGGTAGAGGCAGAAGAGTTGTACTAGAGGAGGAATACAAGTTGCATCAGTTGATGGGAAGCTGGTGGAGAAATCAGTAAGATGTTATGGCCAGTGCAATAAAAATTTAAGAAATCCTTGATACCGGGAGATGCTAGGAACCTTGTGGCAGGGTCTAGAAAGCCATGGCAGATGGAATTTGTGAAAAAGAATAAAATATATCAGTTTGTTTAGAGAATTACCATAAAATAAATCAGCAATTCTTATAAATCCGCAATTCTTAGTCTTATAGCTCAAATTTTCTTCTACTTGTATAGAAATTATACATCCGTTGCATTTATTTTCATTCTAAGATATATAAAATATAGGATCAGTTCGCATAATTAGTTTACTAAATATGGCAAGACATTGGTGGCATTCATATGATTATCTTTTTTTGTTTTTGAGTTTTTTTGTTTATTTTTTTATTAATTAATTAATTCTATGATTTAGTTTTTTTATAGGTATCGTGGCCTGATCTGGCACTGGGTACCAGGTCAAATATCCACCCTAGCTTTCATGGCCATCGTCTCTTCGTAAGGCGGTGAGGCAATGAAACCTCTATTCATAAGAACAGAGGAACAGAGAGATGAAAACTTTGACTATGCTTTCTATTCTACTTTCAAACTTCTTCTCGGCGAACCATTAACCTCCTTCCTCTTTGGAACCGCGGCTAGGAGTATGGACATCTTCCAGGCTTTGGTAGCTTTTATCATTACCGGTGATCCAATCACTTTCACTGTCAGCTAAAACAAGGTACGTCTCCATTGTCTGACCGTGAGAGCCAAAAGAAACTAAATTAATATCAGTGAGGTACTGCTAGTTTTTCTTCATCAAATATCAGCACTGAATGATGGCACTTCATCACGTCAATCTGAGGTTAACTAAAACCCCCTCTTGCCACATGGTGCTCTTTGTTGCAGACCAAATTGCTTTGGAACATCAAGTCTATGTTACTGGATAATTAATCTCTCTCTTCATGCATTGCGCATGGATAGTAATTGTTGGTAAAGATATATTAATATGATTCGACTCAATGAAGTTAATAGCAATGCATGATCATGTAGCTAATAACTTTTTTCGATTCATCAAACTATCATTTTTTCCTATCTATTATAGATAGGCAACAGGAGCAAATAAATCTCCAGCTCAAAATACACTACTTTCAGAACCAAGTTAAACTAATGCAAGAATTGAATATTTATGGTTTGCCATGCGGATATCAACTTATATTTTCAGTGACCTACTTTGATTCTATTGTTACAGATATTGCATCGGAATGCTTCACAATCTGGAGGTAGAAGAAGAGGAACTGAGACTCTCAGGGCAGGCTTGGGTGCAGGTGGCTGGCCCTCGCCACAATAGCAGACCAAATAGCAAGCATATGGTAGACATTTAGACAGACACATGGTGCTATTGCTCTCCACTTGGAAAAGTTTATGGGGCAGGTGTGTATTTCTGTCAAGCACTATGTTTCTGAAGCATATGGCGTGCATCAACGTGCATGTTTTCCCTGTTGACAAGGAATAAAAACTGCACTTGCTTCTCGGCCTGTTGTGGTGTCATCTGCTCTGATTCTCTAATGCAAGTCCAGATTCCAAACCAACGGAAGTTCCCAGATTCAAACCTCTCTTTTTTTTTTCTTTTTTTTTTTCTTTTTGTTTTTTTGACTGTAAATTCCAGATTCAAACCGCAAAAGTGGTATTCCTTGTCTCTCCAAAATTCCTCAATTATGATATCAATATTTTCTTTGTCATTGGATCATGTATCCTAACGACACCCATGATGAGTTGGCAGGAGCATGGAGATGTCAATAAGGAGATAATGAAGGTGATAGATCCGAAAATGAGAAAGACAGCAAGCTTGATGGAGAAAGCTCAAGCGTCCAAGATGAGATCCTGCAGGGACAATGGAAAGGGTGTGAAAAGTGCCAGGATCTTTTCGACAAAAACTTTCTAATGCTTTAATCAGAAGAGAAGGACAAATCAAAGATGAATCTTGTAGCATTTTTTCATTTGTGGAGGCAAAGAGGGACAATGAAGGAGGAGGAAAGAAAGTTCAAGCTTACAAGTGGCTAGGGATGAAGAGTGGTGAAAGAGAGTTTAAAAAAAAAAAAAAAATCTTTGCCTTTATGTGGACTGCATCAATTGTCCAAATCTCGTTATATCTGTTTTTCAAAACTAGAAATGGACTGCACCAATTGTCCAAATCGTGGCCATATAAAATCGCATCGGCTGCCGTGGATCGCACTTTCTGCAGAGAGTGATTGGCCCTGCAAGTTGAACCGAGAATGTACATGTGGTCATGTCGATTGTATACTACCAGCTAACTTACGTGGCTACGCTCTCTGATTTGTCGTGATACTAATGTGGCGTGGAGTGCCACGTGCTATCTTCTTGGAGGCCAGAAAAATTTAGTCTTGCCATGTTCTAATTTATTCAATTGCTTTCCAGTGGTTTTGGGTCAAGAGGCCCACCAAAGGACTACAAGAAGCACTACCATCATACTAAGTCGACATTCTGGTTCATGGCAGCCCAGTTTATTCCTCTTCCAATGCCAGCACAAGCAGACTTCCTAATGGAAGGAATCTTTTTCGGAAGAGGACCTGTAATACTTCAAAATAATTTTATATTAAAAAAATTAAAATATTTATAACTTAAGTTTATTTATTACTAATTAATTTGTATTTAAATTTTTAAAGTTACATAAATTTTGGCCTGCTAAAAGATTAATTGAACTAGCAAATAGATTTGAAACATTATAAAATATATAAAAGTTGATCGGCGAGGAAGAAAGGACTATTACACGATGATAGAGAGTCCTGTTATGATGTGGAGCTGTCTTTGCAATACCAACGATCTTACTCGGAATAGATTCTGACTAGTTTATAACGTTATAAGAGGGGGGTATTGTAATACTTTAAAATAGTCTCATATTGGATGAAAAAAAAAAAGTTTGAAGTATTTATAACTCAAGTTCATCCGCTATTAACTAATTTGCACTTAAATTTTTAAGAACAGATAGCCTCAACCTATTAGTAAGTTAACTGAGGTAGGAAATAAGCTTAGGACGTTACGGGAGTGCAGTTTTGAAGAGGTTCACAAAATCATTTCCATGGTACCTGTGATCCTGTCCTAGGCATTCAGAATTTTGTTCAACAGCCACCTATCATACTAGAGGTAGTCAAAATTTATCCGGGATAGCCATCTTTAGCAACAGCATCAACTCATCGCCACCTATTCTTGTTACTGAGAATTGAGAAACTGAAGAGAACTGCAGTATCTTTGTTACAACTGATACCATAGGCTTTAATTTTTAATAAAAAATTTTATGAAAAAGTTGTTAACCTTTTCATTGGCCAATTTATCTATGTTTTCTTAATTCAATCATGTCATACAGGCTCCATTCTTTAATGAGAGATTTTAAGAAAAAATTATTAATTTTTTTCATTAACCAACTTACTTATGTTTTTTTTTTAATTCGATTAGAAAAGATAAAGAGATAAATTATATTCCTAAGTTATCATTTATTTGTCAACTTAAGGGTAGCACTTAAGTATTCGAAAGATATCTAAATTAATTTTCTACGAATTAGATAAAATATTTTTTTTATCTTTCTCAAATATTCTTGCATAATTATCTTTCTTAAATATATTTTGGAAAGAAAATATAAGAAAATAACATTTATGAAAGATTTCATGATTAAAATAAATATATCTTCTTATCATATAATTTATATTTTTTAAAAAAATATAATATTGTTATTTAATTAATAAATAGTAACTATAAAAAATTATTTTTATTTTATAAAAAAAAATTTATGATTAACGTATATACTGAAAATATTGTTTGATAAAAAAATTAAGTTTTAATCATAAAAAGATAGCTTATAATTAGCATGCAAAATATGTTTGATGGTATAAAGGATATTATAGGAAGATGAAAAGATTTTAATAATTTATTTAGAAAAGTTATAATGTAAAGGAACATAGTAATAAAGTTTGGAGTGCTCTTTTGCCATCAACCTAGCCTCTTTTTTTTTTTTTTTTTTTATAGATCAGTTAAACTTTGCTTAACCTGGTTTCCTACTCTCTATAAATCATAACACTTTCAAGCTGATCCATTGGGTTGCTTGACATAGTTTTTTTTTTTTTTTTTTTTTTTTTTTTTTTTTTTTTTTTTAGATCAGTTAAACTTTGCTTAACCTGGTTTCCTACTTTTTATCTCTATAAATCATAACACTTTCAAGCTGATCCATTGGGTTGCTTGACATAGTTTTGCAAATCAATATATTTTTTTTTTTTTTCCCCAAGAACAGAAAGGGCTGACATCTTTGAGCAAAGACATAATGAACCACTTTGACATGAATTAGGAACTCAATAGTGTTGATGGATGCATGACTAAAACAAATAGCAATCACTGTTTTATTTTTTCGTATACCTAGCATGGTTTTGTTTTAGTGCCTTGATTCACGGCTGAATATTTGATTTTGGCAGGCCCCTGGGCATTCGAACCACAATTAACCATTAAAGCATGATTACTGATAGCATCGTATAATTATCTACTTTTGTGATTTGAATATTCTTTCTAGATTTCAGGCAGAGGGTAACCCTTTGTGCAAAGGAAGATCCTCTTTTCTTCGCATCCATGCACCATTAGAGCATCCACTGTATAATCCTAGAGTGCTCTGAACTTAGCCTATCATTTGCGTGCAGATCTAAAAGAAAATGAAGAATGATCCCATAGTACATGATGTTAAAAATTCCTAATTTTGAAGATTTCTTCAATCTAAATATTTCATTGATTTGAAGCAATTTGTTTACTAAGAAAATTGATAATCTCAGTCATTGATATATTTTTTTACTATGAATTAGTTGCATTGAGCGATTTTTCTTATATAATTGTATTAAGATTTTCTTGAATAATTAGATTCTCAATCTTATAAATATGTAACGACCCTTTTAGCTTTTCAAATGATGAATAATATTATTAGTTTCTTTTTCTTTGAAGACTCAACCCTCTCGAAGTGGTTATTAGGAGGTCTAACCCTTTTGAAGCAGTTATCTGATAGCATGATTTTTTCGAAGCGGTCACAATTATCTCAAATTTCCTATTTTATCAATAGTTGCGATTGAAGTTTGCAACACATGGGCGCCAAGGAATGGATTTTTTTTTCTCCTCCTCCTCCCTAAGGATACCCCTGTTCCTATGTTATATTTATGATTGAAGCTCAATTTTCTCTTATCAAACTATTTCTTTAATCATAATTTATATATATATATATATATAATAAAAAATAAAATATTATAGTTACTATTTACTAATTAAATAATAATAATATATTTATATTCCTTTATAAAATATTGATTATATTATAAGAAGATTTTTTTATTTCAATCATAAAATCTTTTACTAAACATTCTTTTCGAAATGCATGGAGTAAAAAGGTAGATAAACATCTCATCAATAGGGAAGAAAAAGAAATAATTAAGAAGTAATAATGAAAGAACGAATTATGATAATATAGAAATATTTGAAGAAGAGAAAAAAGATATATTTTACATAATCAGCGGGAAGCCAACTTAGCCATATGGGTAAGACTTTCCTTCAATTTCATAAATAAATGATAACTTGTGAATATAACTTACCAATTTAATTTTTTTGATCGAAACAAAAGGACAAAGATAAGTTGGTCACTGAAAAAGTTAACCAACTTTTCAATTAAAAAAAAAATCTGAGTTTGGCTAATGTTTTCGTACATGATTAAACTATCTTGCTGAAATTTGCCCATCTAATTTACCATATTAATAGAGGCTATTGTATACATTAGTAATTACCAATTCAGCTAAATGAAATTGATGTTGCAAAGGATCAAATGTGTAACAACAAACAAATATTTTTTTATTCTATGGGAAGTGATTAGATTTTGGACAACTAATATACTTTTAAATCATTTCATCTCATTTTAGATATAATCTTCTGGTCTTTAAATGGATCTATTTACTAATTTTACATCCAATTTTAATGATATTGTTATGGCTGCAATTGCTAATCACATGGCGGATTTTCAACCCTCTTTGGTGAGGGAAATTAATGAATCCATCTAAATAATGGCAACTAGTACATTAGATCATGACATTAAATAACTCAGCTTCAAACTCAAGAGGTATGTTTGGTAGGGGTGGTAAAATTAAATACGACACACCAACACAACTCTAATCCAATTGAAATATATAAGTTTGAGTTGACAGAAGCTATTTGGTTTATGATGATTTACCTTGGTAATCAGGGATTACTACATAGATTACCATATTTGACTATTAGGTATGATAATCTGCATAGTGATATTTGATTTTCGATCATCTAAGATTACAACAAATCATAGTAATCTGATTTTCATCTAAAAATAGATGTTTGAGATTATCAAAGTCTGATAATCTTAAATTACACTCTTGACTTTCATATAAATAGTTAATATTACTTAATCTGATTATGTATTTAATTTACACTAGATAATATTTAATATTATAGTATATTTTATTGAATATTAAATATATAATAGAATATTTTATATTAATATTAAATGTAATAATAATATAATATTTAATATTTTAAACATTATTATATATTTATATAATAATATATAGATATTAAATTTTAAATTATTAATATTTATGATCTTCTTGCATATTAAATATTGTATAATATATTACTAAATATTTATATATTATATATTAATGTATATTATAATAGGATATTTAATAATATAATATAATATATATTATATTATATTATATATAATAAAAATTTATAATATTTAAATATATAATATTTTTAAAATTAGTTCGTAAAGTATCTTGATTTTTATCAGAACATTTTATATTCTAACAAAAAGGAGAGAGGATCACTTAAAAGATAAAAATGATTTATAATAAAATTGAAAATATGGTAATTAATTATCGTATTTTGTTATTATGAACTAAAAATGATAATCTTCTATTCCTGAAAATTTGATTGTTAAGTATAAAACTATCAAGAATATAAGATTCTGATAATATTACATAACCAAACGTCACCTAAGTGGATTTGTACCATAAATATGTCAATATGATTATAACACAAAATAATCATGTCATCATAGGGTTAACTGAGCAATCAGAAAGTAATCCGTTTAGGACCCATTTATTTGATGACATATTAAATGAGCCATGTTAAACTGGACGATTTATTCGTATTTTGCAAGTTATATCTATTCATGTTGAGTGAGTCCTATTATATCAATCCAATACGATTTGTTTATTAAATAGATTATACATATTGTGTCGTGTTATTTGTGTAATAATCATGTTGTACTCGTGTTTGAATTTTTGATACGATTAATTGATCATATCAAGTTCATGTCGATTCATATATTGTTATACCTTAGTTTCGATACAACACGAAAATATGAATGGCCACCCTTAGTTTTTGGAGCCCATACATGGAGCAAAATTCTTTTTCTTTATTTTTTTTAACTGTAAATGGGAGGAGATATCCCCTTAGCCTATTAAGAAAGGTCAATATACAAGAAAAGTATATACAAGAAGGAAGAATCTACAAGGGAGCAGCAAAGTCGATTTGGCCATCCATAAATGTTCACAGCGTTTCCGTGATACTGATGTTGGACGCGTTGCATTACAACCAGTTTACCATGCCATCCCTGTTTGACCGAGAGGTCCATTTGGTACCTCAAAGCACGTGTGCTCTCTAGATTGGCTTCCGCGTTCTAACCACTTAAAACGTGATCTTTCCACGCTCCGGCGTCCTTCTAGACCATGCCAACTAGCACAAATTAATGGGGAGGATGCCATCCCTGCCTCCAGTTATCATCCATTAGTCCAAATTGTCTCTTCCTCTATAAAGTCAAAAAAATACCAAACAAAGCTTGCCAGGATTCAAGAGACAAATTTCGAAGCGCTTTCTAAGCATAGATAGCAAACAAACGACTGAATGCTTAAACGGATGCCGAACTAGAGCTCCATTCTTCATCGCTTGGACGGAGGAAACAGGCAAATTAAAGTCCACGCACGTAAACAAATTATGAAGGGGTTATTTGTGAGTACAAGTTCGATGCATGAGTTGAGGTTAGCACGTAAGCATTCAACGCAAGCACATACGTAATCAAATTGAGTTAACGGCTCATGATGGAATGCAGTCCAAGAATTCTAGAAAAACAGTATTCAATCCTTTGTTTTTTTTTTCAATTTTGCTATCACTTTGGGCAACTTGACCCAAATCCGATCTAAAGTTGCCATGGATCTCAGATACATCTCTAGATCAGCCCCATCATTTCACCATCTTTTCAGACCATTGCTCTTTTTAATGTGGAGGATGGGTTTAATTTGCTATCCATTCATCCATGTTTTGATTTTTTTTTCAATTTTGCTATCACTTTGGGCAACTTGACCCAAATCCGATCTAAAGTTGCCATGGATCTCAGATACATCTCTAGATCAGCCCCATCATTTCACCATCTTTTCAGACCATTGCTCTTTTTAATGTGGAGGATGGGTTTAATTTGCCATCCATTCATCCATGGATCGTAAGTTGAATTTGGCTTGGATCCACTTTCATTTCAAAGTCAAAATTGAACCGACATTTGGCAAGTTAGCTCATTTGGTATCCCTTCTCTTGTTTCAATGACACATCCAACTTTGGAGTCCTGAGCTATCCCCGAACTACCTTCTTCCATTGCGACCTCCCCCAGCTGTCCCCAACCTCAAGAAATCTATCCTTTCCAAAACTGGCCGCAAACCTGGAACTCTTTGACCAAGGTCGGTAGGTGACGGCTTAGAGAACCCTAGAAGAATCGACGGCCAAAAAACCACCCAAAACGCATCCAACGCCACGTTCACTACGAGAACCCACGCGCGTCTCACCTCCTGGTCTTATTTTACAGCCGTCATCGTCCTTATCCTCAGATGCCTTACCAATCATTCTTCTCTCTCTATAAATGGCATATCGCGGTGCCACCCCTCTCCATTCTCTCCCATCAAGAGGCTGCTCACCGGCGTTTTTTTTTTTCGAAGATTGAGTTCTAGAGAGAGTAAGGGGGTGAGCGAGATGGAGGGCCTGATACCGTTCGTGATCCAGAAGATCAAGAAAAGCCGGGAACGGAGCCACTACTGCTGCCTCTCCGAGGGCTCCACCGGCGGCAGCAGGAAGCCGCTCGTCGCCGACCGGCCGCAGGAGAACTCTTCCCACCACCGCCGCACCCGATCCGACTTCCCCCCACCCACTATCGGATCCGGATACTTCTCATCGGATCCGCAGTTCGCCCCGTCTCGAAGCCTGAGAGGCGACGCCTTTGGACAATGATTGCAATTCGCAACCTTTGTTACTTTCGTTTGATCTGGTTTTGGTTAATCATTATCTAAACGTGAATATGCGTTTTTTCAATTGCAAGTGTAACTGATGGATATAAGGATTTTGGTTTATAAACCAATCAATGCAATAATAAATTTTTGTTTGTTTTTTTTTTTTTTCTGGCTTGTATGATTGAGCTTCTTGGAGATATGGCTGGCGGTGGATTTTCCACGAATGGCTGGGAGTATAATCTTATGTTAAGTAAAAGAAAGAAGGTCGAGGGATGTTAGTCAAATAATTAGATTTGGGGATCAAGCATACAACTGTTTCCCATGGTTTCAGAAATTATTATGTGTGAAAGCTCTCTTTTTAAAAAATATTAAATTCCATACGGCTCGTCATTCATGTGAACACGCGCGCGCACATGGTTACCATAAGAATTATTTCCTAATTAAGAAGTAATAAAATAATATAAAAATGTATAAGAAAATAGATACAGAGAGATTATATCTAGTAAATAAAAAATTGAAATCATATATATACCAAAATCACATCCAATATAGAATCATACTTAATATGGAATCATGCCTAATTAGATATATGACGATCTCAGAATTACATATAATATGAAATCACCATCAATTAAATATATAACGTCAAATGTGGAATCATCTCAAATGTATAGCATCAAATATGGAATCATACTCCTCAAGTTGGAGCACAGTGATCAATAATGCATAATTTGTGAAGAAATAGTTGAAATTGGTCACGACTCAAGGCTTTTGCGAAGAGATCAGCAAGTTAATCACTGGTCACGGGTAGGCAAGTAATAAGTGATGTTATGAGACTGAATATGCTTTCAAACAAAATAACAATCAATTTCAATATGCTTGGTTTGTTCATGGAAGATGGGATTTGAAGTAACATATAGTACAGCTTGATTATCACAGTATAGGAGCATGAGATATGAGTGTGAAATACTAAAGTCGGCTAACAAAGCTTTAAGCCGCATGAGTTCTTTAGTAGTAGTAGCCATGGCACGATATTTTGCCTTAGCAACGAAGCATGGAGTAGTTATTTACTTTTTCATCTTCTAAGAGAGAGGTGCAGAACCAAGAGAGGTGAAGTAGCCCGTTGGAGAGCAATAAGCCATTAGACAACTTGCCTAATCCAAATCAAAAAAGCTGATAAGCAAAAATCATTTGAGCTGGCAAAAAAGATACCTTTGCCAAGGCAAGACTTCAAATAATAAAGGGCTCTCATAGTAGCATCAAGTGACCTTGTCGAGGATTAGTCATGAATTGACTTAAAATATGAACAAAATAATTGAGCTTAGGATGAGTGACAGATAAATAAATAAGGCAATTAACAAGACGACGAAATTGTCCAAGGTCAGCAATAGGTGAACATGAGTTAGTGGAGAGCTTGAGATGTTATTCTATAGGAAAGTGATAAGGACAAGAATTCACCATGTCGGTTTCCTTGCGGATGTCTAAAGCATACTTCTATTGATTCAAAAAAAATAAAACTTGAGGATGGCTTAGTAACCTCCAGTCCCAAGAAGTATTTAAGAGTGCCAAGGTCCTTGATATGAAAATGTCAATTAAGAAAGGATTTAAGTTACTAGCAATAGCTAGCATTATTTTCTATGAGAATTACATCATCAACATATACAAGTATGGCCAAGAATTAGTCATCATGAATAAGTGTGAATAATAAGTAATCTACTTTAGATTGGTGGAAACCAAAATCCTTCAAGACATTAGTAAATTTAGCAAACCACTAACTTGAGGCTTGCTTAAGCCCGTATAAAGACTTCTGAAGATGACAAACTTGGTTATCTCCTCTCTTGCCATAAATAAGGGGAAGAGACATATATACTTCCTCATCAAGGTCCTGTGTAGGAATGCATTATTCATGTCTAAGTTAATGAAAGAACTAGTTTTTGGCAGCTCCAACAACAAGGAGACAATGAATTGTAATAAGTTTAGCAATAGGTGCAAAAGTTTTATGCAACTTGGGTATATTTCTTCGCAACCAGACGTGCCTTATAATGTTCTATGGAGCTATCAGAGTTATATTTGATTTTTAATACCCACTTGTAGTCAATGGATTTCTTCCTAGAAGGGAGAAGTTCAAGTGTTTAAGTCTTATTATGCTCTAAAGCATTAAGTTCGTGCTTCATGGCCTTATACCAATAGGGATGTTGAATAGCCTGTGAGTAGGTTTTAGGCTCATACCCTTAAGAAATGACTGCTAGAAAAGTATAATGATTAGGTATAAAATTGGTATAGGAAAGAGAGTAAGAAAGAGGATACAAAACACCTAATGAGGCATTGCTGGCTATGGAGCGAGGAGCAGCACCTACTTCAGAAGAGTTACATACATAGTCACGAAGGTGTTAAGGTGGTTATCTTTTTTGCTGCAGCCATGTGTTGGAAATAGGAGCAGGTGGGAGCTCTGGTGAGATAGGGTTGATGTTGGGTGCAAGATAAGAAGGGGCTTCATCAATTATGTCGGAGGTTTGGTTGTCAGAAGGAGTAGGCATTGGTGTTATTCCTAGAAGTGTAGATGGGACATTGTGCAAATTCACTTCATTGACCAATTGAGAAATGATAGTATTATTAGGTAAGAAATTAATTTGAGAGCCTAAGGAAATCAGAAAAGGAAAAATGTGCTCACAAAATACAACATCATGCAAGGTGAATATTTGTTTAGTCTTCAAATTATAAATCCGATATCCCTTCTAATCAAAAGGATAGCCAACAAAAATTTCTTTAATAGTTCAAGGGCTAAACTTATCTCGAGGATGAAATATAAGCAGAATATAAACAACCAAAAACCCATAAGTGGTTATAGGAGATTTAAAAAATAAGAGTTGAAAAGGGGTTTTACCTTTGAGAAGAGGTGTGCAAGTATAATTGATCATGTATACAGCTCTTAGGATGCATTCTCCCCAAAATGAAATTGGGAACCCAATTTGGAATCATAGAGCGCATGCAACATTGAGTAGATGTTGATGTTTATGCTCAACAACTCTATTTTGCCAGGGCGTGTCAGTATAGGTTGGTTGATGATAAGAAAATTTTTTTTGCATAAAGATGAATTCAAAGCCATTATCAATCCTAATAATTTTAATAGTATGATCAAACTGATTGCGAATCACGATGCAAAAAGATTGTAATAAAATAGAAGCATTAAATTTATTTTTCATAAGATAAATGCAAGTAGATCAAGTAAAGTCATCAACTATGGTAAGAAAATATCGAGCATCACTACATGATGGAGTATGATATCCACCACAAATGTCATAATGAATTAAATAAAAAGGCATAATAGTTGCATGTTTATTAGCAGAAAATGATAAACGAGTTTGTTTTACTTAGTAACAAACATCACAACAATTATTTAAAAAAGATGAAATATTTTTAGAAATATTGAGAATAAAAGACAACTGATCAAATGAAGCATGCCCAAGTCTTTGGTGCCAAAGGACAAGACTTGTGAGTTGAGTTGCAGCAAATGCAAGATGGTCCTATAACTATTTGAAGTAGTAAACATCGTTTCGAAGCTCACCCATTCCAAAAACTGTTCTCATTACTAAGTCTTGTAAAACACAAAAGGTGAGAAAGAAAATGACCACACAATTAAGTTGTTTGGTAAGCTTACTAACAGATAATAAATCATATTTAAATGAGGGAACAAAAAGGACATCACTAATTAAAGGTGAGGCATGAACTTGGTTTGTCTAGTATGTGTAATAGAAAGTGTGGTACCGTTGAATATACAAATTGAATGATCTTTGGAATATGGTTTAAGATTGAATCATTTTGAGGCATGAGAAGTCATGTGATTTGATGCACCTGAATCCAAAATCCAATTTAAAATAGTGTTATTTGGTTCGAAAATCTTACTAAAAGAATTTGCTAAGCTTTCGATTTTTTTAAAAATTGCGGAGAGCCATAAGTTGATCGTACTGTTCAAACATCAATCCCGCAATTAGTGAGAAGCTTGAAGCAGTATGTTCATGCTAAATTGAATTTGCATTGCTTCTTTCTTTATGTTCAGCCTTTAACTACTTTCCTTTAGAACTCAAATTGGATGGATAACCAATTAGCTTGAAACACTTATCACAAGTGTGACCAAGCTTGTTGCAATTAGTACAATAAGGTCAATTTCCTCCCTTCAAAGATCTTCAATTATTGTTCTTGGCACGCATAGTAGAAAATCCAAGCATAGGGTGTCGTGAAAGGATAAGAACTTCCTTCGATATGAAAGAAGGAATGAAAGACAAGTATAGAATATATGATATAAAGAATGGCTAGGTTTTTTCTTTTCCTAGTGTTACTCTGATACCAAGTTAAATTCTATATGGCTCATCATTCTCATTGCATTAATGTAAACATATATATAGATAGTTGCCATTAAATAAGTAACATTATAAAGTAAGAATTATTCCCTCATCAAGAAGGAATAAACAATGTAAGAATTATTCCCTAGTCAAGAAGGAATAAAATAATGTAAAAATATATAAGGAAATAGATACAGCTAATATTCAGAGATTATATCAATATACAAAATTAAAATTACATCTATACTAGAATCATATCCAATATGGAATCACGCCCAATTAAATATATGATGACCTTATAATCACGTCCAACGTCAAATATAGAATCACTACCAATCAAATATATGGTGTTAAATATGGAATCACCCCAAATATATGGCATCAAATATGAAATCATGCCTAATAAAAATTGCAAAACATCAAAATTCTCTTCATAGCATGGCAAACCAAAGTGGAGGAATATAGATTACATACTTAATATTTACAAATGGTAGTCTTCTTTTTGCAAATGCCACTATTGAGGAGGCAAACGTAGTAACAGTGATCCTAAAGATTTATGAAGGAACTTTAGGTCAAATGATATATTTGGAGAAATCAGCCATTTTTTTATGGTAAGAACAAAAAAATGGAGAAAAGAATGGGGCTTTGTAATTTAATGGGAATTTGCCAACTGCACTGCCATAAAAAATATTTGGGCCTTTCAACTATTATTGGAAAATCAAAGAGACAAGAACTAAATGCTATAAAGGAGAAAGTATGAAAGAGGCTTCAAGGTTGGAAAGAATAAGTTTTATCAAATGCAAGTAGGGAGATACTCATCAAAGCTATTGCACTAGCCATATCTACTTATATGATGAGTTATTTTCTTTTGCCACTCAAATTGTGTAATGAGTTAAATGCAATGATTAACAATTTTTAGTTGGCCAAAAAAAGAAGAGCATAAGATTTATTCGTTAAGATAGAATAAACTATGTAATTTCTAAGATAGATAGTGGAATTGGCTTTCGAGATGTGTGAGTGTTTAATAAAGCTCTCTTTACAAAATAGGGATGATGTATGCTAGTAAATGTTGATTTATTCTTCTCAAAATTTTACAAATCAAAATACTTCATTGCTCTTTTTTGAAGGCTCAAATTGGAGGAAATTTGTCTTTTGCCTGGAGAAGTATATGGGAGTCAAAGGATATGTTGAATCTAGGAATCCAACGACAAGTTGGAAATGGACAAAGCATCAAAATTGGTGAAGATAAATGGATGCCTACTTCAAGCGCTTTTAAGGTATTATCACAAACAAAATTCTGCATAAGGATGCTTTAGCATGTGACATCATTGACCTAGAGTTAAAAAGACGGAGGATAAAACTTATTAGGCAAATATTTTTGCCACATGAAGTGAAATTATTAATCAAATCCCTATCAACTAAAGGCTTCCTTGAGGCCATCCAATATGGCATTTCAAAATGAATGGTCAATTTTCAACCTACTCTACCTATTACACAGCTAGATCTTTAGATGAGGTAAAAATGCCAAGCACTTTAAATAGTTTATCAGTAGATAGTGGTGATACAAAATCAATTTGGCAAGCTTTACAGGGTTTGAAAATTCCCAATAAAATGAAAACCTTTACTTGAAAACTAACTAATAATATATTTTCAGCAAGGGCAAATTTGGTTAGAAAGAAAATTCTAGTGGACATATTTGTAAGATGTGTGGTTATAAAGAAGAGACTATTATGCATGCTTTAAAAAATTATCATTTTGCAAGAAAGGTATGGCTATTATGTTCTTTGGGTCTAAGGTCACACTACTAGTCTTCATAATTTCTTTTAAGTTAGTTAATTAAGATCAAAAAGCATTCAAATGAAGATATCTTATCCTATATGTGATGATTGTTTGGGTAATATAGAAGCAAATGAGCTTATATTTAAGATAATTGACAAAGATCCCTTAAGTATAGCAAATATGGCTTTTAATTTATTGTAGAAGTTTAGCCAAGTTGAAGAAAAGTCTGCTTTGCCCAAAAAGGTGTATGAATCAAGATGGAAAGCTCTTATGAGCAATTGCTACTAAATTAATTTTGATGGAGCTATTTTCTCTGAGACCGTAAATGCCAGCATAAGGGTGGTCATAAAAAATAATATAGGAGATTTTATTATAATAATAACAAAGAAAATACCAAATGTACAATCAGCTGAGCATATAGAAGCTCTAGCACTAAGGGAAAGCATTCAGTTTGGTCTTAATTGGGTCTCCAAAATGTTTGTTTTAGAGGGAGATTCTTTAGCAATTATCCATAAGTTGTTTAAAGGACCAAACTATTCTAATGTTAGCCATATTATTGAAGACACAGATTTAAATTAACGCATTCAGAAAGTGTACATTTACATATATAAGAAGATCCGAAAATATGACGGCTTATTGTCTTATAAGAAAAGCTCAATTTTTTTATGAAGGAATAGTGTATATTGAAGACCCTCCTATGTGTTCAGTTGATTTACCTTGCATTGATGTTGTTCATTTTTTTGATTAATTAAAATCATTTGCATCAAGAAAAAAAAATGTGATGCTTGTGGAAGGTACCACTACTTCACATTGTCATATAATTTATGAGAGATATAAGTGCTATTTCATAAAGATTTTTATTTAATTATTTATTTGGGTAGATGGGAAGAATTTTTTATCAAGGATTAAAATATTCTTTTTTTAATACACTTTGAGCACCATTGCAAACGATGTGGTTTACTATTATTTTGGAGAGAATTTTTAAAATTCTCTTATTTTTATAATGTTTTTTATTATATAATACATCATATAAATATTGTAAGCCCTAGCTCTGAGACTAGCCTTATTTCGAAACCAAGCTAGGCCTAGCCCATTTGACTAGACCGAATTAGTTAATAATAAGCAAAAAAAGATATAATAGACCTAGGCCTAGTCTGTTTGATTGGTCCAAAACTGAGATCCGATTGAATACGGTCTGAGGTCTGTCTTCAATTAGGACAAGAAGATTCCCAATTGAAGTCGAAGTCTCGCTAAACCATAATCAAAATAGGATTTGAAGTTCTAGTTGGAAGCAAGGGAGAGGAGCAGGGGCTCTACATAAATGCACCTCAAGATTATCTTTCCCGTGGAAGAGTAATTAGAAGCCAACAAAAAAAGAGGAGCTTCTAGGTCTAGCCATCACCAAAGAAGTTATCAAGGTAGGTAAACTTCTTCCTCCTTTCCCTTTTCTTTTCCTTCTCTCTTTACCTCGATGAACCACTAATTAACTACTTATAGCCATCAATGCTAAGGAAGGGTCCTAGACCGTATTCTTCTATTTTGTCATCAAGTCATAACCAAGCTACTACCATCCATATTGAAGTGTCTGAACCCAGCCATGATGGAAAAGGCCAGTTGCAGGGGTTTATAGCTAGCCTTCATAAAGCCAAAGGTAATTGGCCTAAAATAATATCCTTCCACCCCTATTTTGCTCTATCCCCTATTTTTTAGTTCTTAGGATGATAACTTGCTGCCAAAGCCTATCCCTAGCATAGTCCTTAGATCGACCTCCTCTCTCTCTACTTGAGTTGGGAATTTTATCCATGTAAGGGAGGGACCTTTTCTGTTTAAGGCATGAAGAGTATTGTTGTCCCCTATTTTCATCCTTTCTTTCCCTTTTCTCTCTCACCACCTCACATTCTTTCTCATCTCCATTTGTCTCTGTAGAGGGTCAAGACTTAGGTTTCCACCTTAGACCTCATTAACTAGTTTAAGGATGACCCTTGAGAATGATTTGGACATGTTAGTCCTCATCTCAGTCTGATTGGATATTTTTAAACCCTATTAATGTCAGTTTTTCTATCAATGTAAATTTTCCTATTATATCACTATCCCTATTTCCAAGAAGAAATTTATTAGGATAGTGGCCCTACTTTGGTTTAGAGATACTTAAGGTTAAGAATTAAATTAAAAAATAATTATAAGCTAATTAAATGTAATTTGGATGATAGGTTCCAAAGAGAATACATAGAGTTGATTTAGTTTATTATTACTTGCGATTGAAAGGTAAGTAATGATCTACCTTTTCTAGATGCTTCATGTATATATCTACTTTCAATAAGATATTGATATCATGATTGAGTCATAGAGTTCATGACTATAAGTTTACTAATTACATATGCATATGTTATGTTAGAAATTATGCATAGATGTTTGGAATTTGGTTTTGAACGTCTTTCCTGGCCATGATTTGTTATAATATGGATTGTAATAAGATGTGTTTTATTGTGAATTTTGAAACTCAACTAGTTATATTCGATGCCTTTGCCAGTGGAGATTATACTAGGTCGATACCCTTGCCAACGAGAATTGTATCTAATTGATGCCCTTGCAGGTGCTGATTGTACCTGATCGATGCCTTGCCAGTAAAAATTTAACATTGATTGATTTTGAAATGTTAGGCATAGTCGGGCTAATTGAAATGATTTATTTATCATTTATGAATAAATTAAATATTTTTTAAATATAAAATCACTTCTTTTACCATAGTAGATATGATAGCACTATTCATGTGTATGACGTGCTTATTATTACTGTATTATATAAGTTATCCAGTTAATGTGATCATTGCTTATCAGGCTATTGAGTCATTATTCTATTATTTCTTCCTTTTCAAATCTAAAATAGTAGATTCATTGGATATTGATGGATGAGTGTTAATTGAGTGAAATTCTACGCTGTGATGTAGGATCAATTTCATTGGACCATAATAGCAATTAGTGTTGTATTTCAAATCATTAAAAATATTTTTTTGACATAGTGAATATTAAATTAAATTTTATATATTTCTACTATTCAGTTATTAAATAATATCATGATAAATGCCTTTTATGCTTGTGATGTCACACTTTATAGGTATGCAGTAGTTGTTGCATCTCTAGCTCGGGATCTCAAATCAAGGATGTGACATATAATATTTACAATATATAATTGTATAAGAAGAAAATTTTAATAATAGAATCATTATCATAGCTTTTATAGAATTCCCAACCATGATTGTAGCTCAAAATCTTTCTTTAAAATTTAAATCTTGAAATTTTAAGTTTGAGTCTTAAATACTTAAGGTTGCTTTTAAATCTTTCATATCTTAATCTAGGTTAGTATCCTCATAATTTGTCCTCAAATTTGGTTGATGAGTTTGGGACATAAAAATTAGAATGTCCTAAATGCAAGTTTCATAAAGATACATGCTAATGTGATATTTTATTGGATAGAATCAAGACTGGAATGGAATCATGATTGCAACTTTTATTCCATTTAATTCTTTATCTTAAGAAAAATTTGGATATTAAAAAATTAATGATGCGAAAGTGAATCAAAGTTTTGGGTATACCTTACAGACACGAAATTAGAGGGCTATGATCTTAGAAATAGGTTGTTTCTCCTCTTGATCAGCCACAAAACTTCAAGGCACTGGGATGGATACTTCAAGGAATTAGGACAATACACCATGCTTTCTGCTCATGGTGGTACACTCTACTAGAGAGCATACTTAAACTCACAACCTAAGAGGACTTCTAGAGCACAAAAGGAGAGTTTTTTTTCTTTCTGAGATCGCTAATGGTGTGCGTTTGCTCTATGCCTCAACCTTAAGGGAGACTATTTATAGCTCCTCTTCATAAATCTACATCCCATTAGTTAAGAATGTAAAGCATTCTCTCATTGAATACCCCAGCCAGTTAGAAGACTTTGCTTGCTTAAATGTAAGCATATAAAACATATGCTAAAACATGAAGAAAGAGGAATGGATTAAAAGGGGCTTACCCACTAGTGGGTGTGGTAGGCTAAAGGCTCAATTTCTAACATTTCTTACTCTTACATAGTAGACATGGCCGAGCCATGCATTTCTCTCTAGCCCCATTCATACTTCTAATAGGTTCTATAATCATTGAAAATACCAACATGAAAATATGTTTTGTTGGACACTAGATCAATTAGTTTCCAAAAGTGACTTATTATGCTTAAGACTCATTTAGCCACATCGAATTAAACATCTCTAACCCCTCTCAAGCTTGTACTAAGAGCCATGTTTAATGCCATAGTTTAATATCCTCATGATTATATCATAACACTAATGCAGATCTAAATAGTCTTCCCTTTGCCTCATAGCATTTAATTACAGCTTAGTCACTTTCCTAGCAAGATCCCTTTAGACTGGAACACTCATAGTCTCTAGACAACATGTTAAAGAAGTTGGTATTGAAACTTTAACTTATATTATAATCAAAGATCACAAAGCCATAGTTGGATCAATTATTATGATTCTTAGGACTCATACAGTGAAGAAGCAGAAATGTATTCAACCACTTCCTTGATTGGTCACCAAGCATATCTAGTATGAATTACATGATATGATGGATCTCTTTTTCCAAAGAGTGTATGCCAATCTCTAACACCATACATATCTTGGTCTAGTCACTCAATAGTACCTAACCCAAGTATTTTAATTTTCTTTCTAACTTTAAGTGCTAAATTTAAAACTCGCCCCTACTTACAGGCTACATGATTCATGAGAGAAATCATGTATAGTCTACTAACTAAAATTTTCAAGTCTTTTAAGACTCAATAATATTATAGAGTGCATCTTAATTCTTACTAAAGCGATGACACATCATCAAAATATGTGTCCCATCTTAGTGTTTTAAGAACACTAAACAACCATTAATTTTACTCATTACATAAGTGCCAAAGGATATATGTCTCATCTTTGCTCATTACTTTAGTGATAGAGGCAATCACTCATGCAAGATAACTAATTTAAACCTGTTAATATATCTTTGCACCATGTTACCATAAATGTGTGCGCCTATTAAAAATGCCATATAATATCAAACCAAAAAATGACATCATGTGCAATAATCACAATAATATCCTATGAAAGAGTGCATCCAAAGTAGAATTGATAATATTGAAAAATACAGTCATCATAATCTACATGGTCCTAGGCTTCTAACATGAGCCTGAAATACATATCTAGTGGTGGGCTTAGTTAGGAGATCTGCAACTATTCAATTGGTACAAATATTTTCTATTTTGACCTCTTTCTATGCAACCATTTCTCTCACATAATAAAATTTAATGTTGATGTGTTTGATTTTTTCATAATATTTAAGGTCTTTAGCATAGGTGATAGCTAGCATACTATCACAATGGATTGTCACTGGATTAGAAGCTCATGTAACACCAACCAAATGCCTTAAGAACCTTCTCAACCAAACTGCCTCTTGCATCGCTGCTAAGTAAGCTATATACTTTACATGCATAGTGGATAAGGCTATACAGGTTGCTTCTTACTAGACTAACTAATAACACCATGGTTAAGTAAGAAGGTATATTCAAAGATGGATTTACACTAGTCTAAATTACTCCACCGGTCAAGGTCACTATAACTAATTAGACACAAATCTAAACTTTAATAGTACAGTATATAAAATCTAATAGTATAGCAAATTTCAGGTGAGTACACATCATTAGTATTCATTAAACTACCCACAACACTAGAATATAGAACTTTAGCCACTTTTCTTTTTTATTATCAATCTTGGAATACATATCTTGACTCAAGGCTTCACCTTTAGCTATAGGATTTTCAATGGGTTTGTTGTTTTGCAGTGAATCATTCAAAAACTTTCTTAATATAGGTTTATTGAGACAAATCTAGAAGTTTCTTTGAATCATCCCTGAAGATCTTAAATCCAAGGATATAATCTATTTCACCCATTTCCTTCATATCAAAAATGGAGACAACCATCCTTTGGTAGTGACAAACAACTCCTTATCATTGCTAGCTATCAATATATCATCTACATACAGAGAAAGAATGATGAAACTACTTGTGGATCATTTAACATAAATATAATGGTCCTTTTTTATCATCATAAATCTATTAGAAATAATGGCTCCATCAAATCATTGTCTAAATGATTATTTTAGACCATAAATAAATCTTTTGAGCTTGCACACTTAGCGCTCTTACCCTTCGACTATAAAGTTAATAAGTTAGTCCATATAAATTTTCTTATCTATCTCTCCATTAAGGAAAGCTATCTTAACGTTTATTTAGCATAGTTCTAAATTCAAATATGGGACAATAGTCAAAATTAGGTGGATCGAGGCAAATCTCACTACCAATAAGAAAGCGTTCTCATAATTTGTGCCTTCCTTTTGGATGTATCCCTTAGCCACAACATAAGCCTTGTATCTCTTAATAGAATAATCTGCTTTGTGCTTGACCATTAGGAATGCTTAACCTTTAGAACCCACTTGTTCCTAATGGTCTTACACCTAATAGAAGGTCTACCAATTTTCAAACTTAGTTAGCCCTCATAGACTCCATTTCATTATTCATTGCTTTAATCCACTTCTTAGAAGCACAGGATGATAGAGTTTCATGATATGTTCTTGGCTCATCATCATCATCCACAAGTATTATAAGGGCTTTTATTAAGCTATGAGTCACTCTACAATAATTCTATCATGGCTACTTTTAAGCAATTGAGGTTCTTATGAATCATTTTCTAATGGTATGCTCCCACTAATTTATGAGTCATTCCATAGTCTCTGAAAGGTTTAGAAATTTCATCCTTCTCCTCTACCAAGCTGCTAGGAGTGCCTTCCTTTTCATCCACTATTTCATAGAGATTTAGCTCTTTATTAACCTCATCTTAGGAACTCATCCTTGATGAAATCCATATCTCGTGACTCACTTTTAGTTACACTTCTATTAGGTTATTTATCTAAAACAACATCCTTGGAATACTCTGGCTATCTTATAAAGATACATTTCTTTCTTTTCGGCTATAATTTTAGTACAAAACAAAAGAGATTTTTTTCTTAAGATCACTAATGATATACATTTGAACCATACCTCGGCCTTATGGAGACTTTCCTTATGGAGTTTCTTCTTCATAACTTCACACCCCATCAACTAATAATGCAAAGCATTCTTTTATTGAATGCCCACCCGTTAGATGACTCTTCGCTTGCTTAAATGTAAACATGTAAAACACATGCTGAAATTTGAAGAAACAAACATATGCCTCGGTTAAAAAGGGCTTACCTACTAGTGAGCACCCATTTTGGGTGAAAGGCCTAATTTTTAATAGTTTGGTGATCTAAAATAAAACTGGAATCACTATTTCTTTGTAATCATCTAGATTTTTTAAAAAATATATATATTATTTTTTTATTTTAACTTTGGCCTCATTGAAACACTACCTTCTGGAGCACAAAGTAGTAGCAGTAGCCCTATTTTCCTCATTAAAGAAGAGAGAAGAAAAAAAAAAAATCTCCTCTATCAACATCCACTACTTATTCGTAGCAAGCTTTAACCATGGTTTTCACCAAGTCACCTACCATGACCTTTTCACTGGTTAGTTGCATGGCCATCATCATTAGCACCTCTTGAGATACCAATCATGCCATCATCCTTTACCTTTTGTCCCTCAATGCTTGTCTTATTCTCGAGTACTTCAATTCCTCATATATCGACCTCCTCACTGCTAAAGTCAATTCTTCCTCCCCATCTTCCTCCTCCTTGTGCCATCACCAGTCGAGTCAATTTCTCTTGAGTCTGATGATGTTAAGTCCCTCTTTGAGCAGGATGAGTCCTTCGATATTGAACCATGCATTTTTATTGCTTGTGCCAAAGTGCTTGACTTCAAATATTTATCTCTTGCTGTCACCACTATCAAGGAGTGGGACTCTATCTCTACCATCAACACTTACAATAGCTTTCTCTATTGCCAAGAGGTAGCAAATTACCTATGGTGGAGTGGCTGTGGATGGATTGTGATGATGTCATTGTCATTGGTAGGCATATTATGGCTAAGATGTACAGCATACACAACATCAAAGGAGATGGTGGATATGATGACCACAATTCTAGTAATTCTCACATGGTTGGAAAAGGAAAAGAAAATTATGTGTGAGGTCCACATATTTTTTTCCTTCTTTTATCAAAAAATAAATAGGAGGAGGTGGTATTTATTTTCTCACACTCTTTTCTCCTCTCATTGAAAAAGATTTTGGCACCAAAGATTAAAACTACCTCTCAATATTTTTTTAAAAAATTTTCTTTCATGTCCATCTAATAACCCATTAACCTTCTCTCAATTAAAAACCTCATGTGTATAGACTCTCATCTAAATATCCATCAGCCTTCCCTCATCATCCATCACATGAAGTAAAACTAGCATGATGATTTTTAATTATTATTATTACTTTATGATCCTAATAAGAAACAATGTGATTACTAAATCAATACATTGTTTTCTTTGATATAATATTTATCAATCAAGCAATCAAAAGAAATAAATTCGTTAGATGATCAAATACAAACTTTAGTTTAGAAGCATTATAGTCAAATTGGCATATTTCCATGCAAAATTACTTCTAACGAAACATAAGAAAATATTTGCAGAGCTATTTTCCTATATAAATTTTTTATCAACTAAATGTTGTAAAATTATTTTCTCTCTAGAAAGCATCTTTCAAGAAAATAGGTCTAAGAAAAACTTTTTCTCAAAAAACTTTTTCCAAAAAAATACCAAATGAGCACTAAGAAGAATAGGGATGCTAACTGTGGTTTTGAGGACTTTGGTCACATTGATGATTTTATGACTTAAATTGTAAAATATATTAATTAAAACTTGTATTTTATTTATGGACTGATTGTATTACTTATTATGAATGTTATGGTATTTTGAATGGCAAGTTTTTTGGAATGACGTGAATGACTTTAGTTATGGATTTTTTGGATAATATTGTTTTGAAATGGTAATATTTCTCTCATTTAAATAGGATTGAAACATTAGTTATTTAAGAAAATGCTATAGATATTATTTTTTAACATATAAAATTTATTAACTTTATTGATTTTGTATAAAAAATAAAATTTTGTAATTCACACATGTTATATAAAATTTATAATTCTTTGGTATCTAAATTTTATGTTATAAAGTTTATTAGATTCCGTTCTTCCCCATTCATTGCATGTGACAAATACTGAAATGAAATTAGCATAGACTTAATTTCTTGCACCAACCAAACATTGGAATTACTTTTCTTATTTTATTCTATTTCTACTTTAATTTCATTCATGTCCCAATTACACTCTTGCCTTCATTCCATCTTTCTCCTTCATTCCATCCTTCGAGCCAATTATGATATAATTGTTACTTTGTAAAAATATAGCAAGCTATTAAATTGCCCTCATCATTCTTTTCTCTTACCAAATGATAATCCAATTAAATATATTCAATTGAGTATAGAATATAGGATTAATAGTGATATAAAATACATTAATATTTTCAGAATTCTCAAATCTTGGTTACATTAATATTTTCAGAATTCTCAAATCTTGATTATTTTGGTTTTCTTGTTAATCATTTTTGAACTTTTGAGTTTGAGTTTTGAATTTTTGAGTTCAATTTTGAATTTACAAATCTTAAGCCAGCTAAATTTCTTGAACATTATTGCTATATATTTGACTCAAGTCATTGTGATTATTGTCTAAAATAGTTGAAGAGGCCGAGCATGTCCTAATCCAATATTCTTTGGCTAACCATATGTGCGGGCCATAAATGATGCATGCAAACAAAGTTCTTGCTAATCTATGGAGTCCATGTTTATCATTTCATTCATGCATGCTATTAAAGCTTGGAAATTTAGAATGCATGAAATTGTCATGAATTTAGTTGTCTTCAAACTTCAAAATTGTCCTTCTATTATGTCCACCTTAGCTTTCTCCTCTTCCTTTATGTGAGCTATTAATTTGTAACTCCTATCGCACGTGTCACCTTTGATGATTCAATCATGTCAAATTGATGCTGTCGTGAAGTAGGCTCTACGTTGGAGAGGTGACTAAATTGCCAGTTCCTCTAGATGATTGCAACTGGAGATGGCTTAGCTTGTGCTGTCTATTTCTTTGAGTGAAGAGTTGTTTGGCTTGAGGGTGACTGGTCGACAGTTGTCCATTAAGATGAGCCAACTTGGCAAGGCAAGCCATTTTCCTTTGTTCAATGACGTGATTCATGTTCAATGTCCTAGATGAAAAAAGTAGTTCGTTGAGTATACGGCAATATTTGATGGTATTCCGACTATTAGATTAGAGATATCAAACATTCTACTCTGTTAGATTAGAAATGCCAAGCAAACCGGACAGCAAATGCCGCCCGACAAAAATGGTCCATGGTGGGCCAACCTGATGGGGAAGATATAGGTTGGGACGTCTTACAGAGAATGAAAGTATAGTACTAAAAAAAATAAAATACTTATAAATAAATAAAATAATACTTATGAATATGTGACATATAATACTCATGAAAATGTTATTTTTGATATTATCATATTACTTATTACATTATCAGTCAGCATTTTTAGGTTTTCTTTTTTTTTTTTTTTTTTGACCAAAATGAATTTTGAGATGGTACAAACAGTTCAAAAATTATAGACCATAAAAAGCTGAAGTGAAACCAATCAGCTGGTTATCCATGGGCCAAAAACTGCCGCCCTAATTTTTCTTACATCAGATTTTTCAATTGGATGATGATGGTATTCGAACATAGATCTTCCAGTGTTCTATAGTATGTCGAAGCTGCTATAAATTTTCAAAGACATGGATACTTAAAAAAAACAGAAGAGAAATAAAAATATAATTAAAGTATATATTTAATTCTTAAATTTTGCAGAATATTGTTTCATTTTGATCCTAAACTATAAATTTTTTAAAATTATTTTTTAACTTATCTTTTTGTTTCACTTCAGTTCCTGATGTCATAAATATTTTATTGACGTGGCAGGTGTACATGTGGAGGAGGATGCTATATTCGAATTCTAGCTTATGTGTAATTCAGTCTCACTTAAAACTCTTTTTTAATGGTTTGATGGGCACTACGATCAATCAGGTCCTAACCTAACCTTCTTTCACCAGCCGACCATCATCTTCGGTCAGCACTCAACCCTTGCCTTTATCTTCGGTTAGTGGTCAGAGCCCCACATCAGGTCGACCACCATCTCCAGCCAGCACTCAACTCAGCTCCTACCTTCATGTCCGACCAATGCACCAACAAGTACACTAGTGGAGCATGGGTTCTTCAATAGCGGGCTATAAAGGCTGGGGTCTCTGATGAACACAGTTTGTCTTCAATTCTCAAATGTCCCATTTTGTGATATAGGACCATTGAGATTGTTGTATGTGAGATTGATATAGACCCTTTCGAAGAGATTCCTAAGCTTGAAGAAACTGTGTCAAAGAACATGTCGTAGGAAAGGTCCATAATTTCCTAAATACCGAAGAGATTATTGGTGCTTTTGGGGATCAAGCCGTTGAATTTATTGTGGGAAAGTTTGAGCTTCTCCAGCATGATGAAGCCTACTGTCGAAGTCATTAGGCAAGGAATTGTCGTGGCTGAGAATGAGAATCTTGAGCCTCTTGCATTAGATCAAGGAGTTGGGCATGAAACCATTTAAAAGGTTTTGCAAGAGTCCAGGGTTTGGAGGTAAGAAGGATTGTCAATCTCTAACAAAAGAGGGTCGGAGAGGAAATTCTTGTAGAGAACCCTGCTTTAGAGCCCCCAACAATGAAGTGCCCTGCGGGGATTCTACTAAAGAGCCAATTATTCTTGGGGTTGATGTGCCTGAGAGAAGGGAGGGGAGCCAAGAGCAAAGGGGAGGATGCCGGCAAGCATTTTCTTCGGGAAGTTAAGGCAGACTACCGTACCTTTTCCGTAGGTGCTTCCATTCTAAGAGCATGTTTTTGGGTTGGAGGAGTTCTAGCCATTGAAGGAGCCTTCTGGTCCTGCTTAATTGAGGCTTAGAAAGCAGCTCTTCACGGCCATAAATGATGGCCGAGTGGTGCAGAGCAGTAGATGGCTGATGAAGATGGTAATCGAGCAGTGCAAGACAATTGGTAGTCAACTGATGGTAAGATAAGTGTAAGGTTTAGGAATTAGGTTATATGCGATGAAGAGCTGGAATTCGTAAAATTTATCTTAATGAGTCAGTGAGGAAATGTTTCAGTTGGTCGACTCAACCTAATACGAATCAAAATTCTCTATTTTTCATATGGGATGCCCGCCTAATATCCTCCATGATGTACATGTGCTACATCAGTGAAGGAATTATGATGTTAATATTTTTTAATGATAAAAAATAAATTAAAATAAAAATAAAAATTTAAAAATATCTTAAAATTTTTTTATAGTATAAGAATGAAAGTGAAATATTATTAAAAATTTTAGGATTAAATATGCATTTTAATCTAAAAATAATTTTTTTAATATTTATTATTACTAGTGCTTATCGAACTCATAAAGATTTCATAGTAAATGAGGATAATTAAATATTTTTTTAATGAATAATAATTATAAGATGATATGATCTTTATATCCATAATTATTTGATATCCATAATTGCTATCATCATGCATTCTTAAATTTTTGCTCATACTTTTTTTTTTTTTTTATCCTCATAAATGCTTCAAATGGGTGAATGGGTACATACGGATTTGGATGGAATTGCCTACTATTTGAATAGCTTAATAAAATAAGAAAGAAGATGGACAATTAATGAGACTTTATATTAAAAAAAATTTCTAAATATTTCTTTTTATCCCCTTTCTAATCAAATGGATGGTACAAAGCAAGTATGCTTACGTCCAAACATTATTCACATTAGCCTCCCTTTTCTTTCTCTACCAAATGGAGCATTCTAGATATTTCTTTTTATTCCCTTTCTAACCAAATGGATGGTACAAGGCAAGTATAATTACGTCCAAACTTTATTCATATTAACCACCCATTTCTTTCTTCACCAAATCTAGCATTCTAAGATGACTTTTGAAAAAGATGTCTTCACCTTCCCATAAAATAGGATGCTCTGCTGTTCTATTTTGCATCAGTGGCTATTCCAGAAGAACGTCCTATTACTCTTATTTTTTTTTATTTCTTTTAATCTTTTCTTTCTTTAACTTCCTCCTTTTTTTTCTTTTTTTTTTTCTGTCTTTTTTTTCCTGTCTTTGTTTTCTTTTGAAAAATATCATCTCCATTTTATTCTTGTTTCTTGACAAGAATGCCTCTTGCCCTGCTGGGATCGAAACGGTGGTTAGGCTTGAGTTGAGACAAAATAAGTACTCATAAGACCTTTTGATGGGGCTTGGATTGATTGGGTCGTTCAATCTCTAGACCAGAACCCCATCACATTTGAAATTGGATTGATATTTTTAAGATAAGCCCAACCCAACAAAGTTCCTATTTGGATTGCCTATTAAGATGCCTCTAAGAACGCGTTTAGTTCACTAATAGGATCGAGATGATATGATATTGCCAATCTAATTGATTCTGAACCACAAGAGAGGATACGGTTTATCAAACTCATATTTTTAAGTACAATTCTAATTGGGCTTATGGTGAAATAATGATTGTGAACCAAACATATCCTAAATAATCATTTCAAAAAGATATGTGAAATAGCGATTGGAGCAATAGCTATTCCAAACTAGCCCAAAGTTTTCATCAACACCAATCCAACCCAAACTTGTAGCCGCAATTAATATGGTAGTATAGTTAGGATTAGATTCGATTGGAAATCAATCGCATGTTTGAAAGGTCAAATATCGGAATCACTATCATGGGCCCCACCTTATTCACCAGACTTTCAGAGCAATAGAATATCTGAAAATTAGATTTTCAGGCATAGAATATCTGAACTATTACATTTGGTTGACTATGAAAATTAAGCATTTTTCTGATAAAGAATAAAACTATCACGTTTGGTTGAATAGTTTCTTTTTAAGAAAAATAGTGCAGAATATTAATTATACCCTTTATTTCTTAAAACTTTTTTTTGTCATCTAAATTTTTTTAACTTCTATATGGTATTATAAAAAATGGCCAAAAAAATGGCCAAGAAATCAAGATACCAAAATTCTAAATCAAAATAAAAGTTTTAGATCAAGATACAAGTTGACACTCCATAGATCTGAAGCATTTTTTTTCTTTCTCTCGCCCGTTAATTTGGAAAAAAAAAAAAATATAATGGAAAAGAAGGGTATGTTAGGAAGATACGATACCGATGGAATTTTATTTCCCATAAAATACGGAAATTCAAATCACATGGAAACAGAATATTTACGGTTGGGGCATAGAAGCGCGAACCAAACATTAAAATTTCACGATCTCTTCTGCCGTGAATCAAACGAATCCTTAGTTTTTCTTTTTTCTCTTAATTTTTCTGGGTTTAAAAATGAAACAATACCTTTTTTTTTTTTCATCATTATTTTCTTTCATAAATCAATCATGGCA
Organism: Metroxylon sagu; assembly: GCA_017589505.3. Taxonomy (NCBI): domain Eukaryota; kingdom Viridiplantae; phylum Streptophyta; class Magnoliopsida; order Arecales; family Arecaceae; genus Metroxylon; species Metroxylon sagu. Next base: position 453,003 of record JACVBY030000659.1, on the reverse strand, counting down.
TATATGAGTTTTCTTCTTCTTCTTCGACTTGAAACATCTAGCTCCTATCATTTTATTGTAGTTGAAGAAGAAGTTAAACTCTAAGATTAATTATTCTACCGTGAGACATTGGGCCTTCATAAATTATATAAAAATATATGTTACTTGTGTAGATATTTAAATAAATAAATAAATTTTGTTAAAAAAATTACCATATACTTATTTATTTTAATAAAAGGTATTTTTAGAAATTTGAATCCAATTCAACCTTATTTGTGTCTGCGTGAAACACTAACAATTGGATTACATAAAAATTATTTTTATTTTAAATTTTACATTTCAAACTTCTTAATTTAATTTAAGTCAATCTATCCCAACCGCATGAGTACGCTGTACCATCCTATCAAAAGAACGTAATGCCAAGGAAGAAAACAAATCTTTGGATTCCAATTGAAGCTCCCTCTTTTTTTTTTTTTTTTCAAGGTCAATGCACAAGCGCACGTAATTCCAAGCTGGCCTCGTGCGCGTATTATCTCACATGTCGACCGTCCGATCAGTGATTCCTTTCCAAGCATCCATCTCCCGCTTGCATCCAACCGTCCGTTACCCACTTACTCTTAAAATTTCCATCAAAGATCCGATGCGAAAAATAAAATATAAGGGAGCGAGAGAACGGAGAGGATTCCTCCCCGGCCCGCCCCCCCCCCCCCCCCCCCCCCAAACTCGTGGCGGCGAGAACCCTCTTCTCAGCCACCCTCCTCCCCTCCCCTTCTCTCCTCACCTTGTTTCCAATTAAACTTCTTCTCTCTTCTCCGTCGACCCCTATTCCATCTCTCCGCCGCCGCCGCCGCCGCCTCCGCCGCCATGAAGGGACCGGGGCTCTTCTCCGACATTGGGAAGAAGGCCAAAGGTCTCAATCTCTCTTCCCCCTGAATCCCTCGCGAAATCAGCGTGTCTTTTATCTCCCGATTTTATGGTTTTCTGGGGCTATTTTTGATCTTGTTTTTGTGGTATTTAGATCTGCTGACCAAGGACTACAGCAGTGACCAGAAGATAACCATCTCGACCTACAGCGCCTCCGGAGTGGTAACGCTCCAGACTCAGATCCTTCATTTCTTTTCCTTTTTTTTAGAGAAAGAAATTTTAATCTCCGATTGCTAGTTTTATTCTCTGTGCTCAATTCTACGGAGGATTGATCGGTCTCTTGGGATATTTCTAGTGTTCCTTGGTTTCCGTTTGATGTCTTTTGTATTTTGAAATCTTAGGGCTATTCATAGATTAGATCGGGCTATTGATAAATTCGATCGGGCTCTGATTTTTGGGTTAGTCCATCTCGGTGGTCTGCTGAGGAGTATTTTTTTTAATGCCATTTTGTTTTGTTTTGCTTTTTGTTTTTTTTTTTGTGCTTGCAGTTGAAAAGAAAGTAGAATCACTGTTACATTTGTTTATCTTTAGGTTGCAGAACATTTTCTTTTTTCTTTTTTTTTTCCCTTGCTAGTCTTAAGGTTTAGGTACTCGTTTTGTTAAACATATGTGCGTAGTTGTTTTGAGCATGGTTGACTGTAGCTGTTTTTCTTCATTGCTGTAATTATTGTTTCATTTGATGGAGACTCATGAGTGTGTCCAATTCTATCAGAATGTGTTAATGAGTTTTGTTGTTGCTGTTGTGGTGGTGGTGGTGGTGGTGTGAAGCATTGGGCAATTCTATCTGTTGTTTCTAGACATATCTTATAAATCCTTTCCTCTTGTTTTCTTCGTATGGTTGTATGAGGATTTCTCCCTTTTTATTTGTCTTCCTCAAAAAGAGTGATTGGGAGCAATTGTTTTTTTTTTTTATTAAGAATTTCCATTCTATGGTATTCTGGTTCACTCTTTCCGCCTCCGTGTATTTTCTAAACAGATCTGTTTAATTCTTCAGCTTTTCTCTTTCATTCTTATGTGCATGTGTTTATGGGTAAGAATTTGACTTTGACTGGGAACTTGGCCATCCAATTTTCTAGTCTTTTTCTACAAAGAGGGCAAAATGATAGATAGCTATGTGATAACCTGCCATTTGTTCTAAATATGATGACTAGTTTTGGAAAATCTCATGGGGAATCATTTTTTTGTATATTTTAAAATACTCATCCTCAGTAGATGAATAATGCATGTTCTCATTTATCAATGTTGGTGTTATTATTGACTAATTTTTTCAAGAGAATTGAAATTAAAAAATAGTGATACGCACATTTTTTTAATTGGTTGTACAGGAGATTAGATGGCACAAAATATTGTCATTGAATCATCATAAGGAGATTTGGATTTGAGTTATAGATGACTTATCTATAATTGAGTTCTTTTTAAATATCTTGATCATTGTAGCTCCATTTTATTGCTTTTTATCAGAATCAATTGTACATTATAATGAGTTAAGCAAGTTTTTATTTGAGGCTTAAAGAAAGATTAGCATTGGTGAATCTCCAGAGAATATAATAGAGTTGGACAATTGATGCATGCAATAAATATTGCTATCACCTGAAGTTTATCAAGGTCAATTCTCTCGGTGAAGTTTTTGTTTTCTGTCAGATTTGAGCTGTTATTTGGCTAGCTACTTTAGCTCTTTTAATTGCAAGTGCCCAATTCATTTGTTTTCCAACAGTACACTATTTTATCATATTTGTTTGCTTGGATTGTGTGATGATATCCTTCCACAAACTCTAGATTTTAATTTCTTTTGACTTTCTTGACAAATGCTTTTCTTTAATCACTTGGTACTTACCAATCTTTATTTGAATTTATGATGAATTGATGATCTCACTAGCAAAATTCAGTTTTTGAGAATGTATTACAAATCTCTTCTACTTTCCCATTGCCTATTCATCTAACTTATAATGTTTTACATTTCTCCTGCTCAAGTGTTTTAATCACTGATTTTTTTTAATTCTTAGTCTTGTGCTAAATAGTGGACCTTTTATCTAGTCAAACTAAGTACATTAAATACGTTTAAGATTGGAAGAGTTGTTACAGATTCTTGGGCATGCTCCAGTATCATTGTCTCATGATGCCAACCTATAAAAGCATCATTGTATATGACATTTATCTTTTTCTCTTGTTGTGCTCTTTCTTTCTTTCCTATTTCTTCTTCTTTTCCTACATAGTTGAGTTTCAGCGTCATGCCCTTCTACTAGTCCCATTTTCCACATACGCGAGACGGATGGCTAGGTTGCCTTCATTACATGAGAACTTAAAATCTTACTTTGTGCTAAATTGAAATAATGGTTTGAACTTATCTCTCATTTATATTAAAAAAATCTGGTAAAAGCTAAAAATGGAATTTCAAGTGACCTTGTTTTCTGAAATGAATTTTATTTTCAGTTAATTTCTATCCATTGGGAGAACGTTAGGCATTTTATATCTTTTTAGAAAATTTTCTATTAATTTAAGTTTTTTTTGTGTAGTCCTAAATTGAGTTGGGCTATTATCAGAAAGTTATATTTTAGCCCATATTAGGTCAGTAAAGATTTGAGTCATTAGTATTGTGTTTTGAATTGGTCTTGATAGTTTTCCATGTTGTGTTCTATAAAGATGCATATTTTGCTATTTTTAGAAAATCTTAGGTTTCTTTTTTTTTTGTCTTAATTCTTTAGGAAGAAAGTCTTTAGTATTTTCCTATACCAAATGGCTAGGTTCACCTCAGGTACCTTTAGACCCCTCGGAATCTCTTTGGAGTCTTACTCCTAAGCCCATCTCCTGGGTGCATTTTAGCCCTCTGTTTCCTCACTTTTGAACCTAAATCTGCTTGAATCTATTTGATGGTCTATGTTGTGCCAAGATGTAGGATGTTAAAATGTAGTGTGACATTTAATTGTATGATAGTCAAATTTTTGTTGCATCCTAGTCTTGGTATAAGCGAGTTCTTTGTACAAGAACTTCTGATTTGGGTTGCCATAGAGTCACTTTTTTATTTTTTTAATTAGAAAGAATTTTCAAGTCTTTTCCTTTTTGCTCTTGTTTAGGTGCGGGCATAGAGTCGGATATGTAACCGCTTGTGTATGTGGTCCCTTGTCTGCAATGTATTACTTGTATGCTGTTATTACATGTTAAGACTACATTTGAACTAGAAAGACGGTCCATCACACATTGTGTAACTATATGTGCAGCATGCCCTTACACAACCCAATCTTATGTGGGCAATGTGCAATTTCAAATTGATGGTTAATTGGGATGTGGGTTTTAGATAGATGACTATATATGGGTATTGTTAATAATGTTAATATTATTTATTATGTTATAACTATAGCTATTAGGTCTTATGTACTAAGTGCTAATTTGTTGATATTACTAATATGATTGTGTTTTATCCAAAAAATGTATATTATCATCATCATCATTATTGTTTATAATGTATTTTATTTTATTTTAAAATAAAATGCACTTGTATGTGTAGCCTTCATATCAAATATGCACATTCCTATCCCTTGGTGGCCCGCATACCATAGCCATCTTTAAAATATTGATATTGGCTACTTGCCAGCATGCCTCTGCTAGTGGCACTTGAATCCTTGAATCTAGATTTGTTTGGAGAATTCTTTTTCAAAATCTATTTGTCAAGGGAACTTTGGAATTCATCATGCCTTTTTTGAGCATATGCTATCATAGGGGGTTAGAAAACCATAAAATTTTTCATTTTTCTTACCCTTGCTAGCACTTGAGGACCCGCCCCAAGTCAGCCACTTCCTTGCAGCGCCTTCCTCTCTTCGGGGAATATTTGGCCAATGGGTGTGCACCAGCCCATGGATGTGCTGCCTTGCCCGGACGCTGGCTCCTAATCGCCATGCGCCAAATACCGTCAAGCAACACACCAAATAAGGCAATCAAGCACGCCAAGCCATAGAGATGCAAGACACTTTTACGGGAAAATCTTCCCAATCTAAATTTTGCGTTAACTGGCAAATAGGAATATAAAGCCTCACGGCAGGATACAACCCTCTCAGTTGCTCTCTTCCACTCCACACAAAGGAATAGCTAGAGACTTACTTTCCCTAGCTCTCTATCAGACTCTTGTGTGCGTTCTCTTCCCAAAGAGAACTTTCCTGAGAACTCTACTCTTTGGAGAACTCTCTTGCCAAGTGCACCTTGCTCAATAGCGCCTTCTTTGGTTCGGCTTGCTCGATAGCTCCTCCCTTCTTTGGTTCGGCCTACCCGTTGTGCTACTCGTCTTATAGACTTGCAGCTAGTGGGTGCATCCCTAAGATCACGTGATCACGCTGAAGATCAGGGGATTGGCTGGGACCATGCGTGCCTGCCTGCTAGCCAAATCCTGCGTGCATCTGTTGGCTAGCTGGCAGCGCCCTCTGGCTATCCCAAGCGTGACTTCCACATCTGCCCAGATCTGTGGCTGGCTCCTGCGTGTGCTTGGCCCTATTGTTTATGCACCCAGGCTGCCTTGCGTTCGGTCTTCGCTTAGTCGCGGCCTAGGTGGCAGTGCGCACTGCACGTGCTCACCTGGCCGCTGTCGCTGTTACGTGGCCTAGTTTTGCGTGCCTGCTCTAGGGCGTAGCGCCTAACCCATGCATGCCCTTTGTGCACTTGCCTTATCTGCGCCGATTGCTATCTTGCGTGCGCCACCTGCCTGATTCGCGCTCACCCATCGGATCTGCGTGATCCTGTCGAATCCATGCACGCCTGACAGATCCGCGCAGGCCTGTAGGATCCACGCGTGCCTTCCAGATCCGTGCACACCTTTCAGAACCATGCGAGCCTTCCAGATTTGCGCATGCCTTTCGGATCCGCGTGCGCCTCACGTGGTCCCGCGGACCTTTCGGAACCACGCGAGCCTTCCAGATCTGCGCGTGCCTTCTGGATTCGTGTGCGCCTCACGTGGTCTCGGTGCTAACCATGCTCGGGCGTTCGCCTGGGTCCTACACTGCGCGTGTTTGCTCGTGCACCTGGCCACACCTTGGCCTTTGCTGAACCTCCCCTGCCAACCTCGCATTGCAAGCCGTGCACTCGTCCGTCTGTTTTGTGCACGCCATCTTTCTGCTCAAGCACCCATGGCTTGAGCCTTTCGCGCGCAAGCACCGCCTCGCGTGGATTCTTGGGTCGACCGTCCCCGCACGCCCGGCCTCGGCACGTCACGCCCGTGCACTCGTGGCCACGCGTTCGCGCGTTCGTACCCCAGCGCCCGCCCTCGCGGCACCGAGTCTTTCGATCAACCTCACTCGCAGGCGTGGCCTCGGCCAAGTCTACCAGGTCTGCATGGCCTTCCTCCGCGTGATGTTGCCTCGGTCTAGCAGGTCCTTGTTGGCCTGCCTTGCTTGCCGCCGCCTACGCAGTGGGCTGTGCCTTGGCTCTTCGGGCTAGGCACGTTGTTGGGGACTTAACAAACCTCCCTCCGATGCCCTCGTCTAGTTGTTCTCGAAGTAGGCATTAATGAGATCTTCGAACTGCCACAGTTCTTTCGCCCTTACCCATACAGCATCGGAGATATCTTCTCCCTTACATTGAATTAAAAATTCAGTTCGTACCGCTTTCTTGCTAGTTCCCACCATTCGATGGTCTAACATCTTCTTGACCTCTCGGTCAAACTCCCTTCTGATAAACGGAGGCACTCGCTTGGGTTGCTCCCTCCCCCTTTCCATATTGCCATCTTCATGGAACGGTTTCAAGAAACTGACATGAAATGTCAAGTGTATCTTGAGCCGCTCCGATAGTGCCAACCTGTAGGCCACAGTACCAACCTGTAGGCTACAGTACCAACCTGTTTTACAATCTCAAAAGGATCATCGTACCTTAGAATAAGCCCTTTATGGTATCGTCAGTTGACCTTCCTCCAAATCTATGGCGTCAGCCTCAGCATCACTTTATCTCCAACATTAAACTTCAGAGGCCACCGATGAGGGTCTGCCTGCTCCTTCATCTACTAAGCGGCCTTAGCGAGGCTATCCTGCGCCATTGCCAAGAGCTCCGCCTTGTCCCGTGCAAACTGGTGCGCAGAGGGATATGGCCCTTGGTCCTATTGCTGCGTTACTTCTACAGGTTGGAGACCCAAGCACACCTCTGTTGGGCTCATCCCTGTTGCTGATGATCGGTGCATGTTGGCGAAGCGCGAGACCGCGTGTCCAAAGGCTCCGACCAGCCACCGCATCAGCACAGATGCATAATGCCTCAGATATTCCTCCAGTAAGGCATTGATCCGCTCCATCTGACCATCCGTCTAGGGGTGGTGTCGTGGAGAACTTCAACTCAGACCTCACGAGTTGAAATAGAGTTGTCCAGAATTTGCCCGTGAATCGAATCGTCCATCTCGATCGCTGATGATGTCAGCCGGCATCTCAAAAATCTTCATTACATGGGTGAAAAACAATGTATGGCGATCTTGGTCGTGCACACTCGCGGTGCGGCCATGAATACTGCATACTTGGAGAAGCGGTCGACGACGACGAAGATGGAGCGCATGCCGTTCACGTCAGGGAAGCCGGTGATGAAATCCATTGTAATGGATGCCCACGGCTTCACTAGAATGGGCAGAGGCTGCAACAGCCCGGCTTGCTTCCGGCGCTTGGTCTTGTCCATCTAGCACACCAAGCACGTCCGAACGTAGGCCTCGATATCCTCTCACATTTTTGGCTAGTGGTAACTCCTAGAGAACAATGTGAACATCCTCTTCATGCCAGGATGTCCTGCCCATTGCGAGTCGTATGTCTCCTTCAGCAAGTTGTGCCTTAAACCTGCATCTTGAAGAATGTATAGCCTACTGCCCTTAGCATACAGTAGGTCCCCTTCGATCCAAAAACACTTGACCAATACCTCCGCTACGTCTTTCTTTAACTTGATGTAGGTTGGATCTTCCTGTGCCGCCTGCCGAACCTTCTCCATGAAAGAGGATTGCAAGGTTGTTAAGGCAGCAACATACTCCTGTACCTTGTTTCGACTGAGTGCATCGGCCATCAGGTTCTCCTGTCTAGGCTTGTGCATCCAGACGAAGTTGAACTCTGCCAGGAACTCCTGCTAATGAGCCTGCTTCGACGTCAGCTTCTTCTGGGTCTTGAAGTAGGTGTTGGTGGCATTGTCGGTGATGATGGTGAATAGAGTTCCCAACAAATAATGTTGCCAAGTGTCCAGATAGTGGATGATCACTGTTATCTCCTTCTCATGGGCCGAATACCGTTGCTCGGCCTCCTTGAACTTCCTACTCTTATAGACCATCAGATGCCTCATCTGTATCAGGACTCCTCCTAGAGCCTAATCAGATGCATCTGTGTGCACTTCAAAAGGGATATCAAAATTTGGGAGTAGCAAAACAAGTTCTGAGGATACTGCCAACTTCAATTGCTCGAAGGCGACTTGACATGACTCGAACCAATCCCATTTTCGATCCTTCAACAAGTCAGGGCGCTCATCTTCTTGGAGTAACTTTAGATGAACCTTCGATAGCAGTTGGCCAGGCCTAGAAAAGACCTGAGGTTCGTCACTTTGGTGGGTGTCGGTCAATCCAGAATTGCTTGGACCTTCCTCTCGTCCATCCGGATTTCTCATGGCCGACCCAATGCCCCAAGAGCAGGATTTCTTGGCGGCAAAAGTCACACTTCTCCTTTTTGATGGAGAGCTTCTGTTCTCTCAGCCATGAGAGAACGCGCCTTAAGTGGTCCACATGCTTGGCTAGGGACTGACTGTAGACCACAATGTCGTCCAGGTAGACGACGACGAACTTGTCCAGGAAATCATAGGGAACATTGGTCATGAGGTTGCAGAATGTTGCAGGTGCATTGGTCAGGCCGAAAGGCGTGACAAGGAACTCAAACGACCCGTATCTCGTCACATAGGTTGTCTTGGCCTTGTCCCTCATGGCTATTCTGACTTGCCAATATCCGGAACATAGGTCCAACTTGGTGAATTATTTGGCCTTGGACAACCGATCGAACAAGTCTGCGGTGTTGGGTACCGGATACTTGATCTTGATTGTGATTTTGTTCAATGCCTGATAATCTACGCACATACTCAAAGACTCATCCTTCTGAAATAGGATAGGTGCACCATAGGGGGCATTGGAGGGCTGCATCAGTTCGGTAGCCAGCAGCTCGTCCAGTTGGTTGCGGAGCTTCGCCAATTCTAGGGGTGCTATCCGATAGAGCGCCTTGGTCGGCGGCCACGTCTTAGGCTCCAACTCCCCTTGGATGACTTTCAGATAATTCTTGGCATCGAGTTCTTTTTTAGTGCTAAGGTTTCGATCATGCCTTACCTTCGGGGCATCATGATCGGGGATGAGAAGAGCCCATGTTTTGTGTCGGCAATCGAAGGAAATCAGGGCGCGAAGAAACAAGAGGCGGTGGTGCTAATCGCCAAGCAAGTAAGCCGTGGTGTGAGAAAGGGGCGCACCACATGTGGCGACCCTCATCCACATTAAGCCTAATGTGGTTGTCAAGGTTCCAGATAAGGTTGGGACCGTGCTGCAGGAGTACGTCGACATCATGTCGGCCAAACTACCGAAGGAACTCCCTCCGAGGTGAGAGGTCGACCACCGAGTCGAGTTGGAGCCTAGGGTGCGGCCGCTCGCCAAGGTGCCCTACCAAATGGCACCCCTGGAATTGGAGAAGCTCCAGAAGCAGCTGGATGAGTTGCTGGTTGCCGGGCTGATGCAGCCCTCTAAGGCCCTCTATGGTGCGCTGGTCTTATTTCAGAAGGACGGGTCTTTGAGGATGTGTAGACTGTCGGACGCTGAACAAAATTACGATCAAGAACAAGTATTCGATGCCCAACATCATAGACTTGTTCGGCCAATTGTCCAAGGTCGAATAGTTCACCAAGTTGGACTTGCGTTTTGGATATTGACAAGTCAGAATAGCCACCGGAACGAGGCCAAGACAACTTACGTAATGAGGTATGGGTCGTTCGAGTTTCTTGTCATGCCTTTCGGCCTGACCAACGCACCTGCAACATTCTGTAACCTCGTAACCAATGTTCTCTATGATTTTTTGGACAAGTTTGTCGTTGTCTATCTGGATGACATTGTGGTCTACAGCTAGTCCTTGACCGAGCATGTGGACCACCTGAGGCGCATTCTGTCATGGCTGAGAGAACATAAGCTCTTCATCAAAAAATAAGTGCGACTTCTGCCGCCAAGAAATTCTGTTCTTAGGGAATTGGGTCGGCTATGAGAAGATCCGAATGGACGAGAGGAAGGTCCAAGCAATCTTGGATTGGCCGACACCCACCAAAGTGACGGACCTCAGGTCTTTTCTAGGCCTGGCCAACTACTATCGAAGGTTCATCCAAGGCTCCAAGGTGAGCCCCCTGATTGACTTGCTGAAGGACCAAAAATGGGATTGATCCGAGTCATGTCAGGAGGCCTTTGAGTGGTTGAAGTTGGCGGTATCCTTAGAATTTGCTTTGCTACTCCCAAATTTTGATATCCCCTTTGAAGTGCATATGGATGCATCTGATCGGGCTTTAGGGGGAGTCCTGATACAGATGGGGCATCCGGTGGCCTATGAGAGTGGGAAGTTCAAGGAGGTCGAGCAGCGGTATTCGGCCCGTGAAAAGGAGATGACAGTGGTCATCCATTGCTTGGACGCTTGGCGAGACTATTTGTTGCGAACTCGGTTCACCATCATCACCGACAATGTTGCCAACACCTACTTTAACATGCAGAAGAAGCTAACACCGAAGCAGGTTCGTTGGTAGTTCTTGGTGGAGTTCGACTTCACCTGGATGCACAGGCCTAGACGGCAGAACCTGGTAGCCGATGCATTCAGTCGAAAGGAGGTGCAGGAGTATGTTGCTGCCTTGACAATTCTGCAATCCTCTTTCATGGAGAAGGTTCGGCAGGTGGCACAAGAAGATCCAGCCTATGCCAAGTTAAAGAAAAACGTAGTGGAGGGGTTGGTCAGGCGTTTCTGGATCAAGGGGGACCTACTGTATACTAAGGGCAGCAGGCTATACATTTCTCAGGATGCAGGTTTGAGGCATGACTTGTTGGAGACACATGACTCGCAATGGGTAGGACATCCTAGCATGAAGAGGATGTTCGCATTGCTTTCTAGGAGTTACTACTGGTCAAAAATGTAGGAGGATGTGGAGACCTACGTTCGGACGTGCTTGGTGTGCCAAATAGACAAGATTGAGCGCCGGAAGCAGGCCGGGCTGTTGCAGCCTCTGCCCATTCCAGTGAAGCCATGGACATCCATTACATTCGATTTCATCACTGGCTTCCTTAACGTGATTGGCATGCGCTCCATCTTCGTCGTCGTTCACCGCTTCTCCAAGTATGCGGTATTTATGGCCGCGCCATGGGTGTGCATGGTCGAGATCACTGCAACATTGTTTTTCACCCATGTGGTGAAGATTTTTGGGATGCCAGTCGACATCATCAACGATCGAGATGGACGATTCATGGGCAGATTCTGGACAACTCTATTTCAACTCGTGGGGTCTGAGTTGAAGTTCTCCACGGCACAGCATTCCCAGATGGATGGTTAAACGGAGCGGATCAATGCCTTATTGGAGGAATACCTGAGGCACTATGCATCCGCTAGCCAGCGCAATTGGTTGGAATTGCTGGACACGGCATAGTTTTGCTACAATTTGCACTGATCATCAGCAACAAGAATGAGCCCGGCAGAGGTGTGCTTGGGTTTCCAACCAATGTCACTTGTAGAAGTGGCGCAGTAGTAGGATCAAGGGCTCTGTCCCATCGCGTACTAGTTTGTGCGGGACAAGGCTGAGCTCTTGGCAATAGCACAGGACAGCCTCACCAAGGCCGCTTGGACCTTCATCAGTGGCCCCTAGAGTTCAATATTGGAGATAAAGTGATGCTGAGGCTGCCACAGATTTGGAGGAAGGTCACCAACCGGTGGTATCACAAAGGGCTTATTCCAAGGTACGATGGTCCTTTTGAGATTGTAAAATGGGTTGGTGCTGTGGCCTACAGGTTGGCACTGTCGGAGCGGCTTAAGATACACCTGACATTTCATATCAATTTCTTGAAACCATTCCATGAAGATGGCAATATGGAGAGGGAGCAACCCAAGCGAGTGCCTCCGTCTATTAGAAGGGAGTTTCACAGGGAGGTCGATAAGGTGTTAGACCACTGAACGGTGGAAACCAGCAAGAAAGCGGTACGGACTGAATTTTTAATTCAGTCTCCGATGCTATATGGGTAAGGGCGGAAGAATTATGGTAGTTCGAAGAGCTCATCAATGCCCACCTGAAGAACAACCCAATGAGTGTGTCGGCATCTTCAAGTGGGGGAGATTTGTTATGCCCCCAGCAGTGTGCCTAGGCTGGAGGGCCGAGGCATAGCCCGCTATGCAGGCGGCAGTAGGCAAGGCAGGTCACTCGCGTGCCTGGCCACACCTAGGCCTTTGCTGAACCTCGCCTACTAATCTCGTGTTGTAGGCCGTGCACGTGTCCCTCTCATGCGTGCTATCTTGCTGCCCAAGCGCCCCTGGCCTGAGCCTTCCGCGTGAGCACCTGCCTCACGTGGATTCTTGGCTGACCATCCTGTGCGCCCTGGCCTCGGCACGTCACGCCTGTGCCTGTGGCCACGCCTGCACGTCCGCACCCCAGCGCCCAGCTCCTGGCGCCGAGTCTTTCGATCAACCTCACCTTGGCCATGGCCTTGTTGGGTCTGCGCAGCCTCCCTCTGCATGATGCTGCCCCGGTCTGGCAGGTCCCCATTGGCTTGCCTTGCCTGTCGCCGCCTGCGCAGCGAGCTGTGCCTCAGCCCTCCAGCCTAGGCATGTTGCTAGCGGCGTAACATATGCTAATATTAAATTTTTATGATTGAAAGTATAATAGAAGATAGGTATGAGTCCCCATACAAAGGTGATTAAGTGATGTAAATCTGAAAAGGAAGTAAGAAGGGAGCAAAGTAGACAACTTGGCAAAAGGTGGTGAGCAAAAAATCTGAGCCACGCATCTTGTAGGATAATGGAATCCTATAATCCCATCAAAAGTTAATATTCTATGGCAGTCTGAGTGGTATTATGAAATACTTTATTAGAGGGCAGGCCTTGGTGCAATGGTAAGGTTGTACCATTATGACGTAGGTGTTATGGTTTCAAAGCATGAAAACGACCTCTCCGCAAGTGAGGTAAATGTTGACATCTGACCCTTCCCTATTTATGAGTGCTCTTATAAAATATTTTGCCATTTGTTTATCTGTATCATGATCTATGAATATTATTGTATTTGGATAGCATTTTAAACATTCTGTGAATCTCCATGTAGATGTTTTCTGCAAAACCTGAAAATTCTTATTGAGTTTGAAAGGATTCTTACTTTTCCAGCTATCATGCCTAGAATACTCAAAAAGTAAATCCGCAATGAAGTTGATGGGACACCACCTCCTTTCTCTGCACATTGTTTGCATCTCCTATTAATTTATGTGCTTGCTAAGAATAGATTAAAGCTTGTCTACATTAAAGCTTGAATGTAAAATAGTCTTAGTAGATCCAGTTGGTTCTGCAAATAATTTGTATGGAAATGTGACATGCATCAGTTCTCTTGTTTACATACCTCCAACAGAATGCATCCTCTTCTTCATTATCAAGATCAAGTACATAATGAGAAGAGAAAAGCCCACACTCTTTACATCTCTCTAAGAAAGGTCGCACCTCCCTTCAGCCCATTCCATGACCCACTAATGTCTGATTTTGGATTGAAATGATGAAAATGTGCTTCTCCATATCATTCAACACCCACTCTGCGTAATGTCCAAAGCTACTTTCCTGAAAAGGCTCATTTTTTTTTCATTTGGCCTCTTGATAACCTACCTTTCTTAATCATTAAATTTGTGGGCACTACCCATATATGGTCTTCAGGCTGTCTTGCCTTGTGTCCACTTACAGTTTTGAAAGAGATCAGTTTGGACATGTCACTTCTTCGTCAAAACATATATTGGATCCTTGAAGATCGACATAAGATACAGCCATGGTTGTGTTGTATAATGTTGAACATCAGACAGCTGCAATTAGTTAATATGTTCTGCTGCTATTATAAATTTGACCAATACCCTCAGTTTTCTTCTAGCTGAAGAGCAAAGCATCTTGTTTAGCACAATGGAAGTGTATTAATTGGAATATAGGACAAATGATCATTACTTTACAGTTATTTTTGTAGCTCTTATGTCCCTTCTAAAAGGGATCTGATGTGACATTCATCTTTTATTCTTCTGAATGTTCTATAGCCTCTTCCATCCATTTGTCTTGTAATTGTAATCTAGATATCCCTGTGGATGTCAGGTGGTCTTTCTGATGGCTTTTTGAAATTCCTGTTCAAATACTTACAATTCTGTCAGCTTCTGGAAGATGTTGTTAGACTTTTAACCTGACAGAATCTTGGGATGCACTTTGACTTTAGATACTTTGTTGATATGTTCTACCAAGCTATCTTTCAGAATGATAGGCTAAATTGATAGTTATTCAGAATCTAAAGTTCAGGATGATAATTCCTCATAAAAGAAAAAGAAAATCAGGATGATGATGCAATTGGAGCAGATTTTCATCTGACTGAAACTTACAACTGGAATGAGGTTTAAAGCTTTCCTTGAGTTAGTGTATCAGTGTGGTGGTTTCATTTATTTGGACAACATTCCATTTGTTAAGTCAAATGCAGTTTTGCATGTTTGGTCATATTATTTTACATACTGACAAAGTTCTGAAGCTTGTAGGATTACTGTGTATTTTACCATGAGTTCTGTGCATGTTGCTGTATGGTACTTTTTATTGCTGTGTCTGCTTTAGTAAAGTGCTCTTGTTCTCATTTATTTGCTTGCTGAATTCTTAATTTTGTGCAGCTTCTTTACCATGTTCACCATTGTTGGACTTTTTGTTCAGCTTTTCTATTCCGGTGGGGATTATGATCCTATTTAGTGTTGACATCAGTCTTGTAGTTCAATGGTTTTACCACTGTTTTGTTTTCATCCACCTTTTCTGGACAAGAAATGTGGAAGATTTTCAAAGTTCTGACTTATTATTGTTCAGCTTATGTTATTTTTTGTTCAAAATAATCTTTAGCTTTTCATTTGATTTATGTTTGCAATAATTAGTACCTGTACATTGTTTCAAATTGTTGACAGTTGACAGAATGAAAATGATGTGACGTTGGTGTGTAGTGTAATGTAATATATAATATATTACATTGCATTATATATTATCACCTAACACTTCATGAGATTTTTGCATCTGGTTGTGTTTTCCTGATGATAATGATGTAAGTTTCCTTAGGCTTTTCTTGCTGTCATCTGATTTCCTGTGTCCTTGTTAATAAATAACTGGTTAATTCATTTGTTGGTAGTCATTAATTATTGGTGGATTAATACAATAGCCTCACAGTTTTCTAATTTATTTGGTGGTTTTGTTATAATCTGGTTTGTGGTGTGCTTGCAATTTCTCCTCATAAATATATTTTATCAGAAAGTGAAACCTAATTTTGTCTGGTTTATTTTCAGGGCCTTACTTCTGCTGCAGTGAAGAAAGGGGGGCTTTATTCTCTTGACATTGGTACACAATACAAGTACAAGAACACCCTTGTTAATGTTAAAGTTGACACGGATTCAAATGTCTGTTGTTGCCACTTGTTCTTTCTCATGTCAATTTGAGCTATAGATTGTTCAACAATCTAAGCAAATACTTTTTTCAATGCATGACAGATCTCAACAACTCTCACGATGTTAGAAATCTTGCCATCTACAAAAACTATTGCTTCTTTTAAGCTGCCAGATTATAATTCTGGGAAGGTACTAACTGTTCCAAGCTTAGAAGGATTATGACAAAGCTAATAATTGGCTACTAAAAAACATGTTGCTTTTCTTCCAGCTGGAGATTCAATATTTCCACCACCATGCGAGTTTGGCCACATCTGTAGCCTTGAAGCAATCACCTGTTGTTGACCTTTCTGGGACAATAGGTGCCCATGGCATTGCCTTTGGTGCAGAGGCTGGTTTTGATACGGCTTCGGGAACTTTTGCCAAGTACAGTGCTGGAATAAGCTTGGGAAAGCCAGAATATAATGCTTCCATAATTCTGTAAGTTTTTAGTCTATTATGTCATTCTCTATCATTAACATCCTATACAAGGGTAGATCAGAAACTAATCATTTTTTAAAATAAATTCCTATCATATTTTTTTGACTAGGACGGACAAGGGAGACGCACTCCGTGCTTCATATGTGTACCATTTGGATGAGACGCAGAAGAGTGCTGTGGTAGGAGAAATTACCAGAAGGTTCTCTACAAATGAAAATACATTCACTGTTGGAGGGCAATATGCTGTTGATCCCCAAACTACTGTGAAGTCGAGGCTCAATAACTCTGGGAAGCTTGCAGCACTTCTACAGCATGAGCTGAAGTCCAAGTCAATTCTGACCATCTCCGGTGAGTTTGACACCAAGTCCTTGGATAGGACACCCAAGTTCGGCCTGGCTCTTGCTCTCAAGCCATGACTTGTCTGCAGTTAGAGGGTGAAACTTTAATTTTTCGGTTGGCCAAGAAGTTACAGGCAATAAAATTATACCACAGACATTCTTTTGTTGAAGTTTTGGATCGCTGTGGATGATTTGGTGATGCTGGTGGGTGTCTAGGTTGTTTAATGTTTCCCTTTTATTCTTGGAGGTAACTTGCCCTGTGGTAGATTTGTAATGTCATTTGCTGTTGAGGCGCTGACCTCATTAGACTCTCAGAAATTATCAGTGGTTCCTACCTTCCCGATTTTGCATTTGAGAATGATACAGTTCTGACTTTGTGTCTCTTAGCTTCGAGCCATGGTAGCAGCTCACAGAATTCTGTTGTTGGTATTATGGGATTTTTCTGAAAGGACTGACAGGCCAAGATGTGGTGTAGATTTGTTTTATTAGAGTCCTAGTGCCTGCTTTCTGTCTGGTACGAGGCATTACAGGATCTGGTCATCTAGCGCCAACGAGATTGTGTTTATCCCTTGTGGTGAAGTAAAATTTATTTCTATCAAGAGAAGAAGGCTGTACTTTTCTGGATGCTGCGTGTGATGTTTTGCTCTGTAAACCTTTGTTTTACGAAGTTTAAGGTTAGTAACATTGTGACAGCACTGTAACGTGGCACATGAATACTTTATATTATAAGAATATATTCTTTGTAAAGATTGGATACTTCATATTTCCAAACAACGCTCGCCTACTGCAGTTTTGCCTTTCATGATCCTAGCGGTCGACCCAAAGTTGCAGTTTTGCCTTTCATGATCCTAGCGGTCGACCCAAAGTCCAGGAGAGATTTTTACCTGAAGCTTGGTTTCATTCAACTGCAAACAATGGCTTCTCTGTCAGGATTAGTGTTCCAGAAGCATATGCATCTGGATGGTCCATTGGCGCAAGGTGACAAAAAACATCCATTGTAAACCATTAAAAAAAGAACAAGATGATAAGGAGGTTCCTTCCAATTCAATTTTACTAATCACTACCATTGTTAACCATTATAATAACGATAAGAGAGAGAGAGATTACTTTATTCTTAAAACAGTAAACAGATGTCTCTTGGGGAGCCTCTGTAACCATCACAACAGCTACCACAATGCTATAGACATGCTGTGGATCACATCTAAACCCACACCCTCTCGGGATTTCCATGACTCATGCGCTAGGGTCTGCTTGGCAGTAAGATGATGAGAGAATGGATTTAGGGGTTATGTTTCCTCTGAAATCCTCTCATAAGATACTGGAATTCTTTTAAACAATAAAACAAGTCACACAATTGATAGTTCCACCTACAAAAGCAATATTCAGCCTCATTTGTTCTGGCGAGTACAACAAAGCTTTTAGCTCAAGGGCTGACGTTAACTCAAATAGAACAGCCAAAAGGCACCTGCTTGTGACTATATTTTAATCCATGATAGCTCCATCTTTGTCTTCTTGCTGTTCATCTTACAGGCTGCAATGTAGGTCCAAGTCTGCAATGCAGGACAAGTTCCTTGTTTTTTCACAGGCTCAGGATCATAGTCAATTAAAACATAAAGAAGCATCATGTTCAGCTTGAAGTTCGATATGCTTCTATACTTGTTAAGAAATGGCATGGCTTAAGAAGCACTCTGAACTAATGAGCAGGAGGGCTTTAGTGTCCAGACAGTTGTGTGGCTGATGAGGATTGACCTATAATATAAACATAAAGAGTGAACTTATAAAAATAGCTACGAATGACTAGGGAAAAAGAATTCAGTCAGTAGTACAATAACTAGCTAGTGGTGTATGATATATAGTTGATTCAAGTAACGACTAAGACTGTATGTTGACGTAACGATGAAGATTTGAGTGGGTCCTAGAAGAAGGGGTACTTTAATTCATGGTGAAGGATGCTGTAAAGGGGAAGATCTAAGGTAACATTAGCCGAAATTCTGAGAATGGATATGGAAGAGCTTGAAATAAGATCAAAGATAGCTAAATAGGAATGTTGGATGAATGAGGATCAATAAAACTAGCCACAAATGGTTGGAACAAAGTTTGATTGTTATGGTAAAGCTCTTGTGTCAGTAAGGAAATAGAAGGATAACTGAATGGCCTGATAGAACCTTTTTCTTTTTGCATCTAGGAGATGGATCAGAACATATCATCACTGGTATGAGAAAGAACGTTCCTTTTTATGGATTATTCAATGGAGCAAAGTTGGTTTTCTTTCTATTATTTCATTGGCCACAACTTATAATTGATTAGCCATGGTACCTAGAATATTCATATCTTTAATGGATACCACCACATTGAGGACCATACATCATCTTGGGGAGTCTTTGGGCACTTAAGGAGGGCCAAAGACCTCAATTAATAACTTCTAGCCATTTCTTTCTAGGCAAGGTCTTGAGTCATTGCATTTTCACTTGTCAATTTTGACTTTAGCCAAATTTATTAGGAATTTGACCAAAGAAGGAAATAAAAATAGATAATTACTAAGACCAAGATTTGAAATTACGTGGGATGGGATCATCTCAATTTTTTCTTAGAATGGAATGTGCCAGGATGTGCCGCTATCTTGCCCTATCTTAACACTTAGGACAAAGAATGTCTGAAGACATGCCAATTGGAATGTTGAGACAAGAGCGGAACACTTGTTCTGATATTTGAGACAATCCTGTCATCCCAAAGAATAACGTATTGGGATTTGAAACCATGGTAAGATCATAAAATTTAAACTCTCGGACAAAAAAAAAAAAATTCCTTCCAATTTTTGAAATGAAATCCTCAAATATAATTAAGTAAAAAATATACATGTTGAAGGACTTTTCTCACCGAAGACAGCCTCAGTTTATTTTCTTTGATCATCTGTACCTTTCCTTCAATTTAATTAGTGAACTAACAAATTGGTTTCAAATCATAGCTGGAGATTCATTAGCTTATTGACGTAGAGATGATAATTATATTTATGATAGTAGTTTTATTACTTGCTCTTTGCTAAGCCTTTTTTAATGTCCTATGATCTCATTGTAATTTAAACACAACATTTGATAAGATCCCGTAATAAATTGTTTAATACAAGTCCATTTATCCCACTCTCATTTATTTGATGGCTAATTGTCATATGATTAAGATCTGTCAGCTCATATAGTTAACTGGATCAATAGCTTTCCTAATCATGGTTCCCATTGACATCTAAGGCCAAGTACATGCATCTTTCTTTGTCCAAACCAGAATGATGCAGGACAAATTGGGGCTAGGGAACTGCATATGCGCAAGAATGGGCCCTTAAGAACTTAGGATTTATGAATAGTGAAAATATATGTGAGACATTTTTCTAAGGCATTTGGAAGCTAAAATCTATGCTATGCACACAGGTCTCTGCAATTATGCATAGACAAACAGCGATTATGGTTGGACTAAAGAGTGGATGGCAAGACTCCCAGTGAGTTAAGGGATCAAAATAGTGCAAACAGATTGATAATAAATATAATTATATTCAGATCCAAGAGTAATTATTAAACACTGAAAATAAACAGTAAGAATATGTAATATATTTTTTTCCTAAATGGAAGAGCAATAAAGAGAGAAGAATCAGAGGAACAAAAACAGAAGAAATAAAGTGAGAGAATAGAAGGGGACGGAAGATAACTGAACCTTGGTTTCATTTATTTCTTTCAATCAAATAATCTTATGCGCAATCTCTTAAAAGAGAGGATTGCCATCTTTATAGAGACTCAAAATCTTGATAACATTAAATCTTAACGATTAAATTAGGAACAAATCCTGGCCATCCGTTAAAACTTGAGAAAACTTAAAAAGACGTAAAGGTCCCAAGTATGTTAATGCTACATTACCATGAACATTTCCATGTTACAGTACCAGAAATAGCACCCATGAATGGTACCTACTACAGTATTGCTACAGAAGCTTGACATTAGAAACTCTTTAAATATCATTAAAACTCTTCAATAAGACATGGACTGTGAGAATCTTTTGTGCTCCTGCTTCACAGAAATACATCACAACAGTTGACCATTAAGCATGTATTAAACCTGCTTCTATTTTAGTTGACACATGTAGGCTTTGTTTTCCAGCTAGAAGGGAATTTCAACATTCAACTAAAACAATAGACATAATGGGCAGTAAACATCATGATGATTATGAAGTTTATTATCTATGACTAGGAGCCTGTCAAAAAGGTCTCTTGTGGTCCACATATTGCTTAGGTTCTAGCTTGCAATCTTGTGTTCCCTTTTTCTGAGGCTATAATCAGCATGACTGTACTCTTGACATCCAATTCACACCTAGAAGTACTTACACATAGTAATGAAAACTTGTTCTTAAGCATAGTTTTCTCTCCTGAAACTCATGCCATCAACCTATAATGCAGAGTTTCCATTCTCCATTTTTTTGTGATATAGCTAGAATATTTGTTCTGAAACTATTTGAAAAATTTAAGTATCAATATGCACTATCTTGTCAAAGATTTGATATTAGAACATGCAAAAATGTTGGCCATATGAATCCAGCTTCTTGTGTATCCACTGCACCGATCTCCAGCTTTATTTCTGATTCTATCAAACATAGGAAATCCTCATTAGGTGGTTCTTGGCTATAATAGGATCTGAAAAAAGTTCAAATGGATCCCTCTTTCTACGCAGTTATTTCATAGACTATACAAATCATCCATCATATAGTTCAAAAATATAAGAAAATCAAGTTAGTTCTGTCCATCGTTTAGTTATCTGGCTCTGGAAAGTTGTAGCTGCATCAGAGGAGACTCGCCCTTCTCATTCTCTGATTTAGTAGTTTTGCTTTATGATAGACAGTCCTTTAGAATTTGCACCAATGAGAAGAGTGGCACTAACCAGTTATTTATATTCCTCATGATTCCTAACTTCTCAAAAATTCCATACCTATGTTATTCATTTTTCCTTAGGGCAAACCTAGTTTATGAGCTTTTGTGATAATTAATCCATAGCATTGACTCACCCTTCTTATAACTAGTCCATTTGCAAGGCCACATAAATTCCAACACCACAATTCCATAGTCATTACCATGAGGGAGAAATGCAGACCTAAAATTGATAAAAAAAATAAGAAAAAAATTGTTCTCGATATTTTCAAATTAACATCTTGGTATGGAACATCTTATTGTAACCATAGGGCTTAGGTACGTAACTATCAAAGCTAAGTTGAACGACCTGTGGTTTCTTGAAGAGTAAGACTAATATTTCTCAATATAATAATGGCCATAACCACACCAATGAGCCTTCGTCCATCTAGCTTAGTTTCACTTAATGTTATACCTGTCTTGAGTATCATTAACAAAGTTTAACATGGCATAACATTTGACACTACTTTGTTATGCCATAATGTCAACAATATAATTAAGACAAATATCAAGAAGATAAAAAATATAAACTATTAACTATAATATAAAACATGCAACATTTATGCCAACCATGAAGTACACCTATGAATTTTTCTTTTTCTTTTCTTTTTTCCATGTCTATGTTAAGGGGATTTTTGTGCTCCTTATAAGTTCTAGATGAATGATCGGTAGTCCACCTTCCCATTGTTCAGTGGATAGCATCCAGAGGTGACTTGGCCATGCACTGGCAGATGTTTGTTTTGCAGTTGGCAGCCCAAAATAGCCCTTCACCATGTTCTTAACTGCCATTGAGAAGATATATTTGGCTTCCTTTGAAGAACATTTGGCATATCAAAGGAAGGCCAGTTAGTCTAAGATCCTAGTAGACTTAATGGACACATAAATGAATTCCGCCAAGTTCAAAAAGGAACTGTTTGCTAGGGAATTTGATGAGAAAGAAATACTAGGATCTTCACCAAGAAGTTAAAACCTGTGCAAAAGATGAACCAGCTAGTAATGTCTTCTAGAAGAATAGATCAAGGCACTTGCAATCAACAAATCAAGGACTTTCACATCCTTAACAGGCATTCACACGCATGCGCATATGTCAGACGCATGCACGCACTTACAATACTTATGATCAATATTTCTCTAGGTGATGTGAAATTCCAGCTCCAAAAAGAAACCTTAACCGCAAGGTCATCCAAATATCAAAGTTTAACCTAGGTAATCTCTCACTATCTCAATAAACTAGGCTGCCAGGTTCACATCCTTAATCCACACATACACACACAAAAGTCAAAACTCCTGGTTGGTACTCTATGGAGGGTGAGAAATTCCAGCTCCAAAAGCAACCTTAATCACAACATCATCCAAAGTTTAAGTTCAACCTTTGCTTTCTCTCAATATCTCAATGAACTAAGTTGGGAGTTTCTCATCTTTGACACACACACGCGCACACAAGTTGATGCTTCTGGTCGGTATTCCTCTTGGGGGTGAGAAATTCCAGCTCCAAAAGCAAACTTAACCACAAGGTCATCAAAATTTTAAAGTTGAGGTACTGTGACCATATTGGTAACTTATTTGTCTGGTGCGGATTGGTATGATATGGCACCATGCTGATACATGGTACGCCTATTGATGCCAGCACTGCAAAATTAGGATATAGTATCATGTGTTGGTACTGTATGGTACCGAAGCATATATTAGAATCTGTATCTTACTAGTACAATACTGTATAGTTGGTACTGTATTGTAGTTTGATATATAAAGTCATATAATCTTCCACTTTCGATAACCTACCATGCTCCACTATAGGCAAGCTTTGTTTGACAATATCAGTATGGAATTATGTTGAAGGACGCAACATTAGAATGACATCATTGATACTTAAACAACTTAGACACAAGCTCCAAATGGCATAGACAAGGAAAAATAATACCTCATGAAGAGACTACCACCAATGTGCATCAGGATGTACAAGAGTAAACATGATCACAGGCAACTGTTATCAACTTTGAGGTTTAAACCTTTTGCCCCATTTCATTAGAAGCTCTTCGATGCTAGCATCCATTCTAGTCCCTCTACCTCCCCACACCAACATGTGAGCCAGGTCACCCATAGATGAACCATCCACTTCATGTACTGCCTTGAAACCCATCCTTGTGTAGAACCGAACAAGCTGACATTCAAAATCACCATAAAATAATCTCAAAACAGACAACCAACGGTAGTCCTATAACACTGCACACACACAGATATAGAGCTAAGTACCAAAATATCCCACAATGTAAATTTCATCAAGAAATTAAATAGCATGAGACAACCTTGGCAAGAAAAATGTAAAATTTGACCTTTTTGATTCTAATATATAGGACTCCTTATATCATCGCCTCTACTATATTTGCATTTATGAATTTTCCTCTCTGGCCTGGGTGTTCTTGGCAGGCTCATCACCTTCCTAAACTTCGCTTTCACTGGGATTTTGGCAACAATTCTTCTGAGGTTTGACATTAGGTTGATAGGCCATTGTACAAGGTGCTCAATTTTTCCCTACAGTTTTCTTGAGTGATGATGATGATGATACATTTCCTAACTTTCTTATCTACATGTTCACATGGTATCGTTAAGTTACTTCAAGGAATAACAACAACAATAACAAAGTCTTGATCCCAAACTAACAAAGGTTAGCTCCATAAATCCTTTTTCTCCATTTTATTCGTTTACACTTTCAATATACAACTGTAACACTTTAATAATAAAATTCCTTGAACTTAATGATAGGTTAGTAATCTAAATCTACTGAAATAATTCATAATACAATGACAAAGAAAAGATGCAAGCATCCATATCAATATTAACACACCAACAAAAAATTGTTAATTTTTATCTATTGCAACACTTCCCATCTTTCTAGTTCAAGTCCTTCAATTTGAGCTATATAAAATCTAGTTATAGAATTTCCTTCTCTAATTACCATCCCTTTTTAATGCCAAACTAATGCAACTCTAGCTTCTAAAACTGCTTTGCAACAGCAAGGAGCTAGTCCACTTCTCACAATAATAAATTCCTAGTCCTGATCAAGTTGAACAAGCTTCTTTCGTTCATGCTTGTGATGTCACAAAATAATATTCATAAGAAAAAAAAAAAAGGGAAAAAAAACAGCTTGTTCATGATCACCTGCTTCAAACTAAGTCAAAGGCTAGTATGAGTAAATGTTTTTATATTACTTGGTGCAGTACACTTGTATTAAAAAGCAACAGGGCATTATTATCCTTAACGATAACATCATCAAGAGTTGTGAGTTGCGAGGTTCCTTTACCTTGGAGTGATAGAGGGGGGAGTCGTTGATGGCGAGGAGCTCGGCCCGAGTGCAACCCCGGTCGAACCCGTGTCGGACCGCGACGGCCCCGAGGAAGAGGCCCAGGCCGAAGATGGACCGGTCCATGCCGAGCGTCTCCCTCCTCATCCTCATGGAGTCCAAGTGCAGAACTTTGCCCTCGAGCCACGGCCTAATTACTCCCTCTGCCCTCCCCAGCTCCGCCCCGCCCTCGCCCTCCGCCCGGACCCGGAAGAAGGGCCCCAGGGACCGGAGGCGGAGGCGGAGTCCCTGGGCTCTCGACGACTCCATTATCTCGGACATGCTCGGCATTAGAGAAAAGTCTATGGGTCTCTCGGGGGAAACCGCTGGTGGACTGGGTGGGAGCGAAGCCATGGCCCGTGACCTCGGTTCCGAGGCTTCTCTCCTGAGATTAATCATTGTTCTCGCAGGAGAGAAGGTGGCGTGGAGGGACGGGAACCGTTCGTTCGCATATTATTCGTCCGGAGATTGTAGTCCCACGTCGGCTGAGATTCATAAAATTTAAGGAATATCCCCCAGCGGGGGTTTTACTAATTAAATAAAACTGATCTAATGCTATTTGGCCTAAATTCTAAATTCTTGCCAGCTTCCCAAGCTCTAAATAAGTGATAGATTTCAATCAGTTGTGCAGCACCTCAGGCATGCATTCAATTATCACTTTTAAGACCAAAAGAAATGTTAACGTTTTTTCTTTTCTTTTCTTTTCTTTTTTTTTTTTTTTTTTTTTTTTCTGACCTCTGTGATGTGACAGTATGACAGTATTTATCAAGCCATTGCGTGAGAAGGTACGGGGACAAATTTTCAAGACTTTTAAATTACATCAGCCTCTAAAATGCCCCAAAGCTTCAACGAAAATTGTTTCATCCATAGCATTCGTTGTACAGTAATGAGAACAGGTTTAACAAGTAACCGGCGGCTTGTTTTACTTGATGAAGAACATGTCTGCAAGTAAAATTAGACGTAGACTGTAAGTGTAATTTGATGCTTTGTAGAAGAGGGTACAGAGATTCAGAATTTTCATTAATCCAAAATACTACCATAAGTGGATCATCTTGTAAGACAATTGGAGCAAAATGGGCAGCATCCATTCCTAACATTAAAGCATACCAAGCAGGATGTAGTTCAATTAAAGGTACAAAGGAGCTGTTAAGGAAATAGCAGCATCAAGAATAGGCTTCCTTGGTGATCGTCAATGATAACTCTGGCTCCTATCAAATTAGAACGAAGAGACCCGTAAAGTTTATTTTGATGACTTTCAATTGAGGGGGCTGCCACGAAATGAAAAGTGATTTTGTGATGCGAGAGAACTAGAATTAGATGGGCTCCGAATGCCAGTGTCTAAAAAATTGGTGCTCCTTTGAGTGAAAAAACTCCTCTGCTAGATACTCGCATGTCTAAAAATGTTGACCGAAATAAAAAGTAGAATTTTCAAATGATACCTCATTTCTCCCTTCCTAGATTAATCAGAGCAAATAAATAAAGGAAAGTTGAGAGGAACTCATCTACGAGTTGGTTGGTTTAGTCATCGAAAAATATATGCTTACTGTACTGATATGATATGTTGAAATTAATCCAAAAGGCTCCAAATTATTTGAGACTTTTCATAATGAAAAAAAGAGGTGATCAAGATCCTCTATCCCAAGTTTGCATCTCCCGCGTAAAGGAGAGAAGGAAGTAATTAGCGGCAGTAGTAAGACCCCCATGAAATAATTTCTAAATAAAGTGTAGAGCTTTAGAATGGATCGGTAGTTTCCATAGCTCGATAAAGTTAATGGCAGAAACATTCTCAGAATTTGAGATCATATCATGATACACCTGCTACACAATAATTTTTGAGTTGAATCCAAGACCCCAACAAAAGACATCCTTCTGGATTATATATGCATGAGGACTGGCTAGAATTTTATCTACCAATATTGAAGGAAGTAGTTAGTGATCAGCTAAGTATCTTATCTTAGTAACCCTCTTGCATTACAATTTACTAATTGCAGACAGCTCAGATACAGTATCTAGGATTTGATTAAGTAGGATCATAGAAAACCAAGGCTAAGTTTAAATGTATAATACCCAAAAATAATCTCATATCGGATGGAAAAGAAAAGTTTGAAGTGCTTATAACTCAAGTTTATCTGCTATTAATTAACTTCTAATTTTTAGGACCATGTGGTTTCGTCCACTAACGAATTAATTAGGCCAGCAGTTGGACTTGGGACTTGGAGCGTTACAAATGGTATCAGAGCTGAATCAAGTGCGATGAGGACGTCACATTATAGTAGGACTTGGGGTGTTATAAATGGTATCAGAGTTGACTTAAGCGCGATGAGAATGTTACATTATAATGAGACTTGGGACGTTACAAATGGTATCAGAACTAACTTAAGCACGATGAAGACGTCACATTATAAAAGGAGGAGATTGTAATACCCCAAAATATGATGTGTTATAAGAAGGAAAATTGTAATATCCCAAAAGTAGTCCCACATGGACAAGAAAAGTTTGAATTACTTATAACTTAAGTTCACCTACTACCAATTAATTTTCACTCGAGTTTTTAGGACCATATGATTTTGGCCCACTAACAAATTGATTGGGCCAGCAGATAGGCTTGGGGCGTTATATCCATATTTTTTAAATTGATTCCCTTAAGAGGCATACCAATCCGTTTAATCCAAAGTAAGAAGGATGACCTTATGGAGCTTGTACACTACTATAGTTTGTTAGTTTTAAATTTTATTGATTGTAACTTTGTTTTCTAAGATCAATTTTAATTAATGTTTCAAGCCCTATTATCCTTATTTTTGAAAAAAAAATTTATTTTTGAGAAAGTGTTGGGATAACCTAACCTACTTTCATTAAAAGAAGAATATAATTTATTAAGTTTGCTTTCAAATAAACACATCTTAATGCCTTGAACCTAGCAAGATTTTTTAAGTGTCAAAAAATCATTCAATCAAAAACATATTTTGACAAATATTCAATTATAAATATGGAGATACATTTCTGATTCCTCATCTTGAAAGGTCACTAGGACATTGATTGCCTTCTTGATATGTGTTGACCTCCATGGTCAAACACCCAAAGAATTGTGTAAGAAAACATTATTGTGACAAGTTACACCTACATTTATTTAAGATAATTTGATATGTAACATATCAAAGTATTACCCTTTTTTGCTAGCTAAGCAAATATGGCATTATTAAGATTAACTCCAAAAAATATTTTAGTAACTTTTCAACTTTTCCACCCTGAAATTTTTCATGTAACATAACACCTTTTCTCTTCATAAGGTAGTTAAGAATATAAAGGTATTTTATATTTTCTAATGAATAGATTGAGAAAAGGATAGAATTCTAATGAGAATCATAACATATGAGTAAGAGCAGTTGGATGAAAACTAAAAGGAACATGTAGAAAATATAAAAGGAGGTTCAAGGAATGCCAGAGAGAGAGAGAGGAATGCGTAAGCTGAGTAAATTTATTAGATGGGATCATGATCATCACTGCTTTCTCTGATAACCATCAGCCCTTGGTGTTTTAACTCATCGTGCATTGTAAGTTCATTTTCATGGACCGACTCTAAGCCATGACATTTTTATTTAAATTTTGTCCAAACAACTTGTAATTTACCTGGTCAACCCCTTACTGATGTCAATCAACTTTCTAGATGAAAGCAGAAGATATTTCTTATGTTAGAGGGATCTCCATGCCATTAGCTTACCCAACTTAGTCTTTGTTTGAACAAATTCAGGTCTATCTGAACTCTTGTACCTTTCACTATTTTCCTCATTTGAACTTTTCTCCTTTACTTAAAATAGTCATCAATATGCTTATTCCCAGCATCCTACCAACTACCCATGCAGCCTTTGGCCAATTGACCCGTTCTCAAATCCAAAGACCCATCTCAAACTCCAATAAATACCTACCACCAACCCAAGTTGAATTGGGGAACTCTCCTGTGGGATGGGAAGGTGCCAACAGGCCAAGTCTGGTTGACAAATACTCTCTTTTCTTCCAGAAAAGAAACAATCCCTGGCCCTCCCTTCTCTTTTTCTTTGTTCTTTCTGAATTTTGGAGAGGATGACTATTGCCAAGCAGCCTCAGATTGGTAATCTCTCTTCTCAAGGCCTTCAAAATTACTACTCTTTAAAGATCAAAGGGCTTCCTTTCTTTTTATACTCAAATGGCTGATTGTTTGCATGCAAGGATGTTAAAATTTATATTTGGTATGGCATGTCTAGTTTTCTGAGGTGTTGTTCCTCTTACTTGTAGTGGAAGTGGGAGAGAAGAAAATCCACACCGAATCAAAGGATGAGGTGTTGGATGGTGGATTCGTTGCTCCTGAAACTAACGCCTTCGGCCAAAATTTTAGGTAACTTTCTTCTGTAAAATTCGTGCACGTGCAGACTAAAGATTCCTCACTACATAAAAGAAGTAATGAATAAAAAAAAAATTATGGCAGAAACTATGAAGCTGAATCAGAGAGGAAAGACTTTGTCGAAGAGTTCTATCGAATGAACCACATTCATCAAACTTATGAATTTGTATGTAAAATGTTCTTATCTGCTGATGGTTTATTATTTTTATGTTGCTCTGGAATTGAACGTGCATATAAACTTTGGCTTTGAATTGATGCTCATCAACAATGATAAATGATTTAGGTGAAGAAGATGAGAGAGGAATATGGTATGTTCAACAGGGCTGAGATGAGCATTTGGGAATGCTGTGAGTTGCTTAATGAGTTTGTGGATGAGAGTGATCCTGATCTTGATGAGCCCCAGATCCAGCATTTGCTGCAGAGTGCTGAAGCTATCAGGAAGGACTACCCTGATGAAGACTGGTTGCATTTAACTGCCCTCATACATGGTACGTTTTCACAAGTCTATAACATTTGGCCTTTAATATTTTAGAAGATGGTGCAGCAGCGACCTCTCATTTCATTAGGTAAATGAAACAGAATATATAATTATATCCCCACCTTTACTGCAATTAATTGTGGTCGGTTTTACAAATATTTAGTATTTTTCATCCTAGTAAGCCTACCAACTCTTGTTAACCTTAGCTTTATTTAAATTCCTTGGCACTTCTTTGTTTATTGAGAAAATTGATACTTCTGTGGTTTTCTTCAATTATTGACCATGTCCACATAATATTTTATTTGTCTTGTATGGTTATTCAGATGGCATCTAATTAACTTCCTTTTCTTATGCAATTAAGATCTAGGAAAGGTTCTTCTCCATCCTAAATTTGGGCAGCTTCCCCAATGGGCTGTTGTAGGTGAATGCCATGTCCACCCTACCCACTCATTGTTTCCAGTCTTTAATCCATATGCCTTCCCTTCCACTGACAAGGATCCAATATTCACAGGCGACACATTCCCTCTAGGCTGTGCTTTTGATGAATCCATTGTTCATTACAAGGTCATTTTCCTTCACAAAGCTATCTTTGTTTGATATGTTGTCTGAAGCAACTACATTGCATTGCTAAAATTGTTCTGAAATCATCACAGTATCTGAAAGAGAATCCAGACTACAACAATCCTAAATACAACACAAAGAATGGAGTCTATTCTGAAGGATGTGGACTCAATAAATTAATGATGTCATGGGGGCACGACGATTACATGTATATGGTATTTACTTATAACCTCTCGCTTCTTCATGAATCTAATATATATGATTCTATTAATTATTTTTGACCAAGGTACTATTTATCTTATTATTGGATTCAATTCAGGTGGCCAAGGAGAACAAGACCACCCTACCTTCAGCTGCACTGTTCATTATCCGATACCATTCATTCTACCGTAAGATTTGACTGCTTAATACTTCCTTTCATAAACCATCACATGGAAAGTTTACTGGATCCAATTATTAAGCCAACACTTCCTAATTTCTTATGTCACAACTCAGCATTGCATCGGTCGGGGGCTTACAAACATTTCATGAATAAGGAGGATGAAGAGAACCTAAAATGGCTACACATCTTCAAGTTAAGACCTCATGTATAACTTTTAGCTGATAACAAGCAGTGAATCTAATGATAATCAAAAGTTAAATTTTATGTACTTTTTCCTATTCCAAATGTGCAGCAAATATGACCTCTACAGCAAGAGCAAAGTCAGAATCAATGCGGAGAAAGTGAAGCCATACTATCTATCCCTTATTGAGAAGGTGGGTAGTACTCTCAGAAGTACTTTGTTTTTTCTCCACTAACATTTTTCTATCTCTGTTGACTTGGTATCGTGATTATGTTGCAGTATTTCCCTTCCAAGCTGAAGTGGTGAAGAACATAGGTTTATGGCCCAGTGCTTCATTTCAGTGGCAATCTTTACGAGAGGGAGACAAATTGTTCAATAAATAAAATACTAAATATGTGTCTTCCTGATTTATAGTATTAATGAAAGATATCCTAGGAATTAGGAAGTGTCATCATTTAGTCATGACTCATTCATCATAAAAACAAAATCTCTCTCTCTCTCTCTCTCTCTCTCTCTCTCGCGGGCGTGCGCGCATGGCAATTTGGTTTTAGTATGGATACAGAAATGTTCCACGCCATCAAAATTCTATCCAGAATTTGCCTCATCTTTTCACTGAGGGCTGCTGAAATATAAAAGTTTTAATTCAATAAGAGTTGCAAATAAAAGAAGCTGCTGGTGAATAGCTCAGGCTTGATTTAGCTAGTGGCACTTTCAGCATCATCCACTTAGCGGGTCAGGATCAAGTCATGCACCAAGTCTGTGCTATTAACAAGAGTTGGCTTGCAAAAGCAAATACAGGCCAAATGTTGGTGATTACTGTGATACAGTGTTGGGTGGTAAAGAATGTAGTTCTTAAATTTTTCTGCTTTCAATTATAAATGGGTTTTGGGATAAGTTGTGCTCTATATAGCTTCTCAAGACTAAGAAATAATGTAACAGAGGGCCTGATAGCCAGTTCTCTTCTTCCTTTTCATATTTGTCTCTTCTCTCCTATTCTTGCACCATTACCATGATTTACTTCATGGCATCAGAGCAAGTTATTATCTTCTACCTCTGCTACATTTTTCAGCTTAATCCTAACACATGAGTGATCCCACTACTGCTGTTCCAAGAGTAGCCTTCTAGCTATATTATTTGATTCTGGTCAGTTTTCTTCTTCTGTTGCTTGGAGTTGCTCTTGCCCTGTTGCTATTTTGTGTTGGAAGACTATTTTTCTTAATGGCAAGAAACTACACCATCTAAGGACTTTTCTCATAAGCATAGAGAATAGGTTGTTTAGATTTAAGCCTCTTCACTGGTGGTTTTGGACAGTGTTCTCTCTCTCTCTCTCTCACGCACGCGCGCGCGCGCACACTCTAGAAGAATGGTTGTCCTGCTTTTCTCTAGAATGCCATCATTCACGCAGAAAATGTACTAGCTTCTTATATCTTGGGCTGCAATGGAGGGAGGAAATTCAACATCTAGTGCCATTGAAACAAGGAGAACTCGTTTAAGGGGTCGGTCCATCAACCAATCTGGAAAATCCAAGCCAGCAAACGGGGACAACTTCTTACCTTGGAGAAAGGCTGCAACCATACCACTTGGTAGAAAATATAATCTCGTGGATGTAAACAGAAAGATTCCTTGTCCAGAGAAAGGTAGCCCTGATTATGATGAGTGAGAGGCAAACAACGTTTTGCTTTTGTCATGGCTGTTAAATCTCTTGCAAGAGATTCATGATTATTATGGGTGGGGAGCCTCATGTTAGAGATGGATAGATCTTCTTAGATTTGGGATACATCGCATTAGTTAAGCTTGCAAAAGGATAATATTGTGTTAGTTTATCAATTGTATCAAGAGATAGTCAAGGATAGGCAAGTAGATGGATAAATCTCTTGCTGAATATTATGAACCAAGAACAGTATTGGTAAATATTTGAGTTGTTTGCTGGTCAGAACCAAGAATATGAGCCTATTGCAAGTCCAGTATTGGCCAATGAGAAGTTGTCTTCTTTGAATGCCGCATATACCCCCTTCCAACGTCAGGAGAAAAGAAAAGTCAAGAAAGTGGCTTCCCACAATATGGAATCATTAATTCTCATCTCAGCATCAATGTTTTAAATCTCTTACCCTTTCATCTATTCTTCATGCCCTTAGTTTTCCTTCTAATCTACTTTTACTGAGTAGTTTTACCAAGCATAATAATTGCTGTCACTTTCTTTCCACCACCTTGTGTCTTTCAGGACCTAGAGATAAAGAGAGATTGTGAGAAGGAAGGATGATGATGAAAGATCTTTGTGGCATTTTCAGCTGGGATTTTTTTTTCTCATGTTAGGTGCCATTAAACCTCTTTGCAGTGATCTCTCATGATGTTGCTGATGGAAAACATGCGTGTTACTTTATCAATACTCAAAGCATATGACTAACTGGCTTTTACTCTCCATAATGTTGTTAGTGACCAGCCTTTTCTTATCATACATTATGATATCTGGGCACCAGCTCCTATTGTTTCATTGTCTGGCGATAGCATCAGAAAAGCTCATGTCCTCTCCCAATGACACACAGGAACTGGGGCCAAGTGTCCAGGGCTTATCCAATTAATGATGACCCATTGTATCCTAGGAACAAATCCAAGCCAACCACATTATAATCAAGCTGCCTCAGACAGCCCAAACTTAAACTGGTCATTAAGAACCATCATCCCATTAAAACTGTTTAATTTGGATGGCTTTAGAGACATTCTTTTGTAATGGCTAAAATCTGCCATCCTTAGTCACTGCCCATTTTTCCAGAATTGATGAATAAACGAAGCAAGGAAAAGCTTCTTAACAACCACAACAACATAGTCAATTAAGAAACATAATATAAACATCCAGAAAGCATAACAGCTTGTAAGATCTCCTTGTTAAGATGACTACTGAATGCAATTGTCAAGTAGGCAGTCTCAGTAAGCATTAACTAAAAGATGGTAAAGTTTTTTTTTTCTAGTGAAGAACCACAGTAAATTTTAAGTGATGAGAGCTTGCATCAAATTTGTAAAATGACTAAAATGTTTACCTGCCTTGCTGTAGCGTTCATAGTGGAATATCCTTGCATATCTGATGCTAAATAAAAGAATATCCAATATTTGCTAGGTGCACGGAATGTCCAAATTATCTACAGGTACATGTATCATCAGAATGAACTGATCTTCCTGTCAAATACCCTAAAAATGACTGAGAGACAGAATGTCCACAACCATCATTGTCATGCCCTGATTCAATGACTCATTGATGTTGCAATGAGGAACTGCCTCATGTCCCTCCTCTTTCAGGTGTGTGCACAGGTATAAGTTCATTCAGTTTCAGAATGGACAATTAACATTGTTAGCACTCAGTACAATCATCAGATTCCAAGCTCTCACCTGTTATCAAGCTGAAACATCTGTTGCGCCCTCTTAACGCAAGAGAACCAGAGACCTAAATTTTCAGATAATTGCACATCAAAAAAGTGAGAGGCATAATGTTTTCTCTTAGCTCATCATTCATTCCGAGCCATGGCCTTAGTCCATTAAATCTACATACCAGTGGTAATCATGGGCAGGACTGCACAAATAATTTCATCCAAAGCTGAAGGAAAATCTGCTAATTATACAAAATCACACCTTGCAAAGAAATTTTCTCGCTACAAGGCGCCCAGCCTGATTGCTAGTATTTTCCAACCACAGTCGGTACACAGAACCATGTAAAGATTAAATTTGACTCAAGGGCAAGATATCAAAATGT
This sequence comes from Metroxylon sagu, assembly GCA_017589505.3. NCBI lineage: Eukaryota > Viridiplantae > Streptophyta > Magnoliopsida > Arecales > Arecaceae > Metroxylon > Metroxylon sagu. The sequence continues at coordinate 418,682 of JACVBY030000659.1, read as the reverse complement.
ATTCACAAGAAAGAAGAAACATTTCGCTGGGATGTTTGGGGGGTAGGGGGTAGTTTAAGATGGCTAAGGTTAAGGTATAATCTGACCAACTCATCTCCAGGATGAGTTTTACCTTTTTTAAGCAAGTAAAGAAATACCCTAGGCAAGAGGCTACTAGCTTGATCACTTCAAGACGCCCCTCAAATACCTGCCAATTCCTAGCCTTCTAGACTTGCCATAAGGTACCATTAAAATGTTACATGGACTTCTCAGACCAAACCTCAGCTAATGTCCAACAACCACTGACAACCACTCTCCTTCAACTGCAGGCTCTAATGGGCTGTACACAGAGGAGGTAATCGGTAAACCATTTGAAACGTTGACTGGAAGGTGGGAAATATTTGCAATGTGGGCTCCAGTAGGTAGTCTGCCACAAAGCAACTTCTGTTGGGAAGCCACAGATATTGACATATACCCTTCAGGGGTCAAGCACAAATCGAATGCCATGCACAAAGCAATCAGATCTCTTTGACCACAAATTTGGAGCTAGGTTTCAGTAACAACAACAACCTACATAATGGACCCACATAGAAACTGTTATTTGTCATTATAAGAGAAATGCCAGCTCTAATTTTCTGAGGGACTGGAATTTTTGGGAATAAAATAATTGTTGCTATGATGGCCATACTATAGCAGTCATTGTTATCCATCAGACAAAAATAACAGATAACAATTGTGAAGTAGATGTATAATTTGATTGTCACTGTTCAAAATGATAAAATATTTTATCTTATAGTGATATGGAGACATGGAGATTTGAATTTCAAATTTTAACATATTCCATCTCTCATCATCAGTTAGTACTTCTAAATATCTTCCATTACGTCATGTTAAATATCCAATTAATCTTACCGCAGAACATCTGGACATTTCAACTCTGTGAATTTACAATAGAAACTTATTATTCTTTTGAACATTAAATTCTATATAAGACTACATATCCACCATAACAATACTGAGAAAGAAAGATAATTGTCCAGTTACTGTTCTCAAAGTTTACCAAAAACACTCAAGGTGAAAAGAGTCAAGGTTTTAAAAGTTTCAACTGAAGCAGGAGAATTTGCGACGTACTTGCTCCTCAGAAAAAGTCTGAGAAGTTAGGCAGAGATCACACTTCTAATTGCCAAGATTTAACATTTCTTAGGATGGTTTTATCTAGTGGAATATAACATCCTTATTTACACACTTTTTTGTGATTTTTACCGTTAAGAACTTAAGATCATCTACAATTTAATGAGAAGAAAAATTAAACTTCAAGAGGAATTAGAAGATGTAAAGTCTAGCATATTCCAAAAGTATAGAAGACAATTACCTCATCAACACTTTAGACTTAATATTTTTCTCAACAATGTAAGATATTGGAAACATAAATTATAAGTTCCATTGCACTGTATAAGAGTTTGGCCGAGCCCCTTCACCATTGAAATCATGTTGCTGCAACTCTCCCAGTAAACAGCCCAAACATCTGAAGTTTTACAGTAGATCATTGGCCCTGGAATGTGGATCTCACACCTAGATTCTAATAATTGGAGCCGTTCAACTATATGGAGCTTGTAGTCTCAATTACTTAGAAAGTTAAATAAATTATATTAGAATTTTCTAAATAAACATTTAAACACTCTCTGGTAATGGTCTGGTATAGTAAAATAGCTTACAATCTCATAACAAGGTTCAAGTCTAACAGATTCTGAATACTTTTTGACTGATTAAAAATGCCAATCTGGTAGTCCTGTAGTCAGATTTGGATCCAACAAAGAATCATAACTCTCATTACGTCCAGAACTTCCATTGTCCTCGATAGTTCAGCATTAATTAAGAGCGATCATTGCATAACTGGATACAACATGTAGAACTGTCCAGTTTAAATTTATTGCATGATTGTCTTAGTACAGCAACAGGATCGGAAGATTTGGTATCACAAGCCAAACACGAGATGAATCAAATACAAGCAGCTCCAATCTCAGAAACTGATTCCATCCACCCAAGATTAGCAAGCAGGAAAGAGATTTATGCTCAGTAGAAATGATAGAATCCAATATGATATCAATTTGTACATGAAGATATAGCATCCTCAAACAGATAAAAGAAAAGGATACAGGGGAATTATGATCCATGACACCTAAAACAATATACTGTCAAAAAGAAAAGGGTAATGATCACATCCAAGGAGCTCCAAACACAAAATCAACACCACCTAATGGAAATGAAATGAAATTAAACAGACAGCAACAAGATAATAAAAGAGAAGGCCTCAAACCAGAGCATAGAGATCAGGGACGAAGGAGAACCACCGAAATCCACAGCTCCACTTCTCTTGCAGCATCGGGCACCGTGGCAGCCAATGCCAGGTGCCCCTCGCCACCTTGTAGAAGAGCACCTCTGGCCAGGTGGTGCAGCAGACGCACACCACCCCCTCATGCCAGAGGCAGTACACATGGGAGTAATTATGGTAGCAGACCGACACAAACTTCCGGCACATCATCTCCGGCAGCCGCCCCACCTCCTCCCAAGCTCTCGCCTTTCCTTCTCTATCGTTGTCCACCAGCTCCCACACCCTCAAACTCCTCGATATCCCGTCCCTCCCAACCCCGCCGACGAGGTAGAGCCGGTTCCCACCGTCGCCCACCAGCCGCACGAAGGCTAGCTCGGGCGGGAGACCAGGGGAGGCCATGGGGTCCCACTTCCCGGACTGGAGGTCGAAATGGACGACGGAGAAGGGCTCGGGGGTGGTGAAATAGAGGGCACTGTGGAAAAAGACCCCTTCTTGATGTGAATTGCCGCGACCCAGGATGGGGTCGAAGCCGGAGAAGCGGGTCCAGGCAAGGGAAGCGGAGTCGTAGACGAAAACAGACGTGGAAGAAGAGGAAGAAAGGAATATCTTGTAGCCGTGGGGTTTGGAGGAGGGGACGGAGACGAGGGTGACGGAGGAGAAGAGTTCGGGGCTGGGTAAAGGTACGAACTTTGAGGTTTTGGTGAGGAGATTGGAGATGAGAAGACAGGAGCGGGAGGGGACGAGGGAGAAGCAGAGGAGGCCGGAGGAGGAGGAGAGGAGCTGAGAAGTGTAGGCGGCGGCGGAGGGGAGGAGGGGGAGGGGGCGCCAGCCGTCGGCGGAAGAGTCGTAAAGGGAGAGGAAGCGGTGGGAGAACTGGGGGTGGGAGAGGACGAGGAAAGCAGGGAAGGAAGACGGAAAGTGGAGAAGGGAGAGGAAGGAGGGGGAGAAGAGGAGGGAGTGGAAGCGCTTGCAGGTGGGGCGGAGCGCAAGGAGCGTGCGGAGGGGGAGAAGGGCCAGGATGCGGTCCAGGAGCTCGTCTGGAAGCCGACCCCAGATCGCCGGCTCCATCTCCTCCTCCTCCGCCGACCACGCAGCCCTCGCCACCGGCGGTGGCAGTTTCGCTCGGGCTCTCGGCATCGTGTGTTTTTCTCTCCCTTTCTCTTTTTTTGACTGAATTCTCTCTCTATCTTCTCGGCATCCTATTCGCCGTTCTTCGCTCGCTCGCTCGCTCGCACCGAGGGAGAGAGGGTTTCGACTTGGAAGGCAGGCGCTTATTTACTCTCGTATGGGGTGGATGGTCAATTCTGGGGTTTGGGTTTGTCTTCTAGCGGCCAGGGGTCAATGACGGATAGATAATAGTGGAATAAATTTTAGTAGTGATCGGAATAAATTGGAATTAAAATCTGTGGGTATTTGGGGTGGCGTAGAAGGAGACATGGAAGCGGAATGTGGAGATAAAACGTAGGGCAAGGAAAGGATAAGGATATACAGAGGGAAGGGAGTTAGATGCGACTGGACTCTGGAGGGGCCTGTAATGATTGCCTCCTAAGGGATCATTTAATTGATATTTGGTGGGATGCGTTGAGGAGTCCCATCAAGGTTTAAATATGATTGTTGAATAATTTGGAGGGTGATCTTCGTAGCTTTGTTTGATATTAAATGATGATATAAATATTTTTTATAATTTTATTTATAAATTATAGAATCATAATATTTTTAAATAAATATATTTTTATTGTATCAATATATTAATGATAATTTCATTACACTTTAGATTTATTGATAATTTTAGATTATTTAAAAAAACATGACTTTTTTTTTGACCATTCTCCAAAAAGATAATCATTGAATGTTCTTGTTCCGTTTAAAGTATAATGAAATTATTATTAATATATTAATTCAATTAAAAAAATATAATTATTAAAAATAATATAATTTTATAATTTATAAATAAAATTATAAAAAGTATTTTTATCATTATTTAATATTAGGTAAAGTTACGAAGATTATCATTCAAATCATCCAATAATGATATTTAAGCTTTGTTGGGAATCATTAACATATCCCACTAAAGGTTCATTAAATAATTCTTAAGAAGTGCCGGAGGTCACTTATTAACAAAACCCTTGAGGGTATAGAAGCTAGCACATTCTCGCATGTTATTTCAAACAAAATATTATGGTAATAAATGTTAGGTGAAAATATAATTTTTACTTAAATTTTATTTTAATCCTTAAACTTTTTGCTGCATTCATTAATTAGCTTATGTGACGCCTTACCAGTGGATACATGGATTGATTGAAAAGATGGCATACCAGCTATTATATTAATTTTAATGACTCAAGTAACAGAACATTAGGAGTGCAACACTTTTAAGGCATGAGTGACTATAATATAACAACTAAAAGTTTAAAGATTAAAATAAATTTTAAGTAAAAGTTTAAAAATAAAAATATATTTTAGTCTAAATTTTTCTTAAGTTCACTGTTTTCTCTCCCATTTAGTTTGCCAGCAAAATATGAGATAATCAATATTACATTGTTAAATAAAATATATTTCATATAAGAAAGTTGAATGACTTGTATAAACCTCTTCGGTTGGGCTCCTAGTGTCAAGCGATAATCTCTGGTACATTAGGTATGACTAGAAATTGATGTATTCAATGAAAAAGTTGCACACCTTTTTTTTTTTTTAATGAGAGATTTATGTATAACTTCAAAACTCATTGCATGATAACTTTTTCCTCTAACTTGCAATGAGCATTGGTCTTAAACAATAGCCTTTCTTCTAGCGATTTTTCTTCTCACTAATGTCATAGTGCTAGATATTCATGTGCCTTTAAACCAAACCACTTTAAAAGTCGATCAAATTATAATAAATCACTACTCATGTTAAAGCCTGCTAAAATTGCATCAATTATATTTGAACTTGGGTTAAACTAAATAAATATGAATAATCTAGGAAAGCAAACCTTAGTTGCAATACTACTTCTCAAGATAACCCAAGATGAGTCAAGGGCCAAACCTAAGCATCCATCAAGTGAACCAACCGCAAAGCTATCCCATCCATTGTTATCTCTTGGACCAACTGTGAAGAAAAACTACCATCCCTACATGGCATGCCTGAAATCTCTCATTCAAAATATACATCACTTTCATTGCATTCATACTATTCGTCAAGACAATCATGCAACAGATTTCTTAGCAAGCTTGGCCTCATCGACATCCCAATCTTAACTAAGATGGAAACTTTCTTTTAGGGTCAAACATTATTCTTGATGGAGATATTTATGGAAGCTCTAGAGGTAGGTAGTATTATTATTATTGTTATAAAAAAAAAAAAAAGGGAAAAACACATTTAACAAGCTTATTGCCAAAATGTGCAGCTAAACAAAATCTTTTACATGTGAACTTTTGACAGCTAGAATCGTAGAAGATTCACACTGGCCAGCATTGTGGCCAAAGAATTTAGTTTCCCACAAAAGCTACAGGAGATGGTGCAACAAAACTGTCTCCATTCAGCGTGCTCATCGCCGAGTGTGAACCACCTGAATGGATGAAAGCTATTGGCCTCTTGACTCCATGCATGGCGACGCGTATCTTTTGCCTCCACACGGCAGCTCGAGAAACAGTAGAAAGGAACCACGGCGGCTTGCCCACCCGTTTTCCCCGTCGCTGTGGAACGGATGCCACCATCCACACGGCAAGCTGACATGCGACGCAGCGAAATTTTCAAAGCTTGGCGATTGGTATTAGGCTGGAAGTCCCTGTTGCACCATCGTACCAACTCCATCTCTCTAGAAGAAATTTAAGTCCACGTGAAAGGACGGCTGATCAGTGGGGTTCATATTTGATGGCGATGGTGATGTTTAGGTCATCCGGCCTACTGGCTTTTACCAACCGAATCACTCCAATGACATCACATTTGATTGGGCTGGTAATTTTGATTAGAGATGAAGTTGTATCCAAAGGACATATCAATAACCAACTAGAAGGTTTAAGATGAATAAATAAATAAATAAGAACATTTGGACTGCTCTTCCATTCTTGTTATATTGATCTCGCTAGCACATGGCACCTATCAGACTCATCATGATACCATTCAATAGCTTACCATGCCCGATATAATTCTATAGTAATTTGAAATACATCACTTATTGTAGTTATAGTCCAATTGAATTGAAACCAGATCATGACACATTTATTTCGCTTAATTAACACTCCTCTACTAGTGCTTGACGAATTTACTAATAATAAAATAATAAGCTCAACAACTAATAAGTAACGATCGTCCTAATTAGATAATTCATGTAGTAAATTAATAATGAATATATCGTCTACGTAAGTAATACCATCTTATCCAAATATAGTAAAGAAAAAGAAATTTATAATTTTTAAACATTCAATTTATTCATAAAACGTTAAGTCGGTTCGATCATAATTTATCTCAATCAGCTTAACTGCATTCGAAATCTTAAAATCAATCAATATACAATCCATACTAATAGGGCTCGTTTAGTTCACAGGAAGTGACTTACAGATAGGAATAGAATATCTGAAAATTAGATTCCTAGGCATAGAATATCTGAACTATCATGTTTGGTTGACATGAGAAACAGACATTTTCTTAAGAAAGAATGAAGCTGTTACGTTTGGTTGAACAATTTCTTTCATAGAAAAATAGTGCAGAATACCAATTATATCCTTTAGCTCTTAAATTTTTCTTTTTTGCCATCTAATTTTTTTAACTTTTATATGGGTTATAAAAAAGTCAAGAAATCAAGATACCAAAATTTTAAATCAAGATAAAAAAATTTAGATCAAGTTGACACCTTTGAAGCGAAGCATTTTTTTCTCTCTTCTCGCTCGCTGATTTGAGAAAAAAAGTATACGACGGAAAAGAAGGGTATATTGGGAAGAAAAAGGAAACACGCTGCGGTGGGAAAGTAAATCCTATGGTATCGATGGGATTTTATTTCCCATAAAATGTAAGAATTCAAATCATGTAGGAATAGAGTATTCCTACAAATGGACTCTAAAAGGGCGAACCAAACATTCTAATTTGTGGGAAACAAAATTCCGCGCTTTCTTTTACCGTGAACCAAACGAGCCCATAGAACATTAGCCCAATGCTATCCCAACTAGTAGAACATCAATGGTATAACTTCAACATTAGCCCAATGCTATCCCAACTAGTAGAACATCAATGGTATAACTTCAACTATCAGAGCATTAGCCTAGTGTAACCCCCACTAATAGAGCATCGAATATAATTGGTTGAGTTTCAAAATTCATAACAAACATATTTGATTGCAATCCATATCATATTAATTCATTGCCAAAAATACATATTCAAAGCTAAATTCCGAACATATATATGGATGATATCTAAAAATAACATATATATTTATAATTGAAAAATATATATGTGTAAAACTCTGAATCAATTATAATATCAATATTTTATTAAAAATAATTATATGTATAAAATAGTTAGAAAAAGATAGATCATTACTTACCTTGCAAGCATGAGTAATAATCTCAGTCAATTTTGACTATTTCTTTCAAAATATATTTTTAATTTGAGAGCACAGCCATTAGACAAATCCAAACAATTTTGAACATCATCGTCAAAACATAAATCAAAATCGATGTGAGGTTCTTTCAATGATATTGAATACCTATTGATGCTGATAAACTTTCGAAAAGAAATAATTCTTGATCTTACACTAATAGCCTTTCATGAGATTAAGATCTTTTACTCACGCAAGCAAGGAATCGCTCTAAGTTAAAAAAAAACTTTTAAGAACTTTATGATATTTTTTCATATTAAAAGATTTTAAGAAGGATCAATTTATAGAGAGCTTCTTCACTCTTTATAGGATATTAAATTTCTGAAACTAATAGATTTTCTACTTCTAGTAGGGTTCATATTTTCTAAAAAATTTAAAAAATAAATATTAAAAAAATATTTAAAAATAAATTCTTAACTATTATTAAATTTCTAACTCATTTAACAAAAGTTTCTAAAAGAAAAAATATAAAAATTTTGACAAAAAAATCAAGAAAAATTGACCTTAGGCCACATAATTATATTCTTATAATTTTTTTAAAGTTCATCAATACTAAAATAGGTTTATTAAATTATTAATAACTTGCTTGTCTAACTTCTATTTTAGGTGATTGAAGATGCATGGCAAAAATAACTTAAAAATTTTACTCGAAATTTTTAAATATATTATTTTTGGTTAGACTTTTTTTTAGTTGATATACATTAGACTGGAGTATTACAATACTTTTCTGAACAAAAGGCTTAGAAGACCTCAAATTTTATTGATAGATGAAATAAGTCAGCAAGTATACATGCGTTCACCCAAGCTTATGCTTCAATGAATACCCATGGTTTTATTGGCTTGTTTGTTGACTATAAAAGATCAACACAAGCATATAATGATTTTAGCAAGTAGGATTCACATAAGAGGACTCTTTAGTGATATGATCTCCTCGGAGCGAGTTTGTGTGTATTAGAAAATCATCTAACTTAGTTCATACGGCAATGGCTTCCTTTTCTAAATATTTAAGCCAATTTAATTGTTTATTTTATTCAAGTATAAACTAGAGGAAAGATAGTAGCCACGCAGAGCATAGATTGGACCCTAATGTTGCTAAAAAAATAGAAAATAAAATCTAAAGAAGACATGGAGTGGACAGGTTGACTTCGAGTCATACAACTAAACATTCGAAATGACAAGTTAGATCAACCACACGTAGAGGTACATTGTCTTTAAAAAAGAGAGAGAAGGCATGTTGAACAAAATCCAATTCACTTGTATTAAAATAATGAAAAAATAATGAAGTATATATAGAAGAATATCTACAAAATATTATTTACACACGTGCAAATCGAGGTATGCAAACTAGAACCGGTGCAAGCAGTCATGGTATTCTCCAAACAACTTGAGTTAGTGCATTGTAGTTTCCAAAATCTTGGCATATGCTAGATTCCATAGCAAATGGCTCAAGTTCAAAGGCATCCAGTATTTGAAGGGAATGGCACTGCTTGGAAGGTTATTAATGGAACTGGACAATGGGAGCTTGGTTCCAGCTTGATTTTAAATAAGCTCAAATCAAGCTTGGCTCAACTATAATATAGTCAAGCTTCAACCTACTTTGCACGTTAAAAATTAATTTCAACCCAGTTCAATCAAGCTCAGCTTAATAAAGCCTAAAATTTGTGAAGGGCATTTTAAGTTTATAATAGTCATCAAAAGATCAGCTATTAGATCTAGTCCAATAGCTAACTTTTGATTCTAACTTGAAGTGAGCTTAAGCTAGCTAAGTTTGATACAAGGTTGATTTTGGGTCGATAAATACTATCAACCCACTCAAATTGGGCTTGCGTTCGACTTAGTTTGAAATTAGGCTTGACCAGGAGACAAAAAAAGTTTTGCTTAATTTCATTGTTCAAGCTTAAAATTAATTTCAAGCCAAGGTTATTCAAATCCAAGCTCTATCAAGCTCATTGAATTACACCCTCTACTACTAATTGTATGGTCTATCTTGCTGTCTTGTGAATGAGATATTAGTCAATCCTTCAACCATTTTACATCACTTAGTAATAAAGAAGTATAAAATTTAGAGTAGGGTCTTATCTAGATCAAACACTAATTGCAAAGTAGACACCAATTTGAAATGGGCTATATTGAGTCAAACTTTCTTATGCTTGTCTTATATATGGGCATAGGATATGTTTTATCCATTTTAGAATAGCCATGTGTCCAATTTGTATGCCAATTTTCCTCCTTTAGATTGTATTCATTATTTTAATTTTACATTATCAATTATTATTATAATTATAATATTTACATATAATACTATTATTCTTTTGTGCTATAATATAATATTAGAATATCATATATAGATTTTTACTTTTATAATAATTTATTTAAAAACATAATATTTTTTAATTGCACATAATAACACATATTAAGATATTTCTGATATATTAGACATAATTCCATCATATGTTATATTATGATTACAATATTAATTATCATATTTTATTGAAAATAATATATAGACATATGATAATATATAATGGAATATATTATTTTATATTACTACAATGATATAAAAATAGCAATATTTATATATATAATAGGATTATATCATGATATATTTTATTAGGATATACAGTATTTTATAGTGAAATGATATTATATTTTGTATTTCATATTAATTTAGTGATTCTCTAGTATATAACTACTATTAATATTTTACATATAATATATTAATGTATATCACATTACAATAATAAAAATCATACATTATTATGATACACAATTATAATAATAATATTTAATATTAATATAGCATTTACAATATCAATTTTATCATATAAAATAGATTATGATATGTCAAGGGTATGTTTCTCTTTCCAAATAGCTTATTTGAATTCACAACTTATTCTAAAAATTATAATAATCAAATAAATTTTGAGTTAAATACCTAGCAAGCTTATGCATCTGAGATAGCCTTTTCTAACAAAGGCCAACAACTTGAATTGATGGGAGTTCACAACATGGTAGGGAAAGAATTTAAATTTATATTCCTGAGCTTTAGAATGATCTATCAACTATCAATACCGCCACCATTGCAGGGGTGTAGTCAAACCAGGCAACTCAAGCCCCACTTGGGAAAAGCTTGAATAAATTTTAAATCAATAAAAAATTTAAAATTAATCTCAAGTCAAACAAAAAAATTGACTCAATATAATTCATCTCAGCACTGATTAGACTAGAATATATTTAAATTATATAAATAAATAAATATTTATATGTAATAAATAATTGAATTGAGATTTTAATTGACATATTATTTATTCTTTAGATCAATTAAATATTAATTTATATACAAGCCGAATGTTAAACTAAGCTTGGAATCAAGGCCTGATTGTCCATTGAAGCTTAAACAAAGTATCATTTAATCACAAATTGATTTTAGTTTAATTTAAAAATAACAAGATAATGAAATCATCTTTACCCCTTCGGACATACTGCTAGAATGGATAGGCTGAGAGTCTGTGCGGATTGTTTAAGGTTGGGATCATACAAAGATTTTGATGTCACAGCAGAGTTAACTCAATTTAGAATTAAGTTTAAATTGAGCTTGATGAGACTGCGTATTAATCACACGTCTGCTAAGCTGCATTAACGCCAAAAGGCCAAAGAAATAACCCTTCAAAGGCCAATGAAAAGCACCTGGATCTTTTGGAGTGCGATCACGGACATTGATATCACGTTCACAACACCAAAGTCTTTGGCAAACTTCACGAGTTCGCATCGCATGTGGCGTGACAGGCTAAGGTCATCAGGATGGAAAGCCATCAACACGGACGAGAGCCAAAAAGAGCGCCCACAATTCAAAGTGGGAGCAAAAAAAAGATTATTTCAGGATGTTAGTCACGTTCTCGCGTGTAGAATCAAGCGGAGGAGGGCTTGGAACGCCGTCAGGTTTGACTTGGACCATTAATTAACGCAGTTCTCCCTGTCGAAGAACCCTTGCGGAAGATCAGCGTAGCAGCGCATGGATCCTTCCTCACGATTTGATAGCAAAGCTCAGGTGGTACAGGACTATCTGGCAGGCACGCTCAAAGTAGAGAGCGTTGATTGAAAAAATATGACAACGTGCCGATCAATCAAACAAATTCTGTTTTATTTTATTATTATAATATATATATATATATTTAATTTTTTTATATTTATGATTCGTGAACTATATAAATTAGAGAAAGAAAATGATTGAATTTAGATTTGGCTATATTCGAATGTAGTCAAACTTAAATTTGATTACTTTCCCCATCCTTGAATGCATGTAGTTCACAATTTCAATAATAAAAAAAAGTAAAAAAAAATGAAATGGCTTTAAAATTCGTGTAAATCTAAGGACGATAAAAACGAACAGATCTTGAACTTGACTATATTTATATATATATATATATAATCCAAAGTTCTTGTAAATGCACCGTACAAAGTGTTGACATGAAACTTTCTGTGGGAGAAATGTAATATTAAAGGATATTTAGTAATCCAAATAAGATCATCATGATAGTTTTACACCACTAACGATCCCTATCTTGTAGTGATACGATCCTCAGTGATCTGAGATCATTTCATTTAGTATGTTATATTCTAGTCATTAAAGGTCTTGTAATATTTATAATTATGCTATTTAATAGTCATAAGAATTCAAAATCATAGGCTGCGAACATCAAAACTATCTTTAATTTATTTCGTAACTATCATAATAATTTAACATTATTTTATATTATTGATTATATTAATTTTTATAATATTATACTATCATATTATATCATGATATTATAATTGTTATTAAATTATATTCTATAATATTCTAATATAATTATATTATATTATGATAATATAATCTTATATATTCATACTTTTATGTACTTACAAATACACATTTGTTATGTAAATGATCAAAGTATGCATACATTTATATGGTACAAGCATATATTTATTCATTACAAAATTTAAAGAAACTTTATCTATCAAAATTTCTACATGTTCTAATGAGAATCTCATCAACCATGTCACGCTGCAATATGATTAGAGTGCGCATCTTTAGGAAGTAGAATGGCATGGTTGATTATTTGGCTAGGGTTGGAGCTTCACATGCTTGTGTAGAGAAGTCACATAGGGCTTGGTCACTTTGGCAGTTTAGCTTCTAATTCTGTAAATGTGTATCAAGTTTTTATCCTTTAATCCATGTATCAGCAGGATGACCACTCGTGGCCCTTTTTTTTTATTTTTCTTCTTCCCCGTTCTTTAGGGGAAAAAGAAAAAGAAAAAGCCAAACCGGAAGAGGGAAACAAAGCACTTAAGGCCCAAATCTGAAGCCCAGAGGAGTCCTAATGGCTTACGATTTTCTCACTCTATAATTTATTACCAAAAGAATCCAATAACACCCAGCCCAACCAGTTCTGGACCCTGGAACTCGCATACACACTTTGGCAACTTCTTGCATTCGGGTCCATGCTGTAGACATCTGTTCTCGTTAAATTAGGTCATGCTTGACCCTTCTCTTCTTGTCCGCTTCCATTACCAGATTATGAGGCCCATGGGCAATTTCTTTCCTTTTGTTTTCTTTAAACAAATGAAGAAGACTAGGACCTCAGGAATATAACTCCTTGTGCATCAACATATGTAAATTAAGAAGTATATGGGAAAAATTCTGTGCACCAACTAGCTTTCTCCTTTCATAAAGCAGATCAATTTTCTAAAATATTCGCTACCTAATTGGTCTTTCTATAAATGTGAGCACATTTAAAATTTAGAATAGATGATATGATCGGATGCAAGTCTCTTAAGAATAAATGTTGGTAGTATGATTGACCTTACCAAGCTTCAATCAACTCGACAGGTGGGATCGAAGAAGTGGAAAGGAAGATTGCCAATGCTAATAAGTACAATCCTAGTCATTTCTAGTAATCCTTTAACATTAGAAGTGCTAAAATGAATTGATTCATCAAAATCAACATTTATGTACCTTGATAGAAGGGGCATTTGGGAGATAAAATTTGAGGAATCTACGCATTGTGGAGAGGAGGCCTAGAGGTCAAAGTTAATAGATTTAAGAACATGAGTGGAATGAATTAGTTCTTTAGCTTGATCAAAGCAATTTATTTTTTAATAAATTGATTCATTGACGATTTCAATTCCATTTATCTGATAAATAGCATGATAAAATAAATATAATATAATTATTTGGATCATTTCAACTATGCCTACTTTTATGACTAATAAGATTTTGATTTTAAAGTTAAATGAGTGGACTTGGGCTCAACTTAATCATAAAATAAGCCTAGCTAGTCAGACTTGGCTCATTTACACCTCTAGTCATGCGAGCCCAAAATGATGCCTTTCTAGTTCAAACCCAAGGTTGACAGGCAAAAAGCTCATAAAGCATAAGCCTTCCCCCTTCTTGCTCAAAGGAGTAGCTTGAGAGTGTCAATCAAGGGAAATAGTGACTTGCTACACTAAGTGCAACATATACCTTACAAGAAAGAAAGAAAATTCCAAAAAAAAAAAAGCTCTGTTAAACATGGAAGCTTGAATCAAATAGGGCCCATATGATATGGTAGATATGTGCAATTGATTACTTAAGCATGAGATCTACACAAAGTATTCAAGGTGCCAAAAGTGTGGCTCCCTTCTAGGAAACTTGTTTTGAGAAAGTTTACAAAGGATAGGGAATAAAACACAAGCAAATTCCAATAAAAGCCTACTTAAAAGGAGGTAAAATTCAAATTCAAATATGTAAAGGAGATCTTGCAACTTGCATCTTCTTCACTGGACTTATTTAAGGTGAAAAGCCCCTTCTGGTATAAAAGTTGTACCAGATTTCAGTCTAAATAGACATGATCTACATTAAATTCTTTGGCCAAGTGTTTGCCAGAGCAAGGGCTTACCCCATTACCAGGGAGAGTAGAATTTCTAGTTGTGAATTTTATTTGTCACATCTTAAACTTCTAAGAAATGCAAGTTAGTCACAGGCTATACTATTGATCAAAAGGTGGTCTTCACCAATGAAGCGAATCTAGTATATATGGAAAAATCTTGAGACTATTTGCCAATGATTCAAATTTCTTGGTCCACATGGATGCATTCAATGCCTCATCCCTTGAATGCCCCTATAAAACCTTTATTGCGTGGCCAAGGACAGCAGAGGAAGGTGTGGAAAAGTGTGCCCCTTTTGGGGGAGAAAAAATAGGGATCAAGCCAAAGAAAATAAGACAAAAGATGAGAACTCCGAAAGGATTGGACGTGGCTGACACCATCTATGAAAATGATCAAGAAGA
This sequence comes from Metroxylon sagu, assembly GCA_017589505.3. Lineage (NCBI taxonomy): Eukaryota > Viridiplantae > Streptophyta > Magnoliopsida > Arecales > Arecaceae > Metroxylon > Metroxylon sagu. The sequence goes on along the minus strand of JACVBY030000659.1, from coordinate 403,489 downwards.
ACAAGAAGGAGAAAAGGAGGAAGAGGAAAAGAAACATGGAGATTGCCTCAACTCTACCACCACAACTAATCTCTCGTTCTCACCATCATCTTCTCTCCAAAGAAGAGTGAAGGCTTGGTGTGTAAAACCTCTATGCTCTCTCTCTCTCTATATATATATATATTGCATTATCGCTTGTCATTATATGATATGTTTTATTTTATTTTGATTAACGGAAGGTCACAGGCCACCGGATGCCAGCCCGACGTGGTCATCCGCGTTCACGATCAATGCTTCCATCTTCACAGGGTATGGACTTAATTTTTGGGGTATGGATTAATGCCTGAAAATATGTAATTTTATTTCTTTTTCTCTGCTTTTATTTTGTATTATCGTTTCATTTTGCTCGATCTTTCTCCAGGAAATAATTTTAGTTCTGGAAACAAAAAGAAAAAGAAGGAAAGAAAGAAAGGTTCTCTTCCTCCTTTTCTATTCTTTTCTTATTTCTAACACCTGCTTCACTTGAGGCAAGGGGAAAAGCCTTAAAAGAAACGGATCTTAGAGGAAAAAAAGAATCACTATTATTGTCTCAGAAAAAATAGAATGAGAAAAGTTTATAACTTCCTCGTTCAACAATTTTTCTACCTTGATTTTTTTTAATAAAAATATTTTTTTATAAATAATAAATTTTTTTTCATATACTTTTCATTATGCGAGAAAAAGTTATAGTGATGCTTTTCATTAAAGTTTTTGCTTGGAAAGCCTCCACCAACCTCTTATATCACATCTTTATACTTTTAAATTTTTTTTATTTATAACATCACTTATATAAAACTAAACACATTAAAAATTAACTATTTTATAAGAAAATTAACTAATAAAAAGATAAAAAAAATTATCTTTTCTACTTTTTCTACTTAACTTTTACGGACAAAAGGATAACCTTTTTATCATTTTTTAAATTTTTTAGAAAATGGTGCTTTTAAATCTATAATTAATTATGGAGCTATCATATTAATCAATAATTAATTAGTCAATTAAAGGTGAATTAAAATATTATCATCTAGTGTCATGCAGGTTTCTCAATGTGGATGGATGGACGACATAAAATAGTCATGGAATAAATATTGACATTAAATGCATTCTAATTAATTGAAAGATAAGAGCTCTACTTTTCCAACAGATATCAAATGGAACAATGCCATGACTTCCAAACTTATCCAGTGATACTTTTGGATAAATAATAAATAAAATGTGTCAACATTTATTAATTATTTACTTTCCCTATTATTATTATTATTTGATTCCTTAAAATTCACTGATGTGTTCACCAGTTTGTTGTAGCTTCAACCCATTTCCAATTTTTTTTTTTTTTGAGAAATAAAATCAGTTTTTCAAAATTTAGCAAAGTTTATTTACATCTCTGTCATAACTTTTGGGTCATTATAAATTGGATAAATTGTAAAAATTAAATTATTAAAATCCATGAGTGAAAAATATCATGGTTTATTTTTTAAGAAATATGTAATTAATTTTATCGAGCAGGATCCGCTACTGGTGCGGAGCGGTTACCTCAGACGACACTTAACGGAATCCTCCGACATTACCGTCAGCCTGCCGTCAGGGATAACGGCGGACACTTTCGCCGACGTCGCCTGCTGCTGTTACGGCGCTGACGTCGTCATAACGCCCCTCAACATTGCGGTCCTCCGGGTAGCAGCGGAGTGGCTGGAGATGGCGGACGGCGGCGGTCTGCTCCGGCGAACGGAGGCGTACTTCTTCGACGAGGTGGCCGCCGACGCCGGGAAGGCGGCGGAGGTGCTTCGGTCGTGCGCGAAGCTCCTTGCCGGAGAGGAGAAGGCGGCGGCGGCGGTGGCGCTGGCGGAGAGGTGCGTGGAGGTGCTGGCGGGGCCCGACGGCGGCAGGTGGCTGGACGAGGTGGCGGCGCTCTCCGCCGAGGTGTTTTGGATGATCGCCGAGTCGATGCGCGCCCGGTTTGACCGCGACCACGATCTCCTCTATAGGATCGTTGACAATTACCTCCGGGTCAGATTAATTGCACGTCTTCCTGGATACAATTGCATGAGCGCCACTGGATTTCATAGTTTTTGGATGTGTTTTCTCTTTAAAAAATTAGGTTTGGTTTTTGAGAGAAGATTATTTTTTATTTTTATTTTTATAAAAAATAGATTTTCTTTTTGAAAAACATAATTTTAAAATATTAAAAACTAAAATTAGTTTAAAAATATTTTCACAAACATTAGAGAACTTGAGAACAAGAAAGTAGATGATGATATTTTATTTAATTGTTTTACTTATTTTTTTAAAAATACCATTCATAATGAAAATAAAAAATAAAAATAATTTTTATTCTCACTTTATATATTTTTAAGATCACAAAATAGAAAATAAAAATGGAAAATGCTTTCAAAAAACCAAAGGTAGTATTATATTTTCTACCATTGATTAACTAAATACCAATGCAACTCAAATTGAAATATTCACATTTATGGTGTGTTTTGATCTGATCCAATAACCTTGCATTATGTGCTTACACTATGGTAGTTTCACATTATATTGCTATAATGCATGGTATGTGTCTTTATTCAAGTTTACAATATAATTATAAGATCAGATATTGCTTCAAAAATGAGATAGGAACATGTCAAAACTTGATGGTGTTCAGTTATAAACAAATCGACCTAATTAAAAAAAATAAAATATAGATTACTATCTTGTAGTAAGTATTATCAAATTGTATTGATGTGGTTTAAAATATTACAGTTAACTATTATGCATTTTAAGCGCTATTAAATTGCGTACATGGTACACTAAATTACCATGTATTTTGAATGCTATTAAATTACACCTATATAAAAGTTTGGGTATATCTAGCTTGAGTAGGTTTAAAACATATGAGCAATTAGGTGTAATATTTCATATCATATGGATTCAATTTGATAGCATTTAAAATATATGATAATGAAATATAGCATGTCAAATTACATAGACGTAATTTAATAAGACTTAAAATATATGGTAGTTAAATGTGACATTTCAAACCATATGAATATAATTTGATAGTACTTAAACTATATAGTAGTAATCTGTATTTTATCTTAAAAAAAATTTATGAAAGTTAAACCTAACTCATTCCATCGTGCATAGTCACCTCGTTTGAATTCTAAACAAGGAACATAGGTTAAGTTAGGAGAGCCGAAAATCAATACATCCAATTGGATGATCATCACATAATTTGGAAAATATTTACTTTTTCCTTTATAACCCAGGATGAGGGGATAACTTGTATATTAAACTTCTCTCCTAGCTTCAAATACGTTGGATAATGGTTGAATGTTATGTCAAAATCCTATTCAATAAGTTTCTAGCCTAAATGTTCTTGTGCTAAAAGAATTTTGGGATATCTAAACTCCAAATTTGTCAGTTATTTTTAAAGTGGATTTTTTTACAACCGTAGTTTTAGGAATGTCTTTAACTTGGGTGCATCAAAATGCAAAAGAAGATAGTTAAAGGTAAGATTTTAAATTTCATAGAATGAAACCATCTTGATATTTGTATGAAATGAGATTTGCTATTTTGATTGTACCAAAACATGCGGATTGAACTTCTGGAATAATGGTGAAACAGTTCTATTCAAATAGGACAACAGACTGTCCTGATGTCCCACGAGATGCTACTCTGAAACCTAAAACCTAAAACCTAAAACCATCCTGATATTTGTATGAAATGGGATTTGCTATATTGATTGTACCAAAACATGCGGATTGAACTTCTAAAATAATGATGAAACAGTTCTATTCAAATAGGACAACAGACTGTCCTGATGTCCCACAAGATGCTATTCTGAAACTTAAAAACCTACTTAAGGCTACACTATCTTGTAGGACTAATGCAGCTTTTATCCGCCCAACTAGCATATTTCTCACACAAGATTTGATACAACAAGAAAAAAAGAAAAAAAAAATGAATGAGATTTTTCAAAAGGTTTTATTCAATGAATTATTTCCATTATTTTTTTTTTCATTTTATAGCTGGTTTATAATTACGTAAATTTGCTACAAAACATCGCTATTATGTGCTTATTATTACATATCTAATCCATGCAGCACCAAGACGGCAAGCTAACAGAAGAGGAGAAGTCTAGGATCTGCTACACAGTGGACTGCACCAAGCTCTCCCAGCCCATCCTCGACCAACTCGTTCAGAACCCCCACCTCCCCCTCCGCTTCGTCGTCCAGGCCATGCTCGTCGACCACCTCCACACTCGCAGCTCCGTCATCGCCTCTTCCGCCACCGCCAGCAACAAGCCGCCCGGCAACCGCAGCGGCAGCGAAAACATGACCATCGGGGCGATCCTCCAGCGCGACGCGTTCCTCCGGCGGTTGGCCCACCTCCGCAGCACCATGGAGGCCGCCAGTTTCCAGATCGAGAACGTCGAGAGGGACCTCGCCAGCATCCGGGAGCGGCTGACGTGGTCCGAGGAGAAGAAGGCCGAGAGGAAGACGGTCCGGTCAGCGAGCTTTCGTATTTTCCGGCACGGAGGGGAGGAGATTGAGCAGGCGGAGGCGGTCGGGCCTTCGGGGAAGTCGTGCATGCTAAATTCTTTGAAGCGCATGATAGGTTTTGGCAGCAGGTTGAGAAATGGGTTGAAGAGCTTGTTTCGGAGACGCGACGGCGAGAGTGGAGACGCAGAGCAGAGGCGGCGAGGCCACCGGAGGAGTTTCTCCACTTGATATGCTACTAGCACTTTCCTCTGGTGCTTCGAATGTTTTTCATTACTTCGATTTCACAATTGGAGGAGATTTAAGCTATGCTGAAAATTTTGTCACCCAACACAAGAGTTGGCTTGTGAAACCGTCGCTCATTCCATTGGCACTCCAAATGGGTGGAGTTGCATTATACTTTATCCCAATCCCAGTCTGCTGTCGTTTTATATTCAAATCTTGGTTTTGAATCCATACTCAACCCATTTATTGAACAGATCGAATCGAATCGAATTAAATTTATAAAAATTTTTTGAGATGTAATGAATCATTCGAATCTACTCAAATCGAACTTAAAATATTACATTTAAATCAAGCATTTAACTAGTTTTTTTACTGCTAAAATCTAATAATTAATATTCAAATATAAATCTATTAAAAAAATTAATAAGATTAAAAAGAATAAGCTTAAACTTAATTTTCTATTTAATCAACTCTTAATTCTATCCAAATAAATAATTATCTTTATGTTTAAAAATTATGATATTTAAAATATTTATTGACATACTTAAAGATATTATAAAAAAGAATCCATTAAAATAATTACTAAAATATAAATATTTAGTTATAATTAGAGAAAAAATATGGCAGAAGATCTAGTTGTTAAGATAAAAAAAATGATTAGTTTAAATTCAATTTTAATTAATGAATTTATAAAGATAATTGTAGTAAAAAAAATAAAATTTATATAATTAAGGCTTATTGATAAGGATAAATTAAGTTCAGATTGGGTTGGGTAAAAAAATATAAAATTTGGATCTGATTCGAAATTTAGATTGGGTCGAACTTTCAAATCCAACCCAACCCACATGCCTCTAAATATGAATTAGGTCGGGTCTAATCAGATCTGGATTGGGCCTGACTCATTTGCAGCGTTAGAAGGCATTTGGTGTATGGAATGCAAGATTCCATTCTGACATCATATTATCTAACATGTAATTTTTGAAATTTAAACACCTTAGCATGTAAGATATTCACATTTAGTTCACATAGTAATCTGATTGTAAATTGTTGAGTATCTAACATTAACATATTTAGTTGATAAGCAAGATTACTAAAAGTCCAAGTGAAAGACATGTTAAAATTTTCAAAATATCTCTATTTTCTAAATTTAAAAGAAACCAAAGTAGAGCGATATTTTCAAATATAATAATTATACATTATAAAAAATATGTAATAATTAATTATATTATTTTTTATATAATTACATAAAAATATAATAATTAATAAGTAAATAATTATTATAACTATTTAATACAATACAATATTACAAAATATTAATATTCATAATATTAATAGTACTATATATAGTGTAATAATTAATATATAATATTATCATAATAATCATAACAACTATATATTTATTATATTAATAAAAATATTAATATATTTATAATATGTAGTATATATTATATTCATAATATATACTATATATTATATTATAAAATAAATAAAATATAAAATAATAATTTGATATTAATATAATAATAATTTAATAATATTGTTAAATTATATTAATTATATGATAAATTTAATATTATATTATATATTATATTACATAATATTTTTAATAATAATAATAATATAATTATAATTATATTGAAATAATTAATGAAATAATTAATTATTATATAATTTAACATATAATTTTTTATTATTTATGTTAATATGTAATAAAAAAAATTAACATATTATATTATATTACTATTAATATTACTTTGAGAGAAAAAGGGCTCTTCCTTATGAATGATGTTTTATTTTGAAAGATAATTTTAAAAAAAAAAGTAAGACAAAGATTTCCATTTGCTGGTAATCTGAGATTACTTAACCCTTAGCGGGGATTATGTTGTTATGTTTTGTGGTAATCTAATCCTCAAAGTAATTTTAAATTCCTATCAATTTTTTTGGATATGTCAAACCAAACGCATGAATATAACATTGCCATCAAAAGATTGCAAGAAAGTTTTCTTTATTTATTAAAAGCTAAGCAAACATTATACAATACTAAATGATCAAATTTTGACAATAACATTCTTTTTATTATATCTATTATTCATTGTAGTAATACCAGAGATGACTTTTTTTTTCCACTTTTTAGGCTATCTTAACTTCTGTCACATTCTAGCTGTCCAGAGGCTCTAAAAATATTAAAGAAAATGCAACCACCTAAACAACCCAGTTAAAATTCCAAAATGCAAAATGATCATAATTTGAATTAAAACAATTAGATAAAAATATATATATGCAATAAAAAATAGTCATCTACATGCATATTCCAATGTATATGCTATCGAATGGTACATCAGTCACATGCAAACCTTAGTTAATTGCCTAAGCAAATTTTCTAGTTAAATGCATAATCATCAAATTTATTTGATCAAACTTTTGTGATATTATAATAATGCTTTAACTCATGATCGACAATCATAATACTATACTCCCACCCATAGCAAGGCTAATAGTAATACAACGCTCCTACTTGTGATTGTATACTACCATAATACCACTTCTTATCTATGGTAAGACCACCACCATAGTTCCACATTTTTGTCTATGGTAAAGTTATTGTATTTCTACTTATAGCAAGGTTACCACCATAATACTATGTTTTTGCCCATGATGGGGCTACTACTATAGTATCATATTCCTACTCATATTGAGGCTATCACTATATCATGCTCTTGCCCCGTGGCTGATTGCAACTATAAAACCATGTTCCTTCCCATAGCAAGGTTGTCTAAAATATATGGCCAACCTAATAGTTCATTCATTGAGTCTAATTCAAGTTCAATTATTAGGGATGACAATGGAGCAGAGTAGATATGGAAGAAAGTACCTTTATACCCATGCCCATCAAAAAAATTCATATTTATACCCTCCCTATGCCCACTGCAAGTATAAAATTTTGTACCCATACGCATATCCATGGGTTATATAATATCCATAACCACCTCAGTACCTAGACCCACTTCATACCTACTACATCTTTTGGACTCTATTTTATTCATTTCATATTTATTTTAATTTTTTTCCTTCAAATTTCAATTCTAGACCCAAGTCTAAAGTAATTATGGGCTGGTTTCTTTTTTCCCTTCAATTTTAGGTTGAACAAATAGACGAGGCTTAAAAAATTATGATCTATAGTTGCTTATAAAATTTTTTATTAAAAATTATAATTATATTAATAAATAAGAGTAATTAACTAAATTTACTAATGAGTATAATGGGTATAGAGCCATGACAAAGAGGGGATATCTTTATGTCCATATCCACCCCATACCCTTTTTTGATGTCTATATCCGCTCTAAATGAAGCAAAGGTGGGTGAGTACCTATGGGTTTAGAGAAAATTGCTATCTCTATCAACTATGTCATGCTACATCATGCCAGCCATATTTATAAATCCATAATTTGTTCAAAACTTGACCATGCCATGCTATATCATGTATATAAACCATAATACATTCAAAGCTCAATTATTTCAGGCTACAACATGTAAATCATACACAATATGTCATGCAATATCTAATATTCTTAAGATACATTCAATGCCAAACTTTTCATGTGGATGCCATCAACAAAAAATATGCACGAGATTCTTACATCACTCAGGAGCGGATCCTAATCCACTAAATTAAGGCTCGCTCTAATTACTATCTACCTACATCGATAAAACCAATCATATATTAAAATAATGAATTAAGTTAATTAAAAATTAGGGTTTAGGCCTAAGCTTAAGAGTCTAGGTTGGGTCCAAAGCTAAGACTTTCCTATATTGGGTCCGCATCTAGAGAAAGAGTGGGGAGAGGCCTCTTGAGGTTGGGAAGCTAGGCTAGATGGTAGTGTCGGTGATGGATTGATGAACAAGGTGGAATAAATTCTCAACTTGTGGGTATCTTAGGAATCAAGAAGCTTAGCCATAGAGACACACCTACATTAGTCAAATAACCAAGGGTTGGAAACTCCCTTATAGGACCCCCAAGGTTTATGAAGCCTGGCCTAAGGCACCTAAGGCTAAAGACCAACAAGGCCTCTTATCATGAAAAAATAGGGGAAACTTTCCCTTTCTCTACCCCACAACTAGTTGATGACTAGGCCAATCGAATATGTACCGGTAGGCTTGAGATAGAGTTGGCAAAGGGTCCTTAGAGCTTGATTGGCCATTGCGTCTCTTGACCGTGCAACAAAGGAGGCATAGAAAAGCCCTGCTACTGAATAAGGGTCAAAAGTTTTTATGTGAGAGACCATATTGGTATGTGGCTAGTTCTACATTAACTATATAAAAGGAAGATTCTGGATACTTATATAAGATCAAGGAGCTTAAATAAGAAAGATCCTGGGTACATTAACTATATAATATCTTCTTGGTTAATCTTTTTGAATGAGGTCAAGAGATGTGATAAATGGTATCAAAGTGGATTCAATCCATAGCCCATATAAACTAGGAAACACTACTAATGAGTTCTATGCATTTGTGATTGAATTTGAATGGATTTGAATTTAGACCTTTAGATTGGTGAGGTTGCCAGGACTTAAATGGAGAGAGTATAAAAGCTCATGCTGGCATGTATTTAGCCCTACATGTGCTATGTACTAAGGAGATCTTAGGTACTTATATAGGATTAAGAAACTTAAATAATAACTTTTTAGCAAGCCGTTTGAGGTGAGGTCCAAGATTATAATAAATTTACTGGGTGACAACACTCACGAAGGGAGCAAAATTGTAGGGATTTAGTTTACTTTCAGTAGCCAACTCCCTCTAGAGGCAAAAATATCATTAAAAAAATCAAAAATTTATAATTCAAGATATTAAATATAAAAAGTGTTAATTGAGTCAAATGCAATTGAAAAAATATTATTAGAAAATGAGAAACCAAAATCTATTTATATTCTTTTACTTTCATTGGCCTCCTTGAGTCTTCATAATCAGAATCCTTTGCATAATTTTCCCAATATCAATGCCTATATATATATATACACACACACACACACATACACACACACACACATACATACATACATACATATATGTATGTATGTATGTATGTATATCAATATATGTCACTAAATTGTCATTATCCACTAATCTCCCATCCACACAATATATCAAATTAATCCTAATTTCATCAGTAGATACAAGTTATTCCTTTTTTACTACCTCTTATAGACAAAGTTGTTCTATCCCTTTCAAATTTAAAAAATATTTTTGAACCACATATGAGAAATATGTGTCAAGTTCTTTGTCAAGTGTTATCAACTGTGTTGCTGAAAATTTATTTGGTATAAAATTCAACTACCAAATTAACTTTCCTCCATCAAATTATTTGAATTCAAAGAAGCCATGTAAATTAATACTCTAGTATTCACCTTATTGAAAGTTATTAAGCTCTTAAAGTTCCATGTCATTGATTATATAAAATACTTGATGGTGATGCCGATTTAGCTACTACATGCAATTTGCACCATTATTGACCTTAAGGCAAAATGATATACTAATTAAGAATGAAGATGTCAATAGTTAATACCAAATGGCTCAATCTCCTTTAAAAGATTGTCCAAAATAATATCTCTCATATCCTACAATTTTTGCTTTGATATTTTAATCAGTCTTATAGTATTTATAGTATCTTGCTCTTTTCTTTTGTGATGCCTGTGATAATTTATGAGGATCAGCCACATATGGAAATATGAAAATCAAACAAATTTAATAATAATAATAATAGGAATTCAACATGTTTTCTCATACCTCTTAAGGCTAGTTTCTTAATTGAGACCTTGACTATTCAATTCATAATATGAAACAAATTATATATTAGAGGCCAAATTAAGGAATACAATAATTTGAAGGTAACTTTTTGCAATAGCTATTAGTGCTGATTATAATTGATGAACAAAGTAATGCACATTATGTACTGATCCATTCTTTCTCATGATAAAATATTTTATGTCCATCTATAAACAGCCTTGCAATGCTCAAACTATCTTTTGATAACATTGATTCAATTGTTTCTTTAAATGTTATAACAAAGGTATTTATGATATGCATAATACCAAAACAAATTCAATCAAATATCCTTGATCATTAACATAGTGTAGAGCAGTAATCATTTGTTCTTTTACTTAGATATTTCTTGAGTAATCTAGTGTAATGGAAAACAATACTTTTCAAAGAGCTTTTATGATGACATTGGTAGTCTCAATATCACCAAAATAATATAGGAACATGTTTTAATACTATTTGGCCAATTTCTTGTTATTATCAGCAAGAAATCTTAGCAATTCCAAAAAGTTGCCTTAGCCAATTGTCTCCTCGAATGTATAATGACCTCAAAAATCTAACCCAACCTAAACCTAATACTTAGTTGTTTCCATTTCTCATCTGATGATGGATTCTCATCTTCTTTTAGCTAATATCAAAGGCATGCTTAGGTATGCTTTAATTTGAGATCATTAAAGATATACCCATCCTTGTTTATGTCCATGGTACTATTGCACATACCTTGAACTATTAATCAAAGAGTCAATCTCTTCTTTTAAGTCATTTAGTAGTTCCTCAATTAGCTTTCTTCTTAAGAAAGCCTTATAGAGATTAGAAGAAAAAGACTTAAAGAACCAAATACAATCAATTGAAGCATTCAAGTGGATTCTTATTCATAAATGTCTGAATGTATTTTTTTTTAATAAATTTTACATTTCTATTGGCTTGCTTGTGTGCACCATCATGTCCTCCAATATGTCTTTCTAATTTCTCCTTTTTCGAAGCTGGTAAAATCATATCACTAATAAGACCTTCCAATTCTCCCCTTCTAATGACCTCTTCTTCCCTTTCTCCTCCTACAACTAAGGTTGCAAATGGTACAGGTAGTCTTGTGATCCAACTCTATCTTGATCCGATCAAATCTAACCCAATCAATATTTAAAGACCTATGAGTTAGGTTAGTTTTCAAAATTAGATCTGATCTAAATTCTAAGTTACATCTAGGTCTTGTATTTTTTGACCAAGCCCGAGACTGACCCTACCCATATATCATCCAAGTCTAAGTTGGATCAATAGAAAATAAACTTGATCTAACCTGATCTCGATCTGACTTAGCCCATAAATTTTAATTATATAAATTTTATTTTTCTTCACTTCGATTATCTTTATTAATTTATTGAATATACTTTCATTTAAATTAATTCTTCTTTTCATCTTAACAACCAAATCTCTTCTTCTTTATTTTCACTTAATTATATCTAAATATTCATATTTCATTATTTATTCTATTGGATTGTTATTTATAATATCTTTAAGTACATCAATACATATTTTAAACATCATAATTTTTGGAGTTATGGATAATCATTCATTTCGATAGAATGAAAAGTTTTTAAACAAAAATTTAAGTCTAAATTGTCATTTATTTTTTTTAATGGATCTATATTTGAATATCAATTATTAAATTTTTATTATAAAATAAGAGTTAGATGCTTAACTCAAATGCAAATATGATCTAATTCAACCTAATATTTTGGATTGGACTTGGATCATACTTGATCCCAAACCAACCCAAATGGCCTATTGGAATTCTTTTTCATGGATGCCATTGGACCTAGCTTGACCAACAAATAAGTTGGGTCCAGATCCAAAATTATGACCTGAATATAAAATCAAATCAAATCAAGATCAATCATGACCCAACCCATTTGTAACCCTACCTATACCACACTACCTCTTCCAACATTCTTCTCTAATTTCCCACCACTCTTATCCAATCCTTTATATCCTTTCTAATAATAACCCCAAAGATTTTTTCAATTCTTAAAACCCCCTAAACTAGCCTGATTGGAGGCTAATCAAAGGTACCTCAAAAATCCACTAATGTAAATTCACTCCAACCTAACTACACCAAAAAGTTTCTCAAAATGCCATGTCCTTCAAGACAAAACTTAGGTGCTATTCACTAGATATTTGTCATGCGGTTCCCAACTTAAAAAGTGACACATGTCCAACCATTTTTCTTGATAACTGACACATGTTTACTAATTGTTTCCCACTTAATGATGATAAATATGCATAGATAATTAAGTAGGATTGTTGTACAAAATATCGCTTTTAAGTGGAAAACCGCATGGCAAATATGTAGCAAACTACATCTAATTTTTGTCTTTCTTAGAAGTGATAGTTGTGCACTACTTCTGAGGTTCATGTGTAAAAATAGCAGAGGCATACAAATACAAACTTTAGATAGGTACAAGAACTTGCATCAATGTTCTTCAAAAATCCAAGCCTCAAGCTTTTCTCATTACTATGTACTAGAGTTTTGTCTCATCAAAAAATATATCAAAACAACCTCCTTTAATCCTTCCTAACCGTTACCATCTTTATAGTACTGATCATACTTACCTTCTCACCATTCTCAAGATAATCTCTTTAAAATCAATTTGCTTCCATTACAGGAGCCCAATCCACTTCAAGCAAAGCCATTGCTACCCTCTCATTGCTTCTCTGCTTTGGCACTTGGTTGAAATCTAAAAAATTCTTTCTCTACACACACCTAAAATCAACAACCATCAACCACTTTCATTCTCTTTTGCCCATCATGCAAGCTCGACCAAACCCTCCAACTTGGATGATATATGTGTTCAATCAGGCCATTGGTTTGGTCAAAAAATACAAGACCCGGATTTGACTTGACCCATAAACCTCAATTATATAAATTTTATTTTTCTTCACTCCAATTATCTTTATCAATTCATTGAATCAACTTTCATTTAAACTAATTCTTCTTTTCATCTTAACAATTAGATCTCTTCTCATTTATTTTCACTTAATTATATCTATATATTCATATTTTATCATTTGTTTAGATGGATTACTATTTATAATATCTTTAAATACATCGATAAATATTTTAAAATTATAATTTATTAACTTATAGATAGTCATTTATTTGGATATAACTAAAAATTTTTAAATAAAAATTTAAGTTTAAATTAGTTCATTGTAGTCTTATTTAAATTTTTGAATGGATCTATATTTGAATATCCATTATTAAATTTTTATTATAAAATAATAGTTAAATGCGTAAGACAAATATAAACATGATCTGACTCAACCTTGTCTTAAATCCTAATATTTTGTGTTGAACTCGAATCATAGTTGATCCCAAACCGACCCAAATGACCTATTGGGCTAAGTTTTTTCATGGACTCTATCCAACCTAACCTAATCAAAAAATAAGTTAGGTCGAAATCCAAAATTATGATCCAAATATGAAAACAAGTTAGATCAAGATCAATCATGATCAATGCATTTGTAGCCCTACCTATACCACTACCTGTGTTAGATCTAAGGCAACCGAAGAGAGGGGTGAATTGGATTGATCAAACACTTAACTCTCAAAAACTAAGTGCATTAATATAAGTGAATTATTTAAAAACAAAGCACAAGTATAACAATTTAAAACTTAAACACAAAAGCCAAATACTAATTGCAATATAAAAGCATATGAAACTAATTACAAGAATATAAATGAGCAAATAAATAAATAAAGTATCAAAATTTTTATAGTGGTTCGGCACCCTTTGCCTACATCCACTATTCAAGACTTCTCCTTGGGATTTTTATTATGCCAATCCTCTTAATCGGATGAGGATCAAACACTTACATACTCTTTTTACTAGGCTTAAGAGGAACCCTTATAATCCTTTTCTAGGGTAAGGATAAACCTACTCTTTTCTTTTCATGGGCTTAGGAGGAACCCTCAAACTTTTCCACTGGAGAAGGAAGAAACAACACTCTCACAAGGAATATAGATTTTCAATTGTAGCACTAAACTTGGGAAAGGAATGAATATGCACACTAGGTTCACAAACCCCTTTCATAAAGATTTTCTAATAATTTTTAGCTTATTTTTCATATTTAAATTAGCCCACAAGTCCTTATTTTATGGCATAAAAAAATATAGTCGTTGAGACTCAAAGGTAGCTCTAATGGCCAAATAATAATATGACCGTTGGGTTATCAGAACTCTAATGGTCGACTGCTAGCTTAAGGCTGATTGATCGTTCATTCTGCAATGGTCGACGGTAGACAAAAAACTGCCCTTTGAGCAATTTTCAGCCACGTTCAAGTTCGGTCGACCATTCTTAGGTTCGGTCGATCATCCACTCCCAATTTTGGATTTTCATTACTATTTTACTTTAATTATTGATCCAAAACCTAATCTAATTTATTTTTTAAGGATTTTGAGCCTTGTGCACTGATTCTCCTAGCAAGTTTTACAATGTGTCCTTAGCAAAAATGAATTTACAAATGAAACCTTTCCTTTGGATATTCTTATGTCGGTTGGTAAATGATCTTCCATTGCTTTTCTCCAACTTAAACTTCTTGCATGCAACTTGATTTCAAATATATGCCAGATGATCTTTGGCTTATGTTTTAATTGTTCTGATCATAGTACTTATTTTATCATCACAAACTCAAGTATTGCATTACTCCTTCAATCAATATTTTATTATCATCAAAATATATATTATTGAACCCTTAAGTTCAACAATCTTTTTTGACGATGACAAACCATTGATTGTGAGATAAAATGTAGAATATAAAAAAATTACTCAATCATACATTTACCAAGTATGCCAAATACAAAATAACATAGACTTATAGTGAACATATACATATTTGGTGTAAATCTGTTCCCCCTAAGTTAATGTTCTCAAATAATATACCATTGATATCCAATAGAAAACCTAATATTCAATACATCAAAGGTATATCTCAAAATTTTATTCAATGCATCAAAGATATATCTCCTCTTATTTTTTACGCATATATGCAATAATTTCATTTGACCCCCATTTGACATCATATCTATAAACAAAAATTTTATGTTCATAAATCAATCTTACTTCTCCCCCTTTTGGCATCATCAAAATGAATCATATAAAGAATGCATTTAATTAAGGGTAGAAGCATGATAATATTAAGATGATTATCATGATTTCATAAAAACTCATGCAAAAATTATGCATAAATATAAACATTAACCCTTATGTTCTATGATACTAAATGATGATATCAATTGTTGCATGACCATAAGTCATGCATTAGCAAGCATAAATAATACTACTTATTGTTTTATTATGAGTTAATCCTAACTCATATCAACCAACAAGCATACCTTCAATCAATAGGACAATCAATGATCATTAATCAATAATTTTTCTCCCCCTTTTTTAATATATAAAAAAAAAGTGTGTGCATTGTTGATAAGATATGATCCATAATATAAGACAATGCATGAATTTTGATACTTAAGGGTATATAAATAATTTAATGCATCTATCTAGAATGCTGAAATTTAATGTTAAGCATCCCCTTAATCCTTTCTCTCCCCTTATCTAAGTGTTTTTAATCAAGATAGGGCTTTTAATTGAAAGATAGGTCATAGCATGAGAACATATTAAAAATTTATCACAAAATAATACAAAAAACCTTAAGTATCGGAAGAGTATTGATAAAATATTAAAAATTCAGTAAAAATTCAGATTTTCAATGTTAAGCTCTATAAAAACCCATAAACTCATATATATTACTTCGTTTTTTGCATTATTATAGAGATATATAAAAATGTTTCAAAACAAAGGGGATGATATTTATAAGAGAACATTTCAAAAAATTTAGGGGTACTTTCAAAATAGGGTAATTATAAAGTATAAGGTTCAAAAGATTATTTCACAATATGTAATATCATAGACTTTAGATTTAAAAAATTCCTTTAAAAAATTGATGTGCCCACAAAAAATATAAACATTCAACAATATACTAGTCAAATGTCAATCAATATATCTTCTCTCTTTTGGCATTAAGAAAAAAACTTGATATATGTATCATTAAATAAGGATAAATATATATATAGATTGTATTTGATCATGAGTATTTAAAATCAATATCATCCAATGATTTATACTTAGATCATTTTCAAAACATGGAGTCAATCAATATACCTTTTCCTTATTATCTTCGTAAAAATCAAGGCATAAGTATTATAAAATAAGGAGTACAATGCAAGGATTGAATTCATTGTGCAAACCTTTTTGGTAGAGATTATATCATTCAAAAAACTATTTTGAATAATTTTTCAAGATACAGAATCAATGCATAGATACAACCTTTACTAATAGACTAGTTCATAGAGCCATAATATACTTTTAATACATTAAGATCTCATCAATATATGACTCTAAGTCATAGTATCAATGCTATATTTTCACCTTCCTCTTTTGACAATATAAAGGGCAAAGCATATGTATAATTTAAGAAAGATAATATAGAAATTGTATCTAAAACCAAGACTCATTTCGTATATCAAAAGATAGCATCATCTCATATATATATGTGTGTGTGTGTATTAAAACATATATCAAAACAAGTATAGAATCATGATACATATATGGATTTTTTGTCATTTTGAAACATGCCAAAAAAATTGATAAATCATTTGCATTTCCACACATGTTCATGACAATGAAACAAGATCATGTGCAAAGCATAGTAATGATAAAATATTTGAATCAAGTAAATCAAGGTTTACATAAGAAGTTAGAATTATTCAAGTTCATTTTATTCCCAATTATAATCCATTATCAAAGATTATCTAAACATGTATACATTAATGAATCTAAGCATGCATCATCAATCAAAGTATGTATGTAGTCATAATTAAATTTTATCAATTGTGGGCAAGGTATTAAAGTTAGAAAAAATAATTCAATTATCAAAAGTTACACAACATGTAAAAAAGGATATCAAGAGTTTCATAATAAATTTCTCAGCCAAGTATCAAGGCATCATAAATTTCATAACACAATTATGCTCAAATTTACTCATCAATTTAATAATACTTAATGATCAACTTTAAGATTCTTTACTAAAGATCAATTGAATTGACATGAACCAAATGATACTAATAATAATATAAAAACATGCATATAACTTGGCCATCAAGATTTTCAATGAAGATTTGAACACTCAGCATATGTAGTTCAAGTTATCAAAACATGCATTTCTTAGTAAATTTAAGCACATATCATGTAATTATCATCAAATTTAAGCATGTGTCAATAATCAAGCATATGCAAAAATATGTATCAATTATGAGCAAAATCAAGTAGCAACTAATCAAATTAAAAAGCATTTTTAATTAGCATTTTTACATGTAAATGACAAAAATAATACCAATATGATCAATATTACTAATGTCTCTAAAGGTCACATAATTTTCAAATTTGTTTTTGACCTTGAGACATACCTACAAAAAAGAGCCAAGTGTGTATTGTTGGTACCTAATTTTTTTTGGGTCTAACGGGGTTAATGCAAAGACTCTTTTGAACCTGGGTTCCTTTTGGTATTCATACCTTCTTCATACCTATATGAATATTCTTTTTAATTGAGCATGAGAAAAGAAAGTGTCCGTTGCTATCACAATAATGATGAGCAATAGAATGATCATATGATGAGATAGCTTTTACAAAGTAGTTTTTTAAATATTTCTTTTGCTTTAAAGAATCATATTCTAGGCCAACCTTTTCTAGAGCATACCTTTAATTTCCCAACAATTTATCTAAATTCTCTTTATCTTGAGTGAATTTTGCAAGAATTTTGTTCATGTCTTCAACCTTTTCTTTTAAAGATTTATTTTCAATAACTAGGTTATTAAAGGTTGAAGAATAAGAAATAGTAGATAAATTTGATCTTCATCTCTCAAGGTAAGGTTTTTAATTTTTATAATTTAAAGGTCATGCTCAAGAGAAGAAATCATTTTCTTAAGAGCTACAATTTCTTTTGAAAAATGATTATTTGAAAATTCTCAAGATTTTAATCTATCATTCTCAATTTTCAAAGAGCTATTTTCATTCTTTAAGAAATATTTTCATTTTTCAAATGCTCATTTGAAGAACAACATATTTTTAACATTTCATTTTTATTCTTCAAGAAGTTATTTTCATCTTTCAAAGAAATATTTTCATTTTTCAAGAAATCAATTTCTTTTTGAAGCTTAGTAGTTAAATCATCAATCTTAAGTCTTAAAGAATCATTGTCCCTTTTTAAAATCTCATTTCTATACTCTAAAGAATCAATTTTAGATTTGAAAACCTTATTTTGTTAGGATACTTTTCTCAAATCTTTATTCATTATTTCTAATGTTTCAAGTAATTCATCATAAGAAAACTCATGAGCATTAGAATTAGAAGTTACCTCTTCTTCTTGTGAGAATAAGTACATGATGGAGCTCTCATGTTCTTCAAGGGTCATGAAATGTATATTTGCTCTTTTATTTTGAACTTCATCCTTTTCATAAGCCACGTAGTGTCCATCACCATGTTGGAGACATTCTAACTTTCCTTGTTGATAAAAAATATCATTTTCCGTAAGCACAACTTCATCAGCAATATCTTTCATCATAAAATTTTGATTAGTACCATATAAAATTTCAAGAGTATCCCAAACATATTTAGCATTTAAATTTAAGGAAACTCTATCATATGCAATTTTAGACAAAGCATTAAATAAAATTTGCATAGCTCTAATGTTTAATAAAAAACTCTTTTTATACTCATTATTCCAAAATACTTTTGGTTTAGATATAAATCCTCTTTTAATCATAGTTCATAAATGAAATCAAGTGATTTCAAATAAATTTTCATTCTAATTTTTCAAGGCATGAAATTTGACTCATCGAAGAATGGAGGTTTATGAACATCCACACCCTCTTGAAAAAAAAAAAGCAATCAAGGGTTGTTATTTGTCTTTACTCCTTGACGATTAATTCAATGAATTGGAGACCTTACTTTGATACCACTTATTAGGCCTATGGCAACCCAAGAGGGGGGTGAAGTAGGTTGATAAAAAACTTAACTCTCAAAAACTAAGCGCTTGAAAATAAGTGAATAATTTGAAAACAAAACACCAGAATAATAATTTAAAACTTAAACACGAGAGCTAAACATTTATTATAATATAAAGGCATATGAAACTAATTGCAAGAATGTAAGTGAGTAAATAAATAAATAAGGCATCAAGATTTTTATAGTGGTTCAGCACCTCTTGTTTACATCTACTACCCAAGACTCTACAAGGAACCTTTGCAATCCTTTTCTAGGGTAAGGATGAACCTACTCTCTCCTTTTCACAGGCTTAGAAAGAACCCTCAAATTCTTCTACGAGAGAAGGAAGAAACAACACTTTCACAAGGAATGTAGATTTTCAATTATAATACTAAACTTGGGAAAGGAATGAATATGCACACTAGGTTCACAAATCATTTTCACAAAGATTTTTTAATATTTTTTAACTCATTTTTTCATGTTAAATCAGCCTACAAGTCCCCATTTTATAGGTATAAAAGAATATGGTCATTGGGGCTCAAAGTTAGCTCCAACGGTTAAATAAATATATGATCGTTAGACTGTCAAAGCTCAACTATCAACTGCTAGCTTAAAGCTGATCAACTGCTAACTTAAAGCCGATCAACTATATATCTTTGGCTAGTTGACTGCCCATTCTGCAGTGGTTGACCACCAAGCCAGACAGAGAACTTTCCTTTGGATAGTTTTTAGCCATATTTAAGTTCAGTTAATTGTTCTTAGGTTCAGTCGATCATACCCTCCTAGTTTTTGGATTTTTATGATTATTTTACTTTAAATATTGATCCAAAATCTAATCTATATCATTTTTTAAGCATTTTAAGTTTTGTGCATTGATTCTCCTTCCAAGTTTTATAATGTGTTTTTAGGAAAAATAAAATTACAAATAAAACCTTTCCTTTGGACATTCTTGTGTTGGTTGATAGATGATCTTCCATTGTTTTCTCCAAGTTGAACTTCTTGCATGTAACTTAAGTTTAAATATGTGTCAGACGATCTTTTGCTCATATTTTAATTTGTTTCGATCATAATACTTATCTTATCATTACAAACTCAAATATTATATTAATCCTTTAATCAATGTTTTGTTATCATCAAAATATATATTATTTAACCCTTAGGTTCAACAATATTTCTGCGTTACTCTCTAATTTTCTACCACTCTTATCCACTCCTTTATCTCCTCTCCAGTAACAAACTGGAGACCTCTTCAATTCCTAAAACCTCTTAGACTAGCCCAATTGGACATTGAACAAAGGAACTCAAAGATCCACTAATTTAAAGACATTCTAACCTAACTACATTGAAAAGTTTCTAAAACCCCCGCATTATAGAGGATGAAACTTAGGTGTTGTTTATTAAGTGTTTGTCATGTAGTTCCTAACTTAAAAAGCGACATGTATCCAACCATTTCTCTTGACAACTGATACGTGTTCGCTAATTATTTCTCACTTAATGATGATAAACATGCATCCCTAATTAAGTGAGATTATTATATATATGCATATATCGCTTTTTAAATGAAAAACCGCATGTCAAATATGCAACAAACTATATCTAAGTTTTATTTTACCATAGAAGTGGTAGTTGTGCACTACTTTCGAGGTCTATATGTAAAAAACAATAGAGGCAGCCAAATACAAGCTTTGGATGGGTACAAGAACCTACATCGATGTTCTTCAAAGATCAAAGCCTCAAGCTTTTCTCACCATTGCTAAAGTTTTGTCTCACCAAAAAACATATGAAAACAAACTTCTTTAACCCGTACTTAACCATCACCATCTTTATAGTCCTGATCATACCTACCTTCTATCTATTCTCAAGCAAAGCCCTTTAAAATCAATTTCGTTTTACCATGGGAGCCCAATCCACCTCAAACGAAGCTATTGCTACCCTTTTCATTACTTAGATTCTCTGCTTTGGCACTTGGTTGAAATCTGCAAAATTATTTCTCCGCACACACCTAAAATCAACAACCATCAGCCACTTTCATTCTCTTTTGCCCAACATGCAGGCTCTGACACCTCCTGTCTAGACCCCCAACCACAAGCTAGCACCACAGCCTTCCTCCCTTTCACCTAGCGAGATGGCCGGCATCTTTGTTTACCTCAATTGTGACGCCTATGTGGAGGTCTTTGGCTGGCCTATCAAAGTCGATGATGTCTCTACTACCTTGGCTCAAAAGCTGAGAAAGGTAAGATCCTGGATGACCAGGCAACTTTCAACCATTGCAACCATCTCTTGCCCTGATGGCGAAGTAGTTCAAGCGCCGTCGAGGTGATGGCTTCTCTGCGGTCATCAACCATTGGAATCAATTCAAAGAAGAGATTCCTCACCGCCTCAAATACAAAGCTTACCTTTTTATCTTTAACCTCTCACTTTTCTATTCGACTTCGATGTCATGACGGCCATCATCGCCAACTTTCGTGTGCATACCAAGCTGGCCAGTCAAATCTCCAGTGGGAGGACATGACTGCCTTCGACGTGACATTCTTCTGCGAAGTCCTCACAAACTTTTCAAGTTTGGCTTACATAGCTGGCCTGATGGAGTAAAACGAGGGTCTGGTATTCTTGTTTAAATTTTGCAATAAAAACTTTAATAGTAATTGCACAACAGTGAGGCTATGTAGCGAAAAAATAAAAAATAAAAAAATCAATATATTATAAATCAAAGTGAATGATGTGTTCTATCAAAGATTGAAATAAGTTCAAGGATAAAAAATAATTTACATCGTTAAATAGTCTTCATGGAAGAAAGAAACCGCTATTTTTTTTTTTAATAAATCCCCCTCCCTCCTCTCTCTCTCACACGCACACACGCACGCGCGCGCACGCACATATATATATATATATATATATATATATACTATATTTGGTTATCTTCACATTCTTCGATTTATATGAATTACAAATTTCAAAGAGATGAAAAAGTTGAATAAGATGGAATGATTTTGGATCTATGTAAATTTAAGGATAAAAAGAGTAACTAGATTTAAAACTTGACTACATTCGAATATAGCTAAATTTTTTATGTTTATTTATATTTGAATATGGATAGGCTCAGGTTTGATTAGCCTTCTCATTTTTAGATCTATACAAATCATAAATTCTAAATGTAAAAAAGATAAAAAAGATGAGGTAGCTTGGAGAGCTATATAAATTTAAGGATAAAAATTTAAATTTAAGAGTTGAATATATTTAAATATAACTAAATATAACTTTTTTTCTTTCTTCTTTTTTCTCTTTCTATATATATATATATATATTCAACTTAGCCGAATATTCATGTTAAGAGGTAAGGTTGAACTTGAACTCAAAGTTTCTTGCTCATTCTGGATGTTGCCAACTTGTTATAAGCTCGATAATTTTGCCTGACAAGATCACAAGAAAACATTCACTATAATTATCCCAGTGCCTGGAATGGAATGAGCCATGAACATAATAGCATGCATAGATGTTGTGAACGCAGCAAACTGAGGATTTTTTTTTTTTAATTTTCCTTGTCAGTGCACTGTGCTACACATGACTTGATAACATTGCGTTTGCGACGCCAATGTTTTTCCATTTAAAAGAAAGCAATGATATAGAGCAAGAGGATACGTTTATTTTATTAATTAAGATTGCTGTTAGGTAGGAGACTGGTGGACCAAGGTTGAGGGAGAGGATGGGAACTTGCAGTACTGTTGGTAGAGATGCGGACGTCGGCAGGGCCACCAACCAAGGAAGTCATCCAACATCAGCTTTTTTTTATCGGTGAAATAGACTGATTGCAGGCATTAATTATTGCACACGAGCCACAGAATGCTCTGCCGACACTAGGCAATCTGATCATGGTCAACTCATTAGCTAGAGATCTTAGGTAGGTAATATGGTTGGAGGAAATGTAGTCTATGTTGGTTGGTTAAGTTCAGGATAAAACTACATTGAATATGTGCAGAATTTAATTGAATTGCCTGACTCCCACCTTACTTTGACTTATTTCCTCTCAAGACCACTGCTCGGCAAACGGAGCAGGATAAAGAGAGATAAAAAATATTAATCTTTATTTTTATTTTTATTAAAAAAAATAAATTTTATTTTTATTTCATTTCTATCGATAAAGATTTTTTTTATCACTATCTCTGTCTCAAAGGAATGATAAATCCTTACCTCCGTTCTATCTTCATCCCGACTCTTTTACTATTATTTCTATTTTACTCTACTTTACCTAATATATATAAATTTTCAGTAAAAATTATAAAACTAATAATATAATTAAAAAAATTATTAAGTATATTAATAAAAAATATTTATCTTTTAAATTTTTATTTATTATTAAAATAATTAAAATTTTAAATTAAATTTAAAAATAAATATTATTTAAATATATAAGGATACTATAATATTTAAATATAAATTCAATAAAGTAGACCAAAGATGAGGATATACTTATTCTCGTTTTAACTCGTTTCCACCAGTGAGGATAAATGAATCGCAGTTTTACGTATTGAAGTTGCCTTCCCAATGAACCGGGCTTAGGCTGAAAGTTCTAGTTAATGTTTAAGAGGTGTGGCCCAACCATAAGAAAGAATTGGCATTCCTTGTTGGTCTGGTCCCCATCTACTGGTTTTACTTTCACTTTTCTTTGAATAATTTTGATCGATATTTGAACAAGATAGCCTCTGCCCGTACGGTGAAGCAGACTTGCATGCAGGAGCAAGCATGGCAACATTGCTGATGGCCCATGTTCAGCAAAGGTGATCATGACAATGTTTTTTTTGAGCAAACAAGGACACATGCTTGTGTTTTTCCATTCAGACACCCTTTACTCTTATGCTATGAAAACTAGACATTGACAACAAGGATCCTAGGGGGAAACTGTCCTCTATGGGACCATGTGAGTGCATTTGCTGACCATCTTTTCTCAGCAGTCCTTATGAACCATCTAAAATAAATTGCTTTCCAAAACTCATTGCTATACTTCCACTTTTATTTGATCCAAGGATATCTTGATCTCTGGCATCATTTAGCTAATTAACATTATATTATAGCTCTGATTTCCTATGAGTCTAAATCCATTTTACTAAGCCAATTATTTATTGAATTAATCTGGCTGTCATCTTGTCCATATTTTGATTAATTTCCTATCAGTTTAGCCTATTAGAGAATGATGGTTAATTAACAGAAGGTATT
Source organism: Metroxylon sagu (assembly GCA_017589505.3). NCBI lineage: Eukaryota > Viridiplantae > Streptophyta > Magnoliopsida > Arecales > Arecaceae > Metroxylon > Metroxylon sagu. The sequence continues at coordinate 378,642 of JACVBY030000659.1, read as the reverse complement.
CATGAGTTCTGGTTATATGACAAGATAAATGATCTTGATGATATTGACCATTTATTCATTTTATCTTTAGATAGGTTTCAACAACTGCTCCTGCCTTCAATGGTAGGTTATTTTTTTTTTGAGTCTTAGAGTTTTGATAGGTGATATTGCAAATATATAATATGTTCAACATCAATTTACACCTCTTATAAGTTGCATCTTTTTGTAATTGGATGATGTTTTTCTACATTAATAATTTAAGTTGTCGGATGCAAACTACCATCTTTAAATTATTTGTACTATAAAAAAATCATATAATTTTGAGACTCTTAGCATATATATCAAATAATCAAAATTTAGATATTTTATAATTCTTCAAATCATTTAATTTTAAGTACATAAATAATTTAAAAATAGTTGGTCACATCCGAAAGCTCAAATTATCAACATGAAATCAAAAATTGTAACTTTAAAATAGTTACACTAAGTGTAATTTGAACTAAACCCTTTTTAATAACTATGCATAATTAAGAAAGTTTGACTTAAATAGGAGAAAATTTAGGTAAAAATATGGTTTTTTTTTTTTTTAAGCCTCTTTTTAAGAATGCACTCATTGTTCTTCTTAGAAATAAATGAAAATCTCATTCTTCTAGAGCCACGGTTTTACTTGGTTCTTCCATGAGAAAGGGTTTTCTTTCCAGAGGAAGTGAAAACTTTGGCTCCCTTCATCATGTGGTCTCTATCATGCAACCCCTAATGCCTCATACTTCACTCTTCCAATTGAGTGAGTCCTAAGAAAAGTCCACGTAGATAATTGAACACAAGTAGCATGGCAAAAACATTAGCCATGATGCATGCCTTGTAGACGCAAAACGAATGGCGCATGACACAATCACCTACCTTTTTTAATCTCAAGTGGTTTTATGACCAACTGGATGGAGGGTGCACAGCAACGTGCTGTCGTTCACTCAAGCAATATCAACAAATTGGTAGAAGGCCGGACATAAGAAGGAAGATTTCTAATGGCTGGAAGATTTCTAATGGCATCTTGACATGGAATAAAGGTAGGTATTAAAAACAAAATTGTTTCTTTATATCTTGGTTTGGACAATAAAAGAAGAGGTAGTGGTGCAAACAATAGTATTTGGCCTAGAATATGAGATATTGTGTTTTCCACGTAAAAGAAGGAAAGAATCTTGTGTCTATTTTTCCGGATACGATATGATTTGAAGATATATTATTTCAGCTGATGGAAGGGTTTGATTCTTTTAGGTATTATAAAAATACAAATGGAGCAAGCAAGAAGTCACAAACCGTTGCATCACTTTACTAAAATTTTGTGCTGTATATTTTATAGTTATGTCTGCTTGACTTTTGTACAAATCCCCAAAAGGGCACCTAAAAAATTTAAATTATAAAAAAAAATTATTCTTTGTTTATCTTAGTTTGACTCACAACAAGGGTAAATAATAATAATAATATAGAATAAGATGTATTATATCGAAATAAATTTGATTATATTTAAATATAGTTAATTTTAAATTTAAATTATTTTTTTATTTTTAAATTCATATAAATTTTGAAACTATTTTATTTTTTATTTTTTTATTTTTTTATATTTATAAATTATATAGATTTAATAATAAAAGAGATGATTAAATTTAAATTTAATTATATTTAAATATAATTAAATTTATATCGTATTATATATGTATTTATTATTCTTAGCACGAAAGAGTTGCAGTTTGATAGGTATTGTATATTTTTATTAATATTAGGATTGGTTTAGCTGACGGAGCTATAGTTTGATAGATTTTGTATATTTTTTTATAAATATTAGGATGGCATTGGTTTGGCTGACTTTGGACTGTGCAACTTGTGGACAAGTTTTCAAGCATGTCAACAGAAGAAAAAGTTATAATAAATTTAAAGAAAAAAAAGCATAACTTTTTGATAACGGCATATGGCACATTATTTCTTTCTTCTCTTTCCTTTTATACAGAAAGTTATACATGCAAAAAAAAAAAAAAAAAACCGAATCCCCATGATCTTCACCTACTTCCATCGCTTTGTGGGACGACAACATTTAATATCCATTCTTTAATTTACATGCTTTGTGGGATCGTAATATTTAATATTTATTCTTTAATTTACATGAAAAGTAACAAGCTCATATACAAATCTAATGTGTCATATTTTTTTTTAAAAAAAAAATTATGTAGGTTCCCTAGGGCAGGAAAGATAAGATCAAATTAAACAGACTATGCCTATACTCGAGCTTACCCTAAATTTATTTGAACCTCAAATAAGGCTTTCCAAAATCTTGATTAAAGCCAATCCAAGCTTGAGCTTCATCCAAAGTCTAACTAGGTTTGGTACTTAAACTCTCACTACAATAAAACTTCAAATCTCTACTTAACCCAACTACACCAAGATAAAGAATTCAATCATAGTACCTATACCAAGGTAGCGATAGATATTGACTAGTTGCAATGTTGTCTCCATAATAGTATAGCTGTTGGAAGGCTCAACAATAACTGCTTTAAAACTCATTTAGGCATATTGTAGTTCTTAAGCAATCAAGCATCGTTGCCTTATCTCATTGCGCTGGATTCGCTAATGGCACAAAGGGTTAGACCAACTCAAAGGTTAGACTTATTTTTAAGTTGCTTTGATTCAATAAAAGATTAGGTTAGATCTCGAGTTAGGTTTATTTATAGATTAATTTTAGACTTAATTATATATTTGATCTTTGATTTTGGTCTAAGCTTGAGTGCGGATTAAATTTGAGCTGGATTAAGCATGGATTTGGTTTGCGTTTAGTTCAAAATTATTTTAAGCTCTGAGCTGTAATTTTATTTTTTCCTACTCATTAACATGAAAGAGGCGTGCCGTATCAATGCACTTCTCTTCTCTCTCTAATTTTGTCACCATCCAACGCCGCAAACCAATCGGTTTTTCTTCTCGCTCTATTTTTGCCCCCTGGTTCTTCCCATGCCTTTGGAGCCGCGCCGTCCCTTCCCTTTCATGAAACAATTGATTCATTAATTTTTCAAATTAAAAAAAAAAAAATCCAAACCAAGATATACTCATAAAACTCGAAACGAAATACGCAGGAATTCATCTGATCGCGGTAATCTCAATGCTCCGCCTGCGCTCCGGCGACGCTTGATGAGATGTTCTCGCTCGCCGTTCCGGCAGCCCTCCGGCCAGCGCCTCCGCCGCCTGGGCTGGGGTTCTCCGCCCCCCTGGACGCAGCTGGCCAGTGGTGGCGGAGCAATGGGCTGGCGGTCGCCCCGTCCCGCCCCCTCCCCCCGATCCCCGCCATGTCTTCGGGGAAAAAGACGACTGAGACCGTCGAGGCGGCCTCCGCCGAAGCCTCCAATGGCTCCGTTTCAGGTATCTTGATTCCTTTTTTTCCCTCCAAGAATTGCCTATAATTACCGATTTTTTTGCCAAGAAGATCTCCAATTTGTGCTTTTGAGTACTGCATCCTTAGAATTAGTGCTCCATTCGGTTAAATTTCGTCTGTTTTTACATCTCAATCGGCCTGGGAATGTTGAAAAAGTAGTATAGTTCTTGAAATTTTACGAGAAAATCTCAAATTTGTGTCGACTTTTAGTCTTTCTCACTCCTTTTATGATTTTGAGCAGGCTGTTAGAATCCGTGCTGCTTTTGGTTTGATTTGTCGATGTTTATGTTTAAATCGGGATGAAAATGAGAAGGGATTGCTCTTTGAAATCCTAGCATGGATACTGTTTGAGGGCTTGATGGATGCCGCCAGCAAGTTCATTATCTTGCAGCTGACGTATCTTTTCCTTCCCTTTGGCTGGTCTAGGAGCCTCTTGACGGCCTTTTCCCTCAATAAATGGGATTGGGACCAGGGCTGGTGGGGCTTTGACATAGTGGACGCCTTCGTTTGTCCTGGATACTTGATTGGTATATCTCATCAAACCAAATAATTTATTAGGGCAAATGGTGATCCAGGCCAATTAATGCAACCCGGCTACAAGTCAACAGAGAAGATAAAGATGAAGGATTAAAGAACTGTTCATTGTCCTCGGAAAGTTTCTAGTCTATATAAAGTTAATGATGAATGAAAGGAATTTGTTCCAATTGCTTTATATTCTTGACCACTTTGATAACCTTTACTAGTCTGTGCTTCACATCAAACTTTAAATCCTTATAAATTAGCCTCTTCAGCATATCTGTTGCCAGGTGAAATTTAAGGAATTTGTTTGAATTGCTTTATATTCTTGACCACTTCGATAACCTTTACTAGTCTGTGCTTCACGTCAAACTTCAAGCCCTTATAAGTTAGCCTCTGCTGCATATCTCTTACCGGGTTTGGTTCTTGATTGATCTAGGGAAAAAGGACCTTGTGATGTCAACTGTTGGGAAATCTACCAATATTGTGTGGCATGAATGCCCAGTTGGGAAGCTCGAAAGGCAGAAGTTACTCAAGCAGAAGGGATGTGTCATATGGATCACAGGTTTCAGTGGTTCAGGTTTGTTGATGAAAATTTCTTGGTTATATCTTACTTCTTTAGTGAGCTCTAGCTAGATTTGAGTCCTTGTTTAGATTGGTTGCTGGGAGGTCTTTCAGCAGCTGTTTCCCAACAACCACGTGAGACCTGTGATCCATACGACACATCCCTTCACTGTTGCTGTCTCTTGTCTTCTTGTTTCTGTGCATCTTGACTTTGGCTATGATGCGCCTTAAACATGTCTGGCATGAAGTTTTTCTTTTTTAATTAATATATTTTTAATCCATTAATTACATGTATTTATTCAAATATTTTAAATCACTTGTTTAGAGGCTTATCCTCTCTGAGACCTACTAGGCCACCTAGCTAAATTTAACCCAAGGCTGTACCATAGTTTGGTGTACTGCCTGTTTGAAAATTGAATTTAGATCCCATTCCTGTTCTAGTGAAGTAGATGGCTTAGATTGATGACTCTCTCTCTCTCTCTCTTTAACACTGTATATGTGACAGTGTTTTTTTTTTTAAAAATAAAATAAGTATTAGTTGTCAGCTTTTCAGTCATGTTGATTTCTTGTAAGTTGTTCGCCTAGTATTATTGTGTTTCAGTTTGTGCATATCTTAGTGTGTTCAAATGTGTAAACTATTTGCTACAATTTTTGTGATCTATTTTCATGATCATGCAAAGATTGTGTCTTCTGTTAGGGTTCATATCTGTTATTGTCATTTCTACCTGATAATGAGTTTATATAACAACTGATGACATTATTCAACTTTGGAAGTAAAAAAATAATCAGAGATGAACTAGAAACATGCCATTCATCATTACTTTCTTAATGGGCAGGCAATTCTTAATTAAACTATATCCTAGAAGAGTAACACTGTATTTATACCCATGATTTGTACCAACAATGCAGACCCATCAGCAAGAATAGTTAACTGCATCATATATGAAGAGCACTGCCTTCAAGCAAGATCAGATTGCGTGCACCCTAGGAATCTTCAATACTACCATGCTGTTCCTTACTGTGTCAAATGCTTCAAAAATCAATTTGTTGTGCATTGCTTAAAGAAAACCATTTTAACCATCAAATCTTGTCTTCTTCTGGTTAGATGTATGTTATATAATGGGTGCTTAAATTCCTTGCTACCCTATCCACATGATTCTGTACATGTGCACAAAATATATCTTAAGACTTTTGATTCAGCTGCAAGAAGAGGCAAAGACGAGGAGCCATACATGGGATCAAAGAGGCCATTGATTCTGTTATGTCAAGAGCTTTGGAATACCCCAGAATATTTTAAATATCTGTGAAACCTTGCACCTGGATGTGGTTGCATACAAAAACTCTAACTCAGTTGCAGATAATGTTTCAAAAACTCTTATCTTTTTATTTTTTGGAAAAATAATAATAGTTTTGCAAGCCAGATGTTACTTACTGGATCATGTGTAATGGTGTTTCCTAGTTGTTCTAATTTTCTTGATTAATTATGTGAATGGGTGTCATTGTAGCCAATCTGCAGAATTATCAGTTGTCATAAATCCTTTCTGCTTATATTTTGCAATCATAAATATATGCATGTAATTAAATTTTCTTAGCTGCAAAGAAAATTTAATCCCCTTCCTATTTGTCTTGGATTTAATCATGCATTCATATTCAGGCAAAAGCACACTGGCATGTGCACTGAGCCGAGAGTTGTACAGCAGAGGACACCTCACGTATGTCCTTGATGGTGACAATCTTAGACATGGGCTCAACCGAGATCTTAGTTTCAAAGCAGAAGACCGTGCAGAAAATATACGCAGAGTTGGTAAGTGTTTTTGGAAATGTTTTTATGTTGTTTCTTGATGTTAACAAGACAGTTTTTAGTCAAAGTCAATAAGTGTATTGGAAATTTAATTTTTCAGCCAGTTGCTAACCTGTGTTTATGATCTAATTCTAGGATCTCTTCTCTAGTTGTGTTCTAAACACTCAGTGTGCTTTCTAAGTGATCAGCGCACGGTTAAATTTTGAGATGTTGATATAGAAATATTATTTTGTGCCAATCATTTCTAAGTTCCATTGCAATCTCTTTATAGGGGAAGTAGCAAAGCTCTTTGCAGATGCTGGTGTTATATGCATAGTTAGCTTGATATCTCCATACAGAAGAGATCGTGAGGCCTGCCGCACTCTACTGCCAGATTCTACATTTATTGAGGTAAATCTTCAGTTTTAACATTCTCAAACCATGATTCCTTCTAGCATGAATGATTTATGGACAAGTATAAGTTATTCAGGTGTTCATGAATATTCCTCTAGAAGTTTGCGAAGCAAGGGATCCAAAAGGCCTGTACAAGCGTGCACGTGCAGGAAATATCAAAGGTATGCATCAGAAATTGATTAGGTTATTGATCTGATGTCTTGTAGGTGATGCTTGATAACTGATATGTTCTCTTTAATTTTCGCATAGAAACTTAGCAAACAAAGCTCCAAAGAAAAATCCTATTTTCCTGCACATGTTGATATTGAAAATTTGTTCTGCGAAACTGCAGGTTTTACCGGGATAGATGATCCATACGAGCCACCCTTGGACTGTGAGGTGAGTCATAATGAATTTTTATGATTGAAAGGAGAATTTTCAGTGGTCATTATGTATTTGTAATTTACACGAACTCATGCATGAAAGCATGTGAATTCCTCAGGCTCTACTATTAGTCAAGTGCCCATAACTGCCAAGACAATGGTATCTAACGAATAGAACGGAGGATAAAGTATTTCAGCTCTTTATAGCATCATTGCTCTAGTCATGTTGCTTCTGACATGCTTATAAAAAAATTTGTCTTGGGTGAATAAATTAATTACTAAGGGGGAATATACGCTTTTATTAGGATAGTCTGGAGGCATTGAAGTATATTTGATAGTTGATCATATTCTTACAATTTGAGGTAGATCAAAAATCAAATGTCAGATTCTTTTGGGATTTGGGATCTTTTATGCATATAATGAAGCTGTGTGAACTACTGAGTTTTAAATTTAACTGGACATAAACGAATTATTAGATAATCAATATTAGTAACCTTAATTGAATAGTGGTTTTAATGGTTAATGCTCTGTAAGTTATCAAACTTGGCTAGCATATTTAATTAACACAACAACTGACTACCAACATTTATATGTAATATCTGTTCATAAATAACATTTTTTCTTTAAAAGAATGCACATAGCCAATCAAGTATATATTAGCAGATTCACTTGCAGTCAACAGATGTATCGAGAATTTGACAGGTGGCCTGCCCATTGGTTTCTTAAGATGGATCTGCAGGCATTGTTTTCTTCAACCCGAAAATGCTTGCAAATGAACTTCCCTTTACCACATCAACATCAAATATTCGTATTTCATGTAATTGCCTTATAATTTGTATGTGCTTGCTTTATGTTATCATTTTTCTATATTACTCCGATTATTCTTCTGTTTTATCCTTTGAAATTATCAGTCCATGTTTAGATCCTTTTTTTAATTCTCTGTATATCCAGAACAATCAGTTGTCCCTTCTGGTTTACCTCTTTTACCATAACCCAATTCGCTTGGTGTGGACGACCGTTAATAGATACACTCAATGCACCCCTCTAGGATCATTTCTTCCTGGTAAAGGAAGACAAACAAAAGAAGCAAATCAGCCAAAACTGGGTCTGTCTATCAAGTTATGTGTAATTAGGATGAATATCTCCTGTGCACATTCTTACTCAGTGTGATGTTTATATTTGCCTTGGTTGCACCATCATAGCATGTCTATTGATGTAGGTAGCATGTCTTCTTTTCAGATAGTGATACAACCGGAAGTTCGGGGGTGTCCTTCTCCAGTAGCCATGGCTAAGCAGGTAATTTCATACCTCGAGGAGAAAGGCTTCCTGCAGGAATAAGTGTGATTGTATTGCGTCCACAACTCGTGGACCCATTCAGTGCTGTTTTTATCACCACAGAATAAACCGTGGGATAAGTGTAGTTCACTGGATCAGTTTGTTGTTTGTAGACTATGGATAAGTGTATTTCTTTGGTAAATGTTGTATCATAATTTGTGTGTAAGGAAAGGATGTTTGTGCTGGAATAAAGAGGCAACAGTTTATGCTTTTGTCCCCATGCCTCATTACAGTGTTTGTAAAGTTGGTTGTGTTATGAGTTTCTCGTGTATGATGATGACTAATGATCAAAAGCCGCAAAAAATAAAAAATAAAAAAATCATGACTGTCATGATGTGTTGGCTTGATCTAGTTAAATATGGTGTAAATCACGTTAAAATGATTTTTTTTTCTTTTTACTAGAAGATTTTGTTAAAATGATTCCAAGGCACATCCTTTGCATTATAAAGACGCAAGGGTATACAGACAGCAGCCAATTTATATATATATGCTATGGCTTCAATGGCCATATATAGTCGTCATTGACCCGCGTTAGCTGCTGTTGAGCACAATCATTATGGGATCACCACAGTAAACTTAAATCAATTGGTCCTTGGTGGTATAGTATCACTGTATTTGATATACTTTATCTAAGTGATTAAAAGGTTTCAGAAGATTCATAGTTAAATTATTTAATACAAAAACTAAATTTAAAATCATTAATTATATAATAAAAAAATTATTCTTGATATATTTTACAACTTATCATTATTTCATATTAATTATTGTAAATTTAAATTAAAATATAAAATTATTATTATAATACATAAATTATAGATTAACAATAGTATGCACTGTTATTAAAACAAGCAAACAATACTATAATATACTATAATATTATTATAATATTATGATATAATATAATGTTATTATATTTTAACTATATTATATTATAACATTATTTCTTATAATATAATATATGATGAAGGGTATCTTTTATTAGATGTCTTTTTTTTTTTTTTTTCAAAGATAGAGAGCTTTTTAGTTCCTAAATCTCAGCCCAAGTTTCTTAAGTAGGGTGATATTGAATATTCATTCTCAAGGATGAGTTTAGGATCATTAGGTTAAGCAATTATTTTAAATTGAGGGTAATTTGGAATTAATGTCATATAGAATTATTGAGGTGTAATTAAATGCAGTGATCCCATCATCTCTAGTGATGAGATGATTAGTGATCATAGATAGATCACCCATACTAAACATCTAAAACACCCTTTTAAAAGGTGTTTAGTATAGGATGATCCGCTTACGATGACTCATGATCTTAATGAAGGTGATGAGATTACTGCATTTGATTGCATCTGAGTGATCTTATGTGGCGATGATCCTGGATCATCCTCACCTCTAGAATCATCGTCCAACTCAGTAATCTTATACTTATCCTTGAGAATGGGTACCTAAAATTACCGTTAATTAATAAATCTGGGTAAAGATTTTGAGACCAAAATAACTCTCATCCATTAAATGCTTAATATTATTCTCATATTAAAATAATATAATTTAATATTTAAAATTATATTATAATAATACAATATAATGTAATGTTATTATATTATAATATTATAATTATTATAATAATATAATAGCATTATTATATTATATTATTACAATTATATTATTATTTAACTATAATATAATATACTTTTATATCATAATATAATATTATATAAGTGATATTATGATTTAATTTAAATGTTATAGTAATAAATAATATAAACTAATAACAAATTATTATGATTGTTGTAAAATATATAAGATAATTTTGGTATTATATGACTATAGATCTTGGCTTTTTAGGCATACTAAACAACTTGGTCATGACTATTTAGGATCTAGTAGACTAAATGTGGTGGCCTTAAATCACAAAGCATTTGATCACTTTAGGATAAAGATTATCGATAATCTAAAATCATCATGGTGACCTCACTGAGGTTACCAAACATCCCCTTAGAAGTGAAAAAAGTATAATTGTGCATGGAATATATTAGAGAAAACATTATTCTCCAATATTAATGTTCTCAAAATATATACAAGATATTATTATTAACTGCAGAGAACTATTACACGATGTAGAGTTCATAATGCGACCATTTTGTTTTTGCAATCCCTTATCTGCTCTAAAAGCTAGTTGTGGGTGGCATAACATGAAATAGAATAATTTAAAAAAGAAAGCATATTTAAAATTTAGCCAAATTAGGGTCCTCGATAACATGGTGACCATGCTCAATAGCTTTTGTTTTCAGCCATAGCGGTTTTGAGCAAGAGCAATGCTACAGAGAGCAATTTAGTTATCTTTTGCTTCACTGTTCAATTCAGCAGGTGAGAATTAACTTTAAAAAAAACAAAAAAACAAAAAAAACACTGAGGAGAAAGAGGCTCAAAGCCATGGATATAAAATGTGGGTTGTTGTCTCTCAAATATCCGACATTATAAGCCTAGGTGAAGGAGCTGGCACAAGAACTTGCACACCATAGCATTTGCTGCTAATGATTAGTTTGTCAAGTTCCTCCCTTTTATGTATTTTGAAAATAATAGTGGAAATGCTACATTTATGAGAAACTCGGCATCTCCTCCCAATGAAGCGTCAAAACATTTTGTAACAAGAGTTTTATTGAATGAGATGTAGAAGTGTACAAGTGAGTTATCATCGTGTCATGGTCAACCAATCAATTAATACGCCCGTGACATAGCCGTGCATTATATAGATAATCTTTAAATTTTAATTATTTTTTTAAAAAATAAAAAGTATCATAAATAATTATAATACTTTTATTATATATTAGTACATATAATATTTCATAAAGTTTCTATCATTTGATTTTTTATGTACTTCTGTTTGTTTCATTTTGTGTTTATTGTTTTATATTTCTACCTTCCATTAACCTTATTTTTTTCTATATATTATGTTCTATAAAAATTAATATATTTTTATGTTTACTTTTTTAATGTTTTTGTTGTCTAGTTTATATTTTATATTTTATTTAGTTTTGTAGAAGTATTTTATAGGTTTTGGTTTTATATACTTATTTCAAATTTAAATTTATTATTATTTGTTGAAAAAAGTTATATTGGTTTAAATTTTAAGGGGTTAATTGGATCGTTACAGTACTTAACCAATATAGCTCCGACCAAGATAGACAAATGAGAGCTTGAATATATAATCTATAAGATAAACATAATGAACACATACACACCCATGCAAAAAGGCTCAATGCCTAATGCTATCTTCAAGATCAAAGTGATAAAATAAAGTTATATCAAAACCATCATAGAATCTTAATAAATCCAATATCAAGAGCTTAAGGAATATCTTTTGGATTATATCATGTGCCTACATCAACTATCTCTATATTCACTCTAGTAGTCGTCTTCTTTGGGTACAGATTTGGAATTCAGCCATGTATTAAATTGAGAAGAATTTGGAGCCATTGTTGTTGTTAAAAAATTATTATATAAAATAATAAATAAAAAATATTTGGATAAGAACAAACTAAGAAAATAAATATGTAAAAATAGTAATACTAAGTTTACTATAAATAAATGTATGTCATCAATTGATATATAAAGTAATTAAGAGATAAGTATTTAATAATATTTATTTTCTTACTCAATATTGCGACATTTTTTTGATTTGTGACTGTGTGGAGGTATTGGATTTATGAGCTCTTGGCTATTGAAGTTTTCATTATTTTCTTTGTCATCTTGGATTGCATTATTTTCTTAATTTTCTTCAAAATTTATTTTTCTTTTTCCTAACATTCAAATTATTGTCATTTCTTTTGATGCTCCCTATATTTGTTTTTTATATAAATCGATATTTGTAAATCATGAAATTAAAAAGCAAAAGTATTAGAAAGAGTAAAGGGATAAAGTTGAATACTTCTTTGATATCATCTCCATCAGTATAATGCCTGGTAACATTGGCTAAAGGACTTGTTAGAGTAAAATTTGCTTTATTTACATTGAAGTTAAATGTAGTTAATTTTATTCAAAAGATGTAAGTTTTTTTTACAACTTTGGTAAGTTGAGAGGGAATTTGCTAGTCTTTATTCTGCAAATAGAGCAATTTCAAACTTATTTATATGTATGAAGGATAGTTTAATTATAAAGTTTCTACCTGACTTTAAAAATATCATAGGTAATTGAATTAGTTTCTCTACTTCTTTCTTGAGCAGAACAAAAAAAGTTCCTCCTCATCATATAGCTAAAGTTGATATCTAGAGAAGTAATGTTATTTAATGTATTGTTCTTACTATATAGTAAAAATTAAAGGGATTTTTTTATTTGGAGTTAGCTTCTTTTTTGCACTTAAGGTACTAAAATTTATTTTTCATCTCAATCTTTTCTTTTGTAGCAGTCTTTGCAAGCTATGTGGTATCATCTATTTTATGTCTCCATTTTTGTAATTATTATGCATAATTTTGTAGCATTCTTTTATTTATTTAACACATTATTATTTAATAATTAGAAAGAATTTTTATAAGCAAATATTGATAAAGTATGTAAAATAAAGATTAATCCAATACTTAATCCACATCTAATGACACAAAATTTAGTAGATCACCGAGTATCCTCATTTCTACTATATTTTCTTATTGAGAAACTGAATCTGTATCAATCAACTTTAATTTCTAATTATTATTTTGCATTTTTGAGCTCCTATAATATATTTTGTTAATACAATTCAATCTTTATATAATATTTTTTTATCAATAACAAAAATTTTATTACTAAATTTTAATTTTACCTATGACGAATGTCTTTTACTTTAGGAATATCAAGATTAAAGTAGATTTTCAAATATATAAGTTAATCAATAATTTTAAACTAATCTTTTTGATAAATTAGTATGCTGTGTTATATTCAATGAGTATGATTTCTTACATTTGAATGATTTAATAATTGGTGATTTGCAATGATACCTATAGAATTCTCTACGAAGCATTGGGATTATCAATGATAGTTAGTAGTGGTATTTATGAGATGGTTTTCTTCCAAATTATTCATTTTTAGCTATCTTTAACATGTTAAGGGTCCTCTAATAGCCTTTATATTATCTGATCCTATGCATTAATGGAGTCTAACAACGAAAGATGAGGGAATTTAGAAACATGGAGGTACGATATCTTAAAAAAGATATGCAAATTGAGTGTTTTCTTTCTTATTGTGCTCTATTGATGTTTAGCCTTTCTCTCTCTCTTTTTCTATAATTTAAATGTTTAATGCCCATGTTCCTATATATCCCCTACTTTAAGAGGCCTTTTCAAATGGGATTGTGTTTCTTACCCAATAAGAGACCCACCCTCGCACAATTCCATGATGAAAGCTTATTTAAAGACAAATGCCACCATAAAAAAAAACAAAATAAAACAAAACAAAAGCTTCCATCATCCAATATCAAATCAAAAGTAATTTATCTATTAAAGTATTAAAATCACATCATCTCTATCACATTCTATTTTATATTAATAATTAAATACTTAAAATATTTCGAGCATGTTCATGCATTGAGACAGAAAGAAAGCAGTGGCTCCTTTCTCCTTTTTTTTTTTTTTTTTTTTCCCCGATAGTGTTCCCCTTTTGTTAAAAGAACCTACCTTACTCATTGGCCCTATGGACTTCATCTCACAAAGTCCATGGATAGGCTGGCGACTCCCCTCACAGAGTTGCAAAAGATCTAGTACGAGGATGGGTCAGCAGCTCCCCTGCTCTAGCAATAGCAGAGGCTATTCATTGGCAAAGGAGAATAGTGTTGCAAAGGAGAAGAAAAGGAAGTAATCAGGATCCAAGATCACACCTTTAGTTTTCTTTAGCGCTGGTGAATGATTAAAACTTAAACCTTTTGAGAACAGGCACAGTGCTTGATATTTGACCATCATATTTATGCTTTTTTCTTAGATGCTGTGATCGAAGCTATCACTGTGTATCTGAACAGCAGTGAAGGTGGATCGAATGCGGCCACATTGGCGCCTTTTTCTTATCATGCCATTGTTACGTCTCCGCTCACATTGAATCGATAGCTCGGCTCGAAGGTAGAGTGAAAGAGTGAAAAAATAAAATAAAATAAAAGGTATATTGAGGTCCAATTATTTAATGTGAAAAAAAATCATAGAGTTACTCTAAGAAAATTCTGGATGAACATCTGAACAACAAAAACTATTCTAACAACTTGAATAACTTTATTTTGGATAACGGTTCTATGTCTAGTCCAAGTTCCATCATACATGATAACCATAATATACTCATTATTGTCGTATGGTGGTTGACATTAACTTTAATTCCTATAATTGAAAGAGATTCTCATACACTCATCTTAAGGATTTCAAGATGGGATGCTCATTATTATTGTATGATGGTTGTGTTAGAATTTATGGAATTTCCTTTGGTGAAAACCATCACCCAAAATAACAGGATCATTCATGTTGGATCACCAAGATAAAATTAAATATATAAGCGGAAGCGTACCTGAGTCCATATCGATTGATTATCCTTTAGAGTCGAGCGGTTGGCCTTTCAGATCAACACGTCCACTTTAGAGAGAGTCCTTTAGTTTCTCTCAATGTTTTCTCTCTGATGATGGGATGTCAAAAAAAATGTCTCTGTTCGTGCGATCTGGGGACCATGACCACTATATATATAGATAACCTAATTTAATTTCTATTTTAGCCCATCATAAAAATAGAAATAATTTCTTAAGTCTCTACACATCACACCCTATCAGATACATTAAAGCCCAAATTACTGAATACTTAATCGATCACTTTTAATTGAGCTCAAATTTATTTGACAGCCCGCAATATATAATTATTCACATATAAGCTCAACATTGGATTAATAATCCAACAATCTCCTACTTGGGCTATATGTGTAACCTTATAATTATGCTTTGCCAGTTATAACTGAATGAGCTCAAATTTGCTGTCATTACCGAAATGTATCTGCAACCAATCCGATTCATCAATCACACCAACATAGGATCAAAGTAGTCTTCATTACATCTATCGTAACTCAACCCATCAATGGTTACATATGCTGATACAATTGAATGACATGGATCATGGTGTGGATGTGTAGCATGGAAATTTCATGCAATGTGATCTTAACATGCCTATTTCCAATTGGTCCTCCCTTAAACCTTAGTGAAATCAGATTATACTAAAATCAGAGTGTAAATAAACCAAAAAAAAACTTTATTTCTGCAAAAATAACCTCAAAATATCTATAAACTAAAAAAATATCTATGCAAGCATCTAAAATTACAAACTCCCACTAAAACTGAATATATTTAAGTGACATGACACCCATACGAGCAGTATGCTCATGAAATGTTTTGGGTGGCAATCCCTTAGTAAGCGGATCCGCAATCATGGAGTTTATTCTGATGTGCTCTATAGACAATTGTCCACTCTGAACCTTTTATTTAACAACTAGGAACTTGATGTCGATATGTTTTGACTTCGTTGAGCTCCTCTTGTTGTTGGAATATAGAACTGCTGACTTATTGTCACAAAATAATTTAAGTGGTCTTTTAACATTATTCACTATGCGCAGCCCTGTGACAAAATTTTGCAGTCATATTCCGTGATTGGACGCCTCATAACATGCTATAAATTCTGCTGCCATGATGGAAGATGCTATAAGTGACTGTTTAGCACTCTTCCAAGAGACTGCATGTCGGGACCTCTCCCCGACACATGCCAACTTATAGAAATTTGGCTAGAGTTCTGCTAGTCTTATGGTATGGACGATAAGGCACACGTGAACCCTATCAAATTCCCATAAGTTACATGTTTAACATATATAATCCTGTCAATAACATTTAACCTGCTCAGTTAAATCACATATGTCATCAAACAACAACAGCTAATTTATTTGATCCTGCTCAGTTTACAAACATCTTATACATACACTTCACTATTCATCTCCAGGCCAAGTTTGATATTTACATCATATAATTACAACTTCACAGATATAAATATACATATATCATCATCTCAATCACCACTCTTAATATACAAAAATATACCTTACAATCCCTTTTTACATCCACCAACTCTCTCCCCAAGCACTAATAACACATACAAAAATTTTGGTACTGAAACTAAGATGTTAAGCCCACCTGCTTAGTCTTTGAATATTTTAAACTCAGCTGCTAGCTCCGAAGAATTTTTAACACTGATCTGAAATAAAAATGCGAACACAAGAGGGGTGAGACCTAAGTCCTAGTAACTGGATAACCATCTAACTATGAAAAGAAGTTGAGAATCATGTTATAAGCTCATAAGTATATCAGCGCAACATATCGCACTCGATACATAAATTTTTACAAATGAGATAAGTTAACTTATAAGTTAGCTTATGCTTCCAATAATATAATTTAAATAAAAAATTATCACATTTACAAAATTCCCTGATGATGGGCTGGGTGTGCTACCACTAAGGTACATTCCTACAGTCGCCCTCCTGCAGGTGTACTCTTGATGGGTGAGTGTACTGAGCACCGAGGATCCCCGCACCACAAGGCACCCCTCACATGTGCGGTTCACCCCATGTGTAAACTTGCCCCTTTTCCCTAGGCCTCCTGGTTGCCCCTCCCTTAGGCTAATATCTCTGAGCCACCTTGGCTCGTATAGTATCCTAGCTCTTTACTGAGCTGTGATTCTTTGCCCCACCGGGTCGCTTGCACCGTCCCACCTGGCCGATCTAGCTTGTACTCCCCCTGGCCTAGGGATCATAGTATGATTGAATCGCAAGGAGGTGCCAGCTATAATAGTGTGTGCAATGCCCATGCTATAGCACAGTTTATAGGGTGATCAGCCCCATAGATACCCCAATGCTATTTATGCTGTATGCTGTAAAAATACTCAAGTATAAGTTTATAATCCAATATACAATCAACTATAACTTCTTGAAACATTTCTATTCATGCATGCCCATGCATTACTTTGAAATATAACTCTGAAGGAAAATTTCCATGCTTTACTGAAACATATGTTTTATCCAAGAAATGCTTTTTCATGAAACTCTATACTTTGCTGAAACTCATGCTTTGTCTGAAACTCATATCTTGCTTTAAAACATGCTGTAAATCCATATTTATTCTCTTTAAACTCATGCCTTGCTTTTAAATATGCTTTACAAACATAATAACATTATAACCGGTTTCTTATTTCCTATATTTGATTTCTGAAAATACTATACTTAGTATAATACACTCATTTTGTAGCAAAATATCACTATACTATTATGAAACATTTCACGAGATAAATGAGAAACTCACTCACCTGCTATTTCTTCTTTTCCACAATTGCTATCCCTCCTGAAAAGATTCCTTTACTTGATTTCCTTGACCTATATTACCACATATAAATTTATTTAGGCGACAGATACCTAGGTTTTTCCATAAAACATGCATGCATGCCCCTTAAATGCACACCAAAATTCTCTACCTTTTCCTCTATCAAACATAAATCCTCATCATTTTCATAACATGAAATCCTCTCTTATTTCTTTTCCTTTTCTCTCTAACACATGATTTTATCATTTATCTAAAACCTTAGAAGGTTTAGGGTTTACCTTAAGGATGACAAGAAGAGAAGACACCAAGCTTTCCCCCTTTCTCTTCCTCCTTTCTTCTTCTTCTTCTTCCTTTCTTTTTCTTTTTCTTCTTTCTTTCTTCTTCCCCACGGCTGAAATTTTCTCTCCTCTTCCACCGCCCTCTTCTCCCTCACTCTTGATTTTTCTTACGATGGATGAAGGGAAGGATTAAGGGGTTTTTAAATGCCTTGGCAAATCCCCAATTTACCCTCAAACAAATCTCCAAAATGCCCTTTTAAAGTCCACATGGCATACCTCTTCACCATGCATTTTTACCCTTCTCCACTCATGAAAAAGCCCTTGACAAATTCCCTCTTTACCCTTGGAGAAATTTGCGAATGACGGCAGGATCCTTTTTTCCACTTTACCCTTAATCAAATTTTCAAATGACTTTGGTATCCTTTCCCTTTATACCCCTCACCAATTGTTCAAATGACATTGATAAAATTTCAAAAGTGCCCTTTCATTCATGATAAATTTTATGCTTCAAGATTAGGATACTGCTTTGAGATTTGGAATGTTACACTGTACCTCCAGCCAACAAATAGATATAGCCCGATGTAAATTTCATACTATCTTAGCATCTAGCAAAATCGGAGTCAATATACCCAATGATCTCAAGCTTATCCGACCTTCGATACGTGAGCATGTAACCTTTTATTCTCTGTAAGTACCGCAAGACCCGTTTAGCTGCTTTCTAATGGTCTATTCCTGGATTGCTTAAATATCTGCCCAACATCCCAGTAACGTACGCAATATCCGAACGCGTACAAACCTGAGCATACATCAGACTCCCTACTGCTGAGGCATAGGGAATCTTCTGCATTTCCTTCTTTTCAAAATCATTCTTAGGGCATTGATTAAGACTAAACTTGTCTCCCTTAGCTACAGGGGTATCACCTGGTTTGCAATCCTGCATGCCATATCTTTTGAGAACCTTTTCGATATAGCTCTTTTGTGATAATCCGAGAATACCTCGAGAGCGATCCCGATGTATTTGTATGCCTAACACAAAAGAGGCATCACCAAGATCTTTCATCTCAAAATTCTTAGATAGAAATCTCTTGGTTTCATGCAATAAGCCTATATCGTTATTGGCACGCAAGATGTCATCGACATATAAAACCAAAAAAATATGTTTGCTCCCATAGAACTTATGGTATATACAGTCATCGACCAAATTCATCTCAAAACCGAATGAGATAATCACTTGATGAAACTTGAAATACCATTGTCAAGATGCTTGTTTGAGTCTATAGATGGATTTCTTAAGTTTGCAAACCATATTCTTTGGGTCTCCCGACACAAAGTTTTTTGCCTGCACCATATAGATCGTCTCATCAATGTTACCATTGAGAAACGCCGTCTTCACATCTATCTGATGTAACTCAAGATTAAAATGCGCCACCAATGTCATTATAATCCTGAAAGAGTCTTTCAAAGAAACTGAAGAGAAAGTCTCTTTATAGTCAATGCCTTCTCTCTGAATAAAGCTCTTTGCGACAAGACGAGCCTTGTACCTTTCCACATCACCTTTCGAATCCCTCTTGGTCTTAAATATCCATTTGCAACCAATGGGTTTCGCACCTTTAGGTAATGGGACAAGATCCCAGACGTCATTATCCTTCATGGACTTAATCTCCTTATTCATGGCATCAATCTACTTGTGAGAGTTAGAACTTTCTATGGCTTGATGGAAGTTGATTGGATCATCTTCCATTATTCCAATGTCTACCTCATGCTTTGGAGAAATACAATGTAGTCATCTGGTATTGCATTTCTCCTCTCTCTAGTGGATCTCCTTAATGGCATAGGTTCTTGAGATGTTGGAGCTTGTTCTTCTGAAATAATTTCTTGAATAGGAGGTTCTCTGACAGTGTCTTGATCTATTATATCTTGAACAAGGTCAGGAATGGGATCCTGATCAATGCCAATGGCATCTGTGGGAATATCAACATATTCCTCCTCAAAGACAAAGTCCCTAACTGTATCTCCCCTTGCAAGCTCAACATCCTCAAAGAACCGTACATTTTCTGACTCAAAAATCGACTTACTTGTGGGATCATAAAACTTGTACCCCCTGGATCTTTCAGAGTATCCAATAAAATAGCAGCTCACCGTCCTTGAGTCCAGTTTCTTTTCATTAGGCCTATAAGGCCTTGCCTCAGCTGGACATCCCCAAACATGCAAGTGCTTTAGACTAGGCTTCTTGCCCGTCCAGAGTTCATAAGGGGTTTTGGTAGTTGCTTTAGTTGGAACTCTGTTAAGGATATATGCTGCAGTCTTAAGTGCTTCTCCCCAGAGTGATTCTGATAAGTTAGAATGACTAATCATAGTTCTTACCATATCCTTAAGCGTTCTGTTTCGTCTTTCAGCAATACCATTCATAGTGGGCGAACCTGGCATGGTGTACTATGGGACGATACCGCATTCCTCTAGGAACTTAGCAAATGGTCCTGGACGTTGTTCACCTGAACCATCATATCTGCCATAGTACTCTCCACCACGGTCAGATCTGATGCTTTTGATCCTTTTACTGAGTTGGTTTTCAACTTCAGCCTTATAATTTTTGAGCACGTCCAGCGACTGTGACTTTTCATGAATGAGATATATGTAGCCATATCTGAAAAAATCGTCTATGAACGTTATAAAGTATTGTTGACCATTCCAAGCGATTGTAGGAAATGGGCCACAAATATCCATATGTATAAGTTCTAAGACGTCCAGAGTCCTATTGGCTTCAAATCTTCTTTTATTGGTTTGTTTTCCCTTTATACAATTAACACAAACATCAAAGTCTGTGAAATCTAAGGAATCGAGAATTTTATCTGACACAAGTCTCTCTATTCTCCATCTGAAAATATGACCTAATCTCTTGTGCCATAATACAGCCGAATTCTCACTGGTTAATTTTCTCTTAGTACTTTGTGTACTTAAATGTAGGGATTCATTAAATGAAGCAATTATATCAATTGAATAAAGATTATCGTAACCTGACAAAGAACCGAAACCAACCAAATTTGAATCATGAAACAAACTAAATTTTCTATTTCCAAATGAACAAAAATAACCAGATTTGTCCAAAACAAAAGTAGAAATCAAATTCCATCTAAAAGACGGTACAATAAAAGTTTCATCAAGATCCAAATAAAATCCAATTTTTAACAATAATCTAAATTTTCCTATTGCCTCAACTGGAACCGTTTTGCCATCGCCCACATAGATGTATCTTTCAGCATCATTTGACTTTCGGCAACTCAGGCAACCCTGCATAGATACACTGATGTGAGTTGTTACACCAGAATTTATCCACCATGTATGTCTAGGTACTGAAGTTAAATTAACCTTAGAACAAACCAAATTAAAAAGCATACCCTTCTTAGCATGCCATGCGTGATAGTTAGTACACTGCTTCTTCTTATGTCTTTCAACTCCATAGAAGAAACAACTAGTGCCTTCCGAATCATTCGGTTTCTTTTGTTGTTTCTTTTGAGGTGTCATATCTGCAGCCTTATCCTTCTTTCTTTTCTTTCCTTTGTCCTTAGAAGTTGAAGCCAGATGAGCACACTCTGACTTATCTTACTTAAGCCTTTTCTCTTCCTGAACACAGTGTGAGATGAGCTCATTCAGAGACCAAATCTCTTTCTGACAATTATAACTCACTTTAAACTGGTTAAACTATGCAGGAAGGGATATCAAAACCAGATGCACTAGCAAGCCTTCAGAGAGGTCAAGCTTAAATGCTTTTGGCTTGGAAGCAAGATGAGACATCTCCAAGATGTACTCCCTGATATTGCCTTTCCCCTTATACCTCATTGAAATTAGACTTGTCAAGAGCGTACCAATTTCAGCTTTTCGTTCTTGACAAATCTCTTTTCAATATCCTTAAGGAAAGCCTTAGCAGTAGTTAATTTTTCAGACATTGTGCCCCTAAATGCTTCTGGAATGGCTTTCTTCATGATTATCATACATATGCGATTTGATTTCTCCCACCTTTCTATGTCTCTCTTATCATCCGAGGCACTCTTATCCGTAAGAGGTGAAGAAGATTCAGTCCTTAACGCAAGGTCGAGATCTATGACTCTAAGAACTATCAAGAGATTTTCTTTCCAGGACTTTTTTGAGCCATTTAGCATAGGAATTGAATTGATGTTGGCAGTAATGTTAACAGAACTGTAAGCTAGACAGAGAACAACAAAACAAACTCATATTAGTCTTAAAGCAAAAATAAATTCAAATAAAGGTAAATCCCATCCCAAAATATCAGGCACTCATTAATATTTTATCTTTGGACAAAATAGTAACTTGTGAGTGATATTGGTAGTAATCAAACACTGATGATAAGAACATATCGAATAATGAATCTACCTTTGGGCCGATTTATTATTCACATGTAAAACTGAATAACCATCATGCATTTATTACCATAAGTGCACATGCAATTATGTTAAATATTGATCTTTCTTTGGGCCGATGGATATTTACATAAACTACAAGAGAAGTCACTTTGGTAACATGTTGTTTTAATTAATCCATCTCAATATATATATAAACATACCAATATTTGAAGTTAAAGTTGCACCAAAAAGTTGTCCTTAAACCCGTGATGCATCGATCAACCTGTAACCAAGTCAAGGCTGGTCGGATGAGCCAACCCTGGTCCTACACCAGCCTCTAACCCGGTCCCTTAAAAAAAAAAAACTCTCTTTTTCTTTTTTTTGGATCTTTTCCAAAAAAAAATAAAAAATAAAAAATAAAAATAAAAAATAAAAGAAAGAAAGGAAAGAAACTATTACAGGTTACTTGCCAAAAAAAAAAAAAACTATGAGCTCATGTTTAGAAACCCTAGGGGTTTCGTCTCATAGGGTTTGAGTGGCCGTTTGACGTGACTGTTTGGCCGCAACGTTCCTTTATCGGTGCGGGTAGAGACCCGCACCGGTCTCTATTATGGTCGGCGGTGAAGAAACCGTCTGTTCCCTTTTTTTTTTTTTTAATGATGACCTGTACTTAATGTGCGGCCACAGATGCCATAGCCTGATGGCCGTGGCTCCTTCACCAGCGTGGCCTAATCGCCACGCCTGAAAAAAAACTTGATGCCGGTGATGGCGAAAACCATTGGCAAGAGTCTGAAACCCAAATGGAAAGGAGAAGGAATATTTTGAATTCCTTCTTTCCGTTTATTCTAAAATAATAATAATAATAATTTATTCTGTAATTCAATCTCGATGATTCAACATGAAGGAGCTCTGATACCACTTGTTAGAATTTATGAAATTTCCTTTGATGAAAACCATCACCCAAAATAATAGGATCATTCATATTGGATCACCAAGATAAAATTAAATATATAAGCGGAAGCGTACCTGAATCCATATCAATTGATTACCCTCTAGAGTCGAGCGGTTGGCCTTTCAGATCAACACGTCCACTTTAGAGAGAGTCCTTTAGTTTCTCTCAATGTTTTCTCTCTGATGATGGGATGTCAAAAAGAATGTTTCTGTTCGTGCGATCTGGAGACCCTAACCACTATATATATAGATAACCTGATTTTATTTCTATTTTAACCCATTATAAAAATAAAAATAATTTCTTAAGTCTCTACACATTAAAGGCCCACACCCTATCAGTACATTAAACCTAAATTACTGAATACTTAATCAATCACTTCTAATTGGGCTTAAATTTATTTGACAGCCCGCAATACATAATTATTCATATATAAGCTCAACATTAGATTAATGATCCAATAGGTTGGCATTAACTTTAATTCCTATAATTTTATGCTATACTTATTATTGTTGTATGGTGATTGGTATTAACTTTAATTCCTATAATTGAGAGAGATTCGCGTACACTCATCTTAAGGATTTCAAGATGGGATGCAACTTTTTCTATTGATTGATTGGAATAAGGATTATATTGGTTGTTTGGATAAGAATTATATTTTACTTTGAAGACCCGTAATCACTTGTTACTATTCTTGTTTATACATTTAGTTTATTTAAAAACAAAATTGCTGCTTGTTAATTAGTCTCACCATAAAAATTATCTTGTAAAAATATAAATAATAAATTATTTTTAAAAAATAAAATTATTTTAAAATATATACCGTTAGATTGGTATATTGTTGAATTGTTGCTAGATTAACAATATATCATGGTCCGTTACAAAATGATTGATGATTTGTATATTGCTAAATTATCACTAGATTCTTGATGCATCAGGGTAAGCTACAATAAGTGGCCATAACTTCTCTTTTTTTTTAATCTTCCATTGAATGCTTACTTCCTTCAAGATAAAGTGCTTATTGCTTTTTTTTTTTAATTATTGTCACACCCATAACTTTTTTAATTAAACACATATCAATGTTTTTCGTAACTTTCGGTAAACACGTGACTTCCACTTCTACTGCAGTAAATCCTATCATACCCAACTCTCTTAATCGAACGTGTGGAAATATTTTGTTTTCCATCTTTCGTGGACACATGGCAACCACTTCTACCACAGTTATCCTTTTTTGTAAGTACGATATATGATATCCCTACAAATCACTATACGGTCAAATATATGTGACTCTAGGCCAATGAGTAAGATATACAACTCTACTTTCGATAGGGCAATCACGTAGCAAATAATTGTTTGTTAAGTTCGACAGGGGTTTGAATGGGCCAAGCTTAGGTGGCCTAGACTTAGTCAAGCTCAACTCCTTTAAAAATCAAGGCAAACACAAGCTAGCTTGTTCAATATTGAGCTAAATGTAAGATATTCATGCATAATCATTTAAACAACCTAAAGAGTAGTGTTGCATGGACACAAGAATCAAATTAGAACACACATCCAAATGAAGAGATACAATGATATGAAGAGAATAGCTTTAACCTATATATACACATATACACATGCACATAGTATGTACATAACAATAGTCAAGAAAATCTTTCTTCAGATTTAGGTTTCATTTGGTAGAGTTGTTAGTACTAAGAGCTTTTGAAAGTAGAGCTTTTCAAAAAACTTATTTGTTGTTTGTTAACTATATTTTAAAAATGATATGAGATTTTAACACTAATTTGGTAACTAAACTAAAAAAATGTTTTTAAAATAACAATGATGAAAGACAACATTATACTTTCAACTATCTAACCTACTAAAAATTATTATTATAAATTATTCTAATAATATTATAATATAATAATATCATATTATAATAATATTAAAATATATCACATTCTAATATTATAGTATATTATAAGAAAATATTAACATTCTAATGTAATAATGATTATAATGTAAAATTATTACAATATATTATTTTATTATTATTTAATAATTATATTATAATATATTATTAAAATTAAGATCATTATTATCTAATAATATAATATCACATTATTATGGCATATAATTATAGTAATGTTACAAGATTATAGCATTGTATGGTATAATAATACTATATTTGTATACTATATTATAGGACTTTATAATATTAATATATTATGTTATTTTGCACTGCATAATATATTATAATTATAATAATATTTTCATACAATTATAATAACTATATTTTGTTTATATTATATTATTATAGTTACATTATATTATTATTTTATAATATTAAATATTATTGTTTTCATTATTCAAATTTGTGGCTTTCAAGTTTAAAGCAGTTTTCTAACATTTAACAAGTAGAATTTTTCTAAATAGAGCTTTTAACAATTTTTGGTGAAGCTAGAAAGTACTTTTAAAAATTTTATCAAAATCATAAAATTATTCAAAAGCCCTTTTGGTCCTTTCAAAAATTAGCCAAGCAAGATCTTTAGTTAGGTTTAGATTTGAATAATAAAGGTCCTACATCGATGAACCGAGACATTGAATTTACATTATAAAAATCATGTGATTAGGAGACTCCTATCATATACATCAAGTAGCCAAAAAATTAAACTTCTTTATGAATGATAAATGATATACTTGATACCTTTCCTTTATTTATTGAGATCTTATGCTTAATCAAGCTTATATTGAGCTTGAACTAAACAAGTTGCTAATGAGTAATTTGCTCATTTGACCCATATAGAAGGGGAAGGAGGGGCATAATGAAGGAGGGAGATGGAAAGAGTTGGGGGGGGGGGGGGGGGAGGAAAAGGGGCGACGGGTTGGACAAAGGGCCATATGGATTTGGAGATTTATTAGATTGAGCAATCAAAGCTTGCCATGGTCTAGGTGGATCAAAAAAAAGTTTTTGAAGCATATAACTTTCATATAAATATTGAGTTTCATTGATCTTAGACTCATTGGAAATGTCACTTCAAGATTTAGAGTTAATAATATGAACTTTGGCCAAATTCTAATATTTTTTAGGTCAGAAATTTATTGGAAGGTTTAGTTATCAACAATTGTCTTCTAATTATAAAATTAGTCACATTATAAATCCCTTCTGTTATAGTGTTAAATCTTATAGGATATGAATGTTTTGGTTTCTTTATAGAATAGAGTGCCTTAGTATTCTACAATGCCTAACGACCATCTTAGTTGAGTATCCTTTTAGTTACATTTTATCTTTTTCTCTTTTTTTTTTTTTCTTTCTTTCTTTCTTTTTCTTATTCTTTTCTTTCTTTTCTTTTTTTTTTTCTCTTTCTTTTTCTTTTCTTCTTTTTTTCTTTTTCTTCTCCTTATCTTCTTTATTTTCTTTCTTTCTCTTCATTTTTCTTCTCTTTTTCTTTCCTTCTTTTCTTTTTCTTTTCTTCTTCTTCCCTTTCTTTCTTTTTTCTTTCTTTCTTTTTTTTTTTTTTACCTCTACATAAATGAGTTCCTAAGTCCTAACCTTGTCCTAATCCCATTGTCTCACAAGAATAAGATGAGATAGCCAAGATTCTCTCTCTATCTTGCTGGGATTCTAAATATTGCCTTCAATATAAGATCTAAATTAAGAGTTATCTATGGTAATTATTATTGAAAATTTATTTACATAGCTTTAAAAAGTTGGCAACATAACTTTGATATTTTGAGAATTATGAGTTAATGATTTTATCATATTCTAGATTTCACAATTGCCCTCCTATCACATCATTTGGTATCAAAGTAAAAGGACCCCACATTGTCATGGATTCAAAATTAGAGATCGGTGATAAACACAAGGTTGAAGTACTAGTTGAAGATTTAAAAGAGTGATGGTGGAAATTTTTCTTCTAAAGAATCAACTACTTCTTATCAACTGCTTTGTTCTACAATATATTACGATAAGAAGCTACATATTAATATTTTGTCGAATTCCTCTAAACCAAATCCTAAATCCTCTATTTGTATTTTTTTTAGAATTGTATGATTTCTAGTGTGTAAGCATTTTAAAGATAGCATATCATATCTAATAGCTCAAATTATTGATGTTAAACTCCCATCGTTCTACCATGAATTGATCAAATTTGTGTAGAGATACTCGCAAGTATATCCAACTCTACCTCTACACAAATCTATATGTATATGTACATATATATATAATTGAGCCTGATCACACAGAAGCCCCAAATGAGCATCATGATCTCATAATGAATAAGAGGCTTGTGGGATTGGCACGATGTCGATATATGCCTATATATATATATATATATATAGACACATACTACCTTTTGAGCAAGAACCTTTTGAGCAAGATCATTGACATAGTATACGTGTTTATAGATAGAGAAAAAATTTGAATTGGCTATACTTAAGAGGATTTTTGCTTAGATCCAATCATATTTAGATTTGGATAATAAAGGCTCCACATCAATAATCTAAGTTCTTAAATCTAATTTACTACTTCTAAAATGCTAATACACTAAAAGTTATGTAATTTGAAGACTTCTACCTCATGTATTAAGAGATAAAAATAACATATTTAAATTATTTAATTATTTGATCACTTGATGGACTGATTAAAGGTCTTTAAATTGTAAGATTTTTTTTATGTGCAAACATTTTAAAGATAATACATATATCCAATAGCTCTAATTATTGATGTAGGATATCCATTATTCAATAAGATATGGCCGAATTTGAGTAGATAATCTAGTACACCATAGCCGAGTCAAGCATGTGCACACACACACTCTCTCTCTCTATATATATATATATATAAAGTAAATTTGACTACATTCAAACGTAGCCAAGTTTAAATCTGATTACCTTTCTTATCTTTTGATCCATACAGCTCACGAAGCCATACTCTTGGATCCACATAAATTTCAAAGCTATCCTATCTTTTTTATTTTTATTATTTTTGAGATTTATGAATTATATAAATTTAAGAATGAAAGATATAATTATATTTAAATTTAATTATATTTAAATGTAAATATATATATATATTAACACGGAGGCTGGAGACGGATGAATCGTACACAGCTTCAACGACTAAATATGGCAGCTTTTACCCGTCACTTAAGACACACCCATTCGATCATCCGGTGGGTCTCTTGAGACGCGTCTCCAAAAACACCATAGCGTTAAAATATGTCCGCAAACCCACTTATTAGATAACATCATTTTCTTTTTTACAAAGGTGGCCGTGGACATTCATAACAAACCACGGTGCATCTCATTTCTCAGACTTGACAGGAGATTTAAGAGCGATATTCACGGTGAATTAAGTGCGTGGGTGTGCCCTTGGGATTCTTGACATGATTGGCCAAAGTACAAGTGAAGTTGTTGAGAGAGAACACTAATGCTTTTATCCAAAGTTTATTTCTATAAGTTCTCCAGGATTTTGACTAGTTCATATACAATCTTGAGTAGGACCGAAAGGAGATCGGACCAACTCGGCCAATGGCCTAATCTAAGCCTAACTTAAAACTTTTTTAGACTTTGAGCTTGGCTCAAAATCAAAATTATTTTAGAAATGAGGCTTGAGCTCATCTTAAGCTGAGGCCCGGCCCAAAACTCAATCGAGCAAGCCCATTACAGTCTATTTAAGTCAAAAATTGGATCAACAAATCCATTTTTTTACATAAAAATAAGTAATATTTAAAATAATTAAATATAATTATTTTAAAAAATTTGATACAATATGAAAAAGCTATCCTCACACAATTGATAAAAAATTTGGTATAAAATTAAAAGACCTACTATATTTTAAGATTTTAAGATTGCATTTGAGCTAAATCCACATTTGACTAATGCTAATACTTCGAGCCAAGTCAGGTCCACAATTTTTTTAGGGCTCTAATTTTAAGTCCAAATCTAACCCCACTGGATTCGAGCCTGGCCTTAAGTTGGGCCAACTGATGGGCCTTGGACTAGCCTGAAGGCAGTTCAAGCCCTAATCTTGAGACTTCTTTCTCAAAGCAGAGATTAATGAAGCTCAAACACAGTTCATTGCACGTTCAAACACAGTTCTTGTACCCTCAAACTAAGGTTCCATCAAACTATTTGATTTGGGGCAAGGCAGTTTCAACTATACAAGCAGCACCATCCAACATATCTCAAAAATTAATTAAGATTCTAAAACTTGAAGCACTTTGTTTTTTTGTACACGCAGATCTTATTTTTATCAACTGGTTAGAGATATTGTCATAAAGATCTGAAAAACCTTGTAATCAAGGTTCCGTGATTATGTATACAAACAGTGTGACAGTTTAGGTCTGCCGTGTTAGGTATCACCAACTTATTTGATCTTTTTAGCTTTGTATTTCATGAGGCACATGACATGCAGATCAATATTATCTTACAATAAGAAGATTCAAGAGCAATAAGTCGGCAACTTGCCCAGGGCAAAATTACCAATGTATTGAGAAAAGCAACTTTGTATGGACAAATTGGACTTGCCATGGCATACTTTCTCGATACAAAATCAAGCCTGTATAAGATGTCAATCATAAGCTTTTAAATTTTCCCAAGGTAATTTTGCCATCTCATCAAGTTGAATTGTAACAAGCAACAGCAATAAAAGTGGAAACAAGCAGAAACCGACAAGAATAGAGATACATAAAAAAAACTTTTGAGAGTTAGTTACAAGTTTCAAATTAACAATGGTAATGTACATACTTATTTTAAATTAAGAATCTGCAGTAAAGAGGTTGCAGCAAGCTGCCATAAGATAAACCATGTTGTTGATCTTTAATTACAATGCCGTGTAAGATCGGACAGGACTCATACCATTTCTTATCATCCAAGACCTTTGATGCATCTCATCTTCCACCAAGCTACTGGTGCATCCATAAATGATTTTCTAAGCTATAATGACTGGATAGGCAAAACTTTTGGCTATTGAATCCATGCCTCAACAAACTATGATTAGGCAAAGATATCTATCCCAACTCTTCAGTCTTGGAGTACAACACCACCAATTGCTGGAATGTCGAACCATATATTGAATGCATCTCATAGAAGCATAAGATTTCCCAGATTTATAAGACCTGGAAGTGAAGCAGGAGCTATCAGCAAAATCATGCCGTACTCAAAGATTCTGGACTAGAGATCGACATAGAAACTAAACTGAATTTATAGAAGTAACCCTAGAATTATTGAATTCAATTCTATGGAAGTAATTTGTCACTAATATGGGCTCACGAATAGGTGCATGTAACTATAATAGAGACAGCAAACTGCCAGTTGTGAAGACCAAGCTATGTAAAAGTTTTCATTTTTACTTTGAAACCTAAGAGAGTCCAGCACATGCCTAATGGAGCATTGTTTTGAGTAACAGTAAGGGTTTGTATAAGCAATTCTCAAGGTTTAGCCGGGAAGCAGAAGTAAGAGCTCAAGAAAATAGAAAACTTCAATAACCATCCGCATATATCTGAACTACTACATATATTGAATGATATCATCATGCATCATGACTTTTTCACTTGTCATTTAAGAAACCAAAAAAAAAATCAACTTTAAATCTTTGACATCTACCAACAACTCTGTCATTTGATATAGATAACTCAACATAATAATCAGTATAATTATTAAAGGCAGAACTAGAGTCTTTGTTTAAGGAGGGAAAGTATATATATATGGTGAGAACGGGGTTTTCAATCATATTACAAAACCAGATGTGATGCTTTTGTAGATCTCACAATCTAAAGCAAAGACAACAAACTTTTTATATCCATATAAAGTACTGCATAGTTCAAATCAACAACTACCTTTATCACAACATGTAGATTGTATTTTATTGTATAGCAATCTATACCTTATCTGAACTTTTAACTAGTTTTCCAAAAAGACCACAATGTCCAAATTATGGTTAATTAAGGATAGAGACAAAAGCATAGGAGTGAACTGGAGAATTGTGTTATTCATATAACAAGCAATCCAATGTTCAAACAGTACTGGCCACTGGATAGATCAAAA
The DNA here is from genome assembly GCA_017589505.3 of Metroxylon sagu. NCBI lineage: Eukaryota > Viridiplantae > Streptophyta > Magnoliopsida > Arecales > Arecaceae > Metroxylon > Metroxylon sagu. The sequence continues at coordinate 347,330 of JACVBY030000659.1, read as the reverse complement.
AGGCACAGATGGAAAAAAAAAAAAAAAACCTCATCCAATCATCCAACCTTAAGTCAACTTCTTTGAACCTTTATCTAGTTTGAGAAAAGAATATATTGTCAAGATAATGGTTAATTAAAGTCAAAAGCACATGAATAGATTGTTGAGTATTGTGTTATATGTATAACAAGCACTCCTATAGTTAAACAGTACTATTAGCCACTGGATAGATCAAAAAAGCACATACAGAACAACCCTCATTATATCACCCAGGACTAATGTCAACTTAAATTATAATAAGAAAATTATTTCTTAAAACCCTTGCTTCTTGTTTCCCTCCTAGAGGTGCTAGTGGCTTTGTAAATATTAGAATAAAGTAACTAAACCCAAATTTGAGCAACCTTGGTGTCAGGTTGGTTTTCAGTCCCACCTAGAACTGATTGGCAATAATCCTTTAGTTTCCATATGTATCTTGCAAGATTCAATCCACATGGATAATCATGAATAGTTTAAGATGCTTAATTGGAGCCAACAGACCATAAACTACTTTGACAATTGATTCAGATACCTGCCTAAATTATAAATATGAAATAATTTCCAAAAATATCAAGTCACTTGCACAGAACCAAAATAAGCCACTCAAATCCCTGCTCACCCTACCTATCTTGAAAGGCTTTTGCTTGTACCCCCATGAAAGGTTAGGTCCATTAATCATGGATGCATGGTAAATAGGAACGGTTCTAGTGGCCATATTGATAAAAGCTCAGATTGTTAATCTATTCCAAAGTCAAGTTCAATGTTAGTTAAGCCCGTGACATTTCATTTGCATGGCAAGTATCCAACTGGTTTTATTTAATGCATCTTCCATGGCTAAAACACTGAAAGGAATCACCTCCTCAGGCCTCAGGCCTGTGCATCCCAAGAATCTGTCCCTATCGCATCCCGGAAAAAAAAAAAAAACAAAACAAAACAAAACAAAACAAAAAGAAAAAAGCAAGGAAAAAAGGGGGGGAAAGCACTGCATTCTAAAATCACCCACCCCCCCTGAACTCACTGTCTTACCTTCACTTTTTCTCCTTACATCCATATAATAGTTTTCCATATCTTGAGGGGACCACAGCTTCCCTAGGACACCCTTAGTTTTTCCATTTACTATTAACTCCTCTTTAGGATTTCTTTGAATTGAGGACACACTGACAGAAACCCTTCTCCCACCCAATATTAGGTTACACTCAGAAGTCATAGCGTGCTAGCATATTAGATGGAATTTCTGAAAAAGGTATATTTGTGCACAGTACTCTAGCAGATACTTTGGCATCCAAAATGAGCTGGACAAGTGAGATTGACAGATGACACCACAAGTAGAAAATTTTTCAGTGATATATAGATGTATTTGATTAAAATGCTCCACCATAGAACAAACTTATAGACTATGTTGCATCGTCACAAACATTGGGAAAGTAAGCAATGCAACAAACAGATATCACAAAGCTTTCCCGGAATCAAAGACAATAAAGTTTTTGGAATATAAACAAGAAACTCATCAGAAACATATAGAGGTCACACAGAAATGTTCAAATACTTTTCAGTGGTTCCATGGATTTTGCCTGCATGTCTTCTATTCAAAGGAATTTAAATGGGTTGAGTTTCATGTATGCACCTAAGAGCAATTTAACATGTCTAACATGTTTATCATATTCAATGGTCAGAACCTTCATGCTTGAAGAAATGGACGTCTCATCAACATGAATGACATTACAGAAACAGTCTGTTTTCATAAAATATAGATCCCAAGCAAGCAATCTTTTTCTAAAAGAAAGTTGGAACATGGCAATATGTGATCATTAAGGTTTATAGGTATAAGATAATCAAAATAATAATAATAATAATGTCTATTATGAGTGTAATTGGGTCACATGATCTCGCTTGAAGAAGAATAAAAAATATTGGAGAGTTTGAAGAACCAAGAAAATTTGATTACAACAGCTATTGCAATAGAATCACTAACCTCAACTTGTTGGCCAAATCAACTTCATCCAACCACTTCGAGCTTCTGGCAAGTGTTTGGGCAATTTAATGTTCTAGTTCATAACTCAATGTTCGGATGCAGTTCATTGCACTGACTGACTGGTATTACACACGCATGGAGGCTTGACACAGTTAATTTATCCCCCTCCTTTTGTCATTCTTTTCTGCCTCTTGATAAATCCATCCATCAAAGTAATATATGTAGAACTCTTAACAGCTATACCTTTCTGCATCATTTCTTCCAGAACAAGCTTCGCCTCTTTGAATTGCCCACTGTTGCACAGATCATTAATGCACTCCGAATAAGTTGTACAATCTTTCAGATCTTCCTCTGTCTTCCCATCGTGACCCGTCTCTGGTTCCCTATCTATTCCAGCTTCAGAAAATGCTTCATCTGATGAAGGGAATGTGAATTGTTCTGGTAACTTTCCTGGTTCAATGATCTTAGATAGCAGGCTCTGCGCTTCTTCTGATCTTCCCACCTCCGTAAGTGCACAGAGAACAACATTGTAGCTATAAGCATCAGGATGCAGACCCTTTTCCTCCATGTCTGCAAAAAGCTCCAATGCAGCATCAATCTTCCCTTCTTTGCATAGTCCTTTTATCAGAGTGTTGTATGTGATAATGTCCACCTTCTTCCCTTTCGCTACCCATGATTCGAAGAGTTTTAGAGCCTTTTCTACCTTACCATCATTACAGAGCCCATTCATAAGAATATTACAGGTAATAACATTTGGTTTGAACGAATTCTCCACCATCTTATTATGAAACTGGAATGCTTTCTCCAATTCCCCTTCTCTACAGTATCCATGAATAATGGTATTGTAGGTAGTCTCGTTCGGCACCAGCCCTCTCTCCACAAGTTCATTCAATTTCTTAATTGCTTCCCCAGTACTGCCCAACCTGCAGAGCCCACTAATCACTGAATTGTAGGTTGCTACACTTGGCATTATCTTTCTTTCATTCATTTCATCCCAAAGCTTCATTGCCTCGTTTGGGTTCTCATCCTTAAAATACGCAGCAATCATCGTGCCATAGCTGACTTCATCAGGCACAAACCCTCGCTTTGGGGGGCTACGGAGCAGCTTGCATGCTTCCTCAAACCTCTTCTCCTTACAGAGGTTATGAATGACAGTGTTGAGAGTGAAAGTGTCCATCTTGAGACCTCTCCCCACCATCTCATCCATCAAGTTGAAAGCTTTGGCCACATTCCCTGCTCTACAGTACGCACTGATCAAAGTATTGTAGGTTATGAGGTCTGGCGACAAGCCCTCCTCTTCCATCTTCCTTAGAGACTCAATTGCTTCATCCAACTTCCCTTCCTTGCACAACCCTTTGACCACAGTATTGTGGGTGACCAAGCTCGGCTTGATGCCCTTGTCCCGCATCTGTTCCAATACCTGAGACGCCTCCAAGCCAGTCTTCCACTGGAAGCATCCATTAATGAGAGTGTTATAGGTGACGATATCGGGCAACACTCGGAGCTTCTCCATCTCGTCCTTCAACCGGAACGCCTCGTCCATCCGGCCCTCTCGGCAGAGCCCGGCAACAAGCATGTTGTAGGTCCAGAGATCGGGGAGTAAGTTGGACGCTGCCATGATCTCGATCGACTTGGTGGCCTCCTTCAGCCAGCCGAGGCGGCAGTAGGCAGCGATGAGGGTGTTGTAGGTGGAGCGGTTGGGGGACAATCCCCTAGCCTTCATTTCGGCGAGCAGGTCGCGGGCCTCCTTGAGCATGCCCTTCTTGCAGTAGCCATCGAGGATGGTGTTGTAGGTGATGGTGTCGGGTGAGCAGCCAAAGCCTTCCATGGTGGGGAGGAGGGCGAGGGCGTCAGCGAACTGGGCGCGGGAGCAGAAGCCATGGACGAGGATGTTGAAGGTGGAGGTGTTGGGGGCGACGCCGAGGGCGACGAGGTCGTGGAAAATGCCGAGGGGGACGGAAGCAGGGGACGGGGAGCGGACGAGGGCGTCGAGGAGGATGTTCGCGGTGCCGAGGGAAGGGCGGAGGCGGCGGCGCTTCATGGACTGGAAGAGCTGCTCGGCGAGGTGGGGCTGGCGGAGGCGGGCGTAGGAGGAGATGGCGGTGTCGAGGAGGGCCTTGGAGGGGGAGCTGTGGGGGCGGAGGAGGTGGCGGTGGAGGAGACGAGGGCGGTCGAGGGGGATGAAGGAGTGAAGGAGGGACTGGGCGTCGGCGAATTTGTGGAAGCGGAGTAGGGGACGGAGGAGGGCGAGGAGGGAGGGGAGGGCGACGGCGGGGTCCACGGAGAGGGCCGGGAGGCGGCGGCGGCAGAGATTGTAGAAGGAGAGGAGTGGGACGGGGCTGGAGAAAGAAGGAGCGGCGGCGACGGCGGAAAGGATGGGGGCGAGGAGGGGAGGGGAGAGGTTGGGGAGGAATGGGGCGAGGGATTGCTCCAGGGGAGGGGCGGAGGGCGCCTGGGAGGAGAGGAGGATGGAAGAGACCGTCTTCACCAGACCGGCGCTGGGCTCGTCCTCCGCCGCGGGAGGCGGCGCAGGTGGGTTCGTCTCCATCCTTTGGCGGCGATGGCTAGGGTTTCGCCATCGGACGCCGGCGGGGGAGGAGAGACCAACCGGCCGGTCCGGCGGCTGGGAGGGGGAGATGAACCGGAATGGAGGAATGCCGTGGGGATTATGGTGAAGAGTAAGTGGCCCAGTTAGAGTCCTGGGCTATTCTATGTGAATTGATGTCCAAGTCCTAAATTTTGATCCCAAGGACACAGCATGATCAGCTGCCTTCAATCATATTCATTTTTTATTTTATGGATTTGTTATCAACCTTCTTGTGTCAAACCAAGTTGAGATTTGATCCCAACTACCACTTTTGGGCTGATTGCATGAATTGCAACCAATTACCTCATGCCTTGTTGCATGGAGTTCTTTTAGGGAGAGATACCATGGGTGGGCATCATAACATTACTTTTTGCAAAAAATTGTTAAAAAAAAAAAAAAAAAGAAGACTCCAAAATTTAAGCAAAATAACTTTATAAGAAATTACTTAAGTTTTGAGCATTGCTTATAAAAATTTTAAATATAAATAGACCAAGAGCACATGAAGTAGGGTTGAGGGGAGTTATATCAACTCTTCATTGCATCAAGTTTCATATTTGGTTCACTTTTATGTATATATATATATATATATATATACACATATGTATGTATGTATATATGTGTATATTTGTATGCATATATTTATTCATTTTAATTTAAAACAAATCAACTTGGTATACTTGCAACCTTTTCCTCATCCATGCTTTAGCACATTAGACTTCATTATATCAATATGTATGTTGGTTGGGTGATGTTGGACTTCCCTTAGATCTAATCCATACTCAACAAGATAAAATCCATTTTATGATTTGGGATGGGGTGGGTCTAAATCTAGGCTATGTTTTCTGTTTAGTAAAGTTTGGGTGTGGACCTTCCATTTTTCACCCAAATATGGACTAACCTGTTCCTCTTATTTTACATGTGAAATGTTCCCTCCATGAGTAAGAACTTAAAGAATAGGATTTATACATACATACATACATACTTACATACATATATGTATGTATGTATGGACAAGAAGTTTAAAATAATAGAAACCATCCTTGTCTTGAATTAATAGTAGCTGTAGTGTGATTAGAAGAGTTTGAGAGCCTCATTCGATCGATTTTAACCAATTTAGCAATAGCTCTTAAGCTTGATTTAGATGGATATGACTAAGGATCATAGATTCTAAGTATTCATACATGTCATAAAAATATATGAATCAAAATAAGTTAGGTAGCTCGCCAATCCAACATTATCCTAACTGATTTATGAGCCAGTGACCAGTAACAAGAGCCAAATTCCACCTAATCATCCTTACAAACATAGTATTTCATGTATCATTTGTAGCAATTCATCCTAATTGAGACATGCCATAAAGTAGTTGAGATGTAAAGCAAAAGCCTCAGATGATTTTTTTGGACATAAGTTATCAATATTCTCTAAACTTATGTTTGATCAACTTTTGATTATAAATTGTAGTGTTCTGTTGTAAATCCCGATGGTAACGATAGATAAAATAGGAAATTTGAGATAATTGTAATCACTTTGAGAAGATCATATTTTTAGATAGCCACTTCGAGGGGTTTAAGTCTTCAAACAAAAGGAACCAATAATATTATTTTATCATGAAAAAGCTATAAAGGTTATTACATATTTATAGGGTTGAAACTCTAATTATTCAAGAAAAGTCTAATACAATTATATAAAGAAAATCCTTTAATATAATCAATCTATAACTAAGAAAATAAATTATTAACTGAGATCAGAAGTTTTTCTTAATAATTAGATCTTTAAATTAAAAGAATCTTATATATTTAAAAAGATCTCCAAAATTAAGGAAACCTATTACCCTCATATTTTATTTTCTACTATTACGTGAAAAAAAAATCAAATAATAACCATTGATGTTTATAAACTCTTTATCTAAAATTTAATCCCCATGCAAAGTTATTCCAATTGAAACACAAAAGCATTGGGTTGAACTTAAATATAAACCTCTTTTGCCCATCCTTTTTATCTCTATTAGTTTAAAAATAAAATTGTGAATCCAATTCAACCAAACTGAATTTAAAGTGTACCATATTATATTGCACTATTATATCTATATTTATGCTTCCATAAAAAAATCATAATTTTGGAATAAAGAATATTTTCTAGATTTTATGTCATTTTTTTAATAAGAAGAATATCCCTCCTATTTATTTTAAAAAATAAGCAAATTATCTCATTAACTTCTTGCTTATATTAACTATCGAGATGCACTCTCTCTCCTCCTTTCCCAGTTAAATATTATCTCCGAATTAGCCAAATACTTAAGATAGTATTTTATTCATCATCCTTTATGAATTTGTTAATAAAATTCACAAATTTTTAATGATGTGAAAATAAACATGTAAAATGCTTTATACATTTTATTCATGTATAAAATTGGATGGACTAGTGGTCATTGAAAGATTAATTTGAAGTCCCATATTCATAATAAAATAAATATTAAATTGATTCTTTTTATTTTGATAATAGTAGACATCGACATCATTGCCATGGTATAAGTTATAAAAAAATGGATTGGTAAAGTAATAGAACCAAATAACGCCCCATTAACCCCTCGTTTACCTCAATCTACTATTGTTTGGAGGGAAAAAATAGAAAATAATTTATTAGAAATTCATAGGGTCTCTCGAGCCTTTCGAAAAAACCTCAATACAATTACTTTTCTTTAATAACATCTGCAGTTATTTCTCTTTAAAACACTTCTTTAATGCACATTGAGAAGGGTAAGATGCGTTTATTGAATTGTATAAGACTCTTTTATACAATTAATTAAAACCGGACAATCAAAACCTGGCACTATTTATCTTAAGGAGTAGCATAGATAGAATGAGTACAGATTTTGTAGGAATTATTCTTTAGAAGTAGTTGGATCCCTGAAAATTTAAATTCAATTTGGTATATGTTAAATTTAGCTCTGCTTCTTATCTACTTCCATGGCACTTCTCTAGATTCTTCTGATAACGATGACTGGCACTGGCACTGCCTGTTTATTTTTTCTATCATACATTTTTTTAAGATTTGGATGTTGCCAATATGTTACTTATAGCTTTGATGGCATATTTTTTTTTATATGGTCTAAACTGAATTCGGGCCTATGTTGTAATTTGATTACGCAATGTGATCAAAAAAAACGTTTTAATGTGCTCTATAGAAGTTCAAATTTTTAATAGTATTGTTGAATATCTTCAGAAGTCAAACTAGCAGAATCTAGCACCATATTTGAATATTATTTAAATATTATGTTTTGTATTAAATTTATCAAATATTTAAATATAATTTGCATTTTATTATTTCCTAAACAAATTGAACTCTCTTCTCTTATGCTCACAAGTTCTGACAGGTAATGGCAAAATGTGCACTAGTATGCACAAGAAATAAGAAACAAGTGGATGGAACGAGGACAAACCAGAGTGCCAGCCAAACAATTAGATATGCTCAATAATTTGGTAGTCATTTTCCGGATTATAGGGATAGCAAAATCAACACCGAAGTGGGCGTTGTCCCCTCCATCAAATCCTATTCACCGTGCAAAACAGAGCAATATCAGGCTCCCAAAACTTTGGATTCAACCCGAACTCTCCAGCGTTCCATCAAATCTCAATCCAAACCACAACAACCACAACAGAGAAGGAAAATGCACATAAAGGAGAGCAAAATTAAAACTTTATTCTATTATAAGAGAGATCAAGAACAACAAGAGAGCCATCCATGTTCATCTTGTTACCCTCAGGACGCAGAAGAAAAGAGAGAATATGAAGGTATTAGCGGCGGATGTAGCGATGTCGAAGACGGTGGAGAGCCTATGCTCTTGCAGCGCCCAGATCGTCACCACGCACATCACCGCTCGCTTCGCCATCGCCGCCAAAAGCGCCATTGGCCGGGAGAGAACTCTCGGAGATGGAAGTAAGAGGGATTTAGAGATGGAACTGGAATTTGGAAAAGAGTGAGGGAACATACCTTTGCCCAGAGAACTCAGAAGAATCCGGATTTGGCCCGAGAAGATGTTAGAGGTTTGGGCCACGGGATGGCCCGTCTCATGATACGATATCCGTTTCCGCGTATACGGATTTTACGCAAACCTGCAGTCGATGGCATGTCTGGTTTTGGTTGGAAGAGTGACGAAGGGCGCGTGAAATCTGTGGGTGAGGAAAAGATTGACCGAATATATCAACCGAGACAACCGAGGGAGAACGAGGGGCCAAACGCACATAATTTACTCTTTGTTATAATTTAATTCTGAAGTCACCATGGCAGTCCCAAATATAAATACACTTTATGTAAGAATTTGAAAAGGAAGGAAATCACGCAGATGTCGTGAGACAGGAGATGCCTGCAACGTGTGCTTAGTAATGTTTAGAAAGAATGTTTTAATTAAATTGTAATCATTCAAAAAGCCTTACCATACATATAGAGCTCTTACAACGTTTGGATGCCACATCGATCCATTTTATAATGGATAGAAAATAGAAAAAAAAAAAAAAAAAATACAAAGACTCTTTGTAGCATCCTTCCATGGCATCCCTTCATCTCATTTGAATATTAAGTTTTTTTCATAATATATGGGTGGTGATGGTCATTGCAACTATATTACAACTATTTTGCTTCTACCTGAAGGTCCTTGTGAATTGATGGTTGCACACGTGGAAAATCATGTTTCTTTTTTCTTCCTTTTGGAATAGAAGGGGTTGACTCTCACCTTATACTGGATTCTCATCCTACTTGCATGGGATGGAAGAGAGTGCAAAATGTAACTCAAAATGAACCATCCATCCTCTTACCCAGGAAGCAAGAGTTAATACCATCTAAGCAAGCATAAATTGGTTAAAGTCATGTATTTTCATTAAATAATGGTTTAGAGGTGTTCCATTTATAGGGAGATACTGACATCATGAAAATCTTGCTCTAGCCATAGCAACAGTAATCTCCAAATTTCTAAAAGTTTCTTGAATTATATTCACAATGTTGATGACTTCTATAGACAACTACGCTCAACTTATGCAATAAACATTCATCAACTAATATCTAATGATGTTACCAGTTGTTAACAAAAATTCATTAATTTGCTCTCAAGGAGACTCCAACCTTCCGATCCAAAAATCATGGACAAGATATCTTCCCTTGTAATTTATATTCAGGCGTGCAGATCTATAAATCCAGAAGACTTAGTGCGGTTTAATAAATGGAGCCTTAACATTATGCACGTTTGGATGCTTGAAACATCCATGCGGTGCAAAATTTCCTTCTAGTTCTCATCACATGGCACCAAATTTAATTTCTCATGAAGTATGCTTCATTTCTGAGGATGCAAACTGCATTCAGGTAAAACTGGATGCACTTTTGGCTTCTGAAGTTCTGAAAGAGTTCAGTTCAGCAGCCCAAATTCTGTCCTTCCCCATCCTCAGTGGGTTCAAGATTTGCCCTGCAGCCCCACAAGAGCAACAAATAAGTTCTATAATATTCTGCAATACATATGGTAGGGACATTAAAATACCGTTGAATGTCCTTCACAAGTGGACCCTGTTAATTGAAGTTATTCATGGTCCATTTCTTATATTTCAAGCACATTATTTTAAATTACAGTGCCCACTTAATAGAGCTGACCTGCATTTCTCTTGCAATAGAAGGAAGCCATTTCTCTCCTCTGACCTTTTTCAGTTCTGAAACTCTCTCTTCCTCTTTCTTGGCTGCTGCCTTTGCTGCAGCTTCTTTAGCTTCAAATCTAGCCAAAGACCTCTGGCATGCCTCTCTGGCGGCAGCCAAAATATTATTGCCATCAATAGCAACAGATCGAAGTTGGCGTCTGAACTGCAACAAGATTGCAGGATGAATAAAACCACAACGAATGTCAAAACCACAATATAAATAGATACATGTGTGATAAGACAAGAAAGGGCAAACCTTCTTTGATTTCTCATCAATTTCCTCTCCTGGTAGAATTCTTGGTTTTTTTCGTGGTTTTGGATGTGTATCTGGCAACATGGATCAAACTTCAATTCCTTGTTTATGCTAGAAGTTAATATGCTTTACTGACAATCATAAATTAATATGATTAGAATTAAATGAAAACCATACCAATGGGATCCAAAATTATGCCAGGAGGTGCTTTTCTAAATAACTGGATGCCACCTCCATTTGACTGAGGATTGTCATCAGACAGAACGATAGGATTTCTCACCATCTCAATACTCTTGTCTAACAGATCATCAAGAAGTTTTTGTGCCTGTCCATCGTTATATAAGCATTATAACACAAAAGTTCATGAGGATATATAAAAGATATGTTAAAACTTAGAATTTTTATCTTCACCAAGAATTTGAATTACGCAATACTTATTTGATCCTGAAGCTGGGGTTGGTCTTGACCACTTGGGCAGGAAAGAAGACGTTCATTGATTGGTACTAAGAGCAGTAGCAGCGGATGGATTGTTTTCTTAAAGTTTGGATTAATGTGATATGTCAAAGTTTTTATAGAGCTTCTTGCCAGAACATAACAAACACATTCTTTGTGAAACGCCTTCTTAAATGTTACATAATGGAGATGCCTTGCAACAATAAATGTTACAGGTATCCATTGGTTAATACACCTGAACCCTCATTTAATCCCCAGTAGAGTACATAAAAGGAAGAATTAACTTGCAAACAATGAAAATGATGAATACAACCATATGAACTTATTTGATGTCACTGGAGAAAAGAACAGTAACTAACACAAGAACTTCCTGTAAAAGTACAGGAAGTACTCTAGTTGCAATGCATATGAAGTAAGCCCATGTTTTTGACACTTTGACCCTCTAACACTAGTTTCAAATGGCATTTTGTTAATATTCCAGTAGAGATCCTCAGTATGTATTATTTGAAAATGGTCTACCATCAGTTAACTAGCAAATTTTCAATGAACTTTAAATCAGATTGTGAAGGAATTTTCTGGTATGATTTTTCACATTTCGTTTTACATTTAGTCTCAGATAATCATGAACATTTCATTGGATCATCTATTTTAAGCCCATAGTACTGTTATTTGCTAGGTCTTCATGGTAATTTTTGAATTAATAATACAAAATGAGATATCAACACAATAAGGAGGTAGTATCATACAGGTCATATTAATAACTGCACAGGTTATTAATCCATGTATAAGAAAACACTTAACAATATGATTGTTATTTGAATATCACTCAACATTTTTGAGTGACTCTTATTGAACAAAAGAGAGTATGAAGCTTCATCTTTCAGTCTCAGATGATCAGGTGGCTTGTTGAATTAACGTAACAGATGAGTTCTCAATACAGTGGTAGATAGCATTACACAGGTAACAATATCACCCCTGTAAGCAACTGCACAACTTCTTAATCCATATAGCAGACATGTAGCAACAGTCTTGCATTTGAATACCTATCAACATCTTCATAGAAGAAGCTAGAATTATTAGGCAGTGTGCATAGATGCCTCCCCACATCAAAATCATCATTAACAAGTGTTGCATTTATCAGATGTAGGTTTTGGATACTAGTAAACTATATCAGAATTTTCAAATAAAGATTAGCTAAATTTCTAATATTGTTTGGAAAAAAGGGGTTTCATATGAGCACTAAATCAAGATTAAATACTGAGGACTGCAAAGGCAATTGATCAAATCAGCAATAAGGAAGACCAATTTAAGTAAATTATAAAGCCAATTTCACTTAGAAACTGTTTGAATTGTAGTTGAAATTGCACTGCATCTTCAAATGGCAACTTAAGTTGCAATAGTTGATTTAAAAGTAATCTTGCTTTTTGGGTTTGGAGAAAAGTTTAGAGAAAAAGGAAGCATTTCTCATAAACATTCCATCGAATATCTTGTGAGTGGATGCTAATTCAGAGCACTTGATGCACATGGAGAAGAGGATGTTCTGGATGAATAGGTTGATCTCGAAGCTGCTGGAGGCAAGGGCCTAGATGTAGACTTGGGTGGTCATGGAAAGGGAGCGGGTGGCAATGCAGGTCTTGAGGAGAGCAAGGAAGGTGAAGGAGAGAAGCAAGGGCATGGGCAGCGCTGGAGAAGGAGGTGAAGTGGAGAACATTATTACAGTGAAGTCCAAGGTAGAAGAGAGGACACATGAGCCTCCTAGAGGTGGCAGGGTCAGCGACAGCATTGAAGGTGGCAATGAGGGACTCAAGAGCGAGGCAGGGAAGGGGTGGAAGAAGGGAAGGAGGACAAAGAGGAATGAAAATCTTTTTTGTTTTAATTAAAATATCTACTTAAGTAGCTGTAACTTATACTGTAATTTTGTTTTTTTTAAAAAAAAAATGTAAAGAACACCTTGTTTAAGCACAAAATAAAGCAAAGGTCATTTGTGGCCTCATTTAGAAGATGTGAAAGGCCATTCAATCCTCTTCCACTATTAGCAGTTTCATTCAGTTTTTAAGAAGATAAATCATCATTTCCAACATCTCACCATACAACAGATGCCTTCCATTTAAAACTCAATCCCTCTTAGGAAAGTCATCTTAGGTAAATATTTCCCAATTGGTTCCCAAGCAGACCTAAGGCTAAGGCGAAAGACTTCATCATGCAGTTAAAGCTAAAGCTCCAACTCAACCAAACAATCAACCCAAAGCTCAACGAAAGAAAATTGCATAATCTGATCCCTGAAGCAATGCATTTTTGAAAATTTATTTTCATTTTTCTTTATGCAACTCATGGAAACCACCATTCAGCACCTATTTTAACTAAACAAAATTTTGTGAGTGGCTTATTAGAAAAGCTTAAGAAACCTGGAGACAGGGGGGTGTCACATATATAAGACTGGATGTTTCAGATTTTGAATAGTTAACCAACTCTTTTACTCTCAAAGAACTAAATAAAGTGAACATTTAGAAAGTAGCTAGCCAAAACAATAGCTAGGAAAAGTTATGAAAATGATGGTGCTTTGATCCATCAAAACAAGAGCGTTCGTCTTATTCATTTGATGACTATAAAAGTAATATAGGATTTATATGCCATCACTTGGCCCTCAGAAAGCAAGAAACATTAGTTATTTCGTGTTGTGAATCCAAGAACATCTCAGCTACATCTTGCGCATGGTATGCAATATTGGCTATGAAATCTGTAATAAAAGATTCAAGAATTGCAACATCAAGAAATAAATCCACGCAAGTATGCAGATGAATAAAGCACACAAACTGGTTATCTGATGGCCAATAAAACACTTTCTATCATGTTAAAAGCAAACACTTTGATAAAATGTTTTGCTTTTAACAGAGATTGCATAAAAGGAGTTGTGCCTGTGCATACAAAACTAGATGATTAATAGCAGTCATGATTACAAAGCACCTTGAGGCTATTGTTTCCCAACAGCCAGGGAGTCCATTGAAGTCATGGTAATAAGAGAATCGTACTAAAGAGGAGATACTGGGGCATTCTTTAAGAAGTCCTTTAAAACCTAAATAGATTGGGGAGAGAAATCTCCTTTTTACTAGAACATGCAAGCAAGCAAATAAAGAAGGTGATGGACTTCATTTGATCTATGCTAATCATCAAAAGCTCCATCTCTTCACAGTTAGCAACACAGTGATGGAAACATCTTGAAGAAAGAGGGAAGGGGGTGGGTATATGCCTTGATCTGGTACAGCTTGACGCCAGGGGTTTGGGGCTTGTTTAGCTGCTCATCGTGGGGGTCGTCTGGGGCCGTCGAATCGCCAGCGACGGGCTGGAGCTTGGCGGGGCGCTTGGAGGAGGAGACGCCGAAGTCGGCGGCAGCGACGGAATCGATGGCCGCCTTCCACTCGGCGTCGCCGTCCTCCTCTCCGCTGCTGCTCGCCGAACCGCCGCTGCCCATATCAAATTCTTTCGCCCTGCTGCTGCTCTCAATGGAAGGCCGCCGGCGCTCGCTCCGGTTGCCTTCTTTCGAGCAGAAAGCCAAGGGCCATGGATTTCGGAGATGATGATCGGACGGCTGATAATATTCTCCATTTTTTTCTTCCAGATATTAAAATTATATAGAGAGAGGACACTATTGTATCTTTTAATTTTGTAGATTTTGCTTAGGAAAAGCACCTAATTATCCATTTTGCAAGAAAGGATTGGTCTAATTTAGGTCCTTAAGAATTATATTTTAAGGTCTAACCACAGAATGGGATGTAGTCTAAATAAATATATATTAAATATATAAAATATTCATTAGATGTTTAGTAAATATATATCAATCATTCAATAATTATGCATTTTTTATCATATTTAGGTCCATAAGAAATTTTCCCAAAATCCCTAAATATATATTATTTTAAGAAATAATTTAATATTTCTACAAAATCAATAGCTAAATAATTTTTTGTGCCAAATCTAATAATTGTTCCTACGAAGTGCATCAATAAATTTCAAATGTTTCAATTCTCTCATGTACCCATCACTCATCCCATGTTTTCATTTTAAGAGCGATCATCAATATGACTTGTATCTCGGCTTTTATTACATTGGCCAATATAAACTAATTTTTTAATATATAAATTAGTTTATATGTACTTGACTTGGACTCACATCTTTGCTCGATTTTGATGAGGCCTAGCTTAGATAAAAAGGATATCATATTAATGATTCAAACTATTGGATGTAATTTATTATATTTAAAATATTTAAATATAAAATTTTATATAACTTAAAGACCCCCGGCTCCTAACTCGAAAGACATGTGTTATTTTATGTTATCTAAATATTTAAAATAATTTATTTAAGTAGTAATTAAAAAAAATATTCAATTGAAGAAATAATATTGGATAAATCATTATTCATTAAGAAAAAGTAATGTTTTTATTTTATTTTATCCCATTAAAAATATTTTTTCCTTTAGAGTAGTAAAAAATATATATTATATTATATTGTTGAACAATTATTTGGACCAATAACCATATTTGTTGTGCTATACACCATTATTTTCCATTACAACAATAAAATAATGGTAATTACGAGTATCTTTTTAGTTTAAAATATTATTTTAATATTATATGCTAAACTAGTTATATAATAATTAATTTTTATTTCATAATTGAGTTGAAATATAAATCTAAAGTTATTGAATGGACACCTCATTACTTGATCTTGCATTTTGTGAAAAAAAGATTCATAAAAAAGATCTTTATACCATATTTGAGTAAGATATATATATATATATATATATACACACAGACATTATATTTTTATTCAATATAGAGAAAACTAAACTTCAATATAGTATATGTATGAATTTATGCCGCATTTAGATTGCTGGTTTAGATTGAATTGGATTGGAAATGGATTAGATTGAAAATCCAATGCACATTTGGGAGGTAAGAAAAGAAAGTTGTATGCCATAGGCCGCACCCAAGAAAAGAAAGCTTAGGATTGGGAAGCTAATAGGATTGGACTGTTAATCTAATCCCACCTCAATTCAGCATCGATTCAAAACATGCTCTTATATCTCAAACCAGATCCTAAAATAATATTTTGGTTATTCTTTGATATCTTCTTAAACTCAACTCATCAAATCACGCAATGTATATGCTTTAATTTTTTCTCAAATCAACTTTAATATCTTTTCAAAATTATCTCTAAAGACTATGCAATGGATACTCTTTGATATCTTCTCAAAACAACTTATAAAACTATGCAAGAATTACTCTTTGATATCTTTTTACTTGATTATCTGCTTAGATGATGAGTTGGTCAACCCAACCCCTAGAAAGGGAGTTGAGAACTATTAGAAGTTTGGATAAAGTTGAAAATAGTGAGAAAAAAAATCTCTTTGTAAAAATATCATCTAGTCGATTAATGGATGCGATGAACTAAATATGGAGTTTTGATGAGTCATGTTCTTGGCTAAAGTGAAATAAATAATAAATACATTATTATACCATAATATCAAAGAATGATAAGGATTAATCTGTAATTCTTGTTTTAAAGATTTAATCCAAATGAACAACTAAGTGGCATTGGCAAGGCCATTACATTTTGCTTCAGTATTAAAGCGGGTTGCATTGCTTTTTTTGCACTGAAATAAGTAGGGATCAAAGAAAATATTGAAGCCACTAATCAAGTGTCGATCATCTGAACTGCCAACCTAATTAGCATTTAAACAAGCATAAAGAGTAAGAGAGGAGCTCTTAGTCAATTAGAAGCCATAATAAATAATATGTTTCCAATACCAAAGATGCATTGAACCACAAGCTAGTAAGTGAAGGTGGGTTTGTGCATGAATTGTGATGATTAGTTCACTATAAAAAAGCAATATTTGGGTAAGTGTCAAAATACTTCCAGGAATGAGCATAAGTCCGGTTGGATCAATTTTAAGCCAGAATTTAAGATTGACCTTCTCATGTCCTGAATCTAGTCAAACTCAAGGTCATGATCATGACAGCCATGATGTACTCATAATGATTAGCCCCACAAGCATACAAGACTAACTTGCCAATCAAGGAGTTTACCTCAATTATTTTATATGAATAATAAATTATGAATAGTAACAAAGGGGTACAGCTGATATATTCTGTTATTATTGTACTCATGCATATTCCCAAAATACTCTTTAACATACATATATACATATATAAAAACTAACACTAGTATATACATATCTAAAGAACTATCCTTGCCTCTAATTACTCACCGTGTCAAATCACTTCCCAGCTCTTCAATCTTAAAAAAAATAAAAAAACAATAATGAGCTTAAAAACCCAATAAGTAACACTCCATTTTAATATAATTGAATCAAACAGTATCTAATATTATAATTTGATAAATGCATATAAAGAATCATATAATTTTAGCATATATAGCCAAAATTACAAATATATCGTTTCACGAAATGCGCCAATTAGCATACCATATTTCTATCATATAAATATAATTCATGGATTCTATATGCCCAATAGCAAATAATAAAATGAAATATAAATTTTAATAAGACAATCACATATCAAATTATAAATATCAATTCTCATTTCTCAATATTCTCTTTTATCTCTTCAGCCCAGAACTACAACCGCATCTAAACCTTATGATATGGGTCCAAGATCACATTTAACCTTGTGAAATTGGTTTGAGACTGTACTTAATCCTTACGGAGTAGGTCCATATCAAATATTATTACCACAGTATAGCTCTTCTCTGTACCACATTTATCATATCGATTACATATCATGCGTAGCTTGGCTGAGAATCTATATACATATATAAAATATTTAGTTATTCAAAATTCTCTTTTCAATATCAAAGTTTCATAAATATTCAAATATTTACAAAATAACTAGAATTTTAAATATCCATAATTGATGTTGCTAAAAAAGTGTATAATAAGTTTCTTAATAGTATATTCAATAAAGACAATTTATGCTTGATCCAGTAGTCATGAATCAAATGTAGCATAAATTGACAGATGAAATCAAATGGCTAAAATATCAAATATAATCTAATACAACTTATGAATCTTGAAATATGATTTAATACAAAGAATTTATAAATCTAGGATATTCATAGTTTCATAAAATTAATGAATCCCATGTAAGATAACATCAATGCAAGTATTTTCTGGGGCAATAATTTTAAGTTTGATGATAATCACTAATGTTGCATTTTCTTTAGAATAATGATATTAATACAATATAAATAGCAAGTGCTACTTACCTTACTGATGTCCACTATATATTAACTAACCACTTTCTCAAAATTCTTTGACACCTCAAATAATCCAAAACCATCTAGCGGTCAAATCAATATTATGCTAAAATATTCAAATAGTTCTCAAATCCCTTCAAAACTCAAACTTTTAATTAGTGCTAATTTAACAAGAATAATATGTTTAACTATTAATAGGATTTGATGTTTATTCTCAATAGCTCCATTCTATTGAAAGCATCCTCTATTCTTGACAAAGTGAAAGCATGTTAAATTATTATCAATATGTGGTTACTTAACTTTTAAACTAAATTGGATTCTTAAAAGAATAAATAAATCATGTAATAGAAGGCATCATTTATAACACTTAACTGAAGATGGTTTATAAGCCTCCTAATTCTTAGTATATATCAAATCAAAGGCTTATTAGTACCAAAAGAAAACAAAAAGTAAGATCTTTTTATCAAGGGAATAACATCACAATAGGAAATAGAAATAACATTGACTTAGGCTTTGGCTTAGTTAAGCATTCTAAGGATGTTTAAAATGGATGCTCGAGTAGTGGATATCAATGGTTAACCATAGAAGTTTTGGTTTCATTGATGAAGAGCTTCCCTTAGTCTAATTAAATAACTAACTTTGGTTAATTGACTAACTAACATCAAATTGAATTAGACAATAAAACCATATGGTGCATCGAATTAAGAGAAGGATAAGAACCTTGTAGAGAGAAATTTGGTGCATTCTCATTAAGATGGTTGTGTGTAGATTCTATCCCATTTGGAGAAAAATTTTTGATGTTATTTTGTTGCACAAAATTGAGTAAAGTGGAATCCTAACCATGGTTAGAGAGTATTTGGAGGCTTAAACTTCATTTGGGCATTATGTTGCAAGAAAACACTATAAAGTTCATCAATCTATGCTTATAAGTGATATCAAAATAAAATGCTTATACTCAAGTCTGTCAAAGTAAAATCCAATAATGAATATTGACAAGATAAAACTAAATGATTGATAGCAACCAAGTTATCTAAAATTCTTTTGGCCTCATGCAAGTAATTTTCCATAGAAATAAGCCCTTATTAAGGGCACAAAAATCAGTTGGAGAGGATTGTTTTTAAAGTAATCAAAACATTATGTGTATGAGACAAATCAAGTCATCATGGCATTTAAAATATTGTTCAAAATCATGCTAAAGTAATCTGGTTATGAAAAAGTCAAACCTCATAAAAATGATTGGATATTATTTTATTAGTCTTGCCATCTGATACGATGACAATTGTTGGTGATGGAGGAGTTGAACCATTGTTGATATCCCATAATCAATTAGTCTTAAGCAGAATGACAATTAAGAGAAGCATGTTTGGTGAAGGTATAGTTTGGCTTGAGATAGAGGCTATTGAAAAGTAAGGTTTTAAAGAACAATAAAAGAGAGTGTCTAAAATTTTAAAAGTATCACTAGGTTTCATAGTCTCATAACTTGCTCTTATATCATGTGGAAAATGATTTGTGAAGAAATTCTCTATCATATTCAGATAACATATGCCCTCATGATTTAAGGAAAATTGAATTCCAATAATTATAGTACATTTATAAATTTAAGTCTCAAGCTGGATCTTAAAATCATGCAATGGATATTCTTTCATATTTTCTCAAACTAGCCTTCATATCTTCCTAAATCAGTTTCTCAAACTATAAAATAGTATTTTTTTGATATTTTCTAAAATAAGCTTTCATATCTTATAGATTAGCTTCTAAA
The DNA here is from genome assembly GCA_017589505.3 of Metroxylon sagu. Classification (NCBI taxonomy): domain Eukaryota; kingdom Viridiplantae; phylum Streptophyta; class Magnoliopsida; order Arecales; family Arecaceae; genus Metroxylon; species Metroxylon sagu. The sequence continues at coordinate 327,341 of JACVBY030000659.1, read as the reverse complement.
ATCATACTATATATACCTTTTGATATTTTTTAAATCATTTTTAATATCTTCTCAAATCAACTTTTAAAATTATGTATTATATTTATCACAAAAAGAAAAATGAGATAAGAGACAATATCATGTTTCTTTTTTAAAAAAAAACAAAGGGCAAACTTGGCTCTTTATCTAGCAAGGAAGTTAAATATGAAACCAATATCAGAACAGGAAAGGATAATGTTTTAACAGAATGCCTACATAATTTATCTTAATTAAAAAAATCAAATAACAATCATTTTTAATATTTTATAATGATTAATATAATAGAAAAATAATTGAAGGAAAAGAGTTATTTATAGATCTATTATATATTTTTATATATTCATATTTAATTATGTTATTATATGATAATAATTTTTAAGATAATCCACATATAATATTACAATAAAAACAATCATAATTATATTATAATAACTACTACATAATAAATATTATTTATATAATAAGATATTATATACTACATTTAAGATGATTATAATACATTTAATTACTATTGTGGGCTAATCTGGCACTAGTGCTAGGTCAACGGTCCACATAGTTTCCCATGCAGTGGGGGCTCCATTCTCAAGAGACAGCGAGACTTTTGGTCTCCCGTGTCTCTTAAGAATAGAGAAGGGATGATTGGTGTTTTTGTTCTTCCTGGTTCTCTCCTCCAACAAGCCTCCGTCCTCCTCCCTTTCTAGTATCGCGGCAAGGGGTGTGGACCGCCGGGGACCTCCTCTACCTCCTTTCCAGCTATCGGAGGCTGAAGATGCCCCAATCGCAGCTGCACAGGCGACAAGAGTAAAGAGGGCTATCGAGCTTGCAGATCGGGTCATCGGACCCTCTTCGTATGCACCGACCGAACGCTGGGACCCTACTGACATGGCATACTAATGTGGCACTGCACGTACGATGAAACAAGGGGATCCTCTCTCCTTTTTCCCCGACCATCGAAGGGCTGAGATGCTCCTTTGCATCACTGCTGTATGTGCAGTGAGCGAAAGAAGAAGCGTCGAATTTACGGATGGCATCATCCATAAATTTGATGAAAAACAAGCCCTTTTCCTTAAAAAAATAATATAAATAATAAAAAAAGTTGTCAAGCTGACGTAGCAACCACGTCAGCTAAGTGATGATGTGGATGCTCCGTGTGCGCTAACTGAGCGCTGGGTCCCATTGACGTGGCTGCTTGAGCGGTAGTCCATGTAACAGGCTGACCTGACATGTTGACATGGCTTTGTGTGCCGTGGCGCTAGGACCCTGCTGACGTGGCGTGCTGTGCTAATGTGGCTGCTTGTGTGGTAGACAACGTAGCATAGTCCTGGCTAAGTGGCATGTCACATAGGATTTTGATTTATTTTCTGATTTTCTGGTTTTATAAAATTATTATAAAAATTCAAAAAATTATAGAAAATAAAGAAAAATCAGAAAAAATTATAAAAAATTGCAAAAAATAAAAAAAATCATAAAAAATTATAAAAAATTTATTGGAAGTTTTCTACATATGACATAATGATTTAGGCTTAGTGCATGGATAGTATTGTTGCCACATTATGTATGTTTTTGCTATGAATATTTTTCTAATTGCATAATTATTTATGCTCAGTGTATAAATATGATGATGCATGTTTTCGCATATTGTTTCTGCTGACATAATTATTTATGCTTAGTACATGAGGGGTATTTATGTTATTTACTTTATATTTTTCTACAAGCATATTTATTTATGTTTTGTGCATAGATAATATGTATACTATATTTTATATCTTTTGTTGACATAAAACATATGCTTGGTGTAGCATATAGATATGCACTAACTTGTGTTGGTTTTGCGGACAATAGAGATGAGTCTCTGGAAAAAAATTGGATTTTATATTCCATCTTATAAAATGAGTGATGATTATGAGCTTAGCGAAATTTTTGATCTCATTTATGAGTAGGAACATAAGTAATCCAATTCTCTTTCCCGATTTTGATATACACTGATCATGTGCTAACTTGCTTGACTGAATGCAGTGATGGCCTTCGAATCTGTGATAGCTAACTTCAATAGAAGTGAGAAGTTAGATTGACAGAATTATGATTTGTGGCATAGGAAAATCCAATATATGCTGAATGATTTGAAAGTCTTGGAGACCTTGACTTCCAGCATGGCACCAATAGAGCCTGAGACTTCAGCACCACCTTAATTAAGAAGTCTATGATAACTGGGTGAAGAAAGATCGTTGTGCACGCTATACTATGTTGAGCATCATACACAATGATTTGATTGATGATTTTGAGAGTTACCCGACCGTCCAAGTTACATGGAACTAGCTTAAGATAAAGTATGGATAAACCTTAGCGATGAGGTTGCATGCCTTGAACCTGAGGTTTATGCAATACACCAAGGATCCCAACCATTCGATATCCGACTACCTTCGTGTGATGGGAAACATGATTAGGGATCTAAAGACTACTAGTTTCAACCTTACAGACGAGCAACAGATCCTTGTAGTGATTTGTTTACTACCTGATCCTTAATGGAATCAGATGAAGCTCTTGATGACTCATAGCAAGAACATCAAGACTTTTGAGGATATACCTTGTTAATTTGAGTTAGAGGCATAGCGTATCGAGACTTCCCACTCCTTGGCCTATTTCACCCATGCTGAGCCTTCGAGCCCAAAAGCAGAAAGAAGGGTAAGGAAGGTGACACGAGTGCACAGGGATCTAAGGAAAAAAAAGTAGCCAAACTAAGGAGAGGCCAACGAAGGGGCAAGAAAAATGTAACAAAGGTCAAGTGCTACAACTATGAGGCAAAAGGCCACTTTGCTCGTGATTGCACTGAGCCAAAGAATGTATACTCCACAATAAGCTCTTTCAATGTTTGTTCATATGCATTAGTTGCTGACACACTCCCTGATTGAATTGTAGATACCAGAGCAAACAAACATATAGTGCGAGATTGAGCTAATTTTATGGATTTTCATCGGATTCCAGCAGACACCCAGTATATCGTTCTTAGGAACAGTCTGCTGGAGCAGGTGTTGGGAGTAGGAGCATACTGCATTAGGTTACGTGGTGGACATGTGTTGCTCCTCCATAATGTTTTGTACATCCCAACTATCCAGTATAATCTATGTTCTATTCTTGCCTTGTTAGCCCTTGGCTATACTTTTTATTTTTCTGGGGAATTGGATGTTTGTGTATATCACAAGGGTTTTTTAGACTTATTGTTGATTTGTGTGATCATTATACCTCATTTGCATGTGCTTCTTTTCCTGCAACTGATGATTGTTTAATATGACATGCTAGACTTGGCCATGTGGACTAAGATCGGATGGCAAGATTGGCTAGAGAAGGGCTATTGGGCCCTCTCAGCCATTAGAACTAGTACACTCAAACATACGTGGACCCATGAGTGTCAGGGCATACCATGATGCATCTTATTTTCTTACATTTATAAATGATTATTCATGATTCGGGTATGTATACCTGATCTTCCACCGCTATGAAGCACTGGATTATTTTAGATGCTTTTTAGCTGAGGTAGAGAATCAGAAGGAAAAGACTTTGAAGTCTCTCCGAACAGATAGAGGACGCAAGTATCTATCTGAGCAATTTTAGAGGTTCTGTGAGGAAAAAGGGATACGTAGGTAGCTTACCATTCCTAGTACACCACAACAAAATGGGGTTACAAAGCGTCAAAACAAGACTTTACTTGACATGGTTAGGTCGATAATAGTGTAGGCAAATCTCTTAATTAGTTTCTGGAGTGATGCGTTGCTGACTATTACCTACATCTTTAATCATATACTTAGTAAGTTAGTGCCCTCTACTCCATATAAGTTATGGTATGACGCGAGACCTTTTGTGGATCATTTGCGCCCATTGGGCTCAGTAGGATATGTTCACAACACCTCTCATAGGTTGAGAAAGCTGAGTCCGAAGGCCAACAAAAAGGTATTCATTAGGTATCCTAAGACTTCTAAAGGTTATGTGATGTATGATGAACATCCTGATGGAAGACTGACTGAGGTGGATTTCAAAGATGTAGAGTTCATAGAGAATGAATTCTTAAGTATTTGTGAAATTAAAAAAGATCTGACCCTGTATGAGTTACAGGAGGACTCTCTTACTATCTCTGGTAAGGGAGAGGCATTGCGACCTATCCTAGGGATCGCCACATATAGTGAGAGTGCTAGGCCCAGTAGGAGTGGTGCACTAGACAATGGGAGCGCATAAACTGAACCTAGTGAGAGCTCACCTATGAGGATTAATATACCACTAGAGAGCAGTCCTCAAGTTTTAGATCCATAGTTACGGAGAAGCAAACGTGGAATTGTTCCACGTCGACATTTTGAGGTCGAAGGGAATGTGTTTCTCTGCTCTTTGTTGGATCCAGATGAGCCAGCTTCTGTTGATGAGGTGTTTGCTTCATCTGCTCATAGTGAGTGGCTAGCTACTATGAAGGATGAAAAGGAGTCAATGGTGAAGAACCATGTGTAGGACTTGGTGGACCTTTCGCCTAAGGGTAAATCTATATATGGTTTCAAGAAGTCGTCTAGGCGATGGTGCCTCTTGTTTCATGAAGCCATTACATCAATTGGCTTAGATATGATTGAGAAGGACCACGTGTGTACATTAAGAAATCAAACGATGAGATTTTGATTTTAGCACCATATATGGATGACATCCTAATAGCTAAGAGTTTTATAAGGGTGATTAATGCCACTAAAGAGTGGTTGCCCTCTATTTTTGAGATGAAGGATATGGGTGAGGTGAATTATGTGCTAGGAGTGAGGATTCTAACAAATCATGCTAAGAGGTTTCTTGGTTTGTCTCCAGAAACTTATATTGAGAAAATCTTAAAATAATTCCAAATACATTATTTGAGACCCGTTAATACCCCAATGAGAAGGGTTATACTTTGAGCATCGATCAGTGCCCTATAATAGATGAGGAGAGAGAGAATAAGCATGATCTCCTATGCGAGTGCCGTGGGGAGTTTGATGTACACTATGTTGTATACTTGCCCTGATATTAGGTTTGTAGTCGATTTAGTTAGCCGATACCAAAGCAATCCATAACCTGCTTCTTGGAAAGCAGTAAAGAGGATTTTTCGTTACCTTCGTGTTACTGCCAATCTCACCCTATGTCATCAAGGTGGAGATTTGAGGTTAAAGGGTTTTTATGACTTTGATTGGACTGGTGATAGAAACGAGCGTATATCCACCAAAAGATATGTGTTCCATCTTTGGAGGTGGAGCTATCTCTTAGTGTAGCAAGAAACAGAGCTGCACTGCCCTGTCTAGTATAGAAGCCGAATATATTACTTGTTCGGCTACTGTCTAGGAGCCATGTACCTAAGGAGGTTTTTGAGACGATTCGAGATATCAACCAATACTCATGAGCCTATTCAGATATGTTCTGATAGCATAACGACATTATGATATGCTAAGGATCCTAAATACCATGGTAGGACCAAGCATATTAACATTAGATATTACTTTATTCGAGACACGATCAGGCAAAGAGAGGTTACCCTTATGCACATTTCTACTGGCAGGATGTAGGCTGATCCATTGACCATGCCCATTACTAGGGATGTATTCTAAGCTTATGTGAGGAGTCTAGATCTGCATAGAGTATGACAGACCGGGATGTGCTCTAGACTAATGTGAGAAGTCTGGGTCTGTATTGTGTTTAACAAACAAGGATTATATGTTATGGATATCATTGATTGTGTGTTATAGATAATACTGAAATGAAATGTTTGCTTTCATTATTTTATAATGTGTTTATAAATATAGTATTGTAAGGCATATATGTGTATGAATGTATAGGCTTAGATCAGCCTACTCACATGGGTGATCACCCTGGCACTTTTGTAGTGAGTAGGATGAGGCTAATATGATCATAATGGACGCTTAAGTGGTAGTATTATAGTCAAATGCATGTGTTGCATAGTGCATGAAGGATGCATGGGTTGCAATACTGCATGGGTTGCAATACTGCATGAGTTGCATATTGCATCAGTTGCAGGTTACATCAGTTGCAAAATGATTTCATGCTATTGAGTTATGTAAATTACAAAAGTTATCTCAATTAGAACTGAGATGAGATTCAAGTGAATCAGGTACGCAATATGTATTTTGATGTGTTCGCAGATCAGTACCAAGCCTGCTGTAGCCAAACTAAGAGTATACATGTGTATTCGGATTGAACATTTTTGTGATATCTAGACTTGTGTTCATATGGTGTTTGAGTTTAACATGGCCCATTGAGTGGGAGCTCCATCGTAGTGTGCATTATGTTGCATGTGCTAAAGTCAACCTAGTAGGGGGTAATGTGATATATTTTCTCTCCGTTGCCATGATGACTTCCTTAGCCTTGTCCTCTAGGGTCATGATTGATACAGCCACATGAGACAATCCTAGGAAGTTGACTGGGCAAAGATGGACTGATATGAGTGTTCAAGGAAGATCATTCATGACCACACCTTAATTCTGTGATCCATAGCCTAAGCAATCATGTGCATAAGTTGCATATGATTATGGACACAGATGTTTCACTTAGTATTTTTTCAAGTATTACTCAAAGTAAATCTCTTGAGGGATTGATCAAGTATGATCGGATTTTCTAGGATACTGACAAAATTGGATTGCATTGCTTATGTACTATGTTGGTTATATATATGTTAACTTAACATAGCGCTTCTACTATGTGTCACCGTGTGTGAGTTTCGTCAGGTCGTACACCCTATCACACTGCATGAGGAGAGAGGTGAGTAGAGGTTATGAATTGAGGTTATGACTATTGTTCCTATGTGGATGAGTGGAAGATTGTAGGATGACCTGGCACTAGTGCTAAGCCAAGCGTCCACACTGTTTCCCACGTGGTAAGGGCTCCATTCTCAAGAGATAGTGGGACTCTTGGTCTCCCATGTCTTTTAAGAACAGAGAAGCTAGATATAAATGATTGGTCTTTTTGTTCTTCTTGTTTCTCCTCTCCAACAAGCTTTCGTCCTCCTCCCTCTCCAGCACCATGGCTAGGAGTGTAGACTGCCGTGGAGACTCTGATAGCCTTTACCGTCGCTGACGACCTGCTGCCTCTAGTGTTGTAGAAACTCTGATAGCCTCCACTATCACCATTGATCCGTTGCTTCCACTGTTTGTTTATAACGAGGTGAGTCCCCGTTACATGACTATAATAATCATTTTCAATCTAAATTATACCACTAAATGACCACCATTTTATTTGACTTTTTAATTTTACATATATATATATATATATATATATATATATAAACACACCCACAAACAAGACAGAACTAAATAATATAGCTAGTAATTTTAATCTTAATTGCGATAAGGTTAGACATATGGCTCCTAAATACCTATCAAACACTTAACTAGAAACATTTATTTACAAACCATATTTATCTCTATTAATAAATCTTAACAATTTATTTAAAGATATTATAAACTGCTTTAGTTTAAGGCTTACGTTAAATCTTTGGATTATTTGGAGCGGACATTTTCGTTTAAAAAAATTAGTTAGCATGTAAGGATTAAGCATCGTAAATTATTTATGAGAACCTCACTTATTTTAATTTTAGAAATAAAAAAATAATAATATGGGAAGGGATGCTAAGCTTTCGTTCCCATAACCTTTGACTTCCGAATTAAAGCATGAGGAATCTTACTTCTTAGCCCCTGCCGTCCACAATGCAACTATTCCGAAACGAAGCGCCTGGCGGCTGTAGCAATCCACACGTTTTCCACGTGTACGTTCCAAACACCACAACGAGACCTCAAAACACCCTGAAGACCAAACCAGAGGTTGCCACGTACCCTACAGGAAGGAGACCCGGGAATTGTCGCCCTTTTGATCCCTTTGGGCTGCCGTGCCCTCCTTCGATTCGCCTCGCTCGCTTCTCCTTCCTCCTCCCCTTCCCCATCTCTGTCTTCTCTTGTTTCCTGAATGTTGGAGGCTAATCAGTAATTTTCTCGCTAAATTCTGCGATTATTTACGAATCATCGTGGAGATTGATGTGTTCCTCGCTTCCCTTGGAGGTAATTTTAATTTTTGTTCTGTTTCACCTTTCGCTTTTTCTCGGATTAATCTCCGTGGTAGAGAGTGGTTGACCGTGCTAATTTCCGGATGTTAATAGTTTTAATCGCCTGGAACGGGTTTAACCGAACAGTGCTTGATGAATTTTGTCTAGGGTTTGTTCTTCTGACTATTGTTTCCGAGAAATTAAAGGCTATATTGATGTTAGAAAGCCATGCTCTGTCGCTCATCACAATCTCGAACATTGAAAAGGGGGAAATCAAAACTTAAATTGCTGAAATAGTTTGGATTATTAACTGGAACAAAACAATTTGAAAAACTGTTTATTTTTCTAAAAAAGTCCAGACAAAGCTTTAATAGAAGTTGCAAGGTCACTAATTCATCGGAAAAAAGGGGTGAAAAAAAAAGCAGTTTATTTCTTTTTTTTTTGTTTTTTACCTTTTTTAAAACAACTCTTATATGCTGGAAGCTCATATAAGGTCTTTATTTTTAAACTGGTTTCACTAGAACTGTCCCTCGAGAAAAAGCTGTTTCTGTGATTAGCATTAACAAAAGAGATTAGGGAAAGTTATTATCAGGTGAATTTGGCCACTGAATTGCATGGGGGAAACTGTGGAAAATAGTGATTATTTGAAGCTTTCTTTGGGAATATATAACTTTTCGAGAATCTACTAGTTTCATTGGAATTATCCATTGATTACTTGAGAATTATTTTTCCACCTTTAATAATCTGTCTGGATATAATCAGAGAGTAGTTGCAGTGCTTTGGTAGAATGATGCTTGATCAATGTCACTAACACATGAGTTACATGCTTTTTTTAACAGGTTTCAGGGTTTTGTGGTGCCCACTGTACATATATTTTTGACCTCCTGATTCACACTAATAGAAATTTGCCACTATTATTTGAATCTTCTCGCTAGAGGACAACTTCTTGCTGCTAACATATTAGTCATTCCATTTCTATATTTCGCTTGGCCATGGCTGTTGGAGCATCCTTGCAGCTGTTCCATGAATTTGGTGTCATCAAAAGATCTGGACAGGCTAACCAGTTTAAGGTGCACTATGGTTGTATCAGTGTATTAGCTTAATACAACAGTCTGTGTTTCAATAATTGATTGACTTCAGTTATGATTTTTCAGAGTTCAGAAATGAAGAGTTGGCGTCATTTACCGAGTGTTTCCTTTTCTTCATATGCTTCAGTATGGCTCTATTTCCTTTTTTATTCTCATCTTCTCTTTATAGGCATAAGTTGATCCTGTCCTCAATGCTTTATTTGATGTTGCTGCTTGTATTTCACTATGGGCCCACTGAAATCTTTCATATTGTAAATTCAAAAATGACTATATTCGATATGATTGATTTTGACTGAAGTTGAGTATACCACTACTTGAATGCAGAAGTATATAGCAGCCACCTTTTTTCTTTGTTTTATTTGAGTACTTTTGTACCTTTTAACATTGTCCCCTTTTTTAATGAAATTCCATGGAGGAAAGGATTCTCTTGTATGTGTTGCAAGTTCCAATTTGATTGTTCCCATTTGTTGTGGCTTCTCCATGTTCTTGTTTTACCTTTGAAGCCTTCAGGTTGTCAGCTTTTTCTTTGTCCTTTTCCCATCTTTTGGTTCTGAATTTTGTACAATTCTTGGTTTTTGATAACTTGGGTACTTCTAAGAAACCATGACTTGTAAAAAGTAAATATTTGATAAATTTTTACCTGTCTTCCTGCTCCATCAAGAAAATTATTTTTGTAAAGTGCTATTTATTCTTTCCTTATATACATGCAGCTTAAAGGAAATATACATTTTTTTCTGCAGAGACAAGATAGTTGGAGTCTTCATGTTTCAGGCAAGATATACATGCCGATGCTTATGGTCCCTTATAGATACAATGTTTTCATGTGCCGGTCTTTTGCTATGCCAAGCTCTGGCCATGAAATCCCTCTTCTGAAAAGTACTACTTCAGCTCTGTCAAGGTATATTTTTTCCTCTTTTGGTAGATACCCACAAGATATGGATGATTGTGCATGTCACTTTTATTTATATTTTATTTATTCGGGTATATCATATTTTATGATATCATGGTTTGTAGTATTTGGACCGTACTAGTTCGTATCAGGCAAGGTTCACAATCTCAGCATCAGACCCATGCTAGTACCATATTGACATTAGTGTTGATATGCTTAGTATGAAGCTAGGTTGGCGTACTGAAATAAAACATATCCCTCATACCGAGTCTTGGTTCGATATCGGTATGCGACAGTATGTACCTGTATGGTTAACCTTGGTACTAGATATACCAACTTGTAGTAGTAGCGAACCAATATTCAATACACCCCCCATATCAAGTTTTGCTACCAAGAACCAAACCCATATTGGCATTATACCAGTTGAGTACTGATATATGTTCCAGAACTAGCACGATGAACCTTGATTTATATATGTAAGACTTTGCACTTCTTATCTGTTATCACATCTTTTTAGTTGTCTTATTTATGTTAGTGACCAATTTTCATGCAACAAAATGAAGTGTAGTGCTTAATGCAACAGAAAAGGAGCCTAATAAATTGGTTATGTTTTTTTTTTCAAGAAAGTGATATGAAATACTATGATAAAAAAAACAAAATGAAGACGGAGAGAGTGCCACAAAAAAAAAAAAGAAGAAAAATCTCTAGTTTTCAACTGCATGATTGCATGGCAAAATGGTAGATAAATCTTATATGCATTGTGGTTTCTCCTCACACTTGCCTTACATTCAATTTTCCCACACATCCACCAACTGGCCAGTCTATGGATGACTTTCATATATTCAAACTTGGCAGAATAACTCTTGCTTCTGCCTCCCATGCTGATAGGACTAGATTGTTGAGGCAACCATGAGGATATAAATTTATATATTTATCTGTTCATCTAGTTTTTTTGGGAGTGATTGGTGTGTAGTAATGGTCAGGAGATATGGGCTTAAGTTTGAGTACAGCATTTATGTTTGGGTTTCAAGAGTTCATAATTTACAGTGGTCATTCTCTGATTAAAGAGCTGATGATATTGCCTCTTAAGGGGGAGTATTCATATGCAAAGGGATAAAATTGCTAAGTTCTTTTTCTTTTTGTTTCACTGATATTTATCATTTGGAATCTTATTTTGGGTGAAAATGTCTTCCCGGATGTCATTGGGGCTACAGATTTGGAAACTGAATTAAGAAATGAAGTTATATTTCCCCTCAACTTTGCTAAGATCAAAATCAACCCCAATTGGCTCCTAAAAGATTACTGTATTCAAATAATAACCTAGGACCTCAAATGCATATCTACAGATAGCTTATATATTCTATCAGTTCTAGAAAAGTTTCCCACTTCCAGGATCACTTGATCATGACCACCTACGTGCATCTAGTTGTGACTTGTTTATATGCTTGTTTTTCACATAAGTGAACACATTCAAGCTGATATTAAGGCATGTCTATTGTCTACAATCACATAATGCATTTGTTACATGATTCCTAGACCTAATTCTCATGGTTTTAATTTCTGATTGGTGTTTGTAGATCAGGTATTTCTACAATTTGTTATAATTCTACATAATTGATCTATTCCATATATGAAAATTTATATATATAATTTGACTTGAATTTGTCGCATAGGTCATATAATGCACTGCTTGCAAGCCCTTTCACTCTCCAGTTAGTCCCAGCAGTTGGAATAATTGCTTTTGCTCTCTGGGGTCTTGGACCATTCATGCGTTCCATCAGAAGCCTGTTTCATGTATGCGCTTTATGCACAAGTGACACGTTCATGAATTTCACATCTTTCCTAGACTTGTTAGCAGAGCAACATGATAAATTTTGTTTGCAATGCTCTCCTACAGAATGACAATAACTGGAAAAAGAGTAAAACATATCATGTTTCTACCTCATATCTTCAACCACTTCTGCTTTGGGCTGGAGCAACACTCATATGCAGGTATCATGACGTTAAACTTTGTCTTTTTTTTAAAACCATTCTTATAAGTAACATGCTGTGGTTTGTTATGGATCTCTTCACTGATGACAGCTGGGTGTTTTGACAGGGCACTTGATCCAGTTGTTCTACCATCACAAGCAAGCCAAGCAGTAAAACAACGCCTTTTAAACTTTGTGAGATCATTGTCCACTGTGCTGGTTTTTGCATATTGTTTGTCAAGGTAAGCTGTTGCTGTATCCTCTTCTGTCTTTTAAAACAATTCTTGCTGAGCATGGATTGTGCATAACTGTGTTCTGTACATATGCAAGCTGTATACCCGTGTATACATGAAGTGCTGGCCTGCTGCAATGACATCCGTGTGGATCATTCCCACATATTGGCTCATTGCTATATTGCAACATTTCAAGCCCCCACCTTTTAACATGCCAAGTTACCATAATGGATGCACCATTAGAAACTAATTGATGTTGCAGATACTCAAGACTGTCGGGTATCTTCTGCTTTTATCCTTCTGCCACCTGTGCCATTATCCTTCTGCCACCTGTGCAGATACTCAAAACTTCCTACTGGATGCCGGACTTTAAATTTTTTGTACTTTTGCCCTAAATACCTTTCTCATCTTAAATGCATACTTCCCCATGGATTCTTTGCATCATCACTACAGACTGATACTTGTGGTTGTCCCAAATGCCCTTTTCCTCTTAAATCTATACTGCCCTATGGATTCTTTGCATCATTGCTACAGACTGATACTTGTGGTTGTTCCAAATACCTCTTTACTTTGAAATCTATACTGCCTCATGGATTCTTTTCATCATTGCTACAAACTGATACTTGTTCCTTCCAATTTCATAAAACTTTTTGTACATTAGACTTGACTATCCCTTTTTGTTATATTGTTGTTCCTGTATTGTTTTTGTTTTCATATCTACAAGTGCAAAAGTACATGCCACATGCTTGTGTGCTTGCCATGTAAGCTTCTTTTATAGACTTAAGCTGGGTTTGATGAAAACATCTGCTTGCTTGTCAAACACAAGTGTTTTAAATAGACGGTGATTTGCAGAGATGGAAAAATCTTGTAACTGTTTCAGTTATGTGATCTAACGAAATTTGAGTAATAGATCCTTTAATTGAGTTGTCAAATATCCTTTTAAGTATATAGCACCCATTGTATTGAATGTAGAAGGTGAAGATAGGAATGAGATAGAAGATACATGAACTTTGAAGAATCAAACATGAGGGACATGAAACAAGGCAAAAAGTATAGCCATGAATGTTGATGAGACGAAAATTGCATGCCAATTGTCAACAAGATGATCATAGAAACCAACCAATTAATTTTATTATCAGTTTGATTGAAAAAACAAAAAAACTCCTTGACCTGGTGACTTTTTGTCATCTATGTTGCTCGGACTTGGCTACGAGTGTTGGGTGTGGGTATGGATCTAAGTGTCTAACATGACTATTGCTTGAAGTCTAGGATATGTGAGCACGGCAAGTTGTGAATATACAGATATGCGGACTCATTTTACACCGATTGGTCCTAACATACTCTAAAATGCAAATTATGTAATATGAATGCATATTTTAAAAATCTATATGTAAAAAGTGAGAATAATATAAAATTCATGAAGACAAACTAGGAAAAAAACATAAATGGCAAGTTGTGAATATTCATGGTAAGCACTCATGTGATTTAAAGATTAAATATCTGGGATTTATAATCCTGTAGTGAAAACTAAAGAATAATTAGGAGGCATTTTGTGAAGCAAATCAATATAAAATAAGCATTAAATAACAAGCATGAAGTTCGGAAGCATACCTTATCGAATGATGAAAGCTCTTCCATGAGTGAAAGTGAGAATTTGTAATCGAATCAATTGTTGCTTTATATCTATAAATAAAGAAGATCTTTGCCATTTAATCCATATTTCATTATGATTTCAAATTTCCTTATACAACTATTTGTGCAAAATATATTCACAGTCTATCAAAATGTACACAATGATTCAAGCTATACCAAAATAAGTTCTCTAAAAAGTTCAACCTTCACTGTAAACATCATCAAAACTTCAAAACTACCTAAAAGTAGATGCTTGAATATCATCTAGATACCAAAATAAACATGAATTTAAGCCTTGAATTAACTAGCTGCGGCTTGTTAATAGTCTAGAGTCTAGATTATGCAGTGTTCTTTTTAGTAACCCCTGGTTCAAATACTTGAACGTTGCTCTGTATCTAATTGATTTTCCTCATCATCATCAAATAACACTGCCTTTAGTTCTGGATCATCAATAGAAAGCTTTGCAAGCTGAACAGAAGCATCTCCATCTACAACAAATGTATCTCCACCTATTGGAAAATGAAAAGAGAATAATTAGTTAAAATCTATGATAATTGTCTTACTATGTAAACAATATGGATTCAAAAGTGAATATCACAAATTTTTAAAGTAAAAAAAAAAAGTAGTAGTGAAATTACAAAAATCCCAGAAGCTTGTTGGTCCTTTTTTGTATTCTTCTTCTTTTCTTGACAAAAGATGAAGATTATTGTGCACATACACCATGTCTTTTGTTCTACTAGATGAAAGCCTGTTTCTTTTAATTCTTTGAATGTGAGAATAGATGCTCTAGTTTCTTTCACAACAAGAGGAAGATGCTGGCTGAGAAAGCAACTTGAATGCCAAAGCTTGTAGCAACGGTGTAGAAGCACCATAATTAGCCCACCAACTCAAAGGCTCCTCATATATTGTTGCCTCAATGACATGAGGTTGCAGGTATTCTAAGCCACTGGAGAATGCTCCATATTCAGCATAAACTTTCCTAAGCTTATCTTGATGATTGTTGAAGAGCCTTTTAAAGCACTTGTCCCAATTTAAAGAGATTAGTATTTAGGAACTAATGAGCGAGCCATGCAATGGTGAGGAGTGTTGCTTTTGTTCCATCGAGTCTCCAAAATCTGTGGAAGGCATCAAAAAACTAAAGACTGTCCAGAAATTAGATCCTTCTTCTTATGTGTAAAAATGATTGTTTTGACATCCTCAATCATTGTGTCCCACATATCATATATCATATGCAAACATGGAGGGGTATCCTTGTCAGCAGCCCTTAACATAGCATGTATATGTCTTAAGAAATTCAAGAAGTAATCTAGTTTTGTCCCGCCAACTATCAATGAGAATGCACTCCTTAACTGCACGAGCTTTGATCTCTACAAGTGTCTTTCCATTTACTCGAAATGATTTCCAATCAGGATCTAAAACCATTTGCTCAAGTGCACCCTTTACCTTATGCAAACGTTCAGTCATAACAATGGGAGAAGCAAATCTGGTTTCAGCAACTTTCAGTACAGTTAATTTCCAGTACTTCTAGAAGATTGCCAATGCTATGCCATGGTTCATAATAAAGTTTCTAATATCTTGCACATCAGTGATCAATTCATTTATCCACTTGCATTTATCATATTGGCTGGAATTTTGTGATGGTTCACACATGCTTTTCAAAGCCAAATTTAAGCTGTGAACCACACAAGGGGTCCAAAAAATGCGAGGATGCTTGGCTTCAATATTTAGCCCTGCTGCCATGAAGTTTGTTGCATTATCCATCACAATTTGGACCACATTTTGTGGCCTACACTACTCAACAACTTCAAGAAACAAGTTTGATACATAATCCATGTCCTTTATGTCACTACGTGCATCAAATGCCATCAAAAACAATGATCCTCCAGCAGTAGCTGCCATAACATTTATAAGAGGCCTTCTCTGCCTATCAAACCATACAGTAGAGTATATGGAAACCCCTTTTTTCTTCTAAGTATCTTTCAATGGTTGAAGCAACAGATCCCCATGTGCTTTCTCTTGTGAAAGCAATGTTGTTCTAATCCTATTGTATGTTGGAGGAACATAACCTGATAAATTGCCATTAGCTAACTTTTGTGAATATGTTGTAAAGTAAGGATTTTTTGTGAGATTGAAAGGCAGGGCAGCAGTATAGAACATCCTGATAGCTTCTTTGTCAACTTCATCTCTTTCTATTACATTACAACATCTTTCTAAAGTTCCTGGAACAATTTCTTTGCGCTTTTTATGAAGCAGGTTTGATCCCATGCGAAGGGACAAGTATCCTGCTTTTTTTTTTTCCAGCATCCAACATTTCCCTGGACTTTCTATTTTCAACCCTTAACACCTTGATTAGGAATTTTCAACAAATGGGCTTTCACCTTTGAGAATGAACCAGCGACCTTTTTATGGCAATAATTACAAGATCAGACTTTATTTCCACCTCCACCCTTTTGGAATTCTGAAGACTTTAACATGGTTCCATAGAGGCTTATCATCAAATAAAGCATATTGACACCCTAAGGGTCATGAGACAGCTTTTCCTCTCTCTTGGGTGTTAGGATTTGATGAAGACATTATGCCTATGGTGTGTGAAAAATGATCAATCATTGTTACGTAATTATTCAGGAGAACAAAAATGCAGACTGGTTATTTGATGAAATTTCTAACTAGTTATGGAAAATGCATTTAATTTTTTGTTCAATGCTTGATTATTTCAAAAATAAATGACAATAATAAATATGAGATTAAATGGAGTTTACCTAGAGCATTGAAGACTCCTTTAAATATTTCTAAGTTCCAGCTTGAAAATTGAGTTTTCTTTGGTGTGGAGCTTTGTTTTAAGGAGAACTATGAAATTCCATTTGTTTTGTAAAGCTAAGCTGAAACTTTTGTGAGAGGGGGCAGGGAAAGTGTGTGGGAAAATGTGGGTGGCAGGTGAGGCTTCCCACTGTTGCCTTCTTGCTACAATATATATGATGCATAACATGTAGCCATGAGCCCATGACTTTTGTTAGGCATGGGTCATCAATATATGTCATGGGAATGTGCCATGGTTATTGTTTGTACCATTTGCTAACCATATGTGTCAATTATACCTGTGATCTATGATTTTATGTGAGTATTAAATAATGCCTCAATGATTTAAGAATTAATTTCATTATTGCTTACTTAGAATCAATATTTTACTATGTAGTGATATTAAATAATAATATGGTTATGTATGTAGGATCATATAATTTCTTTATCAATGAAATTATACATTTGTAAGTAATACTTACGACCTATGATTTTGTCATTGATCTCATTAATATCTCTTATATATAATTTGAATGGATTTATAGAAGAAGCTTTTTTATGAGTGATAGTAAAGCAAAAAAAGAATAATAATTTATCATTCTCTTTTAAGTGGCTTCAATTTGATATATAACCTTGTAAAGTGTAAACAAAATTTTTCATGTAGAGTTATGTCTTCTATATCACCAAGAGCGTCTAACTAGTTTGTCTATTATATGTAGAATCATATCACAATGCATCTTTATTAATTTGGGATTAAGGTTAATTGAGATAACACTATGCTAGTATATGATATGATATTTTCTATTCTTACAATGCTAAAATCATAGCCTATCCTTAGCAAGGTATTAGTTCCCTAATATCTTTTCATGTTAGTAAATGATATCCCTTTTCCATCTAAAGCTTCCATTAATATTTTAGTGTGTTATTTTACTTATTAATTTTGAAACATATTTTTATTATTTTATATAATGAGTTTTTTAATAGCTAATATGATATGTGCATTAGCATTTTATATACATAATTGGCCTTTACGCTAGAATTTTTTAATCGAAACAAGCTATATGATGTAATCCTTAATATTCATATAAAAAATGCTAATTGCAATTTCTAATTATAATAACCATTATGCACTATTGAGCTATTTTACTTTCTATTAATTTTTCAAAAGTAGGATGATATGTATTTTTTTATCTTATTATGTGGTCAGTGGTGTAAATTTAGCAGTACACATTTATATTTCCTTTTTTTACTTTTTGGGTCAAGTACATGTGCAAAGTTGTAAACAAAAAATTGCCGTTCTTTATTTTAATTTGTTAAATATGGCTTTTCTTTATTTTTTAGGGTAAGGATATGGCTTAACTGGTTAGAATTTTACATATGAATGAATTATAATAAATCTTATTATATGGTTAGTCTAATCTTATCTAAGAGTCCTATATAAAGTTCAATCATGCAGTTAATGAGGGGGAGTCCTATTAATTAAATAAGATCAAAAGGTTTTACTTATTAGGTTTTATGTATTTAGATTCATATATACATAATCAATGATATCTTTAATAATTAACACCTTTTAAATCTCCCATGGACTCTTTTTTGCTTATTTTTTTTTTAAGAAAAGATCATAGATGTACTCCTCTTAATTTTCTAAATTGATGATTTTTTTAAAAATTATTATTTATTTTTATATGATTCTTTGTTTTCGCTAGAAAGTGATAATGTTATACAAATGAAAGAATACATGCTGATATGTAAGATTTAACGCAGTGCAAGAAAATGTATTTTTATATAAAAATAATTTTGATTATATGTAATTGTAAAATCAATTAGTTCAAAAAAAATGAATCTGTTTTTTTTTATGTGATACAATATTAGAATTTTAGTGTCCATGCAATTACTATGATATTTTTTAAAAAATATTATAAGTAATTTTTTACTCATCGCATGTAATTGAATTTAATGTTAGTTTTGTATATTTATAAGTTGTTTATTTTTAATGCATGTCAAAGAAACCCATGACTGGCATGGACATATAATTAGTGTATATATTATACCTATATATGTACACACACACACACACACACACATGCACATAATCTATCTTTATAAGTCTTTTCATAAATTAATATAATTTCGAAAGTCTTAAATTTTTGCTAGTTCTTGATTAAATCTAAAGGCATCTTAGTCACGTCCTCTCCCCACCCTTCACTTTTCTGCATTAATCCCATATCCCCATCATCCATTCCCATATCACATTTGTATAGCCAAACAGTATTAGTTAGCAAGTCAAAAGGTTGTCTGATAAATGACAATTGACTGTCAATACTCAATTACACATTAATTAGCAAAACAGTACAGGTTACCAAAAGTCAAAAAATCATCTGCCAAATGACAATTCACTGTCAAGGGGAAGTAATATCTTACACACAACATTACATTTATTTTTTTATTTTTTTATTTTTTTAACTCGGTAACATACACATCAGCTACCCATGCAGTCTTTATATTTAAATACTAAAATAATCTTTTTAATTTTTCAACTAATTTGTCATTGTGCCAAATCTATCACCCATGAGTAATGCTATTACATCCTATCACAAGCAAAATCCATACAGAAGTCTTCTTCATCATTGATATGATTAAAAGAACCATGAGTGACGGCTGCTTCCTCTTTCTTCAGCTATGCTCTCTCTTTCATCACATATCCAATCCGAAATATCTCTCTTTGAGCTGATCACTTCACCTAGTTGGCCTTTTCCCCTTTCACTTACCTCTCTTTAAGCTTTTCTCTCTCTAAAACCTATCAAGATTTTCTTGGATCTAGCCTTTAAAAATCTGGGGATGGTGGCTTTGGTTGCTCTTCCTGCAAATCAAGAGCAAAGTTACAGGCGAGTCAAGAAACTAAATCAACAACCATGCAAGAGCAAAGAAAGAAGGGACTACAATCACATCTGTTTTTGAAGAGTATTCTATTTTGTTTTCAATTTCTACCTCTTTTCAAAATCAGTCATGAGATTGATTTTTCCCCCTACTGGGGTTGTTGGATGTTGAGAAAATGGTGTCCGAGTTCTTTTTGGAGTGTCTGACACATTCCCATACCAGCACCAAGGTCGTGACACTGAGTGCAAGTGACGAGTCCAAGCATCAGAGTATATCATTATTCTTAAAATTGGAACATTTAACTACAAAAAAGACAAAAAATGGAGCATTTGTGCAACTTTTCCTGAATTCTTTGCAATTGATACCTTCAATATTGTTTTCTTCATTACATCAGAACATAGTCAAAGCTCTAAATGTTGTCATGTCATCATCCTTAATCTTGTTGTGGCACATGATTGCGACTTCATCAGGAATAAAATCACCACTCAAGAAAGGTATCCTAAATCTTCATATGCTTAATTTCTCATTTGGATATGCTTTTAAATGGGAGCTAGTGCAAATCTGTGATGCTGGAGGAAAAGCAGTTTTCTCCGCATCTTATTCTATCCTTGAACAGTTGTTCACAAGAATTATGGTGACCATATACGTACTTCTTTTTTTCTTTTCTTTTCCAGATTCCAGTTTTCAGTCACATTGCTCACAGGTATCTGTTGGTCACATCACCAAAGACCTTGGAACATTTATCTGGCAATCCTCATCATTTTTGTCACTTTTCTGAGTAAACATTATAAATGAGCTTCGGTGCTTAGGTGAATTGCTCTAATCTCCTTTGACCCACCTGTAGTTATTGTCTTTCTGGAACATTGTGAAGTTTCTGTGTCTACCTTAAGGTCTTTCCTTTGTACTGTAAGTAGTCAGTTGAGGGTAAATCTGGCCAAGTGTCTATGTTAAGATTACCAAATTGATAAGCATGAATGGGCAGGACATGAAAAAAAGGACCTGCAAGAACTTGAAAAAAAATAAATAAATCTCTCAGTATGAGGTGATTTCTGTGCACCTCAAGAGTAATGTTGTCTTGCAAGTCATTGTTTACTTTCTTGTGAGAGCTTGATGCCCCCATGGTTAGTATCAAATGAGTGCATTTTTGTGAGGTTGAGAGGAGCATATAGTGTTTTATGATGATTTATCTAGGTTCAGGGTTTGGCATGCTTCATGTTAGCCATAAGCGTGCATCTTAGTAGGCTGAGGAGCATATAGTGTTTTATGCAATTATCAAGAAACATGTGCATGGCATGCATTTTATTATTTATTTCTTTTTGGAAAACCATTTGAATTCATCTTTGCTTTTACATGACTCCTTTTTGATATTTTCATTTTGCATGGTCCTTTTCTTTCTTCATTACTTATTTTGCTTTATAGCAGTATGTTGCTGATCTAGACTTGATTTTGAAATGATGGACTATGAACTTGTTTTCTATGCTTGATGCTCAACCTTCTTGTTTTCTTTGCAGTTTAGTTCAACAGACTCAAAAATTCTTTATGGAGACAAGTGGTTCTGATGATGCAAGAAATGTATGTTTCTGTTATGATTTTGCTAAGCAAAGTTCTTCTGTTTTTCTCCTGAACTCATAATAGTTTCTCTTGCTTTTTATTTTTTGGCTTAAGTGAGACATTTACTGGTTGGGTCTGCATGTGCTATAATGAACTTCCAAGAGAACAGAAAATTCAAGCAATTCCCATTGGTTTTGAACTCTAAAAATTGTATCTATTATTCATCTTTTTTTTCTGTCTTTATATTTCATAATTTTTTATGTAGAGGTTGATTTTGGAGGCAATTATGATAACAAGATATTTTTCTCCTGGAATAAGCTTGTAGTGATTCAATCTTGCTATCTAAAGGCTTGCTAGTTTCACAGTTCAGTCTACAAGGGCCAAAATCTGTAATTATGGATAATGTTAAATTGTGTTGCATTTGAATTGATCAAGTATCCTACGGTATATATTTATGTGCTGTTGATAAATGTTCTTAAGGAGGCCCTCACCATTTCATGTAGTTTTGTTCTTTTGTTGATGGAGCTGTTTTTTTTTTTTCTTTTTTTTTAAAAAAAAATTGTTTGCTTGATTGCAGATGGGTTTCCAATTTGCTGGTAAAGCTGTGTACACTGCAGTTTGGGTTGCTGCAGTTTCTTTATTCATGGAATTGCTGGGGTTTTCTACCCAGAAATGGCTCACCGCTGGAGGTCTGGGAACAGTCCTGCTTACTCTTGCTGGTCGTGAGGTATTGTTGGAGTTTAAATTTCCAACTGAAACTATTAATGACAAATAATTAGATTGTCATTTAGAAGAGCACTATGCTGCTGTATTCTCTGCCCTATGCGGTGTTAGTCTCAGCCTCTTTGCTGACTTGGTTGATAAATCATACTTGGTGCAGATATTCACAAACTTCCTCTCAAGTGTAATGATCCATGCAACACGTCCTTTTGTTGTGAATGAATGGATTCAGACTAAAATCGAGGGCTATGAGGTTTCTGGTACTGTCGAGGTTAGTTTTAAGATCACAGTTTGCAACTAATATTCTGCTTCAA
Organism: Metroxylon sagu; assembly: GCA_017589505.3. NCBI lineage: Eukaryota > Viridiplantae > Streptophyta > Magnoliopsida > Arecales > Arecaceae > Metroxylon > Metroxylon sagu. Next base: position 305,209 of record JACVBY030000659.1, on the reverse strand, counting down.
CCTAAATAGATGTGCTAAATATTGTTGATTTTAATGGTAGTTGGTGATGCTTACCTTTTAATCCTTTTTCAGCATGAAAACATACCATTATTACTTTTAGCATTAGTTATGAATTCACTCTTGCTGTTTCTATAAATACGTGTATGCATACATATACATATTGATGGTGTCATAATTGATGGTAATCACCATTGGCTGCCTTTTATGTACTATTGTGTGCAATCTAATGCAGCTTCATTTAATGAAACTTTTCCCTTCAGCATGTGGGTTGGTGGTCTCCAACAATTATAAGAGGCGATGATCGTGAAGCTGTTCATATTCCTAACCACAAATTTACAGTAAATGTTGTAAGAAATCTCAGCCAGAAGAGCCATTGGCGTATTAAGACCCATCTTGCCATCAGCCACTTGGATGTCAGTAAAATTAATGTGAGGACAGTTCTGCTGAACATGTCTTTCGGCGAATACTTCTTCTTTCATTTATATTCTTGACTTTTACACCTCTCTCTCTCTCTCTCACACACACACAAAATTGAAACCTTAGATCTGTTTTGGAGCAGAATATAGTGGCGGATATGCGGAAAGTCTTGGCAAAAAATCCTCAAATAGAACAGCAGAGGTTGCATAGAAGAGTGTTTCTGGAAAATATAAACCCCGAAAATCAAGCTCTTTTGGTAATCACACTTTTAATGCTTTCAAAATCTTGCTTCTTTACCATGTTGTATAAGTACACTCTAATTGTGTTCTGATGCTTTGCTTTACCAAAGTAGGTTATCATTTGCCAGTTTGCAAGTGTTGTGTTTGTGTAAGTTAGCCTTTTAAGGATAGGGTAAATAGTATTGAATAGAATCAAAAGATGAAAAGGTAATAAATTGTGTTTACCAAACTTCATGTGCATGAAAATATTGAATTTATTCAGGTGTTCTCGCCTTCTCACCTCACAATCTTCATGGATTCTACCTGCAACTCTGCTTCCATCTATAGCATGGCACTCGTATCACATATTGTCTATCAAGATCTATTAATGTGACCTCGACCTTTTCTGAATTATCAGTTTCTCATGTATGAAGACCAAAAAATGTAACCTTACTCTCCCATTCTAAAACTAACATCCAAGCATTTTAATCATTCCTTTCTCACCTTGGTAATTTCTTGCCATCTTTAAAAATTATATGAACAAGGAATGTGATTGTAATTTGTAAAATATGCATGCTTTCTACCTAGTCAATTAAGCTAACTTTGAGCGGTGACTCTTGTACTTTTGCTATTGGACTATCAAATAAGAACACATCAGGGCGAAAAGTAAAAATTGTCTTTCTCATTTCAAAAAGAGAGAAGTGATTGACTTGGATGGGTGAAAAGTTAATTGGCATGTTTGGGTCAACAAGTTGTCTGTGTTTTGGGGAAGGGTTTAGGTTTCTCAGTTTAGGATGGACCCAACCCTTAAGGAGCATTTGGTAACCAAATGAAATCACCATGGTGATTTTAGATCACTGGTGATCCTAATCCTAGGGTGATCTAATCCTTATTGATCTAAGATCATCATGTTTGATATGCTATGTCTTAGTGATTAAAGATCTCCATATATTCATGATTAACCTATTTGGTATATCATGGTAATCCAATATCTCTGATCATATAATATCAAAACTAACCCTAATATATTTTACAACTAGTATGACACTTTATCATTATTTTTATTATTTAGATTGGATTGTAATATTATCTTTGTAATATTATATTATATTAATAGTAATATATTGTATTGTAATTATAATAATAGTAATATAATATAATATCATTATAATATAATCTTATAATATTAAATTATATTATATTAATATAAAAATAATATTGAGCATCCTTTTTCTGTAGACGAGAGTTATTTTGATTCCTAAATATCAGCCTAGATCATTGCCCTAAGGTGATCTTGGATACCAGTTCTCATGAATAAGTATAGGATCACTAGGTTGTATGGTGATCCTAGAAGTAGAGATGATTTAATATCGCTGCCATGTAAGATCATTCGGGTGCAATCAGATGTGATGATCCTATCACCACCACTTAGATCACTAATGATCTTAGGTGGATACCCATAACAAACACACCTTTACAGGTTTTCGGCTCACAGTCTGCATGGGTCAAGCCGATCAACCCGCTTAGATTTTAAAGCATTGGTCCATATCAAAACAGTGAGTGCCTATCCTGTTTTTTTGTGAATCATAATATTAATGATCAAGTACAGATATTTTGATTGCAGGCTATCAGCACTGCAATCACAAGATATGATTTGCTTGGTTGATCTTAGTTCCAATGATCAACTGAAATTTTATTTTGAATCAAAGAAAAAAGGAGATATTTTGATCTACATGGCTATGGAAATGGCTTGCCTGTCTGTTGGATGTGCACCTAATACGTCTTCTTCTATGGGTGCCCATGACAGTCTTGCAACCTGAGCCTTAAATGAGAATGTAAGACGTGCTGATTGCATGACTACAAGGCTATGAAAGTTTGACATTTCTCAGAAGAAAATGTAACTGCTTGAGGATGCCTGTTATTGAAGCATTCCACAAAAGAATTTAGCACATGTTATGAATGAATGGTAATGTGGAGATACAACCAATAGTCCTGAGACATGGATTCAAGTATATAATGCCAGGCAATTCAAAAGTTTGATTGAAAACTATAAGGAGAAATTAAAGTTCAATTGGCTGTCATATGTGATTATACTTATATTACTTTAAATATTATTGAACATGTGATGGAAGAGGGGGCATTGAGTTGTTAAGCCTTTTTCTTTTTCTTTTTTCTTTTTTTTCTTTCGCGCCGGGGGGGCGGGGGGGAGGTTAGGGTTAGTATAGAGACTACACTATTAATGTAATGCAAGTAGTTGTAGTTTATCTATTCTTAATAGTATGTCATTAAATTAATTTCTTTTGAATATTTTTTTTTTCTTGAAAATCTATTGTTAATTTTGGTAAGGAAACCTGACAGACCCATAGCTTCAACTTGCCCTTTGGATATAGTTTTGATGAAGGAGCAGCCTGTATGCCCCAAAAGTAGATCTAAAGGATAAACCTTGCCTTCCTATCTAACTACATCAACAGTCCTATATTAGAACCATAAAACCTAAAGGCATGGAAATTCTTTGGGCAATATGGGCTTAAATTTTTGGATAATGGGTATTGAAGAATCGTTTACCAGAGTTTGGACAAATGCAGGGACAAATATTGGCAAATTTATGTAAACAAAAGGACATCATTCATGCCGCACATCTCAAATCCATGTTTATATCCAGTCAGCTCTTATAATATTCATATTTATCATCAAGGCAATATATAAATAAGTAGAGAGCAGAAAACTACCAAAAGTTGGTAGATAACAAACAACTATAAAGAAGAAACACTAGGTACTATTCTATTGACGACTTCCTGCATTGCAAATATTTATGATGCAAACAAGAACGTACCAATAGATGTTCTTTATGATTGATTATCTAATGTTATAATATAAATTATTATCTGTGCTGTTATAAAGAGGAAGCTTAGCTCTAGTAAACATTTCTTCTTCATTGCTATATTTCATTTGAAACTCCTTCCTGATTATAAACTTTAACTGCATGGTATAATGTAGGATTTTCCAAGGTTACATGCAAAAGTTCACATGCAAGAAAGTAAATGTTGTTATTCTAATGCTTAACTATGAACACCGCATGCAATGTTTACCTCTTAGTATTAAATGAAAGTATTTTTTACATCTCAATCTAGCTAAAAGATTTTAACCAAAATAAATCTAACTTTATAATCTATAAACCTGTCAAGTATGGGAGAATTATTCTTATTGTTTAATCACCTCAATAACAACAAAATATTCCTCCCCAATACCTTGTCTAATCATATTCATCATCTTGGTATGCTTACATCTATACTTTATTTTAAAGCACGAATATTTTTTTTGTCCAGAAGTATTATGGCCTTTCAGTCTAACTAAAGGTATCTTTGGTCATCTAAATTACTCCTTAAAAGACTCCTAATATGATTATTTTGCCAAAAAAGACTCCTAATGCGATTAAAATTCCAAAATTGGAAGAAAATTGTCACTATGTTATAGCCATAGCTTTCTATCACTTGTTGAGCCAGAAAATATTGGAATTTCATTGGGTACCATGAGATATGAATTATAGATCTTGGAGAGTCCTTTTGAATAAGTTACAATCATCAGATCTGATATTTCTGTGAAAACTTGTACCTTTTCATAGATTGGCAGAAAATTGCCACTAAATTATTAAAATTTTTGTAGAGACCCTCAGGTATTCATTGTAAATCTCAAAGCGATCTATCAGTCAAGTCTAAGATCATCGAAAGCTGATACTTCTATGTAAAATTACACCTTTTTAAAGATTATAGATGCCACATAGACAAAGGAAAACTTGAGCCATTTGATCTAAGATATCTCTAAAGAACAATTCTATTCTACATGAACTGTAGCATAATAATTATATAACTATATCTATTATAGTATAATAAAAGTGATTGTAATGTAATATTAATGGTGTAGCTTGACCTTATGCAATGTAATAATTATATATCAGACATTTTTTATTTTCGAAACTATGATTCAAATATGAATGTCTCAAGCAATAGACTGATATAAGATAGGAGCATATGAATTTTTATAGTTGTGTTAATGATGATTATAAATTTTGGTTGTATTTCTCCTTCAAAATGTTCATTTGCATGTAAATCTCTGTAAAACTAGCAATCTTATCAAGCAATAGACATATATGAATTTTTATAATTGAGTTGATGATGATTATAAATTTTGGTCATATTTTTTCCTTCTACATACTCATTTGCATGTGCAAATGCACTAATAAGTTCAAAAATATGCGGAACCAACAATCTTTAGGTAGCATATCAGACCTTAGTTTGAGTATGGTCCTACAAATTTGGGCTTCAAGTTAAATTTAGTCCTGTCCTTGTGCTTGAGGAAAGTCTATGGCTTAAATGTATAACTAAATATATACAATGTGTAAGATGTTAGACCCTGATTATATCTGATAGACAAGTAAACAATAGCTACCCTGGAATCCCAGGTTCCTTTATGGACTATCCCTATAGGAATTGGTTTAAAATTTTATTTATGTTTCTATCATTTTCCTTAAACGTTGATGTCATTTATATTCTTTCATTGTGTTTCAGATTCTTGTATCATGCTTTGTGAAGACATCACATTTTGAAGAGTATCTCTGTGTCAAGGTAAGAAAATAAGAATCTGTCCCAACTAATCTATTTAAATGATCGATCTGATATATATATATATATATATATATATATATATATATATATATATATATTCCTTATCATTGCAACCATGACTATTTCAACTGCCATTACATGCATGAATTGTGAGCATTTTGATTATATAATTTGGCTTATGTTAGTGGATGTTAATATGGACAAAAGGGATTTTTCCCATGCAGATATGGTCTTGGGTGGTCATTTCATATGATGGTTTATGTGCATGGATTTTATATCATGTTTTTGATCTGTAACACAGATTATGAAACAAGTGGGCTAAGTAATAAAATGTGATATTTATTGTGGAGACACATGAATAATGCTATGCTAAGAGATGCACTTTTTATATTTGTGGAAATGGATCACAAGAGTAGATTCTAATGCCAGAGTGAAGGTTGGTCAGCTTAGGGATCATTTTAGCAAATATTACACTCCTGAGGATAGAAAAGTCTCAATCAAGTTAACAAAATGGCTCATGCTTAGCTTTAAGCTCCTTCAGGAAGTGATAAACCTGTTGAAAATTTCTGAAGTAAAATTCCATTTTATGTTGCATATGCTGGCTAATAGCTTGGAGCTGAGCTCCAAATTGTTGAATAGATGCAGCTTGCAGGCTCCACTTACTTGTATGGAGACACCAAAGAAATAAGCTAATATCTACCTTCCATTCTGGAAGTCTACAGCTTGAGCTCAAGGAGAAGGTATGGTGATCTGAAAGGGTTAACATAGATGGACTAATTTTCCAATACCGGTTGAAAGTAGACGATGAGGATTGGATTATCGAGCCATGTATCTTGAAAAATGCTTGTTGAGCTGCAGAAGATGTTGGATCTGGATTAAAGCCTTTCAGATTGGCTCATTGGTCATCTCTTGCAAGATGAGTTCATAGATTGGTATCCCAGCTAGTCAGACATCCATAATTGGGTGATAGTATATGACATTTGGTGAAAGGTTCGGCCATGAAGGTAAGAGAATGGAAGGAAGAATATCTTAAGGCTAGAGACAGAATGAGAACTTAACAGGAATCAGAAATGTTCATTCCCCTATAGGCTAGATAATTTTTGTAGTGAAATTTCATAAACTATAGGCTGAATATAGAATAAGATGGAGGTTCAACAGAGTCTGGAGTGAGGAAGGACAAAAACTATCTTGGGAACAAGATATTATATTAGATATGTGAAAAGAAAAATACGTGGAAGTCACAAAATGATAGAGAAGGTGAGAAGGAAACACTTATTAAATATTTAGAAAGGTAAATGCCAACAAATAAAACAAACTCTGTGAAAAAGATGATTGAAGATGCTAAACTGAGTTCTTATCAAAGTGATATGAAAATAGTAGTAGAGGAATAAAATTGGTGTTGAATTGAGTGATGGATTTCTTAATCAGAACAGCTGAATGGATGAGATTACTTTGAATGGGAAAGAGGAGGCCAAACCAGATCTCCTTAATTCTTCCCTCATAAAAGTTAATGGTTGGACAAAAATAAAGCTAAAGCTGATGAACTCTTGCATATAGTTCATCAAAGGAAGCTTTGAAATTTGGAATTGTGGATGTTTTGTATAGAGATTGAAGATGATGTCCATAGGATTAAGACAAGTTTGATAAATTGGAGAAATACAACTAAAATATTATGTGATTGTAGAATACTTGTTAAATTAAACAAAAAATTTTATAAGACAGTCATTAAACCGACTATGCTTTATAGTATGAAATATTGGACAATTAGAAAATTATATGTACACAAGATGAATGTCTCTGAAATGAGAATATTGAGATGAATATGTGGTAAGATAAGAAAAAATAGAATAAGAAATAAAATCATTCATAAAAAGTGAAAGCAACACTAATTAAGGATAAATTGAGAGAAGGGCAACTTCGGTGGTTTAGACATTTGCAATATACATTTAGGGATGCATCGGAATAAAGGAGTGATTTGATACATGTAAAAGAAAAAAGAGGTAGAAGTAGATCGAAAATTACGTAGGAGGAAGTAATAAGAAAAGAATTAATATCTTTGTATTTTACAAAAAAATATGAATCTAAATCGAGCATAATGGAGGAAAAAGATTCAAGTAGCCGATCCCGATTAAGGCTTTGTTGTTGTTGCTATTGTTGTTTTTGTTATTGTAGATATTTTGGATGTCTCGACTGCATCTCTGCAGTATTCAACTGGTTATGAACAAAATTATTAGGTTCCAGTTAAAATATTTGAGTATTTGACAACTGTAGGCATCTAAGTTTGTCAGATAACACTGAATGGAAAAGTATGTTGGGAAGTACAAATTCCTGAAGCAGTCCAGTGGGTTGGGGAGACAATCATGAAAGTCTGGTACCATGAAATTTGATACCCCTCTAGTTGGCAACAAGAGGTTCTGGGTTCAAATCTTTGGTGGTACATCTTCAAGTACTGGGACTTAGGTAATTATAATGTGGTTAATTTCCAAGTAACGCACACTATATGGAAAATTGGCCTAATACATGTAATAACTAGTACTCAATGGATATGATGTGCATGACTTTTCAAGCAGGAGTATTTGATGGAAAGCTGTGATGTCATTAGTAGATGGTATGTTATGCAGTACATGTGATGCATGTGAGTAAGTGAAGAGAAAGGAGCATTTGATGGATGAATGTGATCTCATCATCTGATGAAATGTTATTCTTCATAAATGTGACTGATTCTAGTGGATGTATTATATATATGTAATGGATGGCTGGATTTAAGAGGAGAGAAATTTTTGTTGAATAGCAGTAATCCATTTGTTTACCGATATCCTAATGATTAGAATTTTTTTAAACTGTTTTTTCTTTTTAATTATGGATTGTTATAAACACTCTGACATTTGGTATTTGACTTCTCTTCATCTTAACTCATTAGACTAATAGGGAAACAAAGTAGGGTGCACTCACTGTGTGGTGCATCGAAAGAGATGGTTTTAACGTTGGAGGGTGCACTCACTGGAAGTGGTATTGACAGAGATGGTATTAATGCATTGAGCAGGGACTTCATGGTCACTTGTTGATGCTATTTGCAGCTTCACCTTGGGGTTTGAGTTATCTTTACCATTACTATCAGCCAATGTTGGACATGCATGATTTATGTTAGAAAGGCTGGCTGATTGTGCATCTTTTTCATTATTTTTTAAATTTTACAACAGCAACAACAAAGCCTTAATCTTAAATTAGTTAGGGTCAGCCATATGACTTCTTTTTCTTCATTCAGCTTGGTTTTAAGTCATATATTTTTTTCTAAGATACAAAGATTTTAAATCTTTCTTTATTACTTCCTTCAATGTAATTTTCGGTCTACCTCTACGTTTTTTTTTTTCTATATGTATCAAATCACTTTTTCATACATGTGCATCTCTAGATTTATGTTGCACATATCCAAATCATCTAAATCATCCTTCCCTTAATTTATCATCAATTGGTGCTACCTCTACCTTTTCACAGATAACTTTATTTCTTATTCTATTTTTTTTTTTTTGTATTACCACATATCTATCTCAACATTTTTATTTCAATTACATTCATTTTGTGCATGTGTACTTTTTTAATTGCTCAGCATTTCATTCCATAAAACTTAGCTGATCTTATAGCTATTGTATAAAATTTTTCTTTCAACTTGGTACGTATTCTATGGTCACATAATATTTCAGTTGTACTTCTTCATTTTATCCGATCTGCTTTAATCTTATAAACAACATCATCCTCAATTTCTCCTTTATGAATAATTGATTCTAATTATCGAAAATGATCATTTTTAAAAATTTCATAATCTTCAATTTTTACCCTACATTTATCTTTATTTCTAATTGTATTAAAATTACATTCCATGCATTCTGTCTACATTATTTTAAATTTTAAATTTTTTCTTTACATTATTTTTTAAATTTTGAAGAAGGAAAATTCAATGGATGGTCATGATTAGATGATTGGATGATAACGAATAGCTATGATTTATATTAGAACATAAAATTTGATAGAGTTTGTGCTTCTTGCTGCCTCCTATTTTGAATCCCTTATAAAAAGGTTGTGTGATTTTTGAGACCTCCATATGAGAGAGAGAGAGAGAGAGAGAGAGAGAGAGAGAGAGGCCTGCAACGTGTGGCAGCTAACCTTTTTATCTTTCTCAACTTTCACAACTGTCTGATTTCTTTTTGAAATCTCTTATGCTTTCTTTTCTTTTTGGCCTGGATGGTTGGAAAGCATACAACAGCTGAGATTATTTCATGGAACTGAGACTCTTTTTTATTTCTTACAGATTTTGTTTTTTGGTTTTTCCCCTTCTTCCTTTCCCATTGTTTGTTTGGTTTCGTTTCTTTGGATCACATGAAACCAAACGACTGCCCATGGACAACACACATTCTCGGGGTTTCCACTTATGTAGTAAGATACTGCAAACTCTTTGAGTTGAATTGTCTGTTGGAGAAGCTGTTGGGCCCTCCCCACACCTCGCCCTAAGCTAGGCATACTTTTTTTGTATAAATGGGCGAAAAAGATAATGTTCTTGGCTTCTTCTCTTTAATTTGTTGCTTTATTTTCTTGATTGTAATCAGAATTGAAAAGCCTATCTACATCTCTCTTTCCAGTACTATGAAACCCTAAATTTAGTTCCACATTGGATGGAAGAGAAATGTACTATGTGCTTATAACTCAAGTCCACTTACTACTCATTAACTTCCACTCGAGTTTTTGAGCCACATGGTTTCGGCCCGCTAGAAGTTAATTGGACTAGCGGGTGGCCTTGGGGCGTTACAAATGGTATCAGAGCCGACTCGAGTATGCGGAAGTTGGTGGGCATGAGGAAAGGGCTACCCATGGGGCAGTGGTAGAGTCCCGCCATGGCGTGGAGCCACCCTTGCAGCACCAATGACCCGACTCGGGGTAGATTCTGGCTAGTTTGTGGCGTGCGACGAGGACGTCGCATTATAAGGTGGGGAGATTATGATACCTCAAATTTAGTCCCACATTGGATGGGAGAAAAATGTGCTATGTGCTTATAACTCAAGTTCACTTGCTATCCATTAACTTCCACTCGAGTTTTTGGGCCATGTGGCTTCGGTCCGTTAACGGAGTTAATTGGGTCGCACGTGGGCTTGGGGCGTTATAAGTATAGGCTTTTTTACATGGAGTGGAAATTAAAGAGCCTATCCAAGTATCCCACATCCACTTCTAAAGCAATCAATATGTCCATCAAGCAATTTGAATTCTTGCAATCACAGTCATCCATCTTTAAAAAATTAAAAATGCATCACACATGCTTTAGATCTATTATATAGATAATCTTAGCATTCTCACATAGCATGTGAATACAAGTTAGAACCAAATTGTGTTTTATGATTGGTGGTTGCAGCTTTAATCTTCTTTTTGGATTTACTTAATTGAACTGGAATGAACCTTGGAAGCTTTGTTATTTTTGTTTCATTTTGTTATCATATGCAACCCTTAACCATTTAAATATTTACCGGTTAAACTATCAATAGGCTCAAGATCGATCTAGTAACTTGCCGAGCTTTCCAAGGTTGCCAGCTAGTACAGTTGGCAATGTAATTGGGAGTCCCACCCTCACCCTAATTTTGGCCAGGCTTTCCCAGTCCTTGATCTTTAAAATTCCAAGATTTCCAGCATTGCAAACTGCAACCATCTTAGAAAAGTGACCTTGAACTATAACTTAGACTAGAAACCCAAAACAGTGGGCTGCCCACTTGTCTTTCCCCCTTCTTTGCATAAATTGTCTTATGGTTCATATCTATTTTCTTTAGTTAGCTTCCCTTTTTCATAAACTTTTGGCATTATGATAGAGTAGTACTTGTTACTATCAAATTCACAAGTACTTTTAGCTTCTGAAGAACATAGTGTTGTTTCTGAAATAATCTTGGATTGCTTTATCAATCCCAATGTGAATATTATACTAACACAATTGGCGGACTTTGGGGAAAAATAAAAAACAACAGGAAGCCACTTTACTGGATCTCCTCAGAGTCATCAGTCATCACCGGGCCAGGCTAGCCACTCCAATTCGCACGGTGCAGAAAATATATGGTGATGCAGACATAGAGAACATTCCTTATTCTGAGACAGTCTTAACTCGTTCTGCTACCGCCACCAACCGCCCATTTCTTCTTGTTGAACCCTCACCAAGAATCAATGGTGATGACAAAGCTAAATCCCGTCCATCACGGACTAGTGAAGAGCAAAACTCAAAAACCTCTGCTGCATCTGAGCCCAAGGTTACTCCATCATCTGAAGGCACAATCTTGAACAAATCTGACAAACAGCAACAGAAGAAGACAAACTCAGGAGACATTCGTTCCAGGAGTAATAAGGCTGACACTGCAACAGCACCATCATTGAGTTCTCCACTTGAAAGCATGGACTCAGTAGGATCTACCTCCAAAGCTGGTGGTGAGAAGTCTACGCCATCAGAGGCTGTTAGTGAACAGGTGGAGGGTACCAGTCCCGTTCATGCTAAAAATGAAGGTGAAAGGGTACCTACGGCAACCACCCCAGTAGCTAGGCCTGCCTTTGAAGATAACATTGTTCTTGGTGTGGCTCTTGGGGGATCAAAACGGACTCTTCCAATTGAAGAAGGGATGGGTCCAGCGGCTTCATCATCAGAGCCAAATGAATCAGATAAGAAAGGGTCTTCTTCCACTGCAAAGGATAGAAAAGAACAGATTCCAGCAGTCCCTGGTCAAGCAAAAGTAGACCAGAGGGATCAAGAGAGGTGACAGTAACAGAATTTATTGAATTGTTTGAAGCTATAGCAAAGTAGTTATTATTTGTTTCAAATGAAGATGAAGCACTGCTTGGAGGCTAGTTTTTATGCAAGCTGGTAAGATGCTGTTGTGCATGACAAATAGTGGTGTTTCTTATCATTGTTCTCTTTGGACAGCTCTGCCGAAGGATAATTGGGATGTGATCCATTGATTGATGACTTGGATCATGATAAGTGTTTGAATTCTCTCCCATTACACCCTTTATTTTATTTTTTTACCTTTTGTAATAGTACAATAAGGAAGAAATACTTATTGTAATAGTACATTTTAAATTGTTGTGTAATTATGCTTTAATTTGGACAGCTGGTGTTCCAGATGGTTATTTGGTATGAAATGTATGGTATGCTACAACAAATTTCACAATCTGTCATCTAGATATGACATGGACAAACATAAAAAATCCACCAGATGTTGGGAAGATGCAACAAAAACATGGAAAAAAAAAATTCTAGGATTTGAACCTTAACTTTGGATTAAAGGTATCAAATCAATTAAGTTAACAATTTTGTGCCAGTCAATAAAGATGATTGAATACATCATATCCTCTATGTAAAGATTCAATCCTTGACTTATGGTATAGGACCAGTGCTTTGCTTTTCGTGGGCAGCTGACAACCTAGTAATATCATCAATCCAACCATCTGTATTTGTGCAGTATATTATTTTAAGAAAAAATAATAAATGTTATAGTTGATTGCATTTGGAGAACATGAGCTGTCCTTAACCGTAAGGACCGAAGTCGAGCTCATCTACTAGATTCTAGGCAGGCGGATCTTGGAATTCAAGGCTTGGAATGCTTTGCATCTATGGGGACTCCAGTTGGAATGTTTGCCTGCTGCGACGTTAATGATGCATGGAGTCATGTGCTTCGTGATGGCTATTAAAACTTGCGAAAGAGCTCTTGTTTCTTAATTCTTGATATTCATACCATATCTACAACTTCCATCATCCCTCTCGCTGATAAAATTTAAATAAAGAAATATAAATGTTTGAAAAGGGATTATAGGAAAGGAAAAAAAAAAAAAAACGTTTCTATCAACTCATTTCACAAAAAGATAAAAGAAAGGATTAATATATAGAAAACAAAATTTAGATGAAAAGATATAAATTTTAAATATATATATATATATATATACAGAGGGAGAGAGAAATGAATGTAGCTAAGTCTGTTCTGATTATTTTTTTTATTCTTAAATTTATATGAATTTGAAAGCCATTTTATCTTTTCTAACTTGAGAATTTGTTATCCATGCAAATCCAGAAATAGAAAGGACAATAAGATTTGAAAGTTATTTCATCTTTTTCATTTTCATGGTATATGATTCGTATAGATTCAAAAATAGAAAGAATGATGGGATATAGATTTGACTCTATCCGAATGTAGATATAACCAAGTTTAAATTTAATCATCTTCTTTTTTGCATCCACATAGTTCATTAATTTTAAAAATAAAAAAAAGATGAAAAAATAGAATAGCTTCGAAATTCAAACTCATTTAGGTTTGAATATAATTTAATCTATCTCCGAATATAGCCTGATTAGAGAAAAAGCCTAATTCTCCTTTTTGCATCCACATAGTTCATTAATTTAAAAAATAAAAAAAATAAAAAAATATAATAGCTTCAGAATTTAAACTTATTTACGTTTAAATATAGTTTAACCTATCTCTCTGAAGAGAGCCTGATTCTAGAAATTTGGCGGTACGAGGCTTGCATCCATATTATATCAACCGATAGGATATTTAAATATATTTTTTAAATATTTTAAAAATTGTTTTGATAACAAAAATTAATTTAATTTAATATATTAATTAAGATTTAAAAGTGAGATTATGAAGTTGGAAAGAGGAGCGGTGGGAGGACGGAACTCGGAGCCAGCGGTAAGGTGCCTCTCACTATACTTTGTTTCTCACTAATGAGTTAGGAATCTCATTTAAATGACGTTTACGATTAGACACGTGTTTCGGCGCAGGGCTCGGGTATCATACGTACGTTGCTTATGGTTATCCGCGGGTCACTGTAAACTGAAATCCTCGGAGCTCCATCAATATCCCCAAAACCATGGCGAAGATGAGGAAACCCTAGCTCCAGAAAGGAGGAACCGAGAATTAGAAAAACCCTAGCCTTTTGATCCCCTTGTTCTGCTTGGGGCATCAGATTTTAGTCGAGATGGGAAAGAAGCAGCACAGCAAGGATCGCATGTTCATCACGAAGACGGAGTGGGCGACCGAGTGGGGCGGCGCCAAATCCAAGGAGACCTCCACGCCTTTCAAGCGCTTGCCGTTCTACTGCTGTTCGTGAGTTTCCCTCCCAAAAACCAAGAATTCTTTAATTTTTCTCGAATTTTAAAACCTTCCTTTGTTTTCTTTCTTTTTTTTTTTTTTTTTTTCTTGTTTCCTTTACCCCGCCTTTAATTTGATGATTTGTAGGCTTACTTTCACGCCATTTGAAGACCCTGTGTGCACGGCCGATGGGAGTGTATTCGATATAATGTTAGTATTTTCAGTAAGTTTACAATTTTTTAGCTGTCTAGATTGTTGGAATGATCAAATTTATTATTTATATCGAGGGAAAGTAATTTGATTTTGATTTGAATGTTGGGTGCAGGAATATACTTCCTTATATTAAGAAATACGGCAAGCATCCAGTCAGCGGAGGTCCTCTTAAGCAAGAAGATCTTATTCCCCTTAAGTTTCACAAAAATTCTGATGGTAAATTCCAGTTCCGGTTAATTTATCTAATTTCGAGTGAATTTTTCTTCAAGTTGGTTTTTCCCCTCATCAATAACCAAAACTGTGTTTCAGTTATAGCTACTTCGCAGCATGTGTGAGTTTTTGATAGGATGGTACAATTTTTTAGTATTTATTCATAAATGAGCCATGGAATTTGTCTTCCTATTTACTTTTTTGCATTACTTGCAATCAGGGCAAGCTTGTAGGTTTATAAAAATATATATTAAAATTTTCAAATAGATGTATTCTTTTATATCGTAAGTTTGGTTTTTATTGAGATGCCAAACAAGATAATTGGGAACAAAAGAAATCAGGACTATGGAGAGCTACATTTGGTGGTGAGCATGCTTAGACTGAACCTTTCAGAGGGTCTTCCACTTAAGCCCATTCAATTAGCACTGACCTCAATCTTGGTTTTCTTTATAGTTGAACAAGACTTGAGTATGGTAGACAAAAAGTATCTAACTGAAAATTTTATTTGTTTACCAAAAATATTATTTCATTAAAATTGTTAATCATCAATTCCCAGAAAAGATAAATTGGCTGCTGCTAATCTCTAATACTTTGTCTGTTTGTGAATTCAACGTTTATGTAGTTTGGAAAAATTTGCCAATTCACCCTATTTGCTCTTTAGTCTTCACAAATGAAGGAAAGATGACAAACATTATTGGTAATGTACAAAAGGAAATCTGTGTAAAACTGAGACTTTGTATTTTTCAAGACTGGTTTTAGTATCAGGAAGGTTAGAAAAACTGAATGTTTGGGCTGCTATCATGTAATGGAAACTGTAACAGTTGGCTAAGAGCTTTTGCTAAATCCATCCCTTTGGGAGGTCACATCTTAAGTATGACTTGGCAGCACTTGCAATTAACAATTGCATTTTGAAGACTGAGATTTTCTCTTATCTCTTGCTATATGTAGTCAGAACTCTCAAATGATTGTCTGTCATTCAATGGTCAACAATGAAGAAAGAAAATTCCCTCTTAAAGAAAGAAACCTGGAAAAATAAATGTGCTGATCATCCAAGCTGGGCCAGAATTAATGCCTCAGAAAGAGTATTTCAAAATGGGAATAGAAAAAGGGTTTCAAATTTAAGTAGATTGACTCTAATGCCTTATCTATGTATGCATATTGAATTTCCAATAAAAATAAACTCTTGAGACGAGGCTCTTTGAAGGCGCATTGCATCAAAGATACCTTTGCCCTCAAAAATTAAAATAGGCCTATGCACACATATCCCAAATCACACAACATTCACACTTCATGGGCCAAATACTAATAAGTTTTACTCATTTAGAACCCACGGCATTATGAATACTGCAAAATGACTCTCTCGCAAAATAATGAAGGTCGATATCCAAAATCGAACACAACTGTGTCTTCTCTGAGAATTATCATTAAGAAAACTCTCATTTATAAACATGTGGCCACATACAGTTAGCAATAACTCTATGTGAGAAACAATCACATAGTCTAGATTCATTAGCCAACCCCCCTAGTTTGGTAATAAAGATTTGTTGTTGTTGTCGAGCAACAAGCACATAGAAAATAAGTAGTGATTTCTCTTGGAGAATTATTGGGTTTTAATTTTACATGGCTCAAGAAAAGCATCTCTGTCTCAAAAACCTATGGGCACAAAATTCATTCAATGGGTGTTATTTGCGTTAATGAGTTTTGATAAATGCATTAGCATGTAAGAAAAAAAAGGGTATTTTGCATATATACCTGTGCAAATGTGACTTATTTGATATTTATCCCTTGTAAATAATTGTTTGCATATATACTCCTCATTTCAGCCTATTTTTATGGCAATTGCCATCTTAGATTGACTGTTGTTGTCAAAAGTAGTTATTGTAAGTATAAAATGACACTACTATCGTTTGCATCAATAACCTGGAAAAGCTTATGCTAAAGTTCAGCTCTCTACAGGATAATCGAAGGTTGAAAATTTTTCAAGAATATTAACACAACAAGTCAGTAGAGCCATTTATACTTAAACTAGCTATTTATTAATGTTGGCACTTAAAAATTTAATTGGAGAGGCAACACTGCACTAATAGCTTGTTGCATTTTTGCTGTTGTTGTTCATTAGATTCCAGAGGAATGACTTCGTAAGGATTGGAAATTGCTACGATTCTTCCTAAGTGACTCGATTCTCCTGTCAAGAGTGACTTTGAATGTCTTACCTAAACTCCCCCAACTGAATATGATGGAGCCTATAAGACGAGCTACTATCACTTCTTCATTTAGATGGAGTATCTTCTTTGAACTTGATACTTAAATTAGGTGATTTGGAGACCCGCACCCAATTTATCAAGTGGTCAAAAAAAATATGTATTGTTCTATGTTATCTAAATTATTCAATTTTTTGATCACTTGATGCATAAGCTAGAAGGTTTCTAAATCATATAACTTTAGGCATTTAAATATTTCAGAGGCAGTAGATGCTTCTGACAGCTTAGATCGTTAACCATGTTGGAAAACTAGCACAAAATTGTACTAGAATAAAAAGTTCAAACAAAAATCTTCAATTAAAAAGATGCAATTAAGAAGAACATGAAGTGCAAAAATTCTTGTAGTGTCTTGAGTCAGAGCTATAGCGAATATGTGGATAATTTCATAGAATTATTAGTAGATAGCTGAATAGAGAACATTGAGAGGTTGGTAATTAGATTGGAAGTTGATTGTGCTCAAACTCAGAATAATTTTCTGATTTCACACAGTGTGAAGGGGATTGCGATTGGTTAAGGAATGAATGGGAAAAGCCCTCAACAGCCCTTTATTCTAATTTTGAATCCTTTGTTATTATAATTTTTTTAATATTTCGGTCTTCCTTTTTTATGAAAAAAAATCTTCCCTTTTGGTTTGCTTGCTAGTTTTCTTTTGAATTTTCCTTATGATGACAACATCTACATGTTTACATTTGGATTTGTTTGCCATAAATTCCTGTTGAGTGAAAAGAAGGATTCTGGACATTCAAAATATTAATGTCACTTGAGCCCCAATTTACTTATTTCAAAATTCTCATTTTTGCATTTGGATTTGTTTCCAATAAATTTGATTAAAAAGACAGAGTACTGATGCTCAAAATACCAAGGCCTCAATCATTACCTCATGACTTGGTTTGTTCATTTCAAAATTCTCACACGACATGAGCATCTGATGCAAATCTTGCAGTTGAATTATTTGTTGTGTACTTTATTTTCCTTCTTTTTCCCTTGGCTTAGTAGTAACAGATAGCTGAACAATACAAGATTTATCACTTCTTTATCCTCTTTACTTTTACTACGTGGCTTTCAGATGATTTATTTTATATACTTGGTGGCCTATAGGTTCCTTTAATTTCACCATAAAACCTTAAGGTATGGCATGTTCAGCTTCATCATAGAAGTACAAAGGCATCCCGTCCCTCTTTATTTTTTCATCCATATCCACATAGAAATATGTGATCACTCATTTCAATCAGTATCCATGAAGTCTGGGAACCACTTGGCGTCCTTGTACTCAAAGATGCAGGAAGAATCAAATTGGGAGGTTTCCTTAACCACTGCTTACGTAAAAGGGGATAAGGTCCACCAAGTGTAAGGAATCAGAGGCATGAAAATGGGAGATGAATCCAAGAAACTTGAGTTAGTTTGAGATTTGGATGTGGAATACAGGATCTGGATAAATATATGAAGCAGGATGAATTTGGGATTTGATTTCAATGGTCAAGACGATCCAAACTAAAACCGAGGGTCAAAATGTCTTGTGGATGGAAATCTTATTTGTAATTTATGTTTTGTACAGAGCAGGATGCATGACATGTGCAAACATTAGATTCCATGCTTTCTTCATAGTTTCTTTCCATTGTTATGAAGGAAATTTTATGTTTTGGTAACAATTAATGTTGTCTGCTTAGTGGAAATATTCAGAAAGGGGATAGGATGGTCTTTTGTGTTTAGATTGGAGAATAGGAAAAGATGTCAGATAAAGAAGAACAAGAAAGGAGAGAAGGGTTTGGAATCCATAGTAACTAATCTTGCAAATAACTTCCATTCGGCAGGTCTCATCCCTATATACATAAAGCCATCCTTTTCCAAAAAACTCAAACCATATATGTAACTTAAACTGATTTCAGAGCTAGATCCTATGGCACTTCTAAGCTATGCCATAGATATAAAACCGTAACTTTATTCTATTTTATTCCTATTATGTCCTATTTCCTTTGGTAATCCACAATTATGCTACAGATGAAATAATTCACCCTCCTGTGTGATAACAAGAAGACTACTAAACACAAATTGATTTCGCATTAGAAACAGTAATCATGAACTCATATTGCATCATGGTTATCATGAAAGTTCCTTTTTAGTATCTTGAACATTCCTTTTGTACTGATTTTGTATGAGTTAGATTCCTTCCACATTTTCATAACCATGGCATTTTTGGGTGATGCTGTTTTATGACTGCTGTGTTGTCCCTTCTCTTAATTGCAGGAGAATACCATTGTCCTGTTCTGAACAAAGTTTTTACGGAATTTACTCATATAGTTGCTGTGAAAACTACAGGGAATGTGTTCTGTTATGAGGTAAGTCGTTTCTAAACTGTGATATTTATCACACGATTATGAGGTAAGTTGTTTCTAAATAGGGATGTTTATCACGTGATTACGCTTTAACAACTCTACCTCTCTGCTCAGGCTATTAAAGAACTAAACCTGAAAACCAAAAATTGGAAAGAGTTACTTACAGATGAGCCTTTCACTAAAGATGACTTGATAACAATTCAGGTAATTGGTTAGAAAGAATATGTTCCTTTCTTCCACCATTCTTACAACTGGGATCAACTGTTAATGGATTTCTCTGCTTGTGCTCTTGTAGAATCCAAATGCACTTGATAGCAAGGTACTGTTGGAATTTGATCATGTTAAAAACAGCCTTAAACTTGATGATGAAGGTGTGGATCTAAATTTACATTATTCTTATGATTCTCGATCTTTGTTTTCATGAAATTGAGATAGTTGTTCATTTTCTTTTCTTTTGTCAGACTTGAAGAGAATGAAAGAAGATCCACTATATAATATAAATGTATCTGGTGATATCAAGCAAATGCTGCAGGAGCTTGGGACTGAGAAGGGGAAACTAGCTGCACTTCACGGTGGAGGTGGGAGCAAAGCACGGAATGAAAGAGCAGCTGCACTTGCTGCTATTTTAGCTGCAAGATCTCATGTCAAAGAGGACTCCAAGTCAAGTTCAAATGTAGAGTCTAAATCCACTAAGGCATTCAGTATTGTAGATGCTGCATCTGCTTCAGTTCATGGAAGAAGCGCAGCAGCAGCCAAAGCAGCAGCTGGTGATAAGACTGCAGCTCGGATTGCTCTACACATGGCAGGTGAAAGAACACCTGTAAATGCAAAACTTGTACGTCCGCTTCTCCATTCTTTCTCTGTTTCTTTCAGAAGTATCTTTATTGGAAATTCTGTTGTGTTCTTCACTTTAATTTTCCCATAAATTTTATAAACAACTGTTGGAACATTTCAGGTAAAAAGCCGTTTTACTACAGGAGCTGCTTCACGTTCTTTCACATCTACTGCTTATGATCCTGTTACAAAAAATGAATTCGAATATGTCAAAGTTGAAAAGAATCCAAAAAAGAAAGGATATGTTCAATTGCATACAACACACGGAGACTTGAATCTGGAACTGCATTGTGATTTAACTCCACGGACATGTGAAAACTTCATCACACTCTGTGAAAATGGTTATTATAATGGTGTTGCTTTCCATCGAAACATTAGGTATGATTTGATTGGTTGCAATTTTCTTTCCACTCTCTTCTACTCTATGTGCAAAAAGCTAAAGGTTCACGTTCTGTAGGAACTTCATGATTCAAGGTGGGGACCCCACTGGCACAGGGAAAGGAGGTCAGTCCATTTGGGGTAAGCCTTTCAAGGATGAACTACATTCAAAACTGCTGCATTCAGGAAGAGGTGTTGTCAGCATGGCAAATAGTGGTCCTCATACCAACGGTTCCCAGTTTTTTATTCTGTACAAGTCTGCAAATCACCTGAACTTTAAACATACAGTATTTGGGATGGTTGTTGGTGGTTTGACCACTCTTGCAGCAATGGAGAAGGTTCCAGTTGATGATGATGACCGGCCTTTGGTGAGTAAAATTCTTCAACTTTTCTGGTTTGGTTTGCTTGTTTTATTTATATTTCCCGTGAAGATTCATCGAAATCTATAAATTATTTTTTCATTATCTTATTATTTGAAGTTACTCTTTTCATTATGTATGCACTGTCTGGGGTGCAACACCCTCAACCCATTCTCAAACATTGTATATGCATCCTTGTTCTCGTTAGAATCAAGAAGGTATCTGAATTTATTTTATATTTGTGAATTTCACTACAAGATGCCACAAATGTGAGTATTAGTGTATCGATTTTCAACCTTGATATTATATTCTTTGTATACAGATATTCCTTCCTAGACATTGACCATATCATCTTTCACATTTGACTTAGTTCTGATTTCAGTCATTTAGAATGTTTATTTCAATGATAATGTAACACATAACATAGTACAGAGGTATTTTGGAGGTTTCAGATCTCTGTAATGGATTGAACATCTTTCTTAGAATGAAAATGATGTTCTTATTTGTTGATTTTTCTGCTGAGAGATAGCTCAAGGACGTTATGCAAGTTAATAAGATGGTGGTTTTACAGAAATTGAGCACTTATTCTTCTTTGAAGTTACTAGCTTCAATGGGATGCAATTAGTTGCACATTTTTTAAAATTAAAAAATATATCATCATTCGCATGATAAACCTTATGCCATCCATTGGTTCTGCTTTTGAGTCGTTTGCCGGCTTTGGCTTGAATTCTCCATTAGCATGATTTATCACAAGTTCCACGTGGATCTAATTATTTCTTCCCCTCCTTTTGACACTTATTTCCAGATACATACCTGAATCTAATGTTTTTATATGCAAACGTGAATAAATTCTTATGATGTAATTGCTTTTGGTTATGTTATAGACTGATATCATAACTTTATATAGAGAGAATTATTTTGAACACAGCCAGACTTCCTGCAACCCATTGAAGTGCTCGAGCAGTCTGTGGTTGTTTTTACTGCTTTTTTTTTGTGTCTCTCTTTCTATTTCATCACTTCTTCTTGCATTGTACTTCACATGTCTGTCCTAGCTTGAGCACTGTGGAATTACCTTGAACTTCACCTCTTTTTTTTTCCCTCGAGTCTCAGCCCATTGTTATTTTTTTAGATAACCTGCTCAGTTAGTTTTACCTTGAATTATCCAGGAGGAGATAAAGATAACAAATGCCACAATTTTCGTGAATCCTTACATGGAACCAGATGAAGAGGAAGAGCAGGCAGAGGAGGAGAGGAAACCTGTTGATGATGATAGGGTAATTTTCATTTGTCTCATATCTTTGGGGAATAATGTTTACTTACTGCTGTTGGTTTATGATCTGGCTGGTTAAATTGTGAACTTTTCAGGATAAGGTGGGTGCCTGGTTTAGCAACCCAGGCACTGGAGTCACTGGTTCTGTTGGTGCGGGTGGTGGAGTGGGCAAATACCTGAAAACAAGGCCTAGTGGAACTGTCAGTACCGCTGGAAATGGTGTGGGTACGGATGACTCCAGAAAGAAGAAGAAAGTAGAGGTCAAAAGTGTAGAATATAAAAATTTCTCTGGCTGGTAGAAAGATCTCACGTATTATGAGCCAGAAAATGGCAGATGTCAGCTGATGGTGGTTATACTGCTACAAATATAACTTTATAGAACGAACTTAGTCATTGAAAACAAGGATGAACATATTGTAGAAAGATGCACCAGTCATCTTCTTTCTGATAGAGTTGGCAAAGATGCTTCCTCTGAGGGCCTGGTGGTGGTAATGGATTTCTTCTGCCGTGATCTGAGCCATTTCATATGTGGGGTATGATGCGTGAGCTCAACTCGCCCTGTTGTTTTTTATCACTGGAAAAGGTGCCAACTATTTGCTTTTTCTTTCAGTCTTCAGGAGAGTGCAGTGAAAGGTAACCTGAACTCCTCATTTTCTTAACATGCCCATGTTGGCTGATCCAATAATGAGATGACTATAATTGTGTCCTTGTTGGCCTTGGTATAGATTAGGAGTGTAAGGCATTCATGGAATGCTCTTCGTTTGCCAGATAACCCTTAAGCATCTCCAGGTTAATCTTCATGTTATAATACTTTTTTATTTCTAACATTTGTTGTGGGAAAACATTACTGGCGCTGTATATAGATGGCTGATCCTTCTATTTACCTTTTCAACTTTGGAACGTGCTCTCAAAATCTTTCTTTCAGTTTTTATTGGCATTGAGATTTTTCTATATCCCAACTGCTGCATTCAGGTTTTTGACTTGTGACTTCCATATCAACTGTGTGTGTCTTATGTTCTAGATGATTTTTCAAAACGCGAAGCAGGAGAATTACGACACTTAATGCCGGGTGAATGTCCAGACTGTTCATCTGTAGACTATCGCAGCAATTTGACTAATTAGCGGACTTTAGAACTTCAAATGTTGAGCTTATTTTTGGGTAGAGGAAGTTTATCAAATATGGTACGAAACTAATCTTTCTTTAACCTTTCGGCCAGTGACTTGTGAAGTGTTTTCAATTATATTCAAACGGTATTGGTATCTGCTTCAGAACTGTTCCAAGCTCTCACTTCCTACCTTTATAAGTGGGAATTATTTGCTCTAGGGAATCTATGAGAGCTCGGAGCTTTTGGATGTCTACTGCTGCATGTGTTTCTCTATCATCATGTCTTGAAGTCATTGTAACTAGGTGCTTTCCACTTGCTTTCTTAGTGCTGGTTGTCCGTCATACAAAGAAATCTTTGTCCAGTTCACTGTTTTTTCTTTTTGATTCTCGAGTCCTTTTCCCTTCCAGCATTGTTGTCCCACTGAAGTCATTGATATCGTCATGCCACAGCAAATCCTCTCTCTTTTTATCGTGTCAACTGTCTCTTTCGGACAGCGATAAGATTTTTCTCATCCTCGTGGGGCCTATATAGGTTGGAAGCTCTCCTCATCCTTCATTGCTATCATTGAGACTTTGTAGGAGTCACCCACTTTTATGTGAATATCTTTGTTGGGGTCATAGATGCAGACCAATGATTCACGTGTTGAGCCTATTTTTTAGATGCTTTCGTCCTTGAAGCCAAATATTGTAGCTCATTAAGAGTCCTCATTTCATGCATCAGATAAGCATTCTGCTCAATGGTAGTTTAAATTTAGAAAATTTGAGGATCACAATGAAAATGTCTGTACTTTCTCTTTCCTTTTTTCTTTTTTTTTTGTATCTAACAAAAAGAGAATTCTAGGTCTCATCCAATTTATTGAGATGATAAATTTTAAAGTAAGGTAGATAGAACTTGAACCTATGCCAATGGTACCCAACTTTTAGCAACTTTAACAATTGAATTACTTGGCACCTATTATTAGGACTTTATCAATCAATATTAGAAGGCAGAATTATTAGGACTTTCCTATTGTATTTCATGGAGTAGCTCTTATTAAGAAAGCACGCAAGCATATTAGGATAGGTGTTTCATCTCACTAATAATTCTCCTGCAAGTATTTGATGATAATCTGCAGATAGAATCATCTCATTGCAAGGGTTTTACTGAGGCCAATTTCATATAATTTCTCGTATATTAAGGTTCACATAATTTCATCATATATTAAGGAGTCTGTAGTAATCTTTCTCTGATCAATTGGAACTACCAGTTGGTTGGTTTTTTTTTTTTTTTGGTTTATACCTGTGTTGTTGAGCACTCTAAAGACTTCGCAATCGTGTATGATTATGATAAATACATTAAAAAAAAAATGATGATGCAGGCTTATGGCCGGAGAAGGATATATCTTTCAGACACAAGTGCATGATTTTGATTTGTTCTATGACTCATTGCGCATGATGTTGATATGTTCTATGACTCGAAGTTATTATTCTATCAATTACGCATTTTTCTTCTTATTAGAGGGAATTGCTTGACTAAGTAAGCATTTATTTTTTCTAATTAATTTAATTTTATATGATTAATTGTTTTGAAAAATTGGTGTTTGAAACTTGTATTAGTACACATTGGAAACAACCTTTATGTGCTTGGTTCTTAAAAACATTGGGTTGAAAATCTAAGTATTGATATTTCTTTGGAACATAGTTTTATGTAGTCATTTCTTGGATATTTCAAGGAAAACCTCTATTCTGAAACTAAATAATATGCCGCATTATATTTTTATATAAATATGCTATTTTTATATATTTTGGATTAGACATAGAAAATAAATGAATATGTTAAATTCATTCATTGCGATGGAAATATATTTTTGGGAATTTGAGAGCCTTTAAGAATTTAGTGAGCAATCCATGCTTGAAAAATATTTTTGG
This sequence comes from Metroxylon sagu, assembly GCA_017589505.3. Classification (NCBI taxonomy): domain Eukaryota; kingdom Viridiplantae; phylum Streptophyta; class Magnoliopsida; order Arecales; family Arecaceae; genus Metroxylon; species Metroxylon sagu. The sequence continues at coordinate 279,977 of JACVBY030000659.1, read as the reverse complement.
AATTGTGATTTATAATTTGGTAGTAGACTTTCTAGTGGAACTATGTTATAGTTCATTCCATTTTGGAGCCATAATTGAAGAGATCAAGGTTTTTTTAGCAAGTATGATAAAATGTATGACTCTTTCTTGTCTTATAAGAGTGAGTAACACAATGTAATTTATTTTTATTTTTTTAAGAAATAACATGACTATGATTTTTCTTAAGCCCTAGTTGATAAAAAGTGCATCATCCTCTACCTCTTGTGATTTGAGAATCTAACAAAATATTACATGTGCTTGTCCTGCAAAAAGCTTACAAGCTGATTCACAGACTCCAAATAAAACAGCATCTTTTAACTTTATGAAATTGTAAAATCTATGTATATGTGTCTAGTTGATTTTATAAACGTGCTAGCAAGTTGTTTTTTCCCTTTCTTTTGTTTGCTTCAAAAGACTTTTTAATTGCTTTAAAAGAAAATGATGACTATTTTTTAAGAGAGCTTGTGGCCACCTAGCAGTTTGATATAAATTTTCCCAGCAATTTTAATTGACTTGAAAAAATTGATGAGTCCAATTCGCTGACTTTATAATTGATGTAGAAATTGGGATCTTTGCTATTTTTAATGCTAATTTAATAACATATTCTAAGAATAATATTCGCATGGAATATATTCTCAAAATAATGTTCGGGATGCCACATTAATTCCAAGTGTGGAATTCTGTTGTTTTCTTTTGATGACTTTTGTCAATCACTTCAAGAAGATTTTGTGAAAAAGTCTAAAATCATTTATTGAACAGGTGATTTTAAAATAGTCTATTTTTTTTGACAAAAATTATCAAAATTTTATGAATTTAATCGAAAACATAATATATTTTAAATTATTTTAATGATTTTGGATAGTTTAATGAAAGCTGTTATGATTTAATATTAGTAGAGGAATTTTAGAATTATAATATTATATTGTATTATATTATAATTAAATATAACATTATAATGAAAGTTGTTATATTAATTGTTTTTGCTCATATTGAATATAAAATTAAATTTAATACCCTAACATGAAAATATAACAACATGGATATTTTAGTACTAATTATCAGAATATTATTATATTATTAAAACTATATAAAAGTTACATTATTAATGTTGCAGAATAATAACATTTAATATTACAATTATAATATGGTAATAATGTTAATATTATTATTATAGTATAATATTATAATATTAAAATTTAATTTAATATAACTTTTATAATTTTATAATGAAGGTTGTTATAATGATAGTATTAAATAATTTTTACAATATTATATAATATATTACATTAAAGTTGTTATATATTTTTTATAACATTATAATATTAATATAATAATATATATTATTATATAATATTACATTGTAATAGATGTTATTATATTAAATCTTTTGGTAATAACTAGAGTACATGTGTATGTACAAGTGTATCTACTTATTTATGCACAAGTGTACATGGACATTACTATCTGTCTATAAAAGAATGATGAAGATGGCAAATTGGGCCAAAGTTGATAATTAAAATATGGCTAGAATGTCAAATGTAGGATAGTGTTCGAGAATATGGTTAATCCCTAGATTTGAAGTTGATTATGAGAGCAAGAGATACTCTAATTTATAAGGAGTATTATGCCGGATTGTAACGTGAATGGACACATCGCTTGAAAGAGGTTGAGAGACTTGTAGATAATAGGCATAATGTGGAAAATTATAAAGCGATTATTATAATGATTCGTAAGAAGAATAACCATATGTTGGTGCGCCGATGCCCATATTTCTTCTGAAGCTTGCACGTGACAAGCCAAAGCCATGGAAAAAGAGATGTTACCAATGAGTATATGATCAACGAGGACTAATTGTAACGATTATGCTCCTAAATATGCTATTAAGTTTATGCTCTTATTTTTTGTGCTCATTGGGCATGTTTATATCGAAAAGGTAATCGTTTTCCTTGCTTAAACGAACCCGCATGCGTTTTTCCCCTTTTCCCAACACGATTTGTCTAGGCTACATGGTTTACAAAGTAGTACCTATTTATATGGATTTTTATGCAGTTATTTTCCACTTTAATATGATAGAGGGCTTTGCGAAGCAAATTAATATCATTCTGTGGTATGCTAACTGTTAGAGTTTAAGGAACAGTAATATTGTATGCTCATGCTTTTGTTCTGAGATCATTAGCTTGACGTACATATAACGACAATTCTTCCAACATTATACTCATCACTTCTGAGGAGTTCTACATATTTGAATCCAATGGGTAGCAGAAATCATTGTCCAGTGCTTAGTGACAACTAGTAGCTTAAAATATATCACCTAGAGTATATGTTGAAATCATGTTCGGCTAATGAAAAGTTAAAGTTTGACCTAACTTTAAAATGACTAAAAAATGATAAGCATGTTGGCTTAAATAGGACAGAATCGTGTCTTCCCATCTTCAGCTAGTGCTAGTCTGATGGAAGAAGGCCTTGTGATGGTGACCTAATAGGATCACGGATTGTACTTCCTGCCAGATTAATTTAAGAGGGCATACGATGCTGAGTTGACATGAGCATACTCTGAGAAGATTATCCATTGGTATCGATTGTACGTCTCGCCAGACCAAATTTAGAGGACCTACCTTGAATGCAACTTGACGAGAGCACTGGTATGAGATGATAAGTTTTGTTGACCATATCTTCCATGAGTCTAAAATCAGAGCATGTATGAGCACAATTGTACCTCCCATCGGATCGACTAATGTAGGTCATATGATGGTGGTTCGATAGGAGCACACTTGTGATTAGACAAGGGGTTTGTCAACAGTACCCCCTACCAGCTAAGTTTCAGAGGGTGTACGATCCCAATTCGATACTTCGATAAGACATTCCACTGATATCGACTGTACATCCTACTAAATCAAATTTAGAGGACCTGCCTTGCATGTGATTTGATGAGAGCACTGGTATGAGATGGCAAGTCATGTTGACTATCATTTCGATGGGAGTATGTGTGATTTGAATAGTCATAATGACAGTATAATGTAGGTCATATGATGGTGACTCGACGAGAGCACGCTTGTAATTAGACGGCCCATAATGACATAGGGAGTCGAATTACTCGATACATTATCTTCGGAATCTGAACCTTGCTCAAAATGAGACATGAAGCCAACTTGTACTAGAGAAGTCTCAGATGATGTGGAGGCCAAAGACTCATGCCCACTCAATTGAAGTGATATCGATGACCCACTGTCCAACAATAGCTGAGTATACATACTAGGACCACCATGTTGCATATCGAACTGTACATAAGAACCGAACATAATGTTTTCTGATGGACATTGCCATGATGAAAGCACAGCAACACTTTCTACTTCTATATTCACCTCCATCGGAGTCAATGCTGGTTGAGACTAATATGTCTCCAGCATCATCTAAACATCTTCATCATTTCTGATTTTACAAGGCACATATGCCACCTTACCTGCTTGGATAATTATAAGAAATCTATAGATAATCCTGCTCATCATCTGATGCGGCCCCAACTCGAACACATGATGAAGCTTGATTGCTACATCATCATATGACATGCCATGCCTCACCTAAACCACTCTCATAATCAACCCTTCGAATATGAGGCCATTTGGGCCATATATGATTATCCCATTCAAATAAATAAGGCAAACAAGTGGTTTGCTCCTATCGATAGAATTTTTGAAAAAGAGGAAATGTATCACTAGACACATGTAGATTAAGGGACTAATGCAATTTAAAACAACAAACATTTAATTAGAACTAACGGAGACTTCTCAAACATTATTAAATTAATATTAAAAATAGAAAAGATCTTAGGAATTGTGATGAATCATGTATTTCATCAAACATTTGGTATATATGTCTACTCTTTAAGCACATGAACATGCTCCCGAAAAATTTTTAAAAAATCTTGAAAAGCTAAAATTCAGGAAATTCTCTAGAAATCTATGGATTTGGCTAAAACATTCTAAATTGATAAAAAACTATAAAAGACCTTTGTTGGTTGTAAATCTTTAACATTACTCTCTTTTTTTTGACCTTGAGAAAAAAATATTATGTTTATGTCATTTATGTAGCATAAGCGCTTCATGAGCGAACTCATGAAAGGATAGTGCTGCATTAAAAAAATTTAAGATATCAGCACTATATTTTAAGGGAAAACGAGTATGACAATTTATTTTTAATTGTATCTCTCTAATATTGTAATGGTAGTCTTGTAAAATAAGACATTTTTGGCTGTCTTGGAGGCCTCTTATTCCATCTTCTAATAATGGCTAGAGTGGTGTACATCAAGTCCAGTGATCCTCCTAAATTACTTCATAACTAAGCTCTTCAAGAACCAATTCTTAAAATATCCTAACTTCTATATGATTAGGAGAAACCCTTCCTCTCTTTTCTCTCGTATGCACATGGACATCAATCAAAAGATTTATGTTTTCTGAAGGTTCATACAAGATACTTTTTTTAAGTTTTTTTTTTTTTAAGAAATGGACTTTAATTCTACTCGTTCAGAAGCCTCATTTAATATTTTCAGCTCCTTGTACTATCTTTTATGTATTTGAGCCTTTTTTTTATTTACAACACCATCTATGTACAGCCAAAAGTATTATAAAATTTGCCATCTTATCATGACCAGCCATGTCATGCATCTTACGATCTAGTGTTATAGAAAGCTTTTGACTACTTAAATCCTACCATGCATAAACATGATCAGACACTAAAATATTTTGGAGTAACAACTATGTAGAAAGACTAGAATGCATTCTGAGATCATTAGATTCCTCATCTCTTGGATCTACTTCTTAGCTACCTTATTTCAATAGGATCTTAGTATGTGGGAAGCCATTAAATGATCGTATACCAGCACATCAATAGAACATGTGATAATATGCTATCTTGGAGATAGAAGTATAACTTAATCGCTCCTGTTGTTTGGATTGAAACAAGAAAAAGCGAAAGGAAAAGCCAGCCACCCTTTTCCCTTTTCTCATGTGGATCAAATATGTGAAATACTAGCTCCTTTAAACTGTGAACAGTATTTTTCATGCTCAAAGATATTCTGTGATACAAGCTATAAGAAGGACTAGGACAGATTTCTATGATTTTTATTTAGTTCGATTTGACAATGCTTCATTAATTTTTATTGACACAATTCTCTTAATGTTGAATGAAGATGGATGCATTAAGTAACATGCCCATGCATGCATGCACATGAAATCAAATGACCTACAAAATTGGCACACAAGTCGTACATTAAGTCCAGAAGTTTTCCCTTTTTGCTGGTTTTAGAAAAAGAAGGATAACAATTTGGTCCAAGAGTATGCTTTATAATGTAGTAAATATACGACATTTTATTATAAAAAATAAAATTATTTTTAATACAATTTCATTATTATGCTCCATTGATAGATATTAGCTTGGAAGGTATGAACTTGCTATAGGTTGGCAAAGTCTCTTGGTATTGAATTATTGATTCTCTTTTACTACATTTTATGATCTCAAGGAAAATTTAATGAGATCTTATCTCTTTTCTTTCTAGAAAAGAAAAATATTAGCTATATTTGTTGTTAGTATTGTAGAAAGTAAGAAAGATAATATAAGCAAAAATTTGCATTATTTGAACAATTAAGAAAATCAAAAATTGTTGTCTTCCTCTGTTTAGACCTTTTTTTACATTTCAAGTCCAACAAATATGCTTTAAAATTTTTAAATTATTTTTAAGTATGTTTACGTTAGAGGTATTCATAGTAGTGCTCCCTCACGGGGACTCTTAACCTAAATGATAAGGCCTCATGCTAAGAATTCCTATATGTTATGTCCAAATTAACTTACAAGACCTTTGTATTCACTAATCAAAGAAGGAAAAGAATACTTATATATTAGAAAATATTATAATTTTTGAATATACTTTATCTATCAATAATATAAAGTTAAATAACAACAATAGTAAGTATCATACATTGCTATAGATCCCAAACATATATAGCTTTCTTTGGTTATGTTTATTTTTTTTAACAACTTTTTTTATTATGAGTTATGATCTTCATCTTTACTCCAAACTCTAGAGTAATTTTAAAGAATTTTTGTATAATTTCATGAGATTAAATTGCAATCAAGAAGGTAATTTTTTCTATTAATTGACCAAAAAGATAATGTTATAGCCGTGCTTCTTTACTTAAATTTGCCTTGTCGTGATGTATGGTGCAAATTTTTAAAGAGGTTCATGTTAAGCTAACAACTAGTTATTAAGTTTGTCACATCCAACAACGTAGCCTTTCTAACTTTGTGTAATGCTTTTTAACTTATGCTACCTTTCATAAAATAGAACTTAGATGATGGTTATATATGCATATAAAATCATTTTTTTTGTTTCGAGGCATAGGACATGAAAAATGCTAGACAAAATCCGTATAAGGACAAAACTCAAACCTAGATTTTTAGTACGGATTCTCATAGCCAGTACTTTGACGTAAAAGCTACTTTTGGAACTTTTTAGTGCAAAATATTAGTATAAAATTTATTTTCAAAACTTTGAATTGAATTATGGATGCTTATAATGCATTTGATAAGGGCATTAGACTGTAGTACCCAATATCTTTGGATTCACATGGTGACTATATCTAGATAGTTGTGATTAAACTTCTACAATTGAACATGATTCATTCAAATCAATACTTATATAATTTTTAATTTAGCCTAATATTTATTTTTATTAGGGTTTTTTTAGCATGCCTAAAAGTGCAGTGGAAGCGCATGGATTTCACAAATTTCTTAATGAGATCTATTTACATGAAATCCTTAATAACTAAGATCTCCTTAATGGTAACAATCAAATAAATAAATAATAAATGTAAAATAAAAAGAGTACCTGTAACGCTAAATTCAATATGTTGGAATATCTACAAGGTATCCAAGTGTGCACCCTCCAATGTTAATTTACACATGAACTGGTTTCAAGACTCTAACTCCTTCAAAACTTTGATCCTTGATGCTTAATCCTTCCAAAGGATTTGATTAACTTGCTTTCTTTCCATTCTAATTTTTTTTCTCTTACAAAAAAAACCTTCAAAGCCTCTTGTCCTAAAGAAGACCTCCTTATCCTATTTTAGGTCTTGTCCTGAAGAAAACCTTGTCTTGTTTTAGGACAAGACAACCTCTTGTTCTAAATAAGATAAGAAAGAGAGAGAATTGATTTCTCTTCGAATGAATTCTTTTTTATCTGAACCACTCCTATTTATAAAAGGCAGAGGGATGCATCACCAGGGATCCCATCCATACGCCTTATCATGATGAGGCATGTCCCAAGGGTAGCGCCTCATCATGAAGAGGCGCTAAAGGGAGGGGCGCATCTAAGAGAGAGCGAAAATACGTATCCGCTCAAAAAAACTTATGTGATAAGTCTTATCCATGCGCCATCAGCTTTCTCATGCTGATAACGTCACCCCATACTTATTTCATGGTAATCCAATGGTCCAGATTAAAGCGTCATCCAATGGTCCAGAAGTAAGGCGCCATCACCAATGGTCCAGATTCAGGCGCCAACTAATGGTCCAAATTCAGGCGACAACCAATGGTCCAGGTCCTTCATCCAGGGAGCCATCCAATGGTCTAAATCGAGCCGCTGACCAATGGTCCAAATCCATTATTTAAAGAGCCATCCAATGGTCCAAATAAAACCAATTGGGTTCCAACTCTTGGCCAACCCATATTAGGTCATAATCTAATCATATTAGATTAACCTAATATAAGAATCAGATTCGAATCCAATTCGAATCAGGAGCTAGGGTTTGCAACACGTGCTAGCATATCTATCCTACAAATATGATCTAATCCAATTAGACCCTTGATCAACTCCTTTTGTGTGTGACCCATTGGATTCCACATCTAACCAGCAGTAGGTATGGGTGCAAGTGACCTATCTTGATTAGAACATTTCTAATCCTTATAGGTCCAATCAGTACGATTCTGAACTGACAATTAGAATCCATTCTAATTGTTGATCAAATTAAACTCTTTAATTCAATCAAACCTACAAAACAAGATTGATGTTTAACAACGTATCATGTCTATCCGGAAGATATGAAATTTGATGGATATATTAAACATACCCTTCAGTGGCAAGTTACCATGCAATTCAATCCTTCAATCATACTACATCTCAAATATATATATGAGTATGGATTAATGTCAAACTCAATTACTTATTTATGTCTCTCTAAATCTTCTAATGATAATTCAATTAATGAAACATTAGAAACTCTTTCTAATTTTTTATTCTGCTTTGATCAAAGACTTCCTGAATCATCATAAGATTAGAGCAAATAGGATGTGGGATTGATTCTTTATTGATCTACTCATAATCTTCATACACAATCCACCATATCCAGAATACCTCATACACAACTTAATATCGTGAATGAGTGTAAACCAAATATGGATTTATATGCATAAGATACTATGGTGATCTCAGATCTAAGAATCACTTGCACAACTCTTACTTAGAGAATCATCTTTTGACAAATAAGTAAGCATCTATAAGTTATTCTCTTGGTAGGTCAATTCAGTGAACTCATTCCTCTAATAAGCACCCATATTTTTGTATTAGTGTCTTACATAAGTGATTGTGAGATCAATCACCCTCTGCATCTAGCATACATAAAATGTGTTCGTCTTTCTAATAACATTGATCTCCGACTTAATGTACTAACGACTGGAAATGTTTTATATTAGGGTTTTAGGGTTTTAGGTCTCACTGGTATAATCTCATCATGGCCCTAAAACCATTGCCCTAATCTATGAGGTTCATTATAATTATAAGAAGCAGTAAATGATGAAACATAATACCTTTTATTTATAACCAAAATGTCATGTACATGATTTGGAAGATCAAAAGAAACCCTATCGCAATACAGATTGCGATTGGCTTTTAGGGCATAGCTCTTTCAATTTTGGTGTTACATTATAGGATATGATTAATATTTTAATTCATCTCTCTATGTAAGGAGGATTTAATTTGGCTATATTCAATAAAATTCTCACTCAAATCCTACCAGAAGTAAATTTGAATGATAGAACTCTCAAAACAATGATTTGAGCTATTGGATTTATTTAAAATTTTTATATATTAAAAATTATATAATTTGAAAACCTCTAACCCATGCATTAATAGGTCAAGAAAATATATTATTTAACTATCTTATTTTTAGACTACTTAATGTATATATTAGGATCATATAATTTTTTGATATATTGATGTTTTAGAAGTATTAGATCACATCCAATAACTTAAATTATCAATGTCAGACCATCATTATTTAAATTAGATCTGGCTGCATATAAGTAGGCAATCTGCTCCAATCATCTTTATTATGAGAAGAGGTTAGGATGGTTCCACTTAGAATATAAGAAAAGAATTTTTTTTAACTTTTATTGGCTCTCTAAAATAAAGCTATGCATTTTATCTGAATCACACCAAACTCAAGAAACTAATTTGATTCGGATTCTTACTATAACATTTAATTTTAGTATACATTCATATCTACAATTCAAATGCTCTGTAATAAATTTTTTAAATTATTATTTTATCAAGTTTTAATAACTTTTTTTATAACAATTTTATGATAGTGGATCGATGTATTAGTTTAACAAATACAATATTTACAATACCTATATTTGCAATCTCATCTGTTCACTTAATGATGTCATGTAGTTGTTATTGTTGCCCAGCTAAGCAACCCAAGAGAGAGAGTGAATTGGGTTCTTTGAAAAATTTTTGAGCAAATATGTGTAATATTTCAAAATAAGGAAATCAGTGTGAGAGTAGAGTGTTGATAGTAAAAACTAATCACAACAGCAATAATGAGCACACACACAAACACAGAGATTTATAGTAGTTCGGTGCCAATCCTTGCACCTATATCCACTCCCTAAGAACCTCTTGGGAATTTCCTCTACTAACCATTCCACAAACGATTACAAACCTAACTAACTCAGCTAGGTTCTTATTTCTCAGGCACAAGGGAGCATTTTCAAATCACCAATTAAGGGTTTGGTACACCCTATACGAGTTTCAACCAGGTTGAAACTGAAATAGCATACAAGGAGAAACAATTTCAGAAAGTACAGCTCATTAAGGAGCAAATAAAAGCAATAATGGTACTTTATAGATTTTGAAGCTTTTCTCTCTTAAATGAGCTTCTTTTTTTTGAATGCTAGAGTTATGAGCACTTGAAGAAGCTTCTGGAGTGGTCGGAAGGAGCTTTGAATGGGCTTCAATGAGTTTTCAAACTTCTGCAGCACAGTAACTTTTCAAATGAGAAAGGTTGAATTCTCTCTTGATTTTTACTTGATTTTTCTCTCTTTTTTTCACTTGTAATCCTTCAAAAATACTCTCAATCACTTGATAATCCATCCTATTTACGTGTATTTATAGCTTGTTGAAGGATTGGAATGTTAAACAAGCCGTTTTTTACCATTGGAATGTCAAAACTAGCTATTACTGTGCTTCCCAGGCAGTTAGTCGACATGAAAGTCGACTAACTTGGGATTTTTCACTGTCCAAGCCAAAGTAATCGACTCCAGAGCCGACTAACTAAGGAAACTTCACTGTTCTGGCTACAGTAGTCGGCTCTAGAGCTGACTAACTTAGAGAAACTTGCTGTTAGGCTACAGTAGTTGACTAGTTAGTCGACTAACTTGAAAATCTTTACTGTAAAATCATTTGTGGCACAGATTTGACTTGTTAGCTTGTATGTGAGTCGGCTAATAGCTTCAAACTTTCATTATAAGTACCAGTAGCTGACGTGGGAGTTAACTAATGATTCCAAAACTTAAAAAACTCAATCCAAGGCCAAGAGAATTCATTGTGTTGAACAAAATAAGTGCATTATCTCTTATGTCTTGAACTTTCTTTATTTGATAACTTGTCAAACATCTGGGTTTCACTTGATTTGAGCTTGAAACATTCTTCTCAACTTTTGAAAATTTCTCTTTTAAACCATAAACTCATTTAGAAGCTTGGAATCCATTTTGATCATCTTGGTGCTCATGTATACTTGCATTTCATTATGGTTCTTCACCAAACTCATTAGTAACTTACTTAATTGTTTTGTAATCATCAAAATCAATGCGAGGTCAACAATCTTTCCCTTTTCGATGATGACAAAATCATTAAGTATACAATTAAAATAATAAATTCAATAAGATAAAACAGTGCAATATTGAATTCAATCATAAGGTTGAGACTATTTACCTCATGTCAAGAGAAGATTCAGAAATCAGTTTTATATGTAGGTTTTGTACCAAAAACTTTAAAATATGTGCCAAAATTGAGGATATGTGCCAAAAAGTTGAAATTTTGTATCAGAGTCTTTAAAAACAATTTGACAAGCATTTTTCATGTTCAAATTTAGAAAAATCAGATTTTTTTTAAAGAAATTTAAGGAGTTTCATGCCAAAAGGCTGAATTTTAAGCTAAAAATCTGAATTTGTAATAAAAAGATGAATTTTGTGCCAAAAGACTGAATTTGGTGCCAAAGACAAGAGCTATGTACTGGAAATGAAGTTTTGTACCAATAAATTGAGTCTTTGTGCTGAAATTACAATTTTGATTCTAAAAATTTAGAGTTTCAGTACGTGCCAAAGGCGTACCAAAAGTATGCCAAAATTCTGCATAGTGTGCCAAAATTTTGATTTTTGATGCCAAAAGTTTCAATTTGAGAATAGTTTTCAAGGAAAGCTCAATTGTTTTAAATACAAGTAATGCTTAAGTGATAACAACAAGTTTCTTCTCCCTCTTTTTGTTGCAAAATTTTCAAAAGGACAATCTTCCTCTCAAGAAGTTGAATTTTACTGAAACATTTGTATGTTATTACTTTCTTCTCCCCCTAAGCATATGCTTACATTATTCTCTTTTAAACATGCTGAAGCATGATGAAAATTTTGAAAACGTTACTGAAATATTTTTGAAATATGATGAAATTTTTGAAAACCTTACTGAAACATGATGAAAAAGACTCCTCCTTTTTAAATGTATGCTTACGCTCTTTGGTTTCTTCTCTCCCTTTTTGTCATCAATCAAAAAGGAAGTGAAGAATCATGCACTTAATTTTGTATGTTTCACCCTTGATAGTTCAATTTCATGATACATAGAATTGAAGTAAAAAGAATTCATAGAATCAATAAGTAATATTTGAGTTAAAGGAGTTCATACAATCAATCCATTTTTGAATTGAAAATATTATGCTACCACAGTTATACATCATAAAAGTTAATGTTTCATCAAGTAAAAGGAAATTGCATGCATAGGATTCCATATCAAGGATAAACTACAATAAAGAGTTTCATACATTGATACCATATCAAGTACAAAACAACAGAATACATTAAGCCCTAATACAAGCATTCTAAGTCCTAATAGATAAAAAACTTAGTACATTCTAATCAGATCAAAGCAACCTAAACTAATCCTCATTAGAAGATTATACAATAGAAGGCTGAGTAGGTGATCCAGTGCCACGTCCTCCTGAAAAAGGGCGGTAGGATGCATGAGGTGGTCTGGCACGAGGATGAGCAGAACTAAAACCAAGCTGTGGAGGTGGCTAAAAGGGGTGAAAAGGTGGCTGAAAGGCAATAGGGGCTAGCTGATCACTAATCTTGGAGACAAGATAATGAAATAGGCCAATGGATGACTCTAATCTGTCAGATCTCCCACCAAAGGACATGATCTGAGCTCTCAGCTATCTCATCTCTTCAGCTATCTCATCTCTTCAGCCATCCTTGCTATCTCCTTAGAGTCACGGCTACATCCAGTCCCGTGATCTCTCATCTCCTGCATCAGCAGCCTTCCATTCATAACGCTCATGGAGTGCTCCAGCCTTTCTAGTCTCACCATCATTTGGGACAAGGTCTCATTTACATTGAAAATATGGGGTACCATCATGAAATCAGCAGTAGATGATCCACTATCCCCTGAACTCCTGTTGGACAGAGCAGAGGTCACCTCCCTCACAATGTACTGAACTGATCCTGATTGAGCTCTATAGAAGTCCTCTATGGTGCAGTGGGCTCCTCAGAATGCTGCTCAAAGCTTGGTTCAGCCTCTTCATGTGAAGATGAAGATGGACCCTCAACCTCTGCTGGCTCATCTGCCTCAGCTTCTTTGCCCCTTACTCTAGCCCACCGACCACCAACCTTCACAAATCCCATTCGGCGAAGAGAGTGATCGTTGTAGATGTCCGAATGGTGCAGCTTAGTGGACTCTTCACCCTTCAATCTTACTTCAAAAAATTTAAAGAAGTGGGTGAGGAGCATACCATATGGAAGAGCAGTCCTAGCTCTGTTGACTGTCTCCCTCAATATAGTCAACATTAACTCTGAAAAATCATAAGGAATGTCACTGACTATATGGTACATCAAACTCAAATCTCTCTCAGTGATAAAATGAAAACTACCGATCCTAGGGATAAAAATTCTGGAAATGATGTGGAGTAATCTCATTTCAACATTTAGGGAGTTGGCCTCCAAGCGGTCCACTCCCTCTCCATCATCCACCCCAAGGATAGCCTCAATCCAGCGTGCCCTTTCCTCAGGGGAATCCTCACAAATTCCATCGAAAGGAACTTTTAAAACACTCCCTATGGTGGCACGGTCTATCTCAATATTCACTCCCTTTACTACTGATAAGGCAGAGACATAATCAATTGAGAGGTTCTGATAAAACTCCCTTACTAATCTTGGGTAGATGGCAACCTTGGTCTTGCACATGAAGGCCCAACCTTTCTGCTAGAGCATCCTCTCGATGGAGAACCATTCTTGTGCAAGAAATCCGAAGTCCACAATCCTCCCATTGGAGATGGCTCTCGTTGACAAAAATTGAATCCCCGAGAACCTTGAGGGAGAATCCACGGCAGGGGCTTGCATGCCTCTCTCACAAGTGCCCTTCGATGCCTCACTTTGCCACACACGGGGGAGCCTCACCCGAGGAGCCATGGAGTAGGGCACAAGATTGAGAGGGAAGAAGAATCTAGAGAAGGTGGAGAGAGGGATTTTGTGGGATCTTGGCTTGGGGGAAGAGATTGGCAAAGTTTGGAAAGAAATGGGAGAGTGGGAGAGGAAGAGTCGCTCAGTCCCATTTATAGACCAAACGATTCAGGGAGTTAGTCGGCATGGATACCGGCTAACTCCTCATTAGTCAGCTACCTAACCGAATAATGCAGGAAATATGATGCCTGGGTCCAAAAACATCAGAGATTTTCATGCAAAAAGATCTCCAAGGGATATGCATGTTATGAGGTCATCTAGAGGAATCAGTTGGGCTAATTATCATAATTTTTAATCATTAAAAACATGGCCAAAAAAAATTTTAAAAAATAATCTATCTAGCTGACTCATTTTAACACGGGGTCAAACATACAAAGTTCTCTTCTAATTTCATAAAATATGTTTTCATCAAGGGATTTTGTAAAAATTTCAGCTAATTGCCTATCAGTACTAACAAAATTAAGAATTATATCTCTATTTTGAACATGATCTCTAATAAAATGATGTCTAATTTCAATGTGCTTGGTCCTAGAGTGCTGAATTGGATTTTTGGTTAAGTTTATGGCACTAGTATTATCACATTTTATAAGAATGTCCTTAAGTTTAATGCCATAATCTTCTAGTTATTGCTTAATCCACAAGATTTGAGCACAGCAACTTCCAGCAGCTATGTATTCAGCCTCAGCTATAGACAAAGCTACAGTTAACTTCTAGAAATTGATAAGTTTCACTATTTAATTTTCTGTCAATTTTACAACCAGCAAAATCAGAATCAGAATAACCAATTAAATCAACAGAAGAATGTTAAGCATACCACAAACCAAGATTTTTCATTCCATTTAAATATCTCAAAATTTTTTTTACAACATTTAAGTGTGCTTCCTTAGGATTAACTTGAAATCTTGCACACATGCATATACTAAATAAAATATCTGGTCTATTGGCAGTTAAATATAAAAGAGAACCTATCTTGCCTCTATAAAGCTTTAAATCTACATTTTTACCACTATCATTCAAGTCAAGTTTGCATGAGGAGCTCATAGGGGTACCGACACAGTTGGAATTCTCCATGCCAAACTTCTTTAGAATCTCTCTTGTATACTTGCTTTGGCTGATGAAGATTCCATCTTCAGTTTGCTTAATTTGAAGTTCGAGAAAATAGTTGAGTTCTTCCATCATACTCATCTCGAACTTTCCTTGCATGACCTTAGCAAAATCTTGACACAAGAGTTCATTAGTAGCACCGAAAATGATGTCATATACATAGATTTGAACAATCAACATATCATCATTTTCTCTTTTTATGAATAAAGTGGCATCTACATTTCCTCTAATAAAATTATTACTTATCAAGAACTTGCTCAATCTATCATACTAGGCCCAGGGAGCTTGTTCAAACCATATAAAGCTTTGTTTAATTTAAAACATGGTTTGGATGCTCATAATTTTCAAATCTGGATGGTTGTTCTACATACACTTCTTCAGCAATATATCCATTTAAAAATGTACTCTTAACATCCATTGGAAATAATTTGAAATTCATAAAACATGCAAAAGCAAGTAATAATCTAATGGCTTCTAATCTAGCCACAGGAGCAAAGGTTTCATCAAAATCAATGCCTTCTTCTTGATTATAACCTTTAGCTACCAATCTTGCCTTATTTCTAATGATGTTTCCATGTTCATCCAATTTATTTCTAAAAACTTATTTTGTTCCAATTATGGGGTAATCTATTGGTCTACTAACTAAGGTCCATACATTGTTTCTTTCAAATTGATTTAATTCTTCATGCATAGCATTAATCCAATCAGGGTCATCTTTAGCTTCATCAAAATATTTAGGTTTAATTTGTGAAACAAAAGCTAAATGATTGCATGCATCTCTATATGAAAATCTAGTTCTTACCCCTTGAGATGGACTACCAATGATAAGTTCTTGTGTACCTTGTGGTTCAGCTTGTTGAAGTGCTTCAATACTGTCTTCTTGATTGATTTGATCATTTGAGCCTTCTTTCTCCTTTAGTGTGATCTCTTGCACTCCCTCTTCAAGTAATCCTGCATCATCAGCTGCTTCTTTCTTCCTTGATGGAAGATCATTAATTTCATCAAATACTACATAAATGGATTCTTCTACAACTAAGGTTTTCTTATTAAAAATTCTATATGCTTTGCTGCTAGCAGAGTATCCAAGAAAAATTTCTTTATTAGATTTGGCAACAAATTTATCAAGATTAGATTTGCCATTGTTCAAGATAAAACATCGATATTCAAAAACATGAAAGTACCCAATGTTTGGTTTTCTACCTTTTCAAAGCTTATAGGGGTCTTTTTCAAAATTGGTCTAATCAAAGCTCGGTTTAAAACATAGCATGCTGTATTAATTACTTCAGCCTAAAAATATTTTGGGAGATTACTTTCACACAGCATGGTTCGGGCCATTTCTTCAAGAGTCCTATTGTTTCTTTCAACTACTCCATTTTGTTGAGGGGTTCTAGGTGCAGAAAAATTATGATTGATTCTTTTTTCATTGCAAAAACTTTTAAAATTCTGATTTTCAAATTCTTTTTCATGATCATTGTGAATAGATAAAACTTGAAGACCTTTTCATTTGTAGTTTTTCTGAAAAACTTCAAAAATGTAGAAAAAGCTTCATATTTGTTTGCTAAAAATAAAACACAAGTGAAACGCAAGAAATCATCTATAATCACAAAGCCATAACGTTTACTACCTAGACTTGTAGTTCTAGTTGGTCCAAACAAATCCATGTGCAAAAGTTTCAAAGGTCTAGAAGTTGAAACCACATTTTTAGATTTAAAGGAAACTCTAGTTTGTTTTCCAAATTGGTAAGCATCATAAATTTTATCCTTTTCAAAATTTAATTTTGGCAAATCAATAACTAAATCTCTTTTGATTAATTTGAAAAGAAAATCCATGCTAACATGAGCAAATTTATGATGCCATAACCAGCCAGTTTTATTAAACTTAGAGTTCATGGAAACTAGACATTCCATATTTTGGTCATTTAGCTCATTTAGATCTATAATGTGAACATTTCCATACCTATGACCAATAAATTTTATGCTATCATCAGCAGGATTTGTAACCATACAAAGAGATGATTCAAAAATAACTTTAAAGCCTTTATCACATAATTGACTAATACTTAACAAATTGTATTTCAAGCCATCAATAAGAAGTAGATTATCTATAAAGGTATGAGAAGTGATACTAATTTTACCAATGCCAATGATCTTTCCTTGAGCATTATCTCCAAAGGTAACCATTCCACCATCCTTAACTTCCAAAGTGATGAATTGAGATTCATCACCCGTCATGTATTTTAAGCACCCGCTATCTAAGTACCATCTTCTCTTTGCATTTCGGGTCACAAGACACACCTGCACCCATAAATTTAAGTCATATTTTTAGGTACCCAAGCTTTCTTGGGTCCTTTGGGGTTAGCAGGGATGGTTCCTTTTGGAACCCAAATCTTCTTAAAATTCTTGTTGATGTGAGAATAACAAGCATAGGCTTTATATCCTAATTTACCACACTTAAAATAAGTAAATTTAGGTAAATCATTTGGGAGAACAAATATATTTTTCAAAAACTTCTGTTTCTTCAAGGGATTATAGCCTAATCCAGCTTTATTGAAAATAACCCTTTGATCTTCAAGAATCATTTATAGTTTTGTAGAACTTAGGGTGAACTTGTCAACAATGGGCTTAAGTTTATTTACTTCATTTTTCAAATTCTGATTTTCCTGGGTTAAAACAGATTTTTCATTTGAAAGCTTTTCTTTTTTAAAAGCTAAATTTTGGATTTGATTTTTCAAATCTTTATTTTTGATACCTAACTTTTTGAATTCAACAAGTAAATCATAAAAGGCATCCTGTAACTCAATGAATGTAAAATCAGTTTAAGAGTTAGAGTTTACCTCCTCCTCACATGCCATGAGACACAAGTTTGTAATTTCTTGCTTCTCTTCATCTGAACTTGTGTCTTCACTGTCACTCCAGGTTGTCATCATAACTTTCTTTTTAATATTCTTGGGACATTTCTTTAGTTGAGGACAATCAGCCTTGAAGTGTTCCAGTTTCTTACACTCATAGCATATAAGAGGCTATTCTTTTTCTTTTTCTTTGCTGAAATCTCCCTTCAATAGTGGCCTTCTCTTAACTCCTTATTTCTTTCTCTTCATGAATCTTCTGAATTTTCTTGTGATGAGAGCAAGCTCATCATCCCCTTCACTTTCTTCAGAGGACTCGTCACTTTCCTTCTTTTGATCTGAACATTTCAGGGTCATGGTCCTCCTCTTTTTGGTCTCCTCCTCATCTTGATGTTGCTTGACTTAAATTTTATGGGTCATCAGGGATCCCATAAGCTCTTCTAGAGGAAGGATATTGAGATCTTTTGCCTTCTGAATAGCAGTCATCTTGGCTTCTCAAGACCTGGGCAAAGATCTAAGAATTTTTCTCGCAAGTTCACTGTTAGTATAAGATTTTCCAAGGCTTTTGAGTCCATTCACAAAATCAGTAAAACGTGTAAACATATCAATGATAGACTCATTATGTTCCATTTTAAACAATTCATATTTGTGTACGAGCATATTAATTTTAGACTCTTTTACTTGATTTCTACTTTCATGAGTGACTTCTAGTCTATCCCAGATCTCTTTAGCTGATATGCAAGTAGATATGCGATTAAATTCATTTGCATCTAAAGAGCAGTACAAAACATTCATGGCCTTAGCATTTAACTGTGCCATTTTCTTATCATGATCATTCCAATCCGCCTTCGGTTTGGGAACATCAAGACCATTAGTTCTAAGAATGGGTGTGCATGGGCTATTAACTATAATGCTCCAAAGATCATAGTCAAGTGCTTGAATAAAGATTTTCGTTCTAGCTTTCCAGTATGTGTAGTTAGTGCCATTAAATAGAGGGGGTCTATTTGTGGACTGACCTTCAGTCAAAATAGAACCTATTTTGGCTATCATGGATCTTTAACTCTTTGTCGGTTAAGACAAATGAGAGCAAAAGCACTAGCTTTGATACCACTTGTTACCCAGCTAAGCAACCCAAGAGGGAAGGTGAATTGGGTTCTTTGAAAAAAATTTTGGCACGTATGTACAATATTTCAAAACAAGAAAATCAGTGTGAGAGTGGAGTGTTGATAGTAAAAACTAATCACAACAGCAACAATGAGCACACACACAAATGTAGAGATTTATAATGGTTCGATGTCAATCCTTGTACCTACGTCTACTCCCTAAAAACCCCTTGAAAATTTCCTCCACTAATCGTTTCACAAACGATTACAAACCTAACTAACTCAGCTAGATTCTTATTTTCCAAGCACAAGGAAGCCTTTTCAAATCACCAATTAAGGGTTTGGCACACCCTACATAAGTTTCAACCAGGTTGAAACTCAAACAGTATACAAGGAGAAATAATTTTAGAAAGTACAGCTCGTTAATGAGCAAATAAAAGCAATAATGGTACTTTACAGATTTTGAAGCTTTCCTCCCTTAAATGAGCTTCTCTTCTTTGAATGCTGAAGTTATGAGCACTTGAATAAGCTTTTGAAGTAGTTGGAAGGAGCTTTGAATGGGCTTCAATGAGTTTTCAAACTTCTGCAGCATAGTAACTTTTTAAATGAGAAAGGCTAAATTCTTTCTTGATTTTTACTTAATTTTTCTCTCTTTTTTCCACTTGTAATCCTTCAAAAATACTCTCAATCACCTAATAATCCATTCTATTTACGTGTATTTACAATTTATTGAAGGATTGAAACGTTAAACTAGCCGTTTTTGACCGTTGAAATGTCAGAACTAGCCGTTACTATGCTTCCCAAGCAGTTAGTCGGCATGGGAGTCAACTAACTTGGGATTTTTCACTGTCCAGGCCAAAGTAGTCGGCTTTAGAGCCGACTAACTTGGGAAACTTCACTGTTCTGACCACAGTAGTCGGCTCTAGAGCTGACTAACTTGGGGAAACTTGCTGTTTGGCTACAGTAGTCGACTAACTTGAAAATCTTCACTGTAAAATCATTTGTGGCACAGATTTGACTTGTTAGCTTGCATGTGAGTTGGCTAATGGTTTCAAACTTTCATTATAAGTACTAGTAGCTGACGTGGGAGTTGATTAATGATTCCAAAACTTGAAAAACTCAATCCAAGGCCAAGAGAACTCATTGTGTTGAGCAAAATAAGTGCCTTATCTCTTATGTCTTGAACTTTCTTCATTTGATAACTTGCCAAACATCTGGGTTTCACTTGATTTAAGCTTAAAACATTCTTCTCAGATTTTGAAAATTTTTCTTTTGAACCATAAATTTATTGAGAAGCTTGGAATCCATTTTGATCATCTTGGTGACTCATGTATGCCTGCATTTCATTATGGTTCTTCACCAAACTTATTAGTAACTTACTTAATTATTTTATGATCATCAAAATCAATGCAAGGTCAACAATTATCTACAAAAAACTATTTTTTTTTATTTTGAGCATAATGATGATAAATGCTGATGGGAGAACTCATTTAAAGTTTCATTCGCGCTTACTCGCAACATTCTTTACCCTTTTGAGAACCAAATATCTAATGGCAATTAGACTATGAACTTTTGAATAAATTCTAGCTCAAATTTAATAATTTATTTTTTAAAAAATAAAAAATAATATTTTTATAATAAGATTATGAGGCTAAATCTTATCTACCTCTAGCTAGATAATGTGGCAATTCATTCCTTATCAAGCATTATCTGTAAAATGCTGAAAAAGTCAGCACTAAAAAAAGTGACCAATAGACAAGCTAGAGGCATGCCATTAGCAAGATAGAATAAGGACATCTCCTATCCGGCTGACAAAATCATTAACCACCTATGTAAAGTATTGCTCATGATTGCTCATACTATTTCATGTAGATATGAAGCCATTATGGCAAAGCATTATTGGCCATGATTTGAATGATCAGCTCAGTTTCATCATCAAATTTAAAAAATATGTCTAAAAGAAAGTCTCATTTGGTACAAGCAAGTACTCAACAACGGCACAACCCTCTTTTTATTCTACAAATCAAGTAAGTTAAGAAACTTTTCTTTTCTTCTTTCTCTATTACACATTTTAGGACTATAAGGCTCGTCCTCAATCACTCTTTCATCCTCTCTATTAATTTAATTGTTAGAAGACCTTTGTCTGAAACCTTCTAGCATTTCTTTCGTTCTTTTCCGTTGTTACAAACGTTCCACTCTAATTGCTTGATATCTCTTTCTTTTGATTGCATTATCTCTCATCCTTATCATCTCCATTGGTGCGTGGTCCCACCATCACATACCATCCAGACAAGAGCCTACTTTTCTTGCTTTAGAATCTAAACTCTAGTTATTTTAGGTTGCTAGGCTGTACACACATTTATACAGCAAGCCCTGTTCCAAGAGACGCGTAGAAAGGACTTCCAAACCGTGCTTAAGGACAGGCCGGCTTTAAGCACATTTAAAATCAATGACAATATTTTGTTTCAAAAAAAAAGAAGCTATTATAGAAAGGAAACGAAGCACAGAAAGATTCCCTAGAACACTCCTATCTTGAACCCCACAGGCTCATGATTACACCCTATCAATAAAATAAGGGGCAGCAAAACCAAGTCATTGCATTAAAACATCATATACAACTAGTACTTGTCCCTCAAAATACCCAATTTAACTTCTTGTTGTTGCCTGCCAAGCTAATCCAAAATCCAGGCTGGTCTCTCTCTCTCTCTCTCTCTCTATGATCGTTGAGCCATCGACATCTCATCTACGTTAGGTTATTGTGGGTCCAAGTGAACCCCTCATCAACCCATTTAAAATCCACCAAATACATTACATTCAGTTAGCTGAGTGACCTCAGAGGAGAAGGCTTTTCTAAGATACTAATAGCAATAGATAAAGTCAATCATATAACACAATAATTCTAATCAACTCATATTCATACACCACTATTTAATTCGAAACATGAATAACCTTGCAAGCAACTGAAAAGTTTTGGATCCGTATCCTTGTTGCAATTTTGGGTTTACCCTAAGCTTGATCCAATTACAATTATTTCTAAGGTAAGCTTAGGCTAATGGTAACCTAAACAATTTGTTTTTTTTTTTTTTTTTGAAGTCTATGGTTGAAGGAAGATCGGTTAAAATAAAGACAAGACATGATTAAACCTACGCCACTGATATTGAATATTTAGTTATTTATTAAGCAGATAGGTGCACTCAATAGTTTTGGAAGAACTCTAACTAGAATTATTTAACTAATTTATACAAGGTCTATTTGAGTAGGTTGAGCCCAATTATATATATATATATATATATATAATTTGATTAATGTTATAACACACATAATGGATTGCACACAGCAGTCACCTTAAACTATTCCTTGAGAAAAGTCATATTTATATCAATTTTTTATTTTTTTAATAAATCAAAGAAGAACTTTATTAACAAGTTGCATGGAAAGCTGTAACCAAATAAATATTAAAATAACTCATGCATCATGCAAGAGGATCTATGGGTAAATTTTGTCATCCCTATTGCTTTTATTCTCAAAAACCATAGGCAGCCTTGCGAGTGTTTCCACAAAAGGTGGATGGTGTGGATGCATCAATTATCTATTCCCTGGATGTTGAAGTGGTAGGTCATGGTGTCAGAAGAGGCAAGAAAGGACAAAACCGTCCCAATTTCTTATTTGTTTAGTGCTCTAATTGATACTGACCAGGACAAATGAATGATGATGTCCGCGTACTTGGGCTTCCTTGGATTGAAAGGAAAGCGTCCAGAAAGACAACCAAGAGGCCATTCATGAAACATTATCCAATTCTCATGTCAGACAAAAGACAGGAAGAGCTCCAACCAGGGGATTTTTCACAATGATTCAAAGAGGAAAAACAGAAGTAGAATGAATGAAAACGATTAGGAACCCCTCCCAAGGGACAACAATCATGCCTCTCCTAATTTTTTTTTTTTATTAAAGTTATTTGAGTTCATGGTCCAAGGCCTTTCTCCTGGACAACTTTTGAACATGGTGTTCATTTTTGACATCTTAGTAGTTGTAGGTGATTCAATTGCCCTTGTAGCTTTGTTCTACCATATAGGAGGAGAACAACATCACGAATCTACGGTTTGATGGATCAAAATTTGGTAGAGCATGTCATGATAGCAAGCTTTTCAAGGTCTCATCGCATTACCTTTGCATTGGATTTCAATGACCTCATTGATTCCGTCTGCTATATTGATGCTGTTTGGTCAAAGGTTTTTCAGACTAAATATGGCTCAAAATTATAACTGGGATTAAGGTTTTGCATCTGACTGAGAATACAACCTAAAATCTAGCAGAATGTGAAGACACAAATTACTAAGAAATTAAGATTTTATTATTATAGTTTTTGATGATGATATTCGAAGGTTTTGTAAGCTAAATATTTGTGAAGAAGTTGAAATAGTAATTGATCAAAACTATAGTTTTATTATTATTATTATTTGGCTCCCAACTCAAGGTATATCTATTAATATGATGAGGGTATTTGGTAAGCAGTCTTTAGAAAAAGGAACTATAATTTGTAATTCTTATTGACTAGTTCTATAACTCTTGAACCCTATACGCACTTATCCACCTAGTGTACATATCCATTGTGCATCGTTAATCTATTAGTATGCATATTTTTTGGTCCACTGAACACATTTATTTGTCAACTATATACATTTATTCCATCAGTGTATATATTTATTTGTTCAATGTATACATTTATCCTATCATTATATATACTTATCCATCCGCTATACATATTTATCAAGGATCACTTATTAAGAAAAATAATGCAAGGACTTTCCATTAAAGTATGGCCTATGAAAGGATCTATCGTCAAGTTTTCCAATATACAACAATAACAATAAAGCCTTAATTCCAAACTAATTAGGGTTGGCTACATGAATCATTTTTCTCCATTCAGCTCTATTTTGAATCATATTTTGTAAGATACAAAAATTCTAAATTTTTTTTTATTACTTCCTCTCATATAATTTTTGGTCTACCTCTATCTCTTTTTCTCTCTATATATATCAAGTCACTCTTTCGTATGGTGCATCTCTAAGTTTATGTTACACATTTTCAAACCATCTAAGTTCTTTTTTCCTTAATTTATTCTTGATTAAAGCTACCTCTATCTTTTTATGAATGATTTTATTTCTTATTCTATCTTTTTTTACATTATAACACATCTATCTTAATATTCTTATTTCCGTCACATTTATCTTATGTACATGTATTTTTTAACTATCCAATATTTTGCACTATAAAGCATAGATGGTCTTATGGCTATTTTATAAAACTTTCCTTTCAGTTTGGCAAGTACTCTATAATTGTATAATATTCCAATTGTACTTCTTCATTTTATTTAACCTACTTTAATTATATAGACAACATCATCCTCAATCTTTTCTTCCTTATGATTAATCGATCCTAAATACCACAAATGACTATTTTTAGGAACTTCATAGTCCTCAATTTGTACTCTACATTCATCTTTATTTCTAATTGTATAAAAATTATATTTCATATTTTCTATCTTTATCCTACTTAACCTAAAACCTTTATATTCTAATGCATTTCGCCATAATTCTAACTTATAATTAACTCCAGCCTTAGTTTCATTTGCTAGTATTATATCATTTGTAAATAACATGCACTATAAAATATCATCCTGAATATGTCAGTAAGCTCATTTATAATTAAAGCAAAAAGATAGGGACCAAGAGTAGATCCCTAATGTAGAACTATTATAATAAGAAATTTGCTAGTATTATCATCAATAGTTCTTATACTAATAACTGTCCCATCATACATATCTTTTATTATGTTAATATAGCTAATAGATACTCCTTTCTTTTCTAGCACCCACTATAAAATTTTTCTTGGGTCCCTATTATATGCTTTCTTTAAATCAATAATAACCATACGAAGATCTTGTTTCTATGCTCTATGCATCTTTATTAACCTCCTAAGAAAAAAAATAGCTTATATGGTCAACCTTCATAGCATAAAACTAAATTGATTCTCTAGTATTTTTGTAGTACATCTCAACCTATCTTCAATTATTCTCTTCTAAAGTTTCATAGTATGACTCATGAGTTTAATACCATGATAATTAGAGCAATTTTGAATATCTTCTTTATTCTTATATATTGGTACTATAATGCTCTTCCTCCATTCATTAGGCATCTTTTATTTTCTAAAATCCTATTAAATAAATTTTTCACCCACTTTCCTCTAGCATCACCTAAACATTTTCAAACTTCTATGAGAATCTTATCAGGTCTCATAGCTTTTCCTACTTTTATTTTTTTATAGCCTCATTCACTTTACTTTAAATGTCCTAATTTTATGAGTAATATCATAACTTTATCCTCAATGGAGCTAATAGAGCATCCAAAATTGTTTACATAATTTTTGTTTAATAATTTATTAAAATAACTTCTCCATCTTTCTTTGATCTCTTTCTTCTCAATCAAAATTTTTTTATCATCATCTTTAATGCATTTAACATGAAGACATATCTCTAGTTTTTTTTTATCTCTTACTCTTGCAATTCTATATATATCTTTCTCTTCATCTTTAGTTTTTAACTTGTAATATAATTCCTTATATGCCTTACATTTAGCCTCTCGTACTATATTTTTAACTTCTTTCTTAACTATCTTATAGTTTTCATATGCTTCTCTAATCTTATATTTAGGTAGTTTTCTATAGCACTCTTTTTTAACCTTAACTGCTAATTGAATTTTCTTATTCCACCATCAAGTTTTCTTATCATATAGTCCTTTTTTTTTTTACTTTCTAATACCTCTATAGCTACTTTTCTAATAGTATTAGCCATCTCTTTCAATGTGATATTAATCTCTTCATCTATCTCCATTTTTCTTCCTTTATCATTCTATCTTTAAAAGCTATTAGTTTCTTTCCTTTCAAATTCCACCACCTAATTCTTACATTCTTATACCTTGTAGTTTTTCTCCTCCATTTTGAATACATACATCCATAATCATTAATATATGTTATGTAGTTAGACCCTTATCTAATATAGCTTTGTAATCTTTATAAAATACTCAATTAATCTTTCTAGCAAAAAAGAAATCTATTTAACTAGCATTATATCCACTTTTAAAAGTTATCAAATGAAAGTCTCTCTTTTTAAAATATGTAATGGTTAATACTGAATTATATAATATCGCAAACTCTAAAATGGCATTTTTCTCATATTTTCTATCTCCAAATCTATAACCTTCATGTACTCTTTCAAAACCTATATCATATTTTTCTATATGTCCATTTAAATCTCCTTTAATAAATATTTTTTTTTCAATAGGAATCTCTTGAATTAATTCATCCATATCCTCACAAAAACTTTGCTTTATCATACTATCTAAACCTACTTGAGAAACATAAATACTAATAATATTTATTAACTCCTTATCTATCACTTATTTAATTAAAATTATTCTATTTCCTATCCTCTTAACGTCTATAACTTTATTTTTTAAGTTTTTATCTACAACAATTTCTACTATATTTTTATTTTTATCTTTGTCTGTATACTAAAGTTTAAAACCACCAACTTCTTTTGCTTTTTCATCTATCCACTTGATCTCCTGCAAGCAATTTACATTAATTCTCCTTCTAATCATTGTATCTATTAGTTCCATTAACTTTCTTATTAATAATCCTATATTTCAAGTTGCTAAATATATTTTATTTTATTTTTTTTTTATTTTATTTTTTTGGATTAATTTCTTTACACACATCTATCTATGAAGGTGTTGGAACCTTTGCTTATTTTTCGTCACACCCAAACATTGATGTAACATATTGCTTCTGATACTATCCTAATTACCCTAGTCATTTTCACTATATTCGGAGTCCGATGTAGCGCATCGCTTTTGAAGAACATCTTCACTTTATGGATTTTTTCTATTGAATCCATATTCGTAGGGTGTGACTACAGTTTTATGCTAACTATCAATCTACCGTAACTCTTCTCTTTTATTCGGATTTGGGACCGATTATATATAAAAAACTTATACATAAGCAAAGTTATCAAGTTTTTCAATATAATTATAATAAAGTAAAAATCAATGTGTAGATTTATGAATCAAAGCTAAAAGATTTTAGATATTTAGTTTTTTTTTTCTTGTCGCTCTCATCTTGTACTTGCTTTTTTTCAACTTCAGCCAGAACGGGCCATGTCGGACCACGCTGGGTACTCGGATCTCACTATCCTATTTAAACTCTACGAAGAGACATGAATGTTTAATTTTCCCTTCTTCTGTTTTCCCATTTCAATTTATGTGCTCAAACCATCAAATATATTTCCCGAGTAAATCGTCCATCACTGATTCACTGTCAACGTTGGGTTTATTATGAAATACTCGAAAAACTGTTATCCCTCTTAGGCAAGCATCTACCTTTTTACCTTCATCACTGCTACGCTCAGTGTGCCTTCTTGCACAAACTATTATACTTTTGATCCATACATTGAAGTCAATCTCCTAACATGTTACATCATGTACGAGTTTGGATAACATCTTGGGAATAGTCAGCATGGGTATGTGGCAGGCCTACGTTGATGCCAGAAGAAATCATGCTTCCTTGTTAGTCTTTTCAGGAAGGCATGGATGAAATGCACAAATCAGCGATGAGTGTAGGTTTGTCATGACCATACTGAGGATAATTAATTCACTCGTGAGAGGAGGGAGCCTTATCTTCAGTCAATTAGTTTATACATTAATATATATATATATATATAGTGAAAGATGCAAGGAAATATGATAGTCTATTCCATGTTACATTCAATTGATCGCTACATCATTTAGATTAGCATTACCATCAAACTCCATGGCATATTTTAGACCTGACTTCGTAAGCATCTTTTTACAATTATGGGACCCTGGATTAGACTTTTTGGTATCTTGTTGACCACCTTCATTTTGGCTTTCACTAGATCTGCTTTAGTCCTCTTCTTATTTGCAAGAAATATGCCACCTTAATTAACCATTCATCACTTTCATTTCAAACAGACATTGAAGTCCTCAGAATCTATAATTTAGTTCCTATCTTCTTCTAGATTAGACTTTGGTTGTGCTCATATTATGCAAGTTCACCATTAGTATGCTGGAACATTAAAATCAGCAAAATAATGCTAAAACTAGTTGTTTTGCAATCAATTTCTTAATTTCAAGACTTATATTAGCAAGTGCGTATCATATCAAATGCAATACTCCACTCTATCCCCACCTTATATGCTCGAACACTAAAACCCACAGGATCATATTGAAATTAGATGTTTCCGATCATACTGAAAATTACGAACTCAGATGAGCATGCGTCAATCAAATATATGTATTAATCCACTTCATTCCTACACCTCGTTTATATCGGTAAAATTCTTATTTATGTTAGAATTCTTTGAAAAAAAGAAAGAAATACTGAAGGAATTTTTTTTAAAACAATCAATTTATATATCATATTTGGGTTCCTTTTTTCGTTACAATTCGAACTTAAGATCGATCCTGTGGTCCCTTGAGCTGAAGGAGATGCATGGTAACTTTGAAGTGGTCACTGATGGCTAACAGACAAGCAGAACTTTGACGCTAGCTAGGTAAAACTCCTTTGGAATTGGAGGACAAACGAGCAACACACCACAAAAAGCTTTGTAGATGGTCGTGGGTCGGCCCTCCTTGCGTTGGCCATATGCCTGTCATTCTTCCCTGCAATGTGATTCAATTGGCCAATAAAATATATAACCACCAATTGGTTGTTTCCCATATTATATTATATATAGCAAACATAAACTAATGCTTAACATCGGAAGAGGAGCAAAAGAGTGAAGGAGTATGGGCAGGATTCATGAGAGCCAGGGAGGGATTAAGAAGGAGAGGGGGGGGGGGGGGGGGGGGAGGGGGGCAAAAGAATGTCTCGGGAGTTGCTGGTGGGTTTGATGATGGTGCTGATGCACGCTCTCCTGCTTTTCTGACGTTCCCTCTTCCCCTCCTCCCTCTGTCTCTCCTCTCCATCCCCCCTTGGCACGCCTAATATTCCTCTCTCTTTCTCTCTCATCTCTCTCTCTCTCTCTTTCTCTTTCTCTCTCTCTCTCTCTCTCTGACATACATATGAGAGAGAGAGAGAGAGAGAGAGAGAGAGAGAGAGAGTTTCTTCAACTCAGAAAACCAAGGCATACCTATCTTCCTATTTTTTAAGCCCCTGGCCGTCTGCTACACTTCCAAGGTTGTTCTTTTTTATTATATGTTTATATGTAAGCAAGGGAGGCCCACATCAGTCACTCCCATGGCAAATTAGCATAAAAGAGAGGCAAAGCAAAGCAATGCACAGAAAAAAGGGAGGCCCCATTCCCCCCACTCATATCTCTCATCGATCGTACCAAAAGCTTTCGCCTCCCCCAAAAGAAAGGGACCACCTCCACCCTACCCCACCATCTTCCCATTAAAAAGCATGCAGTCACCACCCACTGCGGACTCCACCCTTCCACCCCTCCCCTCCAAGTTAAAGCCCCCTCAGCTAAATTCCAACCCCGAGATCCTCCCATCCCACCCTCCTCCTCTCCTCCACCTTCTAACTACTATCCTCTCTTCTTTCTTTCTCTTTCTCTTATCGATTTCTATATGCACTCGTGGTTAGATGGATACGTTGTTTAGATTGGTTAGCCTGCAGTCATCGGACCAGCAGTCCTCCTTCAACTCTAGCCGCACTTCGAGCAGCTCGAGGTCCTCCAAAGCCCACCACCACCACCAATTCCTCCATCGCCCCTTCCAAAACCAAGAAGAGGAGCAGTATAGAGAAGAATGTGGAAACAATTACCACCTTTACATGGACGAAGACTTCTCCTCCTCATCCTCTTCTTCCAAGCACTTCTACCCTCACCCTTTCACCACTAATACGACCACCACCACCAATACCACTACCACCACCCCGCCTCCCTCCACCACCACCACCACCACAACGCCGACCGCTTCCACCGCCCACGTACTCTTCGAGCCGGCCGACTTTTCCTTCCCTCCGGACCTTAATCTCGATTTCGCCTCGCCGTCCTCCTCCTCGTCTGCCGCGGCCGCCGCCGCCCCCGGCGGCGGAGGGTGGGCCGCGCAGCTGCTGCTGGAGTGTGCGCGGGCGGTCGCCGACCGCGACTCGCAGCGCGTCCAGCAGCTGATGTGGATGCTGAATGAGCTTGCATCGCCCTACGGCGACACCGAGCAGAAGGTGGCGTCGTACTTTCTGCAGGCGCTCTTCGCCCGGCTGACCTCCGCCGGGCCCCGCACGCTCCGAACCCTCGCCGCCGCCTCCGACCGGACGTGCTCCTTCGACTCCACCCGCCGCACGGCCTTGAGATTCCAGGAGCTCAGCCCCTGGTCCTCCTTCGGCCACGTCGCCGCCAACGGCGCTATCCTCGAGTCCTTTCTCGATGCCGCCGCCGGCGGGGGCTCCCAGCCGCCCCGGCTCCACATTCTCGACCTCAGCAACACCTTCTGCACCCAGTGGCCCACTCTCCTGGAGGCGCTCGCCACCCGGTCGTCCGACGACACCCCGCACCTCTCTATCACCACCGTCGTCTCCTCGGCCTCGCCGTCGGCCGCCGTCCAGAGGGTGATGAAGGAGATCGGGCAAAGAATGGAGAAGTTCGCGCGGCTCATGGGCGTGCCGTTCAAGTTCAGCGTCATCCACCACGCAGGCGATCTATCGGATCTCGATCTCGACCGCCTCGACCTCCAGGATGGCGGCGGCGTGGCGCTAGCCGTCAACTGCGTCAACGCGCTCCACAGCGTGTCCCCTGCCGGCCACCGGCGGGACGCTTTCATCGCCGCCCTCCGCCGGCTGCAGCCGCGAATCGTGACGGTAGTGGAGGAGGAGGCGGACCTCGAGGGAACCGGTGGCGGCGATGGGGGAGGCAAGGAAGGGGAGGATGGGTTCTTGAAGGGGTTCAGGGAGAGTCTGAGGTTCTTCTCGGCCTACTTCGACTCGCTGGAGGAGAGCTTTCCAAGGACGAGCAACGAGAGGCTGGCGTTGGAGCGGGCGGCGGGGCGGGCGGTGGTGGACCTGGTAGCGTGCCCGGCGGCGGAGTCGGCGGAGCGGAGGGACACCGCGGCGGGGTGGTCGCGGCGGATGGGTGCTGCGGGGTTCGCTCCGGCGGCGTTCAGCGAGGACGTGGCGGACGACGTGAGGGCGCTGCTGAGGAGGTATAGGGAGGGGTGGTCGATGCGGACAACGGAGGAGGCGGACGACCCCGGCGGCGGTGCCGCTGCCGGAATTTTTCTCGCGTGGAAGGACCAGCCTGTGGTGTGGGCGAGCGCGTGGAGGCCATGAAAGATGGCGGGAGATGACCAAGGGCTAGCTATTGGCACGTGTGGTGGAGCGGGAAGACTTGTGCTTTAAAATGGCTCGCACGTGAGAAACTGGAAACGAGGACCGAGGAAGGGGAGAGAGGAGGGTGGAATGGAAAGGGCGAATGGCATCCGCGAGGGAGGAGGAGAGAGAAAAGGAGAAAAAAATATTTTAATTTTATCGCAAGATATTGTCAATGATGGCGGCCATTATTCTCTCCCTTCCTTTGTTTTTTCTTTTTTTTTTTTTTTTTTTTTTTCCTCTCTTTTGCTCGTGTTCTGTATGTGGGTCTTATATGTGATTTTGGTTTGCATAAGACTCATTGAAAGGTTTCGAGAATTCAGCTAAACCAAAAAAGATTTCTTTGAGTGATCTCCTTCCATAATTTAATTATATACAGTCATAGCTCATTTAAGCTAAGGTGATTTGTTGAGATTTTAAATTGCATTATGGGTTTATTAGTTTAAGGAAAAAAAAAAAAGAAAGAAAAAGGTGAAGAGAGAGGAGTGGGTTCATCAGAGTTTGTACGTTAGCGAGGACAAATAATGAAGGTTTTATATAATAATTAGAAGTGGTTAGTGGGTTAGGATGGGAAATCCAGAGAAAAACCAAGGATAGGAGGGTTTTGAGAGGGTTAGGTGACAGGGTGATATCAGTCGGAAGTGGGAGATATTTATAAAAAGAAAGGAAAGAGAAGGCTTTATATAGATTAGAGGTAGATATGGGAAGGGGTCGTTATCTCGTGAGGCAAGAGTGGTGGGGGAGCGAATCTTAGGACGAGTGCTGGAATCTAGCAAAAGATGGTGGTGGTGCCGGTGGTGGACTGGCGAGAGCCATTTTTATCTTTTTCCCTTTTCCTTTCCTCCAGAGAGAGGGTTAAACCTTTGAGGCTTTTGGGCTCTAGAGTCCATCCCCACCACTAAAAAGCGTGGGGCTCTCATGATGTCCAGAGGGGAGCTTTTGGGCCACAGAGGGGGGACGGAGATAGTGGGAACTCCTTTTAAGAGTGGGCAGGAGACTGGTTTTCTTTTCACCCTACAGTGTTATGCAAACCTCTTTCCAGTATGGTCGTTGATAAGACAGCCATTCTTGTCCCCTCTTGTTCCTTAAACCCAGCCACTTAAAAATTATTAATGCTATGCAAACGAAGTAAGAAAGGGCGTGCAAGAACTACACGCGCAGACAAGAACTGACTATATAATTTTGTGCCTCAAACTCAAAGCTCTCCTTAGACCCACATTGTAAAGGAAGCCATGTTCAGGCCACGCCCAAAAGGGCAGTGGGTTTGGCATTGCTCAACCAAAAAAAAAAAAAAAAAAAAAAGGAAAAAGAGGCAGGTAGTAAAAGGATAAAAGCTTCATTGTTTCTTTTCTTCTTTTTTTTTTACGTGTAAAGTAAAGGAGAAAGTTAAAATGATGAGAGAGTGCCAAGGTGAGTCAGTGCTTGGGTCCATGGGAAGGGGATCGAATATTGTAACACTAAAACCAAGTGTTTGGGTACTTGTATATTTTAGGGTCTGAGTTGATGAGTTAAAATGTCATTTGGATTCAGCTTTACATGGACAAGAATATAAAGAGGTGATGCTTCACTGGCATATAAGGGATAGATGTTCGTAGTAGGATAATGCCTAGTTGGTCAGTCGATGGTTGGCTCTCATTCTACCGCTGTGACAAGCCAATCCACATGATCTTACCATTAGGTGAAAATTTTCTAGAAAAAAAATAATAAAATATCATTTGATTTTTCAAAAATACTTTTTATTTTTATTTGAAATTTTTCTAAAAAAAATTAAGATATCATTTGATTTTTCAAAAATACTTTTTATTTTTATTTTTTTTATTTTTTAAAATATTTTTTCTATTTTTTGATCTCTAAAAAAAGGTTGGACAAGTGAAAAAATTATTTTTTATTTTTTATTTTTATTATAAGTGAATCTTTTAAAAGGATAGATTAAAAAAAGAAGAAAATAGTATTAACTTTTATGTTTTTAAGTTCTCTAATCTTTATTTTCTATTTTTTTAATAAAAAATAGTAAAAACATCTTTAAACTGTTCTTAATTTTCTACCATTTTGAAGTTGTGATTTTAGAAAACTATTTTCATTTTCATTTATGAAACATATTTTCACAAGTGTTTGCTATTTTTTATGAAAATAAAAATAGAAAATAGAACCATATTTAAAAGCCAAACACACTCTAACTTTTCATATAATTTGATAATTTTATTGGATGCTTAAGGAATTATTTTTAAAAAATAGGAAATAAAAGGATATGCTCAAGGTGGGTTTCTTCTATCATTTGATGTATTCTTGTAATTTTTAAAAAAACATATGCTTCTAGTAGTAAAGTGATATATGGAAGATTGTACAGAAGATATTTTCTTTTGTTCTATTATGATATAGATAGCTTAAGGCATGGTATGGTAAAAATCACCATTACTTCTTAAGTTTTCTATGTAAGTTTAGCACGTAACTAACAACCCCATATTGCATAGGGCTTAACCTCACCAAATATATAAGGCCTACTTGAAAAACTATCAATTTTGAAATAGGTCATTCCATGTATTGAATAGGCAATGGTAAACCATTGAACAATAGTAAAATTCTATTATACTTTCAATAACCAAAAGTCACAAACAAACTTTCTAATATTACATTAGTTTAAATCAAAATAAAAAACTACTTTAGATCTTAGATGCCCTAGCACTTAATCCAAAATGACATCCGTATGACTCTTTAGCATCTTAAAAATGACAAGAAGATTAAAGGTGAGTTATAATCTAGTAACTTACATACACCTCTAGTTAGATTATGCATATAATATTAAAAAAGATATTACTTATTGTTGATGCTTTTTTCTAGCCTTCACATAAATGGATGAATTTTTTTCTTTTTTACACGGTAAAGCACCTTCGCAGCCGTCCATTCGTCTTCATTGCTAGCCTTCCTGCACTCAAAAAGAAGAGTGTTAAGAGACCCCAGAGTTTTTATCTGAGGAAAATCCTTCAACACTCAGTCAAAGGTGAAGGAGAACCCTAGGACTCTTGGGCGAGCTGCCTAGGGCTTAAGTAAAGAGACAAAAGAGAGTTGAGAACCCATTCTATCTGGGGAGACTTGGGTTATTTGTATAGATGTCTAGAGGAGTTGTTATCTTAAACTGAACTCTTTTATTAGATAGCCCTTATTAAATCCTGATCTTAGAGAAGATTATATCTTGATATGAATTAGTTAGCTAATTTCTTATTGGATTGACCTTATCACATATAAGAAGAGCTCTAGTTAAACTTGGACAATGTGGATATCATAAAGGGGAGTCCTTTTCTTATTAGAGTTCTTTCTTTTATGTGCGTACTTGACTATATCACATATCACTATAGGATTAGCTAATTAAATCAGTTCACATCACTTATAATTTTTATGAAAGAATTTCTTGATTAACATACAAATGTTTAACAATTTCAAATTTACGACTATAAAACTAGATTTTGTGCAACTTATGGAAAAAAGAACCTTTTTAATAAATTTTTAATACATTTATGATTACTTCTCTATATGTTTTTTGGACTATGCCTACAATGAGTCTCATAATAAGGCTTGAAAGAGATTAGCTCTTGAATATACAAAATGCCAGGGATCAACTTTGATTAACTATGCTTGAAAGGATCAAACTTTAAATACAAGTTGTTGCGATTGACCATGATTGATTAAATCCAAAAGAGACTAGTTTTTAAACTTATATTATTGGCAATTATCCCTAACAGGCTAAGCCTAAATTATAACTAGATTTGATAGTAACAAGCATTCGTTATTAGGTAAATTTTTCATCATTATATAATAATAAAGTTCTAAATGCTTATGAGCCTTCAAGCATCTCTAAACTAATCAACAAGTTATTTCACATGTTTTATCATGCTAAATCATATTAACGTGTTCCCTTTTCATACTAAAACCTATAGCATAATGACCAAATAAAATATTCCATGCTTGACCCATATTTTCAAAGTTATTTTGGTGCATTTAAAAATTTTGAAGCATTTGTTGAAAAGGAAAGTGGCTACATAGTTAAATCTTTAATGTTTGATGGAAAAGGCAAACTCACTTCAAAGGAGTCTAAAACTTTTTGCAAAGCACATAAAATTCATTATCCTCTAACGATTCCTAGATCACTACAATAGAATAAAGTTGTTGAAAGGAAAAATTGAACCATAGAATTTTGGGTCGGAGCTGTTTCATATGCAATTTATTTGTTCAATTGTTGTCTCAACAAAAGTCCCAAAAATCAAATAGCATGGAGTGAAAAAAGCCAAGTATCTCCCATTTGAGTATTTGAAGTCTTGTTTATGTCCATGTTGCTGATCAAGAAAGGTCCAAGTTTAATGATAGAAGTGAGAAGTATCTCTTCATTAGTAATGATTAACACTCCAAATGTTACAAGCTCTACGATCCAAGTATTAGAAAGATCATTGTTGGCAAAGATGTTGAGCTTGATGGAAAAAGAAATATGGGATTGGGAAGCTCAAGAGAATAACTCCTATAACATCTTTTCTTACTTTGAAGATGAAGAAGAAGAAAATGAAGCATCTTTTAAAGTCAACATTCCACTACCATCACCAATGGCATCTACACATGAAGCTTCATTAACATCATCTGAAGGAAGTTCACGTCAAGGACCACGAAGAATGAGAAGCCTTTACACATCAATAATGAAACTAAGAGTTTCGATAATATTACTTTATTTTCTTTTTTTATAGATACTAAAAAGGAAGCCATAAAAGATAAAAATTAAGACAAGTTATGGATGAAGAGATTAAAGTTATTAAAAGGAATGAAACATGAGAACTAATCACGCTTTCTAAAGGTCAAAAAGCAATCGGAGTAAAGTGATGTACAAGACAAAGAAAAATGCCAAGAGAGAGGTAGAAAAATGCAAAGTAAAACTTATTGTTAAAGGCTATAATAAAAGGTAAGGAGCTGACTATGATGAAAAATTTTCTCCTGTTACTTGCTTCGAGACAATTAATTGCAAATTTCTCTTGTAGCCCCATAAAAAATAGAATATTTATTAATTAAATGTGAAGTCTGCTTCTCTTGATGATTTTCTTGAGAAAGAATTTTATATAGACTAACCAATAAGGAATGCTATCAAAGGGTAAAAGATAAGTTTTGAAGTTGGAGAAAGCATCATATGGTTTAAAACAAGTACCAAAAGCATAGAACAACCGAATCGACAAGTATTTTTTTGAAAATAAGTTCAACAAATGTCCACATGAATATATACTCTATGTTAAGGCTCATGAAAATTGAGATATTTTATTTGTTTGTCTTTATGTGGATGACTTTATTTTTATGAAAAATAGTTCAAGTGTGTTTGTAGAGTTTAAGAAGGCTATAGCTAATGAATTTGACATGACTCGCATAGAGCTCATGTCATACTAGTCAGGCCATGAGGTGAAGCAACTATGATTTGGGATGGTTTTAAAATTTAGAATTGGTTGGCACCTAGTTAATTTCCTTTAAAGGCTTGTTGGATATTCTTGCAATCATAGAGGTGCCAACCCTAATCATTTAGAAATTTTATGATAGTTCAACAATTTCTTTTGTATTAATTTAAAGAAAAAAGGGGATGCTAATGATCCTTACTCTGCCAAATTAAAAGATGAAGAAAGGAAATCCATAAAAGCAAAAACAAAAGAATTATCAAGCATGCAACGATCAAAAATACATTTCTTTACCATTGATAAAAGCAATTCTAAGAGGTGTCTTCTCTTTACTATAGCAAGAAATTAAAACCATAACTTATGATAATAGCCAAAGACAAAATAATAGGTCTATACAAAGTTGAGAATAAGGACAATAGATGCCATCGAGATGGTCATCTATGAATTGAAGAAATAATTGAGCTTTAGGTCACCATACCATCTATTCCATCTACTATCATGATATTCACTCACTTTTTTCAACTATAGTAGCCAAATAACTTGACGGCCAATCAAATCTAGCCCTTTGACTTATTGAAGAAAAAAAGCATATCCCTGTTAGTGAGCAGCATATTCGACAAAATCTAACTCTTCTCTAGAATCTTTACATCACTTTTTATGTTTATCGAGTAGTTCATGAATGTTGCATAGGTTGTGACATAAGGTTCTGAAAGCTGATGAGATTACGGAAGAGTGTATTACTAATATCAGAGATATCTAAGATCAAGATTTTCATCACCCCATGGTGAAAACTTATGCCTAACAATCTTCTTGCATGTTAATTCATCTTAAACTTTACAAGAGATAGATCTCAAAGGATGTTGGAAAATAAACTTGACTTGTTATAATAAAATAATAGATTATAAAACCCAAGATTCATCTAGTCTCATAAATATATGTGGTTAATTTGAAGAGTTTATCTCCAAGTGTATGGGGAATTTAAAGAGTAATTTCATAAATACATGGGGAATTTGAAGTGTCCACCTTATAAATGAAGGTATCTCCTGGAATATCCTTGGGGTTCTATATATACTCT
This sequence comes from Metroxylon sagu, assembly GCA_017589505.3. Lineage (NCBI taxonomy): Eukaryota > Viridiplantae > Streptophyta > Magnoliopsida > Arecales > Arecaceae > Metroxylon > Metroxylon sagu. The sequence continues at coordinate 241,982 of JACVBY030000659.1, read as the reverse complement.
TTGTACCAAGCTATTTGATGTAAAGTGAAAAATAAAGTTCATTTTTATGAGTATGAATTTTTCTTTCTCCTTTCCTCTTTCAAATAAGTGTGCATAAGAGTGCCCACCATTCTAGTCTAACAAAGTTGTATTAGAACTTTGTCAGTTTGGTGAAAAATGATGGCTTTGGCAAAAACTTTACTTTCATTTTAATATCCTTATCCTACCTAGATAACTTTGATCATTGGCAATCTAAATGAAGGTTACACTCAAATCACAAAGTGCATAGGAATTTGTTAACAAAGACTATAAGGAGCCCTAGACAAAGCATCCTTGAATCAAGCCCAAAGATATGCTTTGAAGAAGAACAGGAAGAGAGATTCATATGCTCTTTTAGTTATCCATCAATGTTTGAATAATATATGTTTGAAAAGTTAGCTAATACAACTACCTCTAAGGAACCTTGGGAGATCTTTCAAAAAATTCTTTTAAGAGAATAAATAAGGTAAAGAAACATAACCTCCTCACACTTAGAGGCGAGTTGAAAGTACTCCATATGTTGGAGTCTGAGTCATCTCTAATTATTTCTCAAGAGTTTAACTAAATATAGATATATAGCGAGGATGTGCAATAAATTCATACAAATTATTGTTAGATCCAAAGTTTGAGCATGTGGTCATGGCCATTAAGGAGCCTAAGGACTTCAAGTTCATCATCATTGATCAATTAAATGGTTCATTACATGCCTATGAAGAAAGGTCATACAAAAGCAAGCATGAGGCTATTGAACTTGCCTTGCATGCAAGGCTCTCTCATATGACAAGGAAGGAATACATGAAAAAGGTCAAAGAAGTCAAAAAAACCGAGACCACAATCATGAATATAGCCAAGGAACAAAAGCTTAACATAATCTATCCAATAAAGAAGAGAGAAGTCAAAGCTCATCAAAAGGCCGTGAAAGAGAAAAAAGAAATTATCCGAGAGTATATGATAGAAGGTACAGCAAATCTTATATAAAACATTATAATTGCCAAAAGCATAGTCATTATTCCTTCAGAATGTCTCATGTTGAGTAAAAGGCAAATCTTATAAAGAATAAGGAAGTAGAAGAGTGACCTACTTTGTTGCTAGCACTCAAAAAGGATGCAAAAGAAGACGAGATTGTGGTACCTTGATAATGATGCATGCAATCATATGTGTGTAATGATAAAAGTAAGCTTATAAAGCTCGATAAGATTATGAGTGGCTACGTCACAGATTCTTTTAAAATTCAAATCAAGGACAAAGGTATCATTTCAAAATATATAAAATTTTATAATATAAACAATTTTAAGGTTTTCAAATCACAAACAGCAATTAAAAATTTCATTTTACCATTCAGGTCATTAAATTTTATGGTGTCTATAAGCTTCTCTCTCTCTCTGCATTCCAATTAATAAAAAAAGTTAATTACATTCAATAAAAAAGTTAATACCCTTATTTGGCCCTTAATTGATAACCAATTAATTGTGTTCTTCGAAAGTGTGCACTGCCTTGAATGTTAAAAGAAATTTACAACAACAAAAAAGTCTAACATTAAGATGCGGCATATAGTGATGTCCTCATGAATTAGATCGCCATTATAGGACGGAGACCAAATGAAGGCCAACTTCGATTTAGGTAAAAAAAACTAAACCATACAAAACAAAATTGATATCTTTCCCCCTTTCTGGACCAAGAAAAGGGAAAGCCTAATTAACATTCATTAGAAGTTTGTGCAAGGTTTGTTCCTCCATCCCTAAGCACAAATGAGTGGTTGCTGCCAATGAGCTGCAGAGCCTGAGCTCGTTGTAGTTTGTGGGGACAGCCCATGCCATCGTGCAATGCATTTATTGTTCAAGCTTTACATGACAAACTATTGTTAGTCACAAAAATTCAGCTTGAAACTTTGTACGATCTCCAGGTGGTCCAAAAAGGCACATTTTCCTCTCATGCGTTTAAAAATTAGCAGTCTGCATTGCTTTAGGAGTCAGCAGTACAATGCTTCATTGCCCATGAACTGTGCATTGAAGCGAAGGGAACGTCCTGACGTTCCATGAGCTTTTTTGTACAACTGAACCACCATTCCGGCAGGCTCGCTACTGTTCATGGGCCTCTCCGGTGTCAGGAATCCTGTTCTCATACGCATGAAGGCCCTGCGCAAGCGTGCTGATCATTGAAATGCTTCATCTCCCTCAAAACCTCCATGATTCATGGCTGTAACCAATGGTTTTCAAAGGAAAACCAAGGACAAAAGCAGCATTTCGACCCCAGATTACTACTCCAACAGCGTGTTTCACACCAAAGACAAGGTTTACACCCTTTCTGTGGAGGTATTCTCGGGGAACAGTAACATGGCAGCAGTTAAAGAGGCTGACCCATGACCGGACCCAAACCGCCCATATGCTGTGGTTCTACGGATTAGGTACAAGTTTGGTGCTTCTGATCTGCTACCAGACCGTGCCCATTAGCCTTGGCTACGGATGTTGACCTTAATTACTGATCCTGCCTTCAAACCAACTCATCATGTTTCCACATGTCAGGTTTGGATCTTTGGATCAAACACATTGGCTTTGTTGGTGGAGGCCGAGCTGATTCAATCTAAATCTGAAACATTGCCACCCTTGCTCTTTGGTATTTGGTACTTGCTGCTATCATTGCATTGCAGGAGATGGCACGATAAGGTTAGACAAACGAATGTTAAAAGAAGATGGACAGACTGGGATATCAATAAGCTTTTGCAAAGGAGGTCCAGAATCTCTCAGGAAGCTTCAGGTTCTCTAGACTTGGAAGAATGGACACACAAGCCACAACAATACCATGGAAGACAATTGATTGGCTTGGCCCGTGTTGGAGGAAAGCCCAAGGCCGACACCCTGGGACAGTAGCAAACTCCAGCCAAACCCAATCTTGAAACTGAGTTCTTCAACCCAACCTCAATTTTTTTTTTTTAAAAAAAAAAAAAAAACACAGGTTTAGAATTAGAGTCATTCAAGTTAAATGACATCAGGTTGGGTTAGATCGAGTTGGTTGGTTCAATTGGACAAGCCACATGTAAAGGCTCTCGTGACATTTAAATTTCTAACAACAAAACAAAATAAACTAGGGACAACAATGTGTGAATATAAAATAAATTTTACTTTTACATTGTTTGTATTGATATGGAATCCTATGAACTAATTTATATTTTACCAGATCTGAGTGGAGATTACTCAAGTGTAGTTAAATCAAACTCTCTCTTTATACACTCTAGCGGATCTCTATTTAGATATAGTTAAGTTTACATTAAATGATGGGATTTTTACATCGATAATTAAAGTTGTTAGATAGGATCTACTGCTCTATCATGCTTAAAAATTTAAAATTATATTATTAAAAAATTTTAACCCATGCATCAAGTAGTAAAAGATGAATAGTTTAAATAAGATAAAATAATACATACTTTTTAACCATTTGATACATGGGCCAGGAAGCTTCAAATCACATAATTTTTTTATTTTTAAGCATTTTAGAGATAGTAAATCACATCCAATAATTTTAATGATTATTATGAAATCTTCATCTTCTAATCTAACCTAGCCATAACCAAATCTAAGTAAAGATCTACTTGAATATAGCCAAGCCATATAGGTGTGCTAGATATGCATATGTATTAGATATGATATAGTACCTCTAAAATAATTAAATATAAAACATATGTGATTTGGAAACTACTAGCTTATGCATTAAGCAGTTGAAAAAAAGAAAATATGTATTATTTACAGTTTATTTAAACTATCTAATTCCTCAATAACTTGATTAATTAGTAAAAGGTTTTCAAATCACATAATTTTAATACTTAAGAAATTTAAAAATAGTAAATGATATCTAACATATTAGAATATTGATGAGGAACTTTTATTATCTAATTTAGATCTAAATAAAGATCTACTTGAGGGTAGCTAAGCATGCATATATATATATATATATATATATATATATATATATATATATATATATATATATATATAAAGAGAAAGAAAGAGCTGAACTTGGCTACTTTTAAATGTAACCAAGTTCAAGATCCAATCACCTTTCTCACTTTTGGATTTATACGAATTCTGAAGCTACTCAACTATTTTCATTTTTTTCATCTTTAGAATTCGTGAATTAGATAGATCCAAAGGTGAGGAAGGTGATCGAATTTAAATTTAACTATACTCGAATATAGCCAAATCTAACTATACATACACATGAGTGCGCATGTATTTGGGCAAGTTATTTAATGCTTAACCCAAATCCAAGCAAGTAAGTTAATGATTTTTAGCCCTAACACAAACTTGGTTCATTTCTGATAGCACTTCTATTGATTTCTAATTCCCCTGTCCAAGTTTCACACTTGAAAGATTACCATGCTAACCTTAGATCACTAATGATCCTTATCTTAGAATAATTTAATCCTTGTTGATTTAATATCACTACATTTGATACATTATATCTTCATAATTAACGATTCCTAAGTATCAACAATTGACCTGTTTGGTATGCTAGAGAATTCTAAGATTAATGACCATGTAATACTGAAATTACTTTTGGTATATCTTGCAACTATCATAATATTATTTATTGTTTCATATTATTTATTATAATATTAAGATTAAATTATAATAGTATTATTATAATTTTATATTATATTATATATAATGTTATAATGTTACATTATATTATATTGATTATTGTTATAATATTATAATCAAAATATTATAATATAGTAATATTATATTGCAATGTTTCGATATTATTTTCCTCCTATTTTTGACTAAATAAATTGTTCTATAGTAATTTAAAATTCAGTTTCTTTTGTTTTTGATGAAACCTTGACAAATTGGAAAGAGTCTCATAAATTGTCAGATTTATTTATTTATTTTTGGCAATACCTAGAGATATCATTATTTTTCCTTACAGAAGTGAAATATTTTTGTTCATAAATTTCATCCCAAGATCATTGTCCTATAGATAAGAATCTTAAAGATAGGAATGACCGAATTGGATGTTAATTCTAGAGGTAAAAGTAATATAAGATTGATGAGATCCAACCAAATGCCATCAATGATCCAGCTGGATAGACAACCTAACCTGTACCAAACGCCTCAAAAGGTACCATACAAACCGAGCGATACTGTAAAAAGGACAGCCAAATTGCTGAGCTACCAGGACCTCGGACACTAAAGGATATTGATTCTGTGAAACCCAGCTAAAAACCTGGGTGCTCTACCTTCCCCTGCCTTGATCCGTTACTCTTTATCTCTTCAGACTTTCGAACTCTTCACATATCTTTATAACGACGAGATTCGCATTAAGGAGGTTAGATTGCCTGGGGAGTTTTACTTCCCAAAAACATTTAGAACAGAAAGTGAGAATTTTTGAAAACAAGAAAAATGAGACACCATTTCCCATCACATTTATCCTGGATCTAATCAGAAAATTATACCACAAACCCAAGCCATTCTGACCAAAACACTTTTTATGATAATTTCCACCTTCCAGCATCTCCCACCCTCCCTTGTTGATGTGGAAAGTAACATGAAGTCGGATTAGTTATATTCCCACAATAACCTACATACATTACAACAGTTGCTTTTGTGAGGAAGATCAAATCTTCCACAAAATCTGCACGTATAGGAACAATATATTCACACTTCGAACAGAAACTGGATGATCTAAATATTATCACTTGAATGAACTATAGCAACTCCGGATTTATGCAGTTCTCCACAACTCTTTTGGCAGCCTCCATGTTCTGTGCCAATAAATGGAGACTCTGGGCCATGATGGGAACCCAGAACTGTCCTTTGGAGGCTCATCAGCCACTCCCCCTACAAATAAAGGCAGCCATACATACCTGGAATCCCTCAGCTCTGCCGGATTCCATCGATCTGCCATGAAGATGAATGAACTTGGCAATCCTGGCAGTGGGACTACAAATGTGCTCTGAGCGAAGAATGTTGTCCACCTGAGAATCTTATTCCCTCCAACACAGGGATTTCCCATCCTTTCCCAAGGGCCCATGATCGACTCTGCTGCATGAACCAATGCTCTGTTTGGAGCCCACCCTGAACAACCGGAGGTGATCATGTAGTAGATTCCCTCATACTTGAACAGAGCAGGAGCTTCCCGACGCTGCCCTACCAGAATCCTCCTCATCATTCTTGTCACATTAAGGTAGTCATCGGTCAATGGACCAATATGAAGCTCACTGTTGTTCTTGGAAGAGTAGATAAGATAGGTCTTCCCATCATCATCTTTGAAGATAGTCATGTCCCTACTGTCAAAACCATGTGGGCGCCTGCTATATAGGTATCTGAAAGGTCCTGTCGGGGAGTCACTGACGGCCACACCCACTGAAGCTTTGGTGTAGTTAGCATCATCTATGTGCATCCACATGACATACTGACCACTTTTGTCATTGTATATCACTTTGGGTCTCTCAAGCACATTGGATACATGCAGATCATGGGTGGCATTGTTTTTTTCTCCTGGCAACACAATGCCTTCATTTGTCCATTCCCATAAGTCCTTTGAGGAGTAGCAACTAACTCCAATGATGTCAACCTGGGAAAGAATGAAGCATTTATGAGTTTAGTTTAAAATTTGTGATAGCTTATTAAGCCCAAAATGTAAACCCTAGACTAGAGATATCATTCAGAGGAAGAACATCCAAGTAAACATTTTAGTTGACTTTGAAGCACAGTTAATGCAGACTCTTCAGACATCTTATAATGTCATTGGTAACATAGAACTAATGAATTCTTCGATTATTTCTCATGGTTAGATAAAAAAATATGTAGCAAATCATATGGGTATCAGCTGAGCCACATAAAACTCAATAAAACAAAAGCCTCAGGGAAATATTCATTTTTTAATTGAGCCAACTTAAGCTGTGAACCAGCTCCTTAATAAAAACAGTGTACCACAATTGTTCCACTCATGTCATGTCAGCCTCAGTGATACTTCTCTTTTATGTACAATCACAAACTTGTATGCAATCATTTCAATCTCGCTTATGTAAGATTAATGCCATCAGCCCCATGAGAGATTGGAATTTTTCACCAGTACTCTCTAATTTCATGCAGAATTACAACTGCAGATCCATGGATGCACCTCTGCCATACTATTTAATAAAACTATCCAAGCAGATTGGAATAACATACAGAATGTATATTTATATGCAATAGGACCAAGATAGATGTGTCCTCAAGTTTGATTTGGTTGCTACCAAAGCAAAATCTACTGGAATCACAGTCAAGCAGACATTAAACGCCACTGATTCTACACCATTAATAACAAATGAAGATAAAATTCCTACATTTAGCCTGAAGTAGCTTGATCCTGGTGATGTCCCAAAGAGAGCATATTTGAGTGATTTATGTTGCCGAAAATCAGCTATTAGTTGACCACCTGTTTCATGGAAGTAGTTTCCTTGGGTTCAACTTTTAGACCAGCTTGCCATAAACCGTCAATAATCCTTAGTGTTAATGCGCAGTATGTGATCGTTAGCTTTTTAGACAAATAAAAGTTCTGTAATTAATTGTCCACCATGCAGCCATGCAGCTGATTTTTTAAAAATGGATACAGGAAATATTCTTGAGCTTATCATTCTACTTATCAAGCATGGCTGCCTAAAAGTCTGACCACTTAGTAGCTACCATCAAATATTGATAAGTCAGATATCACTTTCAACAACTGAGAAGCTCCAGCTTCACTGAAGATGAATGCTAGTCCTTGAGGCACCTCACCACCAAACATGCCCACAACACAGTTATAAGCATGACCACAATAGCCTAGTTGAAGTTGGTCCAAGAGAGCTCTACTCACAGCGCTAGTTATACACCTAATCTACTAAATCAATCCTTACTTTAATCAGTTCTATTTGTTTTCTTCTTTGATATATAATTTTCATAAATCACCACTAAAATTATTAATCAACCAACTGAAAGTACTTGGCAGACAGTCATATCTAACATATTTTGGAGGATTTGAGGACAAAATACAAATAGCCATCATAATCCATCAAAGAAGCAAAAATAAGAACTTGTTCTTCTGAATGTTAAATTCTAGATGCTCGCATGTGGATAAAAAATAAATCACTTTCTGAATGACATTAAGAAACTAGAACGAGTATGGTCACACATCACGATCACCAAATAGGCATATAATGACCCTAACCTGAACTCTTTTGAACAGCTTTAACAAGCAAGATTCAGTCATTTCACACACAAAGTTGACAATCACAAATATGGAAACCTCATATTAAAAAATGTGTTGTGCAAAAGAGCATGATCCTATAAGATTTTAATCTTACAGAAGAAGGGAATGAGATGCTTGCACCAATTTAGGAGCAGAATAGTCATTTTGCTTGTTAGAAAATAATGCATTTCCTCACCAAGATAATAGTGGCAGAGAGGAGCACAGGTTTGCTCATAAGACATGCAAAAGAATGTCCTTGCATGCTGTATATCATACATTTTTCAAAGGGAGATTAATAGAAGGCAAGTTACATCATAAACAACACCACAAGCAATAACATATCTCCACCCCATCTTAAACATGATTGATCAACCAATGTCACTCAAAGTAGATAAAATATTGAGCCATGCTACTTTAGTAGGCTTGCAAAGAAGTCAACAAATTGGAGCTAATGTGAAGTTAGTCACTGTTACGAAATGATGACAAACCAGATGGTCCCTCCTACTGTTCTTTGTCAAATATAAGGAAAGTTGGAAAGGTTGCAATAATCCTCTCTATCTAGGCATTAAATATTAGGAATTTAGATCAATTTCATTTTCCTTACTACTTCATTGTTAGTGGCATATTTGGGTATACCTTTACTTGTCCTATTTACATGGGAGCTCATGAATAATAAAGGTCCTCCCCCCTCCCTGTGCATGCGTGCATGCGTGCATGTGTGTATATTATTTCTTTATTGTTTTACTTTCTCTATGCTTTTTAGGTACAATATCTGCTGTACCTAACTAGTGGACCGGCTATGACATTTTATGGAGTTTTAAGGGGCCATGACAATCAAAACAGGTAAAGGCCCTCTCACACAAATGTGAGTAGAAAAGTATATTTTAGACAACCCTCGAGGTTATGATGCATTGAAGTCCAAAAATTTGCCCATAAATAAAAGAAGATAACTATATATGTTCATGATGAAGTTCCCAAGCTGCCATCAGAAAACAGACAAGGAATTAAAAGGATCAAAATAGAAGTGTTAGTCAAAATAGCAATCAACCATAACTTCAATTCACTCCAAAAGGACTGGACTTCTATTAATCTGATTAGCACTTGCTTTATCTTTGCACATGATCCCTAGGAAAGAAGGGCCTATAGGTCAGTGTTGTCAAAGGCACGTCTAATGTCAAAGGCATGCCTTAGACACGCCTAAGACGCAAGGCGACAAGGGTTAGGTCCTTCTTATATTATAAGGTGCGCCTAAAGTATAAGGCACTATGTACCAAGGATTAGGCGCTTCTTAAACCTTAGGCAAGGCACTTTCATCTAAGCATACATGAGGTAAAAAAGATGCATTCTTTTGATCTGATTTGAAACGTAAGAAAAGCATACCTTATGTTATATTTATAATATTTTTTAAAATCTATCATATTTAGCAGACTATGTTGACTTTATAATACACTATCCCATGCACAATTATTTTCCAACCCTATGAAAAAACTAAAAATTAAAAGACAAAGAGATAAAACACCAAAAATTATGCTATATGTAAGAAAGAAAAGGGAAAACATCAAGAGACTACAAATTTCAACTAAGAAAAAAAAGGCTTTCTATTGAGCTAATAGGCTAAATATATTACTATTATAATTTTTTTAGCTTTTTTCTATTATGTGTTATAAGTCTTACTTATATAAATTATTCTATCATTTATTTCAAAAATGTATACCTCATTTCATTCAGGCAAGCACCTTGTATTTAGGCTCCAAGAATCCTTTGCGCTTAAGTGCACATAGCCCTTTTAACAACACTAGTATAAGTGCAAAGTAATTTCTTTATAGCTATATAAGCTATGATACAATACTTGAACTTAACGCTAGAGCAAGAGAAAAATCTTAAAGTGTGTTTGGTTTTCCAAAACATACTTATTTTTCATTTTCATTTTCATAGAAAACAGAAACACTTGTGAAAACATGTTTGGTGATTGAAAATGAAAATATTTTTTTAGAAAACATAACTCTAAAATAGCAAAAACCTGAAAATAATTTAAATGTATCTTCAATTCAGCACTTGTTTTATCACAGAAACAAAGAATTATAGTCATAAGATTCCTCAGGAAAGAAGAATGCATAAGTGCAAAATAATTTCTCTATAGTTGTATGAGTTATTACAATACCTAAAACTGGCACTAAAGCAAGAGGAAAACCTTAGGGTGTGTTTGCATTTTGAAGATAGTCTTTTTTTATTTTTATTTTCATAGAAAATAGAAAACACTTATGAAAATGTGTTTGGTGATTGAAAATGAAAACAGTCTTTTAGAAAACACAACTCTAAGATAGCAGAAAACTACAAACAGTTTAAGATGTCTTCATTTTCTATTATAACAAAAAAGAGAATAGAAAATAAAGGCTAGAGAACTTGAAATTATGGAAGTGAACAGTATTCTCTTTTTACTTTTTCTTGCCTATCATTTTAAAAGGCGTCATTTATAATGAAAATAAAAATATTTTTGTTTTCACTTACCAAATGCATTTTCCTAAAGACCAGAAAGCAAAAAAAATAAAGTTATTGTCAGAAGTTGAAAACGGAAAAATGAAAATAAAAAATATTCTCGAATACCTAATGCAGCCTTATTTTCTGCTTTTTCAAAATATGACAAGAAAAGAAGATGCAAAAGCAAGTGGTGTAATGCCAACTGTTGGAATCACAAGCCAAATTAGCAGAAGTGAAGTCTTGAGTTACAGCAAGGCAAAAGCATATACAAGAAAATCACAGTTATATAAGAACTATTAGATAATATGCAAAAGGACAGCATGCTAGATAAAGCTAAAAGCACCATCAAACTGGTTCACCATGCAAGCTACATCTAGAAGCATTGTCAAACTGGCTCACCATGAAAGCAACATACACAGTACCCAATCAAAGATGGTTTAAACATCTATAGACATCCAATAATAATGAGATTGAGTAAGATGAATAAGGGGATTGCATTATTCGAATGAACAAATGAGGTTCCAGTAAGAATCAATGTTGCATTTATGATAAATTAGGCATACCTAATTAGATCAAATTCATGCAAATCTATTAACAACCACAGTGAGAAAAGAGAAGCTAACCTCCCAACACAAATGTGATGAAAGGACTCAAAGGACTGATGCCCATTTCAAACTAAGGTGGTGATTCAAATGGGACAGTGGGAAATGCAGAGATAGATGTGCATCATTCAAAGCATTATCACCCATTTGCCAACATAAAGAAAAAGAACTATGATGTGCTGAAGGAGTTTCAAGTTATTTAACATAATAGTAATAGTTCTCATGAAAGAGAGCAGACCTTGGCGCAATCCATTGTGACCTAAATGTCGTGGGTTCAGAACACAAAAACAATTTCTTTGCATGCGAGAGTAAGCCTGCATACTTCTTACCCTCTATGTAGTGACAGAAGCCTTGTGGATTGGGCTGCGTTTTTTTTAGCAATAGTTCTCATGAAATGCTGGTGCAAAGGATGGTATCAAAAATGTTCAAGTGAAGCAAAGGAGACTTGTTTAATTTTTTAAATGGCACAGACAAGTGGACATTTAGCAATGAATTTGACCATAAAAGAAAAGTGAGCAAAGAATAGGAAAGGCCAATAGGGAGTTACATGCTGGCATCTTCGAAAATGTGACTGAAGAAAAGGCATCCTATTAATTCATCAAATAGATGGACCAACCATGATCCATGATAAGGCAGCATAATGGCCTTTTTAAGCAGATGTGCAAAGGTCTCATCATAATCAATGTTATTGAAAAAACATTATTACCAAACAATTATTTTCAATTTTCCAATGTAAATATGATTAGAAATAAAATAATGAGGAGCTTGATGGCAATAGAGATGAATTTATCATGCATGCACATGTGCTGAGATGCCAAATTCATTTCACTGGAACTTAGAAGAATAAAGAAACATTTACACGAGTTGGTTCATAAAATCTCTAATGGATGTCTAAGCAAGCAGATGAGCAAATTAGTTTGGTTCAAATGCTCTGGTAGCAGTATACAACGTTGAACCTCCATTGTTTTTTGGAGACAGATCTTTGCTGTCACCTTCTCCAAGTATTTGTTTCATGTGTATGCTGGGTGTTTTGTGGGGTTTTTTGGTCCAGGGACAGGGAAGATTCATAGAGCTTTAGAAAAAGGCAGTTCCTCTAAAAAGAAAGATGCGTGCTTTTTGTCATAATCATGCATCACAAGATCGTTGTTTTTAAAAGATGTTTGATAACATGAAATGCATAAGAATATCCATTACTTTGTCTCTCATAAATGAGAGAATGAGAGTTTGTCCATGCCTCTCTCTCACACACACACAGGGGGGGATGGATTATTTGATAAAGGATGAGATCTTGTTGACTTCTCCTTTGAATTTTTAAAGAATTAAGAAGTTACCAAAGCTACATAGAAATTAAGTGGTGAAGGAAACGGTTTAGAAAATATGGCTATAGATAGACTATGCAGATACCTAGAAAGCCCACTTAAATATTGCTGAAAAGTATCAAAATCCCATATTCTGACTTGTGTTATGGAACTAAGTACTCCTCAAGTGTTGCTTTGATTAGTAAATGCAAGAAGAGATGAGTAGACAAAGATAAAGACGTTTAAAATCTTAAAAGAAAGGATTGAATTCTGTAATAGTCACCATAAGGAAAGAATCTTGCAAGACAAATGCATTCTTTATAATTCAACAATTTGCATGATATCCATTATAGATAGAAGACTATTCTTGAGTATAACTTGTTATAACACACATATGCATGCATGCCTGCAATTTGCCCATTTATATGTTTTGCATTCTTTATATGACACTACACATCTGGGAGGAAAAGAATTTTACAAGATGAACACATTCTTTACAATGCAACAATTTGCATGATATCCATAATAGTATGGTAGACTATTCTGGTGTATAACTATTTACAGCACACATATGTATCCATGTTTGCATATTGGCCATTCATGTGTCTTGCATTCTTTATATGACACCATACATTGAATCATTGACTTCGCAATTGTCATGTGGTGAGTTGTACATTGGGTTTCAGTCTTGAGATTGTACATATTGACTACAAGTGACTAACAAGACTGTTTATTTAGTCTGATAATTGCTCATTGAATTTCAGTCTCCAATACCACACACTATTATATCATAGTTAGGTAGAAACATAACACAAGAAAACACAAGAACTAAAGGACAGATTTCTCGTTGATATAATCATTATGCATCGCTTTCCTGTTTACAAACACAAGAAATAAAGGACAGATTTCACGTTGATATAATCATTGTGCATCGCTTTCCTTTGTTTACAAGCCATAAAATGGTGGTATAATGATCAATATAACGGTTCTAGACACTAGATTTGTCCTTGCACTATGAATGAATTTTGCAATTGCACATACACAAACTTAAAATGATGATAGTCTAAACTCTGGGAACAGCAACTTCATGAATTTAGTTGTGCAACAATCAAGCTCGTAGTTCTTTTACCATGTACCCCTCTCTGATCCCAACCCTAGAATTAAAAAAAATACTTGATACCCCAGAATTTTATCATATCGATCAATATGCTATGATCCATGATCTTTCATGGTAGTAGATTTTGCAAAGATTGATACACAGGCTATTCCTTTTCTAAAGTTATACTATTCTAGATAATGTTATTATGACTATAAATAATTTAATATTTTCCACTGATGTTTATCAAAACCAATGGTTAGTTTACCAGTATATGCCATCTTGTGCCATAAATAATGCGGATATTTTATGTATACCAGTACAGCACATGAAGTGCATCTTATGTTTGCATGTATAAATTGTACAGTGCAGTATTGGGTGTTCTGCTGCGCATCGCTACAATAAAGTTGAATATGTGACGGCAAATATGCTACATGATGAATCACATAGTCAAAACTAAATTTCTTCATCCAAGAAGGAAAGGCAAACTCTCATGTCTAGAAACTCTCATGTCTAGAACTCTTCCAAACTCATTTGGAACCAAATTTGAATTTGGATCAATCATTTGGACGTTAAGTAGCACTAAAATAGAATTTCAGTCCATAATTTGAAGAGGTGAGACTGAGTTTTAGGAGTTTTCAGGATTTTTTTTTCCACCTAAATAACAAAATTCTTCGCATAGAAATGTTGGACCAAGTGGTACACCCAAGCAACACAAGTTCTTAGCTAAGAAGGAAATGGCTAAACAAGCAGGAAATCAAATATGAGCATACCTTCGTATTTCACATGGCAATGTTATCGAAAATAAAGCAATGATATTAATTTATGCCAACAATGTCAGCAGCATTTTGGGTTTAGGGTAAGGCTGAGGGCATGCCAGTAGCACTGTAGGTATAACTTAGAAATGGAATTATGCAGTACCACCAAGTGATTGTCTAGACATTGTGGAAAAGATATCCAGACATGGTGAATATATAGGGCAAGGGTGAGGGCATAGCACTATAGGTAGCACCATTGACGGAGCATACAAATGGAATTATGTAGTAGTATGATATTGTGAATAACAGACATATAGGTGATGAATGGACTGTACTTGAACAATCTTGTAATGTGAGATGCAATGTTCAAGGGGTGATGACGATGACAACGAGCCACTATTACATCAAATCGTGCATCTGGATATACCAAAAAAGGGGTTAACAAGGGTGTAGGCAAAAAGCAGAGCTAGATACATATTGGGCACTTCCAATACATGGAAGACTCACTATATCAAATTGTTGATTTTTAGCATTGACAAAATCTTATTCTTTAATAGCAAGTCCAACATGGCACTCCAATAAAATCCCAACATACTCGCATTAGACAAGGGCTTTCATGTTCTTGGAGCTTGGTTGAGGACTAAGATATTAAAAATTTCATGTATACCATGATATCATGCAATTTGGGCTAAGTTTGTGGTGCAAAAGGGCTATGTATTTCGATTTCACTATAATTTAAGCCATAGAACACTAATCTAAAGTTACAAGTTCAAAACAAGATACAAGAAATGAGATATTTGCCCCAGCAGCTATCCCAATTTCTTGATACCATGGTATGCTGTGCCGATGCATGCCACCCCATGCCGAGTATACCCTACCACATCTGTACCAAATCGAGACTAGATACCAGTGCATCAAGTCTCCATACACTAAACTAACCCACATACCTAGCATATCGACATTGTACCAATGTGATGCTAGTGCGAGATTCAATACCAAGATAGCGAACCTTGCTTATTACATTCATTATGAATACCAATGGCATTTCACACACCTATAAAACCTTTTGGCAGCTCATTTTAATGTCATATAAACATTTCATGCTCCTCACTACTTAAACAAGGAAATAAGCATTCTCATTTGACTGATGATTTATCAGATTGCCCACTAGCATAGAATTTCTTGTTGATTCCCGAGGCAAGTAAGCATTTTTATTTGTAATTTATCTGGGAAAGCAAAATGCAATGACATCCCAAATGAATTGACTGTGTCCCTAGTACATAACTTTCACAATTTTTTTCCTGTTCTTGGATTTTGCGACTATCTTTAATGAATCAAGATGAGAAAAAACAAAATTATTGAATGTGAAATTAAATTTGCATCACTTTCTCGATCTCACAACAAAACTAAGTTTTACAACTGTTGCAGAGGTAGAATATGAAAATAACCTAATGGTACAGGAAACTGAAATTATTAATTTCTCTTGATAATATATCGCATATAAATCTTTGAGTTATTACTCAGAAATACAACTTGACAAACTTAAAATTGCCAAGGGTTGAAAAATTGGGATACCTTTCCAGATATAAATTATGCTATATGTTGTTTTCGACTATAATGAAAGGAAATCGTCTGGGCAAACCAAAAATTAAGCAAAACAAATTTTATCTTCCAACTGACCCGTGCCACTGCTCTCCTGTGTGCATGGTAAGTTGGACCATCTTTGTTCTCCCCATACCAGTAGTAGGTCTTTGTCCTCTCATCAAATAAAATTCCCCCTCCATGTGCTTGAATAGGATTTCCCTCTGTGTCCAACCACAGTCTACCTGCATAATAATGCATGCTATCGTTCCCTTTCTTATGTGGGTCCATTGCACTCTTTCGATCAGGAAAGAAATAGGCATGCAATTCAGAAGATTCATTTAAGAATTCTTGAACCACTGAATGCGGCTTTCGTGGTCCCCTTCGTCTCAATGCACGAGGTGACCGCTTTACTCGAGGTGGCAGCAAATATAAATTCTCTTCTTCGATCTCTTCCAATTCCCTGGTGATAGACCGATGGCTTGAACCAATATGGAACTCTACCTTGTCCTTTTGATGGATCAGGGAATAGAAATGAACCATGAGGATGCATCCCACCAAGCTCCATAGAACTAGAAGTATAGAGCATCTGCTTCCTGCATTGCAACAGAAAGCAGATGATTTTCGGTGTTTGTTCCTCATCATCATTCTCCCTTTATTTTATCTCCAAAACAATGCTGCAGTAATAAAAATATAACCTATATAGATCCAAAGTGAATCCAATCAAAGTCACATCCTAGTCTATCCATTAATTCCAACATTGAATAATGAATATTTCATTAAATTTTCAACAAAAAAATTTACACAAGGAATAAAAGTAGCACATATATACTCATATGACATGAAACAGTAGCACTAAGCTATCAGTAAGGAATTTCCAACCATGAGTAAAAAATTATCAGATAAGGTATTTACAGAACCTTAGTAGAAACTGAGAGTATTCTAATCAAGCAAAAAAGCCTCTAGATCATAATCGCAGGTCCCCATAGCGCCCAACCTCACTATTGCATCAAAGCTCGCTCTCAGGGACAAAAAAAAGTATATAATTTTAAAATTGCCAGGGCATTGAGGTTGAAATAATTCATCTTCCCCAAACTCGAACGAAGTTCAAAATCAAAAAAGAGAATAAAACATATAGGTCATCTAAGACTGATGTTGTCTACCCAATAAAGTTTCCAAGAGACAGATCACAAAATCAAGATCATGCCCTCGAAAAAGAACAAAAAAAAAAAAAGTATATTTCTAATCTATGATCAACCAAAAATATACCTTGAACCATGTTCACAAAATTCAGTAACGAATCCGAGTGAGAACCATATAATCCTTATTTCAGGGAAAAAAATAGTGAGCAAAAAAGATCGCCATTCCTCCCGGAGAAAAAAGCCAGAACTACATAAAACGAAAGGTCAAAGCCGAAGACCGACCTCCAAACTCAACCTGAAGCAAGCCATCAAAGACCAACAACCAAATTCCAATGCCCAAACCAAGCTCAACATCCAATCAATAACCAATATAAATCAAGCCCGTAAGGAAGAAAAATTTAGAAATCACAAATCGAACGAAAAAAATCTCAGTAAATCTTAAAAAAACCAAACAGAACCGACCTAAAAGGATCCTGGCCGCTGGGTATTGATTTACAGCTACGGAGAGTGATCTTGCCGTCTCCACCATATTTACGACGGGGGCTCAAGGCAATCTAGGTTCGCCTCTGTCTCCCCCCCATACCATACACTCGCTGCTCAGCTGTCCGCAGGTCTTGCTCTGGGGAAGGTTGGTCGTCCCTTTTAGGTAAGGACTGGGGAAGGATATCCTCCCTTTTTCCTCTTGCCCTTTTTACGACATTGGACTCCGTCGTCTTAATGGGAGTTTAAAGAGACCGTGCCGCCCACGGCACGACGTGGGCCATGTTGAACCCAAGTTCACGTCAGACACGGCCTGGATTCTTGCATCGGGCTCAGACCGAGGATTTTAGGCCCATAAGAGCTGCATATTTTTACTAAAACACCTCATTTAACCGTCATAAACAAATATATTTTGAAAGTATTTGGATCAAATTAATATAAAAAATTAATTTTTAATAGGTTAGGGGTCAGGATTCCATTGATTGAACCATGGCCCATGAAATAATGGCATACTGGCCGGTCTGGCATGGCCCGTTTTATAACTGAGGTTTGGCTTGTTTTACTGTAATTATTCCTATTGATGATAATAATATTTTTAAAATTATTAAAAAAAATCTGCACCATTCTCATTTCTCCTTGACCAAATAATTCGTCAAATTATTGATAAAAATTTAATTATTTATATTTTTTCTTAAATTTTATGATTTACTTGTTTGTTATAAAGCATCCGTGCAAGAACTATTTGTGAAATATAATTTAATGATATTAAGGACCATTTTTAATGTTGTAGCTTGTTTTTACTTCTCAAATGCCTAATTTCTCATAGATAGCTATGTAAATATTTTAATAAACACGTTTATTCTGGGTCTTTTAAATTTTTATTTATGCCAAATTCTTCTTGAATTTCTTGAATTTAGAAATTCTAGCATTAGCTAAATTATTTTTATATGATGAATTTGTCATTTTGAATGAAGTGAATTAATGCACTCCAATCCAAATTAGACTCATAAGTTACAATTAAACTAGTCTAGTCCAAACTAGATCAAGTTTGAATCAAAATACCTAACACCCTCGAGATATGGATATAAATGAATCATTCCAAACCATAACTAGAATGTTGTCTCATTGGTCTTGATCTTTCTTGAATTTAAGAAAATAATCTATATTTAGTAAGTAGTTTCTGCTTTTGATTACTTTACATGTTAATATTAACCATAATTAGTAATTAATACATTTCTAACAACTTTTGGTTGCCTAAGATTAATTCATAACTTGATTATCTCTATTATAGTAGATCCCTAGATCCAATTAACATTAACAAATCATTTTTTTTATACCTTCATGTAATATATCATTCTAACTTTTGATGTCTTCATATATTTTGCCACAATTATAAGGAGAGTGTAATTATTAAAAAAAAACACAACATTTACGCCCAAATTCATTTCTTGTAATCCAACAAAAAGTATTAACAAGCATTAGAATTTCACCATATTTTTTGTTTAGTTCCTTCTGTTCGTTCTAAGGCTTACTCCACTTTTTTTCTATGTTTTGTTTTAATTTTACATCAAATAGGATTAGAGTACCTAGATCCTCATCTTGGTTGCCTTATAGTTTCTAAGGTCCTAAATCATATGCCTTAGAAAGCTAGGAGGTAACCTTCCTGACTAGCACCTAAAATTTTCAATTTAGTGTATGATGCACGTAATATATAAAATATAATTTATAGAAAAGAAATACCATGAAAAAAATTACTATATGAAGTATATTAAAAATCAACAAAAATTACTATCTCATTCTTAGATGATGATAGGGTCCATGTATTACATACTAGCAATTTTGCAATAATATCAAAGAGCATATCAAGTTTTCTTTTGAAATAAAATGATTAATAGTTTATTGAATGCTTGAAAATAAAGAGATAAATTGTTAAAGCATTCATCTATGTGCAAATAGTTAGGATATAAGAAGTTTTGTAAGTAGCTACTAAGAACTTTGCAAAATAATTAGAACTGCAGACAGGTTGAATCGAGTTAGGTCATGTTCGATACTAATTCAACTCAATTTTATATTCAGGTCTTGATTTTAGACTTAGACCCAACCCATTTGTTGAGTAGGTTGGGTCGGATTGGGTTTATGGAAGAAACTTTAAACTCAATAAGAGATTCAGGTTTACTCGAATCCAACCCAAAATATTATATTTGAATCAAGCATATAACTATTTTTTTATTTCTAAAATCTAGTAATTGATAATCAAATATAAATTCATTAAAAAATTTAAATGAGATTAAAAAGGATCAACTTAAACTTAAATTTTTATTCAAAAACTTTTAATTCTATCTAAATAAATTATTATCCTTAAGTTTATAAATTATATATTTAAAATATTTATTGATATGCTTAAAGACATTATAGATAAGAATCCACCTAAATATATAATAAATATAAATATTTAGATATTATTAGAGAAAAAAATATAGGAGGAGATCTAATTATTAAGATGAAAAAAAATAGTTTGAATTATAATTTATTTAATTAATTTATAAAGATAATTAGAGTAAAGAAAAATAAAATTTATATAATTAAGATTTATGAATCAGGATAAATCAAGTTTAGGTCGGTTCGAGTCAAAAAAAATAAAATTCAAACCCGATTTGAAATTTATACTAGGTCCAATTTTCAAATCTGACCCAACCCATGAGTCTTTAAATACGTATTAAGTTAGGTCTAATCAGATTGAGTCTAATCGAATTGGGATTGGATCAGGTCATGGGTCAAGCCAACCCATTTATAACCTTAACAATAATCCATATGCCTATATTTTTATTATGAGTCTATCTTTTTCCAATATTTTATACTAGATGAAGCAAAAAATAAGAAAAAACTAATTACTAATATGAAATAGAAGGCTAGATTACTTTACTTAGCCACAAGGTAAATCAACCTACATTAATGACATGATCATCTGATTAAAGAAAAAATAAAGAGTTGTTTTAAAGATAAAAAAACTCTCAAATATGGTTAGAAGGTAAGATTGGAATATAACTCTTTACTTCTTTTTATTCCCTTGATCTCAGTATCTTTTTCTTATTCCCTTCGCTTTAGTGTCCGTTTGTACTCTCTCTCTCTCTCCATGGTTATGTTTGATTGCCATACATTTTCATAAGAAAATATCTTTTCTAGAAAAGTGATGAACTGTTGATGTTTGATTGACATTTTCAATCTGATCAATGAAAAGTATCTTTTTCGAAAGAAGTTACTTTCTTATAACTGTATAGAAAGCTGCATCCCATGGTATGGATGGAAAAAGACTTTTTCATAGCAAAGAGCTTTTTTAGGTACCTATAAAGCTTTTGTCTTAAAGAGTTACTCTTTTTTTTTATTCTTTCTCTCTTCCTACTACACCAACCCATCTTTCTCTTATGTTTGCTCCTTTTTTTTTCTCTTATTTTCCTCTCTCCCCTTTTTCCCTTTCCTCTTCTTCATTATCTCTTTTCATCCCTTTCCTCTTTCTCACCATTGCCCACCACTATCTCATTGATCATTATTGCATAATGGCCATTATCGTTCTACTAATTATTAGGCTTCTCAATTAAAAAGGATGGAAAAAAAGATGATCTCTAAGTTTAGCTTCTCAATTGTTAGCCTTATCCTATTCAAGTTTCTAGTTAAGTATTTAATTATGTGGTGATAAGTGTTACCAATCTTGACTACTATATTGCACCATATTGAACATGGAGAACTGAACTACCATAGGTGATCTTGGTTATATATCTAACTAATATTTTTCTTTAAAATATAACTATCTTTCTTCTTTGATCCCTAAAAATGTTTTGTAACTATTGGAAGGAGAGAGAATGTCAAGTAACATATTTTATATATAAAAGTAAAATCCTTTAATTATTATAAGGCAGAAAAGCACTTAAAAAAGCTTGGTCTATAATCCAAAGTATAAAAGAGGTTGCAAGACATAACAAAGAGATTATGATCATCAAACTTAGAGAAAAGCCAATAAAAATCATAGATATAAAAAATTATAAAAAACCCTTGATGATTTTACTTTATAGCTTTCTATCTTTTCCGGAGTTACTAAAAAACTCTTCCATTTATTAGATATTATATACAAATTAAAAAGATTAAAAAATCTTCTTTTATAGAAAAATCATCATATATTTTGTTTATAATATAAAAAAATATTTCTTTTACTTCTTTATTATCTCTTATCTTCTATTTTTCTTATTCCAAGCAAATGCTTTATACAAACTCTGAGATTGTTTTTTTCTAAGTTTGAAATTATATTATATTGTGTTTGCACTTGAATAAATACATTTATGTATGTAATATTTCTTCTCTTCTAACTTTTCTATCTTACACTCCCATAATCGTAGATGTTTAAATCAATTCCTTTTTTAATATAGATCTAAATATTTTATTATATAAAAATTTCATCATTTAGATGCAAAGGTTTACATGGTACTTCTCTTATATCTAGATTGCTAAAATTTTAAAATAACAAATATTTTATATTAATTTTGTGATTATGATTCTACTTGAAAAATGAATTTGAATGGGTGTTTAGCTATTGGAAATAAAATATCAAAAAATAAAATTAAATAAGGAGGAAGTGCGAATCTAGAAAAATTTATTGAAATTAAAATTTTGAATTGCATAATTTTAGGATTTTTTTTTTCAAATTTTAATCATGCAATTAAACATCTAATTGGAAGTATAAAAAAAATATGTAAAATTATGAAATGTCATGATCTCATAGGATATCCAAAAACATGCTTTATATTTCTTTTAAGGGACTGAGTGTAAATGCAAAAAGAAGCTAGTTTTTTATCACAAGGATAATCTTATTTTTTTAACCTTCTTTTTTTATTTTTATTTATGTTTTTCATACGCATATCAATATATAGTAAGGTTTATAAGATATTTGGTTAATAAATTAATGACTACTATTTTTTTTACCATCTATCTTGGTTTTTTTCATAAGAAAAGAGAAGAAACTTTTTTTTCATCAAAATTAAATACGATATATGTCATTCAATTACAAGTTTTCTTAGCATTAAATATTGACTTATAATTCAATATCCCTTGATTATGACACCAAGCCCTATAGCAAACTCAAGAATTGGTTATCAGCTTATAAATCAATTATTTGATTTATTGTACTAAAAACTTAGTTGGATAAAAAGGGCTTATAGTCTAAACTAAATATTTTTCTAACCATAAAGAAGTGAATTTATCCAATTGGATACACCTTTTTACTTAACTACAAGTGGTTCTCAATCAAGTCTTTGAATCATGCATTTCTAAAAATTTAGACCTACATTACTTTGGTATAGATGGATCTCTCACTTTTTCTTTCAAAAAAAATCAAAAGTTTGCTTAAAAATCAATTTTTATTTATCATTAATAGAATAATCAACAATTGAATAGTTTAAATAAAGTATATTTTTGATCATTTGATACATAGGTTAAGGGTCATATCATATAATTTTTTTTGTATAAGTGGTTTGGAGATAATAAATCACATCGAACAGCTGAAATCATCGATGCTTTCAATTAAAAAGTACAACTTTCTTACAGTTACAAAGAGAGTTAGATTAGGTATAACCTGATCCCATATACGTGTGTATATATGAATGTGTGTGTGTATATATATGTCGAGAGAGAAGTATTACACTTCCTTTGGAAAAGAAAAAAAGAGTATTTGCACTATATATTTGTAAATCAATAATAAAATATGTAAATCAAGGATTGGGACCACTGATCATGATATGTACCACTAAATATATCTAAAATTTAAAAGTTACACTTTTTTTGGTTTTTGACTCATGAATTTTGTGGATGTAAAAATTTATAATTTTTACTATGATGAGATATTAAAATACATGATAAAGCATTTGAACTAAAAATCCATTCTATTGATTATAGTTTACATATGTTAATATATATATGAATTAATTAAAAATTAATAAATTTTAATACTTAGATCATAGCAAATATGGTCTGATATTATTTTAACTATTCATTTTTGTACTCATGTGATACATATATTAGCAGGCATTAAATTACTAATCTTTTATTCTAGATATTTTGTTGGTATAACTCGCAACAATAATATTAATATTCGGTTTAGTTGTTTCATTATCAATTTTGAAGTTGAAAAGGGTAGATATTTTATATAATAAATAATTTATAATATTTTTACAATATTTGTTAGTTGTAATTCTATATCTTGATCTTATAAATCATTTAGTTTCTAATTTTTCAAGCAAATGCACAGTGTATTCTCAATGCTTACCTCTTTTATATATAAAATTGAACTCAAATAGCTTCATAATGCGTCAAGCATCAAACTCTCCTTTAAAAAAATAATAGGGCACTAAAAAAATACGTTCCATCTTTTAAGTTTGAAGATACATTTTTTTTTTTTATGATGCACGATCGGGATGTGTACACGTGGAACCTAAAAAGACCACAAACGGAGAATATAGATTTTTAATTGTTGGTGGATAAAATATACTCTCCCAACTCGCACGGTTGTCTGGCACGTGCCAAGAGAATATTGGGTTTGAAAGCTCGAACCTATGCTGGCTTCCACCACCGTCCATCACATTTTCATCACAAAAAATAATTAAATCATTCGTTTTAAACATTTAATTTTTTATAATAATATATATATATTTATTTGCCGGGAATTTTATTACGGTTGCCCTGGGCGGTGGTCAAGAGGCCGAGCTGGACAGAGAAGGGCCCGTTGCCGTTTCGCTTGAAAAAAACAAAACAGGACAGGCGCCGATCTCTCTCCGCTCCGGCGAACCCTAGCTTCCCCCTCTCTCTCTCCTCTCTCTCCTTTCCCTCGTTCGAAACCCTAATCCCCTTTCTCTCCGACGATCCGTCTTCTGCCATGGGGCTGTGGGAAGCTTTCCTCAATTGGCTCCGCAGGTGAGATTGGGGAATCCCGCTGTTGTTGTTTTACCTGCACTTCAAGGTTTGATTGCTGTTTCTCGAATTCGAGTTTCGATCTGAAGTCGGTCTTGTTTTAGCTTTTTGCATGTTGGGGTGCATCTGGATGATGATGAGAATATGAGATGGGTTTAATGTGTAGACAGGTGTCAGAATTAGGGTTTGAAAGCAATGTTTTCCGTATTGTAGTTGTTTTTGTTGCAATTTTATCTATTTCTTTTTAAAGCGGGGTCTGAGTTGATAGCATGCGATCTGAATTGAGCCAAGTGACTTTGAGCTAAGAGGATGGGATCGATGGAAGGGAAGGAGGAAAACTAGATATGTCTCTGAACATTTTTCCATTGCTTTTGTTGTTTGGTTTAGTTGTTATTGGTGGGTAGGGAATTGAATCAGATTAAGGTCAAACAACATGGAAAGTTCCAGCAGAATTTAGAAGATGACGATGTATCATCGTCACCATATAATACACACATACTTATGTATATGTATATAGAGTTGGAACTGGTTTTCATGAATATCTAATGAAACATTCTCCCGTGTCTTTCTCTTATCAAAAGCAGCCTATTTTTCAAGCAAGAAATGGAGCTGTCTTTAATTGGACTTCAGAATGCTGGGAAAACTTCACTCGTGAACGTCATTGCAGTATGCATATTTGGATGCTTGCTTATGTATGTTCTAGTGCTACTTTAATGTATTCTGACATTTAGCTATGTTTGTGTTTTTTCTGCAGACTGGTGGATACAGTGAAGACATGATTCCTACAGTGAGTGATCTTTTCATCTGTGGAATCTCCTTTAGTTTCTTATTTTGTAAACCAGCAGCTTTTATGTCCTAATATCATTCATGTATTGCATTCTACAGGTTGGATTCAATATGAGGAAGGTGACGAAGGGAAATGTCACAATAAAGTTGTGGGATCTTGGTGGCCAGCCTAGGTTTCGGAGTATGTGGGAGAGATATTGCCGTTCAGTCTCTGCCATTGTGTATGCTTTTTATCTCATATGTTGTTCTCTTTAGCTGTTGATTGCTATGCATCTTACTTGTTGCACACACAGCTTGCTCAAATTACCTTCTTGCACATTCTGTTTTGTTAAATATGATTTATACAGATCATACAGGTATCATGGGTGACAATGATATTGGTGTGCTGATTGTTTATATGGAATCTGTATTTGTGCAATGGGATTTATTTTATTATAGAGCCTTAGATTTCTTGAAATGATTCTTTTGATGATTTAGTTGGCATCCTTGGCTGGAATATCTGGATAGCAAAGCAAACATTTCCTTTCAGATTGTCTCACTTTTATCCATCACCATTATTAGCTAGCATATTTGCTTATATTTGCTTGTTGTGACATATTGCATTCATTTAAGCATGTGAGTTCATGCTGTTTTCCAGAAACTTGAGTTTGAGAAACTTTATGTAAATTGTATTTGTGCATATTATTTTACATCAACATGTATACTCCATTGTTCTTGAAATTTCTGAATGATATAGTTGATGACAGAAGATATGTTCAGCAGTTTCTGATGGTAGATATGACATGGCACGGATCATGTTCTACTCTATTCCTCAATGCATTCATGACACCTTCCTGGGATTGTCAGGATGGCCTTTACAAAATTTAAGTTCATTAAATAACTTGTTTAAATATTTGATTTATTGCGGCTTTTATCATGCCATCATTTTTCATCAATTTACTACACAGTGTTAGAGATCTAATTTAGGAAATGTTGCGTCACATGTCTATCTTGCAAAATTCATGTTAAGTGGTTAGTTATATTGTTTTTTTAAAGATAATAACTATGATCATGCACATGTAATGTATGAATTCTGTACAGGGTTTCCCCAAGTACCTGTGATATGGCATCTCAGTTGTATGTTCTGACCTTTTTGACTAATCTTATCTTGTAATCAAATTTGTAAAGGTTGTATATCTGATTGTGTCAACCCTTTTTACCCTAAACATGCGTCAGATTTAAAATAAGTTTAGACCTCAGTTTAGAAACAAAAAATTGTAGTGAAGCCTGTGTGCTTGGGAAGCCTGATCCTATTTTTGTTCGAGCTGAACTGAAAGTTGAAGAGATAGTGAAAGTTTTTTTTTTTTCCTTTGCAGTAGATGTGAAAATTGGTGTCACATAGAAGAGCAATTTTACATAGGGTTTCTGTGGTCAAAACCTCTCCCAATCACTTATTCCACTAAGGCTACTCATTTTAATCTATTGGCAAAGCTTATTCTGCTTTCTTTTTGGTAAGACAAATTTAATACACATTTGAAATATCACATGATTAAAACGAGAAAACATTAGATGGCTAAGACAGTTGGTGGTGTTGGAATTTTATTTATGGGCCCGATCCACTTGAATACATGTATTGTAATTGTTTTGGGAGTCCTGCAGGTATGGACTCTCCAATGCACCGCAATTTCTTTTAAGAGAAACCAGTGCCCCCTTTTGACATAATATTGGTCCTTGTGCATATGAATTGTTGGATATATACTCAATTGAAAACCTATGTTAGAAATTCCTTATCTCAGAGAGAGAGAGAGAGAGAGAGAGAGATAACTTGATGCATTGTTTTTCTGGTGGAAGATAATTATATAAACATTATTGAGTGAATGTTGAGAATTAATGCATTCTGGGAAAATTTGCAGTTGTTGACAAATTAAAATTGTGATTTCTGACGATACATTTTTCACTCTAATCAATATCTGATGAAGTGAGAGTGATGGTCTTCCTGCTACAGATTTTTTGAGAGGTATTACATGTTTGACAGGAGTTCCTTGCCTTCTGTAGTTTGGCCTTCTTTTCTTTATTCATGTATTTCTTACTTGTCCCCATAAACCCACACTATCTTTTTCTCAGCCAACTATCGGCCTGTTCTTTTTGTTTTCTATATTTCTTATCATTTATTGGAAATTTTTTTACCCTAGTGCCTGTGTATATCCTATCCCATACCTTTGTAACGGCTCTTAATCTTTGATCAAATAATTTCACAACTGAATGGATAATTCAATAATACTGACTTTTGTAAATATTTTGAATTATATGTATTAAACTATTAAATACTTGATGTTCCTTCTGCTTTTGTTTGTGGCTGTTCTTTGACTGTATTTCATGCATTACACATGTTTTTGGAACCTTTCAGAGTCATTTGTTTGTCCTGGTATCTGATTCTTAAGCTTTCAAGTCTGGCTGAAATCTTGTTTAGGTGTTTTCCTTTGATGCCACATTCACTGATACATGGCTTGACATGGTGATGAAGTCGAATCATAAGAACCTGTGAGGCTCCTTGGGCTTGCTGGGGATGTGTTGCATTGATTGTGCTTAAATGTGACTCTGTCTGCATAAGTTGGAAATATGATTCCTAATGGCAAGAATTGAGCTTTATCCTTTAACAGCTCTTGGTTTAGGTGATAGTTAATGTTTTATATGTTAAAAAAAAACTAAACATCATAAGTGATGCTGTTGTTGGCTTAACTAAAATTTGGAAACCAATTATTTTCATGTTAGGATATTTTGCAGTGATTTGGTTTGGCATCTTTGGGTATAACAAGTGGTGAATGATGCATATCACATCCACTCGATCCTAGTTTTGCTCCATTTTCTCTCATTTGCAGATCTTTTTTTTTTTCCCGTATAAACCTTCTAACTTAAAAAAGATATGTAGGAGAAAATAAAAAGTTGTGGTGCCATTTTTCTTTTTTTTTTTTAATTTTTTTTCTCCCTTGCTTTCCTTTATGATGTCAGCTATTAATGGTAGCACTCTTTATGCAGTTCTTTTTCACAGCTTTCATAATTATGTCTTATATCACTTAGCTCTCATTCCAGTCCCTTCAATTAAAATCCAACCTCCCATTGGGTTGGCTTCACTCTTGTTGGTCAAGATTTAAATCTTATATTAGGTTCCTTACCACATCATCCCCTTTTTCATGCTACTTATAGGCAGGCTCTTTGTTCTTCGTCTCACTTTTAACTGTCTAATTCCTTGATATGCCACTTACCAACAATGTTTTCACCGTCATCATCATCTACACCCACATGTTGAAACATTTGTAGATTAAATTTTACTTAACAATGGCATGCAGCAATTAGATAAGAGTCCTTCCAGAATTATTCCATATTCAAGTTTAGAAATATGCATCGGAATTTATCCAACACAATAGTACTACTGAAAACTCATCTTTAAATATGTCTTCCCATTGTATCTATTTTTCATAAATGACTTTTTAGTCCAACTAATCATTTAGCTCTTCATTCTCTAAATTGTTATTTCATAATTTCTGGGTGCAGACATAATCAAATTTGAGATTATCACACTGGGAGGCTGAGATGTTTTTCTTGATTTACTTTGAGGGGCTTTCTTGAAGTTGTCTGGGTTAGTGTTTTTAATCCGTAACTGTATATTTTCTTTCTGCCCTTTCTTCATTACGAATTTGATTTAAGGGAGAGGACAGTGCATTTGCAACTTTCTTTCTCACCTTCCATATATGTCTTCTCCAACCAACACCATGATCATAGATGACACTCATAAGGATCTGCCTAAATATTGCCATTTGTCTCATGTAGAAACCAAACTGCCAAAGAAGTAGCTGCTTCTAGTTGTCTATCAGAATTTTAGGGCTTTCATATCTTAGTATGCTGGCTTTTTTTATATCATCTTGTTAAGCATGCCAGCATCTTCTTTTCTGCATTCCTTTTTCTTCTCCTATTAACATCATTTTCCTCAACAATGTAGCAAAATCTCAAATTTATCGTCAATTTCATGCTTAAGGCTCCACTTCTTGATTATCACCAACATGCAAGAGTGTCATAATCAATTTGGGTGGAGCTTTGTTTGGTTCTGCTTCTTGACACTTGTGTTTTTTTCTTGGCCCCTTTGACTTTTTCTAAGCTCTAAGTTAGCTTGGCTTATGTGTTGTGGGCCTACTTAAACGCAATGTCCTATGGCCTATAATTTAAAATAAGGTGGTTTGGTATCTTAAAAAATACAAAAATAGCTGGGGAAGGGCTCTTCTTGGCTTTGGTCATCGCCTCATCTCAACATTTGAGTTTTGGGCTTGGTCACCAGCACCAATCCTCCCCCCCACCCCCCCCTAAAAAAATTTAAAATAAAATAAAATAAAATAAAATCTCAGCCTAAGTTGGCCTACGTGATATGGGCCTATAATTCAAAATCCAGTGGCCTGCTGTCCAAGGGGTACTAAAATAGTTACAACTTCAGTCATGAACAAATTTTATTATTACAGTATACTAGGACTTTTCTAGCTTATTTTCTGTACATATTGTGTTTGTATGTGTCTCTATCTAGATCAAACTGGGGTAAACCGTGTCAAGTGTATCCTAGTTTGACAGATTATTTTGCTAATCAAGTCTGATCCATGGCTTAATATTTGTTCAAAATTTAAACATCTTAGTTGAGCTGGGCCAATGGCTTAAGCTTGATTGCAAACCATGCTACCTTGCCTCATTGATACCTGTAAAGACTTGCCAACTTAAGGTGAACCACAAGTGCAGGCTCAAGAAAAGGAGAAATGTTAGTTATTGACAACTACTTTTCGTTATTTTTCTTTTTGCTTTATGCTGTTATATGAGGGATGCCTTCAAATTAATGAAACTTGATTATAGGCTTACTCCTTTTAAAAGCCCTGGTAAGAAAATAGCCTTGATAACTAATTAAAAGTTTAAAAGAAATGGAAAGAAAAAAAAAAAAAAAAACCTTGACGATTGCCTTTTGGCATAGTTCCTAAGTAATATAACAGTGTCCTTATTCCTCGTCTTCATCTTTTTCATTCTAGTCTCATCTTCAGCTAATTCATTATCTGGAGTTCATGAGTATCATTCAGCTACTCAACATTGTACACGTTAGCTTTGCCCCAAAAGAGGTAGTATCCAAATAATTTCCCACCAATGGGCTAAACTTGTGGTTTATAGATGATATGCACAATCTTTGCCTAGTTAATTTATTCTTCATGATAGATTTTTGAAAAGATGATTATTAAGTTTTGCCTTTTGGTGCGTTAAATACTTAATTGAAGATAATAATATAGCCTACATGACAAAAAGGTAAGGTGGAAGAAAAGGGCACTACACCATTTCATTTCTTTGAATTAGATTATGCTTTTTTATATGACCATGTGCAATGAAAATATATTGTGACCCGTACCCTAGTAGAAAGAGTGGCTTAGATTGTCTTGAAAGACTAGGAAAGGAGAGAAAAGCCTGGTACAACCTGGGTTTATTGATGAGAAAGGATTGAAAAAGCTTGGGTTGAAGAGGATGGAGTTCTAGTAGGAATTAATTGCAAAAAGGGATTCATAAAGGACACATCCAGTAACTGGAATAAAGCTTCTTGTAATGTGCAACTCCATGTGATTCTTTGTTCTGTTATGTGAATGGCTAATTAGATTACACGAATTTTATTGATTTGATAGCCATTTGCTTAGAGTGTTTGTAATAATACTCCTCTTTTTTGTTGGTTGCATACCTTTATGAGTTATGACTATTTTGCTAAACATTTTTTACATAGTAGATTAACAAATTGCATCTCATAAACACTGAATTGTTTAAGTTCGTTTGTTATGCATGGATGCAACATGTCTAGCATAGAGAAGAAGTGGGTGGAAAAGTGATATGCAGCACAAATTTTTTTATTATGCAAGTAGAGATGGTCTAAGATTTTTGGTCTAGACTTTATTGAAGACTCTATAATCCTAGAGTAGTTGATTGGGCCAAAATCTGGCTAGGTCAGGTTGGGCCACAACTCAACATGAGCTTAGCTCGGTAATTTTTTTAAGGACTTCAAGCCTGGCTTGGGCTCGAAACATTTGAGCTTGACACGAGCCTAAACATGAGCCTGACCTAAAGCCCAAAGGGCCTGACTTGACCAAGCCTAAAGGGGTCAGGAGACTTGGCCTGATCCGACGAAGCCTGAATGACCAAGAGGGAGGTTTCTATCCATCCTAGGTGCTAGTCATTGTGGCAATCATAGGGGGAGAGAGGTGTGGACAAGGAGGTTGGGCAATAGAGAGAAGGGAGCTAGGAGGAAATGAGAGATTGGGAGATGGGGGCACCATGGAGATAAGAGGACAAGAAGGTGGGGCAGCAGAGAGGGAGGATCTTTAAGGGAAAGAGGGATTGGGAGGTGGAGTAATGCGGAGAGAGAGGATAGGGTAGTGGGGTGAAGAAAGGTGGGGTGATGGGGAGAGAGGACTAAGAAGGGTCTACTGTTGTCATATTGTGAAGGTCGGGATTGGGGAAACCCTAACTCAAAACCCACATGTGTTTTTTGGTTCAGGCAGGGTTGGGCTCTTGATCGATCTTCAGGCCAGACTTGTGTTGTGCTGAATTTCTTTGGGCTCTAATTGTAAGGCCCAAACCTGACCTAAACTCCCTTGGGCTAAGCCCAAAGCGTGACATGAAGTTGGCCTGGCCTCATAAGACTTGGGCCGGCCATAGTAGTTGATGGCATGACAGACTTATTTATCATTTTGGTAAATGTTGTTTATATGCTTATATGTGTAGTTGTTGGTTTATTATTCGGTCATAACCATGAAGCCTTGTTCTGGCTTTCTGTTCTTTGCTTTTTAAATGACTATTTGCCAATTATTCCTCTTAAGGGCTGTCGTAAATGTTGCTGTAGTTTTTTGAAATCTTTTCACACAATTTCGATCATTGTTAGCTTATATCCTTGGTCTCCTGTGTAAACCTGTAAACACAAATTTGAGTCTATATCTTTTAGGAACATCCTTCCACAGGGTTGTGCTATATTTGATGGCTCTCGATTATTTTGGGTTTAGTCAACGTACTCTTACAACTCTTTTCTCATATTCATCTCCAACCCAAATGAAAAGAATGGAGAGCTCATATTACGTTGATAGCAAGTCATAGATAGAAACTGAAACTAAGAGATGAATCCTACTTTGATGATCTATCTGTACATGTAGCAAAAGATTATCCACCTGCATATATGTGGGCAAGATGTACTGCTTCACACAAACTAAATAATTAGATCTGCATTGAGAAAATAAGTAAAATACTCATGCTTGTTAGGTTTCCTTAGAAACAGACTTACTTTGCTAATGGTCTCTTTGCTTGTAGTGAGAAGGCTAAACAAGAATAATCACTTGGTCCTCTTTCTAGTTGGTGGAATGTCATATTTTATATCGTGTGTGCCATGCAACCATGGGTGTCAGTTTTTTCACTCCGTTTTAGAAAGGGTCAAAGGGAACATCTTTTGAAGATTGGGTTCTTACATAACATTTTGCATGCTAGATACATTTGTTGGTTTTTCTATAAGACAGCTATCTGCCTATACCTTTACTTTAGGGAGAGAAGGTGACATGCAGGTCAAACTAGTTCTACATCTACAATATTATAAAACTTCCAGTTTGTGTCTTACACCAGTTGCTTATCCTTAATAAGCATTCAGGCAGTCTATTTGTACTTTTATCAGAGATATATAAAAAAGAAGCAAGACTTAAATATAACTATTACTCGACTAAACTATGGAAATATATTAGAATTTTTCTCCGAACATAATTTTGTATGAACCAAGATTGGTAGAACCGAACATAACCAAACTAACTGGAAGTCGATTTAAAAACTAGTTTCGATTCGGTTTCAAATTGGTGCAAATTGCGTTAAATTGCCTAATTTAGTCCGATTCAGGTATGGAATGGGTTGGGGGATAGGATAGGTAGCATGTGGGCTCTTGTGAGCTCACTTAAAGAGATGATGAGGTTGAGAGCCTCCGACATTCCGTGAGCTCTCATCCTCTCTTCCCTCTCTTATTTACATTAAAAATCATTTAAGTACTTAAGATTTCTCATAGAAATAAAGAAAATACCCCTCATTTGAATCTAACTAAAATATCAAAAAAATCGAATTCTTTAAGAATAAAAAGGCAACTCTCTTTCTCAAGAATAAATTCAAAGAATTTCAGAAAATCCTGGTTTAACAAATATTGAGTTATGTTACTTTCAGATAAAAATCCAAGAAAATCAATTGAACTTAGAAATAATGAGAAAATAAAATATTGAAAATTTTTTTTTGAAAATATAATTTGTAAGGCTTTAGTGAACACATAATCAAACTTACAGGGTTTTATGCCTAGAGAGGATGAAAGCTTATAGGAGGCTCTCAACATCCTATGTCATATAAGAAAGAAAAAATAAAAAATTATGAAAAAATAAAAAAAAGAAAAAAATGTCGTATTGGCCCAAACCACTAGTACACTACCAATTTGGTTCAGTTTGGTACCAAACCGAACTAGTCTAATATTGGTCAAGTATCGGTATCTAGTTCCGCCAACCTTATTATACTCATATCACATGAGATTGATCAATACAAATGATATTGGTGGAGGATATGGTTAAAAGCAATTTTTCATATTTATGTTAATAAAACATAAATAATTGACAAATATAATAGAGACATGTGAGTAGCTATTTTTATGCTTTAATTTTGACAGAGAACATCATAATTTCTTTATTTTTCTTCTTTTGTAAATATATGTGTTTTGGGATTAAGGCTTTGTTGTTGTTGTTGTTGTTGTTGTAAATATGCGTAATGTAATGAAAGGAAAGAACATGAATCTATGTATTAATACATACTCAAAATGAAGGAGACAGAAACAAAGATAATCTTTACCAGATTCGCGTTGCAAATCAATTTCATGAGAAGATTAAAAGGAATATATTGCATGATTTCAGAGAAGACTCATTTTGGTTATGGTTGGGCTCTCCATATAGGTCTCTTAAGTCTGAATTGCTTTGATTCTGACATTTTGAACATTTGATTTTATTTTTTTTAAAGCTGCAAGTGTAGTTGTTTTTGCTGTCTCAACCCTTCAGCTTGAAACAGCCATTAGAGAATGGGGATATGGGTAGTTTAGCACATTCCACTCTATATGTTTTGGTTGAAACCTGATAACTTTTACATAAAACCACCAAGTTCAAAATTCTGCAGCCATTGTTTTTTCAGATACAGGAGAAACCATGACATGACACGTAATTACCTGTTTCGAGGTCATGTTTATCCAGATTGTTTGTTTATAATGTTTCATTTCATCAAGATTTTGAACCACAAGAGCAGTTACTTTTTTCTAAACCTTATATAAGTATGATTTGCAATTTTCCATTCATATTTTCAACTCTCAAGCAAACCTTACCAGATTTGCGTGCATGTCATATGACTCCTATGTTTCAACATGTCATATCTAATGCATTCTGGATGAACCATATAGGCTTTTTCTGTTTAGCTGTATATTTCTACCCTGAATCCATATCTGGAAGTTTGATGCTTAATCCTCTTAACCAACCATATCTGCAAGCCTTATTATCTATTTTGTAGTGAGCTTGTCATATTGGATTGTTTAGTCAGCTATTGCATTTAAATCATATTCCTTGCATGTTGGAGAAACATCATTGCTGGCAGTAGGGATTGATTTAAAGGTTATTATGACATATCATGAAGGTGGATGACAATCAGAATTACCAAAAACGTGTTAGCAATCATTATCTTCCTGTTATACTTCAGATATATGGTGAATTGTGTTATAATAATTTGTCAAATTCCTCTCATTTTTGCAGGTATGTTGTTGATGCTGCAGATCATGATAACTTGCCAATCTCAAAGAGTGAACTTCATGACCTTCTAAGCAAGCCATCATTAAGTGGGATCCCATTGCTGGTTCTTGGAAACAAAATTGATAAGCCTGAAGCTCTGTCAAAGCAAGGTTTGACAGAGGAGATGTAAGTGACTACAATTTGCTGAGCCGAGAGTACTATTGTCCACGAGGACAATAAATATATAAAGAAAAGTTTAATACAAGTGCTGTGTTTGTTAATCATCATTAGCTGCATTGCAGGGGGCTGAAGTCTATCACTGACAGAGAAGTTTGCTGTTTCATGATCTCATGCAAGAACTCAACCAACATCGATTCTGTTATAGATTGGCTGGTGAAGCACTCCAAGTCCAAAAACTGAGGATATAGCCTTGTAATCCTCAGATTTTCCTGTTTTCTCTGGGTTTTGAAGTTGTGCATGTGGTTCTTGGTGGTGAGTTTTGCACTTGGCTAACTGGGGTTCTGATCTTGTCATCGTTGTCAACTTATTTGGCGTTGAATTGTTTACTAGGGGCGCGGGATGATCCCTGGGGTTTGTGCAAAAAACCGCTTACATTATATTGAAGCTCAGGGACTTTGCGCTTTATGTGCCTGTAGTGATTTGTGTGAAAATCTCTCTCTGTGCATTTAGACGGTATGGAATAAATGATTGTAATTGTTGTCTTCTGAAGACATTGATTTTGGATGGGTTCATTCATGCTGCTAGGTACACAGACACGTAATCCTACGTAGGCTGGAAACTTTTTTTTTCCCAGTATGAAATGGATATATGAGTAAGCCCTCAAAATGGTCACTTAATGGTGAAAATCGAGCATACTCCTCTTATGATTATGACATTGTGGTTGGTATCAAATGGTCCAGCAGAACAGGAGAAATTCATACTTGGGCTCATTGTTTCAGCCCACCTACAGAAGCTCTTGGTTGCCATAGCAACTTTGATCCTCTGGGTTGGGTTGCTAATACCAGTAAAGGGTAACTTGGATTGCTAGGTTTATGGGAGTAATTGGATGCCTGCCACTGTCATCTGGGTTGGGTTTTTTCCAGTCAGGGCCTCAAATTCAGTTAATTATCGCTGCAATTCTTGCAAACCGACAAGAGGTTCAAGATCACCGCCTCTGGTGTACATGGCTGATGCCCAATTCCATTTTGATGGTAAATAACTAGCACATTACTTCAAAGCTTGCAAGCCCTCTATGGCTAAGAAAGCCCATGTCGAGCTCTCTGTGAAATTAGGACTTATAACCAGTTAGCTGATGATTAGGCAAAAAGGCCCCTAACGACTGGGACTTCTTCTCATTCGGGCGATATTGCAGAATGAATAATGCACCATGCTTTGTGCTCGCCTCAACTTCAAAAGCTAGTAGAAGTATAGAATTACGTGTCAGCGTCTAAAACGTTGGTTCTCTTTTTCTCAATTTTACGATATAACGGTTTACGCATAGAATGCCAACTTTTTGATTCCAGGGCTTGAATAATAAGTTACTCCGAAACTTCAAAAAAATATTTGGCACATATGATACACTTGGAATGAAAAAACGATGGCTGGAATTTTCATGGAAGGCAGCAAAATCAAGGCTTCGTGTGAAGTAAAACATCCGGAATTTAATTATCAAAATAAAAATATTTTATTGAGGCTGCTTCAACCTTCAGATCAAAAAGTCAGGTCACATAAAATGTGATCGAGGCTTTTTTATGAACCATAGAGAAATGGAAGGGCTAGTCCTCAAACTTCTATTAAAACAGAAATTAAAAATTTAACTCGTTTTATTTTAAATTTTACAATTTCAAATAAATTTTATGTTTGTAGACAAAAAAAATTTCAAATCTGAAATTTTCAAAGCTTTTGTCCCATCCTTCAAAGATACACAATGTCGAGAACTTAATAAATATGCATATCCAATGTTATGGTATATGAATAAAATTGTTATTTTCATCAACCTCATACGTGAAATGGGCATCAAACCGGAGCTTTTGCATCATACATGAGGAAGTAGGTGGTTTAGTTAAAGCTTCAATGTTCATTTTATCTCTAACGATCCGGTAAAAAACCATTCAAGGTACGCCCTATTGAAGATACTCATTAGGGTACATAAAGCATTATTTATACGTGAAATACGTGCATTTATTGAAACAAAATATGTGCACTCAATTCTATAAAAATACATAGATGGGTTATGACTACCTTATCTAGAAATGCAAATGTCTGAAAGTTTAAAACAAAACTATTTTTACAAAAATACAAAGATAAATTTAGAAATATGCAAAAAATACTAAAATAAGTAATTTTTGCAAAAGTTTTGCTCATGAACAGGATGCCACTAATATTTATGCGCCAATCTAAGTATAAGTTGCACAATATATAAATTTAAAATAAAATATCTGATAATTTTTTTAAAAAAAATGTATTCTAGTATACGGCTTTTGTCATTGCAATCGTTCAGGTAAGAGATATATAATTTTATTCTTATGTTTATAGAATCATAAGGATTTATTTTATATTTCAAATGCATGACATTGAAATTATAGTGGAATAATTTTATAGACGTACAAAAGGTTTGTCTTTAAAAAACAAAAAATTAATCTTTTTTTTTATACATTTAATGATATAAAATTATATAATATACATATAAAGTTGACGATTATGATAAGATTACTCACCGTACGTTTTATCATAATCACCTTTTATTTATATTCCTTTTCATTTCTCTATCTTGCCTTCTTCACAGATTTTTTTTATAAAAGAAAACCTCTTATTTGTTCAGAATAATATAATATCATTCTTATAATAAAATTTATGCTGCCTGCTTTGCTATATAAAATAATTTTATGTGATAAATGATGGCTGCCACGGGCTATCAAAGCCATCAACTTTCCCGCTATCGAAATGAAAGACTATAGCAGCGGTGATTTTTCAGTGGCATTCAAAAGAAGCCCCAATGCTAACTTTAGCTTTACTCACGACCTGCAAAACCGATATGATCTTTAAACGTGGCTTGAACACACCTTCTTTTCTATCAAACTAAAAATAATAAAATAAATATAATTGAATAATGAGAAATGAGATTACATCAGGGCAAAACCATTCAAACTGGCTAAGAAAAGCAGCATATACTTAACCATAGTGCCAAGTGATTGTTGGGGAAGTCCAATCCAAAAGACTGGCGTGAAGACAGTAACGAAATAATAAAAGACTATAAAAGGTGTTCAAAGGGTGCCTGGCAAGAATTTTTTTTTTTTTTTTTTTTTTGTGGGGAACGGGTATGAAAGGCTCTACTGGTTTTAATAGGTGCAATGAGTATGACATTTTTTTATTATTTTTTGCATGAAAGGCCCTGATAACTTTAATGAATGTAATGAGTATAAACATGCATGGCATTTGGATATAATTTTTTTGGGTACGAAAAGCTCTACTAATTTTAATGGGTGCAATGAGCAAGATTTTTTTATTATTTTTTAGTATGAAAAGGTCTACTGTCTTTAATGAATGGAATGAATATAAACATATATGATAGTTTGGATAGACATTACTGTTCAGGCCTATTGAACCTTTTACTTGCTGTTTAAAGTTGACGTGATCGATCCTTTCTTTATGCTGCATTTTTAACTTTTGCTTGCCGCATATCACGCTAAAGCCATGTCTATCTAAACTTTGGTAATGGGTTTCAGCTATCCACATGAAGAGATAGAGATATCTCTCCACGTGTCAGGAGATGCAATTGAATAAAGACAACTGAAGCTCTGGCTCTATCATCTTTTACAATTGAAATATAAAAAAAAATGCTCTTTAAGTTTTATTTTTTTAAAATAAATAATTTTAACTGAAAGAAGTAGTGTCCTTTAAGTTAGAGAGTGCCATACTCTATAATAAATTAGGAATGTCACATTTTATGGTACAATACAAATAAAATTTGAGAAGATATGGCCATACCATTAATCGTAGGATGGTCTAAATTCAATCGGAATGTTAATGAAATCTAAAGATATCCTTACGCTTACTTTTTCTTTCTTCTATTTTATTTTTTTCTTTTACTTTTCCTTTCTCCTATTTTATTTTATTTTTCTTCTCCTTTATAATACTATTTTGCTTTGCCAAGAGATCTACTAACCCCTCACTAAATTATGTGAGAGAGTTACTAAAGGTCGGATACTGCTAAAGGCCTGAGTATTACTAAAAAAAATCTAAAGGTAGGATCCTCTATGATTTTTTTTTTTTTAACACTTCCTTTGGCATCAATGCATTCTATAAAGCTAGCTAGCATCAATGAAAAAAATATATATATATAATCAATAAAAAAATCAGTGCATTCTAAAATAATTTTACAAATAAGCATGTGACGACTTTATATCAAACTCAATATTAAGTGTAAGCATCAGAATAAATGCCTTATTTTTTGTATATCTTCTTTAGTAAACGATTTCTTACATTTTGCTACAGATATCCATCTTACAATATACTAGTAAGGCAGAAACATGATTTATGCATACATATATATACTCAAAAATTTAAGTACTTAAGTGATGCATACATTTTGTAAGCAGATGGATGAAAGTTAAAATTATATAAATTAGATAAAGTTTTACAAAAAAAAGTTTTAAATTCTTCATAAGATATATATATATATTAAAAAATTCACTTACCTTGCCACACAGAAAAATAATCTCTCCACTTAGATTCTTTTTGATCAAATATGTTGCAGAAAATTAAATGCTCAAATGTGATCCTAGATCCAAGGATAGAAATGGCAAGGACATAATTTGCATGTTACATGTCATGATATAATTTGGAAAAAAAGAAAAGCGTTAATATCATTACTTTAAAATAATCAAAAAAAGAAAGCATAAAAGAACAAATCTTCATAGGAGTTATCGGCCAAATGTGATGGTAATGAGTTCCATCAATCTATCGCAAAAAATTCAGTACGTTTAGAAGATAGCTAAGCATAATTTTCAAAATTACGACTTTAGAAGGTCCTAAATATATTCATTACTCCATATCTACCTTTAACATAGAAGATACCATCGCCAATGCTAAGAAGCCAATCACAATCGAGGTTCCCATGGTAATACAACAAATCTTAAGGAACAATACCGGTATTAGAGATTCTGAGAAAAATAGATTAAAAAAAAGAGAGAAGAGATTTAGTTGGAAACCCATTTCACCTTCATAATCACCATCATTAGCTATCTTTTCTTGTCAACAACCCTTCATAAACCAGAAAAACTCAAATTTAAAAAAAAAAACCTTTAACCTACCATGAAAATGAGAAAAGGATCCAAGAAATGAATGAAAATCGTAACGGATTTTGGTAGATTAAAATAATAATAATAATAATGCTCTGATTGTCTAAGAAGCCATTAAAACTGTAATCATACTTTTTCAAAAAAAAGAGTGGGACAACCATGAAGCTTACCCTAAAAAAAAAATTATCTTCTAGTTGTCTCAGAAGCCAACAAAACTATAATTCTCTTCCACTTAAAGAAAAGAGAACAGCAACCATAACAAAGAGCTGAACTTCTGATGCCTTTTAATATAGTTTAACTACCACATATATTCAGGAGAACGTGTCATTTTAATTCTATATACGAACATATACTGTTAATCAATGGCTCAAGAATTAAAAAAAATAAAAAAAAAAAACTCAATTGTAATTATGAAGAAAAGCTCCAA
Organism: Metroxylon sagu; assembly: GCA_017589505.3. Classification (NCBI taxonomy): domain Eukaryota; kingdom Viridiplantae; phylum Streptophyta; class Magnoliopsida; order Arecales; family Arecaceae; genus Metroxylon; species Metroxylon sagu. The sequence continues at coordinate 201,054 of JACVBY030000659.1, read as the reverse complement.
ATAATCATCAAGCCTAAAACATCTAAAAGATTCAGAAGTACCAAGCCTCCTCCTGTGACCTAAACTTATGGAATAGAGACTAATGCAAAAAGAGATCCCTGAAGCTACTGCAAGATGCGAACTTTCAAGCAAAGGCTATGTTGGAAGGTGAAGTGGGGTTGGCACAAGAGAAATGAAGAGTTCTCCATGGTTCTAAAAGAAGAAGGGGTGCAGTACAGAGCTTTTAACTCACTGGCGAGAGGGAGAGCTTTTCTTTTCAAAGACCCCCTCGCGCTGCTAACTCCAATAGTGAGGAGAGGGAGAGAAATGAGGTTTTAGGAGATAGAAGTCTCTTGATTGACTACATTAATCTAGCAGTGGCTCTAGTACTGTCCATTATCTTTCTTTATCCACTAAAATATTTTCATAAAAAGAAAAAAAAAAAGAAAAAAAAGAGAGAGGTTTACAGGTATTGACCATGGCAAGAGAGTAGTAAAGGATTATTTTCGCTCACTATTATGAAAATAGAAGTTATTTTTTTATTTTTTAAAAAATAATTAAAATTTAAAGATAACCGTGCTAATATAGGGGCATATCTCTAATCTTTTATGAAAAAACCACCCTCTTACTTGGATTTATATTTTTATATTAAAATGCAGTTTTATTTAATTTAAAAATTGGAAGTAGGGGCGCTGAAACTACGGTTGGCGAACGCGAGAACCGGTCCCGGCTCCAGAGGGCAAGCGCAGAGCAAGCCTTCTTCCATATGGCGGTCTTGCTCTCCAACACCCGATGTTCCCGTAGGAACGCTAATCTTCGTCGACTTCTCCTCTATGTTCTACGAACTCTCCCTCTCTCCGCCTTCTCCACCTTCGCGGCCACCATAAGCATCGGTAGAAGCTCTATCCGCATCCCAGGCTTAAGGTTCGCACTTCTTCGACCCTCTCTTGATTTCCCTGTCCGTCTTCTGTTCCAGTCCATATCTCCTTTAAGCTTCTCAAATGGCCATCTCTTTGTGTTCAAGAGAAGAAAAGGGAAGATGGCCCAAATTGCTGCTCTTTCTTCCTGGCGCCATCACTTTTGGCCTTGGAACCAGGCAACTCTGCCGAAGACAGGAGAGGCTCGCTTTCTTCGGGTTTTATTTAGATTTAATAAGCATTAACACATGAAATTTTTTGTGAGTTCTGATTGCTCTAGGTATACAGTGTGTCATTGTTCTTGAAACCGATGAGAATTCGATGGTTTTTGTTATTTGCTATTCGTTGCAGTTGGAGATGTTGGATTACAGGGGGAAAAGATTGGAGATGGATCCCATAATGTGGGATGAATTACCCTTTTTAGGTTGTGACTTGGCTGCTTTGGAATTCCAGAGGGTTATTTTGATGACAGCAAGTCAAATTATGTCAGCCCTCATTCTAGGAGTATTTCTGGAGTGACTAAAATGGGTATTATGTGATCACTCCCCTTGATTTCAATGTCAACCGAGCCTTGATCCTATATCTTTGAATGCTGTTCCTATGTTTTATAAATTTTAACAAAACTATGATTTTTTTAATGAGAAGGCAGGCCTTAGTGTAACAGTAAGCTTGTTCTATTATGACCTCTGCATCATAAGTTTGAAACATCCATCCGCATGCAATGCTAATGCTGTCTACATGAGAACCTCTCCATATTAATGGGAGTCCTGTGCACTGAGATACCCTTTTTTATGACTTTTGTATTGAATGGCAGTAATGATGTATTATTAGTTTTGAGGAAACATGGGCAGATGGACGGTAGCCTTTCCATTCTATCATCTCTATGTAATTTGCATAGTCACCCCTTTTTTCATCTTCCATAATCCTATATCTTTGTGACAACCATGCACTATTTAGGAAGCTTTTGGTAGGAAAGAATGCAAGATGTGTCAAGACTAGTTATCATATTAAGTGATTCAAGACTTGGCGGCAAGATGGGAGCCGAGACAGCCATCCTGTCTCATTCTAGAGAATTTTTGGGACCAATCTCGACCATCTCGTCCCATTCTATTTCGGCCATAATTATTATAATATTAATTTTAAATAAATCTAATATATTATAAAAATATAACTTTTGAAGTTTAAATATATTTAAAAATCGAATAAAACACTAAAGCTTCACAAATAATTTTTTTTAAAAAAAAAGTATTCCAAAAAAGTATTTAGATGCTTGACCAGATTAGGAATCGAGACGGACGGAACATGAGGCATCTCATTCTGTAAAAAAATCGAAACACCTCTATCCCACATGATTTAAAACTTGATCATATTCATACAACCATTCCTTGATTTCATGGTACTAAGCAAAATTCCTCTTATTTTCTCTATAGCAGGTGTCAGCAACAGTCATATTTGTCTCTTTAGTTTTGTAAGACTGTTTTCCAAACACTGGGAGTTTATATGGAAGTTGGTGGTAATTCCACCATCCATCTCCTAATAATAATATCCATCTCCTAATAATAATTATCATTAATTGTTTAACATTATGGTGCTGCCTAATCCTCCCCAAGCCTCTGTAGCCGCTTGCTCATAATATCTTGCTCATAAATCATGGTAACCTTTTGTGGAAAAGACTCCAGCCCTATTCCATCTCCACAGGATTTTATTTCTGCAACCATTTGTAGCAAGAAGGGAACTCATCATAGAGGACTTGTGCACCTAAAGCCTTGGAACTACTGAACCTTCAACAACCAATGGATAACCTGAGCTGAAACATGGTGTCATATTTTGATCAGTTGCGAATATTCTTAAATGAATGGTATAATTTGAAATCTAAATAGTCAACATTTTGTGTAGCTAACGACCGCATCAACCAGATGTGAATATTGGATAAATCTCTATTATTCTTACTGATTAATACAGGATTCAAAGGAGATATTTAGCTGTCACATTAAGCTATATAATGCTTGAGTTATCTTTCCACAGTTAATCTGTATTAAATTTATATTTCTAAAAATGATTTCATATGATTTCTTTGTAGGGATTTTACCAATTTCTTGGGTAATCGAGTTGGATATCAATAATCTATGATGAATTGCACAATTACTAAGTATGACCTTTTAGCATGGTCTTAGATAAAATAATTTTCTTGTTCTATGACTTTTCTGCATGTAATTTTTAAAATCTTGTGTCAGTGAGCAACTGCCCATCCTTGTTAATGGAGGGTGGGTCCCACAAGGGTGGTGCGACAAGTCTTTAGAAGTGTCGCAGAATGTTGAGAAAGCTTCAAGCTACAGGAAATGCCAAGCAGAATGAGAAAAAAGACTGGTGGAAATTTTGGTCTAAGAAGCCTGCAGTTTCCAAGGTTATTTTTTATCACTTATTGATTTATATACAATGTTAACCTAGGTATTTGTTTGATCCCTGACTGTTGGTATTAATGTGATACAGTGTGTTCATTGATACCCCTGGGCTGATACATTTGTTATCTGTCAATGAGTTTTTAAGAACATCATATATATGTATGCCATATAATCTTTTAGTATGTTAGCCATTCCTTGTATAAAAAAAAAAGTTTGAGAGGCATACATAAGAATAGCTTACTCTAGTTACAAGTAATAAATAATTGGCCTTTTTGGATCCACACCTCTTGTGCAGATGCTACTCCCGTCACTTGGCGGAGAAGCACCAAGGAGAGGATGGAGGCAGAGTGGGAAGTTGGTAGATTATGGGTGATTTGTGGTCTCAATATCCCCATCATAAAATCTTTGGATTGCTAGATCAATGGCCTTACCTCTGATAGAGGACAACTTGGGGATATAACCTGCTCATGTATTGGTGGACTTAATGGTTTTGGAATCATAGGTTTTGCTCTCTTTTTGTGCTTGCTATCCTATCTCAAAGTAGAGCATTGAAAGAAAAATTGTATATTAAAGGGTATGTGGAAGTTTTCTAGGTTTGCTCCAAGGTATAGAGAACAAAGTTTGATGTTAGGAAAAGGGTTCTTGAGGTTTTAAGGTTAAAGTTGGGGGTTCAATATTGACATGAGATCAAATTTCAGGCAACACCAGAGATTTCTGCAGGTTAAAAAGAGGGAATTTGATGATGAAAGAAGAGAGGAAATAAAGGAAATAGATAGGGCATAGAGAGTAGGGAAGAAGAGCAGGGGAAAAAACACGAGAGAGAGAGAGAGAGAGAGAGAGAGAGAGAATTATTTTCTCAATATCACAAATCTATTGCTTACAACTCGTTACTATTAACCTAATATTATTAAACTAATATGTAACTTGGGACCCAAGAAACTTTTATGTCAAGTAATTTAATGATCAAGTAATCTATTATCATACATCTAAAACAAATGCAAACTTATTTTATGATTAAATCTTGATCCTTAGGTAACTTTGATTCTTTAATATATTCTGTTAGTGCTCCTAGTAGTTGGATGAGGGCTTAGATCATCATAATAGAAAATTTGCCACATGATCTTGGTCCTACAAAAAAGAAAAAAAGAAGTGTACCGAGCAGTACAGGGTCTCTATATGAGGTTTATACACCTCAATACTACCTGATAAAGCAGATATGGGCCTGGTTCGGCTTTTCCCTAGGCATATCAGCCCCTCCTGTTCCAGCTGAGGGCTAGCACAGAACCAGTACACTGGGCATTTCAATCCTTGATACATAAATATGATGTATCCATGCATGTATTGGTATGGGTGTGGGTGTGTGCATTGTCTGAATATGTCTTGAGGGCAGGTGAAATATGGGGGAGGGATGTGTATAAAATACTATATGTTTATATAGTTCATTACATGTCAAGGCATATCCTTTTCGTGTATTATTTTGTCAAGTCTATATTGTACAATTTGATGCATTCATATTTGTCACCTCTATTGATAAAGTAAATACTGATATTTGATACTATCTCTGTAAAATTTGTTTTCAGAAGCTTACTTGATTCTTCCAAATTGTATCTCAAGTTTGCAGGCTGAAGAGCTTGTCAAGCTTGTTATAGGAGTAATCTGAGGTTGTGAGAAACCGAGCATATTCATTCCACCAAATGATCCAAACAATGGCCAGTGGTTTTATGTTGACGTCCCCATGATTGCCCATGCTTGTGGTCTGCCAGAGAATACCATCTACAATGAAGACATGAAGATGCTAGTGCTACTAGTCCTTATCCTGTTCTGAAAATTGTCAACACCTTGATATGTCATTCAGTCATGCCACAGGACCATCTTAACTATTCGATATCTTCATGTGCAATTTGCTTCATTTTCATTACTGCATGCACCTGCCTTTGTCTTTGTCTGGTTATTCATTTTATTTACAATTTCATTTATGATTTCAGGCACTTGATGAAACACATGCTTGTCATTTCAACACATATTTGTATGTGTCCGCTTGCTCGTACGTTTTAACTGCTTGAGCAAAGTTTCTTGGATGTTCATTTCTAACAAAGCAGATCTTTAAAGCTCAAGTAGCTTGGACAGGGCTAGTTGATTATGTTTAACGATAGTGGTCATTTAGGGACTTTGATGGTGTTTCAGTCAGGAACTCAGGCTATAATAATTAATTAATCTCTCATATATTCCTTTATTATGGAATAATTTATTTTATTCTCTGACTTTATAAAGTTATAGAGAGAAATTGGGCTAGTCTTATATGGCTTTTTTGCCTTTGATTATTGATGAATTCAATGTGCTGACATCATTTACTAAAGTTAAATCTACTGGTACATTAATCAAATCAGGGTTTCTCATGAATTCATGTATGGAATTGATATAAAACTTGTTTGGTGACAGTTGTTATCAACTTTCTATGGTTGGTGCTTACCTTGGTTTCTAGTAATGGAGAAATCCCTTGAAAAGAGAGGATTTGACCAGTGAGAGGGCAGAAAACTCTTTAACCTGTGGTATAAACTAGTGACAGGATTGGAGGTTCAAGGGCCATGGAAGGAGCAGATTGAAGAGGAGGTGAAGAAGGTTTATGCTTCTGTTCTTGGCTAAAGATTGCTAGGTGGATCACAAAGAGGTGACTAGTCTGAAGAACGGCTTCATTAAACAATAAACAAGGCAATCTATTGAGGTGTTTGGTTGTTAATAAGTTTATAGGGTGGTGATTGTCACGTGCAAGGATATTTGGCACACTGTAAGATGAAGCAAGATTTTGGAATTTTTCCTGTGAAGTAGGATTTGCATGAATTTAGTTCTAAGGTACAGGAAGATCATGCGAAGGCCTGAATATAAGAGCCCTAGGTAAATTATGGCCAAATGTTGGTTGTGGTGTAGTAGCTAGGGATTTCCTATTGAAAGGAAGAGCCATTAAGCACACAACTTGTAGATCTAGTTGTTAAATCTCATGATGGAATGCTATATGCATGATATAGCTATGGTTGTTGCTGATAGGTCTTGTAGGTTTTTTGGATTGGATACTGAAACAAATCTTCTCTGTTTATATCTTTAAGATCCAACTACAGACTGAGAGACCCAGTAAACTATAGGCTATTTGGTAGCATGTAATTTTTTACTCTATTTGAAGACATTATGCAGCAACTCTATGTTTAAGTGGTGTTAAACATGGTTTTAAGCAAGGTTTTAAATATCGTGGGATGGGACTGTCCTAATTTTTTCATGGATTGAAATGTACCGCCGTTCAGTTATGTTATGATACTTGGGATGGAGGGTGTATTAGGATATGCCGATTGAGAGATGCTAGGATGATGGTGAGTCCTGACACTTGAAACGGAACTCATCCCGACATCCCACAGGACATCCTATCAAAACCTAAAACCCTGCTTTCAAGTGCCAACTCATGTCAGTTTTTGCCGGTCAGTGCATGCTATGCCAAGTCGGTACCAGAAATTGGCATTTGGTTGGTACTATTGAGTACCAAGCTAATGCACAGCACATGTTTCAGCACGGCTTGGCACGTTTCTTGGCATGTCACATGGAAAGTGCTGTGCTGGCTGCTGGTGGGCATGCACCATGCTGGTGACACTTAACTCCATAGTGTTACTAAATATTTGGCACTTGTTCCAAGCATACAGAGGCTGTTAAAATTGTTTGACGCTAAAAGTGGTCCAGCATAAGACACTTTATTCTGATACAATATATTGGAACCATACTAGTTAACTAGCTGGCAACACTTTGTACTGGAAAATTTATTTTCACATTATACTGTATTATAAGAAAAGAAGGTTAAGTTGTGACTGCTCACTAGAAATTTTCACACATATAGATAAGTCTCTCAGGATGTATAGAAGAGTCAACATCTAAAATGGACTATGCCATGTACTAGTTGATACAAACAAGACACCATGTTTAAAGTACCAAAGAGTGCAGGGTGATGTCCAAGCATAGAGATTATGCAAGAAATTAAGGAAGGCCGTTATTAGGGCCGTTATTAGGGATAATAAAAATTGAGTTGTGTGCACGGTGCAATCTAGAATTGCATGCAAGAGCAGCATTTTAGGTCCCGATGAGACATGCCATGAGACGCTGCGACGGGTTGCTATCTCAAATGTTAGAACGGGATTGTCCCGCCATCATTTCACTGTCCCAATCTGTGCGTCTTAGAACACCCTCTATCCCAAGTGTCGGGACGAGATGGGATGGTGGCTTATCTCATTCTATGAAAAAATCAGGACAATCCTATCCCACAAGATTTAAAACCTTGTGCAAGAGAATATAAGTGGCTTAGAACTAGGATATGGAGCAAATTCTGAACTAGCTAATAGAATTTATCTCTTGTAGGATTTGCCAGCAAAAGTTTTATAGCTTGCATTATCAGAGACTCATGAAAAAACAATTATAAGGAAGGTATACTTAATAGCAAGAGAGAAAATAGGCTGAGGAAAAATATCTCTATTGATCAATCCTAGTTGGATTGAAGGAACCCATTGGTGCTCTGAAAAATGATGGGTCTGCTACAGGCTAAGGAACCATGGTGTAATGATTAAGAATGGATTAAGATAAGTTAACCTATATTAGCCTTGATTAAATAATAATAACAATAATCCACTTGTATGCTGAATTCTCTCGTGTCTTCGTGAGTGTTCCATGGTGAATGGAGAGAGAAAATTCAATGAGGATGATTGGTAGTTGGAGGAGAGAACAAGCATCTTGAGGAAGCCAACTGGACCACTCTTTTCTTTCACTTTCTTCTCCACTTCATATTTTCTTCTTCCTCCTTCCTTCCGTCCTCCCTGCATTCGGGCTAGTAAACCACTATTGGAGGGTGTAGCTTGAACCCCCTTCACAGTGGAGTGTTGTTGGACCTAAAGTTAACACTGTCGGTGAGGTAGGGAGGCCGAGAAAATGTGGCGTTAATTTCCTCTGTTTCTTAACAATTTCTTCAATTCTAGCTGATAAGGTGGGAGATCTTCTAATTAAAGAGTAAGGGAAGATCATTGGAGCGAGGCGAACTTCCGGGGAGGTTCAAATCATCACCAGCAACTCCGGCAAGGCGAAGGTAAAATTTCTTCTCCTCTGGTTTCTATTTTTAAAGAGAGAAACTGGTGAAATTTTGGAAAATCCATGAACTGGTTGATGCCGGAGTGCTCGCCGAGGAGGGGGTGTCGTTGCGGCCGCCGCCACGGTGGCCAGAGCGCGTGCGAGAGAGAGGGAGAGAGACGAGAGAAAGAGAGGAGAGAGGAAGGGAGACAAGAGGGAGAGGGAGAGAGATGCGAGAGAGAGAGAGAGATGAGAGAGAGGGAGAGAAATGTGAGAGAGAGAGAGAGAGAGCAGAGAGAGGGAGAGACTAGAGAGAGAGTAGAGAGAAGGAAGGAGACGAGAGAGAGAACAGAGAGAGAGTAGAGAGGAGGGAGACGGGAGAGAGAACAGAGAGAGAGAGAGGGAGAGCTGGAGAAGAAGAAGAAGAAGAAGAAGAAGAAGGGGAGAGGTGGCACTTGCGTCGAGGCAAAGTAGATGGGGTGTGAGCACGTGGGAGAAGAAGGCTGCAGCCTTCTTATTGGGTTGGGCTGAACCAATGAACCAATTGGTTCAAATTGGTTCAAGTCTTAAGGCTAATTTTTAAATTAAAAATGGAAAGAAAATATTAGAATATAATTATAGAATTCATGGGGATTGGCTAGACTCACTTTGAAGATTCAAATCTGGGTTTAGAAATGCCTAATTTGATCTCTTTTTCACCTAAAAGTCATATGGTGTTCATGTTGAGTTGAAATAAAATGATTTGAATGAGTTTGAGGAAACACATTTATTTAAAATTATATTGATCAAATCTAGTCTTGGGAACTGAACCATTGTGATCAGCAATGAGTCTAGTTTTGGTAATGATGTTTAAATCGATTAACGGCCAAGGTAATCATAGAAAAATTTACCGACGAAAGTAGGGGCATTTTTGTAAATATTATAAAATCAGTGAAAACTTGTAAAACTAGAAAATAATTAAATTTGGTATAAAAAGTAGTAAGCAGGAGGTTGCTAGACATTGAGTGAGGGGTAAAAGAGTCATTTTCAGATTTTGGGCTAGAGGGGTAAAATGGTAATTTTTTGGTTATAGATTTTGATAAATTAATTATTTATGTGGAATTATAGGTGATTGTTGACTACAAGTGTGCATTGAGGAGTTATTGGAGTCGCGATTTGAGGTAGGAGTTCTACACCCTACTGTTGTGTAATATGTTTTTATGATGTGCATGCTTGCATATATCATGTTTTATTACGGGATTTCCTTGCATGATTTGAGATGAGTATTATGAATTATTGTGGATTTGCGTGTATATTGTAGTATATTATTTTGATATAAATGGCTTTGGGTTTTTCAACCGTGCTTATGAGTTTTGACATTCTAGCGTGTGGTGGTTTGGTAGTGCTATGGAGATGTTCGAGGGTGACTTAGTTGAAAAAGATGGTGTATGTGATGGGTATTGTTGGTACGTGGTACTAGTTCTGGCAATGAGTTGGAATACTTGCCTAGATTGGTGGCCCGGGGAAAGGCATGAAGGCCGCGTAAGGCAGGTAGAACACAGTTATGATAGCTGACATGACTGAGTTTATTACGCTGGTACTAGTATATAAACCATCTGGATGGGAGAAGTATCACTAGATTAGGTTATTGACACGTAATACTGGCTCTTAGACAGGGACAGTATGTACCAGCAGTATTGAAGACTGAGGGAGTGGCTCACTCAGTAATGTCTTTACGAGCGTTGTGGCAAGGGTTATAGAGGAAGGCCCAGGGTGTATTGCTTACTAAGTGAGTGCGACTTGCTTAGTGGTGTCTTGCGTGCGAGGGTATGGATGTATGGGTGTGGAGGTTATTTCCGAGGTTGTGGTATAAGTATTCTGATGTGTGGAGGTGTTGGTGGATATGTGGATGATTTGGGTGTGACTGCGGTCACGTGGATGAGTTGGTGGTGCATAGGGACTTTTGAGTGGCTTATTTATTTCCTTTTGAGGATGGATTTTATTGGTTTCTCGAATTAATATATGTATTGTGATATTGTTTGTTGAAACATATTTTGACTATACTAAACTGTTTATTTGACATATTCATGACAGTAAGTGTAGAAGTTCTACTGGACTTTTTAGCTCATTTCATTATATTTTATTTTTGCAACAGATGAGGATGATGTGTACTTGATAAACCAAAGCCTTAGGGAGGGAACCCAAGAGTGAGATCAGAGAGCTGTTGTAGTTACTCTTTTGGATGGATAAACTTTTGTATGAATCAGATGAGGATGATATGTACAGGTTTGATGATATAATATAGAAAATAATGTGTTTTGGCTTTTATAGTTGTATCTCATGATATGTTCAGGTTGAGGTTAGTAAGCCTGGCATACTCTTAAGCCTTGCTTTAAGGGTATACGGCCGTGTTGCGAGCCCCTAGATCAGGATTCAGGATTGGGGGTCGTGACACATGGTCATGGTGCTTTTATGGTGTTAATGATCCTTGAAATATTCTAAACTAGAAAAGGGGGCAAATGAGTGCAGAAGATGTTTCTCTTCACTAGGGTTGTCCATTTCTTTCATGAATTCCCCTTTTATTCTCAATTGGAACTCAAGTGGGTAAGCATGATCTCATTCTCATGGAAATTGAAGGACCCTATGGAAACTGAAGAACCGGATAGTTATGGAGAACAAGGGGATTCTAGACATGGAGAATTCAATAAAATAAAAATTGCATTTCTAGAGAAGTGACATGACTGGGAGATAGATGCAAAAGAAACCAGATAATTTTGTTGGTACATATAAAAGATTTTACAGCAACAACAAAAAGGAGATGGCGCCAATGCTTCCCTGAAACTATATTTGTGGTGTTTGGAGTATTGTTTGATTTTGGGGATATGGATGATGAGGCCATGTTTTAATCACTCTTGGTAGACCATTATGCTCTCTATTCTAACATATGAGAGCAATGTGGTTGTGTTTATCACTTTTTGGAACTTTTTTAAAAGTTCTAAAGGACTCCTCATGGTATAGGGCAAGTCAGACGGAAGCTTCAAATACATTGAAAAGTTAATTGAGATTTGCATCTATGTTTTCCTTCACTAGTTTATGATGACTTAATTTTGAAAAAGAAATAAATAAAAAGCTATTTTCTTTTTTATCAGAACTGCTGAGCTTGGGTGCTACTTCTGCATTATTTTCATACATTTCTTTGTTTTGTTTTTTGGGTTATGTAGATCATTATGGCATAGTATAATTATCTTTTCTTTTTGGAAAATTTTGCTCAAGTAATGTCACAATTTTCAGTTTGTGATTGTGCATAAATTGTCGAACCTTTTACATGTATAATTGTTATTGTTTTTTCTTAACATTTTTAAGGTCTTTTTTTTTAAAAGGTTCAAGTAGTTTTTGGAAAAAGCTTGTATCTGTGTGTTTCAATTTTTTTTCCTTCCATTTCTGTGGGAGAGCAATCAGTTACCTAGGGATGCCTGTATAGTTGCTGATTATGAAGACTTTAGTTGTGGAATCTGAATTCATCTTTATCATCATGCACTTATCTTAATTAGTAAATCACCATCTAGCAGGGTTCTGCAATAGGGTTATCAGGCAAGAGACATGAAAATAAATAAGCTTCATCAGCCCTCAATAATCATCTTTGCATGTATTTTTATGTTCAAACGCAGAGTGTCTTTTATACATAAAAAGTGATATAAGCACTTAGATAACACGTCCAAAGGCTTGCTGCTCACCTTATTCACAAAGAGAATCTAATAAAGAATTGATTGTATGAATGCTAATGATCTGAAGATGTGATTGGGGTTTGTTCTTATTTCTAAGCTCTTCATGTAAGACCTATTAAATTATAACCAGATCTGAGCTATCAAATCTAATCTGGTGCTGATAATCTGCTATATCTTCAGGTGCTCTCTCTCGCTGCTTAAATGTTCATGGGTATCAAGCGAATGAGGCCAAAAAAGATAAGATAGCAAAATATTTGACATTAAAGAGATAGCAAAATATTGTTATACACTTCTGTCAGGTGTTTTGATGACAAGCTTTGTTTGACTGACAAAAGAAAAGATATTAAAAACTTAAATGTAGTTGCCTGCAGATAAATGGTAATTCGTCACATTAAACTCTCATTCAGCCATCATGTAATTCAAACGTGAACCATTGCCCTTAATTATTTGATATTTTTTGTTTTAGAGAAAATAGAGCTGATCATAAGTCCGGTAGCTAGTCTAGCTCAATCCAAAATTTCATAAACTTGGGCACTAGAAATAAGTTTGTGAACAAGCTTGTGCAAAATAAATAAGTCCAATTTAAAAATCAAATCAGATCTAGAAAAATTTAAAAACAGTCCAGCCCGGCATGACTTAGCATGAATATATATATATATATATATATAGAAAAAGAGAGAGAGAGAGAGAGAGAGAGAGAGAGAGAGAGAGAGAGAGAGAGAGAGAGAAAGATTTAGCTATATTCAAATGTAGCCAAGTTTAAGATTCTATCAGCAAAATATCATTTTAATGGGGACTAGTCTTCTTATGTGCCTCGTCATAATGGGTCAGCCATTTGGAAGGCAATATGAAATCATCTTTTCATACTGATGGGAAGTTTATTTGGTCGATTGGTAATGGTCGTGATATTAATGTAGAGTCTCAGCCTTGGTTCTCCATTGTTCCATTAAATAGACTTCCTATTTAATTTGATGCGGAAAGGATTGCTATGTTTGACGCAGCTAGTAATTTTTGGAAATTGATGGGAGTTGGAACTCAGACCTATTAAAGGAAATTTTCCCTCCTACAATTGTTGATCAAATTACCTCAATTCCTGTCACTGGATCTAGTCATAAAGATGTATTATGCTAGGGTAGTGCATATCTGCAAAGAATTGTTATTAAGCATGTATATAAATCGTTGTTATGTAGATATGATCTTTCTTCAAGGAATAAATTGTTAAGATTGAAAGTTGAAAGCTTCAAATCGAGTTCTTCTCTTCCTATGAAAATTATTTGTTGGAGGTCTGCCAACTCGGTTTCTTCTAGCAACTCGAGTGCATGCTATTCAACCAACATGTTTTAGGTGCTCATCTGAGGAGGAGACTTTGGACCATCTATTCATCCATTACCAAAAATCTAAAGAAATTTGGGGGACCTATATTCAATCTATTCATCAAGCATACTCTTTTCTATTGGAGCAGCCTTCCATTAATCAGATAAGCTTCCTCAAATCCTATCTTATTTACCTGTCATGGATGATTTGGAAAGGCAGAAATGAATTTATTTTTCAGAACAAATGTTTTCAGCCAAATATTCTTATTAGACAAGCCTTTTATCAAACTCAGGAATTCCTAGTTTCCACATTCAATCATATCGAGTTGAATACAGGCATCTGAAGTGTCAACTTCTCCTTCTAAAGGAATGTCTTAAAATCTTATTTTTTGGCAGTCCTCTCAACATGTATTCTTTAAAATTAACTTTGATGGTTCAGTCTATATAAATTCTGTTAATGTTGGATTCTTGATTCAAGATCAGGCTAGAAGTGTCTATTGCTGCAGTTATTCCTGTGAGCCATAACTCTATTCCAAATGTGGAGTTGTATGCAGTTGGGCAAGCTACTAAATTAGCAATAGAATTCGTGTTCCGTCAAGGAGTTGTGCTTGAGGTGATTCGACAACTATCATATCTTGAATAAATAATACTTCGGAAAGCATTCACCAGTAAGCTCAGGCACCTAAAGGGATTTCTTAAATTTATTTTTATCTTATTTTATACACATATATTTAGAGAAGCAAATTAAGCTGTAGATTGCTTGATGAATGTTGATAATATTATCAACAATGAAATATTTCGATATGATCAGTTTCCATGTGATTTTCAGAGAATGCTGATGCAAGAATTTGTTTCGTGTTGGGCCTCTTGCTTCTATCCTAAAAAATAAAAAAAGAACCAGGCCAGAGCTGCGAGGTCGTTATCCACCTTATGCGAGCTGCCCATCAAGTCGTCGTCTGATTTTGCGATCTGTTTGCCCAAAAAATTGACGATTGACTGCACAACCAATTGTCATTAAGTTTTGCAAGTGCAATAAAATATCATGTTTTAAGTTGTTAGATGATCATGGTTAGGTCAAACAACCTTCACTGAGATGTTGCAGAATGCGGCATCTTTATCGTTTCCCTGGAACAAAGTCCTGTGAGGACCACCGAGGCCTACCTCGAAAGGCACATTCGAACAGCAAGTGGCATGAGGACGGAAACGCATTTAATGGGATGGCTGTTGACTTTCTGAGCAGCAGCGGCCAAGCCGTGGGAGTCACGGGAGGTGGTCTGTACCATGGAATTAATATCAGCCAGCGTAGATGACGAAACTTGTGGCAGAGGAATGGAATTAGTATCAGCCAGCGTAGACGACGAAACTTGTGGCAGAGGAATGGAATTAATGTCAGCCATCGTGGATGATGAAACTTTTAGCATTTCCTCTGCCATGCTAGCTTCCATTTCCTCAATTTATAGGAAACGAGCTTGAGAGGAAACAGGAAATTTTGAAGCCGTCTGTATCTTTCTTCCATGACTTGTAGCATTCTCTTTGTCGTACTAGTTTCCATTCGCCTTTTTGTATGAAGCATTTGGAATTCTTCGCCAAACGAACTCTTATTTTTAGTTTCTGATGGTTTAAATTGAATACGAACTCTTATTTTTAGTTACAATATATCAACAAGCATCAAGTTTTTAAGGAATATTGTGCTTCTTCCTACCTGACTTGTTCGAGTTTGCTGGGAGACGCTTATAATTTCTATCCATCGTAAAGACTGGTAGCCGGTCATCTGGGACGTGCTAGTCTTTCTTGGCAAGATCATTCACCTTGTGAGCTCGTAGTCAAACGACTCTATCAAAAATTGGAGAGTTCGGTGGTAGGGGCAGAGGGCTGCCTCCTACTATGAACCCAAAATTGTCTGCAAGCATCATCAAAATAATAATATACTATTAACTATAATATAAATAATTATATTATTATATATTGTAATAATATTATTAGTATAAATTAATATGAGGTAAATTTAGTTACGTTCAAATGTAGCTAAGTTTAGGATCCGATTATTTTTTTCATCCTTAATTAAATTCACATAAATTTTGAAGCCATCCAACATTTTTTATTTTTTTCATCTTTGAAATTTATAAATTATGTGGATTTAAGGGTGTGCAGGATGATCGAATTTAGACTCGACTATATTCAAATGTAGCCAAATATACCTTAATTAATATTATAATTATATTAAAATTAATAATATTATATAATTATAATTAATAATTTTGTAATATTATCATAACATATTAAAACATATTATAATATATATCATAATATTATAATATTATATTAATTATTATGTTATATAATTTATTATTATAATAATATTATAAATAATGTTACTTTTGATTAAAATTTTTTGATCATTTATGGGGATAATTTTGTTCAAAATTTTTATTTCCTTAAGTTTATTAAATTTATTTTGATAGGCTTCGCGATAAGAGGAATTAATTCTATGTTTTAGTGGTTAAGATTTTAAATTCATAAAAAATGCATTTGGTTTGCAATTAGAGCGATATGGGATTAGAAAATATAAAAGGAGTCATTTTACTGGCTCCACATTTATAGTTTTAAGATATTAATAAAATGATTATGGTTATATAATTTGAATCTAATTCTTATTTTTTTAAATGTGAAATTGAATTTCAATTCAGTTTCATTCGTGCCACCGTATTAAATGCGTCCAAATGATTATGCTACCAAACATAATAAATTACAGTTTTGCGAATGAATTCAACCATGGTATTCAGCCGGCCGTGAGAGGACCAAAGAAGCATTGCAATATTGTTGGCTCGTGGTCCAGTGATTGGCTCTGCTGCTCACGACCGTGCTGCACGAATGGTCAAAAAAGCACAGCTAAAGGTTGCCGAGTCAGTCCCTTTCGAGCCAAGTTAACGTTTAACCGCAGCGTTTGAGACTCATGCTTGCTCTTGGTACTAGTAAATTTGCTGTTTTGATAATTAAACTTTAAAACAAAAAGCTAGTAAGAATTTTAAAATTTATTCATTAAAAAAAAAAAGCATGGAAGAGATACGAAAATTAAACAACAGCCAAAATAATTAAGCTGACTAGCAGCAATATACGGCAATATTTACAAATTGTTTAAAAAAATTTGGTTGAGTGCAAGTTAATATTTTCTTTAATATAATTTTTCTCCTAGTTGTCCATATGTTTGAAATGAATTCTACATGGTACCTATCATGCGTCATGGGGGCTAATTAAAAATGACAAGATTTTGAGTTTTTTCACCTTCAGACATTTTTTCAAAAGCCAGTAGTTTAAATCCAAGATGCTCCTATTTTATGTTCTCCCTCTCAATTTTTCTTTCCCTATATCTTTTCATCATGCTTTTTATTTCCATGCATCCACTTTCCTCTAACTCGCTGCCTCTCATGTCCATTTCAGTCTCTCTCTGGCTTTTTGATTTCTATCTTGTTCTATCTCTGCCATGCTCTTCCTCTGTGACCCTGTCCCTCTCACTCCAATCCTCTTGTCCCTCTCACTCCAATCCTCTTGCCTCTTGCTCCTTTTCTTTCTCTTTCTCAATCCATCAAGGTCTCTCTATTTTGTTTCTTTTTTTTTTCTTTAATAAGTACTCTGATTTTATACTAACAAACTAAATTGACAAAAAACTTATATTTCAGCTCTACCATCAGAAAAAAAAATGAAAGGCTAAATAAGAAATAAGAATATATATGCCAAAACAAATGTCCAGCATTAATTTTTTTATTTTATTTGGCCATAAAATAAGTGTAAGGTTTGGAATAAAAAAGCAAGCATATAAACATAGAATAACCATATTGATCAAACTCATTTATGATGCACATAATTATTCCAAGGGAGAGGTTTTTTTATTTATAAATTAGGCTTAGCATAAAGAAATTATTTATAAATGATTTTTATTTAATGTACAGAAAGTTTTTTATTTTTTTTTTCAAAGTGATCCAAAGAATTGTAGCTAAACAAAACTAGGAATAACTGGTGTTATAATTATTCCACTTAGCATAATTTTTTTATGCCTATTTTTCTTATTCCTAAACCAAAATTACAATAATTAAATACAAGGCCTCATATAACTAGAAAAATATATTTGTCTAATTTAAGGAGTTATTAGAGGCCAAAAAAAAATAAAGATTAAAAGAGAGTAGCTATTACATGCTTGTTGAATTTTCTTTTAGTTTGCGAGAGCCAAGTTTCTATATTTTAGGGAAGGGGTCCAAAGAGAGTATTTCACAGGATGAACTGCTAAAAAAAAAAAAAAGAAAAAAAGAAAAAATAGATTATTTCTCACCATTCAAATTTACACTGCAATTAAACTAAACCTAAAATTTATATACGTTTCAAGGACTTAGAAATCAAGAGTTGCTTTTTCTTTTTTATTTATTTCGAGCAAAACGTTGGAAGGGGAATCACAAAGCCACACCTTCATTTTGCTTCCATTCTTATATAATATATATTTCCATTGCTCGATTTTTTTGTTTGTTTTCTGTGATCCAATGACAGTATCCAAACACTCATTGGACTGGGCGATCAAATCCACCATCCACAAATTTAATCCGAACATAACTTGTCCATTAATTTCAGGTAGATTAATATGCTAGGCCATGATTAGTTCAAAGAAGGATAATTAAAAAATTATAGAGGTTATATGGTCTCTTCGTAGACTTCTCTATCTTTAGCTTTAATATAATTAAATGTGATTAAAGATATACAGTAAACTTAGTGTCAATGCATGCATAAAACATGATTAAAGATATATAAAGAGGGTAGACTCATACAAGGAGACCAGAATGATGGGGAAAAACTTGCTTTATTGGCCACTAAATCATTCATAGCGGCAAATTACTGCCGAAGGATGATCAGAAAATTGATCCGTTAAAAATATCCTTTAATTTCTAAAATTTTTATTGAAATTTAATTTTTTAATTTTTATTTATTACAATTTAGCATTAAATAAAATAGCTAATATATCAGTTCTTTTATTAATTTTAATGATTTCATAAGTATAATGATGATAAATTAATTATTTTATTAATTTTAATAATTTAATGCTATTAAAGATTAAGAATGTTCTTAAAATATAAGAATTAAACTGTATAATCAAAATGAATTTTGAATAAAAATTTAAAAAAATACACTTTTGCCTTACTATAAGCTTTCTGGGTGCTTACGTGTGTCTACGCTCTTTGTATTTTTTTTTTTTAAAAAAAAGATCATAATTCATAAGATGTTACGCTGATCTCAGCAGCATATGTTCATGGCCCCAGATGACCATCCACTGTAATGCTTCCATGGAGTTATAAATGCTGCAGGGACGCCAGTCCTACCATGTGGGATGGCAGCATTGATTTCAGTTGCACAAATTGGTGCAATCTATTGCCGAGGTTAAAAGGTGAGTCGCCAACTTGGCCAACCATCAATTCGTGGTATTAAATAGCGTTTCATGCACGCTAATGGGTGCCCCAAGACAGCTGGTTATATAAACAGTGACTACTTTAGCTCTCCAGTTAGATAATGGTGGCAAGTGACAGCCTCTTTTACGTGACATCAAAATCTACCATTCAATCATTCTTTCAATGTATACCATCTAATATGAAATCCACGTTTAACGCGTGAAATCAGTACTTGTCTAATTTATGGCAGTTGACCTAACTCGACGTGGAGGTCAACCAGTCACACCTCCCTCAGGGCCACCAATAATTCACCAAGAGCGGCGCTACTAGTAAATGAAGAAATTCTAAATAGTTTGACCATGCATTCAATTTTTCATTGAATTGCGCAGTTATATTTTACGTCCTGCCAGCATGATATACTACTTAAAAGGCTCTGTTTGAGGCAGCCGTTAGCCTCAGTTGCTGAGAAATTGTTTCTTTAAGTAGCTCATAGCAAAGGATTGCTCTTGCCCCTCCTAATTATCTATCTTGGCTCGTCCAATTTGATCTTCTTGGATCCGTCAACACAAATTATAATGCATATTCTGCTGCTATCCTAGTCAAAGCTCTCTTCTTCTTGTTATTTCTTTTTTTTTTATTTTTTAAATAAAGCTAACTCTCTATTTTTGCTAGTAGAAGTTGATGAATCATGACGATGATAATTTTACTTCGTTTGAATGGTGATATGCTCCAACCAACCTTGATCAAGGTTGGCTTGCAAGCTTTAACTTGATTTAGAATGAGTTTTAAAAAAACTAAAATCCTTACGTTTTGAGACAAAGCTAATATATATATATATATATGCACATACTTTTTATCTTAAACTTATCTTAAATCTATATTTTTAAATATTTTTAAATTTTTTTAAATATTTAATATTTTTTAAAATTTATTTTTATTAAAAATAATAAAAAAAAAGTAAGGTGAGGTAATGGAGCAAGATTGAGGATCATTGTTTTTTATAAATTAAAAATGAAGACTAAAATTATTATTTTTATTTTAGTAGAACATAATACAGGAATAGAATAGATATAAAAAATTAAGGATGAGAATAGGTTGGACAAAAATAAATTCTAATTTATTTTATTATTATTTTTAATAAAATAATAACTAAACATCAAAATATATATATATATATATATATTTTAAACTCATAACAATATGAACTGCATCTCACACCCTCTCTAACTAATTTATATGATATATTTAATGTATGTATATATATACATATATATACATATATATATATATATATATATATATATATATATATATATATATATATATATATTTGTCTACAGATTGTTCATAAATTTGAAGAAGTTTTTGATGATATAAACGTTATGTATCGCCTTAAAATATGTAAATACCAAAAGTTGTATAATTGGAACACTTCTAATACATCGTTTAAATGATTTAAAAATTAAATAATTGAAAAAGTATAAAATAATAAATATTTTTTATCATTTAATTTATGAAAAATAATTTTCATTATATAATTTTAATATTTAAAATATTTAAAAAATAATATATTAAATTTAAGCCTAATAGAATTTGAACGGATACCTACGTAACCCTACTCGTTCGCGGGGTGCAACAGCAGTCCATCAAACAACCCATTTCTTAATGTAACCTCCACCAGGCCCCAAGAGCGCGTACCATTATGACCGTAAAAAAAGGCGTCCGTTTTGGTGAGTGTTAAAGCCCTTGTCTCAGGAGTCCCCATCATCCCACCGCCATTTCTACAGACAAAACCCCCGCCGGATTACTTTACGAAGGGGAAATGATGGGCTCGTTTGAAAACTCTCCACTCTCTTATAAAGAATCCTTCCATCATTAATTGCCGCGAGAGGAATCCAAAGCATGCAAGAGGAGGGGGGAAAAAAGTCTAATTCAAATGAGAATATGTTTTGCGGTAAAAGTTAAATCGAGAGAGAGAGAGAAAGAAAAAAAGAGGGGTAAAGTGGAACTGTTTTTCTTTTGGTAATGCGTTCTTATCTGGATGTCTTTTTTGCTGGGACCTTTTATCGTCAGCCTTTCACCAACCCTTCTGTCTCTCTCTGAATTTTACGCCGTGCGATTCCTTTCAGGCGCTGAAAGGTGCTGGCCATTGGCCGCTTCGCCCAACCTCATGTACCCTACTCGCTCTTTGCTTAATTTTTTATTAATAATGAGTGTTTTTTTGTGCTGTTTGGATTTCTTGATCCTTTGGATTCGGCCTGTTGGATTTCACGGGGTCCATGTCTGATGTGATCCTCCCTTTCTCTTTCGCTCCGCTAGCCTTGGAAACGTCCCCCCCCACCTTCTCTCTCTCTCTCTCTCTCTCTCTCTCTCGGAAGTTTCTTGGGGATTTCGGAGGTGGAATTTTCGAGGTGTTTGGTCTGGTGCTTGAATAGTCTCTTAAAAATAATTGATTTTTTAGGTCAGGGGATGTGATGACTTTTTTTCTTTCTTTTTTTTTTTTGAGGTGATGGTGAGAGAGGAATGAAATGGTTGGAGTGGTTCCTTTTATTTTTAATTTTAAGGTGTCATAGCATTCGCTTTAGATTCGAAAGGGAGTAAACTTTTTTCTTTTTATTGTTTGTTTCCTGAGATGTTTGTTTTTAATTGTTAGGTTATAGTGGGCGGTGGGTCAGTGGATCCTCTCATTACCTTCTGAATGGGGCTTTTGATTCATGTGAGATGCTGGATAAAGGTGAAAAAGGAGGGAGATGAGCAATCATGTAATAACACTGTTCCTTGTGGAGTAAAATTCTTTTTTTTCCTCATATTTTTATCTAAAGTTTTCTGTTGTTCGGGTTATTGGGTTTTTAGTGTTCAGTTTGCATTCAAAATTTGAATCCTTGATTAATGAAAAAAGTTTTGGTTTCATATAATTTAGATGGGTACATGCATTAGATGTTTCATGCGTTCTACTTTAATCTTGTTTTTTTACTAATTTCTCATTGCATTTTACTGTCTCTTACTTCTCTTTTTTTTCTTAGGCCTCCTAAAAGGAATACCAGATGATCATTACAGGCTGGTATTAGCTTAATACTAGCCTGAGCAAGTTCTTTAAAGAATCAGGAAACTAGGATATAAGCTGCTATGTTACTGGAATAGTTGATCAGAGAACTTAGGAGATATTAGCAGCTGATCACTGAATGAGCTGAACCCAATTGAGGTGTGAATCTGCCACCATGCTGTGCACTTGCTCAGGAGAGCAGTTCCAGTTTGAAGAGAATGAGATGCCTCGGTCGCCGGAATCTCTTGCGACGAGGGACTTCTCTGTCAGTGGCCTCTCGTCGAAAACAGGAGATTGGAATTCAAAGTTTGATGATAGCCAAGTAGATGATGTAGAATCTACACTAAAAGAGACTCTATCTTTGAATTATGAGGTTCTTTTCCTTCCTCTCTAAGTTCATCATTTCTCTGTATCCGAACTTCATATCAGTAACTCTCATTCTTGTTGTTTGATCGCATTTTTACGTTGTAATAGGAAGCGCGGGCATTGTTAGGCCGATTGGAGTATCAGAGAGGAAATTTTGATGCCGCTTTGCAAGTGTTTCAAGGGATTGATATTCGTGGCTTGAGGCCAAGGATGATCAAAGCTATTGCTGAAAGAACTCGGCATAGAAAGACTCGTTCCAAAGGAGAAAACTTGCAGTTGAATGTAATGTCGATGCATTCAGTTAGCCTTCTTATCGAAGCAATATTGCTTAAATCCAAGTCTTTGGAGGAGCTTGGTCGACATAAAGGTAATATGAGTTTTAGCCTCCTTGGTTAAGGTTACTTTTAACTTAAGTTTTAACCTTTTATTTGTAATTTTAGTTTGCATTTTCCATGTCGGATTTTGGACTTATGCCAGCCGTACAAGTTTTAGTTAGTTGTAAAACTGGTAGAAAAATCCGAGTGAGCAATTTCCTTGTCATGAGTTGTACTGCTTGCTGTTTGCTACCTGAGAAGATTGTAGCCACTTAAAAATGTGGAGAATACATGAAATGGATTTAGTTCTGCTGAAGTAAATAATGATAAATCTTGTGCTGCCCAAATAATCCAAAAGTAGTATGTTCCAGAAATTCTTATTTGTATTCTTTTTCTGAAAAAGCATATACATTGTTATAGTTGGCCTTTGTTGCTTCACAGCCAATGGGTTTCTAAAGGAGAAACAAGGACTTAATAGGTGAGTGTCTGAAAGAATACCATTTGCTAAGAAGATAATGGAAGAATATCAGATTAATATGATAAGGTGGGAATTCTGATTGCTGTGAGGAAAATATAAGAATGGAATTCTATTTTAATAATCTTTAGAAAAGACATAGATAATATGAGAAGGCATAAGTTGATGACCTTCGAAAGTTTTCAAAAAGTTACTGTTAAGGGAGAAAAGGAAGGAATGCTTAAACACTGGCCAATAATGATTACATAAGAATGAAATTCTAAATGATTCAACAAATTATAATGACTGATATTGAATTCAATATTAATAAATTCATAATACTGGGATCAAGCAACAACAACAAAGCTTTAATCCGAAACTAGTTGGGGTCGGCTATAGGAATCCTTTTTCTTTTTCATTCAGCTCTGTTTTAAGTTATATTTTTGTAAGATGCTGCTCTAGCTTTATCAATTTTCTCTATTGAATTTATGTTCATAGGGTGTGACTATAGTTTTACGCCGGCGTCAATCTACCGTAAACTCTTCTCCATTATCTGGTCTTGGGACCGATTATGTATAAAAAATTCATACATAGGCAGAGTTAATACTGGGATTAAGCAAATATGATTATTCACAATACTTGTGTTGTGTGTCCTTTCAGAAGCTTTTACTGAAATTGAACATGTTGCTTACCTGGGAATATTAGATCTAGATGTTCCCTTAAAGAACACTTTAGAGACCCTTTGTACCAGTAGGGTCTCATGTGCACAATGCGCTCATATGACTTTCACAGTGCCATCTTGCATCCAGGAATCCATGGACTCAAACTTTTGGGGCCAATGTTAGGTCCACGTATTGCAATCCTAGCTCAAGTCCAGACTCATGTAGCATGCTTAACATATTGAGTAAATGAAACATGAGGATTTAAGTTCGAAACCAATAACTCATTTATAGCTTTTGTGTTGTTTCATTTTTATTTGAAAGGCCCAGGCTTACAGACTTATAACCATTCTCTTAAACACATAAACACTACAATCCATTAATGCCAAAGAATGTGGGTGAGTAAGAAAACTTTCCTGACCAACACATTGTCAATCAAGAGAAAAGACTCTGCTTGGACAGCCAGTAGGTAGGGGCACTTCCTTCTTGGCATATATGGGTAAATTTACTATGGTGAAATTTGTGATAACTGATAATGTATCTTGTAGAATAAATGATGGCCCATTCTCTCCCTTCCTTGATCACCGAACTGCCACTGCTGAGTCCTCTTCTATCTGTAAGTCGGTTCCCTGAAATTGTTTGTAATTTATCTTTAACCTTCCCATACAGCCCAATGCCCCATGAAATAACACATCCCACAGGACCTCATAGGTTGAGTTCCGCACCTCAACAACCTTAGCTGATGGAATGCCCTGACAATCATGAAAAACAGCTACAACATTATTGGAGACATGGAAAAATAGTTCTGTAGCATTGCATTGCCATATATCTTGCTGACAAAATTAAATTTGTGCCACTAATAATTTTTATTTTAGAAAAAAAGAGCATGCTTTTGAGGAAGCCTCAACTATTATTTAATTTAATAAAAGAAAAGTCAAAATTTAACTTTCTATAATTTTACTATTTTCTTTAATACAAGGAGAAAACAAAACCATAAACAGGAAAGTAAAATTTTAAAAATCTCATGTCAACTATGAAGTAATGCTTCATAACCTGATTCAAAAATAACCTGAAATAACAAAGAAATAGCAGGCATTTTACATCTACAAAAGTAGGCATTTTACATCTACAAAAGTAATTTACTTAAAATTCCTTCCTAGATTTGAAAATTCAATTTTCATAACCAAATGAGACATATGGTAAGGTTTCTATCACTCTTGAGAACTTATATATCTGGCATATGTGGACATGATCTGAATTAGATCTCATACTTATTTTCTTTGTCAACTTCTCAATCATGTGGAGTAAGTTCAGAATGATATATATTTTTTCTAACAAACAAAAAATAAATTTCAGTTATTTTAAAAAGGCAGTGAATCTTAATTATGTTTATTGAACAATATTCTACATAGGTACTTTCTTTTCACTCTTGCATCCAAAAAATTTTGCGAGGATGGAAATACAGATATACTTGGACTCCTTTTGTGTTAAGCTGATGAAAAGTTGGATTGCATATTTGTTGTTGACATTATATTAACTAGTATAATAGCCAATATTTATGTGATGCTTGCCATTGCATGTCATAGATGCTGCGCTGGAATGTAAAAATATCCTGGACATTGTTGAATCTGCATGGCCTTATGGCATGCCTGAGGGAACAGGAGATGAGTCTAAACTGAAGGAAATGTTTCACAAAGCACTAGAATTGCTTCCTAAGCTTTGGAAATGGGCTGGTTTTCTTGAGGAAGCTATTGCTGCATATCGCCGTGCTCTTGTCAGGCCTTGGAGTTTAGATCCGAAAAGATGCTCTAGTTTACAGAAAGATCTGGCTATGATTTTACTATATGGTGGTGCTGAAGTACCCCTGCCTCCACAGTTTCAACAAGTTTGGGGACATATGACCCCTACAAGTAACATAGAGGAAGCAATACTGTTGTTGCTGATACTCATGAGAAAGGTAGCCTTTCAGGAAATAAGTTGGGATGCTGAGATAATGGATCATCTCAGTTATGCACTTTCACTCTCTGGACAATTTGAAATTTTGGCAGGTCATGTAGAACAAGTGTTGCCGGGTATCTACAATAGAGGTGAAAGATGGTATCTTCTTGCACTTTGTTACAGTGCTGCAGGACAAGATGATGCTGCATTGAACATTTTAAAAAAGGGCTTGGGCCATTCAGAAAGGAAGCACAAACCGCATCTGCCATCACTTTTATTAGGAGCAAAGTTGTGTTGTAAAAATCGAAATCGTGCTTGTGAAGGGATAAACTTTGCAATGAAGGCAATTGAATTTGCTAATAACCAAGAAAAGCATTTAATGGGTGTTGCTAGCTGCTTGCTTGGTGTTTGCTATGGATATTGTGCCAGGTCTTCCATCTCTGATTCACAAAGACTAAGGTTACAGAATGAATCTCTGAAGTCACTACACCATGCTGCAAGTATTGAGAAAGATGATCCTGAGGTCTTATGTAGCCTTGGGAGGGAGAATGCAATGCAACGGAACCTTAACACAGCTGTTGAAAGTGTAATCAGATATCTAGATATGGTGGCTGGAAGCTCAGTGAGTGGCTGGAAACTATTAGCTCTCATAGCATCTGCAGAGCAGAACTTCAAAGAGGCTGAAACAATAGTTGATCTTGCCATAGATGATACTGGAAAAGTGGATCATTTGGATTTTCTACGGTTAAAAGCTTTACTTCAGGTTGCTCAAGGGCAGCCCAGGAATGCGATAGATACTTACAGAATTCTGCTTGCCATGATTCAAGCGCAGAAAGAACTAAAGTCTTGGAGCACCAGTTCTGAGGTGCACATCCACCTTTGGATTATATCTGTAATGATGTTATCAGACATGATCTTTGTCATCTAACCTGTTTAGTGTTTTTAGCTGCCCTTTCTGTTTCTAGTGGTTCTTGTTGTGCTCAATTTCTCCATCTCCATCTTTCTCCTTGTTTTTGGCAGGTTAAAGCAGTAAAAGATTTAGAAATGGAAGCATGGCTAGATTTGTCGTCCATTTATACAAAACTGGAATCATGGAGTGATTCAAATGTTTGCCTGGATAAAGCCAAAAGCATCGAACTTTTCTCACCGAAGTGCTGGCATGCAACAGGTTATTATGCTATCTAAGAGCTTGATTATAAAGTAATTCTTTTCCTTTTTAGTCTGTCTGGTAATAAATTATGTGCTGTCGATATGCTTGACAGTAAATAGCAATCTGTGAAGGCCTCTAAGATGGAATTTGATGCTCTCATCCTATGAGGCATATCAAGCATCTTTTTTAAAATAAACAGGAAATGTTTGAGGCATTGCAAACATTGTGCATCTGCTTGGAGTAACTGCCCCAAATTATATACAGCTACATCATTTTGCTCAAAATACGTAGAACTATACCATGGACATGCCTCAAGGATTTCACAATATGGATAGAATTATGTATAGGTATTGTGTAATATGTAGAGGTACAAAGTAACATTTTGAAAACTTTCTTAAAGTCAAGGTGGAACATCTACAAAGAGTTTGCCTAATTAGAGAACTAATTGCAATGCGGATGTAGGATTTGGTGTTATACAAGCACACAATAATAGATTTTGAAGGGTCTTTTCCAACTTCTGTTCTAACAATTAGCTAGGTCATTTAGAATATGAAGAGTCGGAAAGCTAACCATAGGCCGATTGAAAATATGGCATCACTTTTTCTTTTTAAGGAACAATGATAAACAAAATGATAGTGAGTCTTAATATAAATTTTTCTGTTATGGAACTTTTAATTGCCCAATATAGTTGTCATGCTAAAGGTGATTAGTAATAAGATAGTGAAGCTTGAAAACCTTTATGAAAGCCTATACCATGATGTGATTCTCTAATTTGATTCTTTAGCATTGATTTTACTGGTATTCTTACATTTTCATGAGTCAATAGTGTCACTCAAAATAGGAATGGCAATGGGATGGGTTGGGTTTTGACCTGACCTCGAATCCGACTTTTCATACCCTGCTCCGTGCTCTGTTGAGGCAATAATTATAGTACTCATCCCCAACCTTGCGGGGAATGGAGATCTTTAAAATTATCTTTTAAAACACACTTTTATAAATCAAATGCCAATAAACAAAAAAAAGCCTTATTTGATTTATGGTTTTTTTTTTTGGTTGAGGGGGGGAGGGGGAGGAGGGGTGTGTGTGTCTGTGTGTGTGTGTGTGTGTATAGAAAGAGAGAGAGAGAGAGAGAGAGAGAGAGAGAGAGAGGTAGATTTGGCTATATTCAAATGTAGTCAAGTTTAGGATCCGATCATCCTCCCTATCTTTAGATCCACATGAATCTCAAAGCTACCTCATTTTTTTTTTATTTTTTTCATCTTTGGTATTCGTGAATTGTGTGGATCTAAAGGTAGGAAGGTGATCGGATTTAGGTTTGGCTATATTCAAATATAGTCAAGTCTTGTGTGTGTGTATACACACACACATACATACACATGCACACTCCCCTCCTCCCAACCCTCCCCACCTCCCAAAAAAAACCCACAAAGCAAATAGGGCTTTTTTGGTTTATTTTATTGGCATTTGATTTGTCAAAGTATGTTTTTGAAGATAATTTTAAAGATCCACATTTCCTGCGCGATTGGGGATGGGGCCTATAACTGTTGCCTCGGCGAGGCACGGTGTAGGATATAGGAAGTTGGATTCAGGATCGGGTTGAGAAAAATCCGACTTGGACCCGTCCCATTGCCATTCCTATTCTTGGGTGATAATACTGACTTGTGAAAATGTAAGAATACTAATACAATTCATGCTAGAGAATCATATCATGGTACAGACTTCCACAAAAGTTTTCAAGCTTAACTATTTTATTGCTGATTACCTTAAGTATGACAACTATATTGAGCAATTAAAAGTTCTATAGCATAAAAATTTATGTGAAGACTCACTATCATTTTGTTTATCATTGTTCCTTAAAAAGAGAAAGTGATGCCATATTTTCAACCAGCTTATGGCTGATTTTCCTATTCTTCATATTTTAAATGACCTAGTTAATTGTTAGAACAAAACTTTGAAAGGTCCCTTCAAAATCTATTGCTGTGTGTTTGTATGACACCAAGTCCAGCATCCATATAGCAGTTAGTTCTCTAATTAGGCAAATTCTTTGTATATGTTCTACCTTGACTTTAACGGAGTTTTCAAAATGTTACTTTGTACGTCTATATATCCATTCAAACATAGCTAAGCCGAAATTCGGTCACCTCCTCCATTCTTAGATCTACATAATTTATGAATCTTAAAGATGAAAAAATTAAAAAAGGTAGGGTGGTTTCAAGATATATATGAATTCAAGGGTGGGGAAGGTGAGTAGATCCTGAACTTGGTTACATTTGAAGTAGTCAAGTCTAGATTTGGTCACTTCACCCACCTTTGGATCCACACAGGTTGTGGATCCTAAAAATGAAAAAGGTGAATGTAGTTAAGTCTAAGATTCGGTCACCTCATCCATCCTTGGATCTGCATAGTTTGCGGATTCCAAAGATGAAAAGGTGAGAAAGATGAAGTGGCTCCGTGATCCACGTAGATATAACGGTGAGGGAGGTGATTGGATTCTGAACTTAGCTACATTCGAATGTAACCAAGTCTATCATCTTCTCTCTCTCTCTCTCTCTATATATATATATATATATATATATATATTGAGTTTCGGGGTGGGGAATATATATTACTAGTTCCATCTTAACCCTAAATATAAGAATTTTGTGTTTAACCAAAACCGAACCCAATTAGGGTAGGTCGGGGTGAGTCCCATGGGCTGGGGTAAAATTGCTACCTCTACCCAAGAAAATGGAGATAACATACTATTTTCCTAGTTTTCCAACGAGAAGTGGCAGCAGCATCATGAGGGGCCTTGGCAATGAAGTCAGTGAGAATTCTGCTTGGTGAGAGGTTACGTAGCTTGTACATAACATAAGGGAAGTGAATTTCAGTTCAATCTCTTCTTGAATCATCTTATTACTTCACTGTGAATAGCTTGTTGATTCTCATGATTAATGGTTATCAAGGCAAAGTCAATATTTCCTGTATTAGCAAAATAAATTTGAAGTTAACCAATTTTAGTGCTAGACTTATGGTCGAGAGGGATGATGCTATACTTCTCCTTGGTACCAAGCATAGGCCATCTTTCTATTAGTATCTAATGAAGCAATAAAGCCACCCAAGAAAATGGAAAATTCACTAGTAGGGCATGGAACAGTGACATCTTTGGCATATAATCATCATATTAACCATAAAAAAGGCATGACCAAAGACAAATGAATTGATGTAAGCTTCACTGAAGCAGCGAGAAATCAGTGGTGCCTGGTTGACTGAGCACAACAGATTTTCTAAAAACCTCGGTGATGCCAGGTTGAGAAGTGTTGGGAAATGAACTCACAAGAAGTCTGAAAACCTGTGGTAAATATGTTGGGAAATGAACTCACAAGAAGTCTGAAAAGTTGTTACTTTTCGGTGAATTTTAGATCTTAGGGAAAATCTGCTCAAAAATATCATGACCATGTGGTTTAGATGGAGGTGAAAGTGGGTCAGATAATATCCATCCGAATCTGTTTTTGCATTCGAATATATCCATATATAAATGTAAATTTGAGTATCGGACTAATATCCATTCCTATATCTATTTCCATTAAAGAATAAAAAAATGAATATGGATAAACAATTGTCCAGTCCGTATCAGAATATCCAGTTCTGTTTCTAATATTATTTAATCTTATATAGCACACATGAACTTTTAAGAAAGATAAGTTGACATGTTATTATCTTAATTTACCTTGCACATTGTGATAACTTTGATTCGGTGATCATAAAGTTTAACTCTCCAACTTATATCTGTATTTGTATCCGTGCTTTTAATATCTGATTTATATTTGTATCCATTAAAAACAAATAAGGATATGAGTTTTTATTTTTGGCTAATATCTGTATTATATCCATATTTGCCAAATAAAAATGGCTACAGATTTCAACCCTAGTTTTGGAACAATGCTACCCAGATGGGTAAGCTAAGTTTTTCGAACTAAAAAAGTATGAGACGATTGATACACTATACATTTACATGAAGGCTTATTGTTGCTCATAAACTTTGTGAAAGAAAAGCATCACTTGCAGTAGGCCATTATACCATAAAGTCACTGGTGGTAGTTGAAAGTGTGTTTAAAACTGAAAGTTTGGTGGTCAATAAGTCATTATGGTATCATGAACCACCAAATAAGGCTTATTTGTACGTAAATGGTGCCAATATACTGAAACAATCTGCATGCACATGAAATTTGGTGTATCAATATGTTAGTCCACTTGTTACCATCATTGTCGTTGATAATCATTATCATGATCATCATTATCATCAAGCCTTTTTCCATCCATGCAGCTGTGGACCATAATTCTAGTTGAGATGGGTCAATAGAAAAATCTGGCCAATGTTATAGAAGAATTTAAATACTCGACCATATTAGTCCATATCAGGTATACCATAGTAGACAGGCTGGAAACCGGCACTGGGTAAACCTCTATCCCAAGTGGCGATACAAAGAGGTGCAGCATATCGGCAATAAGTGCAACCTATCCCAGTTGGGTACCTGAATGGTTACTGAAATCAGTACTTGAAATTTTGAGTATTATGACCAATTTGGAATCTGGTGTCAATCCTTTAGAAATTGGTGGCATCCTTGCAAGGAGCAATCCTCTAATCTCTCCTAGAGTTTGAAAGGAGAAGATAATAACTGTTGATTTAGGGGAATTATGGTCATCTCTAAGACATGAATAGCCCAAAAAGAAAAATAAAATACAATTCTTTGCCTTTTGATAGATTAATATTGAGAAGTAATTAGCATCAATCAGGCTATGCTTAGTATTATATTTTAGGTTGAGATGCCGAATAGGGAATATATCAAGCACTGAATAAGGAATTTGTTATACATCTACAGCAAATTACTTAAGAGGGGAAAATTACCTTTTTCTTTGTAATTGGTGGGCCTACACATATTAAATTGGCAAACAATTGCATCACTCTATCTAGCATGGTTTAGTTATCTGGTATCCCCCTCACTTAAGATAAGGATTTTTTTTTAAATTTTAATTTTTGAAAATAATAGTGGGAGCAGGACTAGCATTTCATAGAAATGATGGAAGAATTACTCTTCTAACAATATTTCAAAATGGAACCTCCCCACAACAAAATAAGGATTGTATCACTGGGCTACAGCCTAGCTTGCAAGATGATGAGATTGTTTAACTCTGTACATTAGTTGTTTGGCCTATAGTCGAATGTAAGGGATAATCACACTTGATGGATTCATTTTTTTTTGATATTGAGCTTTGTCCTCATAGTCCATTGATCTCATTGATGAAGCCAAGGCATTCCACCTTTGTGTATGCACCGTATGTCTGACAAATTTTGTATTACTATTATTATTCTGATTAATTTGACTATTTTTTAGTGGTGGGAATACTTGGAGTATCTTTCAAAATAATTTGTGTCAGTACCTACTAAATAGTTGTTTTATCTATTGGGATCTAAAGCATGGAAAGCTTTTTATATTCACTCACATTGCTACGAGTTTTTGTGTTCATCCTAGGATTTTTCCAAGAGTGGGTGTGATGAAAATGTGAAATCATTAATATGTTTGACTTGATAAAGAAACAGGCATGTTCTTGTGAAATGATTGATCATATACATAGCAACACAAGAATAATCTATGTGATATATGGTGCAACATATATGATTCTTGCTCATGATGGCCCAATGTAACTCTGTAACTGATCAGCTTAAGAGTCTTCTAGGGTGCATGTCTACATGGTTTACAAAGTTTGGTTGGGATTCTTCACTTGGGAATTTGATGAGGAGATCTCAAGATGTGCATGTGTTGCTTATTAAGGATTGGCATATGCATCTTGTGTTTACTGGATCCATTATGTGTAGGACTAATGCAGAAAAAATAGTACCAGATGGCAATTTTGGTTGACAGCCGACAAGATACATTTGCTATATTTTGTTGACATACTGAACTTCATTAGGATGACAGATACATAGTAGCATTGAAAAATATGCCAAAGGCATGATAAAGTCCAGGATTTAAGTGCTGGTACTGGTGGATATGTCATGTTGTGCTGTGCAGGCATATATGCCATGCTATGATGGGATAAAAAACAAAAAAGACCTAGCACCAATTGTTTAACTAAAAATTAAAAAAACCAATCAGTGTCATGCTGACACATTCTGGGTGCCAATAATGGCCAAACACAAGGTTTTATTGCTGAAACCATGGATCGTATACACTAGTAGCGCCATTTTTATGCTACTTTTAGTTGCTTTGACATAGAGGTAAAAATATTTTCAAAACTCAATCAAATAATTTGACCCTTCAATATGGTGCTTGCCTTAGAGGTCACACTCCTTTGTTTGGCAACCTAAGGTTCTGAGTTTTAGTTTTG
Organism: Metroxylon sagu; assembly: GCA_017589505.3. Taxonomy (NCBI): domain Eukaryota; kingdom Viridiplantae; phylum Streptophyta; class Magnoliopsida; order Arecales; family Arecaceae; genus Metroxylon; species Metroxylon sagu. The sequence goes on along the minus strand of JACVBY030000659.1, from coordinate 167,932 downwards.
GGTGGTGCAATATGGTGCTTGCCTTAGAGGTCACACTCCTTTGTTTGGCAACCTAAGGTTCTGAGTTTTAGTTTTGGGTGGTGCATCCCTAAGAATTTGGACTTGGATAACTATAGCGTTGGCAGGTGTCTGGCCATTTCTCTTAAAAGATAATTTGACCCTTCGATATGGTGCCACACATCGAAATAAACACACCTTTTTCTTATGAACACAATTCCAACATTTGTTATATTGCATTATTTTTTAGTTACAAACCCAACAACTATCATTATATTGGATAAGACAATCTAAAACAAAGGTCAAGAGCTAACATCTAAAATGAGAACTGCTAATTTTTCATTTATATATGATCTTTTAATTAAAATAAACTTAACAATTGATTGTGTGCACTTAAGGGAGATGTTGTAATCCATCAGATATTAATATTTGAAAAATAATCTCCAAGTACAGTAACTTATGTTGGGCTTTAAGATTCCTAGACAATAAAATTGGGGAAAAACCATTTTATACCTAAAGTTGCTTCAGTCTATCTTTGAGTTAGGCATAAACCTGTGGTTCTATGGAAGACTTATTTGTGTGTTCATTATATTCTGTTGATTTTATGAAAACTAGAGCCCATAATTCATCTTATAACAGAATAACTGGAAAGTTCTTTTTTTTTTTTTTTGTATTTTTTAAGTCCCTGGTCATGTTGCATCTAGAACCCTTCTTAGCTTGCAAAATGGCCTTTGGAGCGCTTTCAGAAGTAAAGATCAGAAAACCTTGTCTAACCAAATAAAGGTAATTTGGGCGTAATTGTTTAAAAATAAACACAACCTTGTATAATATTGACTTAAAAGGATTCATGTAGCTGACTTCAACTAGTTCGGGATTAAGATTTTGTTGTTGTTGTTGTTGTATCATGTTGACTTGTGGCAATTATATGGCAATTGTACCACTTTGATATGCTAAGATATGGGTTGACATAAATTGATACTGACAGTAATGAACTAATTGAGACCATCGTACCAACAACTTTGAGCCACCAGAATTCGTAGTGTGCTGATGACCTTGCAGCACAATATGTGTCACATGGCATGCATATATTGACTGACTTTTAACTCCATGCTTGAAGGTATGTGTATAATTTGTATGCTACATTGAGGAGGTGAATGCAAATTTTTTGTGTACACCTTTGTTATGTCTGTTAGATGGTCATAATCAGTAGTTTATATGTTTGACTCAAAGCTTTTTCTCTATTCTCTTGCTTGGATGACAAGCTCTGGGATCTATTTGCTTTATGGTGGGAGTTAAGTATGAAGGTCATTGACATTCTTGGAGAGCAAGTTGAACAATTTTTAATGTAGACTAGGAATTTATATATCATTTTACTTCATCCGGAGAAGCATATGATATTTATACCTCTTATGCTGGAATGGTCTAGAGCAGAGAGTATCCAGAATTTTCAAAAGGTCTGTCCTAAATAACTATTACATAAGGTCTGCAGGGTGCCCATTGATAGCCTAGAAATATTAAAAGCAATTTGATGGACATTGAGGAACATAAATGTGTTGGTATGTTACTGTTGTGAAATTACGTATGAAAGTAGCAATCATTTGAAAAGATTTTGGCAAAACAATTGAGTTTGTAATGGTGGTAGGTTACCTTAGGTCATATCTTTTGCACTTACATGGACAAAATTATGGTTGACATTGAGAGCAGGTGCTATACATCATGTTACATTGTTACATGTAAATGATATATAACTGAATGGTGTTTTATGAATAGGATTGGATGTGAAGTTGAAATTATGAACAAAAGTTGAGTCTAAAAGTGAAATTTTAGCGAAACCAATACTAAATATATATGAAATGCAATTTTAACAGAAACAGAAATGAAAAGCAAGCTCAAATCAAAATTGATGATCAAGAAAAAATCTGTTCTGAACATTATGCTCATCAAACATCTATTGTTAAAGAAGAATGGTGAGTTCAACAATGACATCTAATCAAATTAGTGTAAGGTGGATAATGTAGAGATTTGCTTGAGCCTTATCATGCAATCCATGCATTCATGTGCGTGGATAAAAAATTGTAAATCCAAAATAAGGAGCATTATGTTTTGCTGGCTTGAACATCAGGCAATAAATAGGGCTAGAGAAAAAGATGAGCTGACTGATATGAGAAACTCTAGATGGATAAGTGGTAAGGAAAAGTATTGCTAAAAGAGAAAATTAGAAATAATTTGCAATGGTTAAGAATGGACAAAATTTGTGGACTGATTGGGATGATTAACACATGCAGGCATGCAACAAAGATCCAGGAAGGCTTGGTAAAAAGACCAGCTTAGATTTGCATTAGAAATTAAGAAAAGGGCAGGAAAGTCTAAGTAGTATTCATGGAAGTTGTAGTAAAGGTTTTGTCATGGAAGTGATAGGATTTAGGATTTGCAGATATGGACTACTGGAGAACAGCTGACAGTCCAATGGCACACCTTCGATGAGAATGAGAGTTCTCGGTGATTATTTTAGAGATTAAGTTGATTATACTATTATTATCAGCTGGATTTATTGACAGAGATTCTTGATAGACTCCGTCATTATTTAGCAGTAAAGAATTAGAAAAAGGATTCAAAATAATGCAAAATTGAAAGATACATCAAGTTAAAAACAGAATTTGTTGGACACTGGTATAATCTCTATTTTTTGATACTTGAGAATAATAATGCAAAGTAATTCTTTTGTTGTGAAGTTAGTTTCTTCTAGAGATCTAATATTTTGTTGTGAATTCCAAGGATTCTTATGGAATAACATCAACTTTTGAAAATCTTCTGTGGATTTCCTGATAATCACTAATCAATACACTAACAGGTCGTCATGTTGACTATTGCAACTTATCTAAAAGAAATTTCATTTTCTTGACCTAAAATATTTCTTTATCTGATATGCCATCCTGCAAACTCAAAATCTTGTAAAAATTTTGTGAACATACCTAAAACAACTTTTCTTAAGGGGGCAGTTCCTGTGCCAATTTGAACAATGCTGTGCTGAAGCAAGAATTTATGTAACTGAATTTGGGAAAATTTTGTGGTCATGGCTGTTTCTCTATCTATTGTCTTCCATCCTTGGTAACTCTGAAATTAGGCTCAAAGTTGTATCCCAGGGGGCATAGTGGGGATGGCAATCTTGAAGAAAACATGATCATGTACTTTGACATAATGTTTGAATTTTTGTTTCTTTGGCCTTTTTTTGTTTTTTCACTTTTTTTGCATACTTGTTTCTTCTCCTCTCTAGGGAAGTTCCTGCAGTTGTTGAACAAGGAATTGCCTGAAACCCTTTTTTGTTGATGGAACCTGACACCAATTAAGATCTTCTGTTAATTGCTATCCCTAATGAAGATTACAGGTCAGTTTAGTTGCAGAACAAAGAACCTTACACATTAAGGATGATTTCAAGTACCTATTTCACAGACAAACCTTCCAGAACAAGAAAAATAAAATCTGTCGAGACAGTATACAATCTATACTTGTGTTGGTGTTGAAGTCTATGAGAATAATTTGCATAAACCTCATTCTACCATACCGTCCGAAATTGCTAGTGATGCTTCATGATAGGAGCTATATCTTGCTAATGAAATGCTTTGTTAAAGAATATTTTTTTGTCAGCCTCCTATGACATTCTACAGAGATGCTCTTTCATCACTACCTTTTTCATGTTTCTGTGTTAATGTTAGGCCATCTCCACCACTATCTTATAGAAGCTATATCTTGTTAATGAAATGCTTTGTTGAAGAAATTTTTTTTGTCAGCCTCCTATGACATTCTACAGGGATGTTCTTTCATCACTACGTTTTTCATAATTCTGTGTTAATGTTAGGCCATCTCCACCACTATCTTAGTGTTGTACTGCTCTGATTGTCTATTTAAGCATTGTTGGGTGTCTGCAGGCATGCTATTGGAAGCTCAGTCATTGCACATGGAGGCTTTGATAGCTTTTTCGGCTGCACTCTCAATTGAACCAGACTATGTTCCAAGCATGGTTTCTATGGCAGCTGTTCTAAGGACGTTTGGAGGGAAATCACTGTCACTTGCAAGGAGCTTCTTAATGAATGCTCTCCGTTTGGAACCCACAAATCATGATGCGTGGTTGAATCTTGGTTACATCTCAAAAATGGAAGGTTCACTGCACCAAGCAGCAGATTGTTTCCAAGCAGCTTACGAGCTCAGGCAATCATCTCCTGTGCAGAACTTCACGTGACTCTTTCCAACCGTGTAAAATATGACAGATCCTCAAGTGGAATGTAGAAATTTACTGCTAAAGCGAAGCAGTAAACAGTGAACAGCCACAGGCACTGACATCATTTAGCAGCTGCTACTCTCTTTCATTCAGGAGTATTATGTACGGTGGGTAAGAATTAGAAAATACATGTCCAGATTCTCGAGTCCTCGATGCCTCACAAAATGATATGTGGCAGCTATAGCTTTATCATATCTTCAGTAGCTGTCTTCTCGTCATTGTATGAAGCTTAGCAGGTCATGTTGAGTACACATACTTGTAGATGTGTAGAACAGATCTTATCTGTTATATCAGATTTGATTTTATTTTCCTTTTTCTTAAGCAAACAGCAATGTTTGTACAACAAGAGCATATTTTTCTTTACAGATCAGTACAGATCAGGATTGCATCTTAGCTTCTCGACATTGAGTTCATGCTGGTCCAGGTGCCATGCCATTCAGAGTGCTTCTATGAAATGCAAGTAATATGACTAAGAGGATCAGCTGTGGTGACATTTTTAATTTCTATTAGTCTATATTCGATAGCATTATTGATACTCTGCTCAATGTTTCTGCTTGAATTAGAAATCCTAAAGCTCAAAACTGATCTGTGCCTAGGCACCATGATTCTGCATAGATTGATTTGATCATTCTCTGTTTGATGCGAATTTGAATGCTTTGGAGGGAGGCTTTGTTAACTGTCTGCTGCTAAGGAAGCATTATTAGAACATGCATAAAAGGGAATGAACAACTGAGGCCAGTGATTAATTTTGAGTCAGGTCAATTATATACGCAAGAGCTTTTGGTGTGGCGGGTCTAGCTATGTACCTCAGTAAGGTTGAGGTTATTCTTGGCCGGGCTGTGCCTCATTGTGTAGCCTCTACCTAACAGGTTTCCACGCATGGCTGTATCCACATGTAACTACTCCTGTTGGACTCTATTTGCTAACCTGGTAGTGTGCAATTGGCTGAGTACAGGGTATGTGGGCCAATCAACCATCATGCAATCACTTGTTATGCTAACACACTTCCTATGTCAGTGTTAATGATGCAGTCTTTGGACTACTATTTATAGCCAACTTTATCCATCCTTTGTGCATTACTTTCAGAAAGATTTAGGTTGAATGCATTAGAATTTTAAAATTAAGGATCAATGATATATTTGAAATAATTTTTTTTGACTCATTTGAAATAGTAATTTTTAAGCATCAATATGTGAACAATATTAAAACCAAAATTCCTTGTTTTATCTGGAAGAAACAAATTTCTCACAAGCAAATTTATTTTTTTATATCATACCCTGCTAAAATTGTTATTGACCATCATAGAAGTTAAAATGCTCATCATTTGCACCAACAATGTAACTTCAAAATTTTATTATTTGAAAATAGTTGTTAATGGTTGTCGTAAGTTATAATGATATTATAATAGAAAATAATGGACAATAATGAAAAAATAAAAGTGTTATCTTTTAGATCATTATGTACTTATTAAAAAAATAATTTTAAATGGTAGAAACTTTTTTGAAAGAAAATAATATAAAAATTAAAAATTTAAGGTGAAGTTTTATTAAAAAAAAATGTACATATCAATGAGAATATTAAGATGAATATATAGTAATATAAGAAAAAATAAAATAAAAATTAAAGATATTTATAAAGAATCAAGAGAGTACCAATTTAGAATAAATTGAGAACCAATTGAGAATAAATTGAGAGTATGATTTAAATGATTTAAACATATACAATATTAGTTAAGAGATATATCAGAATGAATATATGATTTGATATATGCAGGATGAATGAAGAGAGATAGAGATAGATAAAAAATTATATGAATAAAGTAGTAAAAAAAAAATTTGATATCTTAAAATCTTTAAAAAAAATATGATTCTAAATCGAGTGAAAAGGAGGAAAAGATTTACATAACTGATTCCAATTAATTTAGAATTAAACCTTAGTTGAGTTAAGGTGTACCTATCAATTCAATTAATAGTCATTATAATGCTAAATCACCGCTCATGACAAATGTTATTTTTCTACATTATTATGCAACAAGGAAGGCCAAAAAAACCTTTATAAAGGCCATCTGTAATTTTTTTTAGTAGTTGGAAAGATACATAAAAAATATAGAGCAAAGTATGGTTGCGGGTGTGGAAGACTGGCACCAACCCAAAAATTGTGCTGTTCTTTGGAAAAATAGCATTGGATCGCCTATCCTACCAAGGTGTTCTTTACTTGTGTACTCTTTTGTCCATCTCCTTACCATGTGACCTCTAAGCAGGCGTAGAGAAAATTGTTGACTTTGTCTTTCTGAAGATGAGTGCATGTTTGGAGGCTGGCTCTGATTCCCAATGTAGCCCATATTCCCTCCCTCACATCCCTCACATTAGAAGCCTTTCTTCATCACCTAACGTGGGGATCTTCAAGAAGTAAGGCTAGGAACAAAATAATACTTATTTGCAACATCGTTTGTCACATAGGATGGACCAGGAATCGGTGGATATTTGAAGGTCCCTCATTGATTGTTATAAAAACCTTTTTTCAAGTCTAGTAATTTGTTTAAGCTAATGCCACGAGGAGACCTTTAAAGGCTAGGAAAATCCGTTCCTCCTTGTTTATAGCTTTCGTGTCCTCTCATGTGACCTTCACCTTGGAGCTCCCAGCTTCTAGTTTGTTCAAGATTAATTTTAACAATAGCGTAATAAAAAACGGAGCTTCCAAAGGAGCCAACTTCATCGTCCGAAGTTTATAGTCATTCGTTTGTGGCCGTTGATAATTCTCATTCATTTGATATCATAATTTTCTTGGATAGCTATGGGAAACTTGGGAAGGGCTGCTTTATATATAAGATATATATGGTCTTTCAAGCCTCCCACATTGTGTTAAAGGTGACCCTAAAAGGGTGATCAAATGGATAACTAATCCAGCAGCTTGTGGGAATGGTCCCTACTTGTTACTTTCTGATACCTTGACGCTGACATCCACCCTATATATATAAAAAAATTCATTCGAGGTAACCCATGCGCACAAGAAAAGCAATAGTAGCTCCTGGCATCATAAGCGTTATTTCTTACAACATAGTGGGCCTCTGGCATCGAACATCGATGACTCAGCGATGAAATCACTGAGTTTGATTGCATGGTATTACGCAGGGATGAGCTCAAATTACTTCTATTCTACAACCACTGCTCAATTTTGATCCCATATCCATTCATGAAATATGATATCTAAGATTATCTTCCGATAATAATCTTGATTTTTCATTCTAGAACCAAAATGCTTCCCATTCAAATATAAAAAATACTTAATATTATTTTTATATTAATATAATATAATAATATTATTATAATATAATAAGATATTATAATTATATTATAATTTATATCATAATATTGTATTATAAAAAATATTATAATAATAAATAATATAAAATAATAATAAATTATAATGATACTAATAAAATATATTATGGATAATTATTTTTTAAAATTAAAAAAAAAAGAAAGATTTTATTTGAGTATTTTATGGACAACGATCAAGAATTCTTACGGTATATTATTGGCAAGTTTAATCAGTCACCGGAAGATCTTTGGATGGCCGACGATGAGGGGGTCATTAATCATCTGAGGAACCGAAGCGATCGTTTTTGGGTTACACGATTCCTTTATCAGCAAGGAAGCCCTTCTCTGACCCTAGCCGTCCGCCGTTCCTTTCTCTATCCCCTCTCCCTTGCCGTGCTAAGAGAAGGGGAAACGGCTGCTGGAACCTGGAAAGCCTCCATATTTCAGCCTTTTTCTCCCAATCGATTTCCATACCCGGCTCTCCGCCGTCCCTTGTCTTCCTGTCTCGCGTCCAGCCGAAACGGAGGAGCCCAGGCGTTCCCTCCTCCGACATATGCAATGGCTAGCCCGGCCGGCCGGCAAATACCAGACCATCTCCTGGTGGAAATCCTCTCTCGACTGCCGGTCAAGTCCTTCTTCCGCTCCAAATGCGTCTCCAAATCTTGGCTCTCCCTGAGCTTCGATCCCCACTATCGGAAGAAGCTCCCCTCCCCCATGTCCGGCCTTTTCTTCAACTCCACGCCTGCATCCACCGATCCGAACGCTTCGCTGGTCAGCGCCCGTTACGTCGACTTATCGGTCGACGATACCCCAATCAGTGCTAGTTTCGATTTCTTGCCCATCCATCAAAACGTAGAGATCTTGGATTGCTGCAACGGGCTTCTCCTCTGCCGCTCGTGGGATGGTTCCTCTGCAAATCTCAAACACTACTACGTCTGCAACCCTGCCACCAGGAAATGGACCGCCCTCCCAAACCGACCGGAAAAATTCCGTTTCGTAGCCTTGGCTTTCGATCCCGGTCTCTCCCGTCACTTCCTCGTTGTTCACTTCAAGAAGCTGGGAAGCTCCACCGAGCTTGAAGTTTTCTCATCCAAGACGGGGGAGTGGGTCGAGTGCCAACTGAGCAAGGGAAACGGCACTCTTCGCCGCTTTCTCTACAGGCCCTCGGTGTTCTTTAACGGAGTTGTTCACATCTTAGCTGGCCTCAACAATGCTGTGCTACTCGATCTCGAGTTGAAGGTTTGTCGAAAGATCGATCTTCCGGAGTCCTTTGGGTTTGGTTGTCTTGGGCATTCTGGGGGTTACTTATGTTATGCTGGATGCCACCATGAATTGCATGTTTGGGTTCTCAAGGACCACAACAAGAGCGAATGGGAATTGAAACACCATGTCGACATTGATGCCATACTTAAGGAGCGATATACTGATGAGGTTTTGGGATACTACAGTGTGGTGGCATTTCATCCACACATAGATGTTGTTTACTTACGAATGCGAGGTAAGCTCCTTTCTTACAACTTGAATAGTGCTAGGCTGGAAGAGGTCTGCAAGATAATCAATGGGATGCCGCATTTTTTTGCTTATTCACCTTTCTTGCTGGATGATGACTCATAGGTTGATTATAAGTTGGTTCTTTACATGTAGAAAGATTTTGTGATAAGGGTTGTAAGAGGTCCTAACAAGTGTCCTCCATCAGCTAATTAGTGAATATTTTTGTGGTATACTAGAATCATATGTTTCTTTCCTAGTTCAGTTGCAGAGAAGTTTTAGTGATATATATGAAACATATATCTTTTATTCTGTTCATGGAGACTAGTGGTTGTGTGTGTGTGTGTATATATATGTTTCCCTTTTGTTTCATACTCTTTCCTGCTTAAATTGATCAACATATTTATCTCTGGCATTCAGAACGGACTAGAAGATATATTTGCGGCATTTTGCATAGTATTTGCTTTTTATTCTGTCTTTCTTTGTGTAAAGTAGAAGGTTTACCATGGATAGAACTATTTGTTGAACATTCTTTTTAACTGTTTTCTGTGTCTTGATCAGAAAGGTGAAAGACTGAAATGAAATAAAAAGAGACAAAAGCATTAGATGGTTTCTGCATGTAATTTACTTTTTTAGCTCCTTCTTAACTCAGTGACAGAGAAAAGTCAATGCATTGTGAAACTTGAATTGCAGTTTAACAAATTACGTGCTGGCTTGAAATGGACATAATAACCTATAGTAATGAAGTTGATGGACTACTGCTCTGTTGAACTCTGGCCTGAGCCTTGGCTAGCAAATGTCATCAGTCAGTACGGGTTACACTTTATCTGAAAGTATTATCCATAAACCTTCCTTTCAGTTCATCTTTCAATCAAACTATAAGTGACTCTAAACTGAGCAAAATTAGATATAAAGAAGCAATAGCCTTTAAATCAACTTAAATAAATTCCGATGCCATGATGAAACGTTACCAAGTTTTATTGGTTTCAAAGCTTTCCTCAACTCTTCTACAGGAGCTAGTAAGCTGGAAAGAATTATCATATATAAAATCTAATGATACTATTTGGTCAATGTGGTTTCCGTGGTTTTGGTGCTAAAATTCATCTAAAAATCGAGTGTAAAATTTTACTTGAACAGGTAATCTGACCCTACCATATAACTTGTTCGATTAATAGGTCAAAACAGGCTGAACGGGTCAAATGGAGCTTAAATATGTTAAAGTGATTAAATGAGATTTAAGTAGGTCAAGTCACAACCTAATATAACTATTAAATAGGTCAAACAATGTAAAATGGGTCGGAGCCCTAAATCTACCGAGGGGGGGCTGGGGGCAGGGGGCAGGGTTGGCTGGCTTCTTATTTCTTTTTCTTTTGGAGTTGGGGAAGGTTGTTCTTATAAGTAGGTCAAACTATGATAGATTTTGCTGTCATCAAGGCTCTACTTCTTCTTGACGCACTGAGTTTCCCATAGTTATTCCAAGACCATTCTGCTTTCCATGGCACTTCTTTTTTTTTTTTTTTTTGAAGAGGGAACGGTTTTTTTTTTTTTTAATCCATTCTCTCACATCACTATAGTGTTGTTCAATTTCAAATCCATGAGCCCATGGATTCAGTGTCTGAAATTCTTCACCTTAGTCAGATGAGAATCAAGTTTGGTGTGGGTACCATGCATTTTACATGCACCTCCTACATCATTTTTCTTTTAATAGGGTGCTATTTATACATTCGTTGTATATTTTATTTATTAATCCATTTGGAAAGCTGCCAAAGAATTTTGTTGCCTAAATCCTCATGATGCCAGGCATCAGATGCCTAGGACTGACAGTTGGGCAAATTTGTTACGCATATAAAAGCAATGGCTTATTTTAAGCATGAGTTCTTTAACATTCTAGTTTGTAATTCTCGACTCTTCAAAAATTGTGCCAGCTTCATGAAGTTAGTTGTCCTTCATCCTCAAACTCTCAGCCATGCCCCTTTTCTAAGCTTGAAATTGTTCTTTCAATGCAAGCAATCAATGTTTGATATGTATTCAAGCGGTGCTATGTTTGGAGAGACTTTGTAGTTTGAGATCAAAAAGCTGCCATGGTCTTTTAGGCCTTCTCTACCTTGCTTGTCTGATAATTTGGACTCTTTTATCAGGAAACTATGGTAGGGTCATAGTTGTGATGCATCATTATTTGTTAGCTTTTCAACTAATGATGTTCATCTGGACCATGGAGGTTAATGGGTCTAAAGGTGTGCATGCTAGTGAATGCGTTAAGGGGTTCACGTGTAGCAACTGAGGTTACATTGTCAAGTCCTGTTAATCACCAAATCCTTTTATCAACAGCTTAATAGATTTCTTGGGAGAATACCAAACGAGCACCAACAGGAAAGTCTCACTACCCCCACGAAGTCCACTCTTGGGAAATACCAAACGAGAGGTCAAAGTGTCTGTATACTAGTGGGAGACCTAAATGACATTGATGAATCCTTGGGAATTACTCATAAGCTTGTGCAACATATGCAGGTGGGAACTCAGTTGAGTAGTGGGTGTTTGCAAAATTATTTTAGGTTCCTTTTTTCAAGTTTTTAGACTGCCTGTTTGGCTTTTTTTTTGTTTTGGTTGTAGTATAAAAGGTGATAACATATGCAGCGATAACATTTTATGAAGTTTCTGTATAATAACTTCCAGTGAAAATTTTGAATACTTGATTAGAGAACCGGACAATTTTGAATACTTAATCATTAAAGATTATTTTTTTTCAAAGATTTTGCTAGGTATTCATTTATTTTAAATATTTGTCTAATCTTTTGAAAGGTTTGTTAGGATGCACCCCCCCATATTTTCACCTTGCAATCTGAAGCGGAAAAATAGAGAGTATTATCAGGCCTGTGAGCACCATTGATGGTGCTTTAGCTTGTTATTTTTTTGAATTTGCATGCATAGATATTCTTTTCATGATTTCATTCTTTTTCTTCTTGGAGAATTATGATTTGGGTAGTTTTGGGTCAACGTGTTGGATGTTTATTCGAACATTCTCAAGAAGAATGACTTGGCTAGTTTTAGCTTTAGGGATGATCTTTTCTTAGAGCTTCTTAGCTCAAGAAAGAAAGCCCCATTTACCCTATAAAGTCTCGGTCCTAGCTTTGAGATCTTACTCTTTCCCACCCACAAAACAAAATGTTAAAATGATTGGTGAAGATAGAGTTTTCGAAGGCTTCCTCAGTTTCTCCCACGCGGCTCACTGGAAAGTGTAGTGCTTCAGTAGTAGATACAAAATAAAGTTCGTTTAATGATTCATGGAGTAATGAATCGTTAATGTCCATTATGATTCACATCTTAAGCTAAAATACATCATTGGGATGCTTTGAACTCTGATATCACTTGAACTTTGATCGCATGTAAAAATAGTCCAACCTCTCAAGAGAGCAAGCATATTCAAATATTATTTAGTTAGTCATTCTATTTCTTTTCATGCTTTCAACTAATCACAAATCTACATGAATGTACCCTACAATTTGAAATTTCCAAGAAATTAAAAGAACTCAGTGGTCATTCTTATTGCTTTGGCTATACCCTGCCCTCCGCACCATCTGATTCTTGGACATTGTTGCTTCAAGCCAACATCTAATGGTGGTTGAGACTTCATTCTACTTTTGAACCACATGCACAAAGATGGTTGCTCGGAAGGGTGACTCATCTATGGTTATATCTTGGCTCAGTGGTTATGCAAACTATCATCATCTTTCTCTAAGGGATCTTCAGATGCTGATCACAACTATTTATAGAGAGATCAATTAGATGGTTGATTATATGACAAATTGGCCTGCAACTGGAAAGGAAATGCCCTATTGGACCAATGATTTTCCTCCAAAGCAACTTGAAGTTCAATCGAAGCACCCTGTGAGGCCTTGTGGCGTATCCTTTTGACCAAGCAACAGCATAAATGTATAAAAATCAATAGTTTATTTTGGGAATATAAGAATCAATAATCCTGAACTCCAAATATGTATGGTGATGTAACATATGGATGGATAAGTTAAAGGTGACATGATAGAAATCTTAGAAATGTTATAAGAGACATATCAAATGGATATATCTCAGCTTGCTAGCACACCTCTTTAAGGGAAAGGTTCATGGTTCAACTTAATAAGGCAGTACTCTAATCGTATTTGTCAAAAAAAATAGTGAAAAAATAAAATAAAAAGAGTAAAAATATTATAAGAAAATTCTATTCAACAGCAAACATTCAAAAATAGGTTTAATTATATTAGGAGGTTTTCTTTCTGCTATTTAGTAAGACTATCCTTTGAAAAACAAAATTGATATATACTATTGACTTCCTCTATTGTTTATTTTCTTATTGGATGTTACAAAAGAAGAATTAAACAAATAACTTAGGCCTAGCTCTACTCATATTTCATTCTATGTCTCGGTCTATGAAAAAATAAATAAATATTTTTATGAGCTAAGGCTCAGTAAGCAACAATAGCTACAATTAAAAGGACCAAGTATAACCAATAAAATCGTTAGTTACATTTACACTTCAATAAAATAGTAATGTTTCAAATAATTTTTAAATTATTAATATATTTAAACAAATATATCAAATCCTTGCAAGTAATTAAGCTAAGATCAATAAAGCATTACCGTTTCTTTTTTATATTATTCTTAATACATTTATATTCGGTCAGTAATCATTTGTTTCAAAATTTACAAAAAGCCAATAAAACTATGGTACATATAATAGCTGTGATAAAGCTTATTAAATAATAGTATCATATTTGATCCTTGTAAGATAGACTTTTCACTATAGTGATTGTTTGAAGTTATTGTATAACTATCACATCTGATAACTATCGCATCTGACAAGGGACGCAGGATCCATCAAAAGGATGGAGTACTCATCAAGCTGCTTCGTATCATCCCTTGTAATCATCAGAACTCAAAACAAGCTTCGTATCATCCCTTGTAATCATCAGAACTCAAAACAAGTTTACCAGAAGACGGTAAAGGGTACTTCTCTGCTTTTACATAGTTAAATCTTTAACGGGTACTTCTCTGCTTTTACATAGTTAAATCTTTTCTTTTACAAGCAATTAGGCCAGAAAATTGCTACACATTTACCCAGTAATTTGAATTCCAATGTCCTCGAATCTTGTACGACGTACTATTGGCTAAAGGAAAGGTGAATCAGGATGAAAGGAAAATTCCTACGAAGATAAAAGATGAATCGCAGTTTCCTTTGAACGTATGCAATCAAATGTCCAACAGTCTCCATCAGCAAATACCAAAGCATACCAGGGGTGAGCGGATTGAGTTGCGTATCACCCGAAGCAAACACCAAAATTAAGCATTCGCAATTGTCTCATCATTAACAGCATAGTACAGAACGTGATATCATCTCGCCCATACAAAATCATTAGCTTAACTCTTGATCTCGGCTTGGTTTTAAGTGTAATGAGAACTAGGAAATCTGACTAGAAAACCAACTCTTCAATTATTGAAGCACACAAACCATGATTGATGCCACACAGCAAATCAAGCAGGAATCGATGAAGAACTTGGCAAACATATGGCAAACATTCATGGCTCATTTACTCTTACACTGGCGCATCAAGATCAAACAGCCTTTCTAACTGAAACATGGATTTCGCAAAGCCATAATGCATCCTTCTGTTTACGTTAATCAATAGTTCATAGATAGCACAACCAATAAAACAATGATATTATTGGTATCATAAAATTAAATAAGAACTGATGACAGCATTCATAATTGAATAAGAATATCACATTGTATTGCTTCAGATTACGCTAAGCTGTCTTCAATCAACTCAACACAAAATGTAGAAAGCAACAACTTACTTTCAAAACAGCTGCAAGTCCATAATTTATCTTCTAAAAAAACAGAACCATTTCCAAACAAAAACATTACTAGAGCCACATTCTTTTAGGCCCCAACAACTTCTGGTTCTCCTTCCATCTGGACATCATCTGCAGGCCTGTCAATCTTAACACCCACATCCTCCTTGTAGTCTCCATGAACCTGCAAATGCCAACAGCCGAAAGAATTAGGCAAATAAGCATGCATCCTACTCAATGTAACACGCCAGGTTACATGACACGTGAGGTTATCCATTCTACAATTACAGTGACAGGGATAGATATTGCAGAGAACAATAATGAGAGTACCTCCATGAGCTTCCCCAAATCAAATTTTGGGGCCTTCAGTATCTTGACCTTCCGGATGAACACATTTTGAAGTGGGTAAATGCTTGTCGTTGCTTTCTCAATCTCCTTCCCGATGACCTCAGGTATAAATTTCTGTACCAGATCCTTGAGATCACAGGATGTAGCTTGATTGACCATAATCTCTCTCATCTTGCGGCGTATCTGAATATAATAACATAAAACAGAATAAACTTTTACCTTCTTTTTTTATGTTAAATTATTATTACTCCATAAAAATTAGGACTGCAGCCCAAAATGTTATTTACCTGCCGGATCTGGCTAGTTTGAGCATAGCAGGTGCGTTTAACCTGGTTTGGACGTCTCTTGGTGAAGGCAATACAGAACATCCGCAAAGTGTAATTATCAGTGGTCTTCACATCAACATGTGCCTCGATGAGGGTCTGCCACTTCCGAACTAACGACCTAAGCTTGTCAGTCGTAAAATCCATGCCCTGCAAAGGAAAATTAAGATGGTGATGAATAACATAAATATTGCAGTATAGCAGTTATGAAGTTACCACCAACGAAGAGGCACATACCCAGAAGTTTGTGAGGACATTTTTCCCCTGAACATCCTCTGCACGAAGCCGGATCTTTTTGTAAGCCTGGTCCTCATCATTCTGAAGGTCAGCTAAAGAAATTTCAAACACTCTGTGCTTCAGACCCTCTGAAGCAATCTGAAGATAATGAGGGGACAAAACAGTTTAGATGTGTGATCAACTATCAGCGAAAAGAAAGGCACATATGAGGCAATATAAGATTTGTCACTAGTACGAGTATCAAAATTACCCTAAAAATGCATCACAAAAATAACATGAATACACATCACACAAAATTGTGCAGTGCTGCAGGTTCATCTCAGCTTAAAGATGATAGAGACGTCATAGTCTGCTATACACGGCAGGATATGAGTAATTATGATACCTATTCTACTAATCCAATATAACTTCTCTGAGGTTGCTAATTGTGCAGTAAGTAGAACTAAATATAATACACAAACAGACAGAAAACCCCATTTTAAAAGAAAAAAATTATAACTGCTCCACGGACGTGCACAAAAAAATCAACTCTCTCCTGTCCAAGATCCTTTTCTCATATTACTAAGGAACCAAACCATACAACTTTGCACCCTGTTCTCATAAGTCTCAACCACATCTCATGCAAGATCACATGTTGAAGCAGGACCAAGTCTCATACCCAAAGCTAAGTAGTGTAAGCTAAGCCTAGGTGAAAAAACAGTGAAGAAAGGTCCTCTAGATTATTGAGGATGCAAGAGCTCATACATATGCATCAAGCAATAAGTTAAAACTGATAACAGAAGAAACATGGAATCTCACCAGTTTGGCAATTGGTTTACAAACTAATGTTTTTAATTGATGTCATTCTGACTGTCAAACCAATAATTCATACAATACAACAAAATAAAACTACTAGTATGCCTAAAACTTAATAAATCCCATTCATCATAAAATCTGCAAGCCTAAAAATGAATGCAATTAATAGATCATGGGTGTCTATTAGATTAGCAGACTGGAACTGAAAGTAACATCAAAGTTAAATATCAATATACAAAATGTGGATCATATCCAAATAAAGCATTTACACGATCACAAGAGCCTGTATAAATGGTCTTGATAGTGGAGCCATTAATCTGCAAACATATACTCTGCATGTTCCTGCAGCATGCCTAATTGCCTTTACTTAAATTTCATGACTGTAAGCTTGCTGCTGACTTGGAAAAAAGCAACCTGATTAGAGCTTATATATGAATAAACTAGTTATGCCACGGACTTAGATAATGCAATCTATAACTTATCCTCCTAGGAAATTTTTATCAAAAAGGGGTTTTCCAAGCATGAACCCGAAGAAGCCATTCTGGCATTAATTCATCTGTCATACTAAAATAAAAAGCACAGAGCTTTCATGAAATAAAAGACAAATTCCAAGATCAAGAAAAACAATTAAGCAAAGTGAAATGCAAACCAAGGAACCTGGAAAGCTCAAACATCATAACCTACAATATGCAAAAGGCAAAGCAAACTTCAAAACAAAATTTGCGTCAAAAAACAATAGTATGCTACCCACGAATCAAAGTTCAGTTTAGAGCACTCTAGACTCAATCAGCATATTTCATCTGACAATCTAACACAGTTTTACTTCATCCAAGATAGACCAATGCCCATTCCAGTCCAGAGGCAAAAACTAGCAAAATGATTTTTTTGACCTCTTCGACGCTCAAACACACAAACGTATGCAATAAACTCAAAGACCTTAATTCGAAAACAATCTACAAAACTGTTGATATACGTAACAAAAACAGATCTCCTGGAACAATATTTTACAATACTAAAATGAACAAAGAAGAGAAAAGAAGAAGATTGACAGCAGCAATAACAATAACAACTAACCTTGGTACCCTGGGTCCTTGAGACGAGGGTCTTCCCAATGTTCCTCACGTTGAAGACTGATGGCGCCTTGATGTCGTACCAGTCCTTCTTCGCGAAGGGATCGACCCTGCAATAAATCGAGAAAATTAAAAGCATAACAGAGAGATCGAGAAAGAGACATAGAAAGAGAAGAAAAAAAGGGAGATTTGGTGTCAGCGTACGTCTTCTTCTTTCCTCCCTTCTTCCCCTTGGAGATCCTCTTGTTCTTGCTGAAAGGATCAAAAACCGAGAGAGAGAAAGAGGTGAGAAATTGGATAAGACAGCGAAGAAAAATGCTGGGAAATTTAAGGTAAGGGCGGGTTCCTCACCCGACCGCCATGGCTGCTGCTGCTTGCGCTGCTGCCGCCGCCGCTGCTGCTCGAGGGTTTCGGCGCGGGGCAAAGAGGGAGGTAGAAACCCTGACCCTGGTACCGGGACTTATAAGCGCGGCTTTGGATCATCCAACGGATGTGATCTACGTTGGTCTAAAAGCGACAGCATGAACTCATCAAATCGATCAGGTCCGGCTGCGTCCGATATGTTCCAATTTTATATTTTGATTATGATTTTTAGATCCATGCCCAATCCTTTTGCTCGTTGGATCAGACCGACTCGGATACATAGAAAAAAATTTTATTTAATAATTCAATTTGACTTGGGGGGTTTATATTTTAGCCAAACATCTAGCTTATATATATATAAAACACTAAAATCTAATAAATAATAATTAAATATAGAATCAATAAAAAATTTTTAAAAATAAAAAATGACTTAATTTTTATTTTTTTTTCAAAACTTTTAATTTTATATTAATTTTGTAAACTATACTTTTTACAAAAATATATAATGATATATTTGAGGGCATTATAAATAAAAATCGATCTAAATAAATAGTAAAATATGAATATTTAAAATAACTAAATAAAAATGGATGGAAGGAAATGTACTTATTAAGATGAGAAAAAATGAACAAGTTTAAATGAGAGCTCATTTAATAAATTGATAAAAGTAATTAGAGTGAAAAAAAAAAAGAAAGTTTGAGTTTTTGGGTTAAGCTAGATTGAGTTTGGATTATTTTAGTACCATTTTTTGTTAAATAAAGTTAGACTTGGATGATAAGTGAGTTGAATTGGGCTGAAAAAATAAAATGTCTGAATCTAACCCAGCATTAAATTGAACACAATTTTTAAGCTCGATCCAACCTATAAATCTTAAAATAAGGGACGCGTTGGGTCTAATTGTTATAAATCAACATAACTTGTTTGAAGCCCTACATATTATTATAATAGTATTACATTTTCATAATAGCATGATGGATATATGTAAGTATGCATAATCATTGACTTTCGTTATTATGTTCACTTGATACGCCAATTTCATTATATTATGAAATAGTGGCCCTACCATCTTGGATCATTATAAGAATCTCTCAAAAATTTTTTATAATAGGTAAAAATATAACAACATACACATTATTTAGAATTCTTCAAATGTCAACTACTCATGCATGGCTAGTTTTTATAAGGGTGGTTATGATAATTTGATGATCTCCAACCAATCAAAAACTTACATGGTTAAATCCATCAATGCAAGATTCAAACTAAGTAAAATAATATAAATGAGACTATAGGTTCGTATAGTTCACTTCAGAACTACTAATTTACAATGTATTAAATAAATCAAGTTAATGCTTGCAAGTATATTTCAACAATATTTGTTACTTTTTTTTTGACCCCTTCAAGTATGTTCAAGTTCTTCTACTTTTCCATGACTAAGTAGAATTTCTATACGTCAACATGTTATGTAATTTTGCTTGGCTCTTAGCAAATTATTGAATTAGTACTTTGAATTACTATGAGAAGAAGGAATATAAAGAGTACCATAATACTATGAAACATCAAGCGCAAGAATTAAGATTCAAGCACAATAGAGATATTTTAAATATTTTTGTTTTACTTCCTCTATTCTATAGCTATGTTTTAGCCACAAAATATAGGCTTTTTCTATAACATACCATATAATTTTTTTTCTTTTTTTCTATACTTTTTTTGGACCGTTTGATTTATTTTTAATGAATCAAATTTAGTGAATGGTTAACCAGTTGTTTCGGTAACACACATAATTAGGGCACGTAATTAAATCAAAGTGAAAGGGTATTTACAATGGGATATGATTGTAGAGGATATAGAAAAGGAGATGCTGGTAATTATCATGGCCCAATGATATCTTCAACATTGCTATAGTGACTAATGAAGAGGATGAGCATGTCGTGTCGCTAATGAGTCAATTTTATCAAGGGATCTAGCCTCACAGGGCTCCAATAACGATGAGGTGGTGCCGCTCTTAGAGAAGGAGATGAAGGAGTTTATCCAAGCCCAGTTAAATCCTCCTCAAGTTCATTATGGGCACATTATAGGTCCTCTCCCTTCTCTCACTTTCTCTATTACCATTTTTCCCCTATTGTTCCTTTCTATTGATGGGCTGATTTAATTGACGGATCCAGCCTCACAAGGTTCCATTGATAATAAGGTGATGCTACTCTCGAAGAAGAAAGAGAAGGAAGAGCTCATCCAAGCCAAGTTGTGGCTTCCTTAAGTTCATTATGAGCACATTGTAGGTCTTCTCTTCCTCTCTTTTCTTGTTTTCTCCCTTACTTTTTTTCCCTTATTATTCATCTATATACTATTCTTTTTTTTTTTTGAGTCCTAAACC